>OY728130.1:962093341-963533265 GCA_963277665.1 Viscum album
TACTTTATTCTCTATGTATAAACAATACTAATATGTGTGATTTTTTTCTTTATAGAAAAATTTTAAAGTATGCCCCGAAGAGTTTCGGCCCGGGTGTATGAGGAAATGCCGTAAGATATGGAAACACTATAAAGGAAAAGTGAGGAGGGATCACTGGGTACCAAATGTGTGTGCCCTAGACAATCTGGAAAAAGTCCCGAGAGGTTTCCTCCTAGTTCAGTGGCGTGACATGGTTGCATATTGGTCTACTGAGGGTGTTGCAGTTTGTATATTTATTTTGGTGTATATATATTTTCAAGAATGTGTGATTTGTTTGAAATTTGAATTAATTGAATGTAGGAGGTGTCAGCACGCCATTCCAATAATCGAGCGTTGTAAGGACCACCTCATAGGCTCGGGACTCGTCACGTGTCTCAGATCCAACATGAGGTATTTATTATTCATTTTTTAATTTATTAATTAATATGATTTTGGGTTTATATTCTATTCATATATAGTTGCGGGAGTACGGTGCAATGACTGATAAAATGTCGCTATGGATGAGACTCGTGATCGCAATGATCCAGAGGCTGCAACATTGATAGTATGTGCTTGTACATACCAATAATTACATATATCTATATATTAACATATATATATATATATATTTAAATATTTCACTGGCTCAATTTGAAGCTGAGTTAGAATATCTGCCTGAGGACCAGCGACAGCTTCCCATGCGAAGGGATGAGATATTTCATCGCATTATTGGTCGGGACCGGCATGGATATAGTTTGACCTATGGAACAGGGATTCCTCGTTCTATAGTGTCACGCGCTGCGGTTTTCGGTCCTGCTATTTCTCAGATGACACAACAGTTGTCAGATTTTGAGGAATAGTTGTGCGCTTCCGATGAGGAAAATGCACAATTGACCGCTGAGGTTAGAGCACTGCGGGAATATGTGCGTCCAAGTGATGGTGCATGGGATCATACGACGCAGGTTTATACTCTATTTATTTATTTTATTTAAATTATTTTTGTTATGAAAATATTCATAGTGTTTATTTGTGGTAGGCCCCTGGCCCACCGGATGGAGGTAGCAGTGATGACCACGTGTGACACATCATATTCACGAGGTGTGTTTTTGTTTTTAGTGGTGGGGTTGTTTTTGATGTATAAATTGGGTTTCTAGTGAGAATTTTTGTGATTAGGGGGTATCATGTTTGTCTGACACAATGTTTGTATTATGAAATGTGATAATACCTTTGAAATTATTTTATAAATGAAGTACATTGGAGCCTTTGTTGCCCAGGTGTAGGGTTTAGTATTGGGACTTTTCCTATAAAATGATATATCATTCTATGTTTTATTTTAAATTGAGTATACTGGGACTATTTAACAAAGTATTATAATCTAAAAATAGGGTGGAATCTGATTGATCATATTTAGATCATACCCAACACCCCCCACACCCGAATAGCCCCCCCACCCCCGTACAACCCCCCCCCCCCACCATGAACACCCCCCACCGCACCCCTGTACAACCCCACCCCCCCACCCCACACCCCCCTAGATAGCCCCCCCCCTCCCCACCCCGTACAACACCCCCACCCCAGACAGACCCCCACCCCCCCCCCCCCCGGGACAGCCCCCCACCCCGGACAGCACCCCCACACCCCCGTACAGCCCCCCCCCCCCCCCGCACCCCCCGAACAGCCCCCCCCCCCCCACCCCGAACACCACCCCCACCCCCGGACAGCCCCCCCCCCCCCCCCCCCCCCCCGCCGAACCCGGACAGCCCCACCCCCCCGGACAGCCCCCCACACCCCCGTACAACCCCCCTCCCCCCGGACAGCCCCACCCACCCCTGGATAGCCCCCCACCCCGGACATCCCCCCCGCACCCCCGTACAACCCACCCCGCACCCCCCTCGCTAATACCTTCCCATTATATCCATTTAATTCATAAATTATTATAAAAATCAATAATATTTTTAATATCTCATAACATTGTGTAAAAGGCACACCTCATTGGGTCTAACGCATAAGCCATTGTAAGGACCATTTAACCAAACTCACCCAAAGGGGTAGTTTAATCAATGTTATAAACCTATGAAAATGTTATCAATACTATTAAATTAACCAAATCATATCTAACAATAATATGGTTGAATTTCAATTTAATAATCCACCTAAAAATTGGGTGTGTAGAAAAATGATATATACATATAGACTAACATTTGAAAAATGTCATGAGACCACCATCTTTAGGTCTATGCTAGATTACTCATCTTGTATTAAATACCGAATGTGTCATTTTCAGCAGTTCGGCGCGCTCTAAAAGGGTGCGTTGGGTGGTCAAAACCACCCGAATGACCTCGGAATGCCACGAAATCAGACGACAACAACCGTGGAGTGAATTGTGAAATGGTCAGGCAGATGACATGTCAATCGGAGGTTCCGTTTGACTGCGGTGACCGGAAACGTGTTTCCGAAGTCATAAAACACCAAAACGGCGTGTCACTGTCGAATTCAGAGAAAACGGGCTCCAAATGACCTGAAACCGCACGAGAACGATAGTAATCTTATTCATGAGATGTAGGAGGAGGCGGCATTTCCATCGGGCGTGCGGTGCGGGCGGTATGACTGAATGTGATGTTTTCAGAAGTTCGACGCCCTTTAAAAGGGTGCGTTGGGTGGTCAAAACCACCCGAACGACCTCAGAATGCCATGAAATCAGATGAAAATAACCGCGGAGTGAATTGTGAAATGGTTGGACAGACAGAATGTCAATCGGAGGTGCCTTTTGACCACATTGACTGGAAACGTATTTCCGGAGTCATAAAATGCCAAAACGGCGTGTCACGGTCGAATTGAGAGAAAACATGCTCCGAATGACCTGCAACCACATGTGAACGATAGGAATATTATTCTCGAGATGTAAGAGGATTCGACACATCCATCAGACGTGCGGTGTGGGCGGTACGACCGAATGAGTCATTTTCAGCATTTCGGCGCGCTCTAAAAGGGCGCGCTGGGTGGTCAAAACCACCCGAACGACCTCATAATTCCACAAAATCAGGCGACAACAACCGAGGAGTGAATTGTGATATGGTCGGATAGACGGAACATCAATCGGAGGTGTCGTTTGACCTAGGTGACCGGAAACGTGTTTCCGGAGTCATAATACACCAAAACGGCATGTCACGGTCGAATTCAGAAAAAACGTGCTCCTAATGACCTGAAACTGTAGGAGAGTGATAGGAATATTATTCGTGAGTTGGAGGTGGAGTCGTCAAGTCCATCGGACTTGCGGTGCGGGTAGTACGATCGAATGTGTCGTTTTCAGCAGTTAGACGCGCTCTAAAAGGGCGCGCTGGGTGGTCAAAACCACCCGAACAACCTCGGAATGCCACGAAATTAGCCGACAACAACTGAGGAGTGAACTGTGAAATGGTCGGATAGACGACACGTCAATCAGAGGTGTCGTTTGACCATGGTGACCGGAAGCGCGTTTCCGGAGTCACAAAACACCAAAACAGCGTGTCACGATCGAATTCAGAGAAAACGTGCTCTGAATGACCAGAAACCGCACGAGAATGATAATAATATTATTCGTGAGATTCAAGAGGAGGTGGAACGTCCATCGGACATGCAGCGCCTGCGGTACGACCGAATGTGTCGTTTTCTGCAGTTCGGCGCGCTCAAAAAGTGCGCGCTGGGTGGTTAAAAGCACCCGAACGACCTCAGAATACCATGAAATCAGACGACAACTACTGCAGAGTGATTTTGGAAATGGTCGGATAGACAGAACATCAATCAGAGGTGATGTTTGACCTCGGTGACCAGAAACACGTTTCTAGAGTCATAAAACACCAAAACGGCATGTCATGGTCAAATTCAGAGTAAACGTGCTCCGAATGACCTGAAACCACAAGAAAAAGATAAGAATATTATTCGCGAGATGAAGGATGAGGCGACACATCCATCAGACGTGCGGTGTGGGCGGTACGACCGAATGTGTCATTTTCAGCAGTTCAACGCGCTCTAAAAGGGCACGCTGAGTGGTCAAAACCACCCGAACGACCTCAGAATGCCACGAAATCAGACGACAACAACCGAAGAGTTATTTTTGAAATGTTCGGACAGACGGCACATCAATCAGAGGTTCTGTTTGACCATAGTGTCTGGAAACGCGTTTCTGGAGTCACAAAACACCAAAATGGCGTGTCACGATTGAATTCAGAGAAAACGTGCTCCGAATGACCTGAAACTGCACAAGAAAGATAATAATAATATTATTGAGATATAGGAGGAGGCGGTATGTCCATCGGACATGCGGTGCATGCGATACAATCGAATGTGTCATTTTCAGCAGTTCGGCGCGCTCTAAAAGGGTGCACTGGGTGATCAAAACCACCCGAACGACCTCAGAATGCCAATAAATTAGATGAAAACAACCAAGGATTAAATATTGAAATGGCCGGACAAACGTCAAATCAATCGGAGGTGCCTTTTGACTGCGGTGACCAGATACGTGTTTCTGGAGTCCAAAAACACCAAAACTGCGTGTCACGGTCGAATTCAGAGAAAAAGTGCTCTCAATGACCTGAAACCACACGAAAATGATAGGAATATTATTTTTGAGATGCATAAGGAGACGACACATCCATCGGACATGCGGTGTGCATGGTACGACCGAATGTGTCATTTTCAGCAGTTCGGCGCGCTCTAAAGGGGCGCGTTGGGTGGTCAAAACCTCTCGAACGACCTCATAATGCCACAAAATCAGACGACAACAACCTCGGAGTAAATTTTGAAATAGTCAGACAGACGGCACATCAATCGGAGGTTCCGTTTTACCGCGGTGACCGGAAATGTGTTTCTGGAGTCATAAAACACCAAAACGGAGTGTCACAGTCGAATTCAGAGCAAACGAGCTCCGAATGACCTAAAACCGTACGATAATGATAGGAATATTATTTGTGATATGAAGAAGGGAGAGGCACGTCCATCGGACCTGCGGTGCGGGTGGTACGACCGAATGTCTTGTTTTCAGCAGGTGGGTGCGCACTAAAAGGGCATGCTGGGTGGTCAAAACCACCCGAATGACATCGGAATGCCACGAAATTAGACAAAAAAATCGTAGAGTGATTTGTGAAATGGTCGGACAGACGACATGTCCATCGTATGTGCTGTTTGACCACGGTGACCAGAAAGGCGTTTCTAGAGTCATAAAACAAAAAAACGGCGTGTCATAGTCCAATTCAGAGAAAACATGCTCTGAATGACCTGAAACTGCATGAGAACAATAGGAATATTATTCGTGAGATGTAGGAGGAGGCGGAATGTCCATCGAATGTGCGGTGCATGCAGTACGACCGAATGTTTCGTTTTCAGCAGTTTGACGTGCTCTAAAAGGGTGCGCTGAGTGGTCAAAACCACCCGAACGACCCCGGAATGCCACAAAATCAGAAGATAATAATCGCGAAGTGAATTGTGAAATGGTCAGATAGACAGCACATCAATCATAGGTGCTGTTTGACCGCGGTGACCAGAAACATGTTTCCGGAGTCAAAAAACACCAAAACTGCGTGTCACGGTCGAATTCCAGGCAATCCTGCTCCAGATGACCTGAAACCACATGAGAACGATAGGAATATTATTCATGAGATGCAAGAGGAGGCGGCACGTCCATCGGACATGCGATGCGCATGGTATGACTGAATGTTTCATTTTCAGCAGTTCAGCGCACTCTAAAAGGGCGTGCTGGGTGGTCAAAACCACCCGAACGACCTCTGAATTCCACGAAATCAGACGACAACAACCGAAGAGTGAATTGTAAAATTTTTGGATAGACAGCATGTCAATCAGAGGTTCTGTTTGACCGCGGTGACCAGGAATGCGTTTCCAGAGTCATAAAACACCAAAACGGCGTGTCACGGTTGAATTCAGAGAAAACATGCTCCGAATGACCTGAAACTGCACGATAACAATAGGGATATTATTCGTGAGATGTAGGAGGAGGAAGAACATCCATCGGATGTGCGGTGTGGGCGGTACAACCGAATGTGTCATTTTCACCAGTTCGGCGCGCTCTTTAAGGGCACGCTGGGTGGTCAAAACCACCTGAACGACCTTGGAATGCCACGAAATCAGACGAAAACAGTCGCGAAGTTATTTTTAAAATTTTCGGACAGAAGACACATCAATCAGAGGTTTCGTTTGACTGCGGTGACCGAAAATGCGTTTCCGAACTCATAAAACTCCTAAACGGCGTGTCACGGTCGAATTCAGTGAAAACATACTCCGAATGACCGGAAACAACACGAGAACAATAGGAATATTATTCTTGAGATGCCGGAAGAGGTGGCACGTCCATCGGACGTGCGGTGTGCACGGTACGACCAAATTTGTCATTTTCAGCAGTTCAATGCGCTCTTAAAGGGTGCGCTGGGTGGTCAAAACCACCCGAACGGCCTTGGAATGCCATGAAATCAGAGGAAAACATCCTTGGAGTGAATTGTGAAATGGTCCGATAGATGGAATGTCAATCGGAGGTGTCGTTTGACCGCGGTGACCAGAAACACATTTCCAGAGTCATAAAACACCAAAATGGCGTGTCACGGTCGAATTCAGAGAAAACGTGCTCCGAATGTCCTGAAACCGCACGAGAATGATAGGAATATTATTCATGAGATGAAGGAGGAGGAGGAACGTCCATCGAATGTGTGGTGCATGCGGAAAACATTCATTTTAGACAACAAAAAACACTTTTCTAAACAAAAGAAAAGACTCTAAAATAAGAAAAACAAATTCAAATATTATAACATTTCTTAAATTGGTGGTTTTAAATTATTAGAGCTCCCACGAGATGTCAGATTTCATTTTATTATATTTATATAATAACTAAATAAGGATTTCAAATTTATGTTTGTTTTGATTAGTTTTATTTTTATCTTATTGTAGGTTTTTAAAGAAGATGGTTGCGGATCGTTGAAGCACATCTATCATTTATTGTTTATGATGATCTTGATGTTTACTATTTATGGATTTGATTTTCATTTTTTATGATTTATATGCTGTTTTTATTTATTTTGTATCATGAATTTTAAAAAAAAAAAAATTCCAGTAGAGCGACTGCATTGGTGGTCGTTGGAGGCCAAAGTCTCGGCCGACAGCGTGGGGCGTAAAGCGACCGTCATTGGAGGCCGCTAGGTGGCCTCTATAGGCCAATAGTGACCGCCAGTGGCAGTCTCTATTGGCCTAATTTTTAGTAGTGATACTACAGCTTGAGTTTTACTAACACTCAAATTTTCTGTGATAACAAAAGTGTCATTTCCCTTAGTAAAAACCTTGCACATCACTCCCGTGCAAAGCACATAGATATTGGGCTTCACATTCTTAGAGATCACACACAAAAAGGAGATTTCATTATTCAGTTTATCGGAATGCAAGATCAAATTACTGATATTTTCACCAAATCTTTACCCTCCAATAGATTTGAGTACATTAAAATTTTTTTTGGAATGATAGCCGTGAGGTAATCCATCTTCATTAGCTTCTTGTTGAACAATTCTCTTTACAGTAATAAACTTCTTTTCATAGGGAGAGTACATTTTCATGATAGCATAAAAAAAATTCTTACTCATTCTTTTTTTTTAAAAACTTTTGTAACCAACATTTTCTTAGTCATTATTTTTTTTAAAACCTTTTGTAACCAAAATTTTCTTATTCATTCATTTAAAAAAAACCTTTTGTAACCAAAATTTTCTAAGTCATTCTTTAAAAAAATATTTTGGTACCAAAATTTTCGTAGTCATTTTTTTCACAATTTTGTAACTAAAATTTTCGTAATGAGTTTTTCAAAATTTCCGGAACAGAAATTTTTCACAATAAATATTTCCAGAATTGAAATTTTCGCAATGAACATTTCCGGACCGGAATTTTTTCGCAATAAGAATTTCCCGAATTGAAATTTTCATAATGAACCTTTCCTGAAACTAAATTTTTTGTAAAAAAAATTTCGGAACTAAAATTTTCAGAATGGAAATTTTCGGAATTTAAATTTTCAGAATGGAAATTTTCATACTGAGAATTTTCGTAATGGAGTTTTCATACTGACCTTTTTCGTAATAATGTTTTTGGTAGTAAGTTTTTCTTTGTTAAATTTTACTCAAGAAGAATATTTATATTTACAAACAAACTTCTTGGCCAATCCGAAAGGTATGATTTTCTTACATTAGTCTTTGTAATCATATTCTGCTTGCTGGTATTTTATTATGTGTTTTAAAATTTTTCGGATTCTAGTTTTCTTAAATCCGACTGTTTTTCTTAAAACCTCAAAATATCGGAGTCAAGTTTTCCTTGTGGTTTGTATCTCAACCGTCAGATAAAATCTCAATGTATCTCAACCATTCGATCAACCGTGGAAACCGAACCGTTGTCTCAACGCATATATAAAGGGGACCCATGAGGGTCATCCCACATCGGTTTTTCAAATATTTCGCGTCTCGAAGCCCTGACTCTCTTCTTAAGGACTATTCCGATCTTTCTTAATCCCGTTCCGAATCCTCTAGAACTGTCCATTCCAATTGTCTATTTAAGCTACATCTCAAGATATGTCTACCTCAAAACCAATCTCAAAATGGTTATTTTACCTGGAGAGGTTAGTGCATCCAAGATTCTTCAAGTATAATTCTCTTATAACTAAGAATATCAAATTGAATGGTTGGGAGGATGTTTTCCTATCGAAGCCATAGAAACAAGATCTGTTTTTATACAGAGTTTCTTATTGATTTCTACGAGTCTGTTTCCTTCCTTGAAGAAGATGGAAGAGATTTCTTTTCTTTCAAATTGTATGGAAAGACTTACAAATTATCTTACACCAAGGCAGCATGTTTGGTGTGTTTGACTTATGAAGGTGAAGTTGAGTTCTGTTCACATAAGCATCCGAATGAGCAAGGAAGTTTCAAAAAAGTGAAGGCATTAAAATGTCTTGATCTTAAAGAAGCCAAGACAGGTAAGATTTCTCATCTCACTCCGAATAATCGAATTTTACAGCTATGGGTACAAGGTTTTCTCGTATCAAGAAGGGGTGACAAGGATAATCTGAAGAAGAGTGACATTTACGTCCTAGATTTTTTGGTAAATCTAAGGAAGATAAATTTAATGAGGCATGTTTTGATTACAATTAAGAATCTCAATAAAGGGAATCTGAAATCTCAGATCATAATGTATCCGACCCTAATTTCCAAACTTATCATCAGATGTATTGATTCATTCAAAGTTGCTTTCACATCCAAGAAATGAAATTGCAAGGTAATGCTGGTTAGTGATGATACATTAAAGTGGATGAAAATGGGTTTTTCTAATGAATCTAGAGAATTATATCCTTTACGAGAGGAAGAGGATGAGACTATTCCAGAAAATGTGGAGAATGCTGAACCATAGAAGAAAGTAACTAAAAAGAGGAAGCTTGAGGAAGTGGTTGTTGATGAAAAAACCCCCAAATCTAAGGAAACTCAGTCTGCACCTCCCATGCTAAAGAAAAAAAAGTATAACCAGATGAAGTGGCTGCTATGTGGAGGGAATACAAGGAGAAGAGAAAATAAGGGGATCCACAGTTCAGATTGGACCCTACTAAGGCTAAGACCTTAAAAGAGAATGCTGCAGATGAGTTAGAAAATCAAGAAAAGAGGAAAAGATGAAGAAAAGGATGTTTGAAGCTAAGCTTGTACAATCTCTGTTGAGAGATATTGAAATAGACTCTAAAAAGATTCCCATTCCAGAAACCTTTGATGTCCAATCTTTACCAGAGACTCCTGGGAAGAAGAACATCACTCCGGAAATGTCTAAGGGTAAAGAGGTTGTTGAAGAGGTAGAAAAAGAAGCTGGTGAGAAAATAGAGGAAGAGGTTGTAGAAGAAGAAGAAGAAGGAAGGAAGTGATGATCTTGATGACCTAATCAAACAATTAGAAGAGTATCAAGAAAAGGTTGAATATGCAAAATTAGTAACTCCAGGAAAGGGAGTTGAGAAAGAAAGTAAGAAGGATGATGATAAGAAAGAAGAAGCGGATGAAAATGTTTTGTCTGATGAGGAAGCAAGATATGAGAAACATTATCTTGAAGAAGGAACTAAGAAAGAAAAAACTGATAAAGACCAGATTGTTCAACTATTAGAAAGTGAGGAAGAATCTCTATATGAACAACTCATTCCAAAAACAGATAACAGTAACCAAGTTCTCATGAATACACCAATAAAAGATATTATCAGAAAGAAAGAAGTTAGTGGTTCTTCTAAAAGGATGTTGGTGCAAATCGAAGAATAACAATCACCAAAAAAGTTATCTGATTCTGAGTCATCAGCACAAGGTCATGACTTTGTTATTGAATCTTTGAAAATGCTGGTGGACACCATTCTGATATTTCCTACTATTGACTCCAGATGTCAGATGCTGCAACATAGTTTGAATCAGAAGTGAGAATCCTTATACATGGTGATGGATAAGTGTGTGAATATTGAGTCCAACCATAAAAATGTATTTATCAACAATGATGTTAACCAGAAATCATGCAGCAAAATCACTTTGTGGTCTAAGAAAATTGAAGAATACATGGCTCAGTTTGATAATTTCCAGAATGAGGTAAAATATGTTTTTGACACCGAGGATGCCAAGATTAAGAATCTTCAGGATGATCTGATCATTGAGAATAGATCTTGGATTCAACAGGTTAAGGAACTGAATGATAAGGCTAACTCTCTTGAACAAAATTTTATAATGGATAGAGATCTCCGGATTGAGGTTGAGAAAATACTTTTAAAGCAAGATGAGTTTGTGAAGATGCAGGAAGAGGCCATGAAGGCTCATGCAGAAGCTTTGAAAGGTCAATATGAAATGATAAAATCTTTGGAGAGGCAAGTTAAGGAGGATTAAATAGATCTGAAGAAACTGAAAACCTTGTTAAATAAGCTAATCCCTAAGGAAAAGGAAGACAAATAAACTCACTCTGATATTTTGTTGTATTTTTATTTCCTTGTAAAAATTTTCTCAACTCTAATGATATTTTTTCTTGGTTGTATCTTGTGTTGTTATATACTAATGTTTCAAGTTCTCAATTTCTTTTCCATTCCCTTAAATTCTTTTTGAAAATACCAAAGGGGGAGAAGGAAAAAGAACTACTTAAAAGGGGAGAAGGAAAATTTAAATTGGATAAGGAAGAATTTTCTATGTGAAATATCTTTAAAGTATGGGGGAGTTCCTCATTATAAAGTTTTTCATTCCCATGACAATGGAAACTCCATTCCGTAAATTCAGAATACAATCCTTAGAGTTTCAATGCCTAAGGGGGAGTTAGTTGTATTCATCATCATTCATGACCAAAAGTAAGTAAGTTTTAATTTCAAAGCCAAATAAATTTTTTGAAGTCCTTATATTCTTTTTCATAAGGTCGTTTGTGCTTTCCACAAAGGGGGAGATTGTTGAGTCAATAAGGTTCTCCTTAGGTCTTTTCCATTCCTTATTATTTTGAAAATCACAAAAACATTATACTTAATAAAATCAATATTTTACTTCTCTAAGGAAATTTTCCTTCCATAATGAAATTTACCCTAACATAGATTTCCTTATACATATCAATATTTTTCTTAAGTAAAAAAATAGGATTCATACCTAAAACCTCAGAATCATATTATACTTAGATATGAAGCATTCTGTTTTAAGATCTGAATTCTGGATATGCACTCTAATGAAATTCCATTCTGAATTCTGGATACGAACTCTAATGAAGTTTCATTCCGAATTCTGGATACGAACTCTAATGAAGTTCCATTCTGAATTCTGGATACGAACTCTAAAGAAGTTCCATTCCGAATTCTGGATTCGAACTCTAATGAAGTTCCATTCCGATTTCTAGATACGAACTCTAATTAATTTCCATTCCGAATTCTATATACGAACTCTCATATAGTTCGACTCCAAATTCTGGATAAAAACTCTCATGTAGTTCCACTCCGAATTCTAGACTCCGAACTTCTATAAGTTCAACTCCAAACTTCTATGAGTTCAACTCTGAACTTTTACAAGATCAACTCCGAACACTGTATGTTCAGATTCTGAATTCTAGTGAAACTAGGATCCGAATATCCTTAGAAATTCAGACTCCGGATTTCCACAGAATTCAGGTTCCGAATTCCTACAAAACAGAATCCGAATATCTCTTTATTATAGACTCCGAATTCCATTTTTGGTCAGACTCTGGAATTTTATTTTCATACATTCTGAACATCAGTTTTACTTATGATTACACTTTTTTCATTACAAAATGAAATCGTGTTTTCAGTTACACATGTTTTGTTATAAAACGATGTCGTCCATTCTGTTTCTAACTAACTGTTGGTTATGTGACATGTGTATAGGTCCATACGAAATTTAAGGAAAATATGACCATTTGAGGAGGGATCCAACCGTTCCAACCGAGCCTATAAATAGGATCTCATTTGAAAGAGCTCAACACGATACTGAAGTTCATCACTCTAGAGACCACATGCTGTTAAGGTGATTTCTAGAGAAAGAAGCTTTTCATACCTTGTGCGTATTGAACTGCTCGTTCAGATTGCTTCGTGCGACTCCAAATGTTGGTGATTACATTCGAGGGCTTTAGGGGATATGAAGACAGAGGTGCCGACTTCCTTGAAGTTGGAGGGCTTCCTTGCTGAGGAAGACAGAGGTTCCAACTACCTTGAAGTTAAGGTCTTGCGGGGATAGCAAGACAAAGACTCTGATATTTGTATCAGGGGATTACCCTGGTGTGGGTAAGATAGACTTTCTTGAAATTATAAATCAAGGGACCTTTATCCAAGGTTGTTGTATACCCTTCTCTTTTGGTTAAAAGATTTATATCTTGTTACTTGTAGGTTTACTACTTGTTTTTCCACTACATATTGTATTGTATAGAAAGTATAATATTCTTATATTTCCTTACACGTGTATTCTGATTCATTTAGATTCTATACGCTATAAGGTAGAATCTCGTATTGTAATCTTTGGTTAAGATTCAATTTCCGGATCCATATATACAGAACATGTTTTTGGAATCACTTTCCAGATTTAAGCAAGTGCATAGAACTAGAAGTTTGTAACTTCATACTTTTTCCCAATATTTCATTGGTGATTAGAGGTGTTGTGAATTTTCTTAGTTTAACTTCGTTAAGCTCAGATCTTTCCTTGTTTAAATAAATTTTTAAAGTGTACAATTCACCCCCCTCTTGTATATTTAGCATCTACATCATTATTTCGATCCTACAATAGGTATTAGAGGTTGGAAACCTCATATTCTATACCAAACTCACAAATCAAGGTGCTCTCAAAAACACTCTACAACACATCTAGAAACTTGATGTAGGATTGGCTATTCAGGACGCAGAGATCAACCGATTCATCTTTGAGTTCATCAATGAGAATGATAGAGACAAAATCTTTCACGGAAGACTGTGGTCCTTTGATAATCAACTCCTCCCCATGGAAGAATTCAAAGGGTTGGATGATATCTAGCGAGTGATTTTAACCCATTCCCCCTTCTGGATAAGAATTAAAGGAATCCCGTTCCATGAAAGAACAGAACATACCATGAGAGGAATTTGGGACACATTAGGTCACTTTCTTGACTTGGAAAGTTCAGACCCAATACAATGGGGCCCCGATGTTCATATCAAGGCAGAGACTTAAGTTTCAGAGCCACTGATGAGAGAAATGTTCTTGAAGAATCAAGATACGAAAACTTGGATATCATTAGAGTTCGAGAAACTCCCAATCTTCTACTTTTTTTGTGGTCGCCTTGGCCATCTGGAAAGAACATGCACCACAAAGCATAAGAGTGGAGCGGGTAACATTACCCACCAATATGGCCCTTGGCTCCGTGGCAAAATGAACAAATATTCTTTCATCCCTGAGAGGAAAAAACAAAAGGACTGTGACCATATCATGTTGGAACACACTAGTCATGGAAAACCCATACCTAAAAAATCCCTTATGCTAGGACCAATGGACTTCACAAATGCTGGCCCTCCCACTCAAAGAGAAGTTGGAATTCACCCTAACCCCCTGAAGGACAATACTAAAACTTAAAAAAAGTTGGTGATTGTACCACCCGAGACTTTTATTTTATATAAACCATCAAAGGAATCTTTTTCTACACAATACTTGCTTGGCTTGCTTTGCACGCAATCGCGACCTTCCTCGATAGCTTGCGTCGTACGCAATACCGAGTTTCACTAAACAACAATATGCTATTAAAACTAGCCGTTATGAATAGTAATAACCACTTTTTGAAAATTTATAAATTTTATTTTTCAAAATGGACTTCATTTTTGGACTCAGAATATCGAAATTAGCCTAGGGTGAAATTTTGGTATTTTTCTGAAAACTTTCAATTTTTGATGAATAGTGAAACCACTAAGTGGTAGGTTAAAAACTGAATTTTGCATAAAAATTAATTTTACCGCTTCTGTGAATGGAATTTCAAAAATCCGAGAGACACGGTTAATATCAAGGACTAAAATGTGGTTCAATGAGATGAAAATAATTTTTTGGTGAATAGTAACTTTTTACTATTTTTACCGCGGTTAATAGTAAATAGGGTAACTAAGGGTAAATATGATATCAATATTACCCTAACACATGTCCTAATTCTATTGGACAAGTGTAATTCGACCAAAAACAAACTTAGGAATAAAATATGACCATTTAGGCCCTCTTGGATTAGATTAGGACATTTATTATTAATTTATTTAAAGAAGGGTTAAAATAGTTAAAATCAAAGTTTAATAAGTAAATCATTTTTAATATGGGGTTATACATAAGATAAATTCGATTGTAAATATTCATTAGAAAGCTAGAACTATTTCCTACATGATGGTATTTTATTTGTAATTTTTAGACATCAAATAATTTAATTTATTTATGACACAAAGATGATGCAGTAATTATCTTATTAATAAAATATTGACAAAATTGATAATATAAATACCAAAATAAATGTAATTTGAGACTTTTTATGAATTCCACTAATTTTCTAGGTTACTATGATATATTATTGTTGATTTAATCAACTTGGTTCGAACATATAATTCTGTTATGACTTTCACAAAAATCATATATCAAATAGTGTCAAAATTGACACAAAATAGTTTTTAAATCAAATATTATATTATTAATTGTTATTTTATTCCTAAAAATCTAAGGTTCGGCCAAAGGACTTAGATAAGGATATATATATTAATAATAAACAATTTGGGGTTCGTTTGGCATGTTATAGTAAGTGTATTAACCATATAGTGAAAGAAAACAAAAAGACACGGTAAAAGTTAAATTAATTAACTTAGAGTTAAATCTAATTGATAAGGTTACAATAATACCCTAAACTTGTCTAAATCCTATTGGTTGATAGGATTTCGACCCATCCCCACTTTAGCTTCGAAATAAGACCCTTTGGAACCATTATAAACCGATTTTGACTTTAATATAAAATAATATTTTGAGATATTCCTAAGGTGCCCCTCTCCTCCCTTATAAAAGGGCACCTCCTCCCCCTCCTCCTCACACCAATTTGAGCACTCAAGCTCGGCCAACCCCTGACATTTTCTCCTCTCCACTTCCCTAGAATAATCCTAGAGGTCCTGGTCTTCTCCAAAGACCAATCTTAGTTCCTTAAGTGGAGGATTCAAAGAGGCGTTCCAAAGAAGAGGTAATATCCATTACCGATCTTTTCAATTTCTTTCTTCTTCAACTTCTTCTTCTTTAGTTGTTTCATGATAAAGTAATAACATCAGTATTAATTACATACTGATATGTTACTATAAATATGAAACAACCCTAATTCACCTTCTATCCATCCTACGGAAAAATGAAATCACCGCGCATGCGTACGTACGGAATACCGTCTCCACGCCGTGGTGTAATCTATTTTCCACCATCACCTTACAAGGATGGGTATAATGGTGTAATGAGTAACTATATATGATTATTATGAAGTAATATTGATACTGAAATAATATATATATACTCCAATACAATTCCACGATCATAGGAACGATATCATCACTCGTGCGTACGTACGGAATACCGTCTCCACGATGTGATGCGACTCGTTCTACATGATCTTCATTTCATAATGATTATATAAATGAATTGAATGAATGAATATGGTATATAATACACTAATACCATTCTGGAAATGAATTATCTATAACCTAAAGATAAGAATAAGAATTTATTCGACAAAACACGCATAAGAACAAAAAGTTATAGACCCGAGTAACAAGTAACAATGAAATATTACTAACAAGAAGCTAATAATATGACCATATATGATATCATATCAATATGTATGATTCTGGAATAAGTCAATAACATTATTTAAACCATTATACAGGAGATTCGGACACGAACAAAGCAAATCGGACCTAAGGTAAGGGAAATATCACAATCTCATTTTTATCCGAGATTGTTTATTCGTAAGTATTTACTGGGGTGTATTTTATCATCCACATCCATGTTTCATCAATATGTAATATTATTTCCATCCACCTACAATTGTTTAAATCCATTTTTACCCTTCGGTGAGTTTTTAGTAATATCTATGAAAGAAATCTTTTGTCATACGAGGTACTTTTTGACTTTTCCGACAAAAGTACGAAGAATGTTTTTTTTAACGTATACGACATGAATGGATTTTTAAAACATTATTTCCAAGAAGCTTCCTTTACAAGTTTTCAAGTTTATTTTTAATCAAATTCTTTTAGTTTATAATTGTATGACATATTAAGAAAAGAAAAGTGTTTTTGAGAAGAAAGGATATTTTCCTCAAGAATGGTGTTCAAGTGTTTTATCAAAATTATTTTCCATCTAAGATAATAAAGGGTTCTGTTTTTATCCCTTTAATTACATTGATTTGATTATGTTGTGAGGGAATTATTTTTATGAAGTCATTTGCCTTATAAGATTTGTTTTATGATGTCATGATGTTTCAAGAATCCCATTTTTGTTACATGTGTTATGCGATGATGTATGATTTATGATTATGTGGCACACATAAGAAAGGATTCATTATAAGATGGGTGGGACCTATATCTCCCTCCAATGCATTGGGTAATGATTTTATATCTCATGAGATAGACATGGCTGGAACGGAAGGTTATTTCGGTTTAGTGATACAGGACTGAAACGAGGAGTGAACTCGGTTCAGAAAGGGACTTTGTCCACTAAGATAGTCTTGGCAATGAGTCATGACTAACAAGAAATGATTTTCCATGATTATGTGTGCATGCCACAAAGTTTCTAGTTTTATGTTATGATTATGGGGATCACATTTTCACTTCTATGATTTATTCCATGTTAAGATATTATGATCTTTTTTGCAGGTTTTGATTTTCATAAAGATATGATATGATTTTTATTTCCTTTATTTTCCCTTGCTGAGCATTTGAGCTCACCCTTTTATGTTTTCTTTTCCCCAGGTCAGGAAGATGGATATTAAGTAAAATATGCTAAAAGGGACCCTAGATATGATGAAATAAATGGGAGACACTGTAGAAGATTTATGAACAAGTTGTTTATGTTTCCCAGTTTCTAAAGACACTATACCTATACGGTCCTTTGTGGTTTTGTCATATGTTGTAATAAGTGTGCTTCAATTTTGAAGTATTAACAATGTATGTAAAGTGTGGGTCGTTATAGTTGGTATCAGAGGAAAGGTATAGTCAACCTTTGGAAACTAGGATGTGAAAGCCTTAGTAAGAACCCTAAGGATAAGTCTAAGCATAGAACACAATCTTAGAAATGGCCATGAATAACCTAGGATAAGACCATAAACATGAAAATTTTATTCTTGAATTATGTGGTTTCCTATTATAATTAGTGTTGCTCACACTATTCTTCTTGGTTTTAGTCAATGGCTGGAACCCGAAGGAACCGTGTTAATGCGGAATGCGATGGGCAATGCAATGATTGTCCCCCTGAGCAACCAAACGATATGGGAGCTGGAATGCAAAATCTTGTAGCCATGCTCACACAACTTTCTCAAGCTATGAATCATGCAGGATTTCCAAACGAGCAAAGGAGGGAGCAACATTCTGTTGAATCCTTCATGAGGCAGCGTCCACCATCTTTCAGCGGGTCTACTGATCCATTAGTTGCTGAACAATGGATTAGTACTACTGAAAAGATATTTTCAGTTCTTCAATGTTCTGAGCATGATAAAGTCATCCTAGCAGTGTATCGTTTGGAAGGAGATGCGGATCAATGGTGGAATCTTGTTAAGAATACGAGGCAAAGGGATGAAATTGAGTCTATGGAATGGGACGAGTTCAAGAACTTATTTTTCAATAAGTACTTCCCTCGTATTCTCCGAACAAAGATGGAGAAAGAGTTCCTTGAACTGAAGCAAAGGGATGATGAATCTGTTAGTACCTATGAAGCAAATTTTACAAGACTTGCAAGGTACGCTTCTGGTATTATTATCCAACCTGAGAGTAAGATTGATCGATTCTTTAGTGGCTTAAAACCAAGTCTTCGAAGGGCGTTAGCCATAAGGGACTTCAATAGCTACGAGGAAATCGTTCGATGTGCTCTCAAAGTCGAGATGGAGATTGGAGTAACCCATCAGTCACATGGGTTTGATAAGAAGAGGAAGATGGAATTCAAAGAAAAATCTAAAGAGCACACGGAAAAGAAGATGAACTTTCCCTTATGCTCAAAGTGTGGAAAGAAACATGGAGGGAGTTGTCTTAAAGGGACAAGTAAATGTTTTAAATGGGGAAAGGAAGGTCATCGGGCATTTGAATGCCGTGATAATGGGAAGAAGATGTCTAATGATGCAAACAAAGGAAGGGATACACAGAATGAACCTACTACACTTCAATGTTTCAAGTGCAAGGAGATGGGGCATTATGCCAATCAATGCCCAAATCCAAGGGTTGATGATGATGGTCGACGTCAACAAACTCTTAAGGCTAAAGACAAAGGAAAGTCACATGCAATTTCTATCAGCGATGTGGAGTACGATAACGATGTGGTGAAAGGTACACTTACCATCCACTCTAAAGTAGCAAATGTTTTATTTGATTCTGGATCCACCCACTCTTTTATTTCTAAAGAATTTTCTAAGGGTATCACCGTATTACCTCAACAATTAGATGTTGAGTTAGCTGTGACAACACCTAATGGCACAACAGTCGCATCAGAAGTTTATAATTCTTCTCCGATCGAAGTTTGTGGGAAAGTGCTTCCTGCAAATCTTGTGATCCTTCCTTTAGTGGAATTTGATGTGATTCTTGGCATGGATTGGCTTTCTCTACATGGAGCTCATATCAATTGCCAAAGAAGGGAAGTCACATTTCATATTCCAGATCAACCTACGATCGTCTATCAATGCAAGGATGAACATAACCTTCCAGTGGAAATTTCTTCCATCTTATGGGTATTGATTCCACTAAATGAAGGTTATTTATCTCAAATAGTTGGTGAGAAACTCACGATTAAGAATATTCCCATTGTACGGGAGTTTGATGATGTCTTTCCGGAGGAATTACCGGGTCTTCCACCAAATCGTGAAGTTGAGTTTTCAATAGAACTCGTACCGGGTGCTTTGCCTATTTCAAAGACACCTTATAGAATGGCCCCAATTGAGTTGCAGGAATTGAAGAAGCAACTCCAAGAGAATCTTGATAAGGGATTCATACGCCCTAGTGCGTCACCTTGGGGAGCACCTGTTCTATTTGTTAAGAAGAAAGATGGATCAATGAGACTCTGCATTGATTATCGAGAACTTAACAAGATCACTATCAAGAACAAATATCCTCTCCCACGCATTGATGACTTATTTGACCAACTACGCGGAGCTCAATAATTTTCCAAGATTGATCTTCGTTCAGGGTATCATCAATTAAGGGTCAAAAGGGAGGATATACCAAAGACGGCTTTCCGTACAAGGTATGGACACAATGAATTTATAGTGATGCCATTTGGTCTTACTAATGCCCCTGCTATCTTCATGGATCTAATGAATAGAGTCTTTAGAGACTATCTTGATCAATTTGTGGTAGTCTTTATAGACGATATTCTTGTCTATTCAAAGAGAAAGGAAGAGCATGAAGATCACTTGAGAATTATATTGAAGACCCTGAGAAAGGAGAAGCTTTATGCCAAATTTACCAAGTGTGAATTTTGGCTTCAAAAAGTTGCATTTTTGGGTCACATAATCTCAAAAGAGCGGATATCTGTGGATCCAGCAAAAACAGAGGTTATCGAAAGATGGTCAAGACCAACAACAGTAACTGAGATCCGAAGTTTTCTTGGTTTGGCTGGATATTATCGACGTTTTGTAAAAGATTTTTCACGATTATCTAATCCACTCACCAAGTTGACTCGGAAAGGAGTTAAGTTTGTCTGGACAGAGGAATGTGAAGAGAATTTCAAGGAGTTGAAAAGAAGGTTATCCAGTGCACCTGTGCTCACACTGCCTTGTAGTGGAGAAAGGTTTGTGATCTACAGTGATGCATCCAAGAAGGGATTGGGGTGTGTTCTTATGCAAAATGATATGGTGATAGCTTATGCCTCACGACAGTTGAAAATCCATGAGCAAAATTACCCAACACATGATTTGGAGTTGGCTGCGGTAATCTTTGCATTAAAGATTTGGAGGCATTACCTTTATGGTGAAAGGTGTGATATTTATACTGATCATAAAAGTTTAAAGTATATTTTCACACAAAAGGAGCTGAATATGCGCCAAAGAAGATGGTTGGAGCTGATTAAGGATTATGACTGCTCAATCCATTACCACCCTGGGAAAGCAAACAAGGTGGCAGATGCATTAAGTCGACAAGACCATGCTAGTTTATCCATGATGAGGATCACAAAAGATCCAATATTTATGGATTTACAAAGGATGGATCTTGGAATTATAATGGAAGGGGAAAAATCTTATCTTTCTCAAATGAATGTTCAACCATCTATACATGTGAAGATTAAAGAGGCACAGAAAGAAGATGTCGAGTTACAAAAGAAGGTGAGAAATGTTCCTGAATTCAACCTTGATTGTGATGGGATAATAAAGTTCAGGAATCGGGTTTGCGTTCCTCCCATCCCCGAATTAAAGAAAGAGCTGCTGGATGAGGCTCATAGTTCTTCATTCTCTATTCATCCTGGAAGCACGAAGATGTATAGGGACCTGAAAGAGTACTTCTGGTGGGATGGCATGAAAAGAGATGTTGCTGAATATGTCTCTCGATGCTTGGTTTGTCAACAAGTTAAAGCTGAGAGACAGAAGTCTAAGGGGATGTTACAACCATTACCCATACCCGAATGGAAATGGGAAAACATCACTATGGACTTTGTCACAGGACTTCCAAAAACATCCAAAGGCAATAATGCTATCTGGGTCATAGTTGATCATCTTACAAAGTCTGCACACTTCATTGCTATTAGAGAGGATTTCTCTCTAGATCAGCTTGCCAGGATATATATAAAGGAAGTGGTAAGATTGCATGGAGTACCACTTTCTATTATATCTGATCGAGATCCGAGATTTACCTCGAAGTTCTGGCGAAGTCTTCAGCATACTCTGGATACAGAGTTGAGTTTCAGCACTGCTTATCATCCCCAGACAGACGGTCAGTCTGAGAGAACAATTCAAACCCTAGAAGATATGTTGAGAGCTTGCTCTATGGATTTCAAAGGAGGTTGGGATCAACACCTACCTTTGGTGGAATTTTCTTATAATAATAGCTTTCACTCCAGTATTCAGATGGCTCCTTATGAAGCTCTCTATGGAAAGAAATGCAGGACTCCAACTTGCTGGGATGAAGTTGGGGAAAGAAAGCTATTAGGACCTGATCTCGTTGATGAAATGGCAGAAAAGGTTAGATCTATTCAACAACACATAAGAGCAGCTCAGAGTCGACAGAAAAGTTATGCCGACAACCGAAGAAAAGACCTAGAGTTTGAAGTGGGCGATAAAGTGTTCTTACGAATATCTCCCTGGAAGAGGGTTATGAGATTTGGAAAGAAGGGGAAGTTGAGCCCTAGATATATCAGTCCTTTTGAAATACTGGATCGTGTTGGGAAGGTAGCTTACCGATTGTCGCTTCCACCGAATCTCTCTCAAGTTCACGATGTGTTCCACGTATCTCTCCTGAGAAAGTACATACCAGATCCTTCACATGTACTCAGCTCAGAAGTTGTACCGCTGGAGCAAGATCTTTCTTATGAAGAACAGCCGATAGAGATTCTGGATCGTAGCGAAAAAGTCCTACGAAACAAGACCACTCGCTTGGTGAAAGTTTTATGGAGGAACCACCAACTTGAAGAAGCTACATGGGAGCTTGAGGATATGATGAGGGAGAAGTATCCTCATTTGTTTGTTACAAAGTGACGAATTTCGAGGGCGAAATTCTTTTTAAGGGGGGTAGAATGTAACAACTGAGACTTTTATGTTATATAAACCATCAAAGGAATCTTTTTCTACACAATACTTGCTTGGCTTGCTTTGCACGCAATCGCGACCTTCCTCGATAGCTTGCGTCGTACGCAATACCGAGTTTCACTAAACAACAATATGCTATTAAAACTAGCCGTTATGAATAGTAATAACCACTTTTTGAAAATTTATAAATTTTATTTTTCAAAATGGACTTCATTTTTGGACTCAGAATATCGAAATTAGCCTAGGGTGAAATTTTGGTATTTTTCTGAAAACTTTCAATTTTTGATGAATAGTGAAACCACTAAGTGGTAGGTTTAAAACTGAATTTTGCATAAAAATTAATTTTACCGCTTCTGTGAATGGAATTTCAAAAATCCGAGAGACACGGTTAATATCAAGGACTAAAATGTGGTTCAATGAGATGAAAATAATTTTTTGGTGAATAGTAACTTTTTACTATTTTTACCGCAGTTAATAGTAAATAGGGTAACTAAGGGTAAATATGATATCAATATTACCCTAACACATGTCCTAATTCTATTGGACAAGTGTAATTCGACCAAAAACAAACTTAGGAATAAAATATGACCATTTAGGCCCACTTGGATTAGATTAGGACATTTATTATTAATTTATTTAAAGAAGGGTTAAAATAGTTAAAATCAAAGTTTAATAAGTAAATCATTTTTAATATGGGGTTATACACAAGATAAATTCGATTGTAAATATTCATTAGAAATCTAAAAAGATTTCCTACATGATGGTATTTTATTTGTAATTTTTAGACATCAAATAATTTAATTTATTTATGACACAAAGATGATGCAGTAATTATCTTATTAATGAAATATTTACAAAATTGATAATATAAATACCAAAATAAATGTAATTGGAGACTTTTTATGAATTCCACTAATTTTATAGGTTACTATGATATATTATTGTTGATTTAATCAACTTGGTTCGAACATATAATTCTGTTATGACTTTCACAAAAATCATATATCAAATAGTGTCAAAATTGACACAAAATAGTTTTTAAATCAAATATTATATTATTAATTGTTATTTTATTCCAAAAAATCTAAGGTTCGGCCAAATGACTTAGATAAGGATATATATATTAATAATAAACAATTTGGGGTTCGTTTGGCATGTTATAGTAAGTGTATTAACCATATAGTGAAAGAAAACAAAAAGACACGGTAAAAGTTAAATTAATTAACTTAGAGTTAAATCTAATTGATAAGGTTACAATAATTCCCTAAACTTGTCTAAATCCTATTGGTTGATAGGATTTCGACCCATCCCCACTTTAGCTTCGAAATAAGACCCTTTGTAACCATTATAAACCGATTTTGACTTTTATATAAAATAATATTTTGAGATATTCCTAAGGTGCCCCTCTCCTCCCTTATAAAAGGGCACCTCCTCCCCCTCCTCCTCACACCAATTTGAGCACTCAAGCTCGGCCAACCCCTGACATGTTCTTCTCTCCACTTCCCTAGAATAATCCTAGAGGTCCTGGTCTTCTCCAAAGACCAATCTTAGTTCCTTAAGTGGAGGATTCAAAGAGGCGTTCCGAAGAAGAGGTAATATCCATTACCGATCTTTTCAATTTCTTTCTTCTTCAACTTCTTCTTCTTTAGTTGTTTCATGATAAAGTAATAACATCAGTATTACTTACATAATGATATGTTATTATAAATATGAAACAACCCTAATTCACCTTCTATCCATCCTACGGAAAAATGAAATCACCGCGCGTGCGTACGTACGGAATACCGTCTCCACGCCGTGGTGTAATCTATTTTCCACCATCACCTTACAAGGATGGGTATAATGGTGTAATGAGTAACTATATATGATTATTATGAAGTAATATTGATACTGAAATAATATATATATACTCCAATACAATTCCACGATCATAGGAACGATATCATCACTCGTGCGTACGTACGGAATACCGTCTCCACGATGTGATGCGACTCGTTCTACATGATCTTCATTTCATAATGATTATATAAATGAATTGAATGAATGAATATGGTATATACTACACTAATAACATTCTGGAAATGAATTATCTATAACCTAAAGATAAGAATAAGAATTTATTCGACAAAACACGCATAAGAACAAAAAGTTATAAAGACCCGAGTAACAAGTAACAATGAAATATTACTAACAAGAAGCTAATAATATGACCATATATGATATCATATCAATATGTATGATTCTGGAATAAGTCAATAACATTATTTAAACCATTATACAGGAGCTTCGGACACGAACAAAGCAAATCGGACCTAAGGTAAGGGAAATATCACAATCTCATTTTTATCCGAGATTGTTTATTCGTAAGTATTTACTGGGGTGTATTTTATCATCCACATCCATGTTTCATCAATATGTAATATTATTTCCATCCACCTACAATTTTTTAAATCCATTTTTACCCTTCGGTGAGTTTTTAGTAATATCTATGAAAGAAATCTTTTGTCGTACGAGGTACTTTTTGACTTTTCCGAAAAAAGTACGAAGAATGTTTTTTTTAACGTATACGGCATGAATGGATTTTTAAAACATTATTTCCAAGAAGCTTCCTTTACAAGTTTTCAAGTTTATTTTTAATCAAATTCTTTTAGTTTATAATTGTATGACATATTAAGAAAAGAAAAGTGTTTTTGATAAGAAAGGATATTTTCCTCAAGAATGGTGTTCAAGTGTTTTATCAAAATTATTTTCCATCTAAGATAATAAAGGGTTCTGTTTTTATCCCTTTAATTACATTGATTTGATTATGTTGTGAGGGAATTATTTTTATGAAGTCATTTGCCTTATAAGATTTGTTTTATGATGTCATGATGTTTCAAGAATCCCATTTTTGTTACATGTGTTATGCGATGATGTATGATTTATGATTATGTGGCACACATAAGAAAGGATTCATTATAAGATGGGTGGGACCTATATCTCCCTCCAATGCATTGGGTAATGATTTTATATCTCATGAGATAGACATGGCTAGAACGGAAGGTTATTTCGGTTCAGTGATACAGGACTGAAACGAGGAGTGAACTCGGTTCAGAAAGGGACTTTGTCCACTAAGATAGTCTTGGCAATGAGTCATGACTAACAAGAAATGATTTTCCATGATTATGTGTGCATGCCACAAAGTTTCAAGTTTTATGTTATGATTATGGGGATCACATTTTCACTTCTATGATTTATTCCATGTTAAGATATTATGATCTTTTTTGCAGGTTTTGATTTTCATAAAGATATGATATGATTTTTATTTCCTTTATTTGCCCTTGCTGAGCATTTGAGCTCACCCTTTTATGTTTTCTTTTCCCCAGGTCAGGAAGATGGATATTAAGTAGAATATGCTAAAAGGGACCCTAGATATGATGAAATAAATGGGAGACACTGTAGAAGATTTATGAACCAGTTGTTTATGTTTCCCAGTTTCTAAAGACACTATACCTATACGGTCCTTTGTGGTTTTGTCATATGTTGTAATAAGTGTGCTTCAATTTTGAAGTATTAACAATGTATGTAAAGTGTGGGTCGTTATAGTGATGATGCAAAAAGAATCACATTCACATTGCTCTAGGACAATGCTGATGCACGTCAAACCACCAGATCCAAATCCTGACCCACAATCAACGACATCAGTCATTCCAGCAATGGAGGCCCATGGAATGTCGGGATCTCCAATAATGGGCCCAATCTCCCATCAAACATGGAAAAGGGTGAAACAAGGTGAGAGTTATGGGCACGCGGAAGACTCAAAACTCAGGGTCAGGAAAAGACAATATGAAACATGTCAATCAGGGAGGAATCCCACCCAAAGATGGAAAATGAAAAATGAATAAGTATGTAAAGAGGAACCAAAGGCGGCGACAGGTGATACCCATACCCACCTAGAGTAATGATTGCTTTATGTTGGAACTGTCGTGGGCTTGGCAACCCACGAACGGTTCGAATGCTTTAGTGCAATTGTGCTCGATGTCTCCCCGATATGGATTTCCTGTCTGAAACCATACTGGAAAAAAGGACACTAATGGTATTGATCTTCAGTGAGGATTCCAAGGCTACTTTATAGTGCCTAGAAAAGGCCACTCTGGGGGCCTCTGTCTCCTCTGGAAGGACAATATCTATGTCCAAATTTGGTTTTTTTCCTCGCACCATGTGGTAGAGACTATTCATACAGACTTTCAGTCACCCTGAACTATTGTGGGATTCTATGGCTGGCTATCCAATAATGATAAGGTGAAGTCATGGGATCTTGTTTTCAAGATGTGAAAAGATTTACCGAGCCCTATCCTCTTCGGAGGAGATTTCAATGAGATTATGTTTCATAAGTAAAAGAGGGGAGGAATCATCTGACCCTAAGCTTTGATGTCTAACTTTAAGGATGCGGTCTCTAGGGCGGACTTGGTCGATCCGGGGTACGTAGGTAATCCTTTTACGTGGTTCCATGGAAATACTAAAGGCAACCGCATCACTGAGTGTATTGATAGATTTCTGGGTTCTGCTGATTGGATTAATATGTTCAGCTTGTTTCATATCGGCCACATGGCCCTTATTTGTTCGGACCATTGTCCAATTCTCATTGATTGTACGTGAGGTGAAAAAAATAAACAATTGAGCAGACCCTTCAGGTTTGAGTGATTCTAGGAAAAATACTAGGAATGGGAAGAGGTGATCCGATCATGCTGGAAAAGCACTCACATGGATGTTTGACTCAATCTCCAATAGGTCGCTTCTGAACTGAGGTTTTGGAGCAATAAGAAATTCCACCACCCCAATCGGGACTGTGAGGTCCTTAAAAAGAGACTAAACAACCTCCTCAAACAATCCACATCTAATTGCATTCTCTCTAATATTGGATCCATACAAAGAGAGTTGGATTTGGCTCTACGTATCAAGAAAATCTTCTGAGTTATGCAAGCGTGGGATAGCCACATTAAAGAGGGGGACGCTAATACCCGGGGTTTTCACCAGAAAGCTTCATCCAAGCGTCAAAAAAACTATATTAGCTGCATCTTACAACCCAATGGAAACAATGTTTTTGATATCAATGGTATCCACAAGGCCTTGATTTACTATTTTCATAACATCTTCACTACAGGAACCCCTTTCATGTCCGCCGAGGTGGAAGATTGTATCAGACCTGTGATCACAGATGAGATCAATAGGTAGCTCAACAAAGATGTGACAGATGATGAGATATGCCTGGCCCTAAACCATCTTCATTCTACTAAGGCCTCGGGACCGGACTGTAGGTTTCGGGCGCAGTGGAAGCGCGTTGGTGGGTTTTGCCAACATTAAATTTAACGTTAAGAAATGTTCAATCATAGATCCGTCACGATATAAAACGCCGAATCTTCGGAATATAATGAAGAAAGAAAAGAAAAGAATAGTCCCAGAACCCTTGGGGAGGATCATCATATGTTGATTATAATTAATTTAATTAATTCATAAGAATTACCTCATTGGAATTCTTTCTTTTTTGATGTGTCTAGTCACGATTCGATGATCCGTCATTGCGTCGTAGAATCCAAGTGTGGGATTCCTCTAGAGGTGATCCACACGTGTGTCACTTATCTTCGGACGTCGCCGAAGGGATCTTCAGGTGCTAGCATGGAAGAACCTTCGCTTGTGATGTCCTCCTTCGACCGCCTTGATCCGGTGGAGGATCTTTCTCTCATAAATTGAGGGCATTCTTAGTGGAAAGGGAATTCTCTCTTGGCTTGAGAGTATTTCCAAAATCTGTTGTGCACAACAATGGCTCTTCAAACTGTTGGGGTTGCGGGGATATTTATAATCGGGTTTGAGGTTAATAGAGTTATGACAATAAATAAACTCGTTACGCGTTTTTTTATTTCATTAACTCTTATTGAAAACCCTGATGTCGAATTATTAATTCCTTGACATGTTCCCACACTGATTATAGTAAATATCATTTAATAAAACAATATTTAATCCTCAAAATCCCAACTAGAAAAACTACATGGGGTGTAATAATTAATACACGGCATGTACTTGTTTTCCATAAAACTACACGGCGTGTATATTTAATATACAGGGCGTGTACTTTTATTTTCCATTTTTCTCCACCACATTTATTAGACCTTGAGTAATGACTATTTATTTCTTAAATAAATATAACTCCATTAGTCTCTAATAAATATATTATTTCATCAACAATATATGCTCTCGAATAACTAGTGTCAAAATAAATGCGATCAAACATCCTTCAATAATTATTAAACCACAGTCGGGACTAATATTTATTTAACTTGTTAAATTAATATTTAACTGAGATACATGGATACACTTAGTGTGTGACCCTCTAAGCCTCTTTCTCAGTGGCATTAGGTTGAGCCTGCCTAAAGTCCAAGGTTAGCATCTAGCAACATGACAAGGCACCCATAAAGAAAGAAGTTAATGCCGCAATGACATGTGACCTCATACGAACGCTTACCATGTAATATAATCCCTTTGTCTCGATATCTCCAATCATGCAAGTTGCATGCTAGTGCCATCAACCCATGTTCTTGATTATTCTTTCATTGACTTCCCGGAATTGAACTTTACCATACCTTAACATGGCCATGGATTTATTTAGGCTATATCAATTCCATCAAAGGGCCTGAGATATCTACTTTCGTTATGGAACAGAATGGACAAATCATTTCTCACATTATCTATTAATGCGGTATTACTCATAACGCACCCAACGTATCCTACCACACTGCGAACAGTGTGTCGTAACAGTTTTCATCAATACATCTAAGTGCGCGCGTTGTAATACCCATTAATAATAATCTTAAAGTCTATGGACCAATACACACGTCCACAGATAGGAACATCTAATGACACTCTGAAATGTTGATTTCCTACCGGCGGGTCTCGTTCTCATAATATCCTCCTGGATATTACCAAGGGCACACACCATGAGAAGGTGCCTCAATGTTTTATGAGTCCTCACCCCTAATGACCTGTATTATTTGTGTCCCTCAAATAATATCATTCCGCCATAGAACATACATTCAAGAACAGTGTTATGGCACTACCAGGTTCTCATCATAGCAGGGATCTGCTACGACCCTTTAATGCAACAGCTGTCCTTAGGACATTATCACACAACATGTCATGCAGAAGAACAATCAAGATGTGATAAGGCTTTTATTTGATGAATAAAGTACAAAGTAGTTGGTTCTAGACCACCAACTCCAACAGACTCCCACTTGGACTAGAGCTAACTACTAACAACCTTTAACCCGCTAGCTCTCATATGATATTCATGCTTCTGATGAGATAGGACTTTAGTCATGGGTTCCGCCACGTTCTCTTCTGTGGACACTTTGCTCACTGAAACTTCACCCCTTTGATAGAAATCCCTCAAGAGTTGATACTTCCGGAGTATATGCTTTGTCTATTGATGTGACCTTGGTTCTTTTGCAAGATCCACTACTACAGTATTATCACAATACAATGTAATGGGATCTTTAATGATAGGCACCACATCAAGATCCTAGACAATGTTCCGAATCCAGACAGCTTCCTTGGCTGCATCAGAAGCCGCTATATACTCGGACTCCGTTGTAGAATCGGCGACAACCGGCTGTTTTGAAATATTCCAGCTCACAGCTCCTCCATTGAGACAGAAAAAATATCCTAATTGTGACTTCAGATCATTCTGATCTATTTGAAAACTAGCATCAATGTACCCTCTGATGACAAGCTCCTCGTCTCCTCCATACACCAGGAACATATCCTTAGTTCTTCTCAGATACTTAAAGATAGTCTTAACAGCAGTCCAATGCTGTTCTCCTGGATCTGCTTAATATATGCCTACCATGCTCAGTAAATAGGCAACATCATGCTTGGTACATAGCATGGCATACATGATGTATCCTATAGCCGAAGCGTATGGGATCTTGCTCGTCCTATCGTTCTCCTATTGTGTCTGGGGACACATTTTCTTAGAAATATGTAAACAATGTGACACTGGAACCAATCCCCTCTTGGATTTTTCCATACTAAATCTCTTTAGTATCTGGTCAATGTATGTACCCTGACTTAGTCCAAGCAGCCTCTTGGATCTGTCACGAATGATCTTGATCCCTAGAATGTAGGCTGCTTCTCCTATGTCCTTCATGGAGAAACACTTGTTCAACCAGTCCTTAACTTACTGTAAGGCTGGTACGTCATTTCCAATAAGAAATATGTCATCAACATATACCACTAGGATGAAGACCACATTCCCATTGAACTGCTTATAAACACATGGCTCAGATTCGTTCTTAATGAAACCAAATTCCTTTATGGCTTCATCAAATTGAATGTTCCATGACCTGGATTCTTGCTTCAATCCATAAATGGATTTTTGCAACTTGAAAACCCATTTGGCATCACCTGGTGTCACAAACCCTTCTGGTTGTGTCATATAGACATCTTCCTGAAGGGTCCCGTTAAGGAATGTTGTTTTGACATCCATCAGCCAAATCTCATAGTCATGGTAAGCTGCTATGGAAAGGATGATTCTTATGGATTTAAACATGGAAACCGGCGAGAAGGTTTCATCATAGTCAATTCCTTGACGCTATCTGAATCCTTTAGCCACTAGCCTTGCTTTATAGGTGCTAACTTGACCTTCCATGTCCAGCTTTCTTTGGATACCCATTTTCATCCAACAGTCTTTACATCAACTGGATCATCGACCAGAACCCAAACGTGGTTGTGATACATGGAATCCATATCAGAATTCATAGCATCTAGCCATCTTGCATCTTCTGAGCTTTCTACTGCTTCCTTGTAGGAGAGAGGTTCATCAATGTCCAACAATAATGATTCTCCATCCTCGGTGACTAGGAAACCAAATCTCTCTAGTTCCCTTACCTCTCTTGAGCTCCTACGCAGTACTTAAGTTTCTAGAACCTCTTCCACGGGGACCTGTGGAACTTGTTCCTATACCAACTCTTGTTTATCTTGAGCATCAACTTCGTCGAAGTCAATCTTTCTCCCACTATCCTTCTTGAGGATGTGCTACCTCTCAAGAAAGATGGATTGTCTGGCGACAATCACTTTCTTGTCTTAAGGGTTATATAGGTAATATCCTTTTGTTTCCTTGGAATATCCTATAAAGATACACTTTGTGCCCCGGGGTGCTAGTTTGATGCCTGAGAAGGCCTTAGCAAACGCCTTGCATCCCCATACACGTGTGTGCGACAAAGTGGGTTTCCTTCCATTCCATAACTCGGATAGAATTCCATTTTCCGCCTTAGTTGGTACTTGGTTTAATGTGTATGCTGCAGTTTTTAATGCATATCCTCAAAAGGATAATGGAAGATCCGCATGACTCATCGTCGACCTCACCATGTCCAACAAGGTGCGGTTCCTCCTTCCACTAACACCATTCCACTGTGGTGTATAAGGAGGAGTGAGCTGAGATAGAATCCCAGACACCCGTAGAAGATCGATGAACTCTTGGTTCAGATATTCTCCACCTCGATCCGATCGAAGCATCTTTATATTCTTACCAAGCTGATTCTCTACTTCATTCTTGAATTCCTTAAATTTCTCTAAGGACTCTGACTTATACCTCATTAAGTAGACATAGCCATATCTACTCAAATCATCAGTAAAAGTAATGAAGTAAGAATCTCCACCTCTAGCTTCTACTGGAAATGGTCCACAAACATCCGTGTGTACCAATCCTAGAAGCTCTATGGCCCTTTCACCTTGTCCACCAAAAGGCGGCTTAGTCATTTTTCTTTGTAAACAAGCGTGACACCTATCAAGTGGTTTTAGCTCAGTAGAGTCTAAATAGCCATCTTGGCAGAGCTTTGTCAAATGCTTCTCGTTCACATGACAAAGGCGGTGATGCCATAACTGGGTGATGTATGAGTCATGTGAGTTTGCTTTGTTATCGATTGCCAACACTTGGTTTTCGTAATTCAATACATACAAACCATTATTTAAATGTTCCATACCATAACATACGTTATTCTTATAAAAGAGACAACCCTTATTTCCAAATTTGAAAACAAATCCATCCATATATAAACAAGATACATAAATTATGTTCTTGGTAACACTAGGCACATAATAATAGTTATGTAAAACCAAAATCATCCCAGTCAGCAATGAGAGGTGGTAGTCTCCAATAGCCAACGCAGACAACCTTGCATGATTGGCAGCTCAAAGATCCACCTCTCCTATGACAATCTTTATAAATCTACTTGATTCCTACATTTGAATATAGATGTGAGCCCCACAAGCTATATCTAATACCCAATGTGTATAAATAGAAAGATTGCACTCGACAACAAACACACCTTTAGCATCCCCACACTTCTGGGTGTAGATCCTCTTCTAGTGGCCATGTATGCCACATGCAAAACACACTGCCTCCCATTCCTTGCCCTGCCTCTAGATCTTCCCCTTCTTGGAGGGACGAGGCTCGGGGGCTTCAGACAGTTTATAAGTTTTTGGCCTCTTTTCCTTGTCCTTCCTTTTCTTGTTCACCATAAGGACCGCAGGTTTGTCACGCCCCATGTCCTTATCTAACTGGCGAATCGAGGTCAGAAGCTCTGATAGACTCTTCTCATTGCCGCTAATGTTATAGTTGACAATGAAGCTAGAGAAGGTCTTGGGCAGTGATGATAGGAGGAGATCTGTACGCAACTCATCCGGGAATTTAATCCCTAAGATGTCCATGCATTCAATATAGCCAATAAGCTTGACTACATGAGGCCCAGCTGGCGCAGGCGCTCCAAGCTTCGTGGTGAACAAAGCATTGGAGATCTCATACCTCTCCTGTCTCGCCTTCACTTGGTAGAGATCTTTAAGGTGTGACATCATGCTATACGCGTCCATGTTTTCATGTTGCTTCAAGAGCTCATTAGACATGGCTGATAGCATGAAACACTGGACATCTGTGGCATCATACATGTGTTTCATGTTGAGAGATAATTCCTCATCACTAGCCTCTTTCCCAGGAGCAACTGGAATAGGCTCTTTCAGCACATTTAATTTCCTTTCATGGCGAACGATGACGCGCAAACGCCTCTGCCACTCTTGGAAATTGGTGCCGGTGAGAAGGTTTTCTTTTTTGTGTATGGTGCACAATGATATGTTTGAAGTCATTTTCTTTCCATTTCTACAAATTAAGATGAGCAAAAGGTTTAGTAATTTATTACAAAAATTGAGACAAATAAATAAATTAATACTTATTAGTCTCCCACTATTTTATCGAAATCCAATAGCCCTCACCATTGACATCGGAATATTCTGTTGCATGAATATTCTAGTGGAAAGGATCCGTATTTCCCTTTGTATTACCCAAACTAGGGTTGGTAAAGAAACTTGAAGGTTTTTAGGTAGGCATTCCAACTGCCAACGACATTAACACGTAGCTCCTTGATCTGCTGAGTGGACTCCCCAATCTTGAATTCCTTTTTGGATTTCCTCAACCTTTGCCTCTTGGTCACACCAAGTCCTGCTGTGGCAGTCAACCCTTGATGCTAACCAAGTCAATTCAACCCAAAACCTTGAATTAGAATTCCCCGATAATTGAAAGCACCCCAACCAGCACTTTGAACTATGGTTCTATTCTAACCAAGATTATGGAAGGCTATGCTGACTTAATATTTATTTTGAGGGATTTTATCCTTATAGGTATATTTCCATTTTATTATCATTTATTACATTATTTTTAATATTAAGTGGGATATACTTAATTGACTAACCATGTCTAAGATAATATTTACGTATAAGCCGGTTTTATTTTACTTCCATATTGCATGCTCGTTTAATTGATTAATTGTGTGATCTTGACAACACACCCACAATAAATAGACCATGAAACTGACAGGAATAGATTAAATGGTATGATCATGAGCTTTTTTATTGGTTAGTTTATCTACCGGTTGATAAACTAACCCAAGACCTAGGGGAGAAACACCTTAAACCTTTCGAGTTCATGTTTACAGCTTTCCACCTGTCCATCTTTGTATCTCTGTGGATTGGTTTCACCTTGGATTCTGACTTGAGATGCCTCCACTAGCTTGGGAGCTCCATCCATTACATATGCATTTATCTCACACGTAGGTGAGGGGTAAAAGGGGTTTTTACATAAAAAAAATTCCTTGGGCATGCATTCCCTACATGTTAATGAGGATATGGCTCGCAGACCAACAAATTTAATTTAAATAAATAAATTAAAAGAAACCATTCACATATAGAGGTCTCGGTCTAGCTCATGATCATCCATACATGCAACGATATTTACGCATAAATAAAACTAGCATTCAATTCATCAATCATTTTTGTTTAAGATAAATCACTCTCAAATCAATTAATTATCTTTAATTAATCAATCCTTTTATGTTAAATCCCTTTTCTAAATTTCCTTGAGATTCTCATCCATCATAATTTTAAACAAATAAATTCATTTAAAATTATCATTGTACGTAACTTGTACCTTGGAGGCAACCCGGTGAATTTCCATTTATTATGCAGATGTTAAATTAAACACATATATATAAAACACTTATCACGTGTTGTGCCTCAGCTTTATGCCTGCACCATGGTACACGTCTCAAGGGATTGTATAATATAATAATAAATTTTAATAAATATGTGTAATTTGGATGAGTACATGGCCTGTAGTTCTGACTACACGACGTGTACTTTTCTTCACCGTCTATCCGAAGTACACACCTGGGGACAAGGCGTGTTAATGTACTTTGGAAATTTTCGGAGTACACGGCGTGTATAGTGGGACACACGTCGTGTAGTTTCCGCGTTACATGGTTTCTAGCCGGGAAGGCCGTGTATGGAGTACACAACCCAACCCTAACCCAAAGGGACTACACACCGTGTTCAATGGACCACACAGAATGTATTCCGGAAACCATGTGCCACCTGTTTCTGGTCAACACAAAGTGTCTTAAATTCTTAGAAAAAATCCAATACACGGCCTGATTTGGCGGATTAGTCAATGCATTGAAACCTAGACTACACAGTGTGTACTTCCGAATACACGCTGTGTATTCTGGTGTTATATGGACAGAAACATTTGGCTCCTATGGATGAGTTCCTCTATTTTATTTTAATCAAAATTAAAAGAAAAATTCGTTTCTGTGAGGTGAACGAGAAATGAGGGAGGAGGAATAGATCTCGATATTCATATTTACAGAACGATTAAACTTGGATTGAAATAACTAAATTATTAAATGCGTAAATTACCAACGAAAGACTAAATAATTATAATCAACGATATGACCCCCTCTGATACCACTTGTAAGTTCCAGGACCAGCGGAAGCGCGTTGGTGGGTTTTCACAACTTTAATTTTAATGTTAAACAACGTTCAATCTGAGATCCATCACGATATAAAATGCCGAATCTTCGGAATAGAAAAAATAACGAAAAGAAAAAAAGAGTCCCAAAACCCTTGAGGAGGATCATCATATGTTTATTATAATTAATTTAATTAATGCATAATAATAACCTCGTTGGAATTCTTTCTTCGTTGATGTGTCTGGTCACGATTCGATGATCCGTTGTTGCGTCGTAGAATCCAAGTGTAGGATTCCTCTAGCGGCGATACACACGTGTGTCATGTATCTTTGGACGTCGACAAAGGGATCTCCGAGTGCTAGCACGGAATAACCTTCACTTGCGATGTCCGCCTTCGACCGCCTTGATCCGGTGGAGGATCTTGCTCTTGTAACTTGTGGGCGTTCTTGGTGGAAAGGGAATTCTCTCTTGCCATGAGAGTATTTCAAAAATCCATTGTGTACAACAATGGCTCTTCAAGGAATTCTCTCTTATTGAAAACCCCGATGTCGAATTATTAATTCATTGACATGATCCCACGCTGATTATAATAAATATCATTTAATAAAACAATATTAAATCCTCAAAATCCCAACTGGAAAAACTACACAGCGTGTAATAATTAATACACGGTGTGTACTTGTTTTCCATAAAACTACACGGTGTGTATATTTAATATAAACAGCGTGTACTTTTATTTTCCATTTTTCTCCACCACATTTATTTGACCTTGAGTAATGAATATTTATTTCTTAAATGAATATAACTTCATTACTCTCTAATAAATATATTATTTCGTCCACAATATATTCTCTTGAATAACTAGTGTCAAAATAAATGCGATCAGACATCCTTAAATAATTATTAAAACACAGTCGGGAATAATATTTATTTAACTTGTTAAATTAATATTGAACTGAGATACATGGACATACTTAGTGTGTGACCCTCTAAGCCTCTTTCTCAGTGGCATTAGGCTGAGCCAGCCTAAAGTCCAAGGTTAGCGTCTAGAAACATGCCAAGGAACCCATAGAGAACGAAGTTAACGCCGCAATGACGTGTCACCTCTTACGAATGCTTACCGTGTAATATAATCCCTTTGCCTTGATATCTCCAATCAAGTGGGTTTCATGCTAGTGCCATCAAACCATGTTCTTGATTATTCTTTCTTTGACTTCTAGGAATTGAACTTTCCCATACCTTACCATGGTCATGGATTTATTTAGGCTATATCAATTCCATTAAAGGGCCTAAGATATCTACTTCCATTATTGAACGGAAGGGACAAATCCTTTCTCGCATTATCTATTAATGCAGTATTACTCGTGATGCACCCAACGTATCCTACCTCGCTGCGAACAGTGTGTCGTCGCAGTTTTCGTCAATACATCTAAGTCCACGAGTTGTAATACCCATTAATAATAATTTTAAAGTCTAAGGACCAATACACACGTCCGTATATAGGAACATCCAATGACACTATGAAATGTGGATTTTCTTCTGGTGGGTCTCGTTCTCATAATATCCTCCTAGATATTACCAAGGGCGCACACCATGAAAATGTGCCTCAATGTTTTATGAGTCCTCACCCTTAATGACCTGTATTATTTGTGTCCCTTAAATAATATCATCCAGACATAGAACATACATTCAAGAACAGTGTTATGGAACTTCCAGGTTCTTATCATAGAAGGGATCCGCTACGATCCTTTAATGCAACAGCTATCCTTAGGACATTATCACATGACATGTCATGCAGAAGAACAATCAAGATGTTATAAGGCTTTTATTTAATGAATAAAGTACAAAGTAGTTGGTTCTATACCACCAAATCAAACACGGACAGGTTCCATGCACTATTTTTTAAACAATACTAGCACATAATTGGTCCCGACATCTGCAACATGATAAAAAATATCTGGGCTGTGATTACTAGCATTGCTGCCATCAATGAAACTATCCTTGTCCTCATCCCCAAAATTAAGAAACCTCTGGTGATACCTGATTTTAGACCTATCACCCTCTGTAATGTCTCCTACAAGATCTTCTAAAAGATCCTTGTTAGTAGGCTGTGACCTTGCTACCTGATATTATCTCTTAAAATCATAACTCTTTCATGGATAAGATACTATTCACTGAGAATGTGATTGTGTCCCATGAAGTGTTCCATTCTATGAAGTCACGCTCCACCGCGAAAAGAGGAAACATGGCCTGGAAATTGGATGTGACCTAGGCCTACGATAGTGTGGAATGACACTTCCAACATGTCGTTATCCTGAAATGGGTTTCTATGCTAAATGGATAGATTTTGTCATGGAATACATCTTGGTCATTTCCTTCAAAATCAAGGTCAATGGGGAGCTCACCAGAGGATTAGCCCCATCCATAGGCCTCCTCCATGGAGATCCTCTCTCCCCTTTTCTCTTCATTCTGGTAGCTAACATGTTTTCTAATCTTTTTTCCTGGGCTGCATCCTCTAATTCTATTCATGGGGAAAAGGTTTGCTGTGTTGGCCCACCAATGTCACATCTTTTCTTCAACGACGACTACCTCCATTTTTTCAGAGCAAGAATTAACGAATGCCGAGTGATCTTCCAAGAAATCCACCAGTACGAGAGGGCTTCTGGCCAGTCAATCAATCCTTGAAAATATGAAATTTCTCTCAATGTAGGGGTGCCTCTTTCTAAGAAAGATGATATATGCGCTTCACCTAGTTTTCATATGTTTCTGAAGCATTAGATGTATCTTGGGCTTCCCATGGTGATCGGCCGATCCAGAAAATAAATCTTCAGATCTCTAGCTGATAGGATCGAGCAAAAAATTCTTGGCTGGTCCCTTTAAGGAAATTTTTAAGCTGGAAAAGAGACCCTCATCAAAGATGTCATCCAGTCCATCCCCAGCTATTTTATGTCCCTGTTTAGTCTCCCAACATTCATCATAGACCAGATCCACACACACATTTCCAATTTATGGTGGGGTAAGAATGATGGAATGAATCGACCCCACTGGATGGCCTAGGAGAAACTCTGAAAACCCAAATCAATGGGAGGGATGGGTTTCTGAAATCTTCTTCTCTTTAATGATCCACTGTTTTCCAAGCAAGGATGGCGCCTGGTTAACCATCCTTCTTCCCTTTTTTCAAAGGTTCTCCGAGCTAAGTACTTTCCCCACACTGACTTCCATGCTTCCTCTCTTGGTCCCCTCCCCAATTTTCTCTGGAGAAGCATTTGGGGGGATAAAAAGCTCCTGGATAAAGGAATGGGCTGGAGGATTGTGTATTGATCATCGATCAATATCTGGACTAATCCTTGGCTTATCGATAAGGACGGTATGCGGGCTACATCCCTCATCCAACTAGGTCTTGAAGACACCATTGTCAGCTGCCTCCTTTCCAACCAAGGACAAGGGTGGCATTCAGAAAAGACCCTCGATTGGTTTAACGAAAGGGACCAAAGAATCAACCTTAGCATTCCCTGGATCCCTAACGTAAGCCCCGACCATATTTTCTGGACCAATGACATTTGGGAAAATACACAGTGAGATCCGGCTACAGATTGGCCCTTAGAAACCACCCAGTCGGCCGGGATGAGGGACCATTGAAATTGATCTGGACACTCAACGTTCCCCCTAAAATTCTCCAATTTTGGTGGCAGGTTTGCAGGGGTACTCTCCCAACCATGAGCCTTCTCGCTTACCAGCATATGGCCAGTTCTACCTTTTTCCATTTCTTCTTGAGCACTATTGAAACTCCTTTGCACGCCATCATTCAATGCCTGGGAGCTAAGCATGTTTGGAGAAAATGGGGACTGACCTCTACCAATTCACTAGATTTGGCCTCTGACCATCCCGATCTTCTGACGCGTTGGTGCTCCTCTCTTTCCATGGCTCTCTCAAGTTCTCTTTGCACTTTGTCCTGAATTATTTGGATCCGGCGTAATGATCCCATTTTTAATCAAACTCACAAACCCCCCGAATTCTGGATTGAAAGGGATTCTTCATGAATTGAGGGCTAGAAATCCACAATGATCATTTAATTCCAGGAGATACCCTCACCTCCCCCTCTCATTGAAATCCCCCAATAGAAGGGATTATTAAAATTAACGTGGATGCGTCTCTACCAAAGGTTGGGCTTGTTTCCCTCGGCCTTCTGGCCCGTAATCATCTCGGGAAAATATTTGCTGCAAAATATGATCCACATCAGGCTTTCTGGGAAAAGGCGGTTGATGAGGCCATAACCATCCTTGCTAGTCTGTTTCTTGCATTGGAATGTGGATGGAGTGATATTATTATTGAGTCTGACTACCTTATCATTATTGATGCTATTAACCGTAACTATGGTGGGCTCCAGCCTTTTGGAATCATCATTAGGAGAATTCTCCCACTCGGATAGTGCTTCTCTTCATCCACCTTCTCATTTACAAAAATGGAATGAAACAACATGGCCCATCAGCTTGCGGCCTCAGGGCCTTTCGACTCAATCTAGCTTTGGTTGGACAATTTCCCCTCTTGGCTTTGTACATGTACTTATGCTGATATTCATCATTAATGATTTATTTTTTAATCAAAAAAACTACCACTGTCACCTTATATGGGTCCAATGATACTCTTGTCTTTGAGATGATGTTACCTATGTTGAAAATTTGATCCACCCAAAAGTTTCACTTTTGAGGTTAACATATAACTATTTCTCACTTAGTGTATTCAAAATGATATCATCATTTTTGTCGTGGTTGTGTCCATTTTAAGAATACACCAAGATATAATCCATGAAAACCACAACAAATGAATCGAGGTATAGATGGAATTCATGGTTAATCAGTGCAATTAACACCACGTGCACATTCATGAGACTAAACGACATAACCAAATAATCATATAGACTATACATTCTCCTGGATTCTATGTGAGATATGTATGAAGGTTTAATATGAACCTAATCATAACTATGTTGAGTCAATAAGGTTTTCATTATGACTTTTCCATTCCTTCTTGTTTTGAAAATCACAAACATCTTATCTTTAAGGAAAATTGCTTTCTTAAGGAAAATTGCTTTTATAAGGAAAATTGCTTTCTTAAGGAAAATCGCTTTTATAAGAAAAATTATCCTTATCACTTTTTCATCCATATTTTTCTGAAGTATAAGATTCGGATTCACTTTCTCGGAATCATTGAAACATTGATATAAAGCATTCTGTTTTAGGGTTCGGATTCTGGATAAGAACTATAAGGAAGTTTCATTCCGAATTCCGGATATGAACTTTGACTAAGTTCTATTCCAGATTCAAATTACGAATTCTGATGACAAATTCTCATTACGAATTCTAATGAAGAAATCCCATTCCGAATTCTGATTACGAATTCTGATGAAGAATTCTCATTATGAATTCTGATGACAAATTCTCATTACGAATTCTAATGAAGAAATCTCATTCCGAATTCCCATTACGAATTCTGATGAAGAATTCTCATTACGAATTCTAATGACAAATTCTCATTACAAATTCTAATGAAGAAATCCCATTCCGAATTCTGATTACGAAATCTGATGATGAATTCTCATTACGAATTCTGATGATGAATTCTCATTACGATTTCTAATGACGAATTCCTATTCCGAATTCTCATTCCGAATTCACCTATTAAACAGAATTTGAGCATCTTTGTTTTATACACTCTGAATTAATTAGAGTATTTGAGTATCTTTATTACACTCCGAACCTTCACTCCGAAGTTTTCATTCCGAACTTTTATGTTAGAATTAAAACGATGTCGTACATTCTGTTACACTTGTTTTGTTATAAAACGATGTCGTCTGTTTTGTTATAAACTAACCGTTGTCTAAGTGACACGTGTACAGGTCCCTCCAAACATTAAGGAAAATATGACCGTTGGAGAAGGATCCGACCTCACCTATAAATAGGAGCTCATTTGAAAGAGCTCGGTGCTGATGGATAGCTGATAGCTGATGAAAGTGCTGAAAGGCTGAAAAATTTGCTTGAAGTGATTTCTAGAGAGAGAGGCTCTTATTAACTCTCAAAGCTTCGTGCGACTCCGAATGTTGGTGATTACATTCGAGGGCTTCCGGGGATAGGAAGACAGAGGTGCTGACTACCTTAAAGTTCGAGGGCTTTCTTGCTGAGGAAGACAGAGGTTGCCAATTACCTTGAAGTTGAGGGCTTGCAGGGATAGCAAGACAGAGACACCGATCTTCGTATCGAGGGCTTACCCTGGTGTGGGTAAGACAGACTTGCTTGAAAGTATAAATCAAGGGACCTTTATCCAAGGTTGTTGGATACCCTTCTCTTTGGGTTAAAAGACTTATATTTTGTTACTAGTAGTTTAACTACTTGGTTTTTATTCCGCTGCAATTTGTATCTTAAGGAAAGTATAACTTTCTTATACCTCCTTACATACTCTGATTCATTTAGATTCTATACGCTTTAAGGTAGAATCTCATATTGTAAACTTTTGTTAAGTTTCAAATTCCGGAACCATATTTCCGGAACCTACTTTTGGAATCTCTTTCCAAGTTTAGTTCGGTGTTAGAGGTGTTGTGAATTTACTTAGTTTAACTTTGTTAAACTTAGCCTTTTCCTTTACTTAAGGAAAACATAGTTATTCTTAACTAACTTTAATGGTTCCAAAGGAATTTTTTAAAGTATATAATTCACCCCCCCTATTGTATATTGAGCATCTCATATTATATTTCGATCCTACAATTGGTATCAGAGGTTGGAAACCTCTTACTCTATACCATTCTTACATTTGGTATCAGAGCAGGTTACTAAAATACTTGTACTCACATACAAGTTTTTCTTGCTCACTTTATCCTTCCGAACTTTGTCATTCCTAATTTGTCCATTCCGAACTTTTCTCATTCCGAACTTTGTGATTACGAATCTTTACTACTAATAAGTTTGTGTGCAAAGTTATTTCTAGTATGGCAGGAATTAATGTTGGATCTATTGACAATCTAAATCCGACAAGACCACCTATCTTTGATGGTAATGATTATGAATACTGGAGAGATCGTATGAAGACTTTTGTTATCAATACTGGAGTAGAAAATTTTGTTATGCTTACTGGTGATTATAAAATTCCTGACAAGGAAGTCAGAACCTTCACAAACCAGGAAAAGCAAGAATATCAACTCAACTATAAGGTACGAAACACTTTATTATGTTCAATGACCAGAAATATATATAGCCAAATTTCATCTTGTGAAGCAGCTAATTGTATATGGAAGAAGTTATAGGTTACACACTTTGGGACTTCTAAAGTGATTGAGACTAGAAGAGCTATGCTTAGAGCTGAATATCATGGCTTCAATTTTCCTTATGGAAAACCTATTTGTAAAGTTCAAAAAAGATTTATGACTATTGTCAACAGTCTAAAATCTATGGGAGAGAAAGGTTTAGATGATGAGGCTCTTGTGGAAAAGATAATTGACATTATGCCCAATGAGTGGGAATCCAAGAGAACAGCTATAGATGAGAACAGGAAGGTTACTCAAATTACTCTTGATGAATTATTTGGAACTCTTCTACAACATGAAACAAGAATGAAGCGAGATGCTGAAAACATCAAGAAAAAGAATGGAAATGGTACTGTTGCTTTTACTACAACTTCAAATCAGATGAAAGCTAAGACTCCTGAGAGAGTAACCAGATCCAAGTCTAAGAAAGTCATTTTCCAATCCGAATCTAGTGAGAGTGAAGTCTCAGAAAATGAATTAGCCAATCTTTCTCGAAGGATGAACAAGATAGCTGGACAGAGAAACATTCAATCCAAGTATAAGAAAAAGGATAGGAAAGATAAGAAAGATGGGGAAGTTACTTGTTATGAATGTAAAAGAGCTGGACATATTAGACCAGATTTCCCTATGCTAAAAAAGAAAGAAAGAAAAGAAAAGCATTCAGACAGAAACAGAAAGAAGTATTATAAAGATAAAGCTAAGAATGTTCTGAAAGCTAATGACACCTGGAGTGCCAGTGGTGGTGACTCTTCAGATGAATCTTCTGACTATGAATCTTCAGGACAGAAGAATCTTGGTCTTTTATCCAGATTACCTATTGATAATCATTGTCTTATGGCTAAGGTACGAAATGCTGAATCAATGACCAATGTTTCTTTAAACTCTAATGATAGTAAGTATTATAACTCTTCTGATGAAGAATCATCTTCTGATGAGGAAAATAATTTACCTACTTATGAAGAAGTCTCTAGGTTTGCTGAACTTCTTGAGATTGAGAATTCCAAACTCAACAAGAAACATGATAAGGCAAATTCTAGGAATTCTATTCTTACTAAAGAGATATCAGATCTTTCTAAAGATCTTGATAAGAAAAATTCTGATTTTAAAAGTATTTCAAAAAATCTTGAGGAAGTAAGTTCTGAGAAGAACAAACTTTCTAAAGAGTTAGAAAAAGTAATTTCTAATAAAAATGTTTTCGAGCCTAACTTTAGTTCAAAAACTAATGATTTTGAGGATAAAAACTTGGTTGTAAAACTCAAGTCCGAAATTTTTTCCTTAAAGAAGTGTTTATCAAACTTTACCCATGGTAAAGAAAATTTTTATAAGATGTATTATCAAATACGACCTTTAAGAAATAAATCCGGATTTGGTTATACCCATGCAAAACCTATTTTCAGTAACAATTATTTTGTTCTTCAAAGTGCCCGATTTTGTACCAAGTGTCAATGTGGTGGTCACTGGGCAAAAAATTGTTCCTTAAACAAAACCCAATCTCTAGGTTTTCACAAAGCTTACTTTTCAAAGAAGATATGGGTACCTAAAATTTTATTGTCTGGAAATCTCGGATCCAAACAAGTTTGGATTCCGAAAGTCTAATTTTCTTCTTGATTTCAGGAAAATAAAGAAAGTACCAACAACAATACATGGTACATGGATAGTGGATGTTCCCGACACAAGACTGGTAACAAAAGCTTTTTTGAAAAGATTATCAAAACGAAAGGAGGAAAGGTAACTTTCGGAGACAATGCTAAGGGAGAGATTGTTGGTATTGGTAATATTGTTCTTTTAGGTAAAACCTTGATTTCAAATGTTCTTTTTGTTAAAGGTCTTAAGCACAACCTCATTAGCATAAGTCAGTTATGTGATGAAGGTTACCTTGTGAATTTTAGGAATGATAAATGTTTAGTTCACAATTCCAAGGAAGAATTTATTCTCTCAGCCAATAGGAAAGAGAATGTTTACACTTTGAATCTAGAAGACCTTAGGAGCCAAGATTTACCTTGCCTAAGTGCAATGGAATATCATTCTTGGTTATGGCATAGAAGACTAGGTCACTGTAACCTTAGAAACCTATGTAAACTCTCTAAGAAGAAACTTGTTAAGGATCTACCAGAGCTTAGATTTGATTCTTCTAAAGTTTGTGATCCTTGTCAATATGGAAAGCAACATAAATCTAGTTTTAAGTCAATCGGTGAAGTCTCAAAAACTGATGCATTACAGTTGGTGGACATGGATCTTTTTGGTCCAACACAAACTGGAAGTATTGGAGGCAAATACTATGTGTTTGTTCTAGTTGATGATTACACTAGATTTACTTGGGTCTATTTTCTAGCAAAGAAATTTGAAGCTTTTTCTTATTTCAAAAGTTTTAGTGCTCAAGTTAAAAATGAGAAAAACCTTCCATTGAAAACTATTCATAGTGATCATGGAGGATAATTTCGAAATTCTGATTTTGAAACTTTTTGTAGTAAGAAAGGTATTACTCACAATTTTTCAGCACCTAGAACTCCTCAACAGAATGGTGTTGTTGAAAGAAGAAATAGAATTCTTCAAGAGATAACAAGAACCATGTTGAGTGAATATTCTATTGCTAGACATTTTTGGGCTGAAGCTGTAAGTACTGCTTGTTATACTATAAATCGAGTTTTGATTAGACCTTTTCATAATAAAACTCCTTATGAGTTATGGAATGGTAGAAAACCAAGACTTTCCTACTTCAAGGTTTTTGGTTGCAAAGTATTAATTTTGAATACTAAAGATAACTTACATAAATTCGCACCAAAGTCTGATGAAGGAATTTTCTTAGGTTATTCCAATACATCTAAGGCTTATAGAGTTTTTAATAAAAATTCTTATACTGTTGAGGAAACAGTACATGTAAAATTTGATGAGTCAGATCCTTGTGTTTTTAAACCATCTCAACCTAATTTTTCGGATGTGTTTTCAAAAACTGATTATCAACCTTTGATAGAAGAACCTTCTGATAAGGAAATTGTTCTAGAAGATACTTCTAAAACATTTACCCCAGAATACTTTCTACCCTATGTTGATGAACAAGTTTTACAAAACCCAAATCAGGTGTTTCTTAAGAATCATCCCAGTGATAGTATCATTGGTGATGTAAATCAACCTGTAAGGACTAGAAGTTCCTTAAGAAATGAAGTAGAACATCTCGCATTTCTTTCCCAATTATAACCTAAAAGCACTGATGAAGCTTTAGGTGATAATGATTGGATCAAAGCAATGAAAGATGAACTAAATGAATTCGAAAAGAATAAAGTCTGGACCTTGGTTGAAAGACCTAAGGAAACTTCTGTTATTGGAGTAAAATGGGTTTTCAGAAATAAATGTGATGAAAATGGAGACATTGTTAGAAATAAAGCTAGACTTGTTGCTAAAGGCTATAATCAGCAAGAAGGAATAGACTATGAAGAAACCTATGCTCCAGTATCTAGACTTGAATCTATCCGTATTCTACTTGATTTTGCAGCATTCTTTAATTTCAAACTTTATCAAATGGATGTGAAATGTGCTTTTCTTAACGGTTATGTTCAAGAGGAAGTTTTTGTTGAACAACCTCCTGGCTTTGAAGATACAAAACATCCAGATCATGTTTTTAGACTTACCAATGCTTTGTATGGACTTAAACAAGCCCCACGAGCATGGTATGATAGACTTACTGGATTTTTGCTTCAAAATAACTATGTTAAGGGAAATGCAGATCCAACCCTTTTTATAAAGAAAGATAAGAAAAATGTTTTGATTGTTCAAATTTATGTTGATGACATTATATTTGGTTCAACTCAGCAATCTTTGACTGACTCTTTCGCTAGTCTAATGAAATCTGAGTTTGAAATGAGTATGATGGGTGAGTTAACATTTTTCCCTAGTTTTCAAATTTCTCAAAAACCAGAAGGGACCTACATATCTCAACATAAGTATATTAATGATCTTCTTAAAAAGTATGGTTATGACAACACTAAGAGTATAAGTACTCCCATTGGTACCTCAAACTCTTTAGATCTTGACGAAGCTGGGAAACCAGTAGATCAAACATCTTTTAGAGGTATGATAGGAAGTCTACTTTACTTAACAGCTAGTCGACCAGACTTAATGTTTTCAGTATGTTTATGTGCAAGATATCAATCCAATCCTAAGGAATCTCACTTAAAGGCAGTAAAAATAATTTTTCGCTACCTTAACGGAACCATGGATCTAGGATTATTTTATACTTCTGGAAATGATTTTGTTCTAAAAAGATTTTCTGATGCTGACTTTGGTGGATGTAGAATGGATAGAAAAAGTACATCCGGAACTTGTCATTTCTTAGGAGATTCATTAGTTTCTTGGTCCTGCAAGAAGAAACATTCAGTTGCACTTTCCACTGCTGAAGCTGAATATGTAGCAGCTGGAAGTTGTTGTGCACAAGTGTTGTGGATGCAACACACACTCACAGATTATGGCTTGAGTTTTACCAAAACTCAAATTTTGTGTGATAACACAAGTTCCATTGCCCTCAGTAAGAACCCTGCACATCACTCCCGTGCAAAAAACATAGATATTAGGCATCACTTTCTTAGGGATCACACACTAAAAGTAGATATTATTCTTCAGTTTATCGGAACGCAAGATCAACTTGCTGATATATTCACAAAATCTTTGCCTTTTGATAGATTTGAATATATTAAACAGAAGTTAGGAATGATAACCGTAAGGTAATCTTCCTTAATTAACTTTATGTTAAAAAAAGTCTCCTTATACTAATAAACTCCTTTTAATAGGGGGAGTACATTTGATTGTTTGTTTAACAAAGTGTTTCTTAAAATTTTGTTTTCTAATTTTTCGGAACGAAGATTTCCGGAATGGAACTGCCGGAATGAAAAATTTCCAGAATGGATATTTTCATACAGAATACTCCTGGAATAGAAGTATTCATATTGAAAATTTTCGGAATGGAAAACTTTCATACTGATACTTTCATAACCAGATTTTCGTACCGAACCTTCTTAGTTTCTTTTTCGTACTAAGTTTTTCATACTGCGTTTTTCGTACTGAGTTTTCCGTACCGAGTTTTTCATAGTGAGTTTTTCGTAAGTAAATTTTGCAAACTTTGTCTTTTCGTAATAAAAGTTTTATTTGGTCATCTTTATATTACCCATTACGAATAACTTTCCTAAGCTAATCCGAAAGGTATGATTTCCTTCCTTATGTTTTCGTAGCCATATTGTACTTGCTGGAATTTTCTTGTACTAAGTTTTCGGATTACAGTTTTCTTAAATCTTTGTTTTAATAAAAACCTCAAAAAGATCGGATTCGAGTTTTCAACCGTCAGATCTGATCTCAGCTCATTCCAACCGTTAGATCAACTGTGGAATGTGAACCGTCATCCCGTTGCCTATATAAAGGGGACCTAAATTCTAGTCCCACATCGGTTTCAAGCTTTCGCGTGCTGAAGCTCTGCCTCTATGATTTAAGGCCTTTCCGAACTTCAGTATTCTCCATTCCGAACTTCCCAGAGAACTTCTAATCCGAATGTCTGCAGAGCTAGCATCTCAAGAAATGTCTTCAACCAAGCCTATTTCTCAGTGGTTAGTTTACAGAGAAAGGTTAGTTCATCCGGTTTTCTTCAGCAACTACGATTCTATCATATCAAAGAACATCAAGTTGAATGGCTGGGAGGATGTTGCGGTATCTAAAACTGGGAATCAAGATGAAGTATATTCTGATTTACTTGTCGAATTTTATGAATCAGTTTCTTTCTTTAAGGAAGATGATAGAGAGAAGTTTTCTTTCAAATCATATGGCAAGACATATAAGCTTTCTTACACCAAGGCTGCAAGCTTGGTAGGGTTAACTTATGAAGGTGAATCCGAGTTTATTTCCCACATGTTGCCAGACTCTATGGGTAGTTTCAACAAGGAAAAGGCCTTAGAAACTCTCGGATTGGCTGATGACAAGGCTCCGAAGATTGCAACTCTATCAACAACCTTCCGGATTCTAGAATTATGGGTGCAAGGACTTATCGTACCGAGAAAAGGTGATAAGGACAGCTTGAAGAAGAGTGAGATATATATCTTAGATTTCCTGATAAATCTAAGGAAGTTTAACTTGATGAAGCATATTCTTCTTAATATTGAAAATTTGAAGAAGGGGAATCTGAGAGCTCAGATCATTATGTATCCAGCAATCCTCTCCAAGTTGATTGTTCGGTGCTTTGAGTCTTTCAAGGAGGCTTGCAAATCTAAGCCGAGAGTTTGAAAGATCATGCTGCTCAGCGATGGCACTCTTAAAATAATGAATATAGCCTTTGACAAGAAGTCTGGAAAGTTTATTGATCTACCTCCTCAAGAAGAAGTGGCTCCGAAAGTGGCTGATCTGGAATCATCTAAGCCGGTAAGGAAGAGAAAGCTGAAAGAAGTTGTAGTCGAAGCCGAGGAACCTAAGTCTAAGGAAGTCCATTCCGCACCTCCAAAGGCTAAGAAGAAGAAAGCCTATCCTGATGAGGTTGTTACAAAGTGGAGAGATGACAAAGAGAAGAGGAAAGAAGGGGATCCGTAGTTCGGACTGGACCCTGCGGAGGCTAAAGATTTGAAGGAGAAAACTGCTGATGAGCTTGAGAAACAAGCTAAGGAAAAGAAGCTTAAGAAGAAAATGTTAGAAGCTGAGGCAGTCCAAGCGTTGTTGAAGTTCAACGAAATGGTTTCAGCAACTATTCCAGTTCCGAGATCTTTCTCCCTGGAATCTCTACCTGAGACTCGAGGAAGAAATCTTGTTGCTCCGGAAGAGGCTGTTGCTACGAATACCGAGAAAGTAGAGAAAGTGGAACAAGTTGAAGAGGCTGCTGAAGTAAGTGGTGAGACAGGAGATGTGCTAAAACAAGTAGATGAGTATAAAGGAACTCCTTCGGAACACTTATCACTTCGGACTTCAGAAGCTGAATCTTCGAAGCTATTTACTCCTGCAATGGAAGAAGAGAAAGGAGAAGAAGAAGTTGCCTATCATGTAGAAGAAGAACAACTTTTACATGATATTTCTCAGATGAAAAACGTAGAGGATACTATTCAGGAAGTTGCTGATGAGGACGATTTTATTGTTCAAGTTTCTGATAGTGAGAAGAGAACTCCGGAACAGGTTTCAGTTCCGAAACAAAATAAGGGGAAACAAATTCTTGCTGATACTCCGAGTTCAGAAAAGAGGATGAGAAAGTAAGCTGGTAGTTCTTCTAAGAGAAAGTTAGAGATTATTGAGGAAGAAAAGTCTCCGAGCAAGATTTCAGATTCGGAGTCATCTTCGTTGGGGCATGATTTTGTTGTTCAGTCTTTGAAGAAGTTGGTGGGAACCATTCCGACCTTCTCAAGTATTGATTCACGATGCCAGATGCTCCAACATGCGTTGAATCAGAAAACAGACTCCGTATCCATGGTTATGGATAAGTGTGTTGAGATTGAAGCCCAGTTCAAAAACTTATTTATTGGTTACGAAGCTCATAAAAGATCTTGCAAGAGGATGAAAAGCTGGTCTAAGAAGACTGTGGAAGAGATGAGGCTTTTCGATGAATTTCAAGATAATGTTAAGGATGCCTTTGAGACCGAGGACAAGAAGATTAATGAGCTGACTGCATCCTTTGAAGAGAAGTTGACAGAGGAAAAGAACTTTCGGATTCAAGATGTGAGAGATCTGAATGGGAAGCTCAATTCCGTTTCTCAAAATTGGAAATTTGAAAGGGATCATCGGATCGATTTTGAAGAAAGGATGAAGGCTCAGGAAGAGAAGATGAAAGCTCAGGAAGAAAAGTTGAAGGCTCAGGAAGAAATAATTGAAGCCCAATCCGAAAGAATAGTTGCCTTAGAAATGCAAGCTGAAAAAGATCATAAAGACCTCAAGAAGATCAAGACTATTCTAAAGGGCCTCATGTCTAAGGAAAAAGATCCGAAATAACCCAATCCGATCTTTTTGTTGTAATTTTTTCTTTGTTGTCGAGATTTCAAAATTAATGAAAGTTGTACTTGTTGTTTCTATTGTTGTCATTACTAATCTTTCAGGTACTTTGTTATTTTTTTTCCATTCCCTCCAATTCTTTTTGAAAATCACAAAGGGGGAGAAGGAAAAGATCCTTAAGAAAAAGAGGAATTCTAATAAGAGTTTATCAAAGGGGGAGAAAGAAAATACCCAAGGAAAAAGAACTCTAATAAGAGTTTTTTTAAGGGGGAGTTTTTCATAAAGAAGATCTTATTATGAAATATCACTCCGGAAATCTGAATACGATCCTTAGAGTTTCAAAGCCTAAGGGGGAGTTAGTCGTATTCATCTATATCCTTAAAACAAGGGAGATAAGCTTTAATGTGTTTCTCTCTTCTCAGAATTTTTTTCGTAAGGATGTTTGTGATTTCCAAAAAGGGGGAGATTGTTGAGTCAATAAGGTTTTCCTTATGACTTTTCCATTCCTTCTTGTTTTGAAAATCACAAACATCTTATATTTAAGGAAAATTGCTTTCTTAAGGAAAATTGCTTTTATAAGGAAAATTGCTTTCTTAAGGAAAATCGCTTTTATAAGAAAAATTATCCTTATCACTTTTTCATCCATATTTTTCTTAAGTATAAGATTCGGATTCACTTTCTCGGAATCATTGAAACATTGATATAAAGCATTCTGTTTTAGGGTTCGGATTCTGGATAAGAACTATAAGGAAGTTTCATTCCGAATTCCGGATATGAACTCTGACTAAGTTCTATTCCAGATTCAAATTACGAATTCTGATGACAAATTCTCATTACGAATTCTAATGAAGAAATCCCATTCCGAATTCTCATTACGAATTCTGATGAAGAATTCTCATTACGAATTCTGAGGACAAATTCTCATTACGAATTCTAATGAAGAAATCTCATTCCGAATTCCCATTACGAATTCTGATGAAGAATTATCATTATGAATTCTGATGACAAATTCTCATTACAAATTCTAATGAAGAAATCCCATTCTGAATTCTCATTACGAAATCTGATGATGAATTCTCATTACGAATTCTGATGATGAATTCTCATTACGATTTCTGATGACGAATTCCTATTCCGAATTCTCATTCCGAATTCACCTATTAAATAGAATTTGAGCATCTTTGTTTTATACACTCTGAATTAATTAGAGTATTTGAGTATCTTTATTACACTCCGAACCTTCACTCCGAAGTTTTCATTCCAAACGTTTATGTTAGAATTAAAACGATGTCGTACATTCTGTTACACTTGTTTTGTTATAAAACGATGTCGTCTATTTTGTTATAAACTAACCGTTGTCTAAGTGACACGTGTATAGGTCCCTTTGAACATTAAGGAAAATATGACCGTTGGAGAAGGAGCCGACCTCACCTATAAATAGGAGCTCATTTGAAAGAGCTCGGTGCTGATGGATAGCTGATAGCTGATGAAAGTGCTGAAAGGCTGAAAAATTTGCTTGAAGTGATTTCTAGAGAGAGAGGCTCTTATTAACTCTCAAAGCTTCGTGTGACTCCGAATGTTGGTGATTACATTCGAGGGCTTCCGGGGATAGGAAGAAAGAGGTGCCGACTACCATAAAGTTCGAGGGCTTTCTTGCTGAGGAAGACAGAGGTTGCCAAATACCTTGAAGTTGAGGGCTTGCAGGGATATCAAGACAGAGACACCGATCTTCTTATCGAGGGCTTACCCTGGTGTGGGTAAGACAGACTTGCTTGAAAGTATAAATCAAGGGACCTTTATCCAAGGTTGTTGGATACCCTTCTCTTTGGGTTAAAAGACTTATATTTTGTTACTAGTAGTTTAACTACTTGGTTTTTATTCCGCTGCAATTTGTATCTTAAGGAAAGTATAACTTTCTTATACCTCCTTACTTACTCTGATTCATTTAGATTCTATACGCTTTAAGGTAGAATCTCATATTGTAAACTTTTGTTAAGTTTCAAATTCCGGAACCATATTTCCGGAACCTACTTTTGGAATCTCTTTCCAAGTTTAGTTCGGTGTTAGAGGTGTTGTGAATTTACTTAGTTTAACTTTGTTAAACTTAGCCTTTTCCTTTACTTAAGGAAAACATAGTTATTCTTAACTAACTTTAAAGGTTCCAAAGGAATTTTTTAAAGTATACAATTCACCCCCCCCCCTCTTGTATATTGAGCATCTCATATTATATTTCGATCCTACAATTGGTATCAGAGGTTGGAAACCTCTTACTCTATACCATTCTTACAAACTATACATATACTTAATATTTGAGAAGAACCATGCCCCTTGGAATTAGTTGAAGAGGAAATATTTCTTTGTAATGGGATATCGGTTCTTAATCATCAACTGGTTCAATTTATGTTAATCCACACATATCCTGATGCTATAATCCAACTTTTTCATAAAAGGATTAGAGAACCCCATAAAGAAGTATTGTTTCAAATGAATCCATTTTGCTTTAAATATTCTAGCTACATCTTGGGTGCTTAAAACTCTATTGTAGCTATCCTGTAAGAAGGAATGGATACCAGTGTAACTGCTTGAACTAGCCTAATAGAGACCTCTACCTCTATCACCAGAGGTAATCCTAATAATTCAAATGGGAATAAATCCTTGAAATGATCAACCACTAGAGGTAAATCAATCTAACATGTTCTCTAATCATCTAGATATAGTATTGTAATCTTGGTTATCATCCCACCTAACACAAGATGCTTAGGTTTAGCTCATATTTATTTGAAATCCCATTCTCCCTTGCATAAAAATCTCTGCCCTATGGTGATATAAAACTCACTCCATGGTGATAGAAATCTATAAAATCAGGAAAAGGATCCAACCAACCCATCCTGAGAATGAAACTGAAGACTGACATCTTGTGGATGTAAAGGTACCATATGATGTGGAACAAACCAACCTCTAGGGTGGCACTCCATGCACTAATTCACACCTTCCATTAAAATCCCTAACAATGTGCCTAGTGTCATCATTCCATTAGAAGTATAAACATAGAGCCCAAGTCTCTCCAAAATGGGATCTAATATAAATCTATGTAAACCCTTGACATCAAAAAATGTAGAATAAAAAACAAACACTACTAGAATAGTACCTATGACTGTTGAGGGTATGGGATCCTGATTCTACTGGGTTTCTTGAACTTCTTATTCCTAGTATGTATTGCAGCCATGCGACACTAACTAGCTATCCTAAGTAGATCCAAAATGTTTTCACTTTGGAATTAGGGTCTAGCTACCATGACCATGACCACAACCATTTCTTGATCATCGTAACATACCCCAACTCTCTATATGGTGAGATACTATTGACCCTGCTTCAAAATGTGGAGTCGATGGAGACCCTCTCTCACTAGATACTGGTGGAAATGTTATGAAAAAGCATTATATATGGCCCATATTACTACTATATTAACACTTTAAAAGGTCATTCATACATTTCAACCTCATATTTCCTAGCCTACCGCACTAGTAAAACCTCACCAGGATACCTAAAGAGATGTTATGACTACTGGTATCACCATGTAGAAGCTCCAGATGAGACTTCCTTCTACCAATTGATACTGTAAGTTCTTTTTTATTGAAATTGTAAATAAACAAGGTAATTACCCTTCAAGAGGGATAAATTTACGTAGACCAAGGGAATACCCTTTCACTACACTCATGCACTCAATGAGGAGAGAGTCTAAAGCAACATAAATCATAATCCCCTCATCCTGCATACCCATGCGAGCTAGAGAATCTATCACAAAATTAATCTCCCTCAAACTGTGATGGACCATCAGTCAATTATTGGTCTTCTCCTTGCTTCTACAAATAAGGTAAATCAACTCCCAAGGTATCACCTGAAGTCCTTGTAAATCCTTCACCTAGACTTCTAAGTCCGATTCAATCTCAGATTCCTATAATCCTTTCCTCTTACGTACTATTAGTCTAGATAGGAGAGCTTGAACCTCTGCAACCAAGGAGTTACCCAGACCATAATAAGCACTAAAAACAAGGTGGAATGATCCCCGTGAATCCCATTGAACCCCACCACCCCTCATAATCCCTTCCATGAAAGAAACATCAATGATTAGTTTCAATCCACAATTAAGAGGCTTTCATCTAACCCAATATCCACTCACCGCGCTCTTCATGCGTGGTCGATTGAGAAGGATGCATATTATTCATGATTTGTTCCCTCCTTTAACAAGAGAAGAAAGATCGATGATGAGAGATGTTAACCACATCTGTATGAAAAATAGTGTGTGATTGGATCCCAGTCAAACATGGTCACACGCCTCCCAAATGGTCCAACATATAGACACAAGAATGATAGTCTGATTTGTGCCCTCCATGATTCTATTCTCAGTACTTTGGAACCATGCCGACTAGAAACCTGGTAAAGACAGGGAGTCATTATCAGTGTTTGGATGGGGTGTGAAGAAGGACCATAGGTAGGAGGACCAATGGCCTCGAAAAAATAGATGGAGCGACGCCTCTGACTTCAGACTCTCACAACATTGGCACCGTGTAACCATGGAGATACCCTTCGGTTGGTTGTTCTCTTTAGTGGGAAATATCCTTATTTATGATTCATCCTCGCTGAAAACTAATTCTCATTGAAGTTTACATAAACCTTAACATTCACACCCACTCATTCTAAGCAGCCTTTGTCAAGAATATCATCCTATAATCCTAAATGATATACCTTCCAGTAATTGACCTAGTGAAGTAGAAGATATTTGTTTCATCACCCATAACTATACATTAGAAGATAATCATCTGACTAGGATTCAGTCCTACTTTGACAAACTCATAATATTCACTTTCTTCACTGAAAGAAATGTTCGGAGAAGGATATCTTGTGTAAGCCAGAATTTCCCTAGACTAGTTGGTTTCCCAGAAGATAACCTCTCCTCTACTGATGAACCATCGAGTGTAGCTGGAAAAAATCTCAATATGCGAGAACATGCACCTTGGAAAACTAGATGCATCGTGGTGTCTAGGCACTCCAAAATGGATTCTGTAGTGTTCCTTGAAAAAAATTACCCACATAGTCTCCCCAGCATTGATCTCCCAAGCTAGCAGAGATTTCATATCTAGAATGGTATCCATGATGTCCCAAATTCCTATAACCCCTTTGACTACTGGCTTAGCCAATCGCTTCCAAGCTACCCAGTGACTGCGTCCATCCAGCATTACATCCCATAGGAAAGTGTTGAGGGTTTTTTCCTTTTTTTCAACAATACATTTTTGGGTTTTAAAGATAGAGAAAACATGTATCGGGATAGAATTTAACATGTTGTTAATTAGAATAACCCACCCCCAAACAATAGTATCTTGTTCTTCCAATTGATGATGCTTCCCAGTTACTGATAGAGGATATTATTGAAGTGTTGTATTTTGATGTGGATGATTGAGACCATCACACCAAGATAGATGATTGGTAGCTACTTCTAATGTCAATAGAGAATTTATTGGATGTCTCTACACCTTTTTCTTGGGCATTTGTCTGATATGAACACATAACTTTTTGAGGGGTTAATACACTGGCCTCTTAGGTGACCGTACTTGGACAGAATCTCCATATGGTTAAGTAGAGATCTGCGACTGCCATTCATGATTATCAACACATCATCAGCAAACATTAGGTGAGAAATGCTCTCCATACTCTGCCTACCCTAGAAAGGTTTCATCTTTCCCTCCTCCAAAAATTGATTCATGTTCTATGACATTGTTTCATAAGCCAAGATAAATAGCTTTGCGGATAATGGATCCCACATAATTACACCCAGAACTGACTTAAATTAGCCAAAATATTTCCCCATTAGAGAGACATACATCCAATGAGATGAATAGAACCTAAAACAGAGGTCACAAAACCTTTCCTCAAACCCAAACCTTATCATAACATGAATGATGAAACTCCATTCGACATTATCATATTCCTTATTCATATCAACTTGGAATATGTCATTGGAACCCACTAAACTTTTTTGAATATCATTCACAAGTTCTCTAGAGATGTCAACCACCCTTTGAATGCTTTAACCCTGAATAAACCCATGTTGTTCCATTGAAACCAACTTGAGGATGAGCCTACATAGCCTCTTGGATATGACTGTGCTGAGAATTTTATAGGAGACATTACAGAGGTAGATAGGCCAGTATTGATTAATGAGGATTGGGTTCCTGGTATTTGGAATGAGAGCCACCCTCGAGGAGAAAATTACCCTGTTAAGAGGCCCACCGCTAATGAAATCTTTCACTGCCTCCACCACCTCAGGTCCAAACACCCACCAAGAAGTAACATAATGAAGGCCGAAAATCTATCTGGTCTAGGTGCACTATCATGTGTCATATTCATCACCAACTCCTTTAGCTCATCCTTCATTGGAAGGATGGTAAGACAGTTATTGTTATCCTCCCTCAGAAGTTTCGGAAGATGACTCCAGAATCCATCGTCGTCTGATGCATCCCTCTCAAAATTAGAAGAGGCATCCCCCATCAAAAGACCCTCGAAGTGGTCCAAATCCATTTTTCCAATGACATCCATATCATAAGTGAAGGCACCATTGCCGAGACTGAGTTTGAACTTCATGATCCTCCTCTCATTCATACATGCATGAAACAATGAATTGTTACAGTACCCTTACCTTAAACATCTGACATGGGAGCATTTTTTATAAACTCTCCCAATTTATAAAAGCTTTTCAGCAATGGTGATCCACATATCACATAGAATAATGAAGGTCTTTTCATCCCAAACATTCTAAAGAGATTCCTCCAACCTATCAACCTTGGCCTGAATACTGGCCACCCCAGCCGCATCGTCTGGTCTGTTATCCATCCTGCTTCTAATGTCCTGCTTGAGGATCTTGAGGAGATTAACCTATCCTCCACAAGACCTTCCTCCCTTTTCTTATGTCAGGACTCTCTCAATAGTTACATAAAGGGGGCATCCTGATTCCATGCGTTGGAATAATAAAATATTAGACCAGCCACCGCTTCACGCATAATTTTCACATGGAGTTGAGCATGCTCTAAAATTGAACATCTAACATGAGTAACCGATGTTTTAGAAAAAATGTCCAACCGTTGGATGTTTGTAATGAATCTGTCTCGAAGGATCAAGATGCGGTTCAGTCCCCTTCTATTATTACACCAAGTAAATATGGATCCATAGAAACCCAAGTCCAGAAGCCCTGCATTCTCCATAAATCCATAGAAATCATGAATTCCTCCTTGATTGGAGATAGATCCACCTATTTTATATGATAATTCATCTATGATCAGCACCTCATTCACTTTCCCAGATACAGTGGTAATCCATAAGACATTCTCATATGATCATATGTCATATTTGAGACCATCCACAAATCTCATAGCTTCCTATAACTCGTCACCCATCATAATATTTGTGAAACACCAGATCTATGTAAAATGGTCCGAATAGTCCGTGACTGATAGCAAGCCATGCTCCATATGTAAGAACTCATGGGCTCCATCACTGCCCATGGTATCAAGATTAGTGTAATCGTGGAAGGCTGTATGAAACTCCATCCATTCTATCACTCGATTATAACCATTCTATGTGAATAAATCCCACTATCTCTTAGTGTAATCCTGAAACATGTATGTAGCAAGATTTACACTCCTTTAGGGAGGAATTTCTAAGTGATCTAAGATAGATAGAATGGAATCTGGACATGACTCCATAGCATGTGGTCTACTATACCCTGAAAGCATGGGGGATGATAATACTGAAACTCACATGACAAATAATCCACAGTCGGATTAAGTCATGGTGCCCCTAAATGGTTTTCAATAACTACAAAAATCCTTCAAGGGACTGTGCCTTATCACCTACGTCTAATACAATAGCTAGTGCCACCGCTGAAACTACTACAGGATCAACTGGTATCCCATGGCCTACCACCTCTAGAGTGTGATCATCACCACCCTCCGAGCGTACAACTATTGGTCATTGTGGTTTCATGGATCTATAATTCCAAACACACACATCAGTTCACAATCATAAAGTTGTTCACAACTCAAAAGCACAAAACAATATAGGTAAAAACCTTCCTCTAGAAGAAATAACCCCTCTATCTACCCCATGGGTCGTGTTAGGGTGTCAAACAAAGGATAGACACTACCAAAATGCTATTACTCAGGTCATGCCAGGTTAATATTTCTATCATAATCAATTTCATTTTCAATTTCAATTTCATTCATATTCATGTCATTCCAACCGATTTCACATTCACATTCCCTGAATTGATACTCATTTCATGTTTATAAAATTCACTTTTTAAAAGGCCAGTTTACTAGAATGATGAATTTGATCCATGGGGGCCATATTCCCCAAGAATTAAAGCTTGTAATCCACCTATGGGACATCATAATACAATCCAATTTAAGGATGAAACATATTCCTCCAAATTCTAATCCAAGAGGTCTTATACACCTCAGGGACCCAATCTTTGTGCTTATCTTTTTCACACCATAATAATTCCCAGTATAACTAACACAACAGTAGGCATATTTATCACATTGCCTATCAAAACTGCATCCAATTGGTAATTCTTCTTAAATGGATTGACATAATGCATATCATGTGAAATATACAATCTTACATTATGATGCATAATATTGAATAACCTCATCTCATTAGGTTGAAATGAGATAGAATCCAAAAAACCTGTTAACAATAATAGCATAAATCAATTGCATCATCCAATGGTGAAATCAAATCTATTATAATGGTCAAAATCTAGAAAATAGGAATTTAATTCCAGGCAATTTAGATTTTTCCTATACATAGGTAAGCTATTACTGGGAAAATATCATTACTAAATAAATATTCATTCACATCCCTTTATATTATCCCCAAATATAAAATAAAATAGGGAAAGAGGTGCATGTGATGCCACTTTTTGATGTCCTGGACCCAGATGCCACTGAAAGGTGCCCCGAGATAGGTCGGTCACATAGAAACAAGTAAAACTACACAAACTTCAGAGGCCTCCAACTAGTAGTGACAGATTTGGTGAGTTTTTGGGGAGACTAAGCCCTCATTATCATAGTGTAACACAATATAATATCAATATTAGTTACAGATATGGTCATTAGTAAACCATAAAACAGAAGTAAACATTGTAAGACTGATATTATAAACAAGATATAAACCATATCATATAAAATATGATGATATATGTCACATGTTTCTAATAAAGCCTCCAAAATCGGAATACAAGTAATATGTTCAATTCATATAACAGATGTACAAAAAGGCCAAAAAATATCATTAACATCACAAACCTCAGCTTGTTCCCAAGATCTCCTCCACCTAATTAGTATATCAATTCCCCGAAGGTGGAAACATTCCCTTATCATTACATACAATCATATAACATCTTTGGGAACAAAAGTATAACCCAAACAAGGTGAGAGAGAAAACACCATTAGGAAACCACCCATGTTCTATGCCAATCATTCAGTGAATATAAATATCACAGTGTATGGAATAAAAAAGCAGTCAGTAATGAAGAACACAAAATTCAACATCCTATACACTCTTGTATCCATTCAATATACATTTAATATTTCAATTATTTTGAAATTTATAATTCCATATATGTGGCTCCATCCTGACATCCCCCATATAGTTGGAAGCACACCAGATGCCTCATAAGGCCATCTAATCAACACAAGTGAAGACCGAATTCAAGATTATTCATTGGGTTAGAAGAAAAATCATGAGTAATTTCATTTGTAATTCATTTTATAACCTAACCCTATCCATGAAATTCTTATGTTAGAATTCAAGTATCACTCTACGTGAAATATCAACCAACACCCCGACAAGCATGTCCTTGGAGAACCTCTCAGGAACTTGGTATCTCTCTAGGTGAGGTATAATATCTCATCCAAACATGTTCATCCTTAGTGCTCCTCAACATAAGATGGAGTATCAATCGTGTAATAATATTCAAATTTCATTTGAGTTTGTCAACAAAATTCTCATAAGAATCCATGTATCACTCAATATATAAGTCTAGGATCAATGAGTACATCCATGGAATCACATATTAACCATTGAGGTTGTCAATGGAATTCATAAGTGAATCCTAATATCTATCAATGTAAAAGGGATAATAGTCACATGAATCCATCCGTGGAATTATAAATTGAATCCATGTTTCACCCAAGGATATCTATCATTTAATTAACTCAATTCCATTTAAACATTTCATTAGACATGCCACAGTCAAAACCAAGAGCATCTAATATCAAACACACCTCAAAAGGTGTATCAATCCTTGTCTAACCTCAATGGGATTGGGCTTTGATTTAATCACATGGGAATATTTTATATAACATGATTAAAAGGAATAAAAATCTATGACATGGCTTGGTTATCCTATAACTCACATGGTAAAAGAAACAAAAGGTGAATTTCATTCCTATTAGAGAAATATCAAAACAAAGGTAAGCTAAAGGGATTGCCTTTAAATACCCACATGGGTGTTTTTAGAATAACAATCCTAAAATGATTAACAAACAATCACATGTATTATTTATCATATATATCATGTGGGAAAAACAACAATTTCATCAATTCAATCCAATTCCATTGATTCAATTAATGTCCACTACTTTATTCACATGGGAAAGATAACATGATTTAAATAAAAAAGGAAACATGGGTCAAGGGGAAGGTATTCGATCCATTACCCTCAATTAGATAAATTAAAATCTATCAAAAATGAAATTTAATTCACAAGAAAATTCATATTTTTACATCCAATGACGTGGGGTATAAGGAATACCGCATGGGCATCCAAGGAAAAAGCCATAAAAGGTCATTCAAGGAAACTCGCCCATTTGGTGGTCCCTATTAAAGGTGTACCACATATAACATTCATAAACATTATTATTCAATTACCTACCCTTGGACAGGAACCCACAGGATTCAATTTAAGTTAAGAAGACACCCAAAAAATTGGTGTGCATCATGCCGATATATATAAATCATATGGAATTCAACCAAAAGCACATGTCCACCTAGCTTAGGATTTTTCTCAATAGCTCAACCAGTATCAAGATTTGATTTAGCATGGATTGAAAGATATCTAAATAATGGATGAAGAATGAGAAAATAAGTAATGTGATCCTAAATAAAAAAATCAAAGTCCATATCTAGAAGAATCAAGAAAGGTAAAAAAGTAATTAAGCCCTTACCGTTACGGGTCTAATGAGATGAACCGCATTTGAATCAAAGATCAAATGATGAGTAGATGTAAAATTGAAGAATAGTTATTCTTGATATCATTTCTAATGGAGGATCTACTAACTATTTGATGAAAACTGAAAATAGGGTTAAAATAAGGTTTTCATTTTGAATTCAAAATATTAAAAATCTAACACTATATGGATCGCATGGTTTATCCTAATGGTTTACCAAACAATGTGGAAACTATTCATGGATTTCTATAGCCTTGGGGTATAGAACATGGTTACCTTTCAAGGTTTATAAAATGTTATAAAACCATGCTAAAACCCACTATCAATATTGTTGAACACTGCAGAACTATCAAACAACCATTCAATTCCTCTCACATGGTTTACCCAAACTATGTGGCCATTAAGTCCCTATTGTCCAGCCTCATATGGTTTATTAAAATCAGGTTTTGGGTTAAAAACATCTAAAACTTTTGATTCCATACTCCAGACCTACCTCAAACACCCCAGAGACCGTTATGACCCCAATTGATATCAACCTTAGGTCATAACTAAGAATATAATGTGAGAATTGATAGAAAATAAGGAATCCATACCTCAGTGAATAACTGGGTTCTTACACACTCCCGTGATTATATCCAGATATCCAATCAATTATCTAGAACACATGATCACAACAAACCTGGTCAAGAAGATCATATATGTTTGAAAAATGATACCAAATCATAAGTATTAGTTGGTTCAATTTCTATTAATCCATGTATAGCTAAGGGTACCATCTACCATTATCATAAAAAGGACTGGTGAAACCCTTGGAGAATTAATGGGTTATATAAAACCCTTTCCCTCAAGTCATCTAGATATCACTTGAGATCCTACAAGTCTATAGTAACCATCATATAATAAGGAATAAATACCGATGAAGCACCCAGAAGTAGCTCTATAGAGAAATTAACCACTCTTTCAGGAGGTAAACCAAAAAAATCATCTGGGAAGACATTTTTGAAAACATCAACCACTGGTGAGAAATCTTCCTGATGTACTCCCTAATCACCCAAATACCAACTAGTAATCTGGGATGTCTTCCCACCGAGCCCATGATGCTTTGGTCTAGCTCAACATTCCTAGACACCCCATTCACCCTTATGATTATACATTGTTCCCTCTAGTGATGTTAAATTCACCCTAGGATGATATAAATCAATGTAGGCTCGATAATCTACTAGAAAATCCATCTCAAGAATGATGTAAAACTTAGTCATCATAAGGACAAAAAGATTTCATACCAACTAACACACACTAATATCAAGGGGGAACTCCATGTACTAATGTAAAACCTCCTTTATTACCCCTAATGGAGTTTCAAGCATCATAACTCCCTAAAAAACAAACCATTGATACCAAGGATCTCTATAACAGGTACATGTATAAAACTATGTGATTCACATGTGTCAGAAATAGTAGATTCAACAGTATATTCTACATAGATTATACCTCTCACCATAGATAGTAAAACACCCTTATCCTTAGCTTTAGATTGTAAAAAATATATATGGCCTAAACAGTGGCACTATGACACAACCCCACTACCCAGAGATGGACCACTCTACTATCTCAGTGAAACTAGTGCTTGGATGCCACAAAAATGACTACCAGCACATCTTCCAGATTGAACAGTACTACTCTAAATCCCAACATGATTAAGAGGTATGAAACCCTATCCTAAACCTACTATTGGAGAAAACCCCCAACCTGTCAGTGCTTGATAGGTCTAAAAAAGTGATACATATGGTGCGTCATGGAGCAAGCTCAACACTCGACTGGGTCATGATCGCAAAAAAATATCATGTGGACCCATCTTTCACACAAGTGATAGAAATCCGAGATACCAACACTTAATGATTTTCCAGTACCCATCTCATGGGAGCCTCAAAATATTGATTCCTACTTGAATATTTTTAAACATAAGGTCGAGATGCTAAACCTCTCTCCTCTATACCCCCTGCTTCCCTTAGGTTCAGCTTTATTTTTAGTATCTAATTTACAGTCTCAGCAACAGTATTAAACCAGATCACATTGACCTGAGATCAAATAGAGTTTCATAGATAGTTCACAAAGTTTCTCACTCTCATTGTCTCGTCAAAAAAAAATATTGGCACAAAATGTTTAAGCTTCTTAAATCATGTCAAATACTCCATAAGGAACCCTGATCTATATGCATGAACTCTCTAGACAACTATGCTATCATGTCTTTATGGAAAAATTAGTTATAGAATATGGTTTAAAAATCCCATCATGACAGATCATGTAGTGCATCATCCTGGTTCAAGACATCCCACCAACGCTATGTTTCCCCCTAAAGTATATAAGTAGCATGCTTCAACCTCTTCCTAATAGGAGCCTCCAGATGTTCAATGATTGATAGTGTTTTCTCAATCCACATATCAACAGATTATATACTATCATCCACTCAAAACTTGTAAGGGTAGGGCTGCTGGAACACATGTTCCATCTCATTTGTATACAAGGCAGGTTGGGATTCTCCCTAAAAAGTCTTCATAAATTGAAAAAAACCCGGTGAAATATTACCTAAACAACTATGTCTGGTAAAAAACTAGAGAATTAGCTATAACTATGGGAGGATCCTCTAATATCCCATGGCCAACCGCCTCTAGATCAAGTTTTTTCACAACCCACATGGTGTATGAAAAGAGGTCATATTGGTATAATTTCTCTACAATTCTAAGCACATGCCTTAAAAAAATCATTATCAAATTTCACAACTAAAATCATAGGAAAAGTAAAAACATACCTATAAATGTATCATAACACAAACCCAACTCCTAATGTTAGGGCTTGTAAAATAACAGTCAAAAATCCCACTTAAGACACTAAATAAATCCAACTTAAACTATGAGTCAAGGTCAGCTCCATTATTTACCGATGTCAATTTCTATTTCATTTCCATATTCGCTTCACATTAATTTTAAATTTTTTAACCAAATGTTTCCCCAAATATTGATCCATAAGGTCTCATACTCCTCATGAACCTAAATATGGAATCCAAATAATCCACACCATAACATGTTTCATTTCATGTTACTCATAATCTATGACTCAACAAGACAAAATTGGCTTCTTAGGATGTCTGCTGTAGTCAAATCGATGAAAAACTTCTTAGGTTATGGAAGGAACTCTAATAACAACCATGGTTCTCAATTATATACTAGAAATTTATATCAAAATATCGGGTATATATTTATCATGTAAACAATCACAAAATCACCATTATAAGTAATTAATCGTATATTAAAGTCCATAATGCATGGAAATTGATTCCTATAAAATGCATAAAATAATGAATGAGATATCACACACTCGTCATATTGGGTTGAAAAAAATAGAACCCATAATTACATAATTGATAACATCAAAATCCAATTTCATCACAAAATTATGGGATCAAATCAACTATAATAGTCAAAATATATAAAACAATGTTTTCCATTCATGGCAATTTGGCTTTTTTCCCTTATGTGGGTAACCAACTCCTTTGTATAACTCATTAAAAATTTCCAATTATTCCTAATACCCTTTATATTATTTCATAATAGTGTAGAATAAATAAAAATCCTTTGGTAACACTTTGTAACATCCCAGACCTAGATGAAATTGAACGGTGCCCCAAGCCTGGTTGGTCACATGTCCTTAAGAAAATCTCCCTGAATGATAGAGGATACTGACTAGTAGCGAGGGCATTGAGTGTGTCCATGGGGACACTATTCCCTCATTACTATGGTGTAATAGATAAGAATAAAAACAATAGTCAATAGTTGAGATAGTATAACAATATAACATGATATAAACATCCAAAATAGGTATACCGGAATCAGTACAGTAAATGTATCAAAATACCAAAAAAAAAATCACTATCTCCAGATAGAATCACGAGCCATAACCCTGTCCAGTTCTCCCCTACTCCTATGCATGGAAAACAGTCAAGCGTTAAATTATACAATCTTTCTAAAGACCCTACCTACAACCAAATAGATTTTTTTCGTACCCAATGGATTCCAAAATTGGATGTGAGAAGTAATCCTAGTAGTTCACCACCCAAAGTGTCTATAATAAGTACATGTTGTGTCATAAAAGCTCAATCAGAAATCATAGTTTAACAAATATGGTAGTACTAAAAGTAGAGTTCCCATGGAAAAACTAATCAAACATGTAATCATATACAACCATACATGGATCACTAAAAAAAGTGTCAATATCCTATCATAATGAAACTAATAAACAAAAGGAATTATGCACCACATCCATGTTGTATATAATTTATATCATATCACCATGGACTTTCCGTATAACCGGTATAACATATCCACCATAACCACACATTACAACAAGAATTGTCATAATTTACCACTTCTGTGCCATATAATCAAGAATTTTAATTTTAATACAATAGTGGCACATAATAAAAAATGTTAGAAACCACATGTTTGGATCCAGGGTATAGGGGACCAAGAAATCCTCATCGAGTCCCAGGAGCATCTCAATGGAAACGTAATAATGGCACTGTTGGGGTCCTAAGATCTTGTCAAAATAGCATGTCCAATGCGAGTCCCTCAAGCCAAATTTAAGGGGTAAAAATACCCATGGCATCCAACAGAATCAAGATCCAAGGATCATACAGGTCCAAGGTATCTTATACCATATAATAAGACCCATGGGTGAAACATCCATGAAATCTAAATGGAATCAAGATCTATGGTATAGAAAACAGGTCATCCACCAACATTTCAATTTACATATCATCTAGTCATCAACTCACAAAAATTAGAGTCTCATGAGTATACCCACTCATATAAAAATCGATTTTCTATTAGATTCAATGAATTTTCCAACTAATATAAGAATTACATATAAACCATGTAATCAATGAATCTACATGGAAAGGAGGAAAATCTCTCTTAATCATGTAGAATAATTCAATAAATTTATAAATTAGATTAATTTAACTATGAAATCTCATATAAAAACCCCACGGGTGGTATAAGAAATGTTAATATCAAAGGCACCCCAATGGGTGACCTAGGATGGGAAAAAATGCCAACATGCCTCAATGAACTAGTTGGAATCCCTAACTAGTTCAATTACATTCAATTTAACTGTTCAATTTATTTTCGGGGCCACGTTAGAAAGTATGGTGGGTGGTACAATGCCAACTTGTTGTATAAATCACTAAACCACTTGGAAAAATTATAAACCACCTACCATAGGTCTATGGTAGAGTGTTCATCCATTATCAACTTCTGATTCAACTCAGATCGAGATATATATGAAGAATGGACAAGAGGCTTAAAATAGAGCATATATGCTTATACCTAGATAACACTTTTGATTCCAAGAACAAGGAATAATGACGAAAAATAAATTGAGTTATCAATAGATAAAATCCATCATGGCCAATGGAACTCAATTTCGAGATCGGATGGAAGAATACGATCAGAAGCCTACCAACTAGCTTCAAGTAGGATTTCATGCTAGCGGTTCTGCCAATGGATAGAGGACAGAAAATATATTTTAGGTTATAATGTTTTTTACAAGAAAATAGTATTTTTTCTAACAAAAATGGGGCCCAAAGTTTGGCCTCACAGTTGTCGAAACCACATTCGAAACATGTCCCCATTGTTGTGAAAAGGGGTCACCAACATGTTCACTATGCCCAGTTTGACTTCCATGTACAAACCGGGCCTTTCAAATCTGCTAAATACTATATGTTCCCCCCACCGGCAAGAACCTCCATCCACATGGTTTCCTCAAACCATGCATCCTATAGCCACCCACTATTCACCCTCATAGTGGTAACCATGTTAACTACCCTTTATAGTTTCTACAAATTGTATAGTATGTCCGGGATTTCCAAAAAAAAATCTCTAGGCTCTGAACAGTCCCCGAACACCACTCATACCACCATGACATCGAAGGGAATTCACATTATGTCATACACCAGAATTCAAACCTAAATTAAAGAAATTCATGCCTCTTAAAAAAACCTTGGATCATACATATTCCATCAAAAACTATTTCTTTTAAAACTCCCTTCATGGTTCATGAAATATATGTGTGTCATGAACATCCCCTCACCCAAGTCTTGTGAAAAAAGACATCTATGCAATCTACCTAATGATCTAATCCTCATTTGGATTATTGATTCATACTAAAACTTCATGTGCTATCTTTAAAAATTCATTCATGATTTTGACTTCATTATTTTCACTTAAAGGAATAACATCATTAACTTCTACGAACTTAATGAACTATGGTGCTTCATGAACTAATCTACTTCTTGAATTGATTTCTAACATTATAGAATTTCCCAATGATGATATTTCTTGAAAAATATCTTTAATGAAATTATTATTGTATCCTTATATAACTCAATAACCATGATTAACCCATTAATTACAAAAATTACTATTCATACATTACATGAACCACTTCACATATGATCTTAACCACTTGACTGTAAAGTATGAAACTCTGCAAAATGCCTTTACGGATGTAATAATCGCAGCTATGTGATCCTTTAATGATCACAAAACTACTTCTTCATGAATATCATTTATGACACTTCTTCTACCTAACTCTTACATAGTGTCCCACCCATAGATAAATTTTGAGATCCACTAACTATGAACATCTTATGTCACTTCTCCGGCCATGTACCCCCTATATGGTCGCACAACTACTACATCATCGTGTGACTCATTTGTGAAAAAAAAATCTTCTCCATTTTTCTATTTATCTCATTAGAAAATTCTATATTATTATAGAACCACTTTTCAACCCACATTGTCAACCAGATTACATGATCTTTTTCAACCTACATTTTAAAATAACACAATAAACCAAAAAACATTAAACAACAACTTGAGGGATATTTTCCAAAAATCTCCCCCTTTTAGTTCGAAATGGTATATAAAACTTGTTAACCATCCTTTTTAAAAATATTATTCATTTTATTCTTTAAAAACAATTCACACCCTATTATATTAGATGGTGATCGAATAATTACTCAATAGATACTCTAATCCCACTTGAGTTATGCTCAGTGCGAGAAACATGAGTAACATGAAAGTCTAATCTATGAATCACTTTATTCTCATTAACCCCTTTGAAACATGATCCAATCATTGATCCCCATAAATTAAAAAAAAATATATCTTCGTCTTTATTAACATTACTCTACCCCTGAGGAAGTTTGAGATATCTATTCCTCTTCATGTTTAATACCTCTACCCATTTTTCAATGAAAATAATGTCACAACTTTGTAATGTATAAATAAAAAAATGATAGTTATTAGTGCATAAATTTATCAATATCATACAATTGGGAGAGGGGGTCATGTATCCATACTATTTGAAGTTTGGGGTTTGACTTTAATTTGAGAGCTAGGTGATTCCTATCACATGTCACCTTAGATAATGACTTTTTTATAACATTTTTTATTTAAAATTTTATAGGTATATACTAAAATTTAACTAAACCATGCTCAACATAAAAATTATGAAGTGATAATTTATCTCAATGTGATTCATACTTGATCTAGGGATGATATATTTGATGAGATTTGTAACACTTGAATTATAAAATATGATTCCATTTGGAGACTACACTTAAATTACTATATCTTTTAATTATTTCATTATTCACAATTGTAGTGTACTAGACTGAGTGGCTATAATATATCTAGATTATAAAGTGTAACATAAGATGAAATTATATTTCATAAACATATAAGAAGTAAAAAACTATAATATATAATACAAAACCTTGTATTTTCTTCCCATCATCTGCTTAACTTGCCCAATATGTGTATGTATATCCCAATAACTTTTGTTATAATGTTTCACTATCCGAATAACTAAAATCCATTATGCTAATAATATAATAAAGTATTATTTACACCATTATCATTTGTATATACCAGGTATTAAATAGGTATTGTTCTAATTTAAATGTGAAAATACAATATTAATTCATTTCCCTATTAAGTACAAAAATCTTCGAATAATATTATGATATTCTATGGTATTTTATTTTTTTCATAATCCCAAGACAAATTCATTTGGGAAGAAACTAGTGTTTTTATTACCTAGAAATCCCACATTACAAATAATTTTAGAAATTGATTAGTATATTTAGACTAAAATATGAATATACCATTCCTTCCTTATATCACCTTCAGACTAATGAAAACCCTAAACTCACTAATTATTAACATTTAAAACTCACACATCATGAATTATGAAAACCGATTTCACTATGATTTGTTTGATCCACTAATTATTAATTCATTTACACATATGAAAATAAATATTCTCTAATTACTATCTGATTTGATGTCATCATTATGATAAATTCTACCACAAATACACCCAAGAGACTTGACATACTGATCTTGTCATGAATACCATACTCTTTGAGCTTTCAATAATCCTTGAATCTCAATTTTTAGATGATAAATATTATTATCATATTCATTAATAAGAAAAACATATGTTCAACCAATGTATTTTATTCTTAAAATAATATATTTAAAATTTTTTCCTTGATAACAATTTTTAAAAATATGAATCTACTATTCACTACTATGTCCAATAATAATCAAATGGGGTATATATTATCCATAGGATCAAATGTCCCATCTACATTGTTACCATCAATTCGGGAGTATCACATTCACACTATTCAGAACTTTTTTTAATTTTCATTCAATATTCATTTTTATAGGTGACAAATTTAATCCAAATGGAATTCTTATCTTCCAGCCTTGAAAAGGTCCCCCACAACTGATTAATTTCAATTTGGTCAAGCATGTCATACAACACTTGAACCCAATTATTTTCTTAATCATCTTCTTAAAAAGACTTTGTCTCTCCCTAAGTTATCTATGGTGATTTTTTAAATACTTTACTCTCCTAATTTTCAATGGTTCTTTATAGACAATGATGATATTCTTCTCATAAATAAAAGCTCTTCGCTTCATCTTCTATGTCGATATAGATCTAATTCATCCTACCCATTATCAGTGTTTTCTGATAAATTTCCCTCAAACCCTTACACTAAACAAATTTTTTTTAATTATTATTTATTTTTATTTAAATATTAACCACTTTTTTAATGAATCTTCTACTCATTCACTACAATAATTACATCACTGCATTGAAAAAACATTCCTACATACTTATTGTAGAATTTATATGCTTTGATATTTCCTAAATATCAAATGAAAATCACATCATCTTGATGATATTTAATCATTATATGTTTTACCTTATTGAGAATAAATTAATTACTTTAAAAGATATGAAAGTGCTTATATGTTGTATTATTTCTATAACACATATCATATAGAGACTTTTCTTCAAATATAAATAATAAATATATGTTGGAAATTTAAAGCAATGCCATGAATGATTACATATAAAACTATACTGGAAGGATTTTCTCAATAAGAATCATTCTTTCCATATTTTTTATTATCATGTTTATCATAAAAACTATTCACTTTTTTATCAATTATCACTTGGGGTTATTTTGATTTTTCTCAGGATTATAGAGATAATCCTCTACCTAGATATTTTTTAACTTCATTAAATTATCAATATGTAATTTCAAAATTTTCTATCTGTGATTCTTTTCATCCTTCATTTGATAATGAGAAATGTAACTAACCCCCCTAGAAATGTGAGTTATGACCATAAACCATGTCATCCTATTGTAATAATTAGTTAAAATAATATAATATTTCATTCTATAAAAATATTTTGGTGATATAGGTGCACACACATTAACATACATGAATTCAAGAACCCTTGTGGACTTATTATCATTCAACTTCTACATATTCTAAATAATATTAAATTTTAGAAAATATATCAATTGTGCGTATGATAATTTGATTATTTAGGTTGATCAAAAGTTCAATCATTTTTCACAAGATCTTCCATGCATTTTTGGCTCAAAGGGACAAGTCTTTTATTCCACAAACGTTTTTATTCCCTAAATACAAATCACATATCTTCTCCTCCAATGAAAAGGTATAGATATACCATCATGATATTAACTTATATTATAGCTACACCATCCTTTACATGATTATAAAATTCATCTTGGAAAATATTGTTGTATAAATCAAGTCATATAGTTTACCAGAACATATCATGTTTTGACATGCACCTTCAAAAACCAATGCATTTTTTGCATCTCGTCACTTTACCCACATATATGGTTTTTTCCTAAACCATTCATCATTAATAATTCATATTCTAAATATATTATATCACATTCCATTTCATAATTAATTCTTATAAAAAGGTTCTTATGTCTTATCATATGTGACGTACACATGATTTCAAGGATCCATGAAGAAATATGAATAGATTTCCTCAGAGAAATAACTATAACCATTTAATTATACATTGTTTTTTATTGATCAACGTTTTTTAATTCAAACTCTTATAACTAATTCATATTTGATCATCTTCAAAATATGATGGACCAAATTAATCTTATAATGATGCAAAAAAAATCTATTTTCATCTCACTTTATAATTTTTTGAGCTGCTTCTTATGAACACTTTGGAGCTTCAAAGGAACATTACAATTCATCAATGATCAGAAATACCTATCTATATGTTCAATTACACCATACTTAGAATTGTTACCTTCAAAATAAAAAATTTAATATTGAAATTTATCTATATTACTTCATTTCTTTTATAACCTCCAATACCTTTTGATTATGAAACATACATTTTTATAATGTACCATATTTCTAAAAAAACATGAAATGAGTACAATTATTTTTTGTTTAATTTAAAATACCAGTTGTCTCTAGGGTTATTTGATTATTCTCATTCTGATTCAAAATATAATCAAACATCAAATTTGAAGTGTATACATGGGCCATGGAATCAGATTAAATTTTCTTCTACTTATGATTAATCCTCACACAATCTTTGTCATTATGATGTGTCTTTTACTTCATTCATGAATGATACAACTACCTTTATAGATATCCAAAATTATTTTTTACCAATTATGTTACATGTATGACCTGACTTAAAAATTTAATATTAGGAGTCATTGGTCTCTCCAACCCTTTTATTGTTCATCATTGGCCAAAAACTTCTTCCTCAAGCTCTTCAATATTATGGACTCAATATTTTAATATATTGGTTTGGTCATCGATAAACTTAGTCTACTAAATAATCCTGAGCATTCAATAAATAGATTTCACTTTGTTTTCTAGATTTTTCATTTCATATTTTCCATCTCTACTCACAACTCGGACTTCTCATATTCCTTATACTGGATGTAGAGTTTAGAATCATAAACCAATATATTTTATTTATTCATTTTGGATCTCCAAAAATATATCTCTTTAATTTAATCTTATAATTCTCCAGACAAATCAAATATACCTTCAATTTCTTCTTATTCATCATTCATATCTTCTATTTTTTCATTGATATGTCTACAATATCTATAAGAATATCTTTTTTTGAGTTCTATGAATTCCTTGATTTCTTTCACTATTGTATCTTTTTATATATTACCTTCCTATAAGAGTAGTTTCATTGAGGAAGAAAATATCTTCACATGTTTGATACTATAATTAAATTTTTTTAATCCCACAATAGTGTTATTTTATGAAAAATTATCACATTTCAATTTTTTGTAGTAATATGATATTAATTGAAAAAATGGCATAATATTGGACTTTTAACTATACGATATTTCTTTAGTATTCCACCCATAACATTTTTTATACTAATTAAAATAATGTAATTCCTTATTTTGGTATTTAATATATCTTGGGATTGATTTCATCCAACTATATCCAAATCTCAATTCATAACATTAAGAATTATAACTAGCTCACAATATGGGCCTTGAAATATATGCATAATTCTTCACACTTTTTTGATTGGACTATATATCACAAAGGTCTATCCTAATGAAGATAAAATTACACATGCAGATAGAGAAGAGGCATGGAATGGGTTAATTAAAAATTTAAATGTTATATTCTTCCTTCTTCAGTGACTTATATGAATGGGAAGTTAAAACACAAAATTTTGAATAGTCAACTGACCAGAATTATTTTTTGAAATAAATATACAATAAACCCTATATTCAGTTTAAAATGGAGGTTAAATTTTGTTTATGTACAAGAAGGACAACAATAGAAAACTTTTTAGAAGAAAATGTTTCCCAATTCATCCATTTATTGTGTAAAACATGATCATCCTTTTTGAGCTAAAATGTAAAGGTAATTGTACCCACCATTCTCATTATAAATATATACCTCCTCTTCCAGTACAAAGGATATACATTTGTATACGGATAATGGGAATTTTATTTTTATTAATAGTTATTTTTATTTTGAATATAAATTATATTATTTATCTTCTTATTCACTTAGTTTATCTCAGTTTCAATTTTGTGTTTCCCCATCGTACTTCTTTTATCAAAATGTTTGTCAAATACAAAGCCTCATAGTTTTTTGAGTGCATAAGTGGAAGTGTTTTATTTTATTATTATTTAATGGTTTATCATATTTTATGTTAAGATTTAAGTGGTGGTTGAAATGATTATTTGGTCAAGTCTCCCTAATTTCTCCAATATTATCTTCTTCCTACTTGTTTACACATTTTTTACTCATTGGAAATTAAGTCATTCAAATAGTGGACTTTTTATTATGAATTGATGTGGATTAGATTACTCATAAATTTAGTGTTCTCATTGTAGCATAATATGATTATATTGAGTGTTTGTTGAGTGAAATCTATTGATCTCTAAATTTAGTTAAATAATGAGGAATATATTTTGAATGACAATGATAACATCAATATGAACCCCCAAGTGAAATATTTTTCAATTGTTATCATATTTGTGTATTTCCATTTTATTTTTGATTTATTTGTAAATTAGTATATATATTATATAAAATTATTTTAAAAATAAAACCCCCATATATTAGTATTTCATTTTTGTATTATCTAGATTATAATTGTGATAATAAAACTCTATTTCATGTGAGTGGCCTCAGGGAGATTTTCCATAGGTTGTGCCACTATTGTAAATTATTTAGAAAATAATAAATAACTAAATGATTGGTGTTAAAAAATCAATTTTCATCAATCTACAACCATTTTCATGGAATTCAAGAACTTGAACACACTTTTTTTCATAATAACCAAAGCATTTAAAAAAAATTGTATATATTTCATTCCATATGTCAATATATAAATCTATTTTGATATTTCATATTATTTTACTAATGTTTAGAATAGTTGAGAATAAGTTTTATTGTTTCTAATTTAAGATAATTACATGATTCATTAAGAAGTAAAAAAACAAATAGAATCTCTTTCCATTGGGTTGAGGAAATGTTACGGTGGAAATGACCACAACAACACAAACAAGATCAAAATGAAGATTCAATTATTATTACAGACTAATTTTAAGTAGAATAACCTAAGTAAGACTTGATGGTATATCTTGAAGATCAATTTGAACTCTCCCATCAACCACTTTAATAGGTTTTGTATAATTTTATTCCATCTGATACAGTTATGGGATATAAATATGGATTGGAGGAATATTTTTTGTTACATTTTATTGGATCCCAAAATGTAAGTGATCCTCCAAAATTTCACAAAGAATAATCATAACCCCTCGATCTATATTTATATATAAAATAAGAAATATAAAAGATAATTTAATTTTATGAAAATTTGGATAATATTTCCTACCTTCCTCCATCAACAACTAATATAATACAACTAGAACTATGAAGATAAGGGGAATTAAAAGGAGAAAAAAAGAAAGGGAGATAACATTTATTTGAAATATTTTAATTTTTAATTTATTAAATCTTAATTCATCATTACCACCCATTTTTTATATAATTTATATTTGGAAAAATATTTATTCCCTTGGATGAAGAGGATTAATAAGTTTCTTATGTTTAGGAGAGAAGGGAGGATCTATTAAATATATACATAGGTGTATATAAGGATGATGATAAAAAGAAATAATTCATTATAGAATCATTTTATGAACTATAACTAGACTAAAATCCTCATAGTATTCTAATATATTCACCAAAAGTGGAAAACTCCCCACCAGATAAACAAAATAGGGAGCACCCCTATATTCTTTTTCAACTCCCTTTGCACCTCAAATTAATTATTTTATCTCTTATGGAGGTTAGGTATATTTTTATTTTATTTAGGGGACCATAAATCTTGTAATATTCTCATAGATGTTGGGATAAATCATATCTGGTAGTTCATGGTCAAGAAACAACAACTAAAATCAAATTTTTGTAAGTCCTATTACATCTTATGAAGTAGGAGCAGCAAAAACCCAACACCCACATACGGGTCGAAACCATTATATATCCTCATTTAAGATTATATTTCATTTTATTTATTTTAATTATGTTAGGTTTTGTTCTTTCCCTTTAGGTCTAAGTGTAATTATATTGGATCATAACTTAATTATTCCATTTGAAAATAATTTTAGGTTGTATATTTCATCACCTATAGATTTTATTTCCTTTCTTTTTTATTTTATTGATAAAAAACAAGGGATGGTTAAATATATGTGTGGTGGAGTCATAAACTACCATGTTATTTTAGGGTGTTTCTTATTTTTTTTTCATTTTTAGTATAATTTAACTTAAATAAATATTATTTAAATTTTCACACTTAAATTTATTTTTAGAGGGTTTCATTGGATTTTGAATAAATAGATTTTAAATGAGTGTGGATTTGATAAATGTTTCCTTGAATTTGATTTTAATGTATTAGTATGAATTTGAAAAAAAAAATTAAATTCATTCCTTATAAAAAATAAATCAAAATTTTTTCCCATTTATTAAGGTATTATGATCCTTTTAGACATATTATTTAGGATACACACACTTATTAGGGATAATAATGGATTTTGTGTGGGAACCAGAAATTGTGTTTTTTCTCTTTAAAAGATTTAATATTCAGAAATATTCTGGAAATGATTGAGGAATTTTATATTAAAATATGTGTTTTATTTTAATAAATAACTTAATATTTTATTATTATTTATCCCTTATAAACCATGAATTTACATATAGTTTTTAGCCTCATTACAACCTAATTTTCCCTTACCTACACACACTCTTAATATTTTTTTAGGGACAATTTTAGTTTGAGTATGGGGGAAGGGCCTATAGTGCATATCATTGGGGATTTATTTTAATTATGGATGGTTTAAGGTGTGTTTCATCATTTTGGAACTATATATAGAGACAATTGGGAATAATTCATCATTACATTTTTTGTTATTTGTATCATCTAGTTCGCCTAAAAAAATAAAAAATAGGAAAAAAAATATAGAGATAAAATTGAATTTTTCATTGAGATTAATTTTTTACCCCTATAACTCTCAAAAATAATTTTCATAAACACTTATTCATTCATTGTATTTTAATATTCAGCTCATCCTCCATGAAAAATAATTTAAGAAAAAAAGAGAATAAAAATTAAAGAATAGAACAATTTTATTGAATTAATCCATTGTAATCATTTAATGATTCATGTCACAAGTTAAAAAATGTGTAGGTGATTCGATTAAAATGTTTATGGTTAATTGGGTGAGTAATATATTGAATTTTCACTTGAATACCTATGCAAAATAATTGGGAGTTAAACATATTCATTTCAGTATTTAATTTTTAAATGATTTTATCCATCAATCCTAAAAAATATAAATCAATATAAAAAAGTCATCATGATTTAAAATATTTTCATATATCATGACATTATGATTGTATAATTTTTAAAATAAAATGGTGATACATGAAATTTCTAGGTATGAACTTACCTCCCTATTTAATTTCTCACGAGAGAAGAGTGACATAAAAATTCAATATGAGTTAAATTATAATTGAGCCATGGAGAGTTTTTTTAGGTTGAATGAATTTAAATGTAACTGATGAAAAAGAAAGGAATTTTTTATAGAGTATATATGATGCAATGTAGTACTAGAAAAGACCCTGAATGTATTCTCATTTTTAATTATCTTTTGTATTTTGATTCAAATATTTGATGATTTCTTAGTAGATCAATGGTTTAGTGTGGGAGGGTGATGAAGAGAAAGTTTTCAAACATTTTATAATATAATTTATTTTTTTAATCCCACCATAGTGTTATTTTATGGGAATTATCACATTTATTGGTTTTTTGGTAATTTGAGATTAACTGAAAAATGCCAAATTTTTTAATTTAATATATTTTACTCTTGTATATGGAGGTCTGGATTTAGGTTAATACCATTCGAATGCATGTGATTATTCTGAAAATTATTGATGTATACATTGAGTAAAATAATGAGTAATATATTTTGAATAATAATGATAACATCATTATAGACCCCCAAGAGAAATAGTTTTTAATTACTAATTTCTTTTATAATTTTTATTTTCTGTAGATTTTTTATCTACATTTGTATATATATAATATTAAATGCATTTCAAAATCAACCCCCCCATTTATATTAGTTTAGTAGTTTTAAATTAGTTTTATTATAATAGTGGAATCAGAAATTCAATGTATGTGATCTACCTATTAGATAATGGCCCTAGGTTGTGACACTATGGTATATCCTTAGAAAAAAATTAATTGAACAAGGGTTCATGAAAAAACTATTTCCTTCATTCATATAGATGAATATATTCTTTGTAATACTACAACCATTAAAATTAGTTAAATATTTCTTCATGGAAACTTCATCATTCTTTAGATTATCTTGGAGCAGCCTAAGACACTTTTGAGAAATGTTTTAAATATTTCCACATAAGAATAATGTTGGTGGAAATTTCCCAATGAACATTATTTTCCCAATTAAAAATTAGAGAAAAGGAATGGCATGAATCCATCAACCCATTCTTCTTCCTATTCATCCTCAATTGTGAGCCCTTTTAATTCCATTATTCCACATCCTTTAAATTAACCTTCTAAAAAGCCTCTCTAATTTTTTTCTCATTTCATATGGATGAATTGTACTATGAAGACTATCCAACATCATCTAATTTAGAACTTTATCATCATGAATATATATTTTTATATTAAATAGGGTTGGAAATATTCTAATGATGTGGTTAAAGATATTTACATCATCAAGTAATTATCTAAGACCAAGAATATCCTACACAATCATAATTTCTTGGTAATATAAGGCATAATATGATTTAGTCGGGTGAATCTTAATGTATTTGTACTTTTCCTATGAAAAATAAAGTTTAGCTTCTCATAAATTTAAAAAACCTTCATAGATGTATATAAGGTTTCTCAACATGGGATGTGAGGGTTTAAAGTACATCACATTTATGTAAATTTTTTTGGAAAAGGATCCCCATAAAGCATTTATTATTCTATAATAAGAAACAAATTCTTGCTGTTATAAGTCTATATTGTTTATACTGATCGAAATACCATTTATAGGATCAGTTTATGCATCAACGAATAAAGAAAATAAGTAGTCTATAATATAATTATTTCACACTTGAAATTTAATTCTATCCAATAGAAAAATAAATTTATCATTATCCACTTACATAAATTACGTTTGGAGAAAAGTATACCAACATTAACCTTTATCACTGATAATTCTGATCATCTCACAAGGTTAAATGCCCTAAAAGGGTGGACAAATCAAGGTATAGAAGATTAAAATAATCCCTATATGTGAAATTTTTAAATAATTTAACAAAATAATATGATATGTTTTATCTATTATAAATGCATAAAAAGATTGAAAACATGTATGAAAAAAAATTATCACTTTTTTCACACAAACTACACTAATCCAAGGAGTATAAAAAAGAAATGTTTTAATGTACTAAGATAACTAAGTGAACTATTTTTATAGTCTTCATTGTGGACTCACTATCCCTCCTTGTTTATAACCATTCACACTCACGAAATCATTTTTAATTAACATATAAGGAACTCTCAACCCCTATATAAATATATTTAATGATCTTTACAAGAAATGAATTGGTTCACACTAAAATTGGTTGAAATGAAAATCCCTTTTCATCAATGGCATAAAATATAATTTGCCATGTGAAATCTAGTTCATGGGTGACTCGTTCACAAACTATCATTGGCATGAATTTTACTTCACATGTATTATCCCCCTCACATAGACTACTTTGTAAACAAATCATTCAATGACTACTTTTACACTTTATGAAATATATGTGTTCCATTAACATCCCCTCATAAATTTCCTATGTAAACAACTTCACACAATAACCCTCATGAATTTCTCCATATAGGGAAAACATTTTCATAAAAATCCTTTTAGTAATTCCACATAAACCTCCTCTATTGTGACCCATAATTTTCTTATATAAATATCACTTCTTATTCAATGAATATTCAATACATAACATTGTATCAATTCCATAACGAAAAAGGATTATTTTTTTGAAAAAAGATATATAAAAATAATGGTTCATAAAATATCTTTATCATATCCCAATTAGTTCTTTATATCTATCACCCTTCTAAAATGCATTATACATAAAACATTTCTACTTATCCTGGATAAAGTAGAATAATATAAAGGGTGAGTTCTGATTCTCAATATGGGTAAAAAAGTGAGATATCAATGATAATTTAAACATAACATGACAATAATTATAATGATAACATGAGGATAATATTAGAAAATAATACCTATAAGTTCTTAGATCATAAACATGAGTCATTTAATAATTCTTGTTAGATCATAATATGAGTCATAAAGGGTTTAAAAATATGATCGTTGTTAAAATAACATTGGTACAATTTCATGTCATAAAAGAGTGACATAAAGTGTGCAATAATCAAAATAATAGAAATATTATTCCTTTGATACCAACCAAATCATTCATAACTTGTTAGACTTATTATGACTGTTCATATACTTGTTTCAGTCTTGAGATAACCTCCCATGTACCCTCATTCAGAATTGGGATAACCTCCCATATACCCTATTTTGGGATCGAGATAAAATCTGTTGTACCCTTTGATCTCATGAAACAATATGATTTACCCAATGAAATAGAGGTATATATAATTCAAATCCCTCCCATCACATCATCATAAATCCATTCATATTTATATTCTACTAGATCATAAAAATATTCAACATATGTTTACCCATGGAAATGAAAATGAGTTTCATCTATATTTCATTATCATAACCATATAACATTCATAGAAATAAAAAAGATGTTATCATTGGATCATAAAAATGGTAAATACTAAGTAATATCAATGGATTTTATCATATATGCAAAATTCCTTTTAATGATCATTCAAATATATTTTGAGGAAAATAACCTTTTCATTTTTAAATAAAATATTAAAATATAAAAATATACTAAACATTAAGGAATAAATTTTCATTGAAATTATTCTTGTAAACTTATAAAATAATTTTCAATTAATTGATTAGTCCTAATTTTGGTAAATTATATTTATGTGGTGTATTTCAAAACAAATATTACCATTAAATTTCCTTAAAAAGTAAAAAAATTTTGTTCCCAAAATTAAAAGAAGATTAATTTTAAACCATATTTTAACAAATTAATCATTGGTAAAAATTATTTTAGAAAATAAAATGATAATATAAAAATAATTTTTATAAACATTTTTATCAACCTTTGACTTAGAAGAAAAAGGATTTTCATCTGAAGAGAGAAGTAATGTTTTTCATATAAAAACATTCTATCAGTCTCTTTAGTGTATAAAATGAGGAAAATTTAAGGAAAACATGTCTTATAAATAAATAACTAGAGGATAATAAAATTAAGGGTATTTATCATGAATGTATTATATAATTTTCTTCAATTTAAATTCAAGCATAAATAACCATGATTAAAATGACGTTGAATCAAAAATCCCTTACCTCATTTTAGACAATATTGAAAGGTGCTATAATATAATGTATAATAAATTTATATTTATTATAATTATTTAAAAAAGTCATTTAAATAACTAAAATATCATATATTTTCCACTTATATCATTAAAACACTCATGTTTTATTAAAATTATCATTTTCAGCTGCAAATTGTTTACTTTATTTTGAGATTTTCTGTTTGGTAGTTCTTATCCTTATACTCTGATCATGGTTCCAATATCACCATAATTTTATTCATGGTATAAATTTTATAAATATTAATTATTTCAATATTTATAATCATCTATAAAATTTAGAGATAAAAAAATGAATTACACTATTCATGGTGACGTTATGGCGTACGCACACATGAAAATTGTTTTCTCTTTTTGACATATATAACGAAATAAAGGTAAAAAATAATTAAACTTTATAAAATCATTTTCATATCATATATATTAATTAAATCCATAAATTTTACCGTAAATGTGAATCAAAAATTAAAAAAGGAGTCACATCGCTTCGTGGAGTTGGAAGTCCACACGTAAGGATAAGCGACATTATCATTTTCTAATGGATTGGAAGGTAAGAAGTTGGGTATGATATTTTAATTATATAATTATAATATTATAATAAATGTAATTTATAAACAATAAACCCATAATAAAAGCTATTTATGAAATACTGTGATGAAAAAGGAATTTTATATCTATGTGGAGGTGGTAGTCTACTTATACACACAGGCGATACATTCACGTCCCATTTGACAGATAAGAGAATAGATAATGGTAGTTTAAAGATAATAAAGTATTTCAGTATATTTAGGAAACTTATATTTTTATTTTTTTATGAATAAATTATATTTATGGGAGGTATAAGAATAAATTAATTGAAAGATGTCAGATAAGATGATTACCTCTACTTTAGGAGACATCCTGTATATCCTTTCTTAAGGATCCTTGAAATATTATTTTAAGAAGAAAAAAACACTAATTTGTGTCTTTGGAAGTTTAAAATATAATATATTTTAGTTTAGTTGATCTAGATTAATCAAAGTAGTGTATATAAAGTATAGAAGTGGTGGCCATTTATTTGGGAGGGAAAGGACACACAAGGAATTAATAAAAAGATTAAAATTTAATTAAGTCATTATCAATCCAAATGCTTCCAAATGGATAAAGATTCAATGAAAAAGAGTATAAAATCAAAATATAATTATATTATTAAATTTATATATGTTTTGTTGACATTTTAGAATCTACATTTTGTTTTAACCTCTTGACTAACTAATTTTAGTATTTACCATAGTAATGAAATTTTTAATATTAAAGGGTCATAATTTTACTTATAAGGTAACAATAAGCTCTTAAGTGATAAAGGGAAGAAATTTTATTCCATTTATGATCTTAATTATCCTATTTAAATATTTTTATTATTTTTAAATAATTAAATAAAATATTTTTATCATTAAATACTATTAATATCATTTTAAGAACTATTAATGTAATTTGTATTTGAAAACAATATATATGCAATGTAATTAGAATATAAATCTTTCACACATCTATAATATGTTATTTTAATCATAAAAAAATCTTGGTAACTATAACCCACCTAAAAAATATTACATTTAGAGTTTTTAAAAACATTTAATTTATTTTTCCATTGCTTTCACAAGCACTCTCTCGACGTTGTGTAACCATTTAAGGTAATTATTTCATCACAAAAATTTTAAAATATATTACGAAATTAAAAATAATTAATTTATATTTAAAATAAATATTTTTAACCAAAACTATCACCAATTTATCATTATGAAAAAAAATATTTAAATTTAATTCAGTATAGTGACAGTTTGGAATTTTCATGACTTAAAATAATATAAATTTCATTATGAAGGGGAAATGGTGCCACAATGCCAATATTCAAAACATGTAAGGACATAACAAAACCCGACTCATTAAATAGTATTAAAGAAACTTTTAAATAAATTCAAAATACTTTTCCCATTGTGATATTATGCCCCCTATGTGAGGTACCTAGCACAGACCTAGTGTTTACCATGCCTAGAGTGATACAAGGGATGCCTTTATGGGTATCCTTGGATGGAATCTATGGTATTTGTTGTATCGGAGGATATTGTATAAACCTTTGGATTATTTATAGATCACATTGGATGGGATATGAAATCCATTAATAGATTTAATATATTACTTTTTTAGCTTATGTGCGATTATATTATATTAAATTATGATGAATCATAACAGATGTATGAGAAATGCATCCTCGAAAATACAAAAAAAGATATTGGGGTTAGTCCATACATGATTCCTTATACAAGATAACCATGTGAACACCTTATTACTTGTACAAATACTCGGTCAGACATCCTCCTTGGTTCGAAGAATTTGGTATCAGTTGGGTATCCTTTGAGGAACCAATAATGAGGTTTTCTTCATTTATTAATTTTCAATCATGTATTTAATCATGGAACATTGTTCATTTTATATTATAAAAAAGGGTTGATATAGACATTGTCGGTGGTGGCCTACTGGGATTATATCTGACACCCTATTTGGGCCACCTTTGCTAACCATGAAGACTTCAAGATTGTAGGTATATATAATGGGAAATTCCTAGTTTGTAATGATTTATTGACATTAAAAGTTTAAGGATGAGAGAAAGGTATAAAACCTGTGTTTATAATGCCAGTAGTAGCTACTTTTGGCCTTTTATATTTTTTATCATATACCCCATGTTCCCATATACTCATTTTTTATAGATAAATGACACATCATGATAATAGTTATCATTGCTATATATTATTTATTCATATTTCCCTAGTTGGTTATTTTTCTTGGATGATTTATCATTATTATTTTGATGTTGTATATTTGATATTACATCTTCCATTACAGCGATTTACTAGTCCCACTATTATAGTGTCCAATTATGTTGTTTATTATTTCTTATATATTTAAATATATATCTTGATTCTCTATACTCTCTCCTATTAGGGAATATTCTCCTCATGATCACACTTCATGCCCTCATTTCTTGTTGAAATCCGCTCCTATTTTGGGAGGCACGCTTGAGGACTTGTGGCCACCGTCTCAGGGCACAGCTATGTGGAAACCTGTGTAGGATTCTACAAAGTGGTATCATATGATATTTTAACTTTTTTCATACAATTTGGTATTATAATGTAAGCTACAATATTTGATTTTGGTAATGAACTTATTCTTGGGAGTATCTAACCCACGTACTGCGGAAAGATAAAATTACCTAGGATGGGAAAATTTAGTCCCATCTTTTGTTTGTTACTATTTCATGGATTTCATCATTGGGTGATGAACTTTCTTTGCGTTGTTATTATTAATGATAAAATTAATAATATAAAGGTTTTATTTACCCTAACTCTAGGACATGGGATCATATTAACAATCATACATCATATTAGCCACCATAAGATATAAATTCCATGCATTCTGTAATGCCATATTTACTTTCTACCTGCATTTTTACTTTTACATTATTAGTGCCTTATATTTTTATAAATGGTAATGTGATGGATTTCCCAGAATTACCGAGGAAACATAACTACATAGTTATTTTCAAATGAATGTACCATTTTTTAATTATTTTTCTTTTTCGCATTAAATGTTACCTAAGGGGCCCAGGAGGTCGCTGGGGTGTTTGAGGCGTGTTCAGAGCCAAAAACACACAATTTTGAAGAAGCAGACTATGCTACACAGTTAAGAGAGGCCATTCCACCCATTCTATAAGGTTTCCCTTACCATGTGATGTCGTATAGATGGGAGTAAGGATCTATATAGTTTCTCTGAAACCATGAACAGAGTCATACATGACCATGAAATGTGTCTTAGATAAGTTTCAAAGATGATTCAAATGGGTTGTGCACGGTAAACCAAACATGGCCACTATCATGTACAATGCTCCTCCATAGGCAGTGGCATGGATCATGGTTGGCACAAGGTTTTTCCAACTATGTTTAAAACCATGTGCCCTCTTTTTGTGGGTGAAATTCCACTTTTAACCTTAATTTTTTAAATCCCTCTCCCTGATTTTATCCTCCTCCAGTAGACATCTCCAACAAAAAAAATTCTCCTTTCCACCATACGGATTTTGATTTATCCTCTATATGAGCTCCACATCCTTCTCTATCATACACATTGGAAATTTTTAGGTATGATGTACATTTATATTTCTTATATTCTTCATTTCATTTCCCATCTATTTTTATATAGTTACAACCTATTTTTCCCAATTTTCAGGGCATTTGATGGTTTCATTGAAATCTCTTGTTCAAGCAGAATTCAAGGGACGGCATTGGATGAGCGGTCTTCTATGAGGCTTAGGTAAGTGGATTGGTTTCTTTCCCATTGTTTCCCTATTTTTTTTATGATGTGATTTTTTTTCATGCACCATACCCTTATAGTGAACCTTCTAAATTGTTAAATAAATTAATCTAATTAATTTATCATGTCTTTTATATCCATTTCTTATGAATAAACTCATATTTGTGGTGTTTTACTTATTGGGATCTACCACGTGGGTGTTCCCACCTTAATCATTCTATTTTTCTATTCCTTGAGATTTTAACTTCCATGTACATAACTATGGAACACATGTAAAAAATTATATAATTAATTAAATGAATTAAGATGATTGGAAGACCTTTATTTGGACCTCTTAGTTTAATTCTTGTTTTCATATTCCATTGCTTCTTCTTATCTTCTTATGGAAGTTGTCTAATGTTTATTCCTCGTGATATGGTTTGACTCATTGAATGAAATGAATTGGGTTAAGTTGGTTCAACGATACAAGACTTCGGCATTATGCTTATGTATTATACCTTATTCCATGATCCTTATGCCATGTACATATTTTATGCCTTATGATTATTACCATTTGCCTTTTTCAAAAAAAATCTCATTCTGGATAAAATATTTGTGTTTGTTTTCTTAGAATTTTGTACATGAAAATTATTTCTTCTCTGTGATATTGGTTATTATGCTTGAACTGCCTTCGAGATGGAAGTGCAATTAGGTCCCAAATTTTTAACATTGTGGATGGACTCATTGTGAATGGATTATAGATAATTTACTCATGAGGAGTGACACATGGAATTCCTTTTATGGGTTCTTTGGGAGAATTACATTTAAAAATTGGTGAAACTGATTTCTTATGAGAGAAACCATGGATAGAATCATTTAAAAGATGGTTATTCCACCCCATTGTGATATTATGCCACCTAGGTGAGGTACCCAGTACAGACCTAGTGTTTACCAGGCCTAGAGTGATACAAGGGATGCCTTTATGGGAATCCTTGGATGGAATCTATGGTATTTGTTGTATCGAAGGCTCTTGTATAAACCTTTGGATTATTTATAAATCACATTGGATGGGATATGAATTCCATTAATAGATTTAATATATTACTTTTTTAGCTTATGTGCGATTATATTTTATTAAAATATGATGATTCATAACTGATGTATGAGAAATGCATCCTCGAAAATACAAAAAATGATATTGTGGTTAGTCCATACATGATGCCTTATACAAGATAACCATGTGAACACCTTATTACTTGTACAAATACTTTGGTCAGACATCCTCCTTGGGTCGAAGAATGTGGTATCAGTTGGGTATCCTTTGAGGAACCCATAATGAGGTTTTCTTCATTTATTAATTTTCAATCATGTATTTAATCATGGAACATTTTTCATTTTATATTATAAAAATAGGGTTGATATAGACATTGTTGGTGGTGGCCTACTGGGATTATATCTGACACCCTATTTGGGCCACCTTTGGTAACCATGAAGACTTCAAGATTGTAGGTATATATAATGGGAAATTTCTAGTTTGTAATGATTTATTGAAATTAAAAGTTTAAGGATGAGAGAAAGGTACCAGGCCTGTGTTTATGATGCTAGTAGTAGCCACTTCTTGGCCTTTTATATTTTTTAGCATATATCCCATGTTCCCATATACTCATTTTTTATAGATAAATGACACATCATGATAATAGTTATAATTTCTATATATTATTTATTCATATTTCCCTAGTTGGTTATTTTTCATGGATGATTTATCATTATTATTTTGATGTTGTATATATAATATTACATCTTCCATTACAGCAGTTTACTAGTCCCACAATTATAGTGTCTAATTATGTTGTTTATTATTTCTTATATATTTAAATATATATCTTGATTCTATATAATATCTCCTATTAGGGAATATTCTCCTCATGATCACACTTCAGGCCCTCATTTCTAGTTGACATCCTCTCAAGTTTTGGGAGGCACGCTTGAGGTCTTGTGGCCACCATCTCAGGGCACCGCTAAGTGGCATCCTGTGTAGGATTCTACAAAGTGGTATCATATGATATTTTAACTTTTTTCATACAATTTGGTATTATAATGTAACCTAAAATATTTGATTTTGGTAATGAACTTATTCTTGGGAGTATCTAACCCACATACTGGGGAAAGACAAATTACCTAGGATGGGAAAATGTAGTCCCATATTTTGTTTGTTACTATTTCATGGATTTCATCATTGGGTGATGAACTTTCTTTGTGTTGTTATTATTAATGATAAAATTATTAATATAAAGGTTTTATTTACCCTAACTATAAGACATGGGATCATATTAAAAATCATGTATCATATTATCCACCATAGGATATAAATTCCATGCATTATGTAATGCCATATTTACTTTCTACTTGAATTTTTACTTGTACATTATTAGTGCCTTAAATTTTTATAAATGGGAATGTGATAGATTTACCAGAATTACTAAGGAAACATAACAACATAGTTATTTTCAAATGTATGAACCATTTTTTTAATTATTTTTCTTTTTCGCATTAAATGTTACCTAAGGGGCCCAGGAGGTCGCTGGGGGTGTTTGAGGCTTGTTCAGAGCCAAAAACACCCAATTTTGAAGCAGCGGACTATGCTACACAGTTAAGAGAGGCCATTCCACCCATTCTATAAGGTTTCCCTTACAATGTGATGTTGTATAGATGGGAGTAAGGATCTGTATAGTTTCTCTGAAACCATGAACAGAGTCCTACATGACCATTAAATGTGTCTTAGACAAGTTTCAAAGTTTATTTACATGGGTTGTGCATGGTAAACCAAACATGGCCACTATCATGTACAAGGCTCCTCCATAGGCAGTGTCATGGATCATGGTTGGCACATGGTTTTTCCAACTATGTTTAAAACCATGTTCCCTATTTTTGTTCGGTGAAATTCCACTTTTTACCTTAATTTTTTAAATCCCTCTCCCGGATTTTCTCCTCCTCCAGTAGACATCCCCAACAAAAAAAATTCTCCTTTCCCCCATAGGGATTTTGATTTATCCTCCATATGAGCTCCAAATCCTTCTCTATCACACACAAAGGAAATTTTGAGGTATGATGTACATTTATATTTTTTATATTCATCATTTCATTTCCCATCTATTTTTATATAGTTACAACCTATTTTTCCCAATTTTCAGGAAATTTGATGGTTTCATTGATATATCTTGTTCAAGCAAAATTAAAGGGACGACATTGGATGAGCGGTCTTCTATGAGTCTTAGGTAGGTGGATTGGTTTCTTTTCCATTGTTTCCCCATTTTTTATATGATGTGATTTTTTTTCATGCACCAGAACCTTATAGTGAACCTTCTAAATTGTTAAATAAATTTATCTAATTAGTTTATCATGTCTTTTATATCCATTTCTTATGAATAAACTCATATTTGTTGTGTTTTCCTTGTTGGGATCTACCACGTGGGTGTTCCCACCTTAAGCATTATATTTTTCTATTCCTTGAGATTTTAACTTCCATGTACATAACTATGGAACACATGTAAAATATTATATAATTAATTAAATGAATTAAGTTGAATGGAAGACCTTTATTTGGCCCTCTTAGTTTAATTCTTGTTTTCATATTCCATTGCTTCTTTTAATATTCTTATGGAAGTTTTCTAATGTTTATTCCTCGTGATATGGTTTAACTCATTGAATGAAATGAATTGGGTTAAGTTGGTTCAACGACACAGGACTTCGACATTATGCTTATGTATTATACCTTATGCCATGATCGTTATGCCATGCACATATTTTATGCCTTATGATTATTACCATTTGCCTTTTTCAAAAAAATTCTCATTCTGGATAAAATATTTGGGTTAGCTTTCTTAGAATTTTGTACATGAAAATTATTTCTTTTCTGTGATATTGGTTATTATGCTTGACCTGCCTTCGAGATGGAAGTGCAATTAGGTCCCAAATTTTTAACATTGTGGATAGACTCATTGTGAATGGATTATAGATAATTTACTCATGAAGAGAGACACATGGAATTCCTTTTATGGGTTCTTTGGGAGAATTACATTTAAAAATTGGTGAAACTAATTTCTTATGAGAGAAACCATGGATAGACTCATTTGAAATATGGGTATTTCACCCCATTGTGATATTATGCCCCCTATGTGAGGTACCTAGTATAGATCTAATCTTTACCATGCCTAGAGTGATACAAGGGATGCCTTTATGGGTATCCTTGGATGGAATCTATGGTATTTGTGGTATCAGAGGCTCTTGTATAAACCTTTGGATTATTTATAGATCACATTGGATGGGATAAGAATTCCATTAATAGATTTAATATATTACTTTTTTAGCTTATGTGTGATTATATTTTATTAAATTATGATGATTCATAACTGATATATGAGAAATGGATCCTCGAAAATATAAAAAACGATATTGGGGTTAGTCCATACATGATGCCTTATACAAGATAACCATGTGAACACCTTATTACTTGTACAAATACTTTGTTCAGACATCCTCCTTGGGTTGAAGAATGTGGTATCGGTTGGGTATCCTTTGAGGAACCCAGAATGAGGTTTTCTTCATTTATTAATTTTCAATCATGTATTTAATCATGGAACATTGTTCATTTTATATTATAAAAAAGGGTTGATATAGACATTGTCGGTGGTGGCCTACTGGGAGTATATCTGACACCCTATTTGGGACACATTTGGTAACCATAAAGACTTCAACATTGTAGGTATATATAATGGGAAATTTCTAGTTTGTAATGATTTATTTACATTAAAAGTTTAAGGATGAGAGAAAGGTACCAAGCTTGTGTTTATGATGCCAGTAGCAGCTACTTTTTGGCCTTTTATATTTTTTAGCATATATCCCATGTTCCCATATACTCATTTTTTATAGATAAATGACACATCATGATAATAGTTATCATTGCTATATATTATTTATTCATATTTCCCTAGTTGGTTATTTTTCATGGATGATTTATCATTATTATTTTGATGTTGTATATCTGATATTACATCTTCCATTACAGCGGTTTACTAGTCCCACTATTATAGTGTCTAATTATGTTGTTTATTATTTATTATATATTTAAATATATATATTTATTCTCTATACTATCTCCTATTAGGGAATATTCTCCTCATGATCACACTTCAGGTCCTCATTTCTAGTTGACATCCTCTCGTGTTTTGGGAGGCATGCTTGAGGTCTTGTGGCCACCGTCTCAGGGCACCGCTAAGTGGCATCCTGTGTAGGATTCTACAAAGTGGTATCATATGATATTTTATCTTTTTTCATACAATTTGGTATTAGAATGTAAGTTACAATATTTGATTTTGGTAATGAACTTATTCTTGGGAGTATCTAACCCACGTGCTGGGGAAAGACAAATTACCTAGGATGAGAAAATGTAGTCCCATCTTTTGTTTGTTACTATTTCATGGATTTCATCGTTGGGTGATGAAATTTATTTGTGTTGTTATTATTAATGATACAATTATTAATATAAAGGATTTATTTACCCTAACTCTAGGACATGGGATCATATTAACAATCATGTATCATATTATCCACCAAAGGATATAAATTCCATGCATTCTGTAATGCCATATTTACTTTCTATCTGCATTTTTACTTGTACATTATTAGTGCCTTAAATTTTTATAAATGGGAATGTGATGGATTTCCCTGAATTACTGAGGAAACATAACTACATAGTTATTTTCAAATGTATGGACCATTTTTTAATTATTTTTCTTTTTCGCATTAAATGTTACCAAAGGGGCCCAGGAGGTCGCTGGGGTGTTTGAGGCTTGTTCAGAGCCAAACACAGCCAATTTTGAAGAATTAGACTATGCTACACAATTAAGAGAGGCCATTCCACCCATTCTATTAGGTTTCCCTTACCATGTGATGTTGTATAGATGGGAGTAAGGATCTTTATAGTTTCTCGGAAACCATGAACAGAGTCCTACATGACCATAAAATGTGTCTTAGACAAGTTTCAAAGTTGATTTACATGGGTTGTGCACGGTAAACCAAATATGGACACTATCATGTACAAGGCTCCTCCATAGGCAGTGGCATGGATCATGGATGGCACATGGTTTTTCCAAATATGTTTAAAACTATGTGCCCTATTTTTGTGGGTGAAATTCCATTTTTTACCTTAATTTTTTAAATCCATCTCCCTCATTTTCTCCTCCTCCAGTAGACATCTCCACCAAAACAAATTCTCCTTTCCCCCATATGGATTTTGATTTATCCTCCATATGAGCTCCAAATCCTTCTCTATCATACACATAGGAAATTTTGAGGTATGATGTACATTTATATTTCTTATATTCTTCATTTCATTTCCCATCTATTTTTATATAGTTACAAACTCTTTTTCCCAATTTTTAGGGCATTTTATGGTTTCATTGATATCTCTTATTCAAGAACAATTCAATGGACGACATTGGATGAGTGGTCTTCTATGAGTCTTAGGTAGGTGGATTGGTTTCTTTCCCATTGTTTCCCCATTTTTTATATGATGTGATTTTTTTTCAGGCAACAGACCCTTATAGTGAACCTTCTAAATTTTTAAATAAATTAATATAATTGGTTTATCATGTCTTTTATATCCATTTCTGATGAATAAACTCATTTTTGTGGTGTTTTCCTTATTGGGATATACCACGTGGGTGTTCCCACCTTAAGCATTCTATTTTTCTATTCCTTGAGATTTTAACTTCCATGTACATTACTATGGCACACATGTAAAAAATTATATAATTAATTAAATGAATTAAGATGAATGGAAGACCTTTATTTGTCCCTCTTAGTTTAATTCTTGTTTTCATATTCCGTTGCTTCTTCTTATCTTCTTATAGAAGTTGTATAATGTTTATTCCTCGTGATATGGTTTGACTCATAGAATGAAATTAATTGGGTTAAGTTGGTTCAACGACACAGGACTTCAGCATTATGCTTATGTATTATACCTTATGTCATGATCCTTATGCCATGCACATATTTTATGCCTTATTCTTATTACCATTTTCCTTTTTCAAAAAAATTCTTATTCTGGAGAAAATATTTGGGTTAGCTTTCTTATAATTTTGTACATGAAAATTATTTCTTCTCTATGATATCGGTTATTATGCTTGACCTGCCTTCGAGATGGACGTGAAATTAGGTCCCAAATTTTTAACATTATGGATGGACTCATCGTGAATGTATTATAGATAATTTACTCATGAGGAGTGACACATGGAATTCCTTTTATGGGTTCTTTTGGAGAATTACATTTAAAAATTGGTGAAACTAATTTCTTATGAGAGAATCCATGGATAGAATCATTTGAATGTTGGGTATTCCACCCCATTGTGATATTATGCCCCCTATGTGAGGTACCTAGTACAGACCTAGTGTTTACCATGCCTAGAGTGATACAAGGGATGCCTTTATGGGTATCCTTGGATGTAATCTATGGTATTTTTTGTATCAGAGGCTCTTGTATAAACCTTTGGATTATTTATAGGTCACATTGAATGGGATATTAATTCCATTAATATATTTAATATATTACTTTTTTAGCTTATGTACGATTATATTTTTTTAAATTATGATGATTCATAACTGATGTATGAGAAATGCATCCTCAAAAATACAAAAAACGATATTGGGGTTAGTCCATACATGATGCCTTATACAAGATAACCATGTAAACACCTTATTACTTGTACAAATACTTTGGTCAGACATCCTCCTTGGGTCAAAGAATGTGGTATCAGTTGGGTATCCTTTGAGGAACCCATAATGATGTTTTCTTCATTTATTAATTTTCAATCATGTATTTAATCATGGAACATTGTTCATTTTATATTATAAAAAAAGGGTTTATATTGACATTGTCGGTGGTGGCCTACTGGGATTATATCTGACACCCTATTTGGGCCACCTTTGGTAACCATGAAGACTTCAAGATTGTAGGAATATATAATGGGAAATTTCTAGTTTGTAATGATTTATTGACATTAAAAGTTTAAGGATGAGAGAAAGGTACCAGGCCTGTGTTTATGATGCCAGTAGTATCTATTTTTTGGCCTTTTATATTTTTTAGCATATATCCCATGTTCCCATATACTCATTTTTTATAGATAAATGACACATCATGATAATAGTTATCATTAATATATATTATTTATTCATATTTCCCTAGTTGGTTATTTTTCTTGGATGATTTATCAATATTATTTTGATGTTGTATATCTGATATTACATCTTCCATTACAGCGGTTTACTAGTCCCACTATTATAGTGTCTAATTATGTTGTTTATTATTTATTATATATTTAAATATATATATTGATTCTCTATACTCTCTCCTATTATGGAATATTCTCCTCATGATCACACTTCAGGCCCTCATTTCTAGTTGACATCCTCTCGTGTTTTGGGAGGCACGCTTGAGGTCTTGTGGCCACCGTCTCAGGGCACCGCTAAGTGGCATCCTGTTTAGGATTCTACAAAGTGGTATCATATGATATTTTAACTTTTTTCATACAATTTGGTATTAGAATGTAAGCTATAGTATTTGATTTTGGTAATGAACTTATTCTTGGGAGTATCTAACCCACGTACTGGGGAAAGACAAATTACCTAGGATGGGAAAATGTAGTCCCATCTTATTTTTGTTACTATTTCATGGATTTCATCATTGGGTGATGAACTTTCTTTGTGTTTTTATTATTAATGATAAGATTATTAATATAAAGGTTTTATTTACCCTAAATCTAGGACATGGGATCATATTAACAATCATGTATCATATTATCCAACATAGGATATAAATTCCATGCATTCTGTAATGCCATATTTACTTTCTACCTGCATTTTTACTTGTACATTATTTGTGCCTTAAATTTTTATAAATGGTAATGTGATGGATTTCCCATAATAACTAAGGAAACATAACTAAAAGTACCTTCCTTACCATAACATTTTTCCCAAAATAGGTTAAATGAGACACCTTAATTATCCAATTACAGCATGTCGATCCATTGACCATTAGTAACGTGGGCTAGAACAGGTTATAGTTAAGATTAAGTGTAATTCAAGTAAAATTTATATGGTCGATGGTCCCTTATAAATTGTAAATGCTGATCCATTTAATTAAATAATTTCAAAGGATTAATATTCATAGATGAATATGAAATTAAAATGAATATGACCTGTAAAATGAAATTGTCAACATATATGTGTGATACGAGACCTTGAGCCCGGTGCAACCATATTAGTTGGCTTTAGTTTTTGTCTCTTGTGATCTTTTTATAGCCTTTTATTCTTAAATAGGCTAGGATCTAGGAGTGGGATGATGGTTTCATCCTATTATATTGAGGCCTGGGGTTTTTTTTCTTACATTATCTCTTTCCCTATCTGTTATAAATCCTATCTAAGGAGTACCCATGGAAATTGTATAGCTATTCTACAACAACATCCTCATGTTTTATGACAATAATGTGGAGATTAAAATACACTTATGGTGGAGGTCCTTGTGAATCTAGGAGTATACCCTATAGTGCCACCTAAGGAAGCTCCTACTAATCTTCCCCTAGGCGTCGATGATCAATTACAAGATAGTTTATTTCGATTCATGCAGTGTATTTAAGTAACTCCTCATCATACCCCTACTATGGTAAATATGACTTAGGACTTCTAGAAGTAGTATCATCCCACCATCTCAGGGGATGACTAACCTTAGGCTGCTAATTCATGGATAGAATCCATGGTATCGATCCTTGACCATCTTGAGATTCCTCTAGAGTGGATGGCTAATCTCACTGCCTAAATTTTACATGATTCATCCAAGTGTTATTGAGATATTATCACTTAGGGTGAGCATCATCAAGATATAGTTTGGAGAAACTTCTAGATAACCTTCTATGGTCACTTCTTCTAGTATACTCTAAAAGTTGATGATGATAGGTACTTTATGAATCTTCAGTAGGTCACTATGGTTTTTCTCGATTATATTTCTTGCTTCACTGTGATCAAGTATTTTTCTCTTACTGTAGCTAGTGATGAGTTGAAAACATTGAGGCATTTTGATGATGGGATTGTATAAATTTTCCAATTATATGTTAACTTATTTGAGTTGACTATTGTTACTTAAATTTTCATCCATGACCTTATTATAGAACATAATCTGAGAGAAGCCTGCAATTTGATCCAAATAGGATCATTTGTGAGGAAGGGAAACAATTCATCTAGAAGTAGGAAGTGTCATTTTGAGGGTTCATGCGGGTTGGTACAAACTAGTTGACATGCATTTATAGCCATTTTGTGCGTCAACAGTGTTCCTGTACAAGCTATAAGAATCCCTAGTGCACGAGGAACCTTATCATGTGTCGAGATTTCGGTAAGATGGGTCACCTTCAGTTGATTTTCTGACCTTTTCCTACATTTATAGGGAAGGTGGATCTATACCGACACCTATATTGGGTAAAGGATTAACAACTCCTTATTGGGCTGGATGTAGGTCTTATATAGGCCAATTAGGCTGAGTTATTGGTAGTCGTGGATGAGGTAGTCAGGCTTTAGAGGCTCAGTGTCAGCAGATTGGACATACCCAGGATAGTCATGCAACATATCAGGGTCGTGATTTGGTCCATATTTATCTAGTTCATCCTATGATTTAAGACCATAGTACACAGCCTTCTATTATATGAAGTACTATTCTAGTAGCCTCTATTTTAGGTTTTTTTCCTCTTTGATAAGGTTCATCATAGAATTTTATATCTTCGATGGTTGTGGAAAGTATGGGGCATGTAATAATGCACTTTTTTGGAGTTATGTATCCCAAAACACTATTAGGGGATAGATAATAGGGTGTAAACCAATTCAAAGAGTTTCCCCAGTAGATAGGTGGGTATCTTTTCTTCTAGAGATTCATAGTCCTGTAGATAACTGGCATCGACATCAATCTCGCTACAGAATAGATTGTCACCTATCGAGGCAAAGTGGGTTGCTACCTCCACTGAGTTTTGTTCACAAAACCTGAGGGAGACATGTATATCCCTATGGGTGAATTGGATATCTAGGAAAGTCTCATTGGATCCTGGTGTACTGGACTAGGTGAAGTGAAATCCTAGATGCTCAGTCATGTTATGAGAAATAAGGGATTTAGATTGAGGAATTCCCTCCTATTCTAGATAATTTTAAGGATTTATTCCATGATGATTTATCTATATTAAGTCCTAAGATATATGTTCATTTATCCATTGATCTAGTGTCAGTGGGGGAACTAGTGTCCATTTATCCTTATATGATAACACCTATATAGCTCTATGAACTAATGAATCATCTTGAATATCTAGATAGAAATGGTTTTATACAACCCTTCACATCACCATGGGGATCACAGGTCCTTTTTAAAAAAAATTAGATGGTACCCTCTGTTTGTGCATTGATTACTTGCAATGGAACCAGCTTATGGTGAACAAACAGTATCCACTACTTGGTATCAATGACATATTCGACCAGATATAAGGATAAATAGTTTTCTCCAAGATCAATTTGAGGTCCAACTACCATTAGGTGCATGTGAGACCAATAGACATACCATATACAATGTTCCGAAGAAGGTAAAAGTTGTATGGGAATATGGTCATGTCGTTTAGTCTAACGAATGTTCTAGATGTCTTTATAGATTTGACGAGCCCTGCTCTCTACGTGTATCGTGATTCATTTGTGTTAGTCATCGTATATGACATATTTTTGTATTAGTGAACCATACATGACCATGATAAACATCTTGATATTGTTATGAATAAACTATGAGCTATATGAGAATCTCATCAAATGACTCTTTTGGATTAGCAAGGGTCACCTATTGGGTCAAATCATTATATAGGCAGGCATATTTTTTGAACTACGTAATGCTAGAGCCATTGTTTCCACTCAAAAACCATATAATTTATTTGATATACATAGATTATATAGGTTGTCTAACTCTTACATGTGATTCATTCAAGATTAATCCCACTTAGCACTGCCTATTATAGACCTCACTAATAGAGGTGTGAAATTCCTATGGACTGTAGCTTGTGATAAAACATTTCTGGAGTTAAAGAGAATACTAACCTCAGTGTCGATACTATTTCTTCCAAAGCTGGGTAGAGTCTATAAAGTTTATTTTTATGGATCAAGGATCGGGTTAGGAGTAGTTATAATGCAAGGTGATCATTTTGTGGCATATGAGTCCCACCAGTTAAGGCCTCACGAGTACAACTATCCTATGCATGATATAAAACTAGTTATTTTGGTCCTTGTTTAATGTTATTGGAGTCCCTACTTATTGGTTGAGTAATTAATTGTTTACAGAGACCACAAGAGTCTCAAATACATCTCTACATAACAAGACTTGAATGTAAGGTAGGGAATGTTGGTTGAATACCTATAGTCATTAGATTTGATATTTCTTATACGGCTATAAAGGGTAATGTCAAATATAGAAATATGATCTAGAAGACACAAAAACATGTTTTCCAGCAATCCAGTAGTGAATGGAATTTGATGAATCTAATTTCTGAGATTAACCTATAGGTTCGAGAATATTATGGATAACATTTTTTTATCATCTTTGCTAGTGATTTTATTTCTTCTGAAATGATTCAATATGGGGTAGCTATCTGATATTTATGGAATCATTTTGAGGGAGAGCTGCATAAGTAACAACCCACCTCCTAGTTGGTTTATTGATGGGAATGAGGCTCTACGCTTTTATGAGTGTGTTTGGGTGACTTCTGATGTATGAGATGAGTTGATGAGACAATATAATTCCTGTGTTTGTGAAGTTTATCATGGTATTAAAAATTTGTATCTAGATGTACATTATCAGTGTTGGTGACCGGCTATAAAAAAGAAGATATTAGGTTCATTACATGGTTCTCTACCTGTAAGCAGGTGAATGTAGAGCACTGAAGACCTGTTGAACTTCTACAGCCTCTCTCCATTCCTGAGTGGATATGGAACTACATCACCGTGGGATTCATGATGGGGTTTCCAAGATCCATTCAAGGAAAGGTTGTAGCATGGGCCATCATCGACAGGTTATCCAAGGGCACACACTTCATACAGATTCAAGAAACCTTCTCTGTTGATGATGTTGAAAGGATATATATCTGAGAGATTTTGAACCTTCATGGAGTTCCCCATTCGATCATTTCAAACCAAGTTTCACACTTTAATTCATAGTTCTGGATGGGATTGTTGATGGATCTCAGTTCATCGGTACTATTGAGATAAACATATCACCCTCAGACCAAAAGGTAGTCTGAAGTGATTATAATGTTTTGGAGGACATGATCAGAGCATTTATCCTTTATTTTAGATGTTCTTGGGAAAATAACAGACCTCTGGTTGATTTTTCCTACAAAAACAGTCTTTAGAAAATAATTCTGATGGATCATTATAGGGCCCTTTGTGGTAGGTTTTGTCTTCCTCCTCTTTGTTTCTTAGACATTGGTTAGTCCATGCTACTTGGTCCTCCTCTATTTTAGGAGACATTAGAGAAGTTCTAGCTGATTCAGAAGTGTATGATTACAACTCATTGTAGACATAAGACTTATATCGATTGTCATTTTTGTTCTCTAGAGTTTGATGTGGGACATCATTTCTTTCAATGTGTATCACCTAGATTGGTTCATATATGAATTCAGATATAATTAAAGTTATCAACCCACTATTTTATGTCTTTCAGGATAGTGGAGAGAGTCAGATAGGTAGCCTATAGGTTATATCTACCTCATAGGTAGTGTAACATACATTATGTCTTCTATGTATTGTAGCTTCCTTGGTACTTTGCTAACTCATATCAATCTTTTCACCAAGTGGATATTGAAATGGCGTGGATGTGTCCTTTGGGGAGAATCTGATACACATCACTGATTGGATCACAAGGGCTCTCTGAGGTAGGTTAGTTCCTCGGTTTTGGGTGTTATGACATTATAGAAGCATACATGATGAGAACTAGGAGATGGAAACCGATGTACATGATCATTGGTCAGAACTCTACCCAAATGAAATTTATCCACCCTTAAAAGTGAAACTTGTAGATGATTTGTCTTAAGTAGGGGCGGTTTTTATGTCCTATTTTTTCCCAATGGCACGAACAATTTTTTCATGTTTAAATTATTTTCTTTGGCCCTTTATTTTTTTTGAGGAAGTCAAGTAGGTCGCGGGGGGGGGGGGGTGTTCACGTCTTGTTTGGAGCCCCAAACCCTAGATTTTGAAGATTTATATTGGGACACATAGTGAGGATAAACAGTGGATCCCAGATCGCATGGTTTCTTTAACTGTGCATCATTTTATATCTGGGAGGAATTCTCCAAATGATTTCTCCAAAACTATGCACATAGGACTTCACTCCCATGAAAAATCTATTATATAAGTTCATTGGAGTTTTTCATGGGATAAACATGGTTAACTAACCCATCTTCCAATCCCATATTAAGGACCTCTTTGGGATGTATCATGACATATAATTGGTGCACAACTTGTCCCACCCTAATACCAAACCATGCACCCATGTATGTGTGTGTGAAATTACACTTTTTCCCATGAATTTTTTTTAATCCCTCACCCTCATTTGCCTACTCCTTTAATGGATTGTTTCTATGCATGAGATCATCCCTTTACCCTCTTTAGGGATTTTGATTTCTAATTCTTCTAAGATCCAAATCCTTCATCATTAGATGTATCAGAAAGATTGAAGTATGATCTACATTCCCATTCCTTATATTCTTCATTATTTTTACCATCCATCATTCTATTTAGGTGCATCCTCTTATGAATTATTTTTGGGAATTTGATTAATAATTTGATATCTACCATTCTATCTTGATTTGAGGGAATACATTGGATGATTGGTCTTCTATAAGGTATGTGTTCTATTTTCTTTTCCATTGTTTTGTCAACTTTTATATGGTACCTCATTGTGTCCCATGCCAGAACCTTCAAAAGAGACCTCTAAATTGTTAAATAAATTGTTCTAATTGGTATCTCATGTTCTTTGTGACTTTATCTAACGGATAAAACTATTTTTAGGGTTTTTTAATTTTCAAGAGATACCCTTTGGGTGTTCCCAACTTAAACGGCCTATTTTCCCATGAATTAAAAAATTAAAATCCTTGTGTGTTTATCTATTTCACTTCTATCAATTTCAATATTTAATTGAATGAAATAATATGAATGGTAGGCCTTGAGTTTCCCCTCTTAGTTTAATACTTGTTCCCATACTGTATTTCTTATGTTAATCTTCTTATGTAATCTCTTTAATGCCTATACCTCATTACGTGGTTTAACTCCTTGAATGAAATGAATTGGGATAAATTGGTTCAACAAAAAAAGACCTATGATTTAGGATTACGCCTTATACCTTGTTCCTCGAGCCTTGTGCCTTGATATTTTCTTACATATAATTCCTTTTTCTAATTACAATATGTCTTCTACCCAAATTTATGGTTTTCGATAAAATTCTAGGTCAAGATTGCTTAGTTTCTTGTACATGAAAATTATTTTATGTAATGTGATATTGGTTGCAATGATAAACTTTTTTTGTAGGCCAAGTGTAAACTCATGTCCCATAATAATGGTCACATAGATGGAATCGCCATGATTTTCGTGGAACTACGTGACATTTCAGGATCGACACTTAGCTTTCCTTGTACGGGATCTCCAGGCAGATCACATTTACTCTTGAGTGACATCAGTTCCCTAGGGGAGGAAACCTAGATAGGCATGTTAGAATGATGGTTATTCCATGCCTCGGGTGATACTCAGTCCCCAAGATGAGATACCTAGTATGGAATCAGATTTTACCATGCCAATAGTGATATGAGGGATTCTATTATGGGTTTCCTTGGAAAGAATCTCTAGTATTGGTTATATTAGAGTCTCCTATAGCGACCGTTTGGATTATTAATAGATCTCCTTGGACATCATTTGGTTTTCATGACAAGAGTTTATGGATTACTTTCATAGATTATGAGTTATACCATTTAATTAAATTATGGTAACTCCCAATTTATGTATAGGGGATGAATTCGCTAAACCAGAACTCATGTTTGGAGTCAGTACACACTTGATTCCTTATACAATATGATCATATGAAGTCCTTATTAGTTATACAATTTCATTGGTCATACATCTATCATGGTCCAATGCTAGTGATATTGGTTAGGTATCCTTTGAGGAGCCTGGACTAAGGTTTTATTCATTTATTTATTTACTATCCAACATTTAGTCCTACCCAAACACTGTTCATTTTATATTGCACATAAGGGATTGATCTAGACACCATTGGTAGTGTCCTACTGGGATTATATTTCATACCCAGTTTAATATAATTTGGTACCCAAGAAGACTTCCTGATTTTAGGTATAGATAAAGGGAAGTGTAAAGATTAAAATCCATGATTTATATTATAGGATGGAGGATGGGAGTAAGGGACTGAGCCATTTCTTTTGATGCTAGTAGTAGCTGCTTTTCTTCCATTTATATAACTATAATGTGGAATATTAATAAATCCCATATTCCAACATACTCATTTTGTATAGTAACATGATATATCATGATAATAATTATTTTTTATCTATTATTTATTCTGATTCTTCCAGTTTTATTATTGGATGATTTATTGTTATTATTCTATTGGAGTCTGACTAATATTACTACTTCTATGATGGCAGGTTACTCATCCACTTATTGTAGTGTATGCTTAATATATTTATTCAGTATTATATATATCTTACAAAACTCTAACCAATAATGTAATAGTATCCCCACTGACACAACCTATTCCCTAGATTCTAGTCAGAAACCTATGGTATTTAGGGAGGCATACTTGAGGTCTTGTGTCCACCATCTCACGACACCGGTAAGTGGAATCTATGGTGGGACACTACATCAATCAAGAATATTAAATGTGATAATATAACAGGGGATCAAGTTTTCCTTCTTTCCAAATCTCATAACCATATTCCATGCGGAAATATTTAAAAATTCTTTCTAACCATCATTTATTTCCATATTTCTCTCATAATTTGCAACAAAACATTTTTTGTCTCTAAGATACTTTGATATGATAATGAATTGATATAACATTATCTACCATTTTTAGCTATATCATCTACAAATAGATTTATTTATCTAAATTCATCCCATCATATTTCATTTATACACAAATTTATATAGGGTTCTTCATAAGGAGTCATCTAAATACTTCATTTAAAGCTATTATTGTAAGAAAACCTGACCAGAGGAAGGTCTTTATCTCAACCAAATTTTAAATCTATAAAATAAGATATCATCAAATAATCTAGGGTTTAAATTTTTCTCCTAAACTAAACATCTACTTGAAGATGCTAAGTATAACTAAAACTCAACACTATAACCAGATCATACAAAATAATTCACCGGAACATCATGGAAAACCTTGAATCCTAATCAAATAAAATATATTGTGTACTAAACAAAAACATAAAAATTATTTAATTTATATTCAATAAATATAACCAAGAGAGGTATATTATATGATTTTAATGAAATGGTCTGGATTCATACGGTGATTGACTTTATCCCAAATAGTATTGTGGCCTTTAGAAGTATTGGAGAGTCTGATGAAAAAAATACATGGTGATGTTTTCCAATTTCCAATATGGTATAGGAAATGGTTGTAGAATCCCCTTTGATGTCTATCAATAAGACATAAATTTTATACATACCAAGAACCATGATACATAATCTTCAATATATCCCTTAATTTTTTCCGACCATAATTACTCTTTTAGATCACTATAAATCTCTGTAGATCCAGGATGATTAGAGAATGATAAAATATGAGCCTCATCCAATGTATTCTTCTTCAAATATGGTATGGATAGAACACATTCATTTTTTCTAAACCTTCTAATTCCATCATAATAAAGGTTGAAATCATGAACATTTATAACCTTCTACTATAGTTCCACATCTTCATTCTACATTTCTTTAATCCTTACATGGAATGATGGTTCAAAATATAATTGAGAAATATAATATTTCTCCCCTTCATTAAGGATTCTAGATCTATCTATCTAAAATCAAAAAATATTGGATCTTATTTTATGTTCAGATTATATAATCTAGTATTATCCTCTTGACTCAAAGCATCTACTACCTTGTTCACTTTACTTGGGTGGTAATTCATTAATAAGTCGTAATATTTAATCAAATACAACCATATTCTCTAGTTCATATTCAACTATTTTTGAGTGAATATATACTTTAAAATTTTATAATTGGTATATATATCTAACATTAATACATAAAGATAACTTATCAGTATCTTTAATGAAGAAGGTCATGTAGCTTACTATAATTAGTGATTTGGGTAATTTTTATCATGAACCATGAATTTGAGTGAGGCATAATCTATCATTATATATTTATTCATGAGGTTGTATCTGAGTTCCTTCTTTGATACATCACTATATTTCAAAAACCCTTCTACACTATAATGAAATTTAAGCATAGGTTCACTTACTAAAATTATCTTTTGTACCTTGAAATTTATTCACATTCATCTATCCAATGAAAATTGTCTCTCTTCTTAGTTAACATAGTGAATGTATTAGATAGTTGTGATAAACTATACATAATGGATTTAAAATATCTAGATAAACTAGGAAAACTGTCGATCTCAAACACAGTGGTTGGTCTATTCCAACATTCAATAACTTTTATCTTTGATGGATCCACTTATATTTCCTCTCTTAAGATTATATAACCCAAAAAAGTAATCCTTCTACAGAAAAAATTACACTTGGTAGTTTTTTCAAACAACAAATCCATTCTTTGGGTATTTATTATAATCCTCAAGTGATCTTCATACCCTTTTATTCACTTAGAATATAAAATAATATTTTCTATAAATACTACAAAAAACTAATCAAGGTACCATATAATGACTTGATTCATTAAATCCCTAAAGATATCAGTGGTACTAGAGAGACCATATATCATCTCAATACATTCATAGTGTCCATACAATGTCATAACTGTATTATTCGGTATATAATTCCTCTTTAAACTCATTTGATGATACCCTAAATGAAGGTTAGCCTTTGAAAATTATTTATCCTCATGTATTTGATCAAACAACTCATCAATATGGGGTAGATGATCCTTTTTATTGATTGTGATCTTGTTAAGTCCTCAAAAATATATACAGTGTCACATCTATCCATATTTATTATTAAAAAATAGATAAAGTGCACCCCAAGGGGATGCGCATGGGAGAATTAATCCATTTTCAAGACACTCATGAGGTTTCATCTTCAATTCCTATAACTCATTCAGGGACATTCTATGTGGATTCAATTAAATTAGTGTAGAACCAGTTATGAATTCTATTGAAAACTCTACTTCCTAATTCAGTGGAAGACTGTGAAGCTATTCCATAAAGCAATCAACATATTCATACATAATAGATATCTTGTATATGTTGAATTTCTTTCCATCCATCTGAGGTAAACACCCATTTTGAATAGGAATCAAGTCCCATATAATGGATTTAATTTCTATTATAGGTTCATATTAATCAATGAACTGATAGACGAACATTGGTTGGTTGAAAATATCAAGCGTGACTTCCCTTGATTTTAAATTGATGTTATATTTATGAAAATAAATCCAATACATTCCAGTGATAATAACAAATTCAACTAGAGGAACAATAATGGAATTTTTATGAGTCACATTCACCACAAAGTTCTGTCTCACGATATCTATAATCTTTATATGTGATCATCATAGCATTATGAGTTTGTACTTCTATTTAAAAATTAAATCATTGTGGATATGATTTAATGTTATAATATAATTTTATTTCTATAAAATAATTCATAGGTCTAAGATCAAATAATATAATTTAATATTTTATCATGCCTATCACCACCTCAACTTCATCGTTCTATCTTCACTCCCATATAAAAATAAAACCGGTTTTCATAAGCATCAAAAATCATTTTGATCAATCATATAACCATGAAAAAACATTAAAATTATATCTAAATCATGATACTAAATTTTCAAACTATGAAACATTAGTATTAAACTAGGTTTTCTATGGTAATTATCTATTCAAATCCTTCAAAATAGTTCATAAATAAAATGTTAATTGGCCCTAGAATATCCTATAAAAGTGTTAAACTAGTTGTGTAGAAAGGGAATTTTCCCCATACAACATAATGAAGGAAGTGATATACTCAAAAAACTATTTTCAAGATTATTACCCCTAGATACATCTTTGTAAAAACCACATCCCCATATATTATCTTGGTAGAGACCATTTTCTAGGAAAACGACACTCTTTTCTTTACCATATCATAAGACATTCACGTATATATAGAATCATCCAAAGGGTTCTCAATAAATAGTCCCCATCCTAGTTTCTAAATATATCTAAACCATAATATTATACAAACTATTGAGTCCCATACAATTCATACATAAATATCACATTTCATTATATGAATATACAATACATAGCATTATTATCCACACCAAAACCACAACTGTTTAGTGTCTATGGAATCTTGGATACAAAAACAAATAGTTTATAAAATATCTACATTGCCTCCCTCTTAGTTATTTATATATATAACCCTTGTTAGACACTTCATACTTAAAACATTTCATCATATCATGGGGAGAGGAAAACCTAATAAAGGGTGACATCAGATTCTCAGTAAGGGTAAACAAGATAGTTATCAATGATCATTTAAAAAAACATGATCATAATGGGTATAATAACATGATCTTATCCATTCAAAATCAGACACATAATTTCATAGATCATAAACATGAGTCATGGAATAAAGATTCACATTTCATAAGACATTGATCATAAAGGTATCAATGAACACAATCCTTGATAACATAAAATTAAGAAAATATCACATCATCAAGTAGTGGAATAAAGCGTGTCATGATCATAACCATAGAAATCATATGTCAAGTATACCAACTTATAAATTCACAATATGCCAGTCTTAATATAATATCTAGTTTACTTTTTTTGATATAGGTATAACCTCCCATGTACCCTCTTTCTTTCTTGGGATAACCTACCATGTGCCCTCTTTTAGGTTTTAGATAACCTCCAATGTAACCTTTGAGCTCACAGAACATTAATATTTACCCAGTGAATTTGAAGGCTATATAACTCTAGTCCCACCCAACACAAAATTATAAATCAATTTATATGTATACCACAATATCAAAAAACATCCATTGTTACTAAAAATATGGAAAATAAAAGAGGTTTCGTTGACATTTCACCATCTTAACCAAAAACTATCTAGAGAAACAATAAGTATTGTATCATGAGATAATATCCCCCTTAAATCCAATATAACATCAAATCATGTTACCATAGTGAAAAAATATTTTTAAAGAGAACTAGAATATTTCGTTAGGAAAATTTATTTTTCATTTTTTTGCATATTAAAATCTAAAATCTCCAAAATATTATGGAAATAATTATATAGGAAAAAAACCGTGAAAACATTAAATTAATATTCAAATCATTAGGATTTAAAGAAGTTCAGAAATTTTTTTCATGTTGTGTTTGGTAAACCAAAGATTCGTTTCACATTTTCAAAAACAATACTAATGTACCTCATTCATAAAATGGTAAGAAGACTACTTTTATATTTTTTTGTAAAAATAAAAAAATTGAAAAAATTACTTTGAATAATATATAATAATAAAATAAAAATTTTAAAAATACTTTTAGAAAATATGGATACGAAACGAAAATGATTTTCCACCAATGAGAGAAGCAAAGTAAATTTTTAAATAAAAACACTATTTATATAAATTCGTTACATAATGTGAGGAAAATTGAAAAAAAAATTATTATCCAGAAATAAGCTAATAATAATAAAATAATATTTATTTTTAATTAAATAATCTTACAATTTTATTCAATGGAAATTCACTTATAAACAACACAAATTAAAAATAGATTGAAACATAAATCTCTTACCTCATGTTTAAGTTCATCGATGTTGATTTAACCTAATTTACAATATTTCAATATATTATAGTCATTTACAATCATAAAATTTCATATATGGTCCACTTATAACATTTCATCACCAATTCCTTAAATTGATTGTTGTTTTCAAGTGTCATCTTTTTTATTTTTTATGAGAATTTCTTTTCGGTAGTTCTTGTCCTTGTTCTTTGATCATTATTGTGTAATATCTATAATTTTATTATTTATATAAATATAATATATGTTCATTATATACATATTTATAATCAATTATGAAATTTAGATATAGAAAATTTAATTACATCGTTCATGGAGACAATAGAATGTACACACGCATGAATGTTGTTTTCTCTTTCTGAAAGATAGAACGAAAAAAATTAAGTTATAATTAAACATTATATATTAATAATTATTTCATAAATTTAATATATATTAATTAAATTATTCTTTATTACCTACCATGTAAAGAGTAAATGAAAAATGAATCTCATCACTTTGTGGAGGTGGTAGTCCACACGTATGCACGAGCGATGTTATCGTTTTCCAATTGATTAAAATGTAAGAAGGAAAATAATATATCATAATTACAGAATCATAATAATTTCATAAATATAATTTATAAAAATTAAATCCAAAATAATACCCATTTTTGAAATATGGTGATGGAAAATTAATTGTATCGCAATGTGGATGTGGGTGTCCACAGATATACATGAATGATACATTAACCTCTAATTTGTTGGAAAATGTGGTGGATAATGGTGGTTTCATGATCATAATAAAATATTAGTATATTTATCGTACTTTATTTAATATTTTATGATGAATATAAATAATTTATAAGAGTTATATTAATAAATATTTTAAGTTGGTTGGGTAAGATTATTACCTCTTATTCAAGATATATTCTTTAGATGCTTTATTAGGATCCCTTGAGTGGTTTATTAAGAAGAAAAGATCCAATATTTTGTGGACAGATAAGTTTATAAGATAATTTTCTAGGGGTTGGTTGATCAATATGGATCACTATTTTGTAAAAAATTGAGAGGGGTTTCCTTTTATAATGGAGAGAAAGACCACACTTAGTAAAATGATTGAAATATAATTAAGTCACTCTCTGGCCAAATGCTTCCAAATGGCCATATATTTTAATAAAAATATTATTAAGAAGAAATTTTATCATAAAATGAAACTGAGATTGGTTTAGGTTTCATTTTGAGATTTTTTTAGTTTATCTCATTGGTTAACAAATATTAATCTGAACTATAGTAATCAATTTTTTAATATTAAAGTGTTATAATATTAAATATAAGTTAAAAATTGTCTCATAAATGATCAAGGTAAAACAAATTTATTCCATTTCGACTCTTACATACCCAATTTCAATATTTTTATGACTTTTAAATATTTTACTAAAATAATTTTATCATACTATACTCTTAATGTTATTTTAAGAACTATTCATATAAATTGGCATTGAAGAAAAAACAAAAGTAATTGAATTAAAATATAATCCTTTAAAACATATGTAATATTTTATATTAATATATAAAATTCATGGGGAATTATAATTAACACGAATAATATAACATTAAATGTTCTTAAAAACATTTAGATGTTTTTTCTACTGCTTTCACAAGAGCTTTTTGGGCGTTTTGTATGAATTTAAGGAAATTATTTCATCTCTAAAAAATAAAAATAAATTATGATGATAATAATAATTAATTTATATTTAAAATAAATATTTATATCTAAACCTGTACTCTTATTATCCTAATGTAAAATGTTTATAGATATTAATTTAAAGGGAGTGACATTTTTGAATTTTCTTTACATAAAACAATAAAAAATTCATTTTAAAGGGAAAATGAGACTAAAATGACATATATTCAAAACATGGATCGAAATACCCTAAATACACTCATCTAATAGGATAAATTAAACTTTTACAGAAATTATAAATCCTTACCCTAAATTTTAATCCATTTTTTTTTCTGTTTTACCTTTCCCTGGGAGAAAAATGATTAAAAAGGTAACTATCCAAAATGGACAAACATAAAATATAACTATTTAAAAAAATATAATCCTCTTGATTAAAAATATGGAATTCATTTTCCATGATTCAATTTCTATAAGTGATAGAACATCATTTTAAAATAAGTGTTTAAGACATGAAGAAAACCATTTTTTTTAGAAAAATACATTTTTAAGCATAAAAATTGATTATTTATTATCTAATCCCAACAAAAAATGTGAATAAAATTGTCTAAATATATAATATAGTATTTTTATTTTAGTATTTCACTAATAGTGATTAATTTAATTTATTAATATAAATACACATTACACACATAAAAAAATTTCAAAAAGAAACAAATCCTTTACTTTCAAATGTTTTTTATTTTCATTTTTAATCTGGTGATCGTAAATGAAATCATTTTATACATGGGTAAACCACATATTTTTTATAATTTAGTTATTACTAGTCATACCTATAATATTCCTCTTTTTATGTGGTAATAATCCATTAAATTTCATTTTAAACCTTCTATTTTATCTCAATAAATGTACCTATGGGTTTAGGGATGGTTTTGGGAGAGCACAAAAGTTTTCAGATCCCAGAGTTATATTTTTTTGAGGAATAAGGTGGAGCACATGGTTTTCTCTTGGTTAGTAGTAACCATATGGCCCACCATGTCGTCCAAAAAGGAGGAGAACAATTAGTTTACTCATGAAAAATGGGCCGCATGGCAGTGAAAAACCTGAAATTTATTTCATGTGTCTGTAGAAGGATTAGAATAGGGTTTATCAAACTGTGTTCCTAGCCCATGTGAGTGGGTGACTTTGGATAGTAGGCATGCATAGCTGGGACACATTTTATCAAACCATGCACCTTCGTCGTGTGAGGTGAGGCCTCTCAAACATTTCCAACTGAACAATAGGTTCACATTTTGGTAAACCATGTGGACAAACCATATACCACCTTAAAATGTGTGAAATGTTTTATTGTCCCTCGTCTATTTAAACATTCCACCCCATTCTTATTTTTAAAATGCATAGCATCCTCCCCCAGGTGATAGGTATCCTTCATTTCTATAAGTCTTGAGTTTTCTCCCTCTTTTGTCGGCTGATTCAAACATATTTTATCATGTTGGACCACCCTCATCAAGTATATTATTCTTCTTCCTTAATTTATAAGTTTCTCACACCATCTTTGACACTAGCTTCAAGTGAGATAATATTCCCTATTTTAAGGGAATTTTTCAAGCTTCATTGATTTCTTCTGTACTTGATCAAATTAGAAGATGATACCAGATGTGGAGTTATCATACGAATCAATGGTAGGTGATTTAGTACTTTTACCTAAAATTCAATTTATTTATATCATGTTTGATTGTGCCTCAATAAAAATATCCCATGAATTTTCATATTTTTTTAAATTCCTTATTAATTTTTTATACCTTGACCAAGATACACCTATAGACCATTTGTTTTGAATGAGATTGAAATCATTGACTCAAACCACTACTTCAGGTGGTTATATATGTTCCCTCAACACTTTTACCTTGCTTATATTACCCAAACTCCTTCTAAGGTGTTTTTGGAAAGTCAATTATGATTCAAAGATTAAACATCATTAATTGAAATGTTTAATGAAACAAATGGAATGTGAGTGGAAAGGAAATTTCACTAGACACTTTTTAAATTATGAACTCTTCCCTTTACTAAATGTGATTAAATGAAAGCTAAATGACATAAATACTCCAGTTGACCCATGTTGTAATTTTAAAGGGAATTGATTAAAGAAATTATTAAAGTAATGTTGTTACCATTTAGAGAAGTGGATTTCCCTATCGGATTGTGATTTAAGAATTAGAGGAAATGATGGATTATTATTATAATTGGACATGGCTCTCATTTTCATTTATTGGGAACCATTATACATGATGCTCCATGATCCCCTGGTTTAGGTTATTGGATAGGGAAATCCCCATAATTTTTCAGGAATCATTATACATGACGCACCATGCCACCCTTGATTTAGGATACTGAATATAGTGCCCCACATCATTGATTGGGTTTGTCTTACTTTCCATTCTATTTACTGATTTTAATTCATGGGTTTACCTAAGACTATTATGTCATAAATTCCATGGGACTTGTTTATCCAATAAATGATTATCATTAAGTAGGGATTCATTGGTTATGTTCCTCAGGATCAAATATATATTATAAGGTAATAAATAATCATATTCATTTCATCTTAGACTGAAGGAGGTAGTATCATATGGGTATCTCGTTAGGAACCTGAGCTAAAATGGGTATTATTTATTTTCTTAATTATTTAATTATTACTATTCACACATTTTCCATTATATATTCATAGATTGGATGGTATTTTATATTTTTTGTGGTGTCATATTGTGTTTAACTCACATCTATTTGGGTCATTGATTGGTTCCTGGGTCCAATACATGGATGAAAGTATAGAAAAGGGGAAGCTCCCAACTATGGATGATGGAATTTATATAATATGATAGAGTATGGGAACATATGACTTAGCTAGTGATTGGGATGATTTTAGAGAGAGTTTGGGTATTTTTTTATATTTTTGTATTGAATGTATTTTTGTATGAATACTACCCTATTTCCCCTTCTAACCATTTCATATAAAATCATGACATCATCATATTTTTTATATGACAATGTATACTACATTGTCTATATATTTACCTAGATAAATTACATTCAATGTTTAATAATAATTAAACTGTTTATTTATATATTGTTCACTATTGTGATCCACTCTAATTAAGAGGGCATAGTCTCTCTATTGTACCATCGTAGATGCTCACTACTATTTAGAGGCCTTTAGAATATGTGTAGGTGCACCTGAGGACATGTGGCCAATCGATTCAGGCTACTTATGAGTGAACTCAGCTTGGTATGTTAAGAAGTGGAATCAAAGTTCTTTTCATTGAATTTCTTTTTTGGGTAGGTATAAGGAGAATAGGGAATGTCAAAATATGGTAATAAGCCTATAATTGGGAGTAGCTAACCCACTATACAGAAGAAGATAGTTTTCTCAGGATGGGATTTATTGTTCTATATTTCTCATTTTAATGTTTTACTAATCCCACAGTAGGGTGATGTATATGATTTATGAAGTATTTTATGTTTAAGGATTTTTACCCTTGGACTAGTATAGAAAGAAATCATTGTTTATACATCATTATAGGCTCTTTATAATTTATATCTTATGCATATTCAAAACCATGTTTACATTTTTGTATGAATTTCCAGATACATATCGCATGTGCCTTTATTTCTATGCTTGAAATTGTACTAACATTTCTTGAAAGGTAAATGATAAATAATAATTTGGTTAATGTTTTTAGAATGACCTAAATTGTGTTTCTCTACGTAGTTTGATGGTGGAAACATAACTAAACAATTTTCATATGTTTATCCCATTGAACATGATTTACATGAGATAAAGAATTACTTGGTTATGTCTAAGTAAATGATAATAGAAATTTATAGAGTTTGTGCCCCTATAAATTGGGAATGTTGATCCATAAAATCTGAAAATCATTTATGGACATGTTATATTATGAGACCAAATATAAAAGTCTTCATACAATTACATAAATTTCCAATTGTAAATTTTAATGTATGAATTTTAAATTGGTAAATATAACTCATCTAACTAAACCAAAATATATTTAAATGAATGAATATATCAAACTAAACTGAAAAAGTTAAAGGAAAGGATTATAATTAAATGGGGATTCCAATTGAAACATAAAGGTTGTTATCCTCTATAAAGTGTAACTAATACTCCATATAATGGGACATATGTTGTGAAATGTTGATCCATGACCCTGAATTTTCCTTTTTTGTGGGCCATGGGAGTGTCTCCAGTGAATCATTGTGATATTTTATATTAAAAAAACATTTTTAGGAAATTTATTATAATTTTAGATATAATACTCCAAGATGGGCTTGGGTTGAGCACTTGGAAGGTTTTCGTAACCATCCTCTAGAGGTAGTGGGACCTAAACCACCTATATTCTTCCATTGTTTCAACCTTTGGTACATCCTTTTATACTTGGACTGGTCAAGTATTCTCATCATTTATTTGGTTTCCTATGTTTTTTATGGTCTATACATGGAGTTTACGGCCAAAAACAACGATGTCAGAGCTGATGTGAGAGTTCTAGAAGCAACATGCGCGAAATTGTTTTAGGGATAGTGGGCCCCTAGATATTGAGTCATGGATAAAGGACACTTTAACATTCCCTATGAATTTAAATATATCATCAAAGATGAGGGTCAAGTTTGTACCTTACATGCTTTAGGTATCTACCAAACAATGGTGGGATATCTAAATAAGTCAAATTAGTATCGGGGTATCGTATAGAGGTACTTATAGATAATTTCCTAATATTACTTCTTCCTAGGGATATTGATACCTTAATGAGTTAGAGAAATTATGCATCTAGAGTGGGTTACTCTGTCTATTGTGGACTAATAAACTAATTTCATAGAACTAAAATTTATAAATCATACTCTTGTGAGTGATAAATTTACCATAGCAAACTGATTTAAAGAAGATCTTAAGAAATACATATGATCTTCAGTGAAGGTATTTATTTTGACAAATATTTCAAAAAGAGTGAACCAGGCCCTCATCTTGGAGTATAACCTAAGAGAAGCCAACTGTTTAGGACCCAGTGGGTTGGTATCGAGACAAAGTGGTAGTTCCTCTAGTGGTAGAAATCTTCTCATAGAGATTTATCATAGGGGTAATGATAGTTAGAGTGTACACCCAGTTAGCCATGTGATATGACATCAGTGTGGGAAGCCAGGTCACATGAATTCTCAATGTGATAGAGACCCTATTGATTATAAATCCTATAGTAGGGTGGGGCATATCCAGTTATTTTATAAGACCTTCCCAGTTTTTACTGATTATAGAGGATTTGAACTAGCTCCCTATACTAGAGTGGGGTCAGTAGCTCCACATCATGCAATGATTCAGAGTACTATATCCCATTCATACTAAGGAGTCATAAGAGGTAGAGGAAGTCAAAATTCTGATATATAATGCCATTATAGTGTCCTAGCTCGGGGTAGTCAAGTTATAGCTCTAAGTCGTAGATCAGGCCGGATATATCCAATATATCCAACACTCGATGATCAATTTCCTAGCCATCAATAGTTTCTGGTATGATTTAAGTAGCCTCAAATTTAGTATCTTCATTATTTTACATTATCCCCTCACATTAATTCATATCTTTTTTTTGTGGTAACTACTCAGTATTTGGATTATTAATACATTTTTGGATTCATGACCCATAATAATCCAATTGGATCATGATAAGAGAGTGTACGCCATTGAAAGGAGTTCCCCCTTAGATTGGTGTATTCAATTTTTTATAGAACCTCTTCATCCACAAGATGATTTCCTTAGATATAATTCTCAGGATGGATTTTTTGTTTCTTTGTCAATCCCATATCAACTCTTATTGTTGATGGGTGTCCTTCCCATCTCCTAAGTGTGGTAACTATTCTTACAAAGGATAATGGGATGTTTAGGCTAGTCATGCTACACCAGTGCATTATGGGATAGGCAGAGTGTCAGTCCATTTTGATAGACATTTTTTCAATAATTAAGTATTACATAAAGTATAAATCCCTCATGTGGTGTGTAATTTTAGGGATGTCTTTCCTGATGATTTTTTAGGCTACCTCCTGAGAGAGAGGTAGAGTTTACTATTGATCTTCTTCTAAAATAATCACCTATATTTGTTCCTCTATATAGGGTGGATCATTCAAATCATAAAAACTCATGATATATTTAGAGGACCTATATTATAAAGGGTTTATATGACCCAATACTCCTCCTTGGGGTTCACTAGTGATTTTCACTAAGAATACAGATGGGATCCTCGGGCTATTTCTGGATTACTGGTGATTAAATCCACTCATGGTTAAGAATCGGTAACCAATACCTAATATATATGATCTATTCATCCAACAATGAGGATACAAGGATTAATCAATGGTAAAATTGAGTTTTGGATATCATAATATATAATTTAGGGATTTTTAAATATGATGTATAGCTTTATGAATCAAATATTTCCTTTACGGGTACTTGGTAATGTCATTCAGTCTTGTAAATGTGCAGAGAATTTCTATGGCCTTTGTGAATTGTGATTTCATCAAGTACCTAGATTCAATTAATTTTGTTTTAAGGTATGATATTGTAGTGTATAATAAAAAATTATATGGTCATTATAAACACTCTTACATCATATTGAGTACACTAAGATACTATAAGCTGTACACTAATCCCAAAAAATGAATATTATGGATTGATAAGGTTCACTTTCTGGGTCGCAACATGTTTAAATGAGTATTTATATACATAGAGAACCTGAGAGTCATTGTCTCCTAGGATATTACAAAAAATATATTCAGAGACTCTTAGGGATAGTGGTTACTATAGTCATTTCATCATGGTTTTCTCACTCCTTGTAACACCTCTAAAAGATTGACCAATAAAGGAATCAAATTTTTATGGTCTAATGATTGTGAGAAGACCTTTTAGAAGAGTAAAGGTAGGATAACATCAAAATTGGTCCAGATTCTTCCAAATATAATTATTAACTATTCTATTTATTTAAATTCATCAGGTTTCGGGAAGGGTGAAATTTTTATGTAAAGGGAATAAGTCATGGTATAATTATCCCTCTAGCTAATTCCTCATGAGTATAATTATCTAACCCATTATCTTGAGTTAGAATATGTGGTTTATTTCTTATATTGTTGTAGACATTATTTTTTGTGGGAGTGTTTTTATGTATACACAGACCATGAAAACCTTAAATACATATTCACTCAGTGTGACTTGAACCTAAAATAGTGAATATGGGTTAAATTCCTACAATACATTGTCATTGATATTCCTTATATTTTTTGGAATGAAAATTTAGTTACTAATGATTTAATATAAAAAACATAGGCACAAGATGTTTAGGAAACTAGTAACAAATGGTGGTTTATGGCCTTGTTTTTTGAGATGCATCTAGAAATTCAATAGTGTCATAGGTGTCCTATACTTGTAGCTCTATATATCAATTCTTCACTTATATATTCACTAATGAAGAATAATATTTTAAATCATAAAGGATAAGTCATGAGGGAAAGTGTTCCTAATTGGGAACTACCTCCTGGATGGACCAGTTTGGAGGATGATATTTTTTTATTCATGGGTATTTATAGTTACTTATAGACCTGGAAGAGAAGAAGATACAAGAATATTATGCCTCCAACTGAGGAGTCCATCCCAAATTTTATCAGATGTATCATGACTTATGCCACTAGTATTATTGTATTGGTATTTAAAAGGAGATTGTAGGATTTATCACTAGTTGTTTTATCATTTAGCAGGTGAAGTCAGAACACCATTGAACAATTAGGATTTTGTGGTTGTTAACCATTACTTAAAGGATATAGGATGATGTCACTATGTATTATTTATGGGGCTACTGAATTCACCTTGGATAAGTGATGCCATATAGATTATTTTGGATAAAATGATAAAGCTAACTCATTTCTTATCTTTTAGGGAGACCTTCTTAGTGGATTAAATAGGAAGGATATATATTCTATTGATTATATTCATTCATGGTATTCCTTATATTTTCATATATTAAAATGATTCCTGGTACACTTCTCAGTTTTGGAAAGTGTTTCATAGAGATCTTGGTTCACATGTAATTTTGAGTACAACATAACACCAGCAGATCGATGGTCAGCCCGAGTATTCTATAAAGTTGTTAGATAACATGATTCGAGTGTGTATTCATGATTTTGGAGGTTCTTAAGAGAAATATTTACTATTTATTTATTCTATTATAATAATGGATTCCATGTGACTGTCCAGATGGATCATTATGAGTCCTTATATAGTGGTTTATGTTGAAAACATATGTAATGGTTAGAAGCACAGGAGGTAACAAAACTGGGACCACCTCTCGTTCATGAGACATCAAAGTAGGTATATATTATCAGGATATTTATTCTTTCTGGTCAATCTATCTAGAAGTCTTAAGATGATTGGAATTGTTTTACTTTATAGTTTTATGTGGGAGACAATTCCTTTTGTTGAGTTTCACCTAGATTGGGTCATCAACAGCTTCAAAAACAAGGGAATATGGAACCTAGGTTCATTGGACCCTGCGATATTTTCGATAGAGTTGAGAAGGTAACCTATCAGATATCTCATTCTCAATGGTACCAATACAAGAATTATATATTCTATATTTCATATCTTTCTTTATCAATATTATTTGTGTCACACTTTTGATCCTGATAACTTTAGTTGTAGATTGATTATTCTTTTTAGGATTGTCTTATTTGCATCATTGTCCATAGAACGAAGGCTCTTTGAGCCAGGTCACTTCCTATAGTTTAGGTCATATAGATGGAATACAATGTGTAGGATGAGGCCTAGAAGAGAGAGTCCGATATACATGCTCAGTGGAAAGAGTAATTATTTGATGCAGATCAAACACACTCAAGTAAACTTGTGGATGACAGTTTTAAATAGAAGAGGGTTCAAGATCCTCATTTTATGATGATGTAAAAATCCATTAAATTTCATTTGAAACCATTCATTTTTTATCAATAAATTTTCTTAAGGATTTAAGAGAGGTTTTGGGAGATAAAATTCTTTTTTGGAGCCTAGAACTAGTGTATTGGGGGGAGCTAAGGGAGGCTAATGAATGGTGTGCTGTTAGTAGTAACTGTGCAACTCTATTGTGTTGCCCAAAAATGAAGATAATGATTAGTTTAACATTACAACATGGGCCAAATGGATTTTAATTTAATAATTATATGTGATTATTTATTATTATTATAGTCATTGGACATGGTTCTCCTCATCATTTATTTGGTACTATTTGACATAACACTACACAATCCCCTAGTTCATGATATTGGAATGGGTGCTCATAATTATTTATTAGGAACCATTGGAAATGAGGTTACATGCACTATTGATTAAGTATATTAAAAATTTAACTATAGATCATTGTGTGGAATTTTTTGATGTTCCCTTTAGCATCCTAATTTGAAGTTATGGGTTTACCCACTACTACTATGTCACAAATTCCATTGGATTTGTTGATCCATTATACGATTATCATTTTTCAGGGAAAACTTAGTTTTGTTCCTCATGTCCAAAATCTATATTAAAAATAATAAATACTCAAATACATTTTGAATAAGTTTTAAGCATGTTGTATCATACGGGTATCTCAGGTGGAACTTGAGTAGACATGGGTATTATTTATTTGTTTACTACTTTTTTATTATTACCCGCACACTACTCCATTATATTTTCACATATATAACAGTATTAGAAACCATTTGTAGTTTCCTATTGAGTTCTACTCACACAAATTTCGGGCTACTGATTTGTACCTGGATGGACTTCATGGATATAGGTAAGGACAAGGGGAAGCACCCAGATATTGATGCTCGATTTTATGTACTACCATGGAGTATGGGAGAAAAGGATCGACCTAGTGGTCGAAAATATTTTGGAGATAGTTTTGATCCGTTTTTTTATGTATTTTTGTATGCCAACAACCGATTTTCCCCATATACCCATTTTTTATAGAATAATGAAATCATCTTCTTAAATATGTGAATCTGGATATTTATTCTTTATTTATTTTTATCTGGATGAATTACTTCCACTATTTCATTATACTGCTACTTCTGATTTATATATCATTTTCTATTGTGTCCCACTCTAATTAACACAGTATAATCTCCGAAATATACCACCATAGACACTGATTCTATTTAGAATCCTTTAGAATATGGTGAGGTGATCTTGAGGCCATGTGGCCAACTAAGTCAGGTTACATATGAGCAAATTGGGCCCAAGATGTCACAATACATCCCAATACAATGATTAGGCGATAACTGTCACATTATGTAATAATATTTTAATAGGGATTCATGGTTCCTATATGATATTTTTTTGTAATGAAATATATCAATGAAATCAAGGTTATTTATTTAGAACTATATCATTAAATCTCAAGGTGGTATATCCTATCTGGTATTTTACTTTTCACTTCGCACTTTAAGATACTGCCCCTCAAACTTTTCTACGTTTCCAAAACTGCCGTGATTCTTGGACTACTATACTCTATGAAGTAATTTCCTTTTTTATGGAATTTCCTATTGATTATATTTTATGCTAATATTTTCTCTCTCTAGTAAATTAAAAAGTGGGTACATATATAGGAGAAGAAGACAAATTAATATTAAAATCAAAAAATTATTTTTCAAGCATCTATATAAACCAATTTGTATACATTCATTTCCAATTTACTACCAACAACGTTGCTATGAATACTCCATTTGTGGATGCGTGAACAACACTTTCATTATCCTTTCATGGCAGTTAAAATCCCACAACATAAAATTTATTTTTTTATCATCTTATGCATAACTCCTATGTGTTTTAACTATTTTTGGCTACATTATAAATCCAATAGACCCCAGATTAATATGTAGACTCACCTATCACATACCTCATATGCAGTCATCAACCAACTATATGGTTCTCAACTCTTATGTTAAAAAATCTTTTCAATTTTTTTGCACTATTTATCAACACCCTCCAAAAGCTTCAAAAACGAGTTTGCAACCATGATTTTCTAATAAGAACATTGTAGAACTATCAATCCTCCTTTTTAAAAAACCAAAAAATCTGAATAAATTTAAAACACCTCGAGGGGTTTTTACAAAAAAATGTATGGTCGCTTATACCTTAGAAGAGCCCAAGTAAAGTATTTTTTTGATGTTTCTGAGGAAATAGCTTGTATATACAGCTTTATTTCCATTCTTAGGGTGTTATGTTTCCTTTTATTATAAAAAATTTCAGCACAATTTATTTATCCTAATTATCTTTTAATTTCCAATATATGGTTTTTATTTAACTTTTTAGCATTGTTTATGAAATGTTTTTAAAATAATAAAACACCAAATATTATGTTAGAATATGTCTCTATTTTTTAAATTTTAATTTCTAGTTAGTTTAATGTTTAATTGTTGAATTATTTTTAACATAATCTTATTATTATCCTGTTTTTCTTAACTTATATACTATCATTATTTAATGTTATTTTTTTAATTCATTTTCAATAATTTTTTTTAAAACAATAATTTTTAAAACCCTTCAATTTAATCATCTACTTTAATCAAAATATTATTTTGTTTGTTATTTTATTAAAAAAATTAACATATAATATTTTTAATTTAATTAATATTTTGTTTTTTTTGAATTGGGATTTAATTTATGTTTTACCTTTAATGTTATTCAATTTTCAGGTTTTAGTTCAATAATATAGAGATTTTTATAGATAATCACGTGATCGTTTTCCAGTTAGGAATTACATTACCAATTTTGTGAAACATCCACATAACCATTTTTTATTTGTGTTATGAGATAAAAAAATTTCTAATAAACACCACATAGCCAGATATTTTAGCTTTTATGTAGCTAGTTACTACCCAGTTCCAGATAAACAAACCAGAATTAGAAATTACGTATCCAATTTCATAGGTGACAATCCATATTTCTAAATTTATGGTTAGTTAAACATTTATCCAATTTTCATCCCATAGAATATTTTTCCCTTCTCACATATCCAAACTAGATAGATAATTAGCATTGTGAGATCTCACTGAGTCGAATCCGAAGCAACTACGTCGCTGGAAGATGAAACCTGGTATGTGAATAAGATCAATTAGATATGGTTAAGGATAAAAATTAGGGTGTCACTCGATAATACTAAGGCTTCCATCAGTGGGAAGAATATAAAAAAATCATGGCTAGTCATTTGAATCTACAGATACCAGATCCATGGAGACTCATTCAGGGAATGAAAATGAACAATATCTCGACCATGTTTTTAATCGACACCATGTTAGTTTAAAGTATGTGAGTGGGAATGCTAATGTGAGACTCTCCCTTGACATGTTTGAAAATGTTACCAATTTTTAAGAACATCAATGACACCACTTTGAACCATGTCTAAGATGATAATTGATGTCTATTCACTTGCCTCCACCATTGAATCTTACTGATCTTATAAAAAAAAACCAATCTAATTGAATCCATGGAAGCATGAACCAGTGTGCACTTGATCTCATCGATGGGTGTTTGGTGTGGTTTCATCCGAAGAAGGATTATTATTCAAGGATCGTAACGAAGAAAATAGAAACAAAGAATTAAATCAACTAGAAATGATGAACCAAGGCTGGAGTTGGAGTGCTGTTCTGGTTTGGAATATGAGGGTTTCAGGTTGAATTTAAAAATAGTGTATTTTCTTATTTTGAGTTTGGGTAGATATAACAAAGGTATTGTGAGGTACTATAATTCTGATCAATAAATTATATTTTTTTCTCTTGAAATTTAAAACTAACAAAAAAATTTAGGTTGCCCAGATATGTCCTTAGGATTGGATCTTAGACCGGACTTGATACATAATCTTCCAAAATTTAATAGGAAGTCAGGTGAAGACCAACACAAACACTTCAAGGAATTTTTCATGGTGTGAATCACCATAAAACCAAAATGGTTAATTAAGGATGATATACATATGAGGTCTTTTCTCTTTTCTATTGATGGGTTGGATACAGGTTGGTTCCTCTACTCCCAATTCACCTCAACAAGGAGTTAACACAAACTTATGATTATATTTCATGAAAAAAAATTCTAATCCCCAATGACTCCCTCCCTTAGTAAAGACATATGTTGAATTAGATAGTTACAATAGATGACTATACATGAGTAAAGTGATAGGTTTATGATGTTTTGTTCAATTTTTACTCACCACCTGACTTCTGATCATCTATTAATTTAATATACTCAAGAGGGAATAGTCTTTATGAATAGGATCAAGATAGATGTTATTGTTGGAGGATAATTAGAGGATAATACTCACATAGATTCGAGAAACCTCTTTTCAAATATGGACCAAATTTTACAATAACTTGGTACTAGGGTATTAATACGTGTTTAACGGTAATTGGAAGTATAGACTTCCAATTCTAAAAGTAATCAATTAAAAATCCAGTTAGGTTATCTTGTTAGCATTATGAGGAAGCTGTTATCTATCTTTGTCTTTCCATAACCTCAAACGGAACCCATTTTTCCCATTTAAATACAATATGTCATTTTTTATTATTTTGATCATTAAAACTATCAATAGCCTTAGTTAAAAGAAATAGGTGAATGTCAAAATGGAATATTTCCAATATAACCCCTCCAAATTAACTTGAAGAGTCCATTTTTCTATGAGAAAATTTAATATAATCCTTTTCAGTCCAGATAAAATTTCTAAAAAGGTTGTAAATACTAATAGAACAATAATTTAAGGGATAATGATATACCAAATAAGAATTTCCAAATAAAAAATGTTAATCATCATTCTAGGTATACTAAAAATTATTATGAAAACCACACTGGTGGGAATTTCACAATTATTAAAAGTAATGATAATATAAAATAGAAAAATAGACAAATAAATTATTCACATGTTGAAGAAATATTTAAAAATTAGTTACACATTTCTCAATAATAACAAGTGTCATTAAAAAATATAGTTACTCAAATATGTTAAATGGAAACTGAAATTACTGGGAAAAAATTCATATAAGTTGTATTTTTTCATCATAATCTATAGTGATTCTGAGAGGAATAGATAATGTAAGTGAAAAAATTATAATAAGTGGAATTGAAATTAAAAATCCCCAAGAAAATTAAAATGAACATGAACTTTAAAAAGACGGTATTACTTTAAAAACCAATTAAAAATACACAAATAGGTGACAAAATGACATGATGAGGCTATTTTCAAACCTACTGAAATTGTATAAGAACATAATTTCCGCCCACATGTTTGAAAAGAAAAATATATAAAAAAAATGAAATCAATATTAAAGTAACATATGTGGATTTTAAAATTTTTATAGACTCTTATCAATGCAATAATAATATTGAATATGGCCAAAAAAATGTATATTGAGACACCACCTTATCCTTTAGGTAGTAAATCTATCAAGAAATATTTTGAAACTGAAATTGAAAATGAATTGTTTAACATTTTTATGGAAGTATAGGTTAATATACATTTTTTATATTTCTATGAAACAAATCCCCCAAAATGTTAAATTTCTTAAGGGGGTGTTTACTCACAAGAGGAATTTTAATGGACCTGAGAATATCAATTTTGGAATAACTGTTTTATTAATAATCCAATATTACCTCCCTATTATATTAAATGATCCTTGTACAATTCTTATCACATGTGTTACAAGAAATTATTAGTGTGAAGATGTAATTTAATGTTATAAGGTCTCAAAAAAAAATCCTTATTTTTTTCTTATAATATATATAGGTTGGAGAGCTCAATAAATATGAAATTGATATCCAGCTAACTAATAAAATTTTCGATAGTCCATCCAAATTTGTTGAATATGTGTTGTTGAGAATAAAATATTTTTCCCTATTGACTTTTTGTGTTCTACATGTAGTAAGGTATATTTAGTTGACATTAACTATTACAATTAGGTAAACCATTATCAAAAACTACAAAATCCATATTTTATGTTCATAAAATGACATTTTCTTTAGAGTTTAAAGGCAATATAGTAAATTTTCATATTTTTAAATTAATGAAACACCTTGTGGAAGAACATTATGAACCACATGTTAATATGAATGACTTGTTTTCCACATATTTTTTTACTAATTTTATTCATGATAATAAACCTCTAAATTATTTAGAAAATGAATTCATGCACGATAATGAGTTTTCTATAATTAAAAATTCTAATATTTTTTTAGTGAAGAATTGGAATCTAAACTATTTTTGTAAAAATTTCGTTTTATATTGAAATTTTTGAACATGACAACAATGAAATTTTTATAACAATGATACTGAAAAGGATGAGGATTTTACAAAGTTTAATGGAACATGTAATTCAATTGACAATTCAGAATTTATATGTTAAATTGACCAATAAATGGCAGAAATTGATTTAAATTAATCTCAATATTACATAAGTATGAGAAATAATATTTCACTGAGATCATTTCTCATGAATCTATTATTTTCAACTTTAAATCATCTCAAAATTTCCTTGTAGATCCACCTCATCTTTGTGATCTTATATATGAAATTTTATTTGAGGATGGAAATTTTTATGTTCTTTAAAATAATTTCACTTATAGACTAGATGTTTTTAATTATGAAATTCTTGGGGGTGATTTAGTGGATGAAAATGAAGTCATAGAACCCATAGAAACTATTTTATTTAAATATGAATTCCCATCTACAAATTAAATTCATTCCATTCATAAAATTTTTAAATATTCCAATGTGGAAGAAAATTAAAAATACCTTTTTATAATTGTATGTGGGTTGTCCAATGTGTTAAAGAATCAATTATTAGAGGTCATAACGAATAATAAAAAGGACATTGGATGGTATTTAGATGATTTACTAGGAATTAGTCCTCCATTTTTTATGAAAATGTTTATTTTAGAGGAAAATTCCAAAAATATTAGAAAATTATATATGTGACTGAATTTTACCCTTCTATAATTATTTAAAAATCGGTGAATGGATTATTGGATGTCGATATATTTTTCACCATTTATTTTGTTCAATGGGTCAACCAATTCGAGAATATTCGCAAGAAGGGTGGGTGTGCAGTTATTAATATGAAATTTGTGAATTAGATCCATCTAAGTTGTCCAATAAGTTGAGTGTATGAATTTATTATAGGAGGATGAACTTATTAACTAGTAAGGATCAATTTACCTTACGTTTTCTTGATCAAATACATGAATGGTTAGTTATTCAATCCCATTATTGGTTCTCATCTAGTTTTTATGGATACGTACTGATTCATATATATACATATAACTAGGATAAAACAACATTCACATGTTATTTTGGTTCCTTTTTTATCAAATAATTCCATTTTTACTATGTATTTCCCCTACCACCTTCCAACGATTCATGATTAGAATTTTCTCTGAATTTTATAAGGAATTTATAGAGGCATTTATTGATTGATTTATAGTGTATGTTCTATCCTTTGAGAAGTATTCCAAATGTTTTGTGGGTTTTCAAATAGTTTTTATTGAAAAACCCCCTTATTTTGAACTATGAGAAATGTCAATTTATCGTTGAAATTGTAATTTTGATTGGTCGTGAAGCCTCTTGGAATGTGATTCTAGTGGAAAAGTCCAAGACTAGTATTATCTATTCATTTACATTTCCTATGACTATGAGGGAGGTTATATCTTTTCTTGGTCTTGTTGGATTTTATAGGATGTTCATAAAATACTTTGTCAAAATTATTTTTTCTATAAAATAAATTCTTTAGAAATATATTCATTTTTTCTATGGTGGAGACTTTAACGAATCAATTAATGAACTAAAATAGAAACTTATGTCCCCACCAATATTTTAACCACCTAATTGGGAATTTCATTTAGAGATTTTGACTAGTTATTTAGGATCTTATTTAGGGGTTATTCTTGGTAAATGAGTGGAATGTAAATTAAATGTCATTGCTTATACTTCTAAGACACTAGGTGTTTCCTAGTCCAATTTGTAACGCCCCGACCCTAGATACCCAGAGTCGGTGCATTATTACATAACATTGGCATGATCACAAAGGATCAAGTCTTGAAAGACCGATTACTTTAGTAGTCTTGGAAACACAAGATATATTCATAAGTATTACATTACATCATAAGTTAAAAAAACTAGAACAACATCTTGTCATCATATCCCCTCATACTATCCCTGCAGGTCATTCAAAAATTACTTCTTCGCATCCTGGGAAAAATAAAACATTGAAATGGGTGAGCTCAGATTCTCAATAAGGATAACAATATAGTAGAAGCTTTCATAGATAATCATAAACACTTAAAGAAATTTATAACTAAAACAAAAGCCTTTTAAAATTGAAATTCATCATAATATGGAAAAGATAAAATGAAATAATTTCATTTAATTATTCACATGAATATTCTACTAGTCTAACAATCACATGAAATATCAATAACCACTTTCATAATGATGGAATGCAAAATTCCAGACTATCATAACCACATAGCCAAGGCCTCGTGCCAAGACTACAAATAATATTTTTCCAAGGCCTTGTGCCAAGACACTAGTTTGTCTCATGAGACCTATCGATGCATCAAGGAGCTATAGAGGGATCCACCCATCACTTACTATGTCCAATGCATTCCACATATAAACAGGTTTAAACATAACATACACATTCATATTAAAACAAGCATACGAAATGTCAATACTTTAACTACAAACCATGAATGGTATAAAAATAGCACATCCACAGTCGAACATAACTCATTCGATACAATATGGAAGATTTTATTGTATTAGATTAACCTCAATCGATAATAATGAATGATATTGACATAGATGAAAATAACCATCAAAACTATTTGAGAGAAATATTCCCCTTTTTCTTGAAATCATTTAAAAGTCACACTATTTGTCAAGAAGCCATTTAAAAATAGATTTTTGAATCAAAGTGTCCCATACCACTTTGAAACTTTTAAAAATAGTTTCAATTTTAAAACATCAATGTCCATATAAATAAATCCTTAAAACCATTTTTAAAACATGTACATTAATGAACAAGATTTAGAAGAATAAGTCTTTAAAACATTTAAAAATGGTATTTTAGTTAGAGTTTCTAACCAAAAGAAAGACACCTGAATAAAAATAATTGAGGTAATCAAAACTTTTTAATATCATGAGAATAAAGGGATTCATGATATACTATGTCAAAGTACATTATATACACCACATAAAAGTGATTTGGTGTATAACAACAAAGAAGTCTCAATGGAATGTAAATTGAGATGAAATCTCTCATAAAGGCTGTATCCTTAGGTTAAGGATAAATCAACGACATAATTATGTGTGAAAAATATAAATACACTAAATATTATTGGATATTCAGTGTAAAACAATCAAAGGACATTCACACATATTCTAGTAAAAACAACACCAATGAATTGGATGTTTATCTCAACAAATTGAGATTGAGTAAAAATTACTCTTATCAAGTTCATACCAATGACTTGAGAATTTATGAATGGAGTGATTATGTGTATAAAAAGTATATCCACAGAAAGGGGAGTGTAAATTGTGACATATCAAATGAATAGTGATTCCACACATAATCTTGGAGTAAAATAATCAATGAAGTATGTGTAAAGCCGAATGAGTGGAAATTGAAATTTCAAATTCTCTTATCGATTTGGTAACTTGTGAAACATGCAACCATGAAAGAAGGACCATAAAATGATGATGTAAATACCGATAAATTAAATTATATTACACAATTAATAAAATCATGGGTAGTACACAAACCACATGCAATAAATAAGTGGTGAACAATAGAAATCTCACTGAATTAAAACTGAGATAATAAACCCCTTACTTTGTAATTTTTACTTGTTCGACGGTAGGTTAACCTCCTGTATAATGGTGAAATAATTTTTATTGAATTATACAAGAATCATTTACAATAATATGATATCATATATGATCTTTTAACATTAATTTGTTAATAATATCTTAGTAATATCGTCATTTCGGGTGTTAACTTACTCGTTTTCCTTTATATTCTTTGTTACGTAAGCCGTGTTTTTTATGGATAGGTTATATCTTATTCATATACAGCATTATATCAAGTCCTTATACATTATTTTTAAATAATAAAATGATAATTATACTTGAATGGATACAATTGAGAATGAATCTCATCGCTTTCATGGAGACAGTAGTTCGTACGTACGCACGAGCGACAATATCATTATTTTGATGTTAAAATAATATATAATTGTATAGTATATCATATAAACAGAATAATTATCATGTTATATTTAATATTTACATTAATTACACATCATTATTATACCCATCCAAATAATAATTTATTGAATGACAATTACACCACGACGTGGAGACAGTAAGCCGTACGTACACACGTATGGTGACATGTCATTCAAAGGATGGATAGAATACTGAATATGGTTGTACCATATTTATAATAATATTACAGTATACAGGATATACTGGATTCATTAATTTATAATGGGAATAAAAAATAAAGAAGAAGTTGAATAAGAAAAGAATTTGAAAAAGGGTGGTAAAAACATTACCTCTTATTCGGGTTCTTCCTTTTGATTTGATCAAAAGGGCTCCTTTGGTTGGCTTTATGATCAAACTAAGGCCTCTAGTTTGTATTGAAGGAAGATGAGAGAGTATTTGGGCAGGTTTTGGCCGAACCAAAAGCCTTTTAAGGTGTGAAGTAATGATAAGGGAGAGTTCCCTTTTATAAGAGGGGTGAGGGGCACCTTTAGAAAAGCTAAAAATATTATTTTATAATAAATTTATATTCGGTTTCTAATGGCTCCAAAGTGGATTAATTAAAGTTTAAGGTGGGTATAGATCTAAAAAAACTCAACCAAAATAATTTATACAGGTTTGGGTCATTATATTAACCTTATCTTTAAGTATTAACTCTTAGTTAATTAGTTTCACTTTTACAATGTCTCTTTGTATTTTTATATTATATGGTAAATAAACATACTATATACATCCAAGTGACCCCCAAGAGGGAACTTAATGATACAAATATAATGATATAAGTCTCTTGGACTAACCCTATATTTTTAGGAATTTAATATCAATTAATAATATAATATTTGTTTTAGAAACTCTTTTATGTCAATTTTGATACTATTAAATAATTGAATTTTGTGAAACACATAACAGAATGGTTACTTCTCAATAAGTCAATTAATTCAATCCTAATATGTCATATTAACCTATAAAATAAGTTTAATTCAATAAAAGTCTCCAATTATATTTATTTAGGTATTTATAATATCAATTAGTTTAATTTTTCACAATTATGGTAATTACTGCATCATCATTGTGTCATAAATAAATTAAATTATTTAATGTATAAAAATTATAAATAAAATACCATTATGTATGAAATATTTTTAAATTTCTAATGAATATTTACAATCTAAATTATCTTATGTGTAACCCTATATTAAAAATGTTTTAGTAAATAAACCTTGATTTTAACTCTTTTAACTCTTCTTTGAATTAAATAATAATAAATGTCCTAATCTAATTCAAGTGGGCCTAAATGATAATAGTTTACTCCTAAGGTTGTTTTTGGTCGAGATACACTTTTACAATAGAATTAGGACATTTTTAGGGTAATATTAATATCATTGTTACCCTTAATTACCTTATTTACTTTTAACTGTGGTAAATAAAACTAAAAAGATACTATTCACCAAAAATTATTTTCATCTCATTGAACCATATTTTACTATTTGATATTAATCGTGTCTCTTGGATTTTCAAAATTACACTCACAGAAGCGGTAAAATTATGTTTTATGAAAAATTCAGTTTTTTTAACTACCACTTAGTGGTTTCACTATTCATCAAAAAATGAATGTTTCCAGAAAAATACCAAAAATTAGGCCTAAGATATATTTGATATTATGAACTCAAAAATGATTTCTATTTTACCAAATTCAAAAAATATTAGTTGTATTAATTAATTTAAAAATTCATTCTCGTCGTCAAAACAAATAGCGTGTTTTTAAGAGATAATAACTATCAAGAGATTGACACTTGTTTATGTTTGTTTTAAATGTGAAATTACATCCAATGACTAAAATTGTATTAAATGGTAAAAATATATTCTAAACATACTTCAAAACCACTCAAATTAATAATTTATCACTATTAATTATTTCGATTAAAAAAGTTGTTTTTAATTAAAATTTAGTAATTTTCACTATTCATCAAAATATGAAAGTTATCCAAAAAGTACCAAAAATTCACCCTAATCTAATTTCGATATTATGAATCCAAAAATGAAGTCCATTTCAAACGATAAAATGTATAAAATTTCAAAAATTAGGTATTACTATTCATAACGGCTAGTTTGATTGGTTGTGGTGTGTTAGAACTTGAAGTTGCGTACAACACACGCTACTGTATTATTCATAGAGAAGAGTACCATGGAAGCTTGGGGTGTTACATTCTACCCTCCTTCAATAAATTGCATCCTCACAATTTTTAAAATTGGTCTTGGGAATTTAATGGAAAGTCCCACATCGGAAAAAGAGTCAATAAAACTATCACTTTAAAAGAAAGAAAGATAAGTACAAAGGTCACCCGAGATAACCTATACTAGGATTCCAGGTAGAAAAGCATGGATATGGATGATAAAATAAGTTTCATGTTATGATGGAAAGGGATAGAGAACATGATCAGGAGAAAGTTAACAATAAGAAAATCACAAACTTGTGATGGGACAAATGGTCATTAGTTTCCCAGTATGAAAATTAAACGGAGAACATTTTTGTGTTTTAAGTTACATTACATAAGGACGAGGAATTAATTTATGATATTTACTAAGAACATAAAAATACGTACATACTTTTTAAGTAGAGTTTCATTCTTTAATAAATTTTTACCACTAACTCATTTTTTTGAACAATGAGTATTCATGAAGACTTGGTCACAATGGAAGAGCTAGAATAAACTTCTATAGAAATACATGATCCACGTAGAGTAAACTATATATTTACCTTGTCTTTAAAGATCAATCAAAACAAAAATTGTTAGTATAATATCTGATGATCCCCCAAATGGATATTCCATTAGAGAGAAAAAAAACACTAATCATAATTTCTAAAATTAAACCATCAATACCCCAAAGTTAAATAAATACCATTCAATAATCAATTGTACTTAAAATCCATCAATATAATCCAAACTAATATTGAAACCCAAAAGTTATTAAGAATGTAGTCTTCCACATTAAATTGTATCTCCAAATGACATTAATTACTCTTAATGTCACATACTTTAAACTAATTATCCTAATCATTTCCATAAATAACCCAAATAACTATAAATCCAAAATAAAAACGTAGATAAAAATCCACCATTACTCCTCAATTGAAATCCGATACTATTATATTTTCCATGGGCATATAGTGTTCACAACAAAGCGAACAAATTCCAAAATAACATTTATCACTTAATCACCAAATCATTTTCTTATACTAAGGGTATTAATTTGATAAGACATAATATCCCAAATCAAATTATTATTGATGAATAAAATCATTTAACTAAAAATAATAGTCACACTAACCAGGGACTTCACGTAGTCCAGTGGTAGGCGATAAATCCCAATCTCATTTGGTTGTGGGTTCGATTCCAATAGCTTTGTCTGACGCGATAGGTTTTCACACGGTCTGTGTGTTTTCCTTTTTCAAAAACTATATTTTATAAGATTACCAAAATGAGATAAATTCCTCAAAATAACCATAACATAATTTAACCACAAATCTTATCTCATACCTTTCATTTTCATTATAATAACTTGTAATTTCCTCAAACCTAATGATCATATAAGACCAAATGGTTATTTATAACTATATCTGCAACAGAAAAGATAATTCTTCCTCAAATATCATTTTCACATGATAAATTACAGGTTTACACATACATGAGAAAATTATTCCAATGTAATCCCATCAATAAAGAGTACTAACACTTTTAAACATTTCACCATCCATTTATATCCACATAGGTTCTTCATAATATGTTCCTCGGGTTCCCACATTTCCTCTTCCATATTATTATTTCTCCATAGAACTTTTACCAGACGAGTCATCTTGTTTCTCAACACTTGATCTTTGGTATGAAGAATTCTGATAGGTTCTCCACAATAAGATAGACCGGGTTGTAGTTCTAATTCATCATAGGTGAGTACATGCGTTGGGTCAGGCATGTATTTTGTCACTAGAGATATGGGGATCACAACATGAACTCTGGAGAGACTAGGTGGATTTGCCTTTTGGTAGAATTAGTTGATGTGTCACAATGGTACCTCAGGAATTTTTAAAAATCATCTACTTCCTTTACCCAAAAACTCCTCATCCATCTTGGATTATATCGATGGAAGCATAAATGCATCATAAAAAACAGGTATTTCTTATATATAATTTTAAGACATCGCTTTTAACATGTTTTTTTAGAAAAATTCTCCCTGATTCATCATCAAATATTTCAAAATAAGGTTTTGGTAAATTAGTTTCTGTATATCCCAAAATACATAAATATATAATTTGATACATATAGGCTGCTCGAAGGTCTCCCTCTACTGCAGCATCTAGAAAATCATTTAGTGAATCGTAATTTTGAGATAAAGTGAATAATTTGAAAAGACCCTGATGGTACATCCCACACTTAGCGTGGAAAGAAAGATGAGAGCGCAACATTATCCCATAGTCGGTACTTGATCCTTGAAAGAATCGTGCAATGCTAGAGTTATTGGATGTCTCATAATATTGTTTGCATGTAACTTGGACATTTGTAAAAGTTTCAACATCATCTACGCATGACTTTTGGATAATAATTGTAAGTAGTTCTTCAGGAAGAGAGAGAAGAGTAGTTCATGATCTTGCCCACTCCATGTTTCAACTAACAAAAAGAAAATACAATTAGGGTTTTTGAATACTTATCTAATAAGAATGTAAAAAATAGACATAATAGGATAATCTTGTAATTGAACAATATATCCTAACTTGGGGTACCCTATGTTAAAATCGAGGTTATCCACTATCTATTTGCAGACATATATTCTTAGGGGCATTTTTTTGTATGCCCTTAATAATGGTTCACACTAATCTTGTGAATTTACCAAAGCATATCCCCTAGGAGTGTCACAACCAAGAGTGCAGTAAGGCCCATTGTCGTGCACCAGTTCCCGTTTAAGTCTACCTCAAAGCGGTGTTTTTTTGTTTTATCCCTTGGTACATCTGTGCCAGAGCCACCTCTACCTGCTCATATCCAGACGGGGATGTATTTCTTGGAAAACTCACAAAATATCTACAATACCAAAATTCTATTATGTTCTTCTATACTAATCCTCAAATTCTCTCTTAGGGCTATGTGATCTAATCAGAGTTTATCTAAATCTAGCTTCCAAGGTTTGTACTAAACTTCCTCTAACACCAACTCTAATGCCCCGACCCAAGATACCCAGAGTCGGTGCCTTATTACATAACATTGGCATGATCACAAAGGATCAAGTCTTGAAAGACCGATTAGTTTAGTAGTCTTGGAAACACTAGATATATTCATAAGTCTTACATTATATCATAAGTTAAAAAAACTACAACAACATCTTTTCTTCATATCCCCTCATACTATCCCTACAGGTCATTCATAAATTACTTCTTCACATCTTGGGAAAAATAAAACATTGAAAGTAGTGAGCTCAGGTGCTCAATAAGGATAACAATATAGCAGAAGATTTCATAGATAAGCATAAAAACTTAAAGAAATTTATAACTAAAACAAAGGCCTTTTGAACTTGAACATCAGCATAATATGGCAAAGACAAAATGAAATAATTCGATTTACTTATTCACGTGGATATTCTACTAGTAGAAAAATCACATGCAATATCAATAACCACTTTCATAATGATGGAATGCAGAATGCCAGACTATCATAACCACATAGCCAAGGCCTCGTTCCAAGACTACAAATAAGATTTTTCCAAGTCCATGTGCCAAGACACTAGTTTGTCTCATGGGACCTACCAATGCATCTAGAAGCTATAGTGGGCTCCACCCATCACTTACTAAGTCCAATTCATTCCTCATCTGAACAGGTTTAAACATAACATAAACATTCATATTAAAACTAGCATACAAAATGTCAATACTTTAACTACAAACCATGAATGGTATAAAAATAGCACATCCACAGTCGAACATAACTCATTCGATACAATATGGAAGATTGTATTATATCTGATTAACCTCAATCGATAATAATGAATGATATTGAAATAGATGAAAATAACCATCAAAAATATTTTAGATAAATATCCCCCTTTTTCTTGAAATCATTTAAAAGTCACACTATTTGTCAAGAAGCCATTTAAAAATAGATTTTTGAATCAAAGTGTCCCATACCACTTTGAAACTTTTAAAAGGAGTTTTAATTTTAAAACATTAATGTCCATATAAATATATCCGTAAAACCATTTTTAAAACATGGACATTAATGAACACGATTTAGAAGAATAAGTCTTTAAAACATTTAAAAATGGTATTTTAGTTCGAGTTTCTAACCAAAAGAGAGACTCTTGAATACAAATAATTTAGGTAATAAAAACATTTTAATATCATGAGAATAAAGGGATTCATGATATACTATGTCAAAATAAATTATATACACCACATAAAAGTGATTTGGTGTATAACAACAAAGAAGTCTTAATGGAATGTAAATTGAGATGAAATCTCTCATAAAGGCTGTATCCTTAGGTTAAGGATAAATCAACGACATAATTATGTGTGAAAAATATAAATACACTAAATATGATTGGATATTCAGTGTAAAACAATCAAAGGACATTCACACATATTCTAGTAAAAACAACACCAATGAATTAGATGTTTATCTCAACAAATTGAGATTGAGTAAAAATTACTCTTATCAAGTTCATACTGATGACTTGAGAATTTATGAATGGAGTGATTATGTGTATAAAAAGTATATCCACATAAAGGGGAGTGGAAATTATGACATATCAAATGAATAGTTATTCCACACATAATCTTGGAGTAAAATAATCAATGAAGTATGCGTAAAGCCGAATGAGTGGAAATTGAAATTTCAAATTCTCTTATCGATTTGGTAACTTATGAAACATGAAACCATGAAAGAAGGATCATAAAATGATGATGTAAATACCCATAAATTAAATTATATTACACAATGAATACAATCATGGGTAGTACACACACCACATGTAATAAATAAGTGGTGAACAATGGAAATCTCACCGAATTAAAAGTGAGATAAGAAACCCCTTACTTTGTACTTTTTCCTTGGTCGACGGTATGTTATCCTCCTTTATAATGGTGAAATAATAATTATTAAATTATAAAATAATCATTTACATTAATATGATATCATATATGATCTTTTAACATTGATTTGTTAATAATATCTTAGTATTATCGTCATTTCGGGTGTTAACTTAATCGTTTTCCTTTATATTCTTTATTACGTAAGCTGTGTTTGTTATTGATAGGATGTATCTTATTCATATCCAGAATTTTATCAAGTACTTAAACATTATTTTTAAATCATAAAATGATAATTATACTTGAATGGATACGATGGATAATGAATCTCATCGCTTTCGTGGAGACGGTAGTCCGTACGTACGCACGAGCGACAATATCATTCTTTTGATGATAAAATAACATATAATTGGATGGTATATCATATAAACAGAATAATTATCATGTTATATTTTTTATTTATATGAATTAAACATCATTATTATACCCATACAAATAATAATTTATTGAATGACAATTACACCACGACGTGGTGACGAAAAGCCGTACGTACGAACGTATGGTGACATGTCATTCAAAGGATAGATAGAATACTGAATATGGTTGTACCATATTTATAATAATATTAAATCATATAGTAGATACTGTATTCATTAATTTAGAATGGTAATAACAAATAAATAATAAGTTGAAGATGAAAAGAATTTGAAAAAAGGTGGTAAAAACATTACATCTTCTTCGGGTTCTTCCTTTTGATTTGATCAAAAGGGCTCCTTAGGTTGGCTTTCTGATCAAACTGAGGACTATAGGTTGTAGTGAGGTAATTTTAAAGAGTATTTGGGTAGGGTTTGGCCGAACCAAAAGGCTTTGAAGGTGTGAAGTAATGAGAAGGGTGAGTGCCCTTTTATAAGAGGGGTGAGGGGAAACTTTGGAAAAGCTAAAAATATTATTTTATAATAAATTCATATTCGGTTTATAATGGCTCCAAAGTGGATTATTTAAAGGTTAAGGTTGGGATATGTCTAAAACCACTCAACCAAAATAATTTAGACAGGTTTGGGTCATTATATTAGCATTATCTTTAAGTATTAACTCTTAGTTAATTAGTTTCACTTTTACAATGTCTCATTGTATTTTTATATTATATGGTTAATAAACTAACTATATACATCCAAGATATTCCCAAGTGGTCCATTAATGATACATCTATAATGATATAAGTCTTTTTTCCGAACCTTATATTTTTAGGAATTTAATATCAATTAATAATATAATATTTTTTTAGAAACTCTTTTATGTCAATTTTGACACTATTCAATAATTTATTTTTTTGAAACTCATAATAGAATAATTTCTTCGAAAAAAGTCAATTAAATCAATCCTAATATTTTATATTAACCAATAAAATTAGGGTAATTCAATAAAAGTCTCAAATTATATTTATTTGGGTATTTATAATATCAATTATTCTAATTTTTCACTATTATGGTAATTACTTCATCATCATTGTGTCATAAAGAAATTAAATTATTTAATTTCTAAACATTATAAATAAAATACCATTGTGTAGAAGATCTTTTTAACTTTATAATGAATATTTACAGTCGAAATTGTCTTATGTATAACCCTATATTAAAAATGTTTTAGTAAATAAACATTGATTTTAACTCTTTTAACTCTTCTTTGAATTAAATAATAATAAATGTCCTAATCTAATCAAAGTGGGCCTAAATGATAATATTTTACTCCTAAGGTTGTTTCTGGACGAGATACACTTGTCCAATAGAATTAGGACATGTGTTAGTATAATATTAATATCATTTTTACCCTTAATTACCCTATTTACTTTTAAATGCGGTAAATAAAAGTAAAAAGTTACTATTCACCAAAAATTATTTTTATCTAATTGAACCACATTTTACTCTTTGATACTAACTATGTATCTTGTCTTTTCGAAATTCCACTCACAGAAGTGGTAAAATTACGTTTTATGAAAAATTCAATTTTTTTAACTACCACTTAGTGGTTTCACTATTCATCAAAAAATGAAAGTTTCCAGAAAAATACCAAAAATTAGGCCTAAGATATATTTAATATTATGAATTCAAAAATGATTTCTATTTTACCAAATTAAAAACATATTAGTTGCATTAATTAATTTAAAAATTAATTCCCGTCATCAAAACAAATAGCGTGTTTTTAAGAGATAATAACTATCAAGAGATTGACACTTTTTTATGTTTGGTTTAAATGTGAAATTACATCCAATGACTAACATTGTATTAAATGGTAAGAATATATTCTAAATATACTTTAAAACCACTCAAATTAATAATTTATCACTAATAATTATTTCAATTAAAAAAGTTCTTTTTAATTAAAATTTAGTAATTTTCACTATTCATCAAAATATGAAAGTTATCCGAAAAGTACCAAAATTTCACCCTAAGATAATTTAGATATTACGAATCCAAAAATGAAGTCCATTTCAAAAGTTAAAATGTATAAAATTTCAAATAGTAGGTATTACTATTCATAACGGCTAGTTTGATTGGTTGTGGTGTGTTAGAACTTGAAGTTGCGTACAACACACACTACTGTATTATTCAGAGTGAAGCGTTCCATAGAAGCTTGGGGTGTTACACAATTAGTCCATAACAGAGAATGAATTGTCGGCCATTTTTTCCCATGATATTTTTAGATTATATTTTTTGGGGTATAACGATTGTATTATCATTAATAATTCTAGTATTAGATATGTCATGAAAAAAAAATTAAAACCATGTTTGGATAGATGGATCTTATTATTCCAAGAATTTGATATTGAGATAAAAGATAAGAAAGGAAGTGAAAACATAGTGGACCATCATTTTGGTTGGATACAAGATGATTTTTCCCTGTAAATTCATATTATGAACTAATTATTGAGTTAACACCTAGGAATAAATCGTATTTTTCTATCCTAGATATGAGGCCATGGTTTTAAACCATTGCGAATTACTTAGCTAATATAATTCTATCCAATTTATTTTCCATGTGGCAAGTTTCTAAAATGATTAGGGAGCCACCGAAATATTTTTGGGATGATATATAATTTTTTAATATAATATGTGAATATATTTCAAGGATATATAACCCAAAATCTAATAATTCTAAAATGAGGAAATTATGAAATTGTTTGAGTAGTTCTGGCCACTTTGGCCTATAAAGAACAGCTAAAAAAGTGTTAGATTTAGGGATATTGTGGCCCACTATCTTCAAAGAATCACATAATTTTTGTTGGACTTATAGATATTTTCTATTCCAAGGAATCATTTCTCAAATACATGATTTTTAACAAAAAAATCTGTTGTTTTTTGATGTCCTTGAGGTTTGGGGAATGGATTTTATGGACCCTTTTTTAATTACTTTGGATATTTTTATGCCCTTTTTATAGTAGATAGTGTTTAAAATTGGATTGAAGTTATACCAACTAGGATTGATGATGCTAGATTGGTCTCTTAATTTTTCAAGAGAAATATGTTTTTTAGATTTAATATTCCAGGGTTCACTCTCACAGACCAAGTTTCTCATTTTTTTAAATGGGATTTTTTATAAATTATATATAATGTCCCATCCCAAATGATCACTAAACTAGTAGTTGGAACAGTCATCACATGTCCTCAAGAACACCTCCACATACACTAGATGTTGTCAACTGGTAGTGAGGTTCTATTAGTGGTACAATGGGGAGTCTATACCCTGAATATTAGAGTATCACGGTGGTATATCAGATGTAAATCAATAGGAAACAATGAAAGTAATATAAATAAATAAGATAAAGTAACAGACTATAATCATAATAACTAAATAAAAGTCGTCAAATACAATATAAAACATAGTTTATGCATGAATAGATGATGATACCAGTACATATAGAAGTAAATAAAACAGAAAATTGCAATCCAATAAAATAATAAAATCCCAAGAGATAGATCCCCAAGTATCCTGAGTACCAGCTCAGTCCAGTGCTTCAAACTCTCAGGTACAAACATTAAAAAACAAGAAGATAACAAAGGATCCTAATCCTAAAACCTAAGAAAACTATTTGGGAACCCCAACACAATTTAGTCTTGAACAAGGTGTTAGATACACTCAGAAGGCCACCACCAATGGTGTCTAAGTCATGATATTGAACTTTCATATAAAATAATTAGTGTACTTATATACCAAATTAAAACAATAATGAAAAAAATAAACAACCATGTCGAGCCTAGGTTCCTAATGGACACCTGGCCTAATGATACCAACTTTTCCCTAAGCACTAAATATCTATAACATAAAAAACTTGTACAAATGAAATAATAGAATAGGATAATGAAAACGACATGAAACAAATATCATGAGATGTACCAAGCCAAGCATATGGTTTGAATTTAAAGAATTATTCCATGGATAAAAAAATATGTACCATTATATATTACTATTGGTGTAAATACCAATTTTGAAATAGTCAACAACTTGGGCTTGTATAGTTAGAACATTTACATGGAACTTATGTATCTCATTAGGATAATCATAACACTCACTATAATTAAAGTCCATCCAATAATGTAATACAAGGAATTCCTTGATGGTATTACTCCTAGCCTAATGCGAGACATCATGATCTGGGATCATACCTGGTATGTCACGTTAGGGGCTAAGTCTCACTCATGGCCTAGTAAAACCATCTTGCCAATGAGCATATCCAAGATTTCTTACCTAGGGAACCGTTATTGTTCATCATGAGGTAGGGATAACGCATTTTGTGTCCTCCCTGTTATACCAGTATCTCCCTCAGTGTACGCACAATCTAAAGGTTAAACTCAACACTATCATGATGAGTTCGTCCTCAACGTTCCATGGAATGAATCTCAAGTATCACCCACAGGGACTATGATTCATTTTAAACAAATAGGTTAACAATATAAAGGTACCATCTAATAATCTTGCCACAAAACATCCCAAAAAAGTAATTTAGATTGCCATCACATTCAATCATAAATAAAAAAACATAATTAAATTCTAAAAACCAATGATTATGGAATGATACCCATTTTGTAAATCCAGACAAGGAATAACATATATATATATATATATATCTGTGTGTTACATTTCTAGTTGAAGATAGTGCACCTCATCGATGGATTTGACTAGAAATCATGACAATGATTTAAACAATTCATTTCATTCGATTTAGACAATTCATTTCCATCATTCGCCCTAAAGTAGGAAGCACCACAATTCAAATTATAATAAGCATCATACAAAAAGGGGTGGAATAATCTTTTGGAAGATAAGGTTCAACAAAACTATTTAATGAAATCACCCTAAAGGTATGGTTTGGGTTGATTTATAACCTACAACCATAACATGGAGGATAAAAATACATCATAAAGTGGTTTGACCAATTTAAATTGAGACAAAAGATTATTTAGTTTTGACACCGAGTATGTCTGGTGCATGACACATGGTAACACTTTGTAAAATGATTAAACATGAGGGTAAAGGCTATATACTTCCTACCTCATTCTTAGGTTGACCCATATAACCAATATTGAATCATGATCCAATTTTTTTACAGAAGTCATTGAAACATACATTTCTCCTAAAAATAGGGCAAATGGTCTCACACCAAAATAGCGTAGTGAGAGGGATGAAAATAAAAGAACAAAAACAAGAGTAACAAGGATCTTAGTGAGTGGAATATATAGGGATAAAATTCACTCAAATATGACAATAGACGAAAGAGGAATAATTATCCATAGGTTAGGGAGGACGGGGAACCCACAACTCTAAGAGGATAGATCCACGTGGATGGAAGAGATGAAGTAAAGAAGAAAAATAGTTCCAACTATTCATTAATGAAAAAGGGTACTTCAACCCTAGAAAACTAAGTCCCATGGTTCGGCCTCTTGTATGGTCAAACCATGAACCTACCATGTGGCTCCCACTACATAGGAACCATTACCCTATATATTTTTACCACATAGCTTCTTCAACTATGCACCAACAGTATGATGAATAGTGCACACACTACCTGAGTGGCACTAAGAATTTGGGATTGGAGCAGGGCTTGGGATAATCATTCATAGATCAGGTGCACCACATATTCTCTCTAATATAAGTCACACTGCCACTGCTAGAGGGCCTTACGGTTTTATAAAAACCATTCACGCACTATCAGACTTCTCCGGTTTTGATTTTCTGGGGTATGATGCTCCTGAAACTCACTAGAGCACTCGAGGCACCCCTTGATCCATTAACTAAGTCTAAAAAATAATTAAAGTGTTACAAATCATAGAATTAAAATCTGAAACTCAATTTAAAAAACATACCATTAACTAAATTATGTAATTTTAAAATCATTTGTTATTTCAACTGGTATAAAAACACGGGATGCTACAACCTCCCCAACATAGAGCTTCTCATATTCGAGAAGTTATAGGAAAATCGAATCCCACACCTGACCTACTTGGGTTAGAAATTCCATCCAAATGATCATGTTTCATTTCAAAATTCCCTACGTGCCTCCAAGAATCACTTTAAACAAATTGCACAAAATCGGTGGAATCTAGATTCTATGCTGGATTTCAAAACTGAAACATTGAGATAGGGATTACTTGCACCCATCCAACCTGATACCCTGTCTCCACATCATCTCTTTAAACCATTTTTATATTTTAATTCCCAATATAGGTTCTTCCGCCTTTAAATTCAAAAACCTGAATCACAACACGTCCATCATTAGAAGTTCAATTCAATCATTCCCTCAGCATTCTAATAATACTCATGGCGTTACTCTTAACTTTAACGAATAATCAACCTTGGAATGACCTTAAGGCCTGGTTAGACCAACTTTTATGAAAACCTACAACCAACTCCAAATACACTTGTCACAACCCGATGATGTGATACTAATAGATTCCTCTTTGACCGTATATGACATGAGAGATAGAGAGGGGTAGAGGTAACCATCGAACCATCTTTATTCAATAATCATTAAAACCCTCATCTTAGGCAGCTCGTGCATTTTCATAGATAAAACAGATGAATTTTGATAAAGGAACCTCAATAATTCACCGAGCATAGTCACTAAAGCCTATAACCAGCCTCCATTCAGATTTCTAGCAAAAAAATCATTATATTGTCCTTCCCCCACACAAACATCGGTTCATTGCAGAATGAGCTCACATGGGTTGTTACCCAACAAAAACCTAGTTTGATCTTGAATTTCACTTAGGGAAACCTCATAATAATCAACATGTATTCAATGTAAAACCCTAGGGAAACCCATTAAATCATTTTTAAACGAGATATGTCAATAAAAATATGAACATCCACACACCAAGAACACTGACTGAGTCTAAATCGGCATCCTCAGGGCGATCAAGTTCATGGGGGAAACAACTAGTTTCCATTAGTTTTACCATGGAGTTCCTCCTATAACACCTATTTATTACTCCATATTAATCACTCCTTTTTAACAACTATGAATTTGGTGGGAACTCTATTAAAAACCACCCTAGCACGTCCACTGTATTTTTAAATCCATAACATGGTGTAAGTCTAATGCCCTCTCATTGTACCCAAATAATGCCAATTTGGGGTAATGGATATATATTAGGTCGGAGTACCCTTAGAGGATTTGAACAGATTCTAAGGAGGAACCAAGTCACTTCCTATACACCAAAATAAAGTGTCAGATATTTTTTCCACCCATCCATACCCAACCGTTAAAAGGAGGACCAGTCGAACAACTAATAGTCGGCATATAATGGAAAAGCGTGATTGTACCTTCTGACACATAAAAAATCTGACCATGATACCTCCACCACCCAAGGAACCCCATGGTCACTCAAGCACAACCATTGTGGCCCATCCCTAACCAATAGTGTCTTTACAAAATGTGTTCATAGCCAAGACCAACATCATCATGTTTTCTTAAAGGAACCAACTTAAGTCAAAATAATATCATCCATATGGAATTTAAACAAAACCAATCATTAAAAAATAGTCTTTCCATGGTGTTACTCCCCCTACATGGATAACATTCTTCAACACTTCTGGCATGACTTTCATCTCCATTTTAGTGTCCTAGTCATCAGATATTTTGATGAAGGGATCTCATCCCATAGAGCACACTCAATCTACCACTCACTGTGGGTCCTATAGGTGTATGTCACACTTTAGAAAGAGATAAAATAAAATATATCTAAAACAATCTCCACAATAGTAATGGATTAAATCCACAATTAAACATACAGTTGACTCTCCTCCTAAGTTACGACCACAAGCACTATATCACTAGGCATAAAATATACGCCAATTGAACAACATGTCAAACAACTGATCCAATTTGAATGTCATCCTAGACATTAGGGCATGTTTTATTTTATCATGAGATATGTTCTGTAAGAATCCAGTTTTTGACTCAGGTATGGATCTATTTGAATTCGGTATCATTCTTGATTTTTGACCTAATACATATTCCTAATGATTTCACAAGTGTTTCAAGGCTTTTATGGTCTTCTTCCGACCCTGGAAACCCGTTTTTTGGAAAAAAATTAACATTCCACATAGTTATTAAAAACCATGCAGGGAAGGCTGCATGGTCACTTCTAACCTTGTGGGGCTGGATAGTGGGGTGGTGTAGGGCACGAGGTTTTCCTTAACCATTATCTCGGGGCCCCGATCCCATGAAAAAAAACTGTAGATATGTTGTAGAGTTTTTTTCATAATTAGTGCATGATTTCTATAACTTTCCAGCCTAACCATATGAGATTCCCCTCCCTATAGAAGATGGAACATGGTTGGTGTACGGTTTGGCCAACAGTACAACCAAACCGTATGATGCCTATTTTTGTAGATTTTACGAAAATGCCCTTAAATGATTTTATTTTCTTAACACTTCCCCCTATTTCATTTCTATTGGATATAAATCCCTCAATTTCTATCTATTGATACCTTTTAATTTTGAACCGAGGAATTTAAGTAACTCTTCCATCTATAGTCTGATCGAAGCACCATTCTTCTCCTAGGACTAGTTCTGAAAAGATCCCAATTACTTTTTTTCTTTTTTCATTCTTATTTATATTGAAGAAACTTTTTAGTTGTACGATCATATTAACTTCTTTCACGGTGTTGATATTTTATTCATATCTCTTCAAACCTAGGAAAAAAAGTGGCTAGTATTAGATGAGTAGAGTCATAATAGTACGAATTTGGTGGTCTATAAATCATCCCTCATGTTTTTTTATAAATTATCATGTATGCACACAAATGTCATCAGTCGTTGCCTATTTAATTAAGGTTTCTTGCTTATATTCATTTGAACAATTGTCTATGATTTTTTTATAAATTCCACCCATCATGGGAGCTTGTGACCTCAATGATGAACACCACCAGTAGGTTGTTTCCTTAACTATGATTTTACTACCTTATTCAGACTATTTGTACAACCGTTCAGAAGAGTTGTAACTTGAACTTATTAAAGTAATTTGTTTTATTAAATCAATGAATTTTAAACTACTAGCATATATGATTATCATTAGACCAACATTAGGTAAGTACATTAACATGATAAATCAATATTAAATGTTGAATTTCCAAGTATACTATGTATATCAATTATCCTAACAGAATATAATTAAATGACTCAGTTGCATGTCTATAGAACCCATTTTCAAGTCTATTGGGTGGTTATGGATTGAATTATGAAAATTATTATGACTTAATGAACTAAATGGTTGAATTACCTATTTCTTTAACACAATAATGAAAGGTAATGGCTTAAACATAATGAATCATTTAAATGGAATATTTAAATGAATGAACTAGTTTTATGGTGAATATTTCATATAGAACAATTCATTACAATAAGAATTTTCAAACATGAGTTATCCTTGGATTCATGAGGGAAACCCTTGAGAAATCATGGACGTCATTCTAATTCTAAGATGTTAGCTACCAAGGGTTAGAACCACCTTGGATCCAGATATTTATCAATCTGTGGATTTTTAGTATGACATCAAAGGATCCAATCATTATTATTATAGGATTACCTAGATACTCTCCTTCAATCCAAGTTGACTTCGACATACATTAGGTCCCTCAGATACTCCCTTTCTCCTGGTCACAACTTATCCCGTTTTACCTCAGTTCTTTTCCATGGTATCAGTTAGAATTACACTATTACGGAATTACCTCGAAGAAACTCCTTGGATTATAATCTTACCTTATGGACAGTCTATAGTTACTACCTAATTTGGATCAACCCTTGAGTTATTGGTTTCCATGTTTATGACTATGAAACCAATTTCTTATTATTATCATGAAGGATGGCTTGTTATATCCTTGATCCTTTCACTATTATTATCATGTCATGATGTATGTTCTACTTTTACCTTATGTGAAAAAAATATATATACTATAACTTTATTAATTAATGAAAGGGTTTCTTGTTCAGACACCATTTGAGGCTGATGTATGTAATTGGGTATTTATGTTACTGTGCCTATTTAAATTTATATATGCATTATTTCAAACAATTTCAATTTATATTACAAAAAATATGTGTTATATATTCCGTTAGTGTTGGCCTAATGAAATTTATCTCATAGCCTTTCCAGGACACAACTGGCACTCAGGTAAATTACATGTATAAAAGTGTTGAAAAAGGGAAGCGTGTTGCTTAAGACGATTGATTGATTTCTTTCATTAGTATAATGCTAGGTAGAAAATGACCAAGTGGGAGCATCAGATACTCAGATAGTTTTTGAATTAGTTTTTAATACTTTTTTAAGTAATGTATTGTATGTTTCTTTGTATCCATGGTTTTCTCCATTATAGACACATTAAATATTTCATCATAAACTTCTGATTATTATTTCTAGTTTCTTTAGTTTTTTGTTATTCATTTATTCTTACAATATTCCATCTATTTACTTATACTACCATTATTTATATACTGTGTCACTTATCTAACATGCTACAATCTGTTAATGAGGTCATAATCTCCCCACTAGAGCACCCTAATCCATCACTACTATTCGACACCATCTATCATTTTGGGAGATGTGCTTGAGGCTAGGAGGGCAACTGGGATTGTGCCACCTTTGAGTGGAATCTCGGTATGGGATGTCACAAAGTAGTATTTGGTATTATTTTCTTTCTTTACTATTTGGAGATAATTTACTAGAGATTTGGAATTCATGGAACATTGTTATAAGTCATTCTTGGGAATAGTTAACCCGTCTTCAGGGTAAACACTGAGTTTCTGGAATTATAATTTTTTGTTACACTTTTTGCAACTACAATTGATATTATTTCACCTTTTGATGATGAACATGTTGTATTGTGGTTATTATCATTATTTTGATGATAATTTATTTCATCCTAGGCCCAATGATATGAGATCAAGGATAATTGATTCATGCATGGTTCTTGGCATAGAAAATTCACATTCCTTGCATATTTTCATGTCATATAAGTGAATTTCACTGATTTCATCTAACTGTATTGAATTTGGTTGTTTACAGAGACTTATTTATATATATTCTTGTTCTTTTCTTTTTTATGGTTAAGTAATTTCTAGTTTTAATTCACAAGGTTTGTAGGCCCTCATGGGTTGGAATGGGTAATTTACTAAGTAGTTCCTATATAGTGAAATTAAATGGGATTCAATTTCAGTGATAAGGTGTATGGGACCTAATTTAGTAGGAATGGTGATCCATTCCAAACATACCTTTATATATAAAAATAAGAAAATGTAAACTAAAAATCTGAAAGATAACTTGAAAGATGTGATGGTTTCTATTAAATGATGAGGCACTGAATAGTTGACCCTTCATCTACTAGAACCCCTATAATTTACACAAGTTCAAATAACAATTTTTGGTCTTCTAAGCGGGTATTTGGGGTATTATATCATGGCTAGTGTTCCTTTTACTTCCGCTAATATTTTCCAATTTCTATATATATGCTTCAAATATTTTTATGAGGCACGTGGTTGGAATTTTTAGACAATTGTGGCCATGATTTCCTCGTGTCATGCACCAGGAGAGTGTGATGACCATGATCCAGATGTGGGAGACCCTGGTCTGATTGCCTTACTATTAGAAGTTCCACTTGAGGTACTTCTTATTTTACCTGTTCTAGGAACCGATGCTCACCTCTGTGATAATTTTCTACATCTGATGTAGTCTATGTAGTGTACCATATGACCTTCACCTATGATATCTAATCTAACCAGTGATTTCCATCCGCATCATCCTTCTACTATCTCATGTAATTGTAGTCTATTGGATACTGAGAATTCATTAGATTCCACCTTATATTACATTGATAATATGGATATGCATCTAGAGAAGAGGGTCAATCTTGAAATGTACATGTTGTGTGACTTGGCCAAGAGCTGGGGGGGATGTGATTACCTAGGCTGGTAGCCACCAGGTCATGGTATGGTACGATTTCATAGAAACATTATACACGTACTTATTTCCTAATACATTGAGGGATGACCGAGACATAGGGTTCAAGAATATAAAACAGGGTGTTATGTTAGTCATGGATTATTCAACACATTTCACTATGTTACAGAGCTTGGCATCACTTCTATATGGTGATAAGCTTTTATATACTAGAAACTTCGAGGATGGGATCTGGTATTTCATCCGTACTTAGGTGAATGCCTTTTTTCAAACCTAATTTCTTTAAGATCATCAATATGGATCTAATCACTGAGAATGACCAAAGGGGGGTGATTGTATCAGGAAAAGAGGATTCGTGTTGTGGAATTACAATAGTTCTTCCAATGACAAGAAATGATCACTCGAGGTTTCTCATCTGGGTTGTTGATGCTAGATTACCCAAAATGGTATCTCTACGGTGTGTCATCAATGTGGACAATAGGGGAATCTGAAGCCTTGGTGTGATAATGATGCTTTGGATTATCGGGCTTGTGGCACTATGGGGAATCTTTAGAGATTCTATCAGAACATTCCATCATATTCTAGTGGACTAGGTTCCACAATAGGTTCACTTTCATAGGAAAGATCTTTTATAACACATCAGGAAAAAAGATAGAGTAGCACTAGTAGGATTGGTGGTGAATTAGTTCAAGGCCATGGTAACCATAATCTTGATCACTAGCAACGCCAGTATAGTGGTCTTGATCATAGTAATCCAATTTTTACACAGAGTTGTTGATCAGTTTAATTATATGCACTATAAGAGGTTCACAATGATTAGGTTTTAAGACCATATATAGTATGAGATGCTATTCTAGTATCCCCTAATATTTTATGAGATTTATTTGATACATATGATTTACACTCCATTATTTCCTTATCTATTGTGGAAAGTATCTAGCTGGAGATATAGTATTATTGTGGTTTAATGAAACTAGATACACTCTTAAGAGTATAGTTAGAAGGAATACACCAATTCATGGATTTCCCCCTTGAGTTAGGCAATTATTCATTCTTGTCGGAACACTTTGTACTCAAGAGGAAAGGATTTGATGTCATTCTTGAGATGGAATGGCTGGTTATGTATCATGATTTTGTATACTTCTATCACCAAAGGTCATAATTAACATAACTAAAGGTTAATGGTTATCAACATAAGGGTGAGTGGGATATCCAGGATAGTATAGCTGGACTAGATAATCATTGTCTTGTTTTAGTGACAACCTATATTACCAATATCTTCATAGAGGATAAAGAGTTACATCAGGATGAATTGCCTCTGTTATTAGATCATGTCAAGGACATCTTTATCAATGATTTTTTTAGATTATCTCCTAATAGAAAGGTAGATATTAAGATTTATCTTTTTGAAGTAGAATATATAGTGTCCATTACTCCATACATGATGGAACGTACTGAGCTCTAGGAGTATAAGAGGAAATTGGAGTACTTGTATTACAAAGGTTTTATGCATCATATCACTTCTTCTTAGGGTTCCCACATGATGTTTTCCAAAAATAGGGATAGTTCATATCATCTATGTGTGGATTATATATGGTTAAACAAGATTATTATTAAGGACCTCTATCTAATTCCTTTAATAGTTTATCTATTTGAACATCTCTGAGGATATAGGTAGTTTTCTAAGATTGACCTAATATCGGCCCATCATCAAGTTTAATTCAGGCCATCATACATACCTTATAAAACATTAAATGGAAGGTCTGGTATGTATGAGTATCTTGTTATGTCATTTGGTCTCACAAAAACACCCTCTATTTTCATGGATTTAATTAATTGGGTGTTCCACCCAAATCTAGATTACTATTTCATTGTATTTTTGGATGACATATTGGTGTATTCTCACACTCATACTGACCACTCTAAGTACCTTCAGGTTATTCTTTGTATATTGAGAGAGCATCATCATTATACTTTTCTTTCTGTGTTCCATTTCTATATCAACAAAGATTCTTCTTGGGTCATATTATCTTAGAATCCAGAGTCTCTATTGACCCAAATAAGGCAAGTGTTGTGTTTTCCTCAGAGAAACCCAATAATGTGTTTGATATAAAAAGTTTCATAGGGATGGATGGATGTTACATGAATTTAATTAAAGAGTTATCACTCCTTTATACACCTTTTAATGGTCTAAAAAATAAGGGGAAAGTACTTTTTGTCTTAAGATTTAGGGAAAGCCTTTCAAGAGTTGAACAGAAGGATTTTCCTGGAACCTGTTATGATTCTTCCAAATACAGGAAGATGTTATAACGTTTTTATGTGATAAATCATATATCATCCTAGGAGTAGTGATGATATAGAATTATAGAGCCATTGAATATGGATATCGGCAGTTGAGGCCTCATTAGATAAATTACAAAACATATGACCTTGAGCTGGCAACATTTGTCCATTCATTACATTATTGGAGACACTACCTATTGGGTGACCACTTTGTTGTTTATAAATACAATAAAATACTAAAATACAAATTTACAACATGTGTCATTAACTTATGATAGTGTAGATGAGTCAAATATATTCAGACCTTTGATTTTGAGCATCCCTATATGTTTGAAAAAGGAAATGATGTAGTAGATGCACTGTGTTGGAAAACTCTGGCCCAGGCCGCATAGGAAGCTAATAATGAATATAAATTAATGGCCCTTTTTTATGGGATGTATATACAGTTTCACAATAGTTATCAGTATTTTTATCTGTCATCCTTGATAGTTACCTCTTCAATCCTTGTGATGTTTAAGAGAATATAATTTTCAGATCCTAAATGCTTGGTTCTTTGAGAGAGAATTTTAGGAGATGACATGACTCTAGATTGGTCTATAGATTGATAATAAATCATATATATACATGAAAAGTTTTGGGTTCCTACATATATGAGAGAGGAACTGTTCTGTGAGACCCACATTTCTCAGTTGTTTGTTCATTTAGGGAACTCCAAAATGCATTGTGATATGTGATGCCATTATTGGTCTCCTGGGATGAAACATCTGATAGTAGGCTTTATCAGTAGGTGTTCCACCTATCAGTAGGTGAATGAAGAGAACCAAAGACTTTTTGGATTGTTATGTCCAAATTAAATCCCTGAATGGAAATAAGAATATGTTTCCCTGGGATTTGTAGTTAGTTTACCGAGGCCACCTAGAGGTAGTAATGTTTTATGGGTTGTCATTGATAGGATGGAGAAATTATACCACTTAATTCACATCCGAGAGACATTCTTAACTGATAAACTAGGAATATTGTATATCCATGGGATCATACAACTATGAGGGGTCCCACTTAAGATCATTTCCGTTAGGGATTCTCATTTCATGTCACATTTCTGGAATGGGATGTAGAGATAAATGTGTACAGAGGTTCCTCGATGCATAACTTTTCACCCTCATACTGATAGACAGTCAAAATAAATGATACAAGTCCTAAAGGACATGATACAATAATTTTTCATTGAATTTAGTGGTTCTTGGGAGAAGCACATCCATCTTGTCATGTTTGATGACAATAATTTCATTAAAGAGACATTCTGATGGCCCCTTTTGAGACCTTCTCTATTATTCCATGTCATTCAACACTTAGCTAGTTATAGGTAGGAGAGACATCCCTACTAGGTCCTCATCTCATATAGGAGACTTCATAGTAGGTTCAGTTGATCAGGAAGTGTATGTCTAATGCTCATTCTATATCAAAATCGTATACCGATCATTGTCAATGACCTCTGAGGATCAAGGCGAGGGATCATGTTTTTCAGTGGGTATCACCTAGGTTAGTGACTAGGTGGATATGGAGGCAAGGGAAGTTATTTACTCATTATGTATGGTTTTTTTAGATTCTGGGGAGAGTCGGAATGGTAGCCTATCAGTTGGTACTACCTTATAGGTATAGTTCCTTACATGATGTATTATATGTTTCAAAGATTTTTCATTATCATGCTTATCTATTTCATACTTTTTTTCCAAGGAAGGTGAGTAAAATGTAGATTCTACCTCTGATAAGAATATTATATGCATCATTGATTATATCACGAAGGATCTATGAGGTAGGTCTATCCCTCTAGTATGGGTGCTATGTCCAAATGACTGTGTATAGGATTAGACATCAGAGTGGGAGGCCAACAAACATTCCAAGTGACTATAGTTGTTCTGAGGTAGTTTTTTGATTCCATTGGAAGGTGAAATTGAGGAAACGTTTTTTAATGGGGGAAGACTTTAAGAACCTGTTTTTTGACACTAGTATAGAGCCTTTTGAATTTTTTTCTAACATTTTTTTTGGAAATAATATGGATTCCTCATGAGTTAATGAGTGTTTCATGGTGTATGGGTCTTTTTCAGAGCTCAGAACCTAACTTTTTGGTAGAAATAAACTAGCTGCACAGGTAGTAGAAGGTGTGCATGGTAAGCCGCATGGTTACTTATAACTGTGTGATGTAGGAAAGTGTGGTGGTGTAAGGAAAATGATTTTCCCTAACCATGTTCCAGGAGATGCATGCTTGTTCAAAAAACTATATACTTGTTTTAGATGTATTTTTCACTGTTCGCACATGGTTTCTCTTACCATTTGGCCGAACAAAGGGAAATTCCCATGCCTATAATATATGGTGCAATCTTCGCATACAGTTTGGTCAACTATGTGGCCAAACCATGTGATACATATTTTTGGGTTATTTTCCCAAAATTCCCTTAAATGATTATATTTTCTTTACCCATCCTCCAATTTCATTTCTAGTAGACTACCACAACTCCATTTCGCTATTTTTCTCCCATTGAGGACCTATCCTAGTAATTTAAGGAACTCTTCTATTTAGAGTTTGATCAAAGAACTATTCTACTCGATGGATCCATGAAAATAATATCACAATTCCTTTGTTCCCTTTTTTCATTCTTCATTATATTAATAGCGCTATTTAGATATAGGATCATATTCCCTATCTCTAAGGAATTGATCCATTCATCTGATAACTTACAATCCTATTAAAATACGGTCTAATGGAGGATAAGGAATGTCATTTGTGTATGAGGTATTTGGTTTAAAACTCATCCCTTATGTTTTGTCATTTTATAAATTTCCTTGTGTGCACATTGATTTCATCTGGTATAACCTATTTAATTAATTTATCTTTATTATAGTCATCAAAACAATATTATAAGACTCTTGTTGTAAATTCTATCTACTGTGGGAGGTTTTGACCCTTATGAAGACCTCCACATGTAGGGTGATTCCTTAACTATTTATTTCGTAGCTTATTTAGCCTATTTGCACCACTGTTTTGTTGAACTGTGACCTGAACTTATTAAAGGTAACTACTGAATTCAATCAATGAATTGTTAACTAATGGAATGTATGCTGATCAATTGAAACGCATAAGGTATGTGGTTCAACTTGATAAATCAATCATATATTTTAAATTAGAAATTATACTACATATATGACTTGGCATAATAGAATATAATTAAATGACTCATTCGCAAAACTATAGCAGCCCTTCCCTTGTTAAATGAAAGGTAGTGGAGTGGACCTTATAAAATGATTACGACTTAATGAACTAAATGGTTTTTATCCCTTTTCCCATTTCACACAAATAAAAGGAATTAACTTGAAACCGGTGAATAAATTAATTGGAATGATTATTACTTTTCATGTTTATCTAAATGACCTGATTATATGGTGCCTATTGAATATGGAACTACTAATCACTATAAGTGTGATCAGACTTGAGTTAGACTTGGATTACTGAGGGAATTCCTGGAGCACTCATGAATGCCATTCTGATTCAGATATGATGGTTTCCACGGGTGACACCACCTTGGAACCTAATATTTTTCTATCAGTGGATTCTGGTATGACACTATAGGATCCCTTCATTATTATTACTCTATGCCTTCTATACACTCTATTGATCCTAAATGAATTCTACCAATATGAGGCCCCTCATATACTCCCTTGTTCAATGTCCCTTTATAGCCCATTTTTACCTTGGATGTTTTTTGGGTCTCGTTTTGAATTACACTGTTTTCTGAATGCCTTAGATGAAGATCCTTGGAATACACTCTTTCCCCTACAACCAAACTATACCAAATACCTTAGTTGGATCAACCATGAGGTCAAGGCTACTTTGGTTATCACCTTGGAACCTCCTTATTATTATTATCATAAATTATGCCTAGTTATATCATGGATCCTTTCACTATTATTGTAATGCCAGGATATCGGTGTTGTTTTTCCTCACATGACTTAAATATATAAATTGAAAATAATTAATTAATGAAATTGTATCATGTTCATAGACCAGCTAAGGCTAAAGTGGGTACTTGGGTATTTACATTACTGTACCTATTTACTTTTATATATGCATGCATGCTTATACTATTTAAATTTATATTTCATAGAATGAATGTTACAGAAAATTTTGGTGGTGGTCTACTGAGTTTTATCTCACTCCCTATCCAGGCATCCATTGGCACCCGAGAATATTACTTGTATGTGGGTGTTGATAAAGGTAAGTACACAACTTAGGACACTTGATTTCTTTCTTTCATCTGGATGAAGCTGGATAGCAGATGACCAAGAGGGAGCTCCGGATGTTTGGAAAGTTTTCTAATTCATTTTTATTACTTTTGTATATCATTTATTGTATGTTTCTTTGTATCCATGTTTTCCAGATTTAGAGATTCATGACATATATCATCCGCATATTTTGAGTATTATTTCTCATTTATTTGGTTGTTTATTATTCATGTCTGCTTCTGGTGATCCATCTATTTACTTATACTTGTTCTCTATTTACCAACTACCTCATGTATTTGTTGTGCTACACTCTAGTAATGAGTAACTTTTCTACCAATAGACACACACAAATCCCTTATTACTAGTCAGTAGCCAATATCATTCTGGGAGATGCTCTTGAGGCCAGGTGGCCTACTAGGCCTGGGGCACCTCTGAGTGGTATCTGGGTCCAGGATGTCTCAAGGTCGCTCTACTCTGGAGATGAACCATAAAGGCAATTAAACATCTCAAGGTTCACATAATTACCATAAAAATTGTTCCTTACATGATTTAAAAATATGATGGGTCCAATGTATATTAATGCATACTACCCTTGAGATTACATGAGGAAACGATACATTCTAAAAACTATAAATAGGTTTATCAGCCCCATTAATTTTGGTATCTGATATCTCATGGAAGAAGTGACTCTGAGATTCATTACTTCATTTGGCTGTAGGACAATATTACAACCTCATAAGTCACCCAACACTAAAAAGGAGAGAAAAGAAGGGTTATACTACATATTAACTAAGCGGTCATACCCTTGGAATATCTATCCTATTGGAACTAAGAATTTTGAAATTCTCACACATGGACAAAGTTTTAAAAAAATACACGAATACCCATCAAAACATGGAGTCATTTTAGAACTAATATTCCTTCATGACCCTATGTCACATAAATAGTACCTTATAAGAGAAACCACTCAAAAGTATCTAACAAGGGCTTTAAAGATGTGAGGGTTCTACCTATAATGGGTTAACCATTACTAAAATGGAAATAATTTACCCTAAAGAGGTCAATGAACTGAAATAGCAGTAGGATTAATGTCCTACCATTTAGGTTCATGATAAAGGAGAAGATACCTATGGAAAACACTCACATTTCTATTTCAAGAGAGCTACATAAGAAACACACAGAAATGATTGAACTACCCATACACAGGGGTCAGGCAAAGACACCCCTTAAAGTTTATCTTAAGTAATTAAACTAAAACTCATTTAATTAATTAAATATTATAAAGGAACACATTAAAAACAAGTTCATGTTTGGAAAACACCTATAGAAGGTACTTTATTCATAAAATCCACAAGAAAAAAAGGGAAATCTATACTACCTTCATTTTAAACATTATTATTTATAAACATTCTGTTATAATTTGTCCATTTTTATCATGAAATAAATTTAAACACCATTAATTATTTATAAGGTCTAACATGATTTATAGCTCAAAACAAATAGATGGTAAATTATTAAATAAAGTGGTCTGGTTAGAAGGGATGCCAACTTACATTTACATGGATACCCATATAGGAAGCTACGGGCACCATGAAATTCCTACAACACAAGAAAAAGAAAACCCCAGGGGGTTTATGTTCTAAAGAATGAAAAAATAAAGGTTGACCTATTAAGGTCCCATTAATCCATTTTGGGTTTAACTAAAATCAATTAACACATTTTAAACATTTAGATTTATAAACACCCTTAGAGGATTTACATCATAAGAAATGTTCCCTAACTAGACTACTTGGGCCCAATTATGCATTTAAGAATTTATCCACACGGTTCATCATGCCTGAGTAATTGGGTTTCAATACATAATGAGGTAACAAAAACATTTGAGATCAAAATTGCACAACATTTCATTTTTAGAGTAGTTTCTAAAAATATTAGGCTCCTAATAGATGATTTTTTTTAGGGGTACCACCTCTCAAATTATAAAGTGTCCATACACTTTAAAAGATACATGTAGTTCCCATCTAACTTTATCCATTTAGTCCATGATATAACAAAATTTAAACTCTTCAATATTTATAAAAAATCCATTAAAAATACAAGCTGAGACTACAATAGTCCAATTATATGGGTCACTATGTTCTAATTAAAAAACTTCTCATACACATTACAAATTGGAAATTTGTTCCGATTTAACTGCAACCATAAATGTTTCAGCCAATAAAACAATGGTTCATGTCTCAATCATGTCATAATTTTTTAGTGATTTGTCGAAAAAAATAACCAATTTCAAATTTTAAAATATATAACTAGGCATTCTAAACCTGAAACATTTGTACTAATTAGCATCGTAAGGAACCATGGATGCATAAAAATTTTCCAAGGAAGGATACTACGGAACAAAAGAACTTCAACAACATGTTAATCATAACACTCAAAAATTAATACTAATTAAACACGTTAACAGGTTATTCTCAAGAATTTAATGAAATATCTAAGAAGGTAAGAGATAATTTGCTACCAAAATCACCTAGCATAGAATATAACATGTAAGAAATTAACACACAAGGAACATCAAAAATTTCAAATATCCTAATAATGCAATATACATTGCATGGCACGCGAATTTTTATGTTCCAATAACAAGGCATATATTGCCACTTCCTTTTCATAACAGGCCAAGGGAAAAAAACTATAAATCTCATAAATCCATAGAACCATAAAATACTCCAATCAATAAATGTGTAATAAAAATGAACAATAATAGAAAATAGTAGGAAAAAATATCAACTCTAGACACTTAGACTTTTACCCGTACATGGGTTGATCACTCCCATGAACGACTATTTAACAATTGAAACCACATTCGTTGTCTCCTTTCTACCATATGAAAATATTAAGACAAATGGAAAATGTCCTATGATACCACTTTGTAACATCCCTTACCTAACTAACCACTAAATTGGTAGCTAGACCAGTTTCCACATGGCCTCAAGAGCACCTCCACCTTTGATAGAGGTTGCTGACTAGTAATGAGAGTCTGATGGTGGTACGGTGGGGATACTATACCCTCGATATCAGCATAGCATTGTGGTATATTAAATGTAAATAAAAATAGAACAAAAGTAGTGTAAATAAATAAGATAAATTATTGAAATATAATCATAACCACTAAATAAAATCGGGCATATCCAATAAACAACATAATCCATGCATGAATGAATTGTGCTAATAGTACTAGTATAAGGGAATACAGTTGGAAAGTACAATAAAAAAATGAATAAAATCTCAAAGTCTACCTACTTGATCATTCTAAGTACCAACTCATTCATATGCTCCTAACTCCTAGCTATAAGCATGATACTTCAAGAAGATAACTATGAATCATGATCCTATAACCAAGGATGCCTTTTCATATACCCCAGTGCAATGGAGGCCCAAAAAAGGTCTGAGAAACACTCAATATTCCATCAAAAATATTATCAAAATAATAATATAGTTTCTCCATATAAAATAAGTGGTGTGCCTATATACCAATGTAAAATATAAATTCATAGTAAATAAAAACCCATATAGAGCTTATGTTTTTCAAGGACACCTGATCTAATGATGCAAACATTAGTATAAGCCATAAATACCTAAACCATAGGCAGCCTTTACAAATGAAATAAGGGAAGAACATAATGGAAATTACTTTAAATAGATATCATGTGATGGACCAACCCCAATTATGTGGTTTGACTTGGAGGGTGAATTCGATGGATAAAAAATATGTCCCATTAGAATTTACTATAGACGTACCTACCCATTTTTAAATAGGAAACAAACCAGGCCTATCCAATGTGAACCTTAACAAGGAACTCATGTATCACACCTAGAGTGTCATACCACTCAATACCTTCGGAGTCTCTCCAATGTGACCCTTGGAAGGCCTTGAAAGTAACATACCCTACATAATGTGAGATGAAACCCTCTATTATTGTACCTGGTATCTCAATCTGGGGACCAAGCCTCACTTGAGGCCTCATACAACTACCTCTTCAATGAGCCTATCCAAGGTTTCTCACCTATGGAACAAATATCACTCATAATGATGTCGGGAGAATGCTTGGTGATCCTATCCTGACCTACTAGAATCTCCCCAGTGTATGCATACTCTAATGGAGAAACTGAACACTAACACAATGAGACCGTCCTCAGCATTCAATGGAAGGAATATCGAGTATCACCCATAACTTCTATGATTCATTTTATTCAATTAAATTAACAATAAAAGGTAAAAGATAATAAGAATTCCACAAAAAATCTAAAACAACTAATTAAGAGGGACATCATATTCAATCATAACTAAATAGACATACTCAAATTATAATCAACAATGGTCATGAAAAGTTACCCGTTCCATAACTTCACACTGTTGGAACCAAGGTTTTTTTTTCTAGAAATAGATTCTATTTTTTGTTTGTTGGGAATCCAAATTAGGCTAATCATGGAGTTTTAAAGGTAATAGATCTTACAGGACAAGATTATTATAGTGTTGAAAGTGTCATCATTTCCAATTGTTTCCTAAATTTTGGGCTCAAAATTATGATGAATATGAAATAATTGCAATATGTGATTTTATTAGATTGCCTCTTCAGAAATTTGGTAAAGGAAATGGTTTCATAAATACTGGGTTTCACAAAGACTTAGATTTGTGAAGATGTGGTGAATTCCAATGAAGCATCATGAACTATAAGAAGGCTTGATGGTAATATTAGTTACTACGAGAATCTTTCTGAGCATGTTAAATTTCAATGGACATTCATGAGTGAGTGATATTATTGAACATGAATTTAGAAGTTCAAAAATAATTTTCTGGAGGTGTGGGAGCATTGTGAAAGGTCTTTTCTATAAATAAGAGGATACACCCACTTCATTTGACATGAAAATAATTGGTGAAAAGGATGAATTGCTCTATATTCATGAAAGATGATAGATTCATGAAATATGTTTTAATTTTGATCTTGAGAATAAAAAAAATACTTTTCTCATCTTGAACCATGACTAGGTATCTCGGAAGAAAAGAGTTTCATTATTACTTATTATTTTAGGGTGATGTAGTTTTCCATGATGGTAGATTGCTTCACGAAGGTTGTGATATTTGCAAAGGAGCCTCACGAAGGATCTTTACAAACATCAGTTTTTGAAAATCATGTTTAAGTGAATGGTTATTTCAAGTGCATCAACTCAGTACTCTGATGAAAGAATATTCTCGTTCTAGTCAGTGATGAAGTCTTAAATGCCATTCTACCAAAGCAACCTTAATGTCATTAAATTGAGTAATAACTTTCACAATGAAGTGGGTGAGGGGGATTCGATGGAATTGATCCAAGGTAGGTTCTGTGTAATCCCAAAAATTCTGTAAAGGAAGTGTTCTTGGTCACAGAGTGACTATTTCTAAACATCAATATTCCATAGCTAGTGAATATTAGTTTATTTAGGTTCAACCAACATTTTTTTCTGTATGCTCCTTAGATTATCCCTTAGTGGTAAACCAAGTAATTTTTTTTAGTTTTATCACTTCACGTGGATGTTTATTTACTACATGATTCCATAATAATGTTTTAAAATGTTAAAAATAAATATAGGAACATGATTCATTTTATTTAATAGAAAAATTTGACACCCAAATTCAACCCTCCCTTCTGAAATTGTTTTGGGGCCCTACAAGTGGTATCAAAGAATACATGTTACTTGAGTTAATTATGGACTCTATTATTTCATGGATAATTCTATAAATATAAGGGGAGTACCCCTATTTTACTAAAGAAACATCTAGATTTTGAATAATGGGATGAGATTGAATTTATGATCCCTTTGAATAGAATTTCTTTTTACACTACACAAGGGATTTAGGTCACTAATAGAAAATGACTATATATTTATAAAAGAGATAGGGAAATGCTTGATGCAGATTCTAAAACATATAATTCCCTTACTACATCTTTATCTGATAAAATATATTTAAGGGTTACGAGTTTCACTTCAGCAAAGTCTATTTAGAAGAAACTGGATAATATTTATGAATGAGGCAAAAATGTTTAGGATGTAAAACTCCCAGTTTTCATAATAGGATCAATGATATCAAAATGAATCCTGATGAAAATAAAGGTATATTTTTTAAAAACATTACAGAATTTTTTAGAGCAATTAGAGGACATGGTTAATGAATTAAAGAGATTGATATTTTTAAAAAATCGTGAGAAGTCTTCCACCACTGTACAACCCAAAAGGTTCATCCCATGAGTAAAGGGGTCTCTCAAAATGTTATTTTGATGATATACTAAGCATTTTGGTGCTTATAAAAATAGAGCTGAACCAAAAGATGCAGCAACTTGAGTATACAAGGAAATAGAATTCAAATCCATGAAAAAACATGAGGTTTATAAACATATTATTAATTAAGATAATGTGAAAGTCAAACTTATTTCAAATTTTAAATGAAATTATAGAGTGGAAAAAGGAGATTTAAAGGTAATCATCCTCTAGATTGTGTTTTTTGTGGTTGAGTTGGGAACATTGCATCTCGGTGCGCAATAAATTTTGATGATGAAGAAGGTAAAGTTGGAAATATATAGAAGTCTCCGAAAAGGTTCCCCTGTAAGGGATAATTCACATCAGGAAAGAAATTATAGAGAAATATTTTTTTATATAAATAATAACAAGATGATAAATAATTTTTTGAGGATGAAGAAACCCAGTTTAAATCATAAACCCAAGCATCCATAATGAATATTTTTGAAAAGGAAGAACCCTCAAAAGATAAAGATAAGCAGTTGATTGGTGTTGTTGATCTCACGGTGAAACATGATGGTGTGATGGATATGCTTGATGATCAAATAAAGAGAAATAGAATGTTGATAGATATTTTGGAAGTGTTATTAGATTATGATGTTTAAATTAAATTATAAATTGATCAACTGGAAGCTGGGGAAGAAGAAAAATTAACAACTCATGAATGTTCAAAGGAATTTTTCAAATTTAATAATAGGATTGAAAAGTGGGATGATGATAGTAACAACTGTACATCCAAATTGAAGGAGAACACCAAGACTATTGAGGTACATGAAAAATAAGTGGTTAATCTAGGAACTAAAATAGAGACTAAATCAAATTCAAGGGACCCAATAAATAAATTCTAGTTTGGATGAATATCATATAAATAGTTATTTGAAAGTGATAAACATGGTTCTCAAGGAGTAGATAAGGCCATTTATTAATAGATATCTAGGTGAATGAAAAAAAGTTGAATTGGATGTGATGATGAAATATAAAAGACTAGAAACAAGATGATCTAAAATAGCGGGAATAAGAAATTTGGGCATATCACAAAGTAACCTGATTTCCTAACAAATAAAGCTTCAAATAAAATAGAAATGAGAAACAAATTTATCCTAATGAATCCCAAGTGGATCTCTAGTGACTCAAGTTTTCAAATAAATGGTTCAAGAGTACTAATGGAATTTAAGAGGCATTTCCTATTATGATGTGTCAAATTTGTGGCTATTTGGGCCATACCATGTCTTACTATGAAGAGGTAAGGTTCTATCTTAATGGGAAAGTGACGAAATGTTAAAAATGAAGAATGATACCACATCCTTCATCATATAGATGAAATATTTTCAAGGGATATTTTTTCATTATTATAACTATTTCAATAAATATATTCATTATAGGAAGAGGAATGTTGGGAATAATAGCTACATATCTCATAGACAAAACAATAACCACAAACCAAGAGAAGCTAATCATGTAAAAAGTTACTCTCCTTTGATTGAACAATATGAGTATGACAAACACATGAATATGTAAAAGATATTGGAAAGGCCATAGTAATACTTAACTCAATAAAATATAACATTGAAGGAAATGATTAAAATTGAGAAATGTAACCCTGTAGAAATAGATCTTAGTGTCACAAAGAACAACATCACCTAGATTATTGATAGTGAATGCTCATACTACATGATAGGAAATACAGATTTATTAAATAATGTTATGAAAAGGATTTATGGAACAGTGAGGTTTTTAAATGATGGTTCCTTAATTATCAAAGGAAGTGGAAGTATATAACCATCAAATGATGATGTTAAGAAAACTGATGTTCTCTATATGGATGGTTTGTGTCACAATCTCATAATTGTGAACCAACTCTATTACTTAAGTCTAATAATGAAATTTAGTCAAAAGGGGTTCTCTATTAAAGGATAGATGAGAAATTCTATCATGAAAGGATGCAGAATATATGACTATTTATACCAGTTTGATAGCAAATAGAACATTTTATACATGAAAATTGAAGAAAAAGCAACATGTGGTGAAGGAGGTTAAACCAAATTAACTAAAAGATCCTAGAAAACAAATATAAACTAAATATAGTAATCTATATTCCAAATATGAATCTTGAATGATAAAATTATTTTTATTATTTAACATTATGAATGATGGTTTCCAGTTCATATCATCCGAATAAAAAAAGGGCATCAAATCTTCTTGATATGATTGACACAGAAGTATGTGGTCAAATAAGTGTGGATAGAACATATGGATAGAGGTATTTCATTATTATTATTAATGATTATAGTATAATGGTTTTGTAAAGATTATACATAAGAAACAACAAGTGCTTGATTTCATGAAAACTTATCAGTGAATTTCTGTGAAAGATACTAGTCACACAATAAATGTTCTAAGATCTAATAATAGAAGAGAATACACATACATTGAATTTGAAAACTTCCTTAAAATACATTGAATATTCCATGAGGTGGATATAGGAAAAATGTTAATGAAAATTGGATTTTTAGAACTAAAAAATCGACAATTGAACAATATGGAAGAACTATGTTGATTGAGAGTCATATCGCACTTCATTACTAGAAGGAGGTTATTCAAGAAGTAGTGTACACTCGAAATTGAACAGGGGTATTTTGGGAGAAACTAAGATATCATTTAATTTATGGTATATAGGGAATCCCTATATGAATTATTTTCATATTTTTTGAAGTAAATGTTTCATCAAAAACAATGATAGAAATAACGGTAAGTCTGGTGAAGCTATAGATGAGGGAATATTTTTGTGATATTTAATGAAGATAAAAGCCTACAAATTTGGAAATATTAATCTTTTAATCATCATGGAAGGAAGTCATTTCAAGATCATAGAATATAAAACCATAAAACCCCAAGGATATCATATGCTAATGTGATAGAATATAAAGAAGAAAGTGGATAGGGGACAAATTAAAATATAGAAATAGTGGAAGGGTTGAAAATGATTTAGAGTTCACAAAAAAAATGATGATTCAAAATAATAGTAAAAAGATGAATCCATAGAAGATGAAACTTCATCAAAACCTCACTAGGTAAATACAAGTGTAGAAATTGATCAATCCAACATCATTAGGGATTGGACCACCCCAACAAAGACAAGGATAATGACGAATGAAGCATATACTTCCATTTTATTAGTGGTTAAATAATCCTCATTTGAAGAAGTAGTAAAGGATGAATCACTGGTTAAATACATGAATGAATAACTAGATCAAATTGAAAATAACCAGACATGGGATCCTATTAAGAGACCTAAAAATTTCAAAGTGATTCAAAAAAAGTGTACCTTTAAAAAAATTATGAGAAAGTAAATGTGATCAGAAACAAGAAACACATACTGTGCAGAGGCTCTTCCAATATTAAAGGAATTTATGTTGAATAGACATTTTCTATAATAGTGATATTGGAGTCGATTAGGATTTTCCGAACTGTGTAAATTTAAAGAGGATACAATGTGTATCATATGGATTTCAGAAAATCAATATTTATTGGATTTCTCGAAGAAGAAATATATATTCAACAACCGATAGTATTTCTGATTCGAAATGAAGAGACTAAGGTTTTCATATTAAATAAGACTCTCTACAGTCTGAAGCAGGAACCATAAGCATGGTATTATTGACACAATTATTATCTTATGAATATATAATTTAAAATAGGAGGACCTAGCCATAATATCTATGTGCACAATTCTCAAAAAGATCAATTTATAATGTTGTTGTATGTAGATGGTTTTATTTTTTGTGAATATAGGCAGGGATTAGTTGAAGAGTTTTAGAATCACATGAAATAAGAATTTTTAATTTCTAGGATTGGTAAACTCACAAACTTCTTGGAGATAAAATTGATTCAGAAAAAGGGTTAATCCTTCATTTATCCAGAAAATATACAAGAGATCTACTGAATAAATTCAATATGCATTACTTTAAACCAATGTTGACTCCGATTGTGGTTGGTAAAAAAATATAGATCACAAGGATAGGATATCTATGGTTCCCTCCATATACAAGAGAATCATGGGAAACTTATTATAATTCACTTTTACATGTACATATATAATATTTATAACATGATAAATGCCTTATTTCATATTAATCCAAAGGAAGAGCATATGTAAATAATTAAAAGAATCATGGTATATATTCAAGGTACTCTCAATTTTGGCATATAATTTTATATAGGAAGAGATAATGAATTATCAATATTTTATGATGGTGATTGGGATTGAGATATAATGGATAGAACATCCAAAAGTCATGGAGTGTGATTCATTGGTAATAAATGTGTTGGATGATTCATCAAGAAATAAGAAATAAACTCTATTATTTTGGTTGAAGCATAGTATATATCAACTACAAAGGCTTGACTAAACTATTTTGGATGAAGAAAACACTAAAATATATTGGTTATGATGTGAAACAGCTTTTGATGATTCACTGTGGCAACAGGATCATGAAGGACCTTACATAGAACCCCATTCATCACTCTCTTACAAAACATATTGAGATCAAATATAAATTCATCAAGGAAAAATATGAACAAGGTGTGATTAAAATAGAGCATGTTGGAACTCATAACAAATTGGTGTACATTAGAAATAATTCATTTTCAACACATGTGGTTGAGAAACATTGGTTAAAATATGGTGGTCATCAACCTCACAATGCATGAGGAGTTTGCGGTTGTTCCCTTTTCCCCATTTGTGTTAACTATTTTAATCTATATATGAAAGTGATATAGGTTTATGGGGGATATGATCTATGAAGAGAATTTTTGGATATCTAAAACTATAAATAAAGGTTATTTGGGTTTATTACCAATGGGAGAAATGTATTAAATTCAATGTTTTATTGGTTTTATAGATGCAGGTTTTAACAAACCATGCTTTTGTTACATGATTTGAATAATGTGTTATGAGGAAATATTCCATGACACACAATGATTTTATAACATGATGAGAATTAGGTTTTATAAGGAAATTTTTCATGGATCCTAGAGATTGTCTTCGACATATTTAATCATTCCAAAACACAATAATTCTATTCAAGTTTTACCTCTTGTTTTATGCATTGAGCATTGCTCATGCAGACATGAAGCATTGGATGATTTGTTTGTCGCATATCATGTTTTGATAGCGGCTGGTGATTTATTGATTTTTTCTATTAATTTCCAAAAACCAAAATGGGGATATTATTGGAACTAAGAATATTAATTTCATGAAACAAAGTCTGGTTTATATTTTTTTCAATATACACTTGGTTGATCAAGGAGTTTTCAAGGAAAGTGATCTTACAGTATAAGCTGGCTACAGTGTTAAAGGTGGCATTATATCCCAATGTTTTCCAAAATTTTCAGCTCAAAATCATAAGTAAGAGAAAATAATAGTGAAATATAGTTTTCTAAGATTTAATCTTCATAAATATGGTAAAGGAATGGGTTTCATGAAGTCTATGTTTCACAAATGATGAGATTCGTGAAGATATAGAGCATCACGAACTCTATTAAGGGTTAATGGTAATCTCTGAAACTATGATAAATTTTTATTGAATGTTAAATTTTCATGACTCTGTGAGTGAAGGATCTTCACAAACATGAATTTAGTGGTTCAAAAATAATTTGTTGGATCTGTGAGAGCATCATGAAATGCCTATCTTTTAAAAAGGTGGATACCCAAACTTCATTAAACAATATAATAATTAGAGAAATGTATTAATAACTCATACTTAATAAAGGACGAGATATTCACAAATCATGTATTCATTGTGAGATTTATTATCATAAAAATAATTTCCTAGTCTTGACCAATGCTTTGGTATCTCAGAAAAAGGAGTTTCTCAATGACTGGTTTTTCTGTAATGACTTAGTGTTCTGTGACAAAAGATTGATTCATGAAGGTAGTGCGCTTCATGAAGGATATTCATGATTTTTTTGAACATATGGTTTATGTAAATAGATATTTCAAGTTCATCAAATCAAGACTACAATGAAATTATATTTTAATTCTAGTTATGGAAAAAACTAAAATTAAAATATACTCAAGTGACCATCAATTCATTAAAATATGTAAAACTTATAACAATGAAGTGGGTGATGGAGAGTCAAAAAAAGTGTTCCAAGGTAGGAAGTTTTCTATCCCTAAAATATTATAAATGTTTTGTTCCTAGGAACAGAGTGAATGTGTATGAACTTATATATTCCACTACTAGTGAATATTTGTCATTTTCGGTATGAATGACACACTGTAAGTGTTTTCTCTATGGACTTGCCCTTAGAGGTGAACCAATTAAAATAGATGTTTTCTTTCTCTACATGTGAATTTTTTATTAATAAAATATTACATAAAACAAGATAAACATATTCCTTCTAGTATAGGGACATGCAATGTTTTTTAAAAGAAAAATTTGTCACTCTGATTCACCCCTCCCCTATTAGGGTGTTTTGGGGTCCTATACACACAATTCATAGAATATGTATATATTTAACATTTCCAATTGAAGATAACACACATCATAGATGGGTTTTATTTGAAATGATGGCATTCGTTCAAAAAATTAACTTCATTCAATTTAAACAATTCATTTCAGAAATAAGGCTTGAAGTAGGCACCACCACAATTCAAATTATAATAAATATCATACCCAAAGGGGTGGAGTAAGAATATGGTAGTCAAGGTTCAATGTAATATATTAATAAACTCGCCCCAAAGAGGTGGATTGGGTTGATTTAAAACCTCTAGCTATACCAAGGAGGTTCCCAACACGTCATAAGGTGATATAATAATTTTAAATGGAGGAAAATAATTTTTAGAATCAAATTTGGCTATTTCTAGCACACAACACAAGTTACACTTTATAAAATTACAAAATATGAGGTTAAATGATATAGAAAACCTACCTCATTCTTACCTTGACCTGAATGACCTATATTGAGGCTTGATTTGGTCTAGTTTAATATAAATTATTGATCCACACATCGTCCCTAAAAAATATGGCCAACGATCTTTCACCAAATTCATCTGTGTGGCACCCACTACTTAGGAACCATTACCCTATTTGGTTTTACCTCATAGTTTCCTCAACCTCACGATAAAAAGTGCATTCACATGGCCTAAGTCTCACTAAGAAATCAGGCTTCACACATAGTTTTGGAGAACCATGCATAGCATGTGCGGACTAAATATTCTCTCCTCTGTAAGTCACATAGTCATTGATGGATGGTCACATGGTTTTTGATACACCATTTACCCATATCAATATTCTCTAATTTTGATTTTCTATGGTCTAGTGCTCCTAAAACTCACCAAAGCACCCAAGGCACCCCTCCATCCTTTAAAAATGTCTAAAAAACTCATTAAATAGTTCCAACTCATGTAACTCTAATATGAAACTCAATTTACAAAATGGACCATCCACAAAATGATAAATTTTCAAAATCCTTTAGAATTTCATCCTGTACAAAAACATGGGATGCTACAGTATATACACCATATAATCCTCAAACTAATGGTATGGTTTATGTAAAGACCCAATATTCAAATAAATGGATATTACATAACTTTTTTGGAATAATTAATACACGACACAAAGAGAATCCTAGGGACTATATTATTTTAGTGTCTTTGGAAACTAAGAACACATTCTCCTAAATTGGTGAATGATCTTCAACATCTCCCATAAAGATCTTCCCCTTTAGTTTTTCCTACCTAAGACCTTTCTTTTTATCCTTCTAAAAAAACATAAAAAGGGTTATCTCTAAAGCTTATTAAGGATAAAGAAGGAAAATATCAATAAATACATGAACATAATAATGTAAAAAATTGAACATAACTTTTAAAAACAATGCCACATAAAACATATATCAAAATCATCAGTTGTGAAATACATATTGGCAGTTTATATGGAATAATTCATAAAGGAATCATGAATCAAGATAAAATTGCATTGGAATGAAACAAGGAATTTTGGAAAACAAACAAGAATAGAAAATAATTGCCATATTATACAGGTTTTACTGATAAGACCGTTATAGAGGGAAAAGTACTATACTGAATCGAGTTCACTCTTTGTTCTAGCCCAGTATTAATCAACCGGATTTAATTTTCATTTCATATATATATTATTGAACCAAATTTACTTTCGATTTTGGTGATGTTTCTATCATGAGATATAAATCATTACACAATTAATTGGATGGATAAATAGTTCCCACCCATCTCATAATGAAATCAATCTTACATGTTCTACAAAACATAAAACCTTCATCATAGCATAACCCAAGGAAAAAATGTATTTCTTAGAAATAATTCCATCATAACATAATTCATATAAAACAAATAGATTTTAAAAATATCATTCTATAACAAACACAATCAAATAATAGTGATAATATGAAAAAAAACAAGACCATATTTTAAAATTTTCATCTTAGATGGAAAACAATTTTGATAAAACAGTTGAAATTAATTGTCGATGAAATATCCTTTCTTCTTATAAAATATTTTCTTTTCTCAAAATACCATAAAATTTGAAAATAATATAATTTTTTTTCAAATATGCTTGAAATATTGTAAAATAAGCTTCATGTAAATAAGGGGATATGATGGCTTAAAAATCCATTCATGCCATATAAATTATAATATAACATTCTTCTCATACTTTTTTCGTAAAGTAAAAGAGTAACTCGTTTGGAAAATGAAATAAATATTCCTTTAAAACCATGTATTAAAAGTCAAAAATGGGAAAATATTAAATTAAACATTCATAGGAGAATATTAAAACATTTTATGAAAGAAGTTTCAAAAAACATGGGTATAGAGGATACACACACGTGTAAACAATCTCAGATAATTATAAGATTGTAAAATTATCCCATACCAATTTAAAATGAGTCGAATTATATGCCACATAAAATAAATAAAATTATATGAATATTATAACCTTTATAATAATAATCATAAAAAAATTTAGGGATAGAATAAACACCACTAAAAAGAAATAGGTTGTGTATAAGCCATGTATCCCACATAAATAAAAGTGAAAAAAAATCCATCACCTTCAGTATGATATCGTTTTTTATCTGAACCTCATATATATTGATTTAAATAATATTATTGATTTATTCTAGAATAATAGTAATTTTAGGATATCATGTATAATAATATTATAATCTATTTGTTAATAACATTGTTAATCATCCATCAAGCATTGACTAATTTATTTTCATTGGCATGTTTTGTCGAATAATTTCTTTCTCCCTTTATTGATTTACAACTATATAATTTGTAGGATGACATTAATATAATATATATCATATTTTTTCTTTCAATACATTTATATATTCATGATTTAATGGATATCATGTAGAATGAATCACATTGCATCGAAGAAATGTTAGGTCATACGTATGCACGGACAATGATATCATCCACATAATTGTGAAATGGTATGGAATTGGATGGTATATTTTTTTTCTAGAATCCATTTCATGTTACAATAATCATATGGAGTTATTATTTCCATAATTATACACATCCAAGTAAAGTTTTAATGAAAAACAGATTACACCGCGATGTGGAGACAACCAGCCATATGTACGCACGCGTAGGGATTTCTTTTTTCATAGGATGGATAGAAGGTGGAATATGGTTGTTCAATAATAATAGTAGCATATCACTATAGATGTGATACTGGATTTATTACTTTAGAATCGAAAAAACTCATAAAGAGGAAGTATAAGAAGAATGAATTTAAAAAAAATCAGTAGAGGAGAATACATATTCATCAACGTGCTCCCTCTAGACCTCCTCAAAAAGGTACTAGAGTTGAATTTTGAGAAGACCAAAGCCCCTATAATTTAACTAGGGATGTTTATAAAGGAAACTTTCAAGATATTTCTTAGATTTAAGGCACAATGTGAAGTGAAGAGGTCAGGGAGGATGTTCCCATTTATAATTTAGGTGGGGGACACTTTGGGAAACTTTAAAAATATTAATTTAGAATAAAAACAAACCACATCCAAAAACCTCAAAAATTTCCTTATTTAGAAGATGATAAGAGATAAGGTTTTGACATGATAAAAAAATATTTTTAGAAATGTTTTGATTTCATTTTAAATCTTATCATTTCTTTTTAACCTAAATTATTCTAATATAATTTTAACTAAGGAAAAAAATTGTTCAATATTAAAATAGTTTAATTTGTTCTTATTTTAAGTAAATTAGAACATAAACACTTTAGAGTAATACAAGATAATAATATATTTTTTAAAATATTTTTTAATTTTTTAACAATTTAATCAAACATTATTTTGACAAAATATTAATAGTTTAATTTTGAAATTATTCATTTAATGATTTTTTTAAAAATCATGATAAGATATAAAACACATAAAAAATATATATTAATATCCATAAGTGTTAAAATCCATCTATAATTTTTTGATATAATAATTATTCCAAATTATATTTATTTTAGAATTTTTACTAACATAAATTTGGTATTTTTATTACTAAAATAATTACTACATCAGTTTTGTGTAAATATTTAATATATTTATCCTTGAGTAAAATTTTTAAATAAAATACTGGGATGAAGATAAATCATCTATATTTCATAATAATACTTATAGTAGCATATATATTTGGGAAAATCCTACATTAAAAATTTTATATGTATTAAAAGATGAATGTGACAACATTAACATCACCTTCAATAAAATATTATAAGTGTCATAATTCTTTCCATATAGCCCCAAATGGTCAATAACAAGATCCCTGGATGATTATGGTCGAGATATTCTTGACCAATAAGATTTTTTCAAGTGTTTTGGTACTTTAATGGTTATTATCATTATAATAAAAAATATTTTATTGATTTTCCATCAATTAAATAATTCTTGCATCATCAATGTCTAAGCTTTAAAGGTAATTTTTTATTTAATAATCATTTCAATTAAAATATCATGATAAAAACACATTTTATATTTAAAATGAGTATTCGTAGGCTAATTTATCTTCTTTATAACCTTGTTTTTAAATAAAAAAGTTTTTAAAATTTTACTAAGATATATTTAACTTCTCTTTAAATGAAATATATTAAATTCTGTAATCTCATTTAAGTGGCTTCCAAAGCATATCATTTCGACCCAATGATGGTTTATGTAACATCCCAAGTAAGTAATGAATAATAGATATTTTTATCTATGTCTATTAATGATTAAGATAGTGTTATAGAGTCTTAAAATGAAAATAAATACAATCTTATGCATGGAATACACTATTATTCTTAAAAGATTGTTTTAGTGCCTTTTGATGGCAAACCATTTTTGAATCTATATTTTGACAATTTTATAAACTATGTTTGTCAAAATAAACTTATCCTTTATGATTGGGACATCAAAATTTACCTTGTGTGAATTTTTGGTATTTTTCTGACAATGTTCATTTTTTTTAATGAATAGTGAAAAATACTGCATTTTACATCAAAACTGCTTTTTAATCTAATTTATTTATATGATTAGATTATGTTTTGAATTCGTTTTGAAGTTAAATTAGAATATATTTTTACCATTTTATCCAATGGTGGTCATTGGAATCAATTTCACTTTGAAATTAGACATAAACTAGTGTCAATCTTTTGATACTTATTGTTTTGTAAAAACACGCTATTTGCTCTGGCAGCGGGAATTAATTATTAAATTAATTAATGTGACTTATATGATTTGAATTTTGTAAAATAGACTTCATTTTTGAATTCAAAATATCAAATATAGCTTAGGGTGAATTTTTGATGAATAGTGAAACCACTAAGTGGTAATCATGCAAACTGATTTTTCAGTTAAATGACAGTTTACCACTAATGTGTATTGAATTTTGAAAATCTGACATACATGGTTGTCATTAAGAAGTAAAATGTGGTTCAATGAGATTATAATAATTTTTTGGTGAATAGTAACTTATTAAGTTCTTAATCACGATTAGTGGTAATTAGGGTAGTTTAAGGTATAAATAATACTTTAATAAAATGAAATGACCTAGACACATGTCCCAACCTCATTGGTTGTGTCATTGCCGACCATGACATGCCATGGGTCAACTTGGGGACCCCATGGATCCACTTTTGTTGGGAAATGACATAAATTACTTTTTATTTAATGTTAAAGTGAAAATGACACAAACATAATATGTTTTATGAAAACAATTTTTAAGTGGGGTTATACAAGTCCAAATTTTGATTATAAATAGTAATTGGAAAGCTAAAAAGATTTCCTAAATCATAGTATTTTGTTTTATGATTTTTAGACATTAAATAAATTAAAGTATTTATGACATAATAATGATGCAGCGATGACATCATTATTTGACGATTTAAATAAAATGGAAAGATAATGTAAAATCTATAAACTAAACATGTTCAAAACCAATTGGATGAGTGGATTTCGAACCCTTATCACCTTATCCACGAATTATATCAATGTGGTACCTTTTGAAACCGAAACCCATTTTCAAATAAAGTAATGTTTCTTTACTTTCCAAAAGTGCCCCTCCTCTCCTCTTATAAAAGGCCCCCACCTCTACCTCATTTCACACACTCTTCAAGCCTTTGGCTCAGCCAACCCCTGCCCATTTACTCTCTCCAAATCCCTCTCCTCATCCTATAGGATTCCCTTTGGGAATAATCCTTTCAAAGGAAGCCTTTAGGCTCAAATCAAAAGGAGTTACACTTTTTAAGGTAATTCATTCTCTCATGTTCATTTGTTTTATTTTGCTTCTCCAACCCCCTAAACTCTTTTTATTTACTTCCTTTGTAACAACACCAGTATCTTTAATATACTAGGATGTTGTTATAAGATTTATTTGAGCTTCTCTCTCACACAACTACATCAAATGGTCAAAGAACATAAGGTTTCCGTGGATGGCGAAATTCTGCCTCCCGAAACGATGATTGTTCAATGCTCATTTAACACCTTCAAAGGTGGCAATTATGATGTCACTATTTTTATGTATGATATATAATATGTTTATGTTTTTCTTAAGCTGCTGTTTTTTTTCATTTTGGGCATACCTTTATGGTTTCCATTATGGGTAAACACGATATCTTCATTTTAGGAAGTGCAGACTACCGCCCCCTGAAAGTGATTTGATTCGTTAATACCATATGTGGGACATATAAAGGATGGAACTATGATATTATATATGATATTATACTGGAATTATAATATACCTTTATATCATTATGATTCCATTCCAGAAAATATGAAATAGAAATGGAAGTAGCGTTCATGCGTACGTACGGCTTACCGTCTCCATGAACGGTGCATTTCATTTCTTACCTCTAAATGATTATGTAATATTATAAATGCATGTATGTACTGGATATATATGACATATATGATATCTACATCATGAATACCATTCTGGATATAAGGAACCTTTGACCAAATTAACAACATGTAAGTATAATAAGTCTATTTTTGACTTAAGAACCAAATACCGACAAAATGAACATTATTAACTTAAATGATTACATGATGTCCATAACATGGTATAAAAGGAATAATGAACTTGAAAAAGGTTCTTAAGCAAGTAGAGATTAACTCAAGTTTATTATTCAAGAGATTAAAGAACGGTCGGGTCAAGTCGGATACGAGGTATGGGACTTCGTCTCAATCTCCTTTCGTTGAGGCATATTTTATTTTATACACAACTTTCTTTTATACGGTGTATAAACCACTTTGACTTTTACGTTTATTCAAAAGGAATCTTTTTTATACGAATCATTTACTAAACGAAAAAAGGGAATGTTTTTGTCATACGTATGCTGTGACAACGACTTCTCCGCCGTCATGACCGTTATTTGAGTTTCGGCTTCCTCTACAAGCTATACCTTCTTTTTAAAAGAAAAATAAATACCATGTTTTACTTTTCTTTTATTTTGGTATTGAAAATGGTTTTCATAATATTTATTATATCAATGTGTTGTATTGATATCTCGTGATTGAAATGTGGAAATGTTATGTTTCCTTTATGCATGTTTTATGTGATATGATTATGTTATGGTTCTTGGGCATTATTATGAAGACGGGTGGTTCCGTGATAAACTAAGGGCGGGTGAGCCTGTTATAGCTCTCCAATGCATTGGGTAACGCGAAGGAGTGAAACGTTAAGGTTTCTACGAAGAGATTTTAGGGAATATACTGTGATGGGTATTCCAAACGTAACCAAGAGGGTTACTCCCTACGTAAGAATGTTATGAATGCCTCAAGTTACCTTTATGTCTTATGATTTCTATGATTTATTCATGATTTTATGAGGTATGTTAAAGTGCCTATGTTTTATGGGTAAAGTATGATTTCATTCTTATGTATATATGAACTCATGTTTCCTTTCCATGTTTTTTATAACCCATACTGAGTTTTTATGCTCATCCCATGTTTTTGAAATGTTTTTCACAGGTCAAGGGAAAGGTACATGATAAGATGACAGAGTCAAAGATGTGTCATGAAATAATCCATGTTTTATTTTAAATGTGTTTCCATTGATGGGAATGAAGAATACTATCTTTATGTAACCACTTTGTTTATATGTGGAATGTAATGAAAGTTTTATGATCTAATTCTTTAAAACTCTAAACCCGAAAAGATCCTCAATGCGTAATCTTGTAATAACTCAAGATTAAGTAAGGTTTAAGGCTGGGGACTTATAGTTTAGGTCAAAAATAACTCAAACAATCATGTTATGACAAGTGTTAAGGTAATTTTATATCATTATATATACACTTAATTACCCGATTTACCTTTTTACTGTATTAATAAAAATTATTGAAGTTACTATTCATGACACCCAAAAATAATAGAATGTTATTTACATAACATGGACCAAGGAATTATAAATATGGAATACATTTTTAAAAATTAAATTCACAAAATTTTCCATAATTAATTTAAATTTAATCCCATTATCAAAATGAAATTGGGTTTTTAAAAGATAAAACATTACAAAAGATTGCAATGTTTTTACATCATAGTTAATGGTAAAATTAATGTAAATGGAAAAGATTCAAATAAATGATAGAAAAATATTATATTTTTACATCAAATCCATTCAATAATATAATATATCTACATAAATTCTTTTGATGAAAAAAGATGTTTTAAATTAAAATTTTCTATACTTTAACTATTCATCAAAAAATAAAACTTAACGAAAAAATATAAAAAAATAATCCAAAGTAAATTTTTATATACCGCTTAAAAATAATTATTATAATTTTTTAAATATAATATATAAAAGTTTTAATATCTATATTTAAAATGGGTGCTCCATCAAAATGCGGCAAAACTACATTTTTTGAGAAATACTTCTTTTATCTGAAAAATTTAATTTGTTCTTATATCATGTATAAAAAACATATATAATGAATTTTAAACATTAGATTTAATATATTACATATATATTATTGTAATAAATTCCATCAAAATAGATTTTATTATTTTATAAACTCACTTATTTTAATTTAATTTGTTTTTCAGAAGAAAGTTATTACAGTTCATACCCACCATTATAATAACTAGGTTGTAAGGTAACATAATAATATTTAGTTGTTACCTTAAACATTGTCTTGCATGAAATAAATTATATCAAAAGAACTTGAAATTTTTTGCAACAAAATATAAGCGTAGTGTTTCATATACCTCAAGAAAAGTCCTTGTTGCGTATAATGCAAGCTTATCTTTGTGCAGCATAAAACACAATACATCAAAGAAATTTAAAAAATATATCTCATAAAAATATCAGGGTGTCATATTTTAAGTGTAAAATAGATAGATTAATCATATTATGGAGAAAATATTTAACCATAAATGGAATAATTGGAGTTTAAGACATGATGTTGTTTTGTAGGCGTATACGACTACGTATAAGTCTCCAATAGTGATGCCATCTTAAAGGATAGTTTTTGGAAGAACTTTTAGTTTTCAAGTAATGAAATTTTTATCTTTTAAATGTTGTAAAAGATATGAATATTGTTTTCAATATATTAAATAAATAAGGGACAATGCCTATAAAAATGCACGAATTTTGAAAGAGAAAACAATGGGTTTTATAAGAAAATTGATTCTAAACAAAGAATTTCTGATTGGGCATAAATTGATGCTATAAAATCCATTATTAAAATCTTCCTATGTAAATTTAATTCCAAATGGGACAGTATTTTAATTCTGACTGGTGTTTTCCCTTTTAGTGTTGTGAAAATTAAATAACCTAGAAATGATGTTTTATTCATTGTAAATGAATATACTATTAAAATGTTTAGAGATGAGATAAAGGGACCTCTATGGGAGGATTTATTTTTGTTATAAGATAAATAACAAGGAATAATAAATTTTTCTTCTTCCATTTTTTAATTTATAATAATGTTTGGGAGATATTAACCTTTTATAGTTTTAGGTTTTATTTTTTTCATACCATTTATTTTCATAGAATAATGTGATCATCATTCCAAGGTGTTATTCCTATTTTAACCATGATGAATTCACTGGGGCCACCATCCAATTTATAAATTAGATATGTTAATGATTTCATGATCATGATATGCTAAAATATGAATAATATTGCATCATACCCCTCTTATTTTCTTATACTATGATTTTATTTTACATCAATTGGGTCTTTATGGACATAAATGTTAGTCTATTTTAATTTTAATAAGATTTAGAGTTGACTAGATATTATTTTTCAAATTTAATAATCATGGATTTATGTGAATTTAAATAATAAAAAAACTACTGAATTTTTGGATGTAATTAGTTTAAATTCTACTTATTTTCATACTTTTAATAACAATTGATGCTGCTACGGGTTTGGACTCATGTTTTTGAAAATCGAAATAGAAGGATTTTTTCAAGTTGAAATCAGTGCATAAAAAAGATGATTACGTCTATTAGTTTGGTTGTTTTTTGTAATAGTGAAGAATATTCTTTTCTTTAAAAAAAATTCACACTTCCTTGAACATGAAATAGTTTTCAAATTTTACTTCTATGCTGAATTATTTAAGTGATAACCAGAAAGAAAATTTTTTATATACTGAGAGTTGTTTTGATTTATTTTTTTGGGTGTAAAAATACATTGATCATTTTTATGACCCTTCATACATAGTATTAAACAAATTAATTGATAAATATTTTTGTAATTTCAATTAAATTCACTTTTATCTCTTCCTCGAATTCAACATTTAGGAAAATGCCAAGTTTTAGTAATGGATGATGGTATTTCAATATTCTATGTTTTTTCACAATGAAGTTTATGGTAGAAACCCTCTATATTTTTTCCAATATCAATGTTTTTAATGTTTCAATTAATAAATTTCTAGTGATTTGAATTTTTTTGAAGCTTAAATGCTGATTTTACACATTAAGGAGTTTAATAATCTATTACAAATTAGATTTTATTGGGTAAACCATTTTTCATTTCCCACCTAAAAATACGTTGAATTGGGTAAAAATATTGGATGAATTTTATATAAATATTATTACTATTTAATTATTTTTTTTGGATTAAAAATCGTGAAATGTTCATTCAAATGAATTGAAAAATGGTAATTACAATCTAGGATGAACTCATTATTTTATTATTTATGATTTTTGATGAGATATTTCTTCTATTAAAATAATTATTAAGTTTTCTCATTCAAATTGTGCATCAAATTATTTTTTTTCTAATTATGTATGTTTGATCTCCTAGAGGTAAAGGGATGTTTGGAAATTCAGATGACTGAAAATTAAATTAGGTTTAATATTTTTTAAATCATTATGGTCCATAATTATTATAAAAGGGAAACATATTTTTAACAAAAAAAATTTAATTTCGTGAAGGTAAAATCATTCAGTTCTTGATGAAAATACATAGTTGAAATAATTTTAAAAACTATCTTTTTTTGGCCATTTATTATTTCGTGACTGAAATTCATTTTATTACACTTAAACTGAGTCATTATTTACTGAAGGAAAACCATATTTTGGTGTTGATGAATTTTATGAGACCCTTTATTCTAATATTTTCCCACAAAACAATTAAATTTATTTGTTTTTTAATTTCCAAAATTATATTTTTATTTTCCTTTTTATTATTGTTGGTGAATTTTTTGACAAAATAATAATAATACTAATATTGTATAAAAATATATTCTTAATTTCTTAATTTTAATTTTTTGATTATTTCAATGTTTAATGAGTAAATTATTCTAACCATTTTCTTATTATGCTATATTTTATTAAATTATTTAATATCATTATTTGTTTTTATTTATTTATTTATTTTCTATTGTTTCATTTATAAAAACAATTGTTGATTCATTAAATTTAATCTTTTTTAATCAATTTATTTATCATTTTATTTTATTATCAAATATAATTAGTTCGTATTTGTGTTTTTTATAATTATATTAGTGGGTTTTTTGTTTCAAATTATGAATTTATTTAACATTTCACCTTTAGGCTTATTTTATTATCATTTTGTAGTTTAATCGCATAGCCATTTTCTAATTGAGTATCACATAGTAATTTCCAGTTGGCAATTATAATGCTAATTGTGAGCAACAACCACAAATATTTCTTTAGCGTTCGATCTCATGTATCCAAATATTTTCAACTATTATGATGCAATTTTTTCTCAAGGATAAGTATGATCAGAGCAACAACCGAGTTTCTGATCTAATATCGATATTGAGAGGTGAAGGTGTGCAGGATTACCAATCTGAGACTCTCCCTAGACTCATCTGATGAAGCTACCAATGTTGAAGATTGTAGAAGCCACCACATAAAACCAGAACTGAGTAGACATCTAATTTTGAGTCCCTCACCACCGCTGTTGATTTCAACCATAAAAAAATCTTGGACCATTCTAATTAAATCCACATAAGGTGAGAACATTGAAGATGATTGACACTACCACTATGAAACTACATGATATTGGTGCCAATAATGGGGGTTTAGTGTGGTTTCTTCTCAATGAATACTTCAATCCTGAGCTCACTACGAATAAAATCCAACCTAATAAGTTAAAAAGGTGACTTACACTACCAATGATAGTTATAGACACTACAAGAAACAAACAATGAAACAACCCTATTTTGAATTTTAGTATTTCAAGAAGAATATAGATATAGTATGGGTTTTTAATGTTTTGGGTTTGGGATTAGACAATGATAGGGTCATGAAGTCGTCCATTATTTAGGCATTGTGTGTGTGTGTGTTTTGGGGTCTTTGAGTTGTTCGAAAAAAAGACTCTATGAAGTATAAATCAGGAAAGGATGGTCGGAATACATGTGAGTTTCAATTTTCTAGATTGTGATTTACTAGGAATGAACTAATCAAAATTGATCTTAGTTTATTCAGATTCAAACCTATCAAGCTTGATGGATAAGTAGATAATGAGTTTCAACTATTTAAAAATTTACTCATCAATTTGAGGACCGATCATGTGTCCAAAGAAGTGGGAATATATTTCATAAATATTGACAATAAAATTATTAAAGGAGGATTATTTTTTGGATATTTTTGAAATAAGTCTATGTATTTTGGATAAGGGTGAAATAATAATAAATTTTAAATTGATTTATAAACTTTGATCCATTTGGATTGACATTGGGAGTGGAGAAAAACTCACATTTCCATAGTAGAGACATTATAGCATGAACTAGAAGATCTTTTGAAGAGCTTCTACTTTTTTTGGGTTGATATGAATATCAAATTAATTTCTAATTCATTAAAAATCAGTGGATAAGCATTCTAGTGGATGTAACTACTGATTTTTGTTGGAGAATATTTTATTAGATTTAATTTCTTTCATCAAATCAATATTTATCTCCACACTTTTTTTCATTGAATAATATATTGAGGTTTGCTGACCAGTTTTTTGTCATTTCTCTTCTTTATTTCATATTATATTCTATCAATGAAACCTTATATATCATATTTCATTATAATTAAAAGCATAATTTTCACCCTAATTATTCAAACATGTCAATTCCCAAATGAGAATTTTCAGAACCACATGAGTTCGATTTGTCTTGGTTCTTAGTGATAGTTGACTTCTTCTACCAGCTCTTAATGAAAGGTAGATAATGAATGTGATCTTAGTAATTGAAATATATTTTTATTACTCAATGATATTTATAGTTATATATATTTTTATTGTGTTTTGAGAGAAGATATAGAGTGTAATTCATATAAAGAGATGAAGAAAGGATAAACTGGGAGAATCACTAGGAAAGGCCACTATTTCATTTTTTTCTTGTTTCCTGGATGTGTTATTTCCAATGTATTAATTTATTAGGTGTTTTAAAATTATAATATTTTCATTCGAGTCTATTTTTCCCCTTCTAAATCTTTTTAAAAAAATCATGAGAGATGAATTCATGAAATGCGACCTTTTTTTGGAGATAGCCCCAGGTACTTCTATATTGTAGTACTTAGATTATAAACGTGAATAAAGTTTAAAAACACCTGAAAACCTATAATTTATGTGACACCAATAAATTTATATCCTTTCATAGTGTATTTTTATAATACTATAGCATTAGTTTTTTTCAAAGAACCCAGATCACACAAACAAACAAATCATATACTTTGAAACTGTTACCTCTTGTAGGATTTTACTTAGATAGGTGATGTAAGAATTAGTTATGTAGCTATAGTGGAAAATATGGGTAATTAATTTAATGAATTAATTTTTTAGTATAAACATGATTATCATTTGAAATCAAATAATTTGAGTATTATTTTTTATTTATATCAAATGCAAGTGGGGTTTTTATGGTTGATTTCCAAGAACCAACATTATTGGTTTACTTTTGATTATATAACCCCATGAAATAAGTTTTATATTCTCAATTATTATCATTGTTAAACTTTTCCCCAATAATATTCACTAAATGTAAAAATATCCCTAGAATATTCATCATTTTAATATATTATAGAAATTCCCTCTATAATGATAATCATGGTATGAAATGAAAATATACTTAAATTGTTTCCTATAGTCTACATACATCAATATGAAAAGATATAGAATATGTTATAATATAAATTATAGGAGGCTCATAATCATTGTAATTTATTCTTATAAAATTTACACATCATGAAATCTAAGGGGGTGATATTGAGGTAAAAATAAACAATAAGAACTATATATAGTATATGATATTTTATGTTAATAATTGTCAGAATTTATAATGGTACTAAGTATGACTTTGTTAATAATATATACCATGAATGGAATAATTTTTTAGGACTATAATTCTGATTTATATGATCATAGATACCTATCATATGTCTGGTGCGTTATAAGATGCATGATGTTAATTGAAAGTTCAAGAAACGATTTATACCATATATTATCAGGAAAAATATATCTATGGAACTTTAGTAGGGATGATAATTCCTAACATAAATATATAGTCATAGTGAAAATTTGAAAGTTCAAGTTGACAACATAAATAAATTTGTCCTTGTATTAATAGATGATGACACATGTATACTACTTATTTCAGAATATTTTTGATAGAAAATGGATTTTTTTCATAGTTATTGTTCATAAAAAATATTTTATAATGTAAATATTATCATTTTACATAGAGATCATGATGTGTTATATGATATTACTATTGAGATTTGGTTTATAATTTTTCCACTTAGAAAGATACCTAAAGGGTCACACACTATGTATATCTAAAATCCCATTAGATTCAATCAAATTTAATTTTTGGGAATTAAATTGATCCTATTTTTTTATTAATGTCTAGTCAGGTTATGTCAAACATAATTAAGTTCTAAGTTATTATTATTCAGTACTAATTGAGTTAATAAAATTCATATAATATTCACAATTTTTAATTATGAGGGAAAGTGAATATTTAATTATTGTTAGTGTTCTAAAACAATCGCCCAATTATATGTAATTATATAAAAATATATATTACTTCATGGTATTTATTAAATTATATCACTTAAATACTTATATATTTATGAATTTATATATAAAATTAATATTGATGAACACCAAAGTTATTTATTTATCCATTTAAAATATTTATTATTATTTAAATAAAATTAGATAATACATAATGATAGGCTGATTTTGAATATAATATGAAAAAAAGGAGACCAAATTTTGGATTCGTAATTATAAACCCAAGCTATATTTTTTTATTTAATAGGTGTTAGTTAATTTTATATATTAAAAGTCCTAATAAAAACATAACACAAATTCATATCCCACTTCTAATTCCTCGTGATATTTAATGACAAATAGGAAGACTCATCTATGATTGGCATAAGGACATTGGAAATATCTTAATTTTTTATACTAGCACCTAAAGAATCAAGGGCAAAAATTTCATGAACTATATAGCATGTGGGGATTTATCTACAGTTATTCATGTTTATATCATTGAAGTAAATAAAAAATTGCTTTTAATGGGTATTGAATATAAAAAATTATTTCAGGAGGTATTATTTATTCTCATTAGAAGTTGATCATTAGATTCACCCCCAGTGCTTCAAAATCAATATCATACTATATCTCTAAGAGAAATATGGGTCTATGTCTCCATGTATCATTGAAAATACATACTTCTTTCCAATGGAGACTCAGTCCAGAAACCTATAATGGTATGACGTATTTAATTTACAATATTCCGAAAATGACTTTGAATATTTATATTATAATTAAATTTTTATTTGAAAACCATATGTGTTGATCTCATTTAAAATTATATAGGATAATTTTATCTAATCCTCATTATGTATGTAAATATTTAGTAAAAAATCAACTGGCACATGGGAACCACTTACAATATTCTCATATCAACAATCATGGGGAATTGAATTGAATTTGGGTTATCTCTATATAATTGAGAGAACAGAAATTGGTTTATAATATCATTCACATTCACTAATAATTTACATTTTCATTTTCTCTACACTTGATGTATATTCCTAATAATTTTAAATATTCCTTAAGATGCTTCTTCGCATAATTCTTCATTGTGGAAAACTCTACTCTTCATTTCTAATAGCCTTCTTTTTTATTTCTACATAGACATCCAGTATCCTCTTATTATTTGTATTTCCCATGGGAATGTAAGAATTTTAAAATTTATTATCTATAATGATAGTAATTATTAAAATTTTCTTATATATGTAAAATAATAATGAATAGAAAATCCCTTTATATTTGTGTCTTTAAAACATTGAATAATAGAAAAAAAAATTATGTTATGTGTGTAGTCCATGATAAGCCTCACAATGATTGTAGAGTTATATTTATACTCATGTACAGTAACCTATTCCTTATATCATGGAATCAATAATTTTCTTTCTATCTCTGATCCTTTAACTAAAGTTATATACTTCCCTATGAATATTTCTATTGAATTCTTTCAATCAATGTTAACTTCTTATTCCTCATAGTGATTCGAATTTGAAACCATCACTAATCATCATGTATCCTTAGTTGATATATTGTCAATAAAATGTTCTCAATTTTTGTACATAATAAATATATAAGTATATTTTTCATGTTACAAATTTATTTTCTATCTAGTTGTGGATTAGTAGTCCCAGTAAAAGATGGAGGTTGTTTTCCTATGAAGCGATCAAGGTAGTAATGCCTTGTTAGAGGGTAATGTGTCATTCCATATTGAAAATATTATTTTTCATATCATTTATCAAAATAATTTTTGTAAATATATATTTGATGAGTTATAATAGTATATTTTTTATTTATATATTCATTCAATCCCTACACTAGCCTCTATTGTTGAAATTATTTCCCAATCATCTAGTAAATGTTATTTTACATAAAATAATATGTTGTGATTATCTCTTTAGTAACACTATAAACTATAAATAATAATATATATTTCATTTATAAATATATTAATCCATTTATTTCAAATTAATATAAAATTTTCGATCTATCTTAGAATGTTTTTATATAGTTTACTAATGGTCCATCGGAAGTTATTTTCTCTGCCTCTGTTCTTATAAATCTATTTCTAAAAGTTTCTATAGAAATTTATCTTATAATAACTATAGTTCCTCTGATTATAAACATATATATCTAATGTATCATTATTATATTCATATAAAATACATAATACAATATTCATCTATTAAAAAGTTAAGTAGTTTATAGAAATTTAGAAAAATACATCGATGTTATAATTACATTAAAAAACATTGAATACAGAGTAATTAATAATTTATTAAATTAAAAAAAAATCATCAATGTTATCATTCAAAAATTTATTATAAGATACCTATAAAAATGAGTAAAATTAAGAAATCGACGACCTAGAGTTCTTTCTAGTGCTAACAAATCAAATAATCCACATATATCATTATCATGGAATGTATAATATAGTAAAAAATGAATTGTTAGTATAGATACATAAATAATGGAAGGGAAAAATATAATAAATGAATAATATAAGATAATATATTGAATGTAATTCATAATTCCATCCATTATAAAGAAAAAACCAAGGCATTATTTAAACACATCATATAGAAAGGGTAAGGCCACTCCCATTTCCTTATCTTATTTCTCACATGATACATACCATTGTAGTGAGAGGATCTGTAATTTGGGCTCCCTTTATTAAATATATAGGCAAAAGAAATTAAATCTTCTAAAAAAATGGATTATATAATAATTTTTAGAATATTATTTGGTGAATTGGTTATAAATTTGGGGAATAACATTTATCAAGGACAATCATACATTATTTATCATTATAGAGTAAAGTATTATATAAAAAGGTTAATAATTATCCATATAAATTGAATGTTTTACATATCTAGATGAATATGATTAAATTATAATGATGAAGTATATTTTCTTCCCAATTTTAGGTTTCTGATAAAAATAACCCTATAAACAAGGGTTGTATCAAAGGTTAATAAAAATGTGTAATCAATATATAAATATAATGTTTTACTATTAATGAATTATTGAAACAAGGGATTATATAAGGAAATATCATGGTATGTATGGATAAATTTACTCTATTTAGTTGGATATTGTAATCCTTCTATTTTAATTAAATTGGGCTTACAAAACCTTTTAAGAAAGAGCATCTAGTACATGCATCGTCCTTATAGAATGTCCATCTATGCCAAAATAAGTAGTAATAACATCTAGGTCCTCAATAAATCTAAACATTAAAAATATATATATTATATAACCATATATAATCAAAATTGAAAAAATTTCATATTCATTTTCCACATATATATATATATATATATGAGGCTTTATGGCTTTATATAAAAGGGTTTACTAGAATAAAAAGGAATTATTGTAACACCACAGCCCAACACACAATGTATTGTAGTTGGGCCAGTAGTTCTATATGGCCCCAAGTTAACCTCACTATATTCCAAAGTCTTCTGAATATCATCTAGGGTCCATAAGTATACCATAGTGAGACTATACTCTCTATTTAGGCCACAAAAACAATAAAAAATCATATATATAAAAACAAAAATAGTGTAACACCAAAAATAAGTTAGTAAAACTGATAATAATAACCACAATAAAAATGTTGTTGGAATGAATATTCCATACAATCCATAACTGATTCTCTATGGATTGAAAAAACACACAATTTTAATAAAAGAATAGAAAATCTGAAACTGAACTCTTCCATAATGTAGTTTAGAGTCATGTCTAGTCCATCATCTAAATACCACTCCTAGAATGTTATGCCAACAAATTAAATCAACATCACCCAATACATTACCAAATATTAACTTAAAAAAAATTTATTTGGCATTGGTACCCAGCTTCGATGGATATTTGAGCAAGGTGTGTGTACAACTATGTATCCCATGTCCAATGACTTTGCTAAAACTTCCAGTCCATATAACTAGTCAATGAAGAAGTGTTACTGATAAAAAATTAATTTACTAAAATCTAAAAAAATAAAAATACCTAAAAAATATGATCACTATAGGAAAACATGTGGTCAAACCTACCCACTTCATCTAGTTATATTGTATCTCTAATCAGGGTGAAGATATCCATAACTCGTACTTCTTCCAAGGTGTGTAACCAAGGAAACCATATCCATTAAAACATAATGGAATCCCAAGAGGATTAATCCGCAATTCTCATAAATTCATATCACCAAGAATATATTGAATTATCCCATGAAATAACATTATATATAAAATAGGTGAATCCATGGAAAAAAACCATTGCATTATCTAAATTGAATCCATTGATCCATCTATCCAAGGCATTAAGAGTAACATGATTGATTGGAATCCTGACTCACACCTAATGAATTTCATCTCATATAATCAAGAAATATTTGGGGATCTCATCCCATGGAATTCATAAGAGGACTATACGGAAATCCATGATTAATTCATAGAATTCAAGATCTATTCCATCACTATAATCCAAGGAGGATACACTCTATGAAATTCATAGTGATAAATCCGAAATAAATTGAAGGTGGATACTATAATTCCTTATATTTGGACTTCATTAAGTCTAATTAGGTGTTATCCCAGGGAATTCGATTGATTACATTAATGGAATCCATGCATACTCAAGGTATTACACATATTTCATATCAAAAAATGACTCCAAATTATGTATACTAATGCATTAAACCCATTAATATAAACAACATAATTAACAATTATTTACATATAAAGAAATAATTTTCTATCAAATAAACCATTATTTTAGATAAATTTCCCACGTTTATCATCATATAAAATTCTCTCATTTATAAATTGAATAATACATTCTATAAATATCAGCCCATTATATGAAGTATTTTCATTATCCCAGGGAAATAATTTAAATCCACGAAACATCATTTATTATGACGCCCCATCCCCAATTACTAAGAGTCAGTAAATTATTACATAACATTGGCATGATACAAGGAAATCATATATCGAAAGACTGATCAGTTTAGTAGCCTAGAAAATACTAGATACATTCAAAAGTTTTACATTACATTATAAAATGAAAAAAACTACAGCAATATTCTCTCCATAGACCACACTCATATCCCTTAGACTACCCTGAAAGGTCATTCAAAAAATACTTCTACACATCCTGGGATAAATAAAACATAGAAAGGGGTGAGCTCAGATGCTCAGTAAGGATAAAAATATAGTGGAAACTTTAATAAATAAGCATAAACATTTATTGAAATGTATAAGACTAAAACAAATGACTTTTAATCTTGAACTTCTGCATAAAATTGAAAAGATAAAATCACAAAATTCTATTTACTTATTCACATGGATATTCTACTAGTTGAATAAACACATGCAATATCAATAGCAACTTTTATAATGATGGAATGCATAATGCCTAACTTCATAACCACATAGTTAAGGCCTTGTGCTAAGAATAGAAATAAGATTTTGTCAATGCATTCTTCCAAGACACTAGTTTGTCTCATGATACCTACCGATGCATCGAGGAGCTATAGCAGGCTCCACCCGTCACATTCTAATTCCAATTGATTCCTCATAAGAAAAAGTTTTAAACATAACATAAACATTCATATTAAAACTAGCATAAGAAATGTCAATAATTTATCCATAAACCATGAATGGTGTAAAGATAATACATCCACAATCAAACATATTACAAAACCTCCAACACAATATCGATGTTTTTTATCATAACAAATCAACTTAAAAAAACTTAAAATCCATCAAAGGATGTTTACATAGATGAAATCAAAACCTTTTTAGAGAAATATCTCTATCTATTTTTAAATCTTTCAAAAGTCATGTAATTATAAAAAAAAATTCAGAAAAAATTCTTATAAGATTTTAAGGGAAGAATAGATGTTGCTATAAAGGGGGAAAATAGTTGTACCCACTATATAAGTTAAAAAATTTTCTTAACTTAATTTTGTCGAAAAGGTCATAAAGTACAATGTTTGGAAAATGACAGAAAGATTCATTTCAAAACATATATTGTAAAATACGAGTATAAATTAATTTAATCCATTTTATAGTATATAGTAAAAATGATTCTAAATACATTTTTAAGAAACATGGATGTTGATGATAAAGAGGTACCAGTAGATGCCCATGTATAAAACAACCTCGGATAATAAAGAGATTGTGAAATTAACCCTCACCTTTTACTTTTACTTGGTCGTGGGTAGGTTAACCTCTTGTTTAATGGTGAAATAATTTTTATTAAATTATACATGAACCATGTACATTAATATGATATCATATATGATCTTCTAATATTCCTTTGTTAATGATATTTCAGTAGTATCATCGTTTCAGGTGTTAACTGATTCGTTTTCCTTTATATGATTTATTCTGTAAGTAATGTTGGTTATGGACAGGATTTATCTTATTCATATTAAGAATGTTATTAAGTATTTAAACATTTTTTTAATAATCAAATGAAATTTGTTGTTAAATGGATATGTTGGGGTATGAACCTCATCACGTTCGTGGAGACGGTAATCCGTACGTACGTACATGGGAAAATATCATTATTTAGATATTAAAATCATATATAATTTGATGTTATATCATATATACAGAATAATTATCATGTTATTTTCTTTATTTACATCATTTATACTCATTATTGTACCCATCCAAATGATGAAGTGTTTGAATATCAAACTACACCACGACGTGGAGACCATAAGCCGTACGTACGCACGTATGGTGACATATCATTTATAGGATGGATAGAATAATGAATATAGTTGTACCATATTTATAATAACATCACAGTATATATAAAATACTGGAGTTATTATTTTATAATGGAAACCACAAGGAAAGAAGAACTAGAAGAAGAAAAGAACCTGAAAGAGGTGATGGAATATTTACCTCTTTTTCAAATTATGCCTTTTGATTTGATCAAAAGGGCTCTATAGGTTAGCTTCATGAAAAAAGTATGCCCTCTGCGATTAATAGAGGATAGTTTAGAGGCTGTTTGGGTAGGGTTTTTCCAAGCTAAATAGCTTTTAAGGTGTGAATTTGAGAGAAGGGGAAGTGCCCTTTTATAAGAGGGGTGACGGGCACCTTAGGAAAATACTGGAAGATTATTTTATAATAATATCATTTTCGGTTTCTAAAGGCTCAAAAATGATTTATTTCTAGGCTAAGGTGGGTATGGGTAGAAAACCACACAACCAATAGGTTTTAGACAGGTTTGGGTCACTATATTAACCTTATCTTTTAGATTTAACTTTTAGTTAATTAGTTTGACATTTACCATGTCTCTTTGTATTTTTATATTATATGGTTAATAAAGTTTCTATAACATGACAAGAGAACCCTAAGTGGTTCATTATTAATATATAAAACCTTATCTAATTCATTTTTCCAATCCTTATTTTTTTAGTATCAATTAATAATATAAAATTATTTTAACAACTCTTTTTTGTCAATTTTGACACTATTTGGTATTTTGTATTTTCTAAATTCATAATAGCATTATTAAAACGAGAAAAATCATTTAATCAACCCTAAAATTTCATATTAACCTAAAAATTAGTTTATTTCATAAAAATTCTCAAATTACATTTATTTGGGTATTTATAAGATCAATTATTTTAATATTTCATTAATAAGGTAATTACTGCATCATCATTGTGTCATACATAAATTCAATAATCTAATGTCTAAAAATTATAAATAAAATAAAATTATGTAGGAAATATTTTTATCTTTATAATTAATATTATATCGTATTTATCCAATGTGTAACACTATAATAAAAATAGTTTATTTATTAAACTTTGAATTTAACACTTTTAACTCTTTTATGAATTAAATAATAATAAATGTCCTAATCTAATCCATGTGGACCTAAAGGATCATATTTTATTACTAAGGTTGTTTTTGGTCTAATTAAACTTATCCAATAGAATGAGGACATGTGTTAGGGAAATAATAATATCATTTTTACCATTAATTACCCTATTTACTTTTAACCGTGGTAAATAAAATTCGAACGTTACTATTCACCAAAAAAATATTTTTATCTTATTGAATCACATTTTACTTTGTGATATCAATTTTGTCTCTCTTATTTTTGAAATTCAATTCAAAAAAGTGGTTCATGTATTTTCTCAATAGTGATATGTCGAACACATCATGAACTTTGGAGAGACTTGGTTGCATTGACAAACGGTAAGCTACAACCCCAATTCGTTCTAGAATTTCGAAAGGTCTGATGTACTTGGGACTCAATTTACCCACCATACTAAATCATATAATTACCTTTCTATGGAGATACCCTCAAGAAAACATGATCTCCTACCTGAAATTCCAAATCCTTCCTTCTCCTATCAGCATAGCTCTTTTTCCTACTTTGAGATGCTTTGATGTGTGTTTGGATTTCCTTCACCTTTTCCATTTTTTACTCAACAAGTTATAGGCCTACGAGTTTTATTTCACCAACATCATCCCAAAAGTTTTGTGTACGAAATATTTTCCATATAACACTTCATATGGTTCTATCTGAATACTTCAATGGAAGCTATTGTTATAAGAAAATTCTACCATAACTAAATATTGATCCCAAAAACCTTGAGAGTCATGTAAGAAAGATATCAACATGTCTTCTAAGGTTTGAATAGTATGTTTTGATTGTCCATCAGTTTTAGGGTGGTAGGAAGTTCTCAAACGAAGTTCAGTATCCATGGATTTCTAAAGACTTTTCCAGAATATTGATGTAAAACAGGGATCACGATCAGAAACAATCGATAGGGGTACTCTATGAAGTCTTTAAACTTTATTAATATATAGTATTGCTAAAATTTCAAGTGGTAAATATTCTCTTATCCCAATAAAATGTGCTGACTTGGTAAGATGATCAATAAGTACCCATATTTCATAATTCCTTATATGAGTCTTTGGTTGTCCCATGACAATGTCCATCGTAATATTATCCCATCTTCACTCAGGCATGGTTAGAGGTTTCATGACTCCTCAAGGCCATTGTCTTCCAGCTTTTACTTGTTGAAAAACCATACATCTTGACACAAAAAATGTTCCTTCAAATATCTATACATCTTAGTGCAACCAGGGTGCATAGTGAAATTGGAGTTGTGAGCATCATCTAACAAATCCTTTTTCAGATCAGGCATATCAGGAACACAAAGTCCCTTCCCAAATTTCAAAACCCCTTTTTGATATATGAAGTCATCAACCCCCCATCATTCACAGCTTTAATTTTATTTTGAAACTCCTCATCATTAGACTGGGAAATTTTTATCCTTTCTAGTAAAGATTGTTTGGAAACCATTTGAAATAGTATTGATGTTTCACCTTCCATGATTATTCCCATATCCATTTTCACTAGATCCATGAAAATACGATCTCATTAAACTCTCATCTTGTTCAAAAATCCATGATCCTTTATTCTCAAATAATATGCCACCTTATTTGCCTTCCCCGGGTCGTAGTGTATAGTGCAATCATAATCCTTGAGTAGTTCATGCCATAATCTTTGCCTCATGTTGAGTTCTTTCTATGAGAAAATATACTTCAAACTCTTGTAATAGTATAAATATCACAATTTTCACCATAGAGATAGTGTCTCCATATTTTTAGAGCAAAGAATATAGTTTATAACTCAATATCATGAGTAGCATAGTTTTTCTCATTAATTTTTAGTTATCGTGATGCATAGGAAATGTACATATCATTCTGCAAAAGGAAAAAACCATGTCCTTTCGTTGATGCATCACTAACAATAAAAAACCCATCATTCCCCGATGGTAGATTCACGATAGAAGAATTGACTAATCTTCTCTTCAATTCTTCAAAACAATCTTCACACTCTTTTTTACAAACAAATTTAACCCCTTTACATGTGAACTTGGTAAATGGGTTAGCCAATCGGGAAAAATTCTGGAAGAAACGCCGATAATAACCTACTGAACCAATAAAACTGCATACCTCAGTTTTACTTATCAGTGCTGGCCATTCTTGGATTTCCTTTTTTCTTATAAGACTCAACAGAGATTCCTTCCTCAGAGATAATATGGCCAAGAAAAGAAATCTCTGGAAGCTAGAATTCACACTTTTTCAACTTCCCATATAATTCATTTCTTCAAAGAGTCTTTAGGATAAGGCCATGTGATTTTCATGATCTTCGATGCTTTTTGAGTATACCAAGATATCAAAAATAAATACCAATACCATGTCATCAAGATATTCCTTGAAAACTATGTTCATTAGATCCATGAAAACTGATGGTTCATTAGTTTCCCAAAAAGCATTACTGTAAACTCGTAATGGTTGTACATGGTTCGAAATGCTATCTTTGGCATGCCTTCCTTCTTCACACACAACTGATGATATCCATATCTAAGTTCAATCTTTGAAAAATATTGATCTCAATAAAGTTGGTCGAATAAATCATCAATGCGATGTAGAGGATATTTGTTCTTTAACATTATAGCATTGATCTCCCTATAGTTATTGCACAACCTCATAGATACATCATTCTTCTTAACAAAAAGAACAGGGGCTCCCCATGGAGGAACAATAGGGTGAATAAATCCCTTATTACTCAATTCTTCTAGTTGTTTCTTTAGTTTCACTAATTCCACAGTGTCTATTCTATAAGGGGTATTTGATATGGGCCTTGAACCAGGAATTAAATCAATAGAAAACTCAATTTCTCATTCTGGAGGATGTCCAGATAAATCTTTTGGAAACACATCAACATATTATTGCACAATAGGTGCATCCTGTATTTGAACATCCCTTTCCTCACCCATAGTTATTTTATTCTCTTCCTCCCCAATAATTGAATTCAGTTGAGCTATTGGGGGTGCGTCCATATAAGAATCAGATGGTGATGTTTCTTCTCTAATGATAAGGTACTCCTTATGATCATCAAAAAGTGTAACATCCTCCTTCTTAAAATAAATTTCTGCATCATGGTCTGAAATCCAATCCATACCAAGGATTATATCAAATTCAATCATGGGTATAACGATACGATCAGCAAATAAATTATGTTTATATTCCTTATGGGAATTAATTCACAAAACTTTGTTGCAATGATACTTCCATTACGAGTTTTGATTAACAACTCCTTTGTTATATGAAATTGGAAATACCTAATTTTATTAGAGAACTGAGAATATATGAAACAATGCGATGATCAAGAATCAAATAAATCATTTTCTAAACTTGAGGAAACTATTAAATTACCTGCCACCACTTCTTTCAAAGCTAGAACCTTAGTAGTAGTGATCGCATAAGCTTGGCCTTGATCCCTTGGATTTTTCTGAGGTAAAATTCCTTGACGCTTAGGAAATTCATTTGCATAATTCCCACTTTCTCTACAATTGTATCATTCAACATTGACATCATATCTCCTCCCCTTGCAATAAAGAGATTGGTGGCCTTTTTCACTACACTTTTAACAAACTCTCATTCCCTTCAGTCAAGTACGAGGGTGTTTCTTCCCACATTTACTGCAAGATAGATATTTGAATTTTTCCTATCTTCCCCTTATTTCCATTTCTAGAGTGTTTAGCTGATCTTTTCTTATCTTGATTTAATTTAAGGTCATACAACTTGGAGAATTCATTTTCCATCATGATAGCACATGAGAAAATGTCTTTGTATGATGATAAGGATTGCGAGACTAATGATCGATGGTGAAATGGTTGTAACCCATCAAAGAAATGATCAATCTAACTTCTTGGGTTATATATATAATCTGTTGTATGCCCTAATTACCTTTTAAAGTGAGCCTCATAATTTGAGACATTATCATCCTCCTTTTTCCTCAGAATCATAAATTGCCTTTTGATATCTGGTCAATGGTCACAGGGAAAGTATTTTTTAAAGAAAATATATTTAAACTCCCTACATTCCATGTTTGATACTTCTTCATCTTCCTTTGTGTTTTTGATTAATGACCACCATTGATCTGCATCTCCCTTGAGGCGATAAACTGCCATGAAAACTTTTTCCCTGTCATTACTCCCCAAAGAATCAAAAAAAATTTCTAAGGAACATATCCATTGCTTAGCTACCAATGGATTTTTATTCCCCTTGAATGTTGGTGGTTGTAACCTCAGTAAGAGGTCTATAATTGATCCTCTGCATTGTAGATCATAATGTTTCTTAAGATAAATGTTATTATTCATTACTTGAGTGAGTTGTCCCAGTATGGTGATAAGCTGATCAGCACCAGTTGCTTCACCATCTCCACTATAATTATCTTGAGTAGATGGTAAATCCCTAGATGGGCTACGTGCATTGATACATTTTCCACTCCTTCCACTAAAAACCATTTCTAAACAATGGCATACACTATAATAGTTTGCGAATCACAATACATAATTCCAAACTTGTAAATAGTTAACATAATTTGAAAAGTTTATGGATATAATACATAATAATAATTTTTTTTGTAAGTATATACTCATAAACCTTTAATAATGGTTTTTAATGAAAATGAGAATTATCCTAAGCGTATCCCCTGGGAGTTTCGTAACCAAGAGTACAGTAAGGCCTGTTGTCGTGCACCAGTTCACATTTGAGTCTATCTCAAAGCGGTGTTTTTGGGTTTTCCCCCTAGGTACATCTGTGCTAGAGCAGCCTCTACCTGCCCGTATCCAGATAGGGATGTATTTCTTGGAAAACTAACAAAATCCCTATAGTACCAAAATTATAGTATGTTCATCTATACTAATCCTCAAAGTATATCTTAGGGTAATATTCTCTAATCAGTGTTTTTCTAAATCTAGCTTACTAGGTTTGTACTAAACTTCCTCTGATTTCAACTATAATGCCCTGGCCCTAGTTACCCAGAGTCAGTTCATTATTCCAAAAAAAATTCATGATACAAGGAAATCATGTCCCGAAAGACCGATCAATTTAGTAGCCTTGGAAATACTAGATGCATTCATAAGTTTTACTTTACATTATAAGATGAAAAAACTACAACAACTTTTTCTCCATAGACCACACTCATATCTCTCATACTATCCCTATAGGTCAGTCATAATATACTACTTCACATCCTGGGAAAAATAAAACATAGAAAAGTGTGAGCTCAAATTCTTAGTAAGGACAACAATATAGCACAATCTTTCATAAATAAGCATAAACATTTAAGGCAATGTATAAGCCTAAAACAAAAGCCATTTAAACTTGAAATTCTGAATAATATGGAAAAGATAAAATCAAATGATTCCCTTTACTTATTCACATTGATATTCTACTAGTCGGATAAACACATGAAATATTAATAACCACTTTTATAATGATGGAATGAATGATGCCTGACTTCATAACCACATAGTCAAGGCCTTGTGCCAAGACTACAAATACGATTTTGTCAAGGCCTTATGCCAAGACACTATTAGGTCTCATGAGACCTACCTATGCATCGAGGAGCTATAGCGGGCTCCACCTATCACTTACTAAGTCCAATGCATTACTCATATGAAATGGATTAAAAGTAACATAACCATTTTTATTAAAACTAATATAAGAAATGTAAATACTTTATCCATAAACCATGAATGGCGTAAAAATAATACATCCACATTCAAACATATCACAAAATATTCAATACAATATGGATGTTTTTTATCATAATAAATCAACATCAAACAAACTTTAAATCTATCAAAGGATGTTGACATAGATGAAATCAAAACCTTTTTAGAGAAATATATCGTTCTATTTTGAAATCATTTAAAAGTCATGTTATTATAAAATAAAACATTTATTTTTAAAAATATTCTTATAATCTTGTAAGGGAAGCTTCGATGTTGTAATAACGACAGAAAATAGCCGCACCCGCCGTATAAGTTGAAAAAACATTCTTACCTTAATTTTGTCGAAAAGTTCATAAAGTATCTTGTTTGGAAAATGATGGAAAGATCCCTTTCAAAACATATAAAGTCAAATATGGGTATAAATAACTTTAACCCATTTTATATTAAATATTAACAATGTTTTGAAATACATTTCAATGAAACATGGATGTTGATGATAAAGATGTCCCAGTAGATACTAATGTATAAAACAACCTTGAATAATAAAGTGATTGTTAAATTAACCATTACCTTGTACTTTTTATTGGTCAAGGGCAGTTTAACCTCCTATATAATGGTAAAATAATTGCTATTAAATTATATAATAACCATATACATTAATATGATATCATATATGATCTTCTAAAATTGCATTGTTAATGATATTTCAGTAGTATCATCGTTTCGGGTGTTAACTGATTCATTTTCCTTTATATGCATTGTTGCGTAAGTAATGTTTTTCATGGAAATGATGTATCTTATTAATATTTGAAATTATATTATGCTTTTGAACATTATTTCTAATCATCAAATGAAAATTATTCTTAATTGAATATGATGGGGAATGAATCTCATCGCGTTCGTTGAGACAATATTCCGTACGTACACACAAGCGATAATATCATTCTTTTGATATTAAAATAGAATATAATTGGATGGTATATAATATATACAGAATCATTATCATGTTATATTTATTATTTAAATCATTTAAACCCATTATTGTACCCATCCAAATGAATAAGTGTTTGAATAACAAACTACACCACAACGTTGAGACGGTAAGCCGTATGTACGCATGTATGGAGACATGTCATTCATATGATGGATAGAATAAGTAATATGGTTGTATCATGTTTATAACAAAATCAAATTATATATAAGATACTGAATTTATAATATTAGAATGGAAACAATAAGGAAAGAAAAAGTGGAAGAAGAAAAGAACTTTAGAGAGGTGATGGAATATTTACATCATTTTTGAATTATTCCTTTTTATTTGTTCAAACATTCTCCCTAGGATGGATTTATAACCAAAGGAAGGTCTCAAGTATGGATTTAGGATAGTTTATAGGATATTTGGGTAGGTTTTGGTTGAGCCAAGTGGCCTTGAAGGTGTGAATTGGAGAGAAGGAGAAGTGATCTTTTATAATAGGGGTGAGGGGCACCTTAGGAAAAGATTGAAATATTATTTTATAATAAAATCATATTCGGTTTATAATGTCCCCAAAATAATTTATTTAGAGTATTAGGTGGTTTTGGGTCAAAACAACTCAACAAATATGTTTTATACCGGTTTGGGTCACTATATTAACATTATCTTTTAGATTTAACTCCTAGTTAATTAGTTTGACATTTACCAAGTCTCTTTGTATTTCTATATTATATGGTTAATAAACATTATATAACAATCCAAAAGAACCCTAAGTGGTTCATAATTCATATATAAAACCTTATCTAAGTCATTTTTCCAAACCGTAGATTTTTAAAAATATTATATCAATTTATTATATAATAATTGTTTTAAAAACTCCTGTATGTAAATTTTTACACTATTTTGTATTTTGTTTTCTCTAAATTTATAACAAAATTTTTACTTCTAAAAAAATTCATTTAATCATCCCTAACATGTCATGTTAACCTATAATATTAGTGGAATTCAAAAAAAGTCTCAAATTACATTTATTTGGGTATTTATAATATCAATTATTTTAATATTTCATTAATAAGGTAATTACTACATCATCATTTAGTCATAAATAAATTTAATTATTTAATGTCTAAAAATTGTAAATAAAATATAATTATGTAGGAAATATTTTTATCTTTTTAATAAATATTTATATTCTAATATATCTTATAGGTAGACCAATATTAAAAATGGTTTAGTTATTAAACTTTTAATTTAACACTTTTAACAGTTCTTTGAATTAAATAATAATAAATGTCCTAATATAATAAAAGTGGACCTAAAGGATCATATTTTATTATTAATGTTGTTTTTGTTCGAATTACACTTATCCAATATAATTAGAACATGTTTTAGGGTAATAATAATATCATTATTACCTTTAATTGCCCTATTTACTTTTAACTCTGGTAAATAAAAATCAAAAGTTACTATTCCCCAAAAATCATTTGTATCTTATTAAACCACATTTTACGTAATGATATTAACCATGTTTATTGGATTGGTGAAATTCAATTCATATAAGTAGTAAAATTATGTTTTATGAAAATTTTCAAATGCTCATAGGAGGTGGGGGAAATATACTAAAAAGTTCAATAAAAGTATTATATATCTAAACTTATTATAAAATGACTCCAATGAATTAAAAAGAAGTTATATAGGTATTTTGTATCCTTATTTACCGAAAATAAATTTAAATAAAATAAATAATTATTAAAAAAATTTGGTTTTAAACTATAACTTAGTGTTTTCACTATTCATCAAAAATTGAATGTTTTCAGAAAAATACCAAAAATTCACCCTAAGATAATTTTGACATTCAGAATCCAAAAATGAAGTCCATTTTGAATGTTAATGTTTATAAAATTTCAAAAAGTGGGTATTAATATTCATAACGGCTAATGCTATTGGTTGTGGTGTGTTTGAAATCAATGTTGCGTACAACACATGATATTGTATTATTCAAAGGGAAACGCACAGTAGAAGTTTGGGGTGTTACATTTATCATCTATCCATTCCATTCTAATTTAAAATTTATTATATTCCCATTCCATGTCACAATACCATTTCAATTATAATTTAACACTTATAAAAACGTTAGTCCCAAATCAATAGTAACATTATAAACAATGGCATCTTTTTGAATCACCCTCTATTTCATAGGGTACTATCATGCATTCAAACTCATTTTATAGTTTTGGGATTTCAATTCTATTCTATCAAAAACATAACACAACACAATTCAAAATATTATAATACCATGATTATAATTATATTAGGTCTTATTCAATGGTCAATTCGACTTACCACTATCGATGATTGTAAAATCTCATTTCACAATCATTGGTTTAACAAAAAACAATTTCTAGATTAATTATGATAGTCCTTACTCAATAAACAACAATTATATAACCAAGGATAATGTCTAATTGAGGGAATTCTGAATTAGACAACATAATTCAAAAAAAATTATAAATTTTAATACAACACATTATAATCAACATGGCCACAAAATCTGTGCACATTAAAAATATAACAAGACAATGGGATAGGCTTAGGGACCACCTAACTTTACCTTAAATGAGTCCACACATCAGGTATTATCCCCAAGTTTGGTATGAATCAAAAAATAATAATAAACTATAAAAATGACCTCAAATTAGGGAATATTAGACATAAGATTCGAAAGATATTATGACAGTGTAGGAGGTTAAGAAATAAGGTAAACATAAACATAGAATTACCTGGGGGATAGATAACTTCCAATATTAATCAGTGAGACCAATAGCCCACCAAATCTACTGGATTGGATACCAACTAGTCGGTGGTGCTACATTGTCTTTTTTTTTGTTCCATATTTGCATCCCAATCCAAGGTAACACTCCTAGAATGCATCCTACAAAAAAATCAAATGTCAAGGGTAATTACATGAGATTCTAAAATTTTCAAATGGGTCTATAAACTAGTGGTTGGTAGGGTCTTATAATTATTAAAGTATATATATACTTATGAATGTAGTTTACTGAATGGTTTTGGGATATTCATATCAATATTATATTAATTTTATAGTTCAAAATTATATATATCATAACAATTCAATTAGAAACCAAATATGAAAGGGATAGTAAAAAGATTAAAATTAGAAAAGGGATTAGGGAAAGGAACTATTACTTTATTTGTTACGTTCCAATATTTTAAATATAGCCTCTGAGAGTTCAATGTTTATCCAAATTTCAAAAGAAACCAAAATAGAGTAAATTTGAGAAAAATATACATAGAAAAGTTGAATTTTTAGAGTAATAATCTCATGAGAATATGGATATTTATATATGAGATCTTAGGGAAATTTCATGGTATTTTGAAACTAGTAAATGGAATTATTCTAACCATTACGTTTTTGGGAAGGGTAAAATTTTAGATTTGAAATCTTTAATTGTAAGGAATTATTTTATAGGATGGAAATTTAAATATTCATAAATAAAAGTTTCTAGGAATTTGTTTACCTAGATTTAATAAATTTTCATTCATCCAAAATATTGTATATTAATATCATATTTCACAATTCATCATAATATTTGACAATGTAACTAAGATACAAAAAACATCCCCATTACCTAATTTTTATATCCCAAATTGAAAATAGAATCCCATTTTTTTATAATATGTCTCGAATTATATGTAAATTAATTAATAAATAAATAATTTATGTTACAGTAAATTTTATATTATTAATCACTATTTATATATACAAACACATTATTTATGATATTTATCTGGTATTTTTAATTAGAACATTACAGTTATCTTTAATAGTAAAATAACTATTAGGTAATTCTAATTTACCAGTCACATTCTAATGATCAAATTATAACAATTATATTCCCTCACTACTTTCATATAAATTAACTTTAATCTATACTATATCATCTCACTTATCATTCTATTACTTTATAATAAATATATATCCAATTTCATAAATATTTTTCTTAATTGATATTTATCTTCTAGTCTTTATTATGAATGAGGGAAGATTTATAGACTATAAATGTTGTATATTTAAATTTGTATAATTTATTTGTTCTTTAATTATAGTGAATGATACTTAATAATTTTTATTATATTACTATAAATCAATAAAATTATATAATATTTGATTATATTAATGATATGGATGTGCAATATTTATTTATTTTAAACTAATAGTCTTATTAATTATACTAGCACACCATGATTCTTAGAGGCATCCAACAAAAGGTAATTGCTGATTCCATAGTTTGGAAATCAATTGATAAGATAATAGTTCTTTGTGTTTTTAAAATGATCACTCTAAAACTCACTATTAATTGAATATTAGAGCATAACAATGAGTTATTTTCCCTTAAGATATTCTCTTGTGATAGGATGATGGTTGGATATATGTGTCTTCTTAGATAGTTCTGGAATCCTACATCGATGTTATCATATATTGTTTCTTGATTCCTAGTCCATTCCTCTATTGGGAATTCAAAAAATGTGGATTGGAGTTTTAAAATATCATAGGTAGTTGACATATATCAAAGGCAAATTCCCTTCATCGCTTTTTATTTCATAGGGTGGATGGTTCCACTACTTATTTGGAAAACTGGAGGTCCCATGATCTAATGATTTTATTTCCTCCCTATGTTTTTCCATTTTCAATACCATAATATTCTCTTCAGAAAGTTCACAAGAGAAAAATGTGAAATTGAATGAAAAACATGAATCTTCATTGGAATAAAATTCTTTCCATGCGAGAAATCCTGGAAAATTAACTTGATGCATGATAATAAAAAAATATATGGGAATAAAATTTTTACAATATTAATATTTAATATGGAAACTCCAAAAAAAGGAAAACAAACAAGAGATATTGGAGAAATCCTATCCACTAGATCATAGTAAAATAGGATAAAATTTATAAAAAAAATCCACCAAAATAATTTTAAAAGTGAAAAATACAGTCTGAGAAACATATTGAACTAAAAGATTTAACTATCTCCATCATGGGTTCATTTTTTGAATGAAAATTATAGAAAAATAACTAGGTTTTGAATAAACACCACCTCCAATCAAAACCAGGTAGAGTAGGGAAAATATTTGTCAGTTTAATATCCAAAATAGGACTAAACCTTGTACACAAGAAATAGTTAAATATATATCATCACAAAAGACATTTAATTTCTTGTATCTTGAAATGTGTCTTCCAAAAAAAAACATAACTCGATTTCTATAATTTTTTATTTTTATTTTTAACATCACGTGATATCCATATGTGAGGAGTACCCCTAAGAAACTCCACCTATAACTTCACTAGATATCACCATTATCCATATAATCTGGTGGAAAGCCTCAAATTTAATATTCAGTATAATAAAGTTCAACATGTCAGAACCATTATTATATATGTGAATCTTCTCAATCTCTATTATTTTGAATCATATAATTCTCAAGTACAATGATATCATACATTGAAATCTTTTCATTTTCTAGGAAAAGATATATCCATTCCCAAAAAATATCACTCTGAAAATCACAAAATAAAACATACCTATCCTAATTAAAATTGAGATCAAGAATAAAATTATCCATTAACATGATTACCTTACACAAAATATCTATAATAAATTTCAAATCAGTGGTATAAAAAGAAACAAAACTCTATAATCTAGAATATCAAGATGAAACTCCCCCTAAGAAAGTGTACAAATAGCCTGAAGTTGAATTCGTTGAATCAATATCTCATACTATATAAAAACATGTATTTCCAAAAGGTGTTTGTTGCATCACCCCTATATCCTAATTAGTGGAATGGGACTAACTATCATTGATCATTGAATGTAAATAAATATGATTACTAACCACATTTTCTTTGACCACATGAAATGTTTGAAGCACCTTATCAATGTATATATGATGGGATAATCATTTCTAAATTGGGGGATCATTGTGAATAAAATTTTGTAATTGTATACAAAATTCTTTCACCAAAAAGGATTGAAAAATATACTTATTCAATCTATAAATTATAGAAGTATCGTGAGAAAAAATAAGCATATCATCAACATAAAGTAGAAAAATAAAAAAAACATCATCAGAAAATCTATAAACAGAAATGAAATGATTTGAAGATGTATTCCAAAAACATTATGAGAAATGGAAGATTCAAAAATTAATATGACTGATATATAGTTTGATTCAATCCTTATAAATTCTTATTCAACCTTCTAACATAATCCTCTTCACCTATTTCAATGAAATATTCTTAAATTTCCATCTAATTCTTCACCTATAAATCACTATATAGGAATGTTGTCTTCAATTAAACCTTCTATATCTGTACAACCATATTAGTATCTAAACCAAGAGCTTTTAAATAAGTGTTTTAAAAAAAAGTGACCAAATTTATTCAAAATCCATATTGTTCTTATGACAGAATACTTTAAAAACTAAACAAACATTATATCATGGGATGAAAATGAATTATTCATTATTGATTAGATAAATAACCCAAATTTCCAAATCCCACTTACCCTTATATAACCTAAAAAACTGAAAAAGTGTGGTTTTATTGAAAGAAAATCATCTCATAATCCATTACATTAATTCATTTATTCTTCAGATCACATTACATCACCTTATCAAAAGATTATAATTCTTATCCTTTAGAGGGGAGTACGTACAAATTGGGTGAATACCATGTATAAGTGGTACAATGCATAAATTATCTCTTAATTGCAACAATGTGTTTATTCATAACCAAAAAAACTAGATAATATGAAACAAAGTGTGCATTGGAAACATCATATTCAACCTATTCACACTAAACATCATTCTATACATCAACATGATTATCATAATAAAAAACATTGAGGTACACAAGAAGCAAAAACTAGATCAGTCCAACCCAAACCACTAGAATATATAGAAGTTTAATTTTATCCCATATAAATTTTTATGATATTATGACCATCAATAAAAATTTTATCATTACTTCAAACACATTTTTTTAAACAATATCATTATACCTATATCCAAACACATCATGTCCATAACAAAAAAATTGAAATGATTTGTCTCACCATCCAACTTAGATATATAGTCTCTATGAACATGAACAAAGCCCTTGGAACATAAAACATGAAAGTGGGCATACTTGATCAATATTCCATATCAAAACTTGTGATGAGTATATTATTCAAAAACATCCATGGGTGATAAATTTTTAATATATATTTATGTAAAAAATGTGTCACCCTAATAATGTGTAGGATACATTTATTCAGAAAGAAAACACCAAAAATATTTCCAACAAATCCCTCTTTATTCCCTCAGCTACACCATTTATTTAAGGTTACTTGGGAGGTGTATTATCATTTTAAATACCTTATTTACTATAATAATCTTCAAAAGGACTACAATACTCACACACATTTTCAATGAAACTACATTTTATCTTCTTAACTGTTTCCCTCTCAATAGAATCCTGAACACTATTAAAACAATTGAGCACCAAGGTTTCTTAATTCAAAAATTAAACTCACAAATTCCATGAGAATTACTCAAAAAAGATATAAAATAAATTACCTCACATAAATCCTTATATTTCAGAATATAGTAAACATCACAATGTACCATCTCATGAAAAAATAAATTTCTATGGTGAGGATAACTAGTTAAACTAATTTTGTCTATTTTTCATCCATACATTGATCGCATGTCTACAATTTAACATCCTTTGGAACAAGAATAATATTTCTATTTTCCATAAAATAAAGTCTTGTCTCACTAATGTGGTTAATCCTCTTGTGAAATAATTTGAAAGAAATAATGGACTCAACAATATAGGTAGCATCAAAAGAAACAAACACTTTAGCCAAGTAAAAAATCAGACTAATTATTTCCAATTTACTATTTAGAAAACATTTAAAATAATCTAATATATGTATATAGAAGTACATAAAAAACAAGAATCATCAAGAATACTTGAATTAATTATATTTAGATTAATCTCAGAAGAATTTTTTTTAAATTATATTACTTATTACATTGGTCTATAAAAAACCTGTACACATACCTTCAATGTCAGAATGACCATTATTACCCATACATGTAATCATTAAATTATATGGAAAATATTATTTAAAGAACACCATTATTTATTTCACATGAAATCTATTACTATTTTCAACAACCCAAAATGGATCATCTAAATAAATATTAATGTAATCACAAATAATAAAAAGATCACCCCCATAGCAGTTAATATATGATCATCAACATCAATATTTTTTTTATTTATTATATTTTCCAGTCGATAAAAAAAATTCATTGCATGCCATTTTCTTATAAAAATTATGACACTCAAACTCCGTTTTATTCAAACTTTATTTTCTTATACTCATTCTTTTATATTGACTATTTTATCCGTCATTTCATTCATGACATATCCTGTAGTTCTCTAAGATAAATATATCTAAAGAAGATATCACTTGAGTATGTCTCATAAGATATTTTTTCAATAAAACATAATTGAAAAACATAAACTTCACAAAGACAGTAGGATTAGAACCAATTTGAGTATTGCTTATATTTTCCCTCAAATTAGGTAATTTATTACGCAAAAAAGTGCTAAAACCTCATCTTTAAAATTAATACTCCTGCCAAAGATATTTTCAAAAAAATCCTAAAATTTGTGAAAATAATAATAATTGGAAGTATCTTATTTTAACCAAATCAAATGTGTTTCATCACATTCCTTTCAAACCATAGATGAATGAAACAAAAAACCATCCCATGATCAAAATATCATTCTATATTATAAATTTCTTCAGGATTTTAGGTACCAAACACCATCTAATGCAACCACTTAAAAAAAATAAGATCCTACATTTTTAATCATCACATGTGATAATTTTAATCATTCATTGAGATTATTCTATTGTAATTTTCATCCATGATTTATAAAAAAACTACTCTAATTCCATTGATTGAGTAATGTTGAAAGTGATGAGTTTGAAAAATAATGAAAAACATTAATGTGAAGTAGAATAAAATTCTCTAACATTGAATGATTATAAAATATAAATCATATAAATAACAATAAAATTTTTTTTATTGAAATAAATTTTTTAAACCATATATTTTTAATAAAGAGAACACAAAAAATAAAAAACTTGGGGGACCTAGTCCAAAAACAAGATCCACTAACATAAAGTATTACATGATATGAAACCCTAAAGATTATTGGGATCTAAAAAGGGATACTCAATAAAATATGTTCATTGGTATGAAATATATGTAACTAAAAAATTGGTATCAAAGAATATATTCTGAGAAATAAATCCAAATAAAAGATATATGTGTGAATTGGTGGCCCATCATATAAATGAAAACTTTCAAAGAAAAACACAAAGATCAAAATAAAGATAATTTTCATTCAAATACAATAAAACCAAAAACAATTATGGTTCAAGCTCTAAAATAGGGATAAACTATTAATGAATGAAATTAAACATATAGGAGTCTCAAGAGAGCCTAAAAATGTTCACCTCTTAAAAGATGTCCACCTAAAAAATATAAATCCATTACACCATTTTTTTATTATTTTTTTAATGTCAATTGAGGGACCCCCATGAGGGCCACTAATATCAGATTCTTTTTACATCCACATCTACACTATAGATGAATATGTAAGCTCTTATTATGTTCATGTTCTTCATTGAAACCTTGGTTTTTATTTTAGTTATCTAGGGAGATAGAAGAGTTGTCATAATTTATTTAGAACCTATTTTTAATTTTTTTCTTTCTTTCACATAGATATAGTAAATTATGATGAAGATAGTGGTCATTAATCATGGTTCTCATTGGTGATAATCTAATGGCGCTTCCCTTCATTGGTGTCTTATTTCACTAGTGAGATTCCAAGTCTTAGTTAGAGGGTACTAATTTTTCATCACTTCTATTATGAGCCTCTAGTTCTATTTATTTATCATTAGATAAATCATACTCAAATTACCCCTACAGATATTCCTCTGACTACCTCACATTGATTACATATGTTTTCCCTATAAATGGGCTAAAATTAATGGGTAAACTTCTCAATTATTATTCTCAATGTACTATATCACTAGTTTTACACAAAATTGGGTGTTTCTTGGATATAAATGAGCCTATGTGAGTATGGTTAGTTGTAGTTTCATTGTTGTACCTAACATTTAGTGGATTTCACAGGATTTAATTCTATTGGGATTCTCATCAAGACCTCCTCTTAAGGTTTGGTATACTTTGACCCTATAACTCGGGGATTCTAGTTATATTATTTTTAGTTATCATACCCTATCTTTGTAATTTTTTAATATATAAAAAAAGGACTAGTAAAAATGATTTATTTATTTTTGTTTCATTTTAATTGAATATTTTACATATGATATGTCTATATAACACATTATAAGTATCGGTATCAATCCAAAAAATATAAATATCATTCATGAAATTTTAAAAAATATATTTTTTATATAAAAATTGTTTTAAAAAAATGATATATGGATATTGATGGTTATGATATAATTTTGGTTGACATGGTAGTGTTTTGGATACAATATCACATATCAATGACAATGATATAAGATATCACAATTTATGGGAGGCTCATATGTGGGTTTTAAAAAATAGAGTGATGTGACTTATTAAGTGATATAATGACATCACGTGACATTTTATAGTTAAAAACCCACACTTTATGGTATCATTGGCATGGATACCAATATATGAAAATATTATTTTTGTGATAAGTTACTTTAAAGAATTGGTAAAGTTGATATGAGTGAGTGGGTTGGATTTTTTGTCAATATATAAATCATATTAAATGTTTAATCAGATGATTCCATATGAAATAATATTCAATTTTATAAATATCTTGATTCTTTCATCATGATTCATGAATTACATGAATTTATTAAGGATCCTAGATGGAAGGAGGGTCAATCAATAAAGTCCACACCCATGTTTTAGGTTTTCATGAGAAAACCTTTCCCAAAATAGGCAACAAGAAAGGAACCACACTTATGGTTGCCCCCATGGTGGTCTTCTAGTGTGCTTGTAAAAAAGACATGGTCAAATTTTTCAGGGTAGTCCTCATGGTGATCTTCCATTATACCCATGTAAAACTAGAAATCCACAACACCTATGGTTGGTCTGGATGTTGGTTGTGGTCGATTGGTGGATTTGCAGTTCAAAATAGAAAAAGGTGAATGATCACACCTATGGTATGAATATTCATGGTCAACATGTAATGAACATGAAAAAAATAGATCTAGAGGAAAATTACCATAGTTCTCAATGTTTTTAAGGAAAAAACAGTCAACTATTTTTCACTAGATTGTGGTCAAATCTATGTAGTGAGTATTATTTCAGTATCGAGTGGTTATGATGATGTGAATTCATGGATGACTCAATAGCTCTATTAATCGATATCTAAGGTCATTTTCAGTAGCATAAAAGATATAAAGAATATAAACAACATCAAATATCTCAAAATATAGAGGGATTAGTTTTGTTTTTTAAAGGAATGAATTAAAATTATCAATTATACATTGTAATTTTTGTTTTTAAAAGTATGTTTGATGTGTATGTGATGTTTAAGAAGTGGGTGGTGTGTGTGAAAGGAAATTTTTGTTAATGAATAATAATAGAATAGATAAATGATGTGGTGGTTACAAATTGAAAAGCTTGAGAGATCAAACATGATTTTCTATAGGTCAAAGAAGTAGGGGAATATTATCACTACATCAAAAATGAAGGTTATGGTTTCAAATTTTTCTTATTTTTTAAATCATTTCATCATAATTTTAATAGTTTTGGATGCACTATCAAATTAAAGAGACTTATTTTACCATGATTTTAATGATAATCCCTTCTTGTTTTACCAACATTTTGAACCTAGTGGCTAAAATGGTATCAGTGAACTCCCATAGAATTTCCTTATAGTTTTGATAGGTTAAATTTCTAAATATTATTTTCAATTCTTTTTTGTGTATTACATAGTGATAAAAAATCATTACCGGTGATTAAGTTTGTTTAACTAAGGATACAAAAAAAGAATTGAATCACTCATTCACCACTCTAATTATTCTTTGCTGATCTAAGAGGTGGATTTTTAAGTGGTATCTAAGGTATGGTTCTCATTAATAGTGATTTATTTACATGATGTTTTGGAATTATCCATATTATAAGTGTTTCTCAACATAAATATGGTGTATACGATGGACAATAATAATTTAGTGAATGAAAATGGGATTCCTATAATTTATGGGAAAATCTATCACATATAGAAAGACTAAATGTTGTTATTTCTATTATCTTTCAGTTATTATGTGATATAAGTTTCAAATTATGGGTTTGTCCCTATAAATAAAGTGTTTTGATAATATAAATATATAATATTTTTTTTAAACTATAGGAAAAAATAATGATATTCAGTCATCACTCCCAGAAGGTGAGTTTTTAAAATACAAAGGACTCAAAAACCCAAAAACAATGTTGGGTAAAATTCAGATTATCTATAATGGAAATGAAAAATTTAAGAAAGATAATTTTTAGTTTTGGAGACTTAAGTATGAATATATATCTAGAAGTACGAAAATGAAACTATTTTTTAATTTCTTTACTAGGGAGAATGATTTTGTGAGCACAATCAAAGGATATGATAATAATTTAGAAGGTGTAGATATTATTTAAAATATTTAACATATATTACAAGATAATTTTGATTATAAAATCACTTATTTAGAAGAAAAAAATTCGAGTGATATTTATCTTGATGATTTTCATAGTATTTTAATATCTTATGAAATGAGTAAAGATAGTATAATCAAGAATAAGCAGAAGATTGAAAAATAAATCTCTTGATAATACCTTTAATATAGAGAAGCATAAAAATAAGGTTGATAAAGAATATTTTGATTATTATGATTCTAATTCTCACTTGGATTAGAGTTTTAAATAGTTATTTCTCTAATCTTTAGAAATAATAGAAGTGGAAATATAGGTTTTAAAGGTAATATTCCACTAAAAAAATTTCGGTTAGGAGTTGCTGGAAATTTTGTTGGAATGTTTCCTAAGATACAAGAAGATAGAGTTCATGATGAAGAATAGAAAGCACCAATGAGATTATTTAAGAATATATTATCATTGTTTTAAAACTGTGGGATATTACTAAATGGAATATAAATAATTTCTCAATGATAAGGAAGGGAAATTTATTTTCTGGGGGTGAAAGAAGTGATAGTGGTGATGAAGGAGATGAAAAAGAGATATCAGGAGATGATTATTAAAAACATATTTTTAAAAAGTTAACTAAAGATGATTAAAATTTTGAATGATTTAGTGAATTAGAGGATAATAAATGATTTGATATAGACTTATTACTTAAATGATAACTCAAAAGGGACACTCAAATATCTCAATATAGAAAAAAAGAGATAATAAACACAAATAATGAAAATTAATATTCTAAAACAAATAAATCAGTTCATACTGATGAAAAATAAAAGATTCAAAAAATATAATAAATTGAATAAAATTTTTGTTGAACATAATCATTCATGATCCAATAAGGAATATGGAGTGGAATGGAAAGATAATGAGTTCAATATTTTATAAAAAAATTGGGGTTATGGGATAAGAACATGAGAAAATTATGTTGAATTCCTAGAACTCTATTGATGAAGTTTGGGAATGCTCCAATAAAGGTCAAGCTCTTATAAATCATCAAATAGTAGTAAAAAACAAATAAAAAACATTGTATTAAATTATTTTGGTTCTCAGAAGAAGAATAAAACCAAGAAAAAATTTTGTTAGTAAAATCAAGTGATTTTACAGATTTTTGAAATTCGTAGAGCATATTGTTTAATTCAAAAACTTCTTTTAATTATAAAGGAATAAAATTATGAAAAAAAATTGTAAATTAAGATTAAATAGTAATCAATTCACAAATAAAAATTCACAAATAATCCAAGATTAATAGTGAAAGGATGAATAAAATATAAGTTCATCATTCTTGATACTATGATGTTATTACTATAAAATATTATTTTTATCATCATTGTTGGAACTTTGGAGGTTTTGGTCACATGTAAAGGATATTTGGTTAAATTACTAATACAGTGATGAGTTTAGATGGTTTAAAAGGTAGAAATTAAGGGGGATTCATCTAATTAAATAGTAATAATTCATATTTTACCTGATAAATATAGATTTAAATTTTATGATATATTTCAACCATTTAAAGATATATATCAATGATTTGAGTATCCAAGTCATCTATTAAAATGATTTATTTTATGAAAATGTCCAAAATATTATCGAAAGATAGTGTAGAGAAGTATCAAAAGAAAAATAAGAAAGGAAAAGAGAAAGCATTGCTGTGTCAAGTTTCCTTTATATCATCCAAAGTATAATTTACATGGAATTTGTATAGTGGTCTTTCTTTATATATGACAGGATATTTGAATCACCTCAAGTATGTTGAAAATGTAAATATGACTATATATCCTTTATAAATGATGGGTTACTCAATAAAATATTATTTGTTATAACATCATTGATTGGAAAAGGATAAATTCAAATCCTAGATTACAATGTATGATAAAGGAGTGAAACATAAACTTCTTAGTGTATATCAATTATGAAATGAAGGAAATGAAGTGATTTTTTATAAATACAGGGTTTTATGAAGATCATGAAAGATGGATGTATATTAATAGGAGTAAAATGAACAATATAACATTTATTTCAGATTAGTGATATTTTAAATTCTTCTTATTTGAGCATGAATGGAGAAAATAATCTATGGAATCAAGTAACTGGTCAACTTAGAAAAAATAATATGTGTAAGCTTATTAGTGGATACAAATTTCAGGATATTCCTAAATAAAAAGGAAAATTCAATTCAATTTTTTATACTTGTCAAAAGTGGAATACTATGAATTGTAGAGGCCAATGTTTTCTTATGACTTTGAAATATTTATATATATATTTCTCGAGTTAGGCACTGAAACAAAGCGTGATTCTGATGCCTGGTGTGGCTGGAATAAATTTTATAAAAATATTAAATATATTTTATATTGTTCATGAGAATATTCTTAAATAAAAAATTTTAACTCTTAAATAGAATCTCTTATCATAAATCTAAGACAATGGTTGAGTCCAGAACATGGTTTTTACCCTAGGCACAACATAAATAGGTCATTGCAGGGTGTTTAGAATACTCTCCCTTTGGTGGTACGTTTAGTGGATGTAGTTAATTTAATAAATTAATTATTTAATATAATTTGACCAAAATGGTTCATAATAATAAATAATCATGGAAAATTAGATATTATTATCCTTATAGTCATTAAATTTCCAACTATGCACTCTTTCCTCCTTCTGTTGGTAGATCACCTCAGACGGCAATAAAAATATAGATCAGAGTAGATTGGCATTCAAGTAAGGAAAAAAATTCATTAAATCATTGGTTAAAAAGTTATTTGATTAATAATTACCTAATATTTAGGTAAGACTCATCAATTTTGTGATTCACACCATTTTTTCATTAAATGGTTTGAGCTGATCGATCCATTCTATTGATATGTGCCAATTGTGGCCAATTGTATGTTCCTGTTTATTGAAATCTTAATTAATTTCATTGGTTTCTAACCCAGGATCACCATTCATGATTATTGACCATGGAATCTTTTCCAATAGTCATATAATCCTTTTTAATGGTGTTTTTATCCCATTTCTTCTTCATTTTTGTCACTTGTAGGACCCCATGGTCCCGATTTGACATTGTCGGACAATATTGAGCTCAATTGGTCCTCCTAGAACTATGATAAATCAATGTGAAAATAAAGGAACAATGAAATGATATTATATCTGAGATTATTTTGAGTAATATAAAATCATTCTTGATGATTGAGATCCAGGACTGAAGTTTTTAATCTTTGAGATGTGTGGTTCATGGGACAAACCCCTAATAAAGAATGTTTTCCAATTTCTAGAGATTGATGGTCAGAAACCACAATCTACGGCCATATACGCAAGTTTTACACGAATATAGGGATGGATCTAAAGTATTGAGGCTTGATTTGATGTTCCAAAAGTATATCTAAATATCTGGAAAACTTTTACAAAACCCGACTACATGCCTTGTAGTGGGATGAACACACGACGTGTATCCCTTTAGCGGTGGTGGCTATGGATTTGGGAAAAGTTAATTACTACATGGTGTGTATCCCTACTAAACATTGTGTTCCCATACCTAGTCTATAAACCCTTGTGGCATATCATAGGAACAGGATCACCTATTGAAGTATAAGGCTAGATACCCTGACTTGTACCTGAGTACATGTACATGGGGATATGCACACGAACAAAGAGTTAGTACTCAAACACAGGGTCCAGAACACAGACATGGACTGAAGGAAACATCCCAATCCTACTTGACATAGACACACCATTTAAGTCCACCTTATGGAGTATACTATTATTGTCCTAGAATTCATGTTCCCACAGGGACATGACCAGGTGGTGGAGAGGGACCACATGTCATATACCCCTTATCATATTTTAGGAAACTTCAATCATTTGTATGTACTTCGTTTGAACACATATTTTTTCCCATGTGTATCCTATCCTATGTTTTGTTTTTTCATAGAACATTACCATGGCCTTTGTTTTGAATTTTGAGATATTTTGTGGAGTGTTTTGGGCAAGACGATTTCTTAGGTGATGCTCGATGACAGAAGTGATCATACAGGGTCACTAGAGACAATCAATGGGTATCCTCTAACATTATAGGATAGTGCAGTTCCTTGATGAATATCGATTAGTACCACCAATAGGGCTAGTAAGTGGAGTTACTTGATTTCTATTGAGAGGTACCTTTTAGTAGGGCAGGGAAGGGGATTTCCTCAACAACTATCGAATGGTACCTCCTGGTAGGGCTAGGTAGTGGAGTTACTTGGCGATTACCGAGAGGTACCCTCTAACATGGCTGGGTAGTGGAGTTTCGTGAAGACTATCAAATGGTACCCTCAAGTAGGGATTAGAAGTGGAGTTCAATGATGACTATTGAGAGATACCATCCAGTATGGATGGGTAGTGGAGTTCCTTGATGACTAACAAGATGTACCCTCCTTGAGGGCTGGTAAGTGGATTTCCTCAATAACTATTAGAGTGGGACCCTCCTGTTATACCATGGCATAGGATTCCTACCGATATCTTGATTCCTCTTCACTATTTGGAATATTTAATAGGCATTACATGACTTGGATGGATACTTCTAGGCAAATTCTTGAGATGTTGGGAATCATTGATGATCTTTTGGAACCATTGGATACTCTTCTTGTTGGGTTGTGATGTGATCATTTTAATTTATTTTGACTGATATTATATATATATATATATTATGTATCCAGGAAATTTATTTTATTACTCTCTTTCCTAGGGATACAAAGATGTGCGGGGTATGCCATGTTATTTCCATGTTTTTCTTCTCATGGTTGGATGAGTATAATTTCCTGATATAGGTGTTTAAGACTCAACGTGTAGTTAATCCAATCAAAATTTTGATCCCCTTGTGTATGAATGAGATTATTTTCAATCTTGGTTTGGGTTGATATATTCTCACTGACTGTATCTTGTATCTATTGTCTTTTAATTCCCTTTGTATCTCTTACATCTCCCCCTTCAACTTTTAGGGTGTCATACTATTCATGTATATACTCACCCCTACAAGGGATTTTCCTACACATGTCATGTCTTATGCAGACTACAAACTGGTCAATGGTTACTTTAGAGGAGTTTTGGGATACCTGGTACTTTGGGCTTCAAATAGGTGTTGTATCTTGGATTCAGGAGATGGTCTCTATCAGCATTTTATTCTTTTTATTTTTTCAAGTTAGGACATATTTCTGGTTGGGCATGTATTTTTCCCATTTACTTTTCTATTTTCATTGTCGTACTCTTGTACACCCTAGAGTTTATGCATACATGGTTGACATTCAAGATATGTTTCATATTTTACTAATTCCCTTTCCCCTTCTTCATCGATATTGATATGTTTTTTCATACAACTACATAAGAAAAGTCCTCCTTATGTTATTTAAGACTTCAACACTAGTCACCGACCATTAGCTTATGGGTGTGGGCTTGGGGAACTTGTGAATTAATCCCCACCATTTTTCGGGTCAAGAAAAATTGGTATTAGAGGTGGATGGATCCTTTTGAAAATGTTTGGACTAGTCCCCTTTAAAGGGATTGGTTGGGTTTAGGGAAACAGTGTCAATGATTCTCAAGTATGGCTCTCTGGCTTGGAAATCTAGTAATGGTATAAGCGGTTGATGTATCTATTCACCACCACCTTCACTACCTTCTTTTCCACTCAACATACTGAGGTTTCAGCTACATAGATCAATGGTACATGCATCATATAGGATTTATTATTTTACTATCTTTCTTGATTCAGATCCTCATTGTTGTTATATATATATTCTCATCTAACCGTGGTAGGTCTTAATAATCTCAGGTTGCCTATGTGATGACAGCTTTCCAGGATAAAACTACAGGATTGTGAAGATGATCCAATGAGTTATTAGGTTTTAGTTTGGGGTCCATTATGTGACCCCTTCCTATATGTGAGAAGGAAATGACACCTCCATCCACCAAGAAAAAAATCATTCCAATAGAGTAGACTGAGGATGTGCATAGGCTTAGCACACTCTAAAAGTTCCAGCGTAATAGGTTGCTAATGTTTTTTGGTGATCCAGATACTCAGGTATCATAGGATTGGATAGATTTGGTGCTTCATATATTTTGGCTTGTCCAAAAAATGATAGATCATGTGGTTTCACTGGAATATATCTTCTTCCATGAAGAATATAAGAATTGTTGGAACCTCGTTATGCAGATGCATATTGAGTCGACACTCTCATGTCCTGACTTCTAGTTGTTCAATGAGGAGTAAAACCTCTTATAATTCATCTTAGTCCGGATCTAAGAGATTATATATCTATAAAATGGGGGATGATAGTGGTAGATTACGCATCAATGTTCATAGGCCTTGCCTGGTACTCGCTTGACATGATCTGCGTTGGTTAATTTGGAGCATGTAAGTTTGAGCTGAGACTCCACCAACGGATCAGATCCATCATAGTTCCCATATATACCCCCACCTATATCAGTGTGCTGGATTTGACACTTTTGATAGAGGCGTTTATTTCATAGGGATTCCATAAAACTGGGTATGGAAGTGGGAATCATAGATTTTAGTCGTCTGTGACAGCTAGCAGGTACCAGTCAGTGACATCTCAGCATAGAAAACCCTTTCACAAGAAGACTCAGTCATGTGGTCATATGGTACTGAGGTATCAGAAAGAATTATGGAATTAAAGAGAGGTTAAGTTCTTCTCTTGTGGTGGGTGGGGTATCATGGAACTTCACTTCCCAACCAGACTTGCCAAGGAGTACATGCAACTTGCTGATGGACCCCCATGTAAGAGGAAGCATCGTGATTTGGGATTTACCATGAAAGGGTAGTGTGGTCCCTCAATAGGAAGATATGGGAGATGAGTAGGGTGAGATATGGGTGGTTGATGATGCTTTGATATCCACCCACCACCACCATCAGGTGTCCCACATCATGCTTAAGGATTTGGTGGTCAGGGTCACAAAAACTTATAGGCTTAGGAGGCTTATGACCCCATAATGCATGAGATGATTGGAGTTATGATTTGTGAGCTTTCTAATCTTGATTTAGTATTGGTAGACACATGTTCATTTCATTACTTCATCTTTATACTCTAGGTTCAAGATTTGGAGCTCTGAGTTGAGGCACTAACACAGCATCTTCATCTTGAAGTTCCTATAGAGAACTCTTATTCTCTATGTTTTATATTCTGACATTGTGAGTTGTCACTTTCTAGAGAGAGGTTCATGTGGGATATATTGGTCATCATGATGTGGCCCTTTTAATTCATCTGTGGGTATGGATTCGTTTTCAGTGGTCTGATCACAGATTGACTCTCACCATAGACAAGTCAGATTCCTAGGCAGTGATTGGATGAGATTCTCCTTTTTTGGAGAGATAGATCGCATGGTAGGACATCTGGGTTCTGTGAGCAGAAAGCAGAAACCCACCACCCATCTGTTAGTGAGTATAACCCATGATGCAGTAGGATATACAGGCATCTAGGTTATTTTAGTTGTGTAGGATCATATGGATGTCTTTTTCAAGGACATTCTGGGACTACCTTCAAGTAGGGATTTTATGTTTTTTTATCTACTTTAATCTCGTGAACAATATTATATCTTCTGCAGCATATTGTATGTGCCCTACCAGTCATCGGTGGTTGTGGTTGTAGTTGGAGGACCCTCCATAGAATAGTTTGATCAGACCTAGTGGGCTCCCATAGGCATCTCTGGTGATGTTCATGAGAAAGACGGATGGGATCTTGTATCTCTTCATGGACTATCATCACATCAGCAAGTCCATGATAAAGAACAAGTACCTCTTACTGATAATTAATGACCTCTATTATCATTTTTGATGCATGATATGGTTCTCTATGATCTATCTCAAGTCTGGATACCACCGGTTGAGGATTCATGAGGCTGATAGTTCAATATTGAAATTTTGATGTCACTATAGATACAATGATTTCTTAGTGATTACCTTTGGCGTGACGAATTCCCCCATCATGTTTATGGATTTTTTAAACCATGTTTTTCATTTTTACAATAAACACTATTTTTTTGTATTTATAAACAAAAAAACTCATCTACTTTTCATCAGAGAATGATTATACAGAGCACTTGAGGATGTTCTAATATTTTATTCTAGAGAAAAAAAATTATGGGAATCTCATGAAGTGTGATTTATGGACCTATTGAATATTTATGCAGTTATTTATTGGGATCTAAACAAGAGAATGTTAGAGTTTCAGAGCTTTTCATGCATGGAGGTGTACTACAAGTGGTTTTTGGCATACTTATCTAGAGTGGAAACCCCTTTTACTACCCTAACACAGAACGGGAGGTCATTTACCTAGCCTGAGAAATTTTATAGGGCCTTTAAGGAGTTTAGGATGATGATGATGACTTCACCAGTGTTGAGACTAATAAAAAAGGAATGTAGTTCATGCTGTATTATGATGCCTCATGAACTGGGATCAATTGTGTGTTGATGGAGCAGTGTGAAGTTGTCGCATATTGTTTGAGGTAGTTGAAACACCATGAGAATAACTATTCTACTCACAACCTAGAGATGGAAGTGGTTGTCCTTCACTTGAGGTGGTGAAGGAACTACCTTATGGAATATTGCTTTGTGGTTTAGGCAGACCATCAGTGTCTCATGTATGTATTTACGTAGAGGGACTTAAACCTTATACATTGATGATTATTGGAGTTCCTATGGGAATACGACATCGAGATAGTCTATAATCTAGGGAAGGCTAATGTTTTAGTATTTTCCCTTAGTAGGAAGTCTCATGCTCACTTTGTGTAGGAGGATTTAGAGTAGTTATGTTCCTTGTAACTTACCCTGGTAGATCAGGAGGGTATAAATTTTCTATAGTTAATGGTGTTGACTCCTCCACTTCTTGAGAATGTGAGAGAGTCTAAACTTGGGGAAACTGACTATGGGATCTTCAATGTCCATATTTATATAGGGGAATCACCAGATGGATATTTTGAATCAAGAAATCACATCATCATGTTCAAGGGGAGAATAGTGGTTCCATTCATGATGTAGGAGGCGGTTATGAGATAGTTATGCACTGCCCACCAAGTTGTACATCCCAGTGTGTGTAAGAGGTAAATAGAACATCATAGGTAGTTCCGGTGGTCCAGTATGATATAAAGCATAGATGAGATTGTCTCTTAGTGCCACACCTTCTAGAAGGTAATGGTCGAACAACATGTTCTGAAAAGTTTTTTGTAGCCTCTTGATATATCAGACTTGAAATAGAATGGAATATCCATGGAATTTTGGACAGGTAATCCATGTAAAATAAAGGTCCATGATGAAATTTGAGTGATTTTTGACCAACTCATGAATTTTTTAAACTCCCTTGCTATCAGGGGGATGATTTTGGAAGATATTTTGGAGTAGTTGTAAATATGGTAGATCATCTGACTTCATGGGATGACCTCAATTTTTTATCCAATCATGACATGTAGTTTATTTCACAGTTGTGGAGAGGCATGTAAGAGGCATTCTAGATCCAAATGGGGATGAGTACAGCCTTTTATCCCTATATCGATGGGAAAACAGGTCTCACTATCCAGATGATGGAGGATATTATAAGGGCATTCATGTTAGACTTTGGTTGGATATAAATGTTATGCAAATCACCCTCGTAGGCCCATGGTTTTTGAGCAGGGAGACTACATTTTCAAAAGAGTATCCCCATGATGTGAATAATAGAGGTTTTTCTAGGGAGGAAAGTTGTCCTCAAGGTTTATCAGGCCATTTGATATCTTTCAAAGGGTCATCAAGATTTCTTACCACCTCACTGTACCCACATATATAGACTGGGTACATGATACCTTCAATGTTTCACAACTATGTTGATAAATTCATGACCTTACGTAAATCCTAGACTGGAGAGAGATTGAAATCAAGGATGGAGAGAACTATGAGAAGCACTGGATGGTGATCAAAGATTGATAAGATCATAACTTTCATGGATGAACAATCCCAATGATTCATATTTTTTTGATAGCATAGGAATGTGCATGACAGTTCCTGGGAGTGGGAGAGCCAAGTGTGGGCTCAGTATCATGAGTTTTTTCTTTCTTAAACTTTTTAGGGAGGAAAAACATGAAGGAAGAATTATTTAGTTACCAGATTTTTTTATAATACTTTTAAATATTTCAATATATAATTTTATATCCAGACACTAAGATGGCACACGATTCCTAGGACTGGTGTCCCCAAAATTAATTTTATAAAAATTTAGAGTTTATTTTACATTTAACTTGAGAATATTCTTAAATAGAAAAGGATTACACTTAAATAGAAGCTTGGATGAGAAATATGATACCACAATTGAGTTTGAAACATGGTGTTTACCTTTTGTGAGATATAAAATGGGTCGACGCGAAGCATTTGGACTCCTCACCTATTGGCGGTACGTTGAGTGGATTTAATTATTTTATTAAATTAATTATTCTCATTAGAAATAAATGTTTTATAAAAACAAATATTCATAGAAAATATGATAGGTATATCCTAATAATCCAAGAATCACCAATGAAGCTCTCCTTCCTCCTTCCATTGGCATATCACATCAGACGATGATGAAACTTTGGATTGGAGCAGATCAGGGCACAGTGATGGAAATAAATTTCTTCGATCGTTGGAGAGAATGTATTTAAATGAAATATGATCTAATTTCTAGGTAGGAATCATAAATATTTTTATTTATCCTCATTTGAACAAATCATTTTAGAGTATCGATATTATCCAATTATGTCCAATTACATGTGCCCATGTATTGAAATCTTAATTCATTTCATTGGTTTCTAACCCCAAATAACCGTTCTTCACAATTTTCAAAGAACTCCTTACAATAATAATCCAAACCTTAGTTATTGTTACTTTATCCCATTTCTTCATTTCATTATCACTCATAGAACACCATGGTCTTGTTTCTACATTGTTGGGCAGTACAAAACCCGATCAGATTCTCGGAACCACAAAGCATCGACGAGAGAATCAAGGATCAATGAAATGAGGTTAGATATGAAATAATTTCAAGTCAGGTATGATCATTATCAATGATTGTGATCATGGAATCAATGTTGGAATCCTTTGAGATGTGAAGCTCATTTGATAAAACCCTGACATACAAAGGATGTCGATTTTCAGTGAAAGATAATCGGAAACTACACTCTACGGCCTGATTCTCATGTTTTGGATGGATATAGGGCTGGATATGATGTGGCGAGGATTTATTAAGGGAACTATAAGTGGATATGAAGATCTATAAGACATGTATAAAGCCCAAATACACATTTAGAATTAGGATAAACACACTGTGTGTAGCCCTTCAGTGGTGGAAGATAAGGATTTGGGAAAAGATAAGTATGACATGGCATGTAGCCCTACTACAAGCCATGTACCCCATCCCATTTTGGGAAACCTATGTGGTAGATCACAAGCTAAGATATCATGTGAGAGTACATATCTAGGTACATGGACGTGTACCCAAGTATACAGACACAAGTTCATATAGAAGAACATTTTGTTAGTACACTAACACGAGGCCTGGTACACAGACACGACCAGAAGGACATGGAACAGTCTCTATAGACTTGGACACACCATGAAAGTCCACCTACATGGTGTGTATTGTTAAAATACATGTAATCTGTGTATTTCTGGGGACACGACCAGGTAGTGGAGTGGGACCACATGTTGTGTGTGTCCACTGACATGTTGTGAACCCCTTAGCCTCTTTTGAGGAAACATCAATCATTTGTATCCCCTTTGATTGAACTAATATTTTGGCCAATGAGTAGCCAATCTGGAGTGATTTTTCCATTTAGAATGAGATTTTTCCCTTAATTGTGGTTTTTGAGATATGATTTGGAATGTTATGGTAATGACACTTGGCTAGGAAATGCTCGACAAAATAATTGATCATGCAAGATCACTAGAGACTATCATGCAGTACCCTCTAGTAAGGCTGTGTAGTAGAGTTTCTTGATGACTATTGAGTGGAACCCTTCTGCATGGTTGGGTAGTGGAGTTCCATGGAGATAATGGAGCGGTACCCTCTAGCAAGGAAGGTCAGTGGAGTTCCTCAGCAAATATGTAGATGTTCCCTCTAGTAGGGTTGGGAAGTAGAGTTCCTATATGATTATTTATTGGTACCCTCCAGCAAGGTTGGTTCTTGGAGTCCATCAACAACTATAAAGTGGTTACCTCCAATAAGTTTGGGAAGTGGAGATCCTTGAGGACTATTATAGTGGGACCCTCCTATTGTAACAGGTTATGGGTTCCCAACCTAGATTTTGTGGCCCCTCAACTGTGTGTTATAGTGACGATGTGTGACTTGACTAGGAAGGATACTTATTGGAAGACATTTGAGATGATGCAAATCATTGATGGACTTTTGGAACTGTTTGATGCTCTTCTTTTTAGGATGAGATGTAATATGGAGATCTCACTACTCTCTCATTTGGTATTATTTTGACTAAGCATATATATATTCATCTATATACATACCTTGGATTTTGTTATTCTTCTTTCAAGAGAGGTGAAGATGTGTGGGATCTTCCATGTGCTTTATTTGTTTTGGTTCTCATGGTAGGATGAACCAACTCACAAAATATAGGTTGAAAATATTCTATGTGTAGTTCATAGACTCACCATGTCAATCCCCTTTTTATTTTATGATGTTACATTCACTCTTGGTTTGGGTTGATCTTTTCACGTTCACTTTGTCTTGTATATACAGTCTTTTAATTACTATGTTATCTCTTACAAATTCCCATTCAACTTCTTGGGAATCCTATTGGATATGTATATACACACCCCATCATGGGATTTTCCATACGTGTCCATTCTTATGCAGCTAAGGAAGGAGTTAGCAGTGACAGTAATGGATCCTAGGGATACCTGGTACTGTGGACTGTGTACGGTGGTCACAGCTTGAGATACATGAGTTAGGATCTCTCATTTGTTTATTTTTCCTGTTTTTTATTGGTGGGACATATTTTTTGATGGGCTTGTATTTTTCCCCTTTACATTTCATTTTTCACTACCGTACACTTGTACACCCTAGAGGTTATTTATTCATGGTTTAAATTCTAGTTTCTTAAATCTTTTACACTTTCATAGGCACTTTTTTCATTTATATGGGTATGTTCTTTAATAAAGGCACTTAGGAAAAGTTATACCCATGTTAGTTATCAATTTGGTTTTAGTTTCTAGTATTTGGCCTATGGAGGTTTGCATGGGGTAGTTACGGCTCAATCCTCAGCTTCAGTTAGGTCATTACATGAATACTCAACCCAAGAAGGTAGAAATACAATCTTCTTATTTCCCGGAGATAATTCACTCTAATATTTGTAGGCCGATGAAGAAGAAATTAAAATATATATATATAAGTATTTTATTTCCATTATTAATAAATTTACTCTCATTAAATATATTATGTTTATGAAGCATAAATAATAGGCATTACAAAATCAAGAGTCTCAAGAGATGTTTTGGGAAAGAGTATAGATACTCTTTGAAGAAGATTCGAGCAGATATTGTTGATAAGTATACCAATAGAATATTTAAAGACTAACTTGAAGAACATATTATCTATCATGAACTCGGTGCATCATTTACACCTCACAAAATTGTTTTTTTGAACAAAAGAATATAAGTATTGTAGATATTTCAAAAACTATATTGTTAGATCATCACACAACTCATTATTTCTAGATAGAAGATATTGTAACAGAGGTTCATATTCAAAATCATCATCTTTATAGATCAATTTAAGATACTTCATCACATGATATTTATTATAATGAATATACAGGTTTGACGTATCTAAATTTTTTTTGAAACCCATTAATTATCAATGTTAAAGGATACAATATTTGAATATTTGAAGGAACTGGTGTTTGTGATATATGTATTTGTTATCCCTTAAATAGAAGATGATATAATATATATAACAAAGGGATAGAGAAAATTGTTGATTCTGTTGATGTGAAAGTGATGAAATGCATGAAAAAAAGTTATCTCATACGAAGAAGAAATTTCTAAAAGTTATGAAGATGAAAATATTTTCTTGAAAGAGACTGGTGAAGTTTCAAAAATCATGAGAATTGTGAATAATTTCAGGTTAAAGAAGTTGATCCCAAAAATTCAAGCAATGAATAAAAATCTTTTTCAAATCATTCTAGGATGAGAAGAAAATTTTAGGTCCAAAATATCATTCAAAATCCCGGAAAACATATTCATACTAGAATAGAATTGAAGATAGACTCTCATAACTCATTCATCTCGAATGTTGAACCAAAATATATTAAAGAAGAAGTGAGACATCATGAGTAGATATATTAAATGAATTAAGATATTGATCAACATAAAAATTATTAGACTTGTGAGTTGGTACCAACCCAAAAAAAATAGAATAATAATATCTGAACCAAGTGGTTTTTCAGGAATAACATAAATGAAAATGGTGAAGTTGTGAGAAATAAAAAAGATTAGAGTGTAAAGCATATTCAATGGTTGAGGGAGTTAACTTCAATGATATATTTTCACTAGTAGTTTGAATTTAAACCATAATAATTTTTCTTTATATTATAGCAAAAATATAATAAAAGATATTTCAATTGTTTGTTAAGTAAGCCTTCTTCAATGGTAAATTTAAAGGGGAGGTTTATATTGAACAACTATGTTCTTTTTATCTTGGTGAAGATGAGAATTAAGTTTATTGGTTGAAAAAGTCATAATGTGGGCTAAAGTAAGCCCCATGAGTATGAAAATAAAATATTTACACCGGTATAAATAATTTGAAATTATATAAAGGAAGAGTTCAATGAAATATATATATTAATGATGATAATGATGTATTTCAAATTGAAATTGTTTATATAAATGATATATTGTTTCTAGAAATGATGAATAAGCTTGTAAAGAGTTTGTTAGGGAAATGAATACATTTTTAGAAATGTCTATTCATGGAGAGATGAAATCCTTTCTTGGATTACAATTCTCTAGGGAAAAATATTATATTTCTCTCCATAAAGAGAATTATGATAATAAAATATTCAATAAGTATTGCATGGAGTTTACAAAGTAGACTTATACACCTATTTTAGTGGAAACTAAATTCAACCAAGATGAACGAGGTAAGGATGGGGAACCAAGGTAATTTTGGAAAGAAAATTTGTAGTCCACTATATTTAAGAGCATCAAGACCATATATTGTGTGTGTTGTTGCACATTTTTCTCAATACCAAAGTCCACAAAAAGAATCTAATTTTAGTACTATAAGGAGGATTCTGTTAGATGTCAATGGAAAAAAAATATTTTGGCATTAAATATTATATAAAATAAAAGATTGATCTTTTAGGTTTTATAGATACAGATTGGGTAGGATGTGTTGCTGATACGAGGTTTACATCTGGTGGAGCTTTCTATCTTTTTTAAAGTTGTATTGTGGTGATTCAATAAAGTATAATTTTATCATCTTAAGAACTATCGTGGCATAAATAGTGGCTTACAGACATTCCTCAACACAAATTATATAGATGAATACTCAGTTAAAAGATTTAAATGCTGATGTGGAGTTTCCATTATTATTAGTATGTGGTGATCAAAGTGCTATTAATCCTCATGAAATCCGGCTCAGTATTCAATATCTGAGAAGATCAATATTAAATATCATAAAACAAAATATCTATTAGAGAATAATGATTAAAAATTGTAATTTTTTCTTACAAAGTATCAAATTGAAGATATATACAACAAACCATTATTAAAATATCATTTCAGAATTAGTGATAAATGTTAGATTTTTGGCATCAAACTATAAAGGGATAAGTTATAATGTTTCTATTCAATCTCCCTTTTTTCATTGTATATCATTTTAAAATGGGTAGAAATGAAATGCTAAATTTTTCATTATATTTATATTCTTGGAATTGGTAAAAGGGAGAGAATATTTATAAGGGGTGAATCCTTTGATATATTCATTTCTATTTAAGAGAATAAAACATTAAAAGTGGTTTTTTAAAAGGGATATGTTTTTATTTCAATATGTGTGAACTATTTTAACAGTTTTTTGTAATTTCATGAAAACAAAATGAGGTCTAAATTTTTTTTGATGTGATAATAAATATTTTATTTAATTTCTTATGGTTTGTGTTAAGGAATTTGATTATATATCACTTTAATATAGTCAACATGGAATTATTTATTCAATAATATTATTTCCTACACCAAGATCACACACTTGAGCATAGAGTTATTGGATGGTGATTTATGGAAATGTTTTTTGTGTTTTATGGAGATTTTTTTGATTATAACAAAATCTATAGGAATATATTATTGATCCCAATAGAAGAACATATTTCCATTATGATATGTGGAGTTGAATAATTGTTCAAGAGGATATTAGTAAGAGTGTTTGGATTTATTGTCAATATAAAAATAACATTCAAAGATAAATTAGGCTATTAATTGTGAAATAATTTTCAAAGTAATAAAACAATTATTGGCTCATCAAGGATCAGTCATTCCATGAAGTGATGATGTCACTTGTAAGAAATGAGGGCCAATCTAGGAAGGATACACCCATCATGGAGGGTGTATTGAGAATTAAATTCCCAAAATGGGAAATAGGAAATGGTCTACATTCCTTGTCTTCGTAGTAGTTGTATTAAAGTGTGTCTATGAAAAACAACCGATTCCAAAATGGTTCTGGTATCCCCTATGGGGATCTTTCATTTTACCTTTACAGAATGAAAAATCTATTACACCCAGGGTGGTACTTAAAATATTTTGTTGTCAACTGGTGGATATTAAGTTAAAAATATACAAAGGATATGTTCCACGCATATGGTACGAAAATATTTGGTCAAGAGATAAAGATGAATATAAAATAGCCAGATACAGAATTCTAATCCCATGGTGGCCGACATTTCAATGGTAAAATGACTCATTTTTTTTCACCAGGTCATAGTGCAAGTCGTCTTATGAGGATTGTTTTCGTTTTGATCGGTTATAATGGTGTGGTTTTATGAATGACTCCAGGCATATCTAACTTCATCTCTAATGTCATTTTTATAAAAATAAATGGTATATAGATGATAAAAAATATCCAATGTCTCAAAATGGTGAAAAGTATTATATTAGGCTTAAGTAAGTTATTTGATTAAATTTGAATCTCAAATAAACTAATTGGATGATTTAATTTTTAATTACTAATATGTGAAGTATGTTCAGTGTGTATGGGATGTGTAACAAGTTAGGGGTGTAGGTGAAGGGGATGAAGATGGAGAGAAGAAAAATATAATATGATGAAGAAGCATCTATGCAAATTAGAACATTATAAAGAGATCATACTTGAGTTTTTACTGGTTGAATAAGTTAACAAATATAATAACTACATCCATAAATAATGTTTATGTTTAGAAGTATTTATTGACGTTAATTATCATTAAAACATTACTAAAATAACTATCACATTCAGGAGACTTATTTTAACAAGATTACAGGATAATCCTAGCTTATTGTACCAATATGTTAAAACTAGAGGGTAGTGTAGTCTCAGTTCAATACAAATCATTCCAAGTAATATCATTCTTGTTTTTAGACATAAACCTTGTAAATATAATTTTCCATTTTTAGTGTTGGTTTTGGATACTGATCAAGATTCCCATTAATCGGTGATGAGGTTTGTTTCACTAGGGAAACATAAAAATAATTTGAATCATTGATTCACCCCCTATCATGGATTCTTTGTTTATCTTGGAGGATCCTTTTAAAGTGGATAGAAATATATCAATTTTATACCATATAAAACAAGATGATATAAGAATTATATGGAATTTATGATGAAATAACACTAATATGTTAAAATTCTTTTAATAATTTATATTAGTATGTTGTAATAATCTAGGAATAATGATACTTTGGTTGATATTTTCCAATCCCATGGGAGCATAGGTTCTATATTAAAAAATTGTTTTTTGGATGCATATCACACCATACATGATCATCAGTGAGATTTTTGTATTATATGATTTTAATCCATTACATAGATTAATTTTTTATACAATTTCCTAGTGATTATTTTGGATTTTTGTATAACATTTCCATGCGAATGTTATAATCAATTTTAAACTATAGATTCGTAGTAAAAATCATTAGTTTTAAAACAATTATGAATTGATGTAATTAAAAAATGTTAATTTGGTTCAATGAATGAAAAATATAATTTGAATTGTAAGAAGTATCAAGGTATAATGAGATTTAAATAAATATCATTTCAATGATATTCATGTTGAAAATAGTAAGATCTTTAAAACCACTCAAAATAACTAGGTGTTAGATTCTATACAAAGTAAACACACATGAAGTAATATTTTTACTAAATGTAAAGATGGTCAAGAGTATTATGATGTTTCAAGGGAATCCTCAACCAAATTATAACATTCCTTTTCTAGTAGAGTAAGAACCAAAAACACAATCTTCCTTTTATTGTAGAGGTAACACCAATTAAAACACATTCCTTTATATAGATATGATCAAAAACTAGCATGATTATGTGTGGAATATAATAAATAAATTATAATAATGCTATATTGAAATAGATAACGAAAAAAACCTTAGTTGTGTGAATAAGGAATAAATTGTTTTAGAAACTCAATAACTCTTTTGAAAATGAATTCTAGTATTTTGAAACTTTCATAAGAGTTATCGTATTATACTAGTGTGATTATTCCTGAATTTCCCAAAGGACTTCATTTTTTTTATTTTTGATAACCCCCCTTTCAATGGATGAGGGGGAACCCTTAGAAGGCTCGTAGGCTCAGATATAACATGTCTCGTAGGCTTAGGAGATTTCATGACCCGAAGGTCTTAGGGAATTCAACCAGAATATCTACAAGGAACTACCCCTCCCTAGCATCTTCATATTGATAGTATCTCTCCACCTTTTCATGATCGTCTGGCTAGGCATCTCGTGCAAGCACAGGCTGGTACCGATGTCATAGCCATACCCTCGCATTCTAACAATCCATTTGGCTCTGCTCTGGTGAGTTCACCTGCTCTGAATCCTCTTCTAGGGATGGTCCTTTTTTTAGTGTGTCCGGGACCTGCATTAATGTGGCCCGATATAAATATATTCCACTATTATTCATATTTAAATCTGACAAGACGTTAGCGAACTACATTCACAAATAATATTAGTTATAAATATATAATACAATTCTTACCCTCGAATAATGAACTTTTTTAGAGTTGGATAATCCTTCTTATAGAATATTCATAATTGGGGAATCTTTTATTTGAAAAAAAATGGATTTTAAATAATCTCTTTTATTTTAAGAAATTTAAATCTTCATTTAAATCTTCTCAAAAATTGATCCTTGTTTATTGTTAAAAGGATTCCCCATATACATAGAATATTTCTATATTTAAATCCTATAGTCTATCTATCCAAGGAAATGAAAAATAATCTATCATAGAAAAAATATATAATTTAATATTTTAATTTCAAAAACATAAACCTTAGAAAATAGATCTTCATTGGTAACTCGAGATTCCTTTTGATCATAACTTCTAAATAATTTTGAAAATAACATCTAAAACCCTCATGATAAAGTATATTTAGAATATGTTAAAGTAATATCAAGATATAGAATATAAGTAAAATAAATATCTAAGTATGAAAGATAATTTCCATTGAAAAAATCAAAATCCACTAAAATATTACTTAATGGTCCTACAATATGAAATAGAAAAATAATTTTCAAAAAAACAATTAATCCTCCCCACTTAGATAATATGTAAGAATATTATTCCCTGTGAGAAAATACATACATAAAAGTAAATCATTATTATAGGATGCATAAAAAAATAATGTTCTTTTTCTAATAATAGACATGTAAGATCCATATCTGGTGTCACTAGAATATGTAAGAATCATCTTCTCAATACATTGGGTCACATACATAGCAAAATTTCCAAAATAACAAATACGTAAAAGTAATTTCTATAGAAAAGTATAATACATAAAATTAATGTCCTCTACTAATTTTATAACTTTTAGTAGAGATAATAATAGTAACTCTATATATAAAAGTTTTATACTAAGAACAATAAGATAAATATAATAATAAATTCAAAAAAATCACATTTAATTATTAATAATAAAAAGAGCATGGGATAATTTTTTATAAAAATATAATAAATAAAATAAATGTTCCACTAAAAATTCTATCACTTTATAATAATTTTAAAACCCAAAAAACTATACTATTTTTTTAAGATAAAAATTTAATAACAATATTGAATATCTTACTTTTGAAAATAAAAAAAAAACAATGGCATGAAATAAAAAAAATCTTCTTATATATTACTCAATAATATAGTAAAAATTTATAATCGAAATAGTAAAAAAGAATTATAAAAAAATTTAATTATAGAATAAATAGTATTCTAAATAGTTAATAGAATAACTCCTCTCAAACTCATGGAAACTAAAAATATAAACTAACATTTAAGAAATTAAAAAATTAAAATCATTAAAAATGGTCCCTTATTCCAAGATTCTATCTATTAAAATAATATACCATTCAATACTCATATAGTGAACTCCCCCTATATAAAATCAAATAATATAATCATCAATGAAAACATGTTAAAATACATCTAGAAGAATTATAAACGTTATTTATAAAGATCATGATATATAGTAAGTAGTAAAAAGAGTTTATGAGTATACTTTCCCTTTGAATATTCCAAAAAATCACCTCATTTGTGGTTGAGGAATATGTTCATGCTTCAATAATTCTAAGCTCATACTTAATCATTCCAAAATTAGTAATATCCAGTGTTTTTGTAAAAATATCATTCAATTGATCTTTAGTAGAAACAAAATCTAAACAAATATCACCATTTTTTACATAATATCTTCCAAAATAATACCTCTCTTTAATATTTATAATTCAATAATGTTATAGATGGTTCTTTGAAACATGTTTGGTTGATGAATTATCACATGTAGTCAACATACTTTCAAAATGAATATCAAACTATGAAAAATAATTCCTAATCCAAAGATTTTTTACAACGTAACTCACTATTTAGATATACATACCATCATACATGGATAAATAGATTGAATGTTTCTTCCTTAAACTTTATAAAACCAAGCATTTACCAAGAAAAAGCCACATGCCACAAGTGGTTTTATTAAAAATATTTAAACTCCCAAATTAAAATCTGAAATATTACAAAAATAAAAATGATAAATAATGAATTAGTTCTACTAGTAATGAAATATAGTATACATTCCATAATCCCTTAGTTTTATGATCATCTAAGTTACTAAAATAATATTTAAAAATTATAAATAAATTATTCATACGAGTATTCATGCTTTTACAGTATACAATTCTGAATATATACCTTAATTACATTGCATACATACTTTGATCTAGACTATTTCCATCTTATCACTGATGAATTATAAATCCCGAAAAGAACTTTAGTTCTCCCAAATTAATCATAACAATTCATTAGTTGTCATGCATGGAAAATATTTATGTATAATTTCACTAGATATATAAAATATAATATCATCTTTATAAATATAAACAATCAAAATATTCATGGAATACCATTTAATAAGAAAATTAGGTTCAGCATTAACATTAAGAGAATAATTCATCAAAATGTAGAAAGGAAAACATTCATACAATGCCTAAGGTTCCCATTTCAATCAATAAATTTATTTTTAAATATTAAAAAAATTATTTTTTCTATTATCATGATCTAGTCTCGGTGTTTATCTTTCATATTAATTTATTTATATAAATACATTAATAAACCCATTTTCACATCAATTTTCAATAGCTTGAAAATTTGATTCACTAAAAAAGATAATATAATCTGAATGTATTACAATACTATAAATAGTGTGAAAGTATCACCATAGTTAATTTTTTTATGTTGAATAAAATCTTGAGAAAATAATATTGACTTATTTTTTACAATCTATCTGTATTTATCAATATTATTCTTCAAAAACCTATTTAAATTTAGTCAATTTTTTATGGTGGTCTAATTACTTTGCGAACTTGAATTATTTGAAAACTGGTTAAGATCTTATAGTAGGTGTATATCCTACTTCATGTATTTTAATGCTTATCATATAACATTTTGGAAATTTTTTTGAAATGAATGAAAAATATGCAAAGAAATTATTTATTGGACATCATGTTAACTCTTGAATTGACATCATTAATAACACTTTCAATAGGGTGAACTAAATGTGTATTCCAAATACACTTTTTTCACATGGTTGTATCTCCCTTAAATAGGTTGATCTATTACATGAGTATAATTTTATATATACCTGAAATCTCAAAAATTATATCCTATAAATTCTTCTTCAATATGGTCTTCTTCGGTAGACCTCTCCATAAAATCATTTTCATAAAATATAATATGAATTCATTCTTAAATAATAATAAAACCTTTTATTATGAACTTTTTAACATCTACATATAATATAATATCCCAAATAAATACATTAATTGGTTTTGGCATCAAATTTATACAAACTAACCTCAGTATTGAGAATAAAAACATTAATTCCAAAAAAATCTAAAACATTCAACCTATAGTTTCTCGCCATTATATAACTCACAGTGAGTCTTCCTACGAATATTTCTTTTAATATTTTGGCAAGAAACATAACAGGTTATAAGAAAATAATCTTCCCATAAAACTTTTGGTAGTACATCTTGACTTATCATGGTCCCAATAATTTTTTGATGTTTCTTATAATTTCTTTCTATAAATTTTTTTGGTTGTGGAGTTATGGGGGATGAAATTTTATTACAACAACCATTATCTTCATAGAATTTCTCAATCTCTAGGTTCTAAAATTAACCTCTTATATCTTTTATAATAGAGATAATCATATTACCTTTCTTATTTTCAACTATATTTTAGTAATTTGAAAACTTATATAATTTTTCATTCTTGTGACCTAAAATGTATACATATATAAACCTATTATATTTTTCAACAATAACAAACACATACTTCATTCTTATAAGGATAAAATTTTCAATATCTCCAAAAAATTCTAAATGAACCAACTAGAATGTTATGATTAGGTTCAGATATTTTATTGACCTAAAATACTTATTCTTCAACTTTCTCATCATGCGCATATAAAAAATTTAGTATTTATCCAATTTGTGTTCTGGTAAATATAGTACTCTTTTATTCTTTTAAATCTGGTGAAACATCTGAAAATTTTCATGTTTGTTACACCTATTCTCTTTACTACTACGTTCCTAAATACTATTTAAACACTTTACATGTTTCACCATTAGCTCTTAAAGGTCAATAGAATATGTATTATATTTTTAGTTATTATAAAAAACAAATAATAATATTTAATAAAAAGAAATTTAAAATTCATTCCATTATCACATAATTCAGAAATACAAATTATGTTATTCCATAATCCGTCAACATATATAACATTAAAAATAATATTTGAATTAGAAATGATAAAATCACTAAAAACCTTGTCCAAAATTTGGACTTAAATCTTTAAGTAATGCTTCCTCCATTACATTAATTATGATAAATGAATTTTCGTGGGTCTCCAACCATATTCCAAGATCATCCACTATCTATTTATCATTCATATTCTATTGTAATTTCAAGGAATCATTCATAAAAAATAAAATATTAAACAATTTTGGTATCCATGAAGATTCAGTTAAAATTGGATTTTCGATGTTATTGTTTGGTATCCGTAATAGTTATAAAAATTATTAATAGGAGTTTTAGGAAATAAAACTATAGATAAAAATTCTTTAGGTCATCCCAATTTTTGTGGTAATCTAAGGGAGAATTCACTAGAATAGTTTTAATCTATGCTTATTCTAAAAAAATAGAAGTGGACATACTTCCATTTTAACTTATTAAAAAATGTTATTATGCATGTTAAGTATTTTCATATCATGCCCAATACCATTTTTTGACCTCTTTTTCATTGGCATCATCGTTTCAAACCTTTCTCTTCACTGAATAAAATTTTCAAGGGTTTCTTTCAAAATTTAAATCCATTTATAAAGTATTTTGTTATCCTTTTTAATGGCCTTTATGTATTCAAAAATTATTCCATTAATGATTGAATTAGTTTTATGTAGATTCTAAATCTCTTGAAAAAGAACTTTTTTCCAAAAAATATTACTTATTACCTCTATTGATTTTATTATACATCTCATAAATTCGAATAATATCTCATTGAAACCTTTCAATATTTTCATTCAAATCATAAATATTATGTTTATCATAATCTAATAAAATATTGAAATCAAATTCAAAATAAAAACCAAAATCTCAAACCTACATTTATAGCTTCCATAAATCACAAGTCAATAAATTCTTTAACAGTTCCAAATTCTTCACTAGATTCAGAATATTCAGTGCAACTCTATCCTATAGACAATGTTATTTTATCTTTCATTAAGTTATTTTTTGTCCTTAACATCATTATTTAGTATTCCATAGTCAATATTTATGATTACATTACTTAAGTACTCATAATAGGTGATATATCATAAATTTTAATTAGAATTTAAACAACATTTGTTATTTCCTTTATAATAATCTCTTTGATAGTATTTTCTAAATCATTTTGTGAAACTTTTCTTTCATTAAATTATTTTATAAACTAATACAAAAATTTCATCTACTTGATCCTTTTCACTTCTTATATCTCATAAATATAATAGTATAAAACAATATTTATATATTTTAATGTTACACTTATCTTTTTAATTGTCTCTCCTTCAACTATGTTTCTCGAATCCAATTTTTATTAAAGAAATGAAACAATCGGTTAATAAATTTAAAATTCTTAAAATTATTGGTTTTATAAATTGATATTGACAAATGGGATCTTTTTTATTAAACTCATTTCAATTATTACTCCCTTATAAATGAAGTATAATGGTAACCAAATGTTTGTGTCATATGGATGTTTTAGACTATATTTTCAAACTTTCACATAATTATTTGGTTTTTAATAGAGTTTATTTAAATTGGAGATTTTGAAAATGTTACTAATATTAAAATAAACTAAAGTAGTATTATGTTGGGAAATTAATGTTAGAAATTTTTAGAATAAAAAATTGTAAAATATTTAGAAAACATATTTGAAGTAACAAATATGCCCAATATTCCACTTTTAGACACTCCCTGTATACATGTCTCAAAGTTTTTCCCAATATAATTACTCAATGTATAATTCAACACCAAAATTATAAACAGAAATTACATATACACCATATTGAGACCTCAAAATGTTTTTTAATCCTCTTTTATAATTGATTTAGTTACACAAAGACCTGCGAACAACAGAAACTAAATAAACTCATTGTTCTTAAAGGAAAAACCCCTATAAAGAAAAATAATTAGCATAAGAATCCACTTTACATTCATAATTATATCAATAATACAGAATAATTTATATGAAATTGAATTTATGAAAAAAAACAATATTCCTTAAAAAATTTCAAAATAACTAAAAAAGTGTTTATATTGAAAATTTCAGAACTCAAAAGAGAGAATCCCTTGGATCTATACTACCCACAACCAATTGGATGTTATCAAAAAATATCTGTATTATATCATTTTTAAAATACTATTATCTAGTTTAACCCCTCCTACCATTCTACTCACTTTACCCCACCCCAAAAAAATGAATTGGAAAATCAAATTTATAATGAATATGTGTCAAATATTTTTCGTTGAATTTCAATTTTCAAAAACGTTTCAGTATATTTGGCCCCAAAGATTACCAAATATTGATAGTTTTTTTTTCTTAAATGTTTTCTTAAAAAAATTTATATCATGTCATAATATTTGAAATCCATTTGATGTTTTTAAGAATATTTATCATTTAATTACTTGATGAATCATTTTCTAGATGAAGAAACTATTTGGATGCCTCTAATTCCATGTGTTCATCTACAACCTTAGTGAGAAAAGTTTCCAATTAAATTAACAAACGTATGGTTTGCCAAGTTATCTATCATTGAAAACAAGAAACACTTTATTTTAACAATTTCAACTAAATTTATGATTTCTTAACAAAATCTATGTCCATTCTAACTACTAAATATTATTATAATTTTTATAAATTATTTAAGTCTTATAATGTTCAAATAAAATTCTGATAAAATTTAAGGAATTAATGAAACTAACTATAACATACTAAATAATAATAATTTCACAATTTGTATCAGTAAAAAAAATTTATCATTGAAATATCAAAGTGGTAAAAAAATATTTAAAATTCATAATTAATCCATTTTCACAATTCAGATAGAATTTCACCAATAATCTAAAAAATTTACTATTAATCTAAAACTATCAAATTGGTGGAGATCAAATCATTATATTTCATGTTGAAAATAATGAAAATATTATCTCTATGATTTTACTCATACATAATATTTGGATTAAATGAAAAAAAACATCGAAAACAATACCAAGATAATTTAAAAACACATTTCCATAAGAATTTTAAACCATGAAAAAATTAGCATTCCTCCTCAATAACATTAATTATAAATTCTACATTTTGTTCAATCAATAATTTACTTCTTAATGTTTCATCCATTTTACACAAAACACCTACTTCACATGAATTTATACTCATCACACAAATATATATATATTAAATAATGGATTTATCCTTGAAACAAATTGAATATCCACCATAAGATTTATAGATTCCTAAATCTCTATACGAAGTGATTCAATAACTTCTTTTTATCATGATGAATTTTAATATTTTTATAGTATATTAAGGTAAGAGGGTTTTTACAATAAAAGTATCTAAGATGAAATCAGGTGTTTTGGATTATAATAAGATAAAATGAATAAATATTTATTACACTCAAGAATGGGTCTCCTTCTCACCACCCTCAGTATAAAATCATATCTAAAAATAATAATAACAACCTTTCAAACCCCACTCCATTAAGAATTTGTACATTATAAATGATTCCAATCAAATTCATTCAAATATTTGAGATTATTTCCTATTTAAAAAATCTATCTATATCTAATGCTTGAAGGTGGTGATTTATTTTTTATGATAAAAACAATTGGCGTGTCTTTAAAATCTTCAAGAAAATGATAATAAATCATTCTATCTATAAAAAATAATTTTTTTATTAATTTTTCAGTATCCCTAAAATAGTAGATTTTATTTTCAACATATTATTTCTATAATTCTCTTCATAAAATCATAGTTGTGTATATAAATTTTTATCTCTAAACTTACTTTTGGCTATTATTTTCCTCTAAAAGTAGTACAAAAAATGTAAATATCACAATATATCTCCCATGTAATTGAGTTAAATTAGATCATGTAATTTTTTTATTTTCAGATAACGTTTGATAAGGAAAAATACTTCTAATCTGTCTAAATAAAAAGTTTATTCGTGTATACTGAGGGCTCACAAGGGTAAAATTAACATTTTAGGTGTGAATAAAAAAAGTTCTTTTGAAAAATAAGGACTTGATATCAATTGATAAAATCCATCATCTTTAACACAATTACCTCAAGATCTAAAGTTTTTATAGAAATAAATCAAATTAGGGTAATAAAAAACTTGGTTTTATTCTCTTGAGAAGTTTGGTTAATGTAATGAATATGTAAATATTTGGATCAGAAGCCTTTTAGGAAGGTGATTACAGAATTATGAAAGTGAATTATATAATGGGATTCTAAAATTTGAGGTATTTTCATGAAATTTAGAATGTTTTGAACATGAAATAAAGTAATTTCATCATTAGATTAAATTATGATTCATGGATCAAATTACTTCACACATTGACATAAGTTTCAATGTTAAAAAACATCTAAATTTTTAACTCAAAATTATTTATGAAGGAACAATATTTGAAAGAAAACAAATAAATTTTAAAATAAGAAACATAAAAAATTTAATATAAAAAATAACATATTTCTATTAAGATGAAGCATGAAAACCTATTCAAAAAAGGGATTACCCCCCCAACAAACATACTCATTTTGAATAATATCCTCATTATAGCATAATTTAGATGATAAATGATATTCTATAAGATACTACATAAAAAAGTGGGATGGAAAGACATAACATCTCTTTTTGAGTAGTGTCCACCCTCATCTATCATTATATTATATGAAAAGAGAAACCAACAAGAAAAAACTAATATAAAACATTAATAAATGTATTTAAATAAATAACCAAAAAAAATTATATTGACATAATATGGTTTTGAAAACCAAACTGGGAGATAAAATATTACTTACCCTAGTCTATTAGTATTTTTGGATTATACACAATATAATAGAGGGTGTAATTACTTTCTATGGAACCATAAAAATATTTTCTCTCTCATCATCATTAGCTCAAAATTATTTTAGAATCCCTCAAAGGTTTATTTCCTTAGGTTCCCATCCTTTAATTTGTAATCCATATAGTGTATTTTAGAGAGGAAAAAATGTGTAAAAAACATCCCAACATTTTATTTTAAAAAGTTTTATTGAATAGTTGTTGGAAAATAAGATCAGTATTAGGGCCATCTTCAAGTGCCACTCAAAAAGCTATTTCTTCAATGAAAATATTCTTGGTAGCACTATCCTTATATAAAGTAGTGTAAACCTCAACCAGTCACTCAATTTTCTCTTAAGTTTTACCAATTTCTTTCTCTTTGTTTCAAAATCAGTCCACTAAAAATTAATCTCCCTAAAATATCTATAAGGGGAAGTAGTTAATAATCTATCACCACGGTAATCTGAAAAAAGAAATTTGAGAATTCTCTTTCTTTTTTCCTATGTTACGTCTTTATTTGTGAGTAGATATCATCTGTGTTCAATGATGGTAGTGGATCACATTCCACCATGCATTTTAGAAAAATAAATTTCTGGACTATAACTTCCAATTTTTCCAATGTTTGGTATAAAGTTTCTAATTTTTATCTAAAATAAATGAAGTCTCACATGGAATTTATTTTAAACAATGTTAAATCAAATAATTTTAAAATATCCATAGTTTTCTAAAGTCATGTCAGTGATTAAATCATTATAAAAATCATATTCTATGTTCAAAAAAGGAATGTAAAAATAATTTTACACAACCACAAATGGTTTTTCAAAATACATCATTTGTGGGACATGGTTTTCTTTTTATATGGATGATTTATTATTGGAAAATTCTTTTAATTCATTGAATTTTGTTCCAAGAATTTCTATTTGTTGGATTTAATTTTTAATTATCAGAGTATTTTGTTAGAACTTGAAAACATCTTATAGAATCATTATATAATTTTAATATATTTTTGTGCCTTTTTTAAAAATATTTATCTAAAAAATATAATTTTTTAGACCCCTCAAATTCAGTATAAGTAGTCCAAGTATAGGAGTAGTCACTATGAAAATATATTTTTAGGTTTTTAACTAGAGGTTAAAATCCCAGTGTGGTAAATAAAAACTAAAATAAACTAATAAATCACCTTTGAAACACCGCCAATTTAATGAATGGATATTTTATAAAAAATAAACTATCTATAATAGACCCCTAAGAAAGGTTCTAAATTGGTAACCATGAATATTTTTCACAAGGAAGATATAGACTATGTTTTAAAATTTTCACATTGTTAATTTATTTTTGTTAAATTTTTAGAAAATATAGATTCTCAAAAATTCTAAAAAAATTTAAAAATCACAAAATTGATATTAATTGATAAATTAAATGAATTATAATTAGAACTAATTTTAAGGTTTAGAGAAATGAAATTTGATACAATATTTATGAACGATATTAAAACCATAGACACTCCCTTTATCAATGAATACAAAGTTACCCAACTTAATTAAACAATTTTTTGGTCAAGAACTCAAATTATAAAACTAAATTTCCAATAAACCATATAGAGAGATCGAATATGGATGTTGATCCCATTTTTCATTGGACTTGATTACCCTAAGACCTATGAGTAATATAAACTGATTAAATTCACTATTCTCAATGATGATTCATCACAAAAGAGATTAAAATAATAAAAAAACCACTATACATTCATGGGTTGAAAAATATATAGAATATATTAGAATAAATGTGTTTCATGAATGAAAAGGACCATCTTCATATATGAAAAAAATTCCAAAATTATCCAAAAATAGTTTAAAAATAATGTTATGAAACTCCAAAAAAAGAGGTAATCATATATCTACTACCCGTTGTCACTAAGAGTTTATCTCGACGTGGCTTGATTGTTTCCATTCGAACTTATGTTTTATAGAATATACCCTCTTACCAAACCCCTCTCAATATCACTCTCCTATAATGGATGTAGATAATCAAAATAATAGTTAATACGTGTGAAAAGTTTCACTTTAGATTCATTACATAGAAAATTTGAGCTCATTTGGACACTATAAACAAAAAATATCACCAGGTTTTATTCTTAATTTTTTTGAAATCTTTCTAAGTATCCACCCACAATATTTGAAATAAATATTACACAATTACATAGATTTATCATAAAATTACTATAGAACACTTTTCCTTGAAGAATAGATTGTCCATTATCCTCTAATTTAATGAATCCATCAGCTACACTAATAAGATAATATTCCCAGGAAATTTGATGTACCTATTCTCTATTGAGTTTTATTTAATTTACAACTATAATCACCTCGTTTTATGTATGTATCCTGATTCATGACCCATTTACCAATTTTTGGCCAATTATTTATACAAGAAAAATATTTCTATATTATATGAATTATTTTTCTCTCATAAGCTGCGAATCATATTTTTATCAAGTTGAAATAATTGAATCCAAAAAACATATCATCTTAATAAAAATCAATTTTCAATTTGGATTCATATATTAAATGTTATCAAAAAAATATAAAAGTGACAAAAACATTTAGAAACCGATAATTAATCTATTCTCTTAATTAACATAAAAATTCACCAAAATAAAAAAATGGTTGAATTCAGCTAAAAAATTATACTTGGTGGAGATTAAATAATTAAAATTAAAAAAATATGATGAAAATATTATCTCTATCCACTAACTCATTCATTCACAACTTATATATTATTTATATGATAACTCTTTCAACCATTGAAGTGTTTTTCAAGGATTTACTAAGTGTTTTCATTCAATGAACAATTATTGTGAACCTAGGGAACATTGGATTAATATTCATGTTTTATCCTATTTTGAAGTTAGGATACTCAACCCATGACTAGCTAGGATTGTTGTTTTTTAGATCATTTATACCACAATGTGTAACTTTACAAATTATCCAAATATTATGAGTAGGTATACAAGTATAAATATGACTGAAATAATTTCATCTAGCGACATAATAAAAAAATTTCATAATTTTATAGTTAATAATATTATTAACTACATAATTTATAGTTAGGTAGCCAGAGCCTTCCTCTGGTAGTTTATATTGTTTTACCATTAAGGTTTGATGTTTAATTATTAATTTTTATGGTAACATTACATATTATACATCCAATAACCAAATTCATTATCATCAAATAAGTGGATCCTCAGTGAAATTCATCCATAATTTAATAATTAACCTTTTTTAGAAAAATATATATCCTTTAAACTAATAATTCAATGATAATATTATTCAAAAAATATAATCTAAAATTCCAACAATATGATAATACTTTTTTTGTATTAGGTAAAGAAATCATAAAACCAAAAAAAATTAAATGGGATGGCTCTAATACCAATTTATTATTGAAATATCATTATGGTTGAGTGTCTAGTTAGAGGGGTGATTTAATGAGTTTAAAATACATAAAGAAAAATATAGAAAGTAAATAATTTTATAGGTGATATTTATAGTATTTATAATCCCAATGAAACTCCAAATACTCTTCCCATTCTACTACTCCTCCAAAGGTATGGAATATACTAAATTAACATTAATATTCAAGGGGAGTCACAACCCAATTATTACCTACTTATTCTAGTAGAGGTAGAACTAAAAATAGAACCAACCTTTTACCAGAGAAGAATAAAAAAATTTAAACACATAAATTTTATGGGGTTATAACCAAAATAAAACTTTATTTTTCTAGAATATAAAAAATGATATACAATTAGAGTATAAAAAATAGATAAACAAAACACAAAACCATAAAACCATCTTAAGAGAGATAAGGCTTAAACTACTGTAGGAGCTATATCACTATTTGAATAATAAATTTTAGCATGATGATATTTTTATTAGAATACCAATATTTGTAATATTTAATTGTGACAAAAAAATGTTACCATGTTTATATAATTTAATATTGTTTTTTCAAATCTCTATTTATAGATTTATCTTCATCCAATCTTCATATTTAATTCCTTATAGTCATTGGTGAATTTATTTCTTAAAAAATATCAGTCATAAATCCCCAATAAAATTCCTACCTTTGAATAAAAAACTAATTCATAGTTAGATAATCCTACCTATTAAACCTTCATAATTGATTCATCTTTGATTTCTCATAAAAAGGATTCCAATTAAACTCAATTAATTAAAGAATCTAAAAACATTCTATACATCTATTTGAAAAATTATCTTGGTTCACTATAAATATTAATCTCCTACTTCATATAATTTTTACCTATTTAGAATCTCCATATTATCTATCATATATGTAATTCCCGTGTTTTCTATGAAATATTTCAATAATTTTTTATTCTATAGTAGCTTGTTTTGCACGCAATCGTGAGTTTAAGAAAACTGTGAGATGCCCTTAATATAAAGTTTCATTTATAACATAGTTGATATGTTATTGGGAATAAATATAACAAACTTTTAAAAATCTCTGATAAATTTAGATAAATTATATTTCATATTACTTATTTGAGTGAATGAAATCAATAAGATATGTATGTTATATAATTAAAAAGATATTTTTGATATTCACCAAATAGATAATAAATGAATGTTTTTTCGTCTTTTAATGACAAAACCTTTTTAATTAAAGATTTAGACACATTAATAAATTTAATATTACAATGTAAACCTTTTCTTTGTTATTGGGATATAAAAATTTACTTTTCTTAGAATTCTGAAATTTTTCTGATAAACTCCATAATTAGATGAATAGTAAAAATATGAAAAATATTAATTCAAATCAAATTTTTTCGTCATGATAATTTATATGTTTAAATTATAATATTTAATGGTTATAAAGTATAAATAGAATATATATTTACCATTTAATATAATTGATGTCCTTATCAATAATTTTACATTGAATTCATAGGTTAAATCATTTCAATCTTTTGCAATGTTTTAAAAAAAACCCAGTTTTTTCGACATTGGGGTTAATTTTAAATTAATTTCTGCCACTTCTGTGTTTTGAATTTGGAAAATGGATTCCATATTTGGAATCAAAAGATCCAAATTATTTTAATAGTCTAATTTTTATTTTTGGGCATTATGAATATTAACAACGGTGTATTTTATTTACCACAGTTAAAGGTAAATCAGGTAATTAATGGTAAAAATAATATTATAAAATTACCCAGACACTTGTCTTAATATAATTGTATGATTCTATTTCATACATAAATACACTTGGATCGAAATGGTATCTTTTGGAACCAACTTGCATGAGATTAAGACCTTTAATTTATTTTATTTAAAGGAACGTGAAATATGTGTCACTCAAAATTCAATAATTAAATTATTTTTAATATAAGGTTATACAAAATATAAATTAGATTATAAATACTCATTTGAAATATAAATTTTTTTATTTATCATGGTAATTTATTTGTAATTATTAATAATTATCTAATTACTTTAATAGCTTATACATTAATGATGCATAAATTTTTTATTTAGTGAAAAAATCAATAATATAGTTCTCATTAAAATACCATTACCCATAAAAAAGAAAAATAACGTGACCAAAACTTATTTTTAGAGTATATATATACTATAATCATCCAATGGTTGACTTTTTGACCATTTGAGGCCTTATAAAATCGATTATGACACTTTTATTATTTTATTTTAAATGATGTCAAAGTTGTCACCATCATAATTTAATAATGATAACGATTTATAGGCTATGTGTTTTAGAAGATAAATTCGACTAACAGTTTTCTTATCAAATATATTAGATTTATATTCATCATAGTATTTTATCATTTTTTTATGCAACAAATAAGTAAATTAAATAATTAAACAAAAATGATGTAGTAATTATTTTATTAAGTGAGATATCAAGTAAATGTTCTAAAAATATTAAAATAAATAATATATGAACAAATTAATGTTATCCACGAATTTTATAGATGAATAAGACAACTTAGGAATCTATTAAATATTTTGGTTCGAATATATCTTCTGTGAGGATTTTATTTAAATTCAAATAATTGAATAGTTTCAAAATAGACACTTGATATTTTATAAAAAGGACTTATTATTAAATTGTTTAAAATCACAAAATATTTAAAAATTAAAAATTGAAAATTATATGGTCTAAAATGGAATAATATATCTAATTATGGAAAATTCACAACACATAAGAACGTATTTATAATAATTTAAAAATTATAATATTATTACCACAAATAAAATTAAATAGATTAAATAAGGACAAATCAAAGTGATAAGGTTTTATATAAACTAAAAACATGTATAAATCTTATAGGTTGATTAAATTACAACCCAATATCATCTCATCTATGAATTTGAGTCATTTATGGTGTTTTTAGGTGGGGTTTGAGTTTATTATAAATTAATATTTTGGTGGTTTCCAAAAGGGCCCCTCTCTTCTCTTATAAAAGGGCACCTCATCCCTCTCCTCTTAACTCCATTTTGAGCATTCAAACTCATCCAAACCCTGAAAAGTTCCCTTATAAACTTCACTAGAACCATACTAGAGGATCTGGTATTCTTCAAATACCATCTTTAGTTCCTTTAGAGGTGGTTTAGAAGAGAAACATCGAAGAAGAGGTAATATCCTTTACCGATTCTTTCAAAATTATTTCTTCTTCTAATTCCTCAATATGAGTTGTTTCATTATTAAGTAATAACTCCAGTATCACTTGTATACTTATAAGTTATTATGAGTATGAAACAACCATATTCAATCTTCTATCCATCCTATGAAAAATGAAATCACCACAGGTGCGTACGCACGACCTACCTTCTCCATGTCGTGGGGTAATTTTGTTTCATCACCAACAAACTTATATGGGTATAATTATGTAAGAAATAACTATATATTATTATTGTAATGTTATATTGATACTTAAATACTATACACCATACACTTCAATATAATTCCACAAGCATGAGAATGATATCATCGCTCGTGTGTACGTATGGCCTACCGTCTCCAAGATGTGATCTGATCTGTTCGGCATGATCATCATTAAACAATTATTATATAAATGAATTTAAAGAATAAATATGATATATATTATAGTAATACCATTCTTTAAATAGTATATCTATAACCAAAAATATTGGAATAAGAATTTATTCGACAAAACATGCCTAAAACAAAAAGCAGTTAACACCCGAATAACGAGTAACAATGAAATGTCACTAATAAACGGATATGAATATGACCATATATGATATCATAACAATTTCTATGATTCTGGAATAAGTCAATAAAATTATTTAAATCATTATACAAAAGTTTCAGATACGTATAAAGCATATCGGAACTAAGGTAAGGGAAAATATCGCAATCTCATTTTTATGCGAGATTGTTTATACTTCAGTATTTACTGGGGAATATTTATCATAAAAATACATGTTTCCTCAATATGTAATATTATTTCTATCCACCTACAATTTTTTAATTCCAATTTTACCATTTGAGGAATTTTTTGTAAAAGATATGAAATGAATCTTTTGTCGTTTTCAGTACGAGAAACTTTTTGACTTTTCCGGCCAAAGTATGAGAAGAATGTTTTTTAACTTATACGGCATGAATAGATTTTTATGATTTCATAGAACATTATTTCCATTAAAGATTCTTAAAAAAGTTTTCATGTTTATCTTCAATTAAATTATTTTAATTTAAAATTGTGTGACATGTTGAGAAAAAAATTAAAGAAGAAATGATATTTTCCTCAAGAACTAAGTTCATGTTTTTTATCAAAATTATTTTCCATCTAATATGATATAGGGTTATGTTTGTATCTCTATTATTACATTTATTTGATTATGTTCTGATATAATTATTTTTATTAAGTCCTTTTATTTAATATGGATTATGTTATGAATTCATGAGGTTTAAGAATCCCATTTTATTACATGGGTTATACTATGATGTATGATTTTTGATTTTGTGGCACACATAATAATGGTTTCATTATTAGATGGGTGGGAACTATATCTCCCTCCAATGAATTGGGTAATGATTTGTATCTCCTGATATAGACATTTTTGGAACGAAAAGTTAATCTGGTTCAATGATACATGACCATAATGAGGAGTGAACTCAGATTAGTAATGGACATTTTTTGCTACGATGGTCTTGGAAAAAAGACATGACTAATATGAAATGCTTTTCTATGCTTATGTGTGTATGACACAAAGTTTCATGTCTTATTTTATGATTATTGGGATTACATTGTAGTTCTATGATTTATCCCATGATATGATATTATGACCTCTTATGCATGATAATATTTTCAAACGTTATGATCATAGGAATATGATATGATTGACATTTCCTTTGTTTACCCTTACTGAGAATTTGAGCTCACCCTTTTGTATGTTTCTTTTCCCTAGGTCAGGAAGAAGGGTATTAAATATGATATGACTAAAAGTAGTCGATATATGATCAAATAAATGGGAGACAATGTAGATTCATTATGAACCATTTGTTTATGTTTCCTAGTTTCTAAAGACACTATACCTATATGGTCCTATCATGGTTTTGTTATATGTTGTAATAAATTCACTTCAATTATGATTTATTAAAAATGTATGTAATTTATGGGACTTTATAGTTGGTATTAGAGGAAAGGTGTAGTTAACCTTTTCGAAACTTGGATGTGAACGCCTTATTAAAAACCCTAAGGATATTTCTAAGCATAAGACACAATCCTAGTGTTTTAGAAATGGCCATGAATAACCTATGATAATACCTAAAGTGTTAAATTTTATTCTTGATTATGTGGTTTTCCTGTTGTAATAATTTTTGCTCACACTATTCTTCTTGGTTTTAGTCAATGGCTGGAACCTGAAGGAACTATGTTAATGCTGAATGTGACAGGAAATGCAATGATTGTCCCCCTAAGCAACCACACATTATGGGAGATGGAATGAAAAATCTTTTAGCCAATATCACACAACTTTCTCAAGATATGAATCATGATGGACTTCCAAATGAGAAAAGGAATGAGCAACATTTAGTTGAATCCTTCATGACGCAGCGCCCACATTCATTCAGTGGGTCTTCTGATCTATTAGTGGCTGAACAATGGATTAGTACCACTGAAAAGATATTTTCAGTTCTACAATGCTCTAAACATGATAAAGTAATCTTAGAAATATATTGTTGGAAGGTGAATCTAATGAATGGTGGAATATTATCAAGAATACAAGGCAAAAAGATGAAATTGAGTCCTTGGAATGGGACGAGTTCAAGAACAAATTTCTTTATATGTACTTCCCTTGTCTTCTTCAAACAAATATGGAGAAGCAGTTTCTTGAACTAAAGTAAAAGGATGATGAATCTGTTGGTACCTATGAATCCAATTTTACAAGACATGCATGGTACACTTACGGAATTATTATTCAACTTGAGAGTAAGATCGGTCGATTTTTAGTGTCTTAAACCCAAGTCTTCGAATGGAATCAGCCATAAGGGACTTCAATAGCTATGATGAAATTGTTCGATGTGCCCTGAAGGTTGAGATGAATATTGGTGTAACCCATCAATCACATTGGTTTGATAAGAAGAGGAAAATGGAATTCAAAGGATGATCAAAAGAACACACTGAAATGAAGATGAGTTTTCCCTTATGCTCAATGTGTGGAAGCAAACATAGTGAGAATTGTCTTAAAAGGACAATTAAATGTTTTAAATGTGGAAAATAAGGTCATCGAGCAATTGAATGCCGAAGTGATAGAAAAAAGATGTCTAATGATGCGTACAGAGAAAAGGCTAGACATAATGCACCTCCTACACGTCAATGTTACAAGTGCAAGGAAATTGTACATTATTCCAATAAATGCCCTAATCCAAGGGATTTTGATGATGATCAACATCAAAAAACTCATTAATACAAAGAAAAAGGAAAGTCACATGCAACTTCTATTGGCGATGTCGAGTACGATAATGAAGTGGTGAAAGGTACACTTACCTTCCACTCTAAAGTAGAAAATGTTTTATTTGATTCTGAATCCACCCAATCTTTTATTTATAAAGAATTTTCTAAGGGTATCATTGTACTACCTCAACAATTAGATGTTGAGTTAGTTTTGACAACTCCTAATGGCACTACGGTAGCATCAAAAGTTTATAATTCTTCTCCAATTGATGTTTTTGGGGAAGTGCTTCCTACAAATCTTGTGATCCTTCCTATAGTGGAATTTTATGTGATTCTTGGCATGGATTGGATTTCGTTATATGGATCTCATATCAATTTCCAAACAAGGGAAGTCACATTTCATATTCCAGATCAATCTATGATCATCAATCGATGCAAGGATGAATATAATCATCCAGTGGAAATTTATTCCATATTGATTCCAATAAATGAAGGTTATTTATCTAAAATGGATGGTGAAAAACTCATGATTAAGAATATGCCCATTGTACATGATTTTGATGATTAATTTCAAATGGAATTTCTAGGGCTTCCACCAAATCGTGAAGTTGAGTTTTCAATAGAACTCACACTGGGTGCTATGCCCATTTCAAAGACACCTTATAGAATAGCCCCAATTGAGTTGCAGGAATTGAAGAAGAAACTCCAAGAGAATCTTGATAATGGATTCATATGCCCTAGTGCATCACCTTGGGGAGCACCAGTTCTGTTTGTTAAGAAGAAATATGGATCAACGAGACTCTGCATTGATTATCGAGAACTTAACAAGATCACTATCAAGAAACAATATCCTCTCCCACGCATTGATGACTTATTTGACCAACAATGTAGAGCTCAATATTTTACAAGATTGATCTTCGTTCAGGGTTTCTTCAATTACAGGTCCAAAAGGAGGATATACCAAATATGTCTTTCCGTACGACGTCTGGACACTATGAATTTATAGTGATTCCATTTTTTCAAACTAATACCACTACTATCTTCATGGATATAATTAATAGAGTCATTAGAGACTATCTTGACCAGTTTGTGGTAGTCTTTATAAAGGATATTCTTGTCTATTCAAAGATCAAGGAAGAACATGAAGATCACTTAATAATTTTATAGAAGACGCTAAGAAAGGAGAAGATTTATTCCAAATTTACCAAGTGTGAATTTTGGTTTCAAAAAGTTTAATTTTTTGGGTCAAATAATTTCATGAGATGGGATATCTTTTGATCCAGCAAAAACGGAGGTCATTGAAAGATGGTCGAGACCAACAACAGTAACTGATATCTAATGTTTTCTTGGTTTGGATAGATATTATAGATGTTTCGTGAAATATGTTTTACGATTATCTAATCCACTCACCAAGTTGACTCTAAAAGGAGTTAATTTCGCTTGGATAGAGGAATGTGAATATAATTTCAAGGAGTTCAGAAGAATGTTAGCCAGTGCACCTATGATCACACTACCTTGTACTAGAGAAAGGTTTTTGATCTACAATGATGCATCCAAGAAGGGATTGGGGTGTGTCCTCAAGAAAAATGATATGGTGATAGCCTATGCCTCATGATAGTTGAAAATCCATGAGAAAAATTACCCAACTTAGGATTTGGATTTAGCTGCGGTAATCTTTGCATTAATAATATGGAGGAATTATCTTTATGGTGAATGGTGTGATATTTATACAGATCATAAAAGTTTAAAGTATATTTTCACACAAAAGGAGGTGAATATGAGGCAAAGAAGATGGTTGGGATTGATTAAATATTACGACTGCTTCATACATTACCACCCAGGGAAAGAAAACAAGGCAGTATATGCATTAAGACTACAAGACCACACCATCTTATCCATGATGAGGATCATGAAAGATACAATATTTATGGATTTCCGGTGGATGGATATTGAAATTATAACGGAAGGGGATAAATATTATCTTTTTCAAATGAATGTTCAATCATCTATACATGTGAAGATTAAAGAGGCACAGATGGAAGATGTAGAGTTTCAAAATAAGGTGAAAAATGTTCCTAAATTCCACCTTGATTGTGATGAAATAATAAGGTCTAGGAATGGGGTTTTTGTTCCTCATATACCATAATTAATGGAAATATTGGATGAGGCTCATAGTTAATCATTCTATGTTCACCCTGGAAGCACGAAGATGTATAGGGACCTGAAAGAGTACTTCTGGTGGGATGGCATAAAAAGGGATGTTACTGAATATGTCTCTTGATTATTGGTTTGTTATTACGTTAAGGCTGAAAGACCGAAGTATAAGGGGATGTTGAAACCATTACCCATACTAGAATGGAAATGGGAAAACATCACAATGGAATTTGTCATCAGACTTCCAAAAAAATCCAAAGGCTATAATTCTATCTGGGTTATAGTTGATCATCTTACAATGTTGGCACACTTCATTTCTTTTAGAGAGGATTTCTCTATTGATCAGCTTGCCTAGATATATGTAAAATATGTGGTAAGATTTCTTGGAGTACCACTTTCCATTATATATGATCGGTATCCAAGGTTTACCTCATTGTTCTAGCAAAGTCTTCAATATGATCTAGATACAGAGTTGACTTTTAACACTGCTTATCATCCTCAGACAGACAGTCAGTCTGAAAAGACAGTTAAAACTCTAGAAGACATGTTCAGAGCTTGATCTATGTATTTAAAAAGTTTTTGGGATCAACACCTACCATTGGTGGAAATTTCTTATAACAATAGCTTTCACATCAATATTTAGATTGCCCCTTATGAATCCCTCTATGTAAAGAAGTGCAGAACTCCAACTTGCTAGGATGAAGTTGGGGAAAGAAAGCTATTAGGACTTGATCTTTTTGATGAAATATTAGAAAAGGTCAGATATATTCAACAACATATAGGATCATCTTAGAGTCGACAAAAAAGTTATGCTGACAACTGAAGAAAATACATAGAGTTTGAAGTGGGAGATAAGGTGTAAGATCCCTGACCTTCTTTTTAGGTATGTTTTTCGTTTTTCTAGAGCCTTTGAGAAAAGAGGAGTTTCAAGGAATTTTCCAAGTACACGTCGTGTAATTTATAAGTACACATCATGTACATCGATGTCGTGCGAGGCTGTGTGCTGGCCGTATCTCAGCCACACACACGATCGTGTGGGGTGATGTGGAGTCCGCTTAAAGCGGAGTACGTAAAAGCCTAGTACACACATTGTACTCCAAAAGTACACGATGTGTACTTTTTTTTTATCATTAAATGGACCAGTCTCACATCTGACCACCAGAATCATCTTCTTCTAGTTCACGTTCGACTGAGAGAAGTCGTACGGCATCAGAACTCTTCTGAGACCCTGATCCTCTATCCGTTCTCTGAATCGACAGCCTTCAATTGCGTTGGAACCACAGCGACATGCTCTTCCTTATTCTATATCATCATTTTACAATTACTCTTCATTTGCAAGTTATAGTGGTTTGAATGTTTTGTGCGTTTTCGTAGATCTACGATATTTTAATGATACTCAAGCCTCGTGGTTCAAATATATTGATCTCATAACATCAATGTAGGTGGTTTGTGCCTTTCCGTTCAATGTATTTGAGTATTATGTGAAAATTCCACCAATACCCTTAAACGGGGTATTACGTGTTTACAATTTTTCCCCTGTTGTTTTCCTACATTTTTTGTATGCTTGTGAAGAGGTAATTTGTCTATGTATTATGATAATTACTATGCTTGGATGTTTTCCCATTCCTTGTAGGGTTTACAACCTTTTGGTCTTGTTTAGCCTTTGGCCATTATACCATTTTTCCATGCCTTGTGACCGTAAGATGGAGTGTTGTTCCCTGACATGCTTCTTATATTGTAGACTAGTTGGCAAAGTAGCTTTGTAGGGCTACTTTGTCCTTATAGCATTATTATGCCCAGACTGGCACAGGGCTGTGAGAACCTGGTACTATAGACTATAAGGGGGTATACCGAGTGAGCTTCCTCAGAGAGTCTTGGACATTATAGACTAGAGGGGATAAAACCAAGTGAGCTTCCCAGAGAGTATTGGACATTATAGACCATAAGAGGATAGACCCAGCGAGCTTCCTCAGAGAGTCTTGAGCTTTATAGAATATACAGGGAGAGACCCAGTGAGCTTCCACAGAGAGTCTTTGTTTTTTTTGAATTTCCTTAACCATTCCAGGCTATTTGAGGAATTGACCGAGTGAGCTTCTTCAAAGAGTCTGTGATCAATCTGTGGATATAAGGGGAATTGAGCGAGTGAGCTTTCTCAGAGAGTCTCTACAGCTTGGGGTTATAAGTGGAATTGACCGCGTGATCTTCCTCAGAGATTCCCTGACTACCTTAGACTATAATGGGAATTGACTGAGCATGCTTCCTCAGAGAGTCTTATAATTTTTTATGAGCATACCAGATAGGTTAGGCTGAGTGTACATCCCAAAGGGTTTTTGGTACATCTTGGATAGTACTAGAGGGTATGGATGTGAGTACTTCCCAGAGGGATTCCTATTTTTGGTTAGCTGTTTTCTTCACTACTGCTTATTGATATGTGGATTTTTTGATGTTGTGTATCATCCTGTTAACTTCTTACTATTTACTCCGTACTATACTCTTACCTACCATATACTCACTGACTATTAGCCACAGATCTTCAGGTGGTTTTCTACTGGGATTTAGTCTCCCACCCTATTTAGTCAAGCTTTTGGGCCCAAACAGATTATATTATTTCATGTATAGACAAGGGAAAGCGCCCTTTAACATCAGGAACTTGGTTGCATTGAAGCAGGAGAGCATGGGACTAAGCCAAGGCTTGTGATGTTGAGGAGTTTCTTATCTATAACGACCCACACTTTACATACATTGTTAATACTTCAAAATTGAAGCACACTTATTACAACATATGACAAAACCACAAAGGACCGTATAGGTATAGTGTCTTTAGAAACTGGGAAACATAAACAACTGTTTCATAAATCATCTACAGTGTCTCCCATTTATTTCATCATATCTAGGGTCCCTTTTAGCATATTCTACTTAATATCCATCTTCCTGACCTGGGGAAAAGAAAACATAAAAGGGTGAGCTCAAATGCTCAGCAAGGGCAAATAAAGGAAATAAAAATCATATCATATCTTTTTGAAAATCAAAACCTGCAAAAGAGATCATAATATCTTAACATGGAATAAATCATAGAAGTGAAAATGAGATCCCCATAATCATAACATAAAACTTGAAACTTTGTGGCATGCACACATAATCATGGAAAATCATTTCTTGTTAGTCATGACTCATTGCCAAGACTATCTTAGTGGACAAAGTCCCTTTCTGAACTGAGTTCACTCCTCGTTTCAGTCCTGTATCACTGAACCGAAATAACCTTCCGTTCCAGCCATGTCTATCTCATGAGATATAAAATCATTACCCAATGCATTGGAGGGAGATATAGGTCCCACCCATCTTATAATGAATCCTTTCTTATGTGTGCCACATAATCATAAATCATACATCATCGCATAACACATGTAACAAAAATGGGATTCTTGAAAAATCATGACATCATAAAACAAATCTTATAAGGCAAATGACTTCATAAAAATAATTCCCTCACAACATAATCAAATCAATGTAATTAAAGGGATAAAAACAGAACCCTTTATTATCTTAGATGGAAAATAATTTTGATAAAACACTTGAACACCATTCTTGAGGAAAATATCCTTTCTTCTCAAAAACACTTTTCTTTTCTTAATATGTCATACAATTATATACTAAAAGAATTTGATTAAAAATAAACTTGAAAACTTGTAAAGGAAGCTTCTTGGAAATAATGTTTTAAAAATCCATTCATGCCGTATACGTTAAAAAAAACATTCTTCGTACTTTTGTCGGAAAAGTCAAAAAGTACCTCGTACGACAAAAGATTTCTTTCATAGATATTACTAAAAACTCACCGAAGGGTAAAAATGGATTTAAACAATTGTATGTGGATGGAAATAATATTACATATTGATGAAACATGGATGTGGATGATAAAATACACCCCAGTAAATACTTACGAATAAACAATCTCGGATAAAAATGAGATTGTGATATTTCCCTTACCTTAGGTCCGATTTGCTTTGTTCGTGTCCGAAGCTCCTGTATAATGGTTTAAATAATGTTATTGACTTATTCCAGAATCATACATATTGATATGAGATCATATATGGTCATATTATTAGCTTCTTGTTAGTAATATTTCATTGTTACTTGTTACTCGGGTCTTTATAACTTTTTGTTCTTATGCGTGTTTTGTCGAATAAATTCTTATTCTTATCTTTAGGTTATAGATAATTCATTTCCAGAATGGTATTAGTGTAGTATATACCATATTCATTCATTCAATTCATTTATATAATCATTATGAAATGAAGATCATGTAGAACGAGTCGCATCACATCGTGGAGACGGTATTCCGTACGTACGCACGAGTGATGATATCGTTCCTATGATCGTGGAATTGTATTGGAGTATATATATATATATTATTTCAGTATCAATATTACTTAATAATAATCATATATAGTTACTCATTACACCATTATACCCATCCTTGTAAGGTGATGGTGGAAAATAGATTACACCACGGCGTGGAGACGGTATTCCGTACGTACGCACGCGCGGTGATTTCATTTTTCCGTAGGATGGATAGAAGGTGAATTAGGGTTGTTTCATATTTATAATAACATATCAGTATGTAAGTAATACTGATGTTATTACTTTATCATGAAACAACTAAAGAAGAAGAAGTTGAAGAAGAAAGAAATTGAAAAGATCGGTAATGGATATTACCTCTTCTTTGGAACGCCTCTTTGAATCCTCCACTTAAGGAACTAAGATTGGTCTTTGGAGAAGACCAGGACCTCTAGGATTATTCTAGGGAAGTGGAGAGGAGAAAATGTCAGGGGTTGGCCGAGATTGAGTGCTCAAATTGGTGTGAGGGGGAGGGGGAGGAGGTGCCCTTTTATAAGGGAGGAGAGGGGCACCTTAGGAATATCTCAAAATATTATTTTATATTAAAGTAAAAATCGGTTTATAATGGTTCCAAAGGGTCTTATTTCGAAGCTAAAGTGGGTATGGGTCGAAATCCTATCAACCAATAGGATTTAGACAAGTTTAGGGTATTATTGTAACCTTATCAATTAGATTTAACTCTAAGTTAATTAATTTAACTTTTACCGTGTCTTTTTGTTTTCTTTCACAATATGGTTAATAAACTTACTATAACATGCCAAACGAACCCCAAATTGTTTATTATTAATATATATATCCTTATCTAAGTCATTTGGCCGAACCTTAGATTTTTAGGAATAAAATAACAATTAATAATATAATATTTGATTTAAAAACTATTTTGTGTCAATTTTGACACTATTTGATATATGATTTTCGTAAAAGTCATAACAGAATTATATGTTCGAACCAAGTTGATTAAATCAACAATAATATATCATAGTAACCTAGAAAATTAGTGGAATTCATAAAACGTCTCAAATTACATTTATTTTGGTATTTATATTATCAATTTTGTCAATATTTCATTAATAAGATAATTACTGCATCATCTTTGTGTCATAAATAAATTAACTTATTTGATGTCTAAAAATTAAAAATAAAATACCATCATGTAGAAAATCTTTTTAGCATTCTAATGAATAATTACAATCGAATTTATCTTATGTATAACCCCATATTAAAAATGATTTACTTATTAAACTTTGATTTTAACTATTTTAACCCTTCATTAAATAAATTAATAATAAATGTCCTAATCTAATCCAAGTGGGCCTAAATGGTCATATTTTATTCCTAAGATTGTTTTTTGTCGAATTACACTTGTCCAATAGAATTATTACATGTGTTAGGGTAATATTAATATCATATCTACCCTTAGTTACGCTATTTACTATTAACCGCGGTAAAAATAGTAAAAAGTTACTATTCACCAAAAAATTATTTTTATCTCATTGAACCACATTTTACTTACTGACATCAACCGTGTCTGTCGGATTTTTGAAATTCCATTCACAGAAGCGGTAAAATTAAGTTTTATGCATAATTCAGTTTTTAACCTACCACTTAGTGGTTTCACTATTCATCAAAAATTGAAAGTTTTCAGAAAAATACCAAAATTTCACCCTAGGCTAATTTCGATATTCTGAGTCCAAAAATGAAGTCCATTTTGAAAAATAAAATTTATAAATTTTCAAAAAGTGATTATTACTATTCATAACGGCTATTTTTAATAGCATATTGTTGTTTAGTGAAACTCGGTATTGCGTACGACGCAAGCTATCGAGAAAGGTCGCGATTGCGTGTAAAGAAAGCCAAGCAAGTGTTGTGTAGAAAAAGATTCCTTTGATGATTTATATAACATAAATGTCTCGGGTGTTACATTCTACCCCCCTTAAAAATAATTTCTCCCTCGAAATTCGTCACTTTGTAACAAACAAATGAGGATACTTCTCCCTCATCATATCCTCAAGCTCCCATGTAGCTTCTTCAAGTTGGTGGTTCCTCCATAAAACTTTCACCAAGAGAGTGGTCTTGTTTCGTAGGACTTTTTCGCTACGATCCAGAATCTCTATCGGCTGTTCATCATAAGAAAGATCTTGCTCCAACGGTACAACTTCTGAGCTGAGTACATGTGAAGGATCTGGTATGTACTTTCTCAGGAGAGATACGTGGAACACATCGTGAACTTGAGAGAGATTCGGTGGAAGCGCCAATCGGTAAGCTACCTTCCCAACACGATCCAGTATTTCAAAAGGACCGATATATCTAGGGCTCAACTTCCCCTTCTTTCCAAATCTCATAACCCTCTTCCAGGGAGATATTCGTAAGAACACTTTATCGCCCACTTCAAACTCTAGGTCTTTTCTTCGGTTGTCGGCATAACTTTTCTGTCGACTCTGAGCTGCTCTTATGTGTTGTTGAATAGATCTAACCTTTTCTGCCCTTTCATCAATGAGATCAGGTCCTAATAGCTTTCTTTCCCCAACTTCATCCCAGCAAGTTGGAGTCCTGCATTTCTTTCCATAGAGAGCTTCATAAGGAGCCATCTGAATACTTGAGTGAAAGCTATTATTATAAGAAAATTCCACCAAAGGTAGGTGTTGATCCCAACCTCCTTTGAAATCCATAGAGCAAGCTCTCAACATATCTTCTAGGGTTTGAATTGTTCTCTCAGACTGACCGTCTGTCTGGGGATGATAAGCAGTGCTGAAACTCAACTCTGTATCCAGAGTATGCTGAAGACTTCGCCAGAACATCGAGGTAAATCTCGGATCTTGATCAGATATAATAGAAAGTGGTACTCCATGCAATCTTACCACTTCCTTTATATATATCCTGGCAAGCTGATCTAGAGAGAAATCCTCTCTAATAGCAATGAAGTGTGCAGACTTTGTAAGACGATCAACTATGACCCAGATAGCATTATTGCCTTTGGATGTTTTTGGAAGTCCTGTGACAAAGTCCATAGTGATGTTTTCCCATTTCCATTCGGGTATGGGTAATGGTTGTAACATCCCCTTAGACTTCTGTCTCTCAGCTTTAACTTGTTGACAAACCAAGCATCGAGAGACATATTCAGCAACATCTCTTTTCATGCCATCCCACCAGAAGTACTCTTTCAGGTCCCTATACATCTTCTTTCTTCCAGGATGAATAGAGAATGAAGAACTATGAGCCTCATCCAGCAGCTCTTTCTTTAATTCGGGGATGGGAGGAACGCAAACCCGATTCCTGAACTTTATTATCCCATCACAATCAAGGTTGAATTCAGGAACATTTCTCACCTTCTTTTGTAACTCGACATCTTCTTTCTGTGCCTCTTTAATCTTCACATGTATAGATGGTTGAACATTCATTTGAGAAAGATAAGATTTTTCCCCTTCCATTATAATTCCAAGATCCATCCTTTGTAAATCCATAAATATTGGATCTTTTGTGATCCTCATCATGGATAAACTAGCATGGTCTTGTCGACTTAATGCATCTGCCACCTTGTTTGCTTTCCCAGGGTGGTAATGGATTGAGCAGTCATAATCCTTAATCAGCTCCAACCATCTTCTTTGGCGCATATTCAGCTCCTTTTGTGTGAAAATATACATTAAACTTTTATGATCAGTATAAATATGACACCTTTCACCATAAAGGTAATGCCTCCAAATCTTTAATGCAAAGATTACCGCAGCCAACTCCAAATCATGTGTTGGGTAATTTTGCTCATGGATTTTCAACTGTCGTGAGGCATAAGCTATCACCATATCATTTTGCATAAGAACACACCCCAATCCCTTCTTGGATGCATCACTGTAGATCACAAACCTTTCTCCACTACAAGGCAGTGTGAGCACAGGTGCACTGGATAACCTTCTTTTCAACTCCTTGAAATTCTCTTCACATTCCTCTGTCCAGACAAACTTAACTCCTTTCCGAGTCAACTTGGTGAGTGGATTAGATAATCGTGAAAAATCTTTTACAAAACGTCGATAATATCCAGCCAAACCAAGAAAACTTCGGATCTCAGTTACTGTTGTTGGTCTTGACCATCTTTCGATAACCTCTGTTTTTGCTGGATCCACAGATATCCCCTCTTTTGAGATTATGTGACCCAAAAATGCAACTTTTTGAAGCCAAAATTCACACTTGGTAAATTTGGCATAAAGCTTCTCCTTTCTCAGGGTCTTCAATATAATTCTCAAGTGATCTTCATGCTCTTCCTTTCTCTTTGAATAGACAAGAATATCGTCTATAAAGACTACCACAAATTGATCAAGATAGTCTCTAAAGACTCTATTCATTAGATCCATGAAGATAGCAGGGGCATTAGTAAGACCAAATGGCATCACTATAAATTCATAGTGTCCATACCTTGTACGGAAAGCCGTCTTTGGTATATCCTCCCTTTTGACCCTTAATTGATGATACCCTGAACGAAGATCAATCTTGGAAAAGTATTGAGCTCCGCGTAGTTGGTCAAATAAGTCATCAATGTGTGGGAGAGGATATTTGTTCTTGATAGTGATCTTGTTAAGTTCTCGATAATCAATGCAGAGTCTCATTGATCCATCTTTCTTCTTAACAAATAGAACAGGTGCTCCCCAAGGTGACGCACTAGGGCGTATGAATCCCTTATCAAGATTCTCTTGGAGTTGCTTCTTCAATTCCTGCAACTCAATTGGGGCCATTCTATAAGGTGTCTTTGAAATAGGCAAAGCACCCGGTATGAGTTCTATTGAAAACTCAACTTCACGATTTGGTGGAAGACCCGGCAATTCCTCCGGAAAGACATCATCAAACTCCCGTACAATGGGCATATTCTTAATCGTGAGTTTCTCACCAACCATTTGAGATAAATAACCTTCATTTAGTGGAATCAATACCCATAAGATGGAAGAAATTTCCACTGGAAGGTTATGTTCATCCTTGCATTGGTATACGATCGTAGATTGATCTGGAATATGAAATGTGACTTCCCTTCTTTGGCAATTGATATGAGCTCCATGTAGAGAAAGCCAATCCATGCCAAGAATCACATCAAATTCCACTAAAGGAAGGATCACAAGATTTGCAGGAAGCACTTTCCCACAAACTTCGATCGGAGAAGAATTATAAACTTCTGATGCGACTGTTGTGCCATTAGGTGTTGTCACAGCTAACTCAACATCAAATTGTTGAGGTAATACGGTGATACCCTTAGAAAATTCTTTAGAAATAAAAGAGTGGGTGGATCCAGAATCAAATAAAACATTTGCTACTTTAGAGTGGATGGTAAGTGTACCTTTCACCACATCGTTATCGTACTCCACATCGCTGATAGAAATTGCATGTGACTTTCCTTTGTCTTTAGCCTTAAGAGTTTGTTGACGTCGACCATCATCATCAACCCTTGGATTTGGGCATTGATTGGCATAATGCCCCATCTCCTTGCACTTGAAACATTGAAGTGTAGTAGGTTCATTCTGTGTATCCCTTCCTTTGTTTGCATCATTAGACATCTTCTTCCCATTATCACGGCATTCAAATGCCCGATGACCTTCTTTTCCACATTTAAAACATTTACTTGTCCCTTTAAGACAACTCCCTCCATGTTTCTTTCCACACTTTGAGCATAAGGAAAATCTCATCTTCTTTTCCGTGTGCTCTTTAGATTTTTCTTTGAATTCCATCTTCCTCTTCTTATCAAACCCATGTGACTGATGGGTTACTCCAATCTCCATCTCGACTTTGAGAGCACATCGAACGATTTCCTCGTAGCTATTGAAGTCCCTTATGGCTAACGCCCTTAGAAGACTTGGTTTTAAGCCACTAAAGAATCGATCGATCTTACTCTCAGGTTGGATAATAATACCAGAAGCGTACCTTGCAAGTCTGGTAAAATTTGCTTCATAGGTACCAACAGATTCATCATCCCTTTGCTTCAGTTCAAGGAACTCTTTCTCCATATTTGTTCGGAGAATACGAGGGAAGTACTTATTGAAAAATAAGTTCTTGAACTCGTCCCATTCCATAGACTCAATTTCATCCCTTTGCCTCGTATTCTTAACAAGATTCCACCATTGATCCGCATCTCCTTCCAAACGATACACTGCTAGGATGACTTTATCATGCTCAGAACATTGAAGAACTGAAAATATCTTTTCAGTAGTACTAATCCATTGTTCAGCAACTAATGGATCAGTAGACCAGCTGAAAGATGGTGGACGCTGCCTCATGAAGGATTCAACAGAATGTTGCTCCCTCCTTTGTTCGTTTGGAAATCCTGCATGATTCATAGCTTGAGAAAGTTGTGTGAGCATGGCTACAAGATTTTGCATTCCAGCTCCCATATCGTTTGGTTGCTCATGGGGACAATCATTGCATTGCCCATCGCATTCCGCATTAACACGGTTCCTTCGGGTTCCAGCCATTGACTAAAACCAAGAAGAATAGTGTGAGCAACACTAATTATAATAGGAAACCACATAATTCAAGAATAAAATTTTCATGATTAAGGTCTTATCCTAGGTTATTCAAGGCCATTTCTAAAACACTAAGATTGTGTTCTATGCTTAGACTTATCCTTAGGGTTCTTACTAAGGCTTTCGCATCCTAGTTTCCAAAGGTTGACTATACCTTTCCTCTGATACCAACTATAACGACCCACACTTTACATACATTGTTAATACTTCAAAATTGAAGCACACTTATTACAACATATGACAAAACCACAAAGGACCGTATAGGTATAGTGTCTTTAGAAACTGGGAAACATAAACAACTGGTTCATAAATCTTCTATAGTGTCTCCCATTTATTTCATCATATCTAGGGTCCCTTTTAGCATATTCTACTTAATATCCATCTTCCTGACCTGGGGAAAAGAAAACATAAAAGGGTGAGCTCAAATTCTCAGCAAGGGCAAATAAAGGAAATAAAAATCATATCATATCTTTTTGAAAATCAAAACCTGCAAAAGAGATCATAATATCTTAACATGGAATAAATCATAGAAGTGAAAATGAGATCCCCATAATCATAACATAAAACTTGAAACTTTGTGGCATGCACACATAATCATGGAAAATCATTTCTTGTTAGTCATGACTCATTGCCAAGACTATCTTAGTGGACAAAGTCCCTTTCTGAACCGAGTTCACTCCTCGTTTCAGTCCTGTATCACTGAACCGAAATAACCTTCCATTCCAGCCATGTCCATCTCATGAGATATAAAATCATTACCCAATGCATTGGAGGGAGATATAGGTCCCACCCATCTTATAATGAATCCTTTCTTATGTGTGCCACATAATCATAAATCATACATCATCGCATAACACATGTAACAAAAATGGGATTCTTGAAACATCATGACATCATAAAACAAATCTTATAAGACAAATGACTTCATAAAAATAATTCCCTCACAACATAATCAAATCAATGTAATTAAAGGGATAAAAACAGAACCCTTTATTATCTTAGATGTAAAATAATTTCGATAAAACACTTGAACACCATTCTTGAGGAAAATATCCTTTCTTCTCAAAAACACTTTTCTTTTCTTAATATGTCATACAATTATAAACTAAAAGAATTTGATTAAAAATAAACTTGAAAACTTGTAAAGGAAGCTTCTTGGAAATAATGTTTTAAAAATCCATTCATGCCGTATACGTTAAAAAAAAATTCTTCGTACTTTTGTCGGAAAAGTCAAAAAGTACCTCGTACGACAAAAGATTTCTTTCATAGATATTACTAAAAACTCACCGAAGGGTAAAAATGGATTTAAACAATTGTAGGTGGATGGAAATAATATTACATATTGATGAAACATGGATTTGGATGATAAAATACACCCCAGTAAATACTTACGAATAAACAATCTCGGATAAAAATGAGATTGTGATATTTCCCTTACCTTAGGTCCGATTTGCTTTGTTCGTGTCCGAAGCTCCTGTATAATGATTTAAATAATGTTATTGACTTATTCCAGAATCATACATATTGATATTAGATCATATATGGTCATATTATTAGCTTCTTGTTAGTAATATTTCATTTTTACTTGTTACTCGGGTCTTTATAATTTTTTGTTCTTATGCGTGTTTTGTCGAATAAATTCTTATTCTTATCTTTAGGTTATAGATAATTCATTTCCAGAATGGTATTAGTGTATTATATACCATATTCATTCATTCAATTCATTTATATAATCATTATGAAATGAAGATCATGTAGAACGAGTCGCATCACATCGTGGAGACGGTATTCCGTACGTACGCACGAGTGATGATATCGTTCCTATGATCGTGGAATTGTATTGGAGTATATATATATATTATTTCAGTATCAATATTACTTAATAATAATCATATATAGTTACTCATTACACCATTATACCCATCCTTGTAAGGTGATGGTGGAAAATAGATTACACCACGGCGTGGAGACGGTATTCCGTACGTACGCACGCGCGGTGATTTCATTTTTCCGTAGGATGGATAGAAGGTGAATTAGGGTTGTTTCATATTTATAATAACATATCAGTATGTAAGTAATACTGATGTTATTACTTTATCATGAAACAACTAAAGAAGAAGAAGTTGAAGAAGAAAGAAATTGAAAAGATCGGTAATGGATATTACCTCTTCTTTGGAACGCCTCTTTGAATCCTCCACTTAAGGAACTAAGATTGGTCTTTGGAGAATATCAGGACCTCTAGGATTATTCTAGGGAAGTTTAGAGGAGAAAATGTCAGGGTTTGGCCGAGCTTGAGTGCTCAAATTGGTGTGAGGAGGAGGGGGAGGAGGTGCCCTTTTATAAGGGAGGAGAGGGGCACCTTAGGAATATCTCAAAATATTATTTTATATTAAAGTCAAAATCGGTTTATAATGGTTCCAAAGGGTCTTATTTCGAATCTAAAGTGGGTATGGGTCAAAATCCTATCAACCAATAGGATTTAGACAAGTTTAGGGTATTATTGTAACCTTATCAATTAGATTTAACTCTAAGTTAATTAATTTAACTTTTACCGTGTCTTTTTGTTTTCTTTCACTATATGGTTAATAAACATACTATAACATGCCAAACGAACCCCAAATTGTTTATTATTAATATATATATCCTTATCTAAGTCATTTGGCCGAACCTTAGATTTTTAGGAATAAAATAAAAATTAATAATATAATATTTGATTTAAAAACTATTTTGTGTCAATTTTGACACTATTTGATATATGATTTTTGTGAAAGTCATAACAGAATTATATGTTCAAACCAAGTTGATTAAATCAACAATAATATATCATAGTAACCTAGAAAATTAGTGGAATTCATAAAAAGTCTCAAATTACATTTATTTTGGTATTTATATTATCAATTTTGTCAATATTTCATTAATAAGATAATTACTGCATCATCTTTGTGTCATAAATAAATTAAATTATTTGATGTCTAAAAATTACAAATAAAATACCATCATGTAGGAAATCGTTTTAGCTTTCTAATGAATATTTACAATCGAATTTATCTTATGTATAACCCCATATTAAAAATGATTTACTTATTAAACTTTGATTTTAACTATTTTAACCCTTCTTTAAATAAATTAATAATAAATGTCCTAATCTAATCCAAGTGGGCCTAAATGGTCATATTTTATTCCTAAGTTTGTTTTTGGTCGAATTACACTTTTCCAATAGAATTATTACATGTGTTAGGGTAATATTAATATCATATTTACCCTTAGTTACCCTATTTACTATTAACCGCGGTAAAAATAGTAAAAAGTTACTATTCACCAAAAAATTATTTTTATCTCATTGAACCACATTTTACTTACTGACATCAACCGTGTCTGTCGGATTTTTGAAATTCCATTCACAGAAGCGGTAAAATTAAGTTTTATGCAAAATTCAGTTTTTAACCTACCACTTAGTGGTTTCACTATTCATCAAAAATTGAAAGTTTTCAGAAAAATACCACAATTTCACCCTAGGCTAATTTCGATATTCTGAGTCCAAAAATGAAGTCCATTTTGAAAAATAAAATTTATAAATTTTCAAAAAGTGATTATTACTATTCATAACGGCTAGTTTTAATAGCATATTGTTGTTTAGTGAAACTCGGTATTGCGTACGACGCAAGCTATCGAGGAAGGTCGCGATTGCGTGTAAAGCAAGCCAAGCAAGTGTTGTGTAGAAAAAGATTCCTTTGATGATTTATATAACATAAAAGTCTCGGGTGTTACATTATCTGTTTTGTTAGTACTTGGTTTCGAATTTTATTCAACATTGTGACCTGTTTGCCTGCTTTCCGAGACATATGTATCATGCATCATTTCATATATATATATATATATATATATGTTTTTATGCTCCAGTTTTTTATTGTTTTAGTCTTCCTCTATTTACTGTTCTTGGATATTTAATGCTTCCGATATTGTATGTGTTGTTTACTTCTACTGTTTACTCTACCAATGAGGGCATAGCTTACCCACTAACACAACCAAGGCCCTCACTGCTAATCAGAAGCGTCTGGAGTTCGGGGAAATGTTCTTGAGGCCATGAGACCAACTGGGTACGGGGCGCCTATGGGTGGCTTCTGGAACCTGGTTGTTACATAGTGGTATCAGAGGAATTATTTTATCTTGACATACCATTTGAAGCCTATATCCAGGGATTGGATGGAATATGTACTTGGTCATAATCTGTGACATGTAGTAGCTATCACTTGTATAGGTAAAATCCATACTTCCACGTTTATTGATGTTTTACTGGTTTTCACTTTTACAATTGATTTGATTTCACCATTTGGTGATTCACATGATTGTGTTGTTACCATTGTTGTTATTGCGGTTATATTTTTTTCACAACTCGATGAGATGAGGGTATGAAATCTCTTACATCATATAGGCACTTGTTAGAAATCACATGTCAGGCATTCTTGCCATGTCATCTAGGATACATTAGCAATTTCTTGTTATTGTGATAGACGTTGTGTAGATTATGCATGTTGTTGTGATAAAAGCCTTGATAGAATCTCCGTTGTTTGAAAGAGAATTTCCATGTGTAGTACTTTTCTTAGATGGATTCCAAACTATGGTTCCTGCGGTGTTATGGTCCATAATGGACTGGAATTTGGTAGATAATTCCCTGGTTTCCTTGTTATAACTTTTATAAGATGTCAAGATTTGATTTGTGGGGAGTATGCGCCCTCATAGATCGAAATTTGGAACCTTAAATCTCGTTTTCTGTGTTTTCTAGGCTTCAGAGTAGTTTCTAAGCTACTTACCAGAAAAACCTGAATACACAGTGTGTACTTTATTAATAAATGCCATGTAGTTTTTAAACCGTGTCACTGACTATTTGGGTAGAAACACAAAGTTGTGAAAAAACATCAGGAACATGCCATGTAAAATATGTACACATCCTGTTGTAGTGATTGTGTGTCTCCACATGTGACTAACGACACAGATGGATGAAACTTCTACAATACACGTCGTGTCCTATTATCACACATCGTGCCATGTAACCTAAGTACCCGTCCGTGTCATGAACAACATGGGTCAGGGAAACCCTTTCAGTACACGCCATGTTCTTAGGGAGCATGCTATGTATAGTGAACCGTGTAGCCGGCTTTTTCACGTACAACATGGGTCTTTGAAACCTTGTCTAGTACACGTCGTGTCCTTAAAGAACTCGCTGTGTGGTCTAGGATTAAGGGGACCCTATGGGTTAGCCGTGTAAGGAGACTTGGTAAGGGGAATAGAGTTCATGTATAGGCTGTGTGTGGGGACAACACGCCATGTGGTTGGGGTGTTACACGACCAATTGTGGAAGAAGTACATGCCCATGTGAATGGCTTAAATGAACATGGTGTGTAGTTTTTATACACGTCATGTAGTTTGGTTTTGTAATACTTGAATATTTCTTTCTCCTATTCCCCTCTTTTAATATTGTGTTCTCAATCTTTGATAATCCTGATCTAAGGTGTGATTTTGACCTTTCAGATTTCTGCCACCGAGATGTCCTCCAGTTGTACGTCAGCTACCAAATGATGATCAGATAGCAGATATGGTCGATCAGGGACCTCCTGCAGATCCTCATGCTCTGCCAGCCTTGGCACCAGCAGTTATACCAGTTGTAGGCACCGATGCGTAGTTTAGGGAATATTTTATGAGGATGATTTAGACCTTCCAGGGAGTTCCTCCTCCTACCCCGTCAATGGCAGAGTTGACGCGGATTTTCCAGTAGCAGTATCCTCCATCATTCCCAAGGGAAAGAGGACCTCAGGCTATAGAGTCATGGATAGAGGCCACACTGACAATTTTTGGGCATCTGGAGATACCTCCAGAGAAGAGGTTGAAGCTCACTACCTATATGGTCCGAGACTCCACCTAGAGGTGTTGGGAGGTGATCTCACAGTTATGATGCGAGGATAGTATGACTTGGGATGAGTTTTGGCGTATCTTTAACAAGTAATTCTATCTGTAGACCTTGAGGGCCTATCAAGCCCAGGATTTTATGAGTCTGGAGTAGGGTACAATTTCTATTATGGAGTACTCATCTTTCTTTACTGAGTTGTAGCGTTTCAGGCCTATTCCAGGAGGAGATGAGTTGTTCCTTGTGCGAAAGTTCAAAGATTGTCTAAGGAATGACATCCAATCATAGATGAACATATTCATGTTGACTTTGATATCATCTATCATCAACCAGGCACTGATCTCTGAGCGCAATTTGAGGGATTCAGAAGCAGTGAACTAGGGCGGTTCGACATCCAGAGTTATTGTTCCTCCAATAGATAGCAGGAAGTTCCGCATGGAGACTATTCGAGGAGTTCAAGGTAGGTGGAATGCATCTTTGGGAATCCAGGTTGTATGCTACCAATGCGGGAGAAGTGGTAATATTGGTCCTCAGTGCCAGAGAGACCCGATGGAGTGCCGATATTGTGGAAAGATGGGCCATATTTAGCATTTCTATCAGTTCTTCACAACTTCATCTAGTGGTAGGGGTTATTTTATGACCCCTCGTATAGGAGATTCATCGCTAGTTTCTCACTAGTTTAGGAACTAGAGTTCTTCTGGCCGTTCGGGCTGAGGAGGAGGTCGTGTCCGTGGTGGTCAGTCACCAGGATACTAGCGACAATAGAGTGGATCAGCTCAGAGTGGTCAGGTAGGGTCACAGGGCCGCAGTACAGGCCAGACATTTGCAGTGGAGAAGTCCAATCAGGAGTAGGATCCTGACCCTTCTATAGTTCGAGATATGATCTTATTAGCATCCGTTTTATCTTCAGCTCTTTTCGATACTGGTGCTACGCATAGCTTTATCTCTATTACTGTTGTGGAGAGCCTTGGGCTCTTCATCTTTTCCTCTACCGATACTTTGACTCTGGACACAACGTTGGGGACAAGAGAGGTCAGTGTACATCAGTGCAGAGAGTGCCCTCTTGAGGTTTCAGGGTGTCACTTCTTATGGGACCTCTATGTTCTATAGATGACGAGATATGATGTCATTCTTAGAATATACTAGCTAGTTCCTGTCTAGGCATTAATCAACTATTATAACTAGAGGGTGTGTTTCATATCACCCGAGGGTGGATCCTTTATCCATAGAGGTGAGTGGAATGTCTAGGCGAGCAGAGCGGTTCCAGAGCATCATGGGTTGGGAGGATTTACAGCCCGGATCGCTAGTCTTTATCTTGATGACCAAGGAACTTCACAGTTAGAATTTCCTCCAGTGGTGGATCGTTTCAGAGATGTCTTTCCAAAGGACTTTTCATGTTTGCCTCCGGATTGTGAGGTAGACTTCCTGATTGATCTTTTTCTAGGAGTAGCACCGATGTCCATTCCTCCTTATAGGATGGCCACACCTGAGTTGTAGGAACTCAAGAATTAGTTTGAGGAGTTTCAGGAAAAGGGTTTCATCTTACCCAGTAATTCTCCTTGGGTTTCGCCTATCCTATTTGTGAAAAAGGTAGACGACACCCTTAGGATTTGTGTGGATTGTTGGAAGCTAAACCAATTGATGGTCAAGAACCGATATCCCTTGCTGAGGATCTATGATCTCTTTGATCAGCTTCGAGGATCCTGAGTGTTCTCGAATATTGACGTGAGATTCGGTTATCATTAGATGCGCCTTAGACCATATAATATACCTCTTACATATTTCCGGAGTAGGTATGGTCTATATGAGTATATAGTTATGCCATTTGGACTCACGAACGTGCCAGCAGTTTACATGGCACTGATGAACCGATTGTTCCATCCATACTTGGATTTGTTCGCAGTGGTTTTCGTGGAAGACATCTTGGTGTACTCCCACACGCAACACGACCATGATACCCATCTTGATATCATCTTGATTACACTAAGGGATCATCAGTTATATGCCATGATCTCAAACTACCACTTTTTGATGGACCAGATTCACTTCGTGGGTCATGTTATCTCCGAGGGAGGAGTATCAGTATACCCAGAAAATGTGAGAACAGTAGATTCCTGGGAGCAGCCGAAGAACATATTTGAGGAGGGGAGTTTTCTAGGGTGGGATAGATACTACAGATGTTTCATACATGACTTTTCATGCTTAGCAGCACCACTGACGGGTCTGACGAAGAAGGGTACGAATTTCTTATGGTCAGATTCTTGTGAGTCAGCCTTTCCGGAGCTGAAAGGGAGGTTGAATTCAGCCCCAATACTAGTCTTTCCAGAGCCGGGAAAGAGATATACTATTTTCTACGATGAATTAAGTATCGTTCTGGGATCTGTGTTTATGCAGGGAGATTGAGTTGTTTCTTATGGGTCTCGACAGTTGAGGCCACATGAGAGGAATTATAGGACACATGATCTGGAGTTGGCGGTTGATGTTCATGCCCTACGCTGTTGGATAAATTATCTTCTGGGAGAGCACTTTGGGGTGTTCATTGACCACAAGAGTCTCAAGTACATCTTCACTCAGCGTGATCTGAATTTGAGATGGAGAAGGTGGGTTGAGTACATTCAGCCTTTTGACATTGAGCTTGCCTACACTCTTGGGAAGGGAAATGCTATGTCTAGTGCACTAAGCTGAAGGAATTATAAAGAGGAAGTTCAAAAGTCTAGAATTGAGTGGAAGCTTATAGATTTATTCTCTAAGAAGCATTTGGAGGCACATGATAGTTAGGGATAGACGTTTTATTCTTCTGTAGCTTTTACCTCTGCACTTATTGATCAATTTCGAATGAGGAATCTATCAGAATATAAAGGGCTAGTCCAATGGGAAAGAGTGTTAGGAGAGGACCCTATTCCTGGATGGATAGTAGGCGAGGATGAAATCTTTCATTTCCAGGGAAGCGTATGGGTACCAGTAGACATATGCAAGAAGCTGATGCTGGACTTTCATTCCTCATTTTGGGAAGTTCATCCTGGCGTCACCAAGATGTATCGTGATTACACCGTCAATAATGGTGGCCAGGTATGAAGAGGGAAGTTTCTGGTTTCGTCATGAGGTTTTCCAAATGTCAGCTGGTAAAGGTGGAGCATCAGCGACCAACAGGGATTTTACAACATTTACCCATTCCCGAGTGGAAGTGGAACGATGTCGCGATGGACTTAGTGACCAATTTGATGAGGTCACCTAGAGGGAATGACACATTATGGGTTGTCATTGATAGACTCACGAAGTGTTCTCAATTCTTGTCGATCAAGGAGACCTTCAGTGTTAATAGGCTGGGGCGATTGTACATCCGAGAGATTGTACATCTGCATGGAGTTCTACACTCCATTGTTTTAGACAGAGATTCTCATTTTACTTCTCGGTTCTGGTAGGGGCTTTATAAGGCCTTGGGTACATAGGTACATTTGAGTACAGCATAGCATCCCCAGACTGATGGCCAGTCTGAGCATACGATTCAGGTTCTTGAGGATAAGCTTTGAGCATGCATCCTAGATTTTAGAGGTTATTGGGAGAAGCATATACCTCTTGTGGAGTTTTCCTACAACAATAGTTTTCATGAAACTATTCAGATGGAACCTTATGAGGCTTTGTAAAGTAGCTCATGCCAATCGCCTTTATGCTATCTAGAGGCAGGCAAGGCAGCTTTGCTGGGACCTCATCTTGTTCAGGAGACCTCAGAGCATATAGAGTTGATTTAGAAGAGGATGTCTATGGAACAGTCTCGATAGAAGTCTTATGTTGATTAGCAGAGATGAACTCTAGAGTTCGAGGCCAGGGATCATTCTTTCCTACATTTCACACCGAGGTTGGGACACAAGAGGATTCAGAGATAGGGTATGCTTTCACTGATGTACATTGGGACATTTGAGGTATTAGGGAGAGTGGGGCTGGTTGCCTATCGGTTGCAGTTACCTCAGAGGTACTGATCTATGCACGACATCTTCCACGTTTATCAGCTCTCACATTACTTTTCAGACCTGTCTCTTGTCTTTCATCCCGAGGAGGTTGCGCTCAAAGCGGATGCATCATTTGAGGAGCATCTTATCTGGATTGTCGATCACAGTACAAAGGTTCTATGTGGTCGGTCTGTTCCTCTGGTATAAGTGATATGGAATAACAGGTGAGTACAAGACGAAACTTGGGAGAGGGAGGATGATGTACGATCACAGTGGCCAGAGTTGTTCAGGGTTTCTTCTTGTACGCCTTGCTAGGGAAATTCGGGGACAAATTTATTGAAGGGGGGAAGCTTGTAAGAACCCAGACGTACATTCCAGGTATGTTTTCCCTTTTTCTAGAGTCTTTGAGAAAAGATGAGTTTCTGGAAATTTTTGAAGTACACGCCGTGTACTTAGATGTCGCGTGAGGCTATATGTTGGCCATGTCTGGGCCACACACATGGTCATGTGGGGTGATGTGGAGGCTGCTTAAAGTAGAGTATGGAAAAGCCTAGTATACGCCGTGTAATCCAAAATTACACGCTGTGTACTTTATTGTTTTTCCTTAAATGGATTGGGCTCGCGTCTGACCCCTAGAATCATCTTCGTATAGGTCTCATTTGAAAAAGAGAATTCATACATTGCCAGAACTCCGCCGAGCCCCCAAGCCTACGTCTGTTCTCCGAATCAACCACCGTCGATTGTGTTGGAACCGCAGCGGTCAACTATTCCTTCTTCTAAAGTAACATTTCCCAATTCCTCTTCTTTTCCAAGTTACTGTGGGTTGAAAATTTTGTGCATTTTCATAGATCTACGATGTTCTAAGGAGATTCAATCCTCGTGGTTCAAGTATAGTGATCTCCTAGAATTAAGGTAGGTGGTTTGTGCCTTTCTGTTCAATTTCCTTGAGTATGATGTGCAAATTCCACCAATAGCCTTGAATGAGATATTGTGTGTTTATTGTTTTGCCCCTTTTGTTTTACTTACTTCCTTGTATGCTTGTGTAGAGGTAATTTTGCTGTGTATAAGGATACTATCTATGATTGGATTTTTTTCACATGCCTTGTTCGGTTTAGGAGATTTTGGTCTTGTTCAGCCTTTGGTTGTTATACATGTTTTCCATGCCTTGTGACCATAGGATGGAGTGTTGTTCCATGACATGCTTGTTATATTGTATATTGGTTGGCCAATTAGCTTTGTAGGTCTATATTGGCCTTATAGCATTATTATTCTCTGACTGGCATGGGGCTGTGAGAACCTGGTGCTATAGACTATAAGGCGATAGACCGAGTGAGCTTCCTTAGAGAGTCTTGGACATTATAGACTATAGGGGATAGATCAAGTGAGCTTCCCAAAGAGTCTTGAACATTATAGACACATGAGGATAGACCGAGTGAGCTTCTTTAGAGAGTCTTGAGCTTTATAGACTATACGGGGATATACCAAGTGAGCCTCCTCGGAGAGTCATTTTTTTGTATGAATTTCCTAAGAACCATTCCATGCTATATTAGGAATTGACCGAGTGAGCTTTCTGAGAGATTCTATGACCGACCTGAGGCTATAAGAATAATTGACTGACTGAGCTTCCTCAGAGAGTCTCTAGACCTTGGGGATATAATGGGAATTGACCGCATGATCTTCCAGAGAGATTCACAGATTATCTTAGACTATAAGGGTAATTGACTGAGTGTTCTTCCTCAGAGAGTCTTATAATTTTGTATGATCAAAACAGAGGGTTGTTGGTACTTCTTTGATATGACTAGAGGGGATGGTTGTGAGTAATTTAAAGAGGGATTCGTTTTTTTTGTTAGCTGTTTGCTTCACTGCTGCTTGTTGATCTGTGGATTGTTTTCTATTGTTTATCATCTTGTTTACGAAATAATGTTTACTACTTACTGTACTATTACTTATCATCTACTCACTGACTATTAGGAACAGATCTTCGGGTGGTCGCCTACTGGGATTTGGTCTCACACCCTGTTTAGGTCATGCTTTTTGGCCAAAACAGATTATATTTTTGCAGGTATAGACAAAGGCAAGTGCCCTTCGACTTGAAAAACTTGATTGCATTGGAGTAGGAGAGCATGGGACCAAGCTAAGTCTTGCGATGCTGAGGAGTTTCTTATCTATTTTTTTAGTACTTGGTTTAGTATTATATTCAGCATTGTGACCTATTTGGCTGCATTCCTAGACATATGTATCATGCATCATTTCATATATATATATATATATATATATTTGTGTGTGCTCCAGTTGTTTATTGTTTTAGTCTTCCATTGATTACTATTGTTGGATATTTACTGCTTCCTCTTTTGTATGTGTTGTTTACATCTATTTTGTACTCTACCAATGAGGTTATAGTTTCCCCACTGACACCCCAAGGCCCTCCGTACTAGTTTCCAGCCTCTAGTGTTTGGGGAAATGCGCTTGAGGCCATGTGACCAATTGGGTACAGGGCGCCTCTAGGTGGCTTCTGGAACCGGGAGGTTACATAAGGTGTTATTAAAAGTGTCTCCCTGGAAGAGAATAATTAAATTTGGAAAGATGGGAAAGTTGAGAACAAGGTATATCGGTCCATTTGAAAATATGGATCGTGTTGGGAAGGTAGATTATTTATTGGCGCATCCATCGAATCTCTCTTAAGTTCATGATGTGTCTATGTATCCCTCCTGAGAAAGTACATTCTTGATCCTTCACATGTACTAAGCTCAGAAGTCGTACCACTGGAGAAAGATATTTCTTAAGAAGAACAACCTATTGATATTCTGGATCATAGAGAAAAACCTCTACAAAACAATACCACTCGATTGGTTAATGTTTTATGGAGGAACCACCAATTAGAAGAATCTACATTGGAACTTGAGGATATAATTGGGGAGAGGTATCCTCATCTTTTTATTTCCAAGTGACAAATTTTGAGGGAAAAATTCGGTTTAAGGGGGATAGAATGTAATGACCATGTGTTTTATGAAATATTTAAATAATTTTATATTCTTCATCAGCTTTTTTTCATGCAATCGTGAGATTAAGCAAACTGTGAGATGCCCTTAATATAAAGTTATCATTATAACCTAGTCGTTTTGTTAGCGGAAATAAATATAACTAAATTTCAAAAATCTATGATAAATGTAAATAAATTATATTTCATATTAGTTATTTTAGTGAATGAAATTAATTAAATATGTATTCTATATAATTAAAAAGATATTTTTTTTGATATTCATCAAACAGATAATAAAAGAATATTTTTCTACCTTTTAATGACCAACCATTTTAAATTTAAGATTTATACACATTAGTAATAATAATATTATAGTGTAAACCTTTTCTATGTATGTGGGATATAAAAAATTACTTTGGTTAAAATTCTGATATTTTTCTGATAAACTTCATAATTTGATGAATAGTAAACATACACTGAATTTTAATTTAAAACCATTTTTTCATCAAGATAATTTATACTGTTAAAATAAAATATTGAATTTCTTAAAAGCATAAATAGAATATATTTTTACCATTTAATATAATGTATGTTAATATCATTAATTTTACCTTGAATTTAAAGGTAAAATCATTTCAATCTTTTTCAATGTTTTAAAAATACTCATTTTTTTCGACAACGGGATTAATTTTAAATTAATTTCTACAACTTTTGTGTCATGAATTTGGAGAAATGTATTCCATATTTTGAATCAGTAGGTCTAAATTATGTTAATGTGATTCTTTTTATTTTTGGGCATTATGAATAGTAACTACGGTAAATTTTATTTTCCACAATTAAAGGTAAATCATGTAATTAAGGGTAAAAGAATATTATAAAATTTCCTTAAAACTTGTATTAATTTAATTGGATGATTATATTTCATCCTAAAATATTCTTGGGTCGAAATGGTTTCTATTGGAACCAACTTTCATGAGCTTAAGAACTTTAATTTATTTTATTTAAAGGAAAGTGAAATATGTCTTACTCAAACTTTAATAATTATATTATTTTTAATAAAAGGTTATACAGAATATAAATTAGATCATAAATACTAATTTTAAAGATAAAATGTTGATATTTATCATGGTAATTTATTAGTAATTTCTAGAAAATATCTAATTACCTTAATAGATTATACATTAATGATTCATAAATTATTTATTTAGTGAAAAATTAATAATGTAGTTTTTATTAAAATAATATTACCCATAAAAAGGAAGAAAACTTGATGAAAACTTATTATTATAGTATATATATACCATAATCATTCAAGGGTCGACTTTTTGACCATTTGGAGCCATATAAAATTAATTATGACACTTATATTATATTAATTTAAATGATGTCAAAGTTGTCACGTTCATAATTTAATAACAATAAAAATTTAAAGGGTTGGGTGTTTTAGAAGATAAATTATACTAAAAATTTTACTATTAAATATATTAGATTCATTTTTATGCAACAAATAATTATATTAAATAATTATTCAAAAATGATGTATTAATTATTTTTTTAAGATAAATATCAAATAAATGGTTTTATAAATATTAAAATAAAAAATATATTAACTAATTAATGTGATAAACGAATTTTATAAACTAATAATACATGTTAGAAATCTATTAAATATTTTTATTTGAATATATCTTCTGTGTGGATTTTATTTCAATTCAAATAATTGAGTAGTGTCAAAATTGACACTATTGATATTTTATAAAAATTACATATTATTAAATTGTTTAAAAATCAAAAAAAATATTTAAAAATTAGAAAGGTAAAATTAAATGGTCTATAATGTAATAATGTATCTAATTATGGAAAGTTCACAACACATAATAATATATGTATAACAATTTAGAAATTAGAATATTATGACCACAAATAAAATTAAATATATTAAATAAGGAAAAATAAAAATGATAAGGTTTAAAATAAACTCAAAAAATGTCTAAATCTTATAATTTGATGATATTAAAACCCTGTATAATCTCATTTTTTGATTTTTAGTAATTTTTTGAGGTTTTTAGGTGGGGTTTGAATTTATTATAATTTCATATTTTGGAGGTTTCCAAAAGTGCCCCTCTCCTCTCTTATAAAAGGGCACCCCCTTCCACTCCCCTTCACTCCATTTTGAGCATTACAAATCAGACAATACCTACCCATTTCCCCTATTAATCTTCCCTAGAAACATATTATAGGTTCATGTCTTCTTCAAAGACCATATTTAGTGCCCTAAGAGGATGTTTATAAGAGGTACTTCAAAGAAGAGGTAATATCCTTTAAAGATTCTTTCAAAATTATTTCTTCTTCTACTTAATCTATTTTGAGTTGTTTAATTATTAAGTAATAAATAAAGTATAACTTTTATATTGATATGTTATTATGAGTATGAAACAACCACACTCCGTCATCTATCCATCCTATGAAAAATAAAATCACCACACATGCATATGTACGACCTACCATCTCTATGTTGTGGTGTAATATTTTTTCTCATCACTAACATACATTGATGGGTATAATGATGAATGAAATAGATATATATGATTATTGTAACGTGATATCACTACTCGTGCGTACGTATGGCCTACTCTCTCCACGATGTGATGCGATCTATTATACATGATCTTCATTGAAGAATGATTATATAAATGAATTAAAGGAAGAAATATGATATATATTATTGTAATACCATTCTTTAAATATTATATCTATAACCTAAAAAGTGGTATAAGAATTTATTCGACAAAACATGCATAAGAACATAAAGCAGTTCACACCCGAATAACGAGTAACAATGAAATGTCACTAATAAAAAGATAAGAATATGACCATATATGATATCATAAATATGACTATGATTCTGGAATAAGTCAACGACATTATTTAAATCATTAAATAGGATATTTGGATATATACAAATCATATCAGCCTAAGGTAATGGAAAATATCGCAATGTCATTTTTATCCGAGATTGATTATACTTCAGTATTTACTAGGGAATATTTATCATCCACATCCATGTTTCATAAATATGTAATATTATTTATATCCTCCTAAAATTGTTTAAATCCAATTTTAATTATTGGTGAATTTTTAGTAAAGGATGTAAAAGGAATCTTTTTTGGTTTTCAGTAAGAGATACGTTTTCCCTTTTCTGGCCAAAGTATAAGAAGAATTGTTTTTAACTTATATGACATGAACGGATTTTTATGCTTTAATAGAACATTATTTCTATGAAATATTCCTTTACAAGTTTTCAAGATTATTTTCAATTAAATTATTTTAATTTAATATTGTGTGAGATGTTGAGAAAAGAAAAAAAATTGAAGAAGAAAGGATATTTTCCTCACGAACTAAGTTCAACTGTTTTATCAAAATTATTTTCCATCTAAAATGATATAGGGTTATGTTTATATTTCTATTATTACATTTATTTGATTATTTTATGAAGGAATTATTTTTATGAAGTCCTTTTATCTAATATGGATTATGTTATGATGGCATGATGTTTATGAATCCAATTTTATTACATGGGTTATGCTATGATGTATGATTTATGATTTTGTGGCACACAAAAGAATGATTTAATTATGAGATGGGTGGGACCTATATCTCACTCCAATGCATTGGGTAAATATTTTTATCTCATGAGATAAACATGGTTAGAATGGTATGTTAATCTGGTTCAGTGATATAGGACTAGAACGAGAAGTGAAGTCGGATCAGTAATGGACATTGTCTGCTACAATGGTCTTGGAAATAAGCAACAAATAATATGAAATTATTTTCTTTGATTATGTGTGTATTCCACAAATATTCATGTCTTTTTTAAGATGATTGGGATTACATTACAGTTCTATGATTTATCACATGACATGATATTATGACCTCTAATGTAGGATATGATTTTCAAATGTTATGATCATAAGAATACCATATGATTGAAATTTACTTTATTAACCCTTATTGAGAAGTTTAGCTCACCCTTTTTTATTTTTCTTTTCCCCAGGTTCGAAAAATTGGAATTAAGTTTGATATGCCAAAAAGGATTCTAGTTATGATCAAATAACTGGGATACAGTGTAGATTCTTTATGAACCAGTTGTTTATGTTTCCCACCTTCTAAAGACACTATACCTATACAGTCTTATCATGGTTATGTTATATGTTGTAACAAATATACTTCAATTCTGAAGTATTAATAATGTATGTAATGTATGGGTCTTTATAATATACACCAATAGGTAATATATCATAGATAATGATTGATAATACAATATTTTAATTTTATGGGATTAAAGTTCTGAAAATAGAACTTCCCTTATATCCATTTATTCCTTCAGATCATAACTTGTTAAACATTTTAAACCTATCTTTAAATTCCTTAACTTTTGAAACCATCTTGGATAAATTTAAGAGTATATTTGGAATACATAAAATTAATCCATAAATATAGATTCACATGTAAAAGTAATATTTTGGTACATAAATATATTTCCTCATATAAATATCCAACTCCTATAGCATCTTACATGAGGTTCTTTTAATGCAAAATAGTGAATGTTTTTCAAAAAATTGAATAATCATCACTCTTGAGAGCATATGTAACTGTCCTTTACATTACAAAAAACAAACATAAAAGTAAATCTTTAATGAATATTTCATATGTAAAAGTTAAATCTATTTCCAAAAATGGACACATAAGAGTCACCATTGGCATCATTAGACTACATAAGAGTCGAAAAATCAATGCATTTGGATCATGTACTTAGATAAATTTTCTATTTACTCAATTTGTAAAGGTAATTTTCATAAACTCATGAAATAGGTAATGGTGATTCCTTTTACCATTATTCCAACTATTAGTATACAAAAGAGTAATAAAACAATAGGTAAAATTATTATTCTTACAAAAATATAAGAAACTAAGTAATAAATTTAAAATATTAAATATATAGTAGAAATGATTATTTAATGATGAATAATAATAATAATAAAAAATGGACAGATAAGTAATTATCAAAAGATAATAAATAAAATAAAGGATCCTCTCAAATATCCCAGATCATAAAAATTAGTATGTCATACTTAATCAATTTTCTATAGTATTCTATTTCATTTTTATTGATAATAAAAATATCTTTGTTAATAATTCATCAGTATTTTTATGTGAAAATATATTTTTTTCAATAAAAATATATTAATAAATATTTTATCTATTTATGTAAGCGTAAAATCCTAGTTAATACTTTGAAAAATTCTTTGGAATATTTTCAGAGTCAATTGTTGAGTTAGCATGACATTCTGGGCCTCATATAGTCTCATTACTTATTTAATAAAAATATAAAATATATTATATCACACACGAAAATTTTTACAAAATAATTAAATATATACTGATCAGTTTTTTCAATGGAAAATATGATATCACAATTAGTTTTAGAATTTCGGTTTTACCATTGGGGGATATAAAATTTGTGTGCATCTATTGTTTGGTTAAATCTCAAAAAAGTGTAATTTATTTTACCATTTTATTATATTTTTATTTTTATATTTTAAATTAATTTTTATTCTTCGGGTCTTCCACCAAATTATAGATACCTCCATTTTAATGTGTGACTTAATCCAAAACCTTCAAAATCAAACCATTTACACCAATGTTATTTTGAATCATCTTAATGTGAAGGAAGTAAACACTCCACCTTAATTTTTTGGTTGAGACGATGGATTAAATATGGGCTTTAAAATATGGAAATTGAATATTTTGCTTGGGTTTATAAAATATATAAACTTTTAAACTTCAATTTTGGTTGATTCAATCCATTTTAGGTGATCCAAAAACTCCTCTTTACATGTTTGGTGAAACTCCATCAATCAAATCATGGATTCATCTCCGATTCTAGGTATGATTACTTCCACCTCTATACCCCTACGTGAAACACCATGAAGATTGAGGTTTTTTATTATTTAATTTATTAATTGTCTTTTCCCCATCGTATCAATTTTTTGGAAAATGATTAGATTTAAATAAATTGATAAAACATAAATTATATATTGATGAAAAAAAGAAATTGTCAACAGAAAATTTTTTATCTATAAAAATATAATCGCATCAAAATATTTAGTGAAAAGTTATAAAATTATCAGTGGAAATTATAAGGAACTACTAAATAGAAATTACATTTAATTATCAAGGATAATTTACGTAATTTTATCAAAATATAATTCTATTAATTATCAAAGGATAATGGATTAAAAATTTTCAAAATGTAAATATTACAAAATTACAAAAAGATAATTTTCAATAATTATCAAATCATAATTATAATGAATTATCAAAGAATAATTTGATGACATTATCAGGAGATAATAATAATATAATTATCAATGGATAATTTTTGAGAAAAATAAGATAATTATCAATGGATAATTTATGGGGATGATCAAAGGATAATTTATGAAAATTATTGATGGGTGATTATTTGGATTATTAAAGAATAATTATAACACACTACCACATGTGTCCTCAAAATAATTTAGGGATATTGATGATAATGATTGAAGTTCTATAATTATTACTAAGTATAATACCATTATCACATGTGTTGGCCTAAAATGATAATTTTGAAATTATCCATGATATAAAAGTATTATCATATATGCTACTTCATTTATTTCTAAAAAAAATTGGTTTTGGTTCTATGAGACATTGATGAACCTCAAGTATTGACATGTCCACAAATAGGATAATAAGGCCCATCATGAGGTTTTATTAGCTTTTTAGGATTACACTCCAGATTTCCAACCACACATAGTGGTTTATCGTTTTGATTAACATAAAAAAACTTTTAGTTTTGAAGTTCCCTACCTCTTTGCAACTTGTTATACTTGTTCCCTTGTTATAACCTATTTGTAAGAATAATTGAAAAATATGATTTATTTTTTATCAAATATATGTCTGTGTATATCATGATACAACAATGACATTATTTCTATGAGAACTACTGGATAGATTGATTCTATTTTGATGTTTGATGCACATGACAATATATGATTTTATTATTTATTCTCATGATATTATGTTATACTGTTTATCAGGACATATATTATCAAGATATATTATACCATGTATTCCCTTAGATGATTGGTGTATGTGATAGGTGACCATTGAGGTTCTGGTGGTCCCTTAGAGTGGGAGTATCCATAATGTGTGCTGATAATAACAGTGGAGAATAATATCCTTGAAACATGGTTTATACTTGATGCCTTCTAGATTATAAATTGATTCCTTGCTGATTATGTCTGACATGAGGATATCCTAGAGGCTAGTTCTGGTCTCTTGCCAATATACTGTACATTTTCCAAAATTAAGCGAATGTGTTTACAATCGGGGGTTTTTGGTGGATTAGTTAGTGCATGACTACTAATTTTGGGGATATATGTCATTATGATTATTACTCGTTTTATTATTATTATGGAATAAAATTTTATACTTGAGAACACCTAGTCAAGAACACCATGGTGGTGTCCTACATAGTCTTGTACCCACACCCTAATAGAGTATTTTAGTTTGCCTGTATATTTCATGATCAGATATCTAGAAAAGGGAAAGTGACCTATGGTGGATGGCTCAGCTAAGGATTATGCAGGTACTATAGGATCTGTATGGACATCAGAGGACCATTCTATTTATTTATTTATTCATCTACATTAATTTCCTCTGTTTGGATTTCAACCATGGGAGTCATTTAAGTACTTGTGTGACATGTATTCCATTCTTTCAGTTTCTACATGTACTCTAATTAATATAATGTTATTATATTTTTTATTAATTTTTTTATTCATCATATGACATTAAACTATGGGTATAGTCTCCCCAATGGTAGACTTAGAGCCTCACTACTAGTGTGCATCATCTTGCATATAGGGAGGCACATCTGACATCATGTGGAACTCTGGTTTAGACTCAGAGATTCAAGATGGGATTTTACAAAATGATATCAGATATCTAAGATTCACTAACTTGTTTCCTCTCTTTTCCTTGATTTAGGAAAGGGTATATAGGACATTGGATGGCTTAGACTCAGGTTGGGGAACTATTACAATGTCAGGAAGAACTATATAGTGGACCTCTAAGCTACCATAAAATGGTGGAAATTTTTTGTTGTTGTTATTATTGATTAAATTCACCTTCGATGATAAAATTTCTATTCATATTTTATTTATGATATTTCAGGTCAATTCATGCATCATGAAGATGCATATAGGTTCACATTCCATATATATATTCATGATGTTGTGTGGGTGATTAGATATTTAATTAAATTCCTTGATTTATGATATCTTTTTAGGTTATTTATCTTTGCATGATATATCTATAATCCCATTATATTATGATATATTTTTTAGAATTAATTTGTTGAACTGATCATTCTATTGTGTTAGTATATATATGATGATTTTCTATAATGTGTAGGGATGAAAACCCAAGATAGTTCTTGGAGGGTAATACCTTGGGATAATGGTAAACTACTTGGAGAACCTTCTATGAATCCATAGACTGAATCGTGATTATCCCAATGACTCTATTTTCTCAAAATGATTTAATATCATTACTGAAGATATCTCACTAACATTGTATTATGTGACTACTTGAGAAGTAGGGAAGAATGCACACTCAAGGGAGGATATTTCTATTTTACCACTATACATGTAAGAGAATGATACAGAGAATAATGCCACACCTCCATAGTGGTTTAGAATCCATGAATACTTCAGTTGAAATTATTTTTTTTAGATCATATCCAAGGTTTATAAGTTCATAATTATTGTCAAATAATTCCTAACTTCAAAACTACAATTCATTATCCTTTTATGCCATCAGTGTTCCTATGGATGCTGAAGAATGGGTTGAAATATTTTTGTGATTAGTTGAGCTAGTAGATACTCTAATGGATTATAATGTTTTGTTGTGGTTGAGTTCGTGATAGGTGAATAACCAATTTTTCCCCCATATCATATAGAACCAACCAACATAAAGGAGATCAAGGTGTATATGGATGAATTGGAGTGTAAGGGATTCAACAGTCTCATTACATCACCATGGGGTGCACCTGTGTTGTTTTCCAATAAGGAGGATATTATCCTTTTACTTTGTGATAATCATTTTAAGATAAACTAGATAATGGTGAAGAAATAAATACACACTTCCCAGGATCGATGATCATTATGATTATTAATATAGAGCTCGATGGTTCTCAAATATTAATATTTGATCAATTTATCTTGAATTGTGAGTTAGAGAGTCTAATATTATGAAAATATGGTTTCAAGGAAGGTATGGGTTGTATGAGTAATTGGTGTTATCATTTGGACTTACAAACATGTTGGCAGTGTTCATGGAGCTCATAAACCAGATCTCTCACCCATACCTAGACTATTTTTAGGGCGTTCATCAATGAATTCCTTATACACTCATTAACACCAGAACATCATGGTAGGCCCCTCGAGATTGTCATGAGAATGCTTTTAGAACATTGGATTTGAGCCAAGCTATCAAAATATTATTTTTGGATATTAGAGGTGAAGTTCCTTGGAAATGTGGTGTTTGAGATATGTATATTTGTGGACTCATGTAAAGTATAGGTGGTCATTTCATGGACATGTTCTCAAAAAAATGTTCAATATCAAGATCCAAATGGATTTAGCAAGGTTTTATCAATAGATTATCTAGGAACTCCCCCCATTATCAACACCCATGAGTGCACAGGTGAAGATAAGAGTAAGGATTTAGTGGATGGACTAGTGTGAAAATGAATTTCTTGAGCCAAATAGGAGGTTGAATACATATCTACAGATGATACTACCAAATATATGGAACAAATATGGAATATATTGTGATGCATCAGGAATTGGTTTTGGAGAAGTAATAATGCAGAAGGAATAGGTAGTGGCTTATGAGACATGTCATCTATTACCCCGTAAGCAGAAATACCCTACCCACGACTTAGAGTATTCATTCTGTGGTCCGTGATTTGAAGTGTTAGTGACACTATCTCTTTTTTAAGAGTTTTTTTATCTACACTGGCCATAATATCCTTTGTTATATCTTGACAAAGAGGACCTGAATATGAGATAGAGGCACTAGTTTGAGTTTCTATTTTTTTCGATATGGAATATCCACCACGGAAAGTGAAATCATTGGGGATGGTCTTGGCTGTAAGATGCAGAAAGGGATGTAGCTTAATCCAAGGCCTTAAAAGGAGAAGTATTGCTTAATGAGCATATTGGATGACTGGAGGATGGATTATTCTGAGGATTAGGGATTGATGAATTGTTCCCCTTTATTGATCCCATCCTCACTTATAGATTTGGTGGTGGATTTATATGATTAAATCCCAATGTTTTTTGTGATGTTGGGATAACTAGCTAGAGGTGAACCGACACCTAGGTGGACATCAGGAAATGAAAATATAATCATGGTACATAGGAGAGTAGTATTACTTGTTTCTATCAGAGAGGATTTGATGAGGTATTACCATACCACAAGATGGTAGTTATATCCGGGTGCCATAAGGATGTACCATGGCTTCAGGAAATAGTTCCTTTGGCCTTGAATAAATAGGGACATCATAGGGTTTTTGTATCAATGCCTTACCTATCAAAGGGTAAAGACCGTGCACTATCATCTTAGTGGATTTCTCTAGCCACTTCCCATAACCATGAGGAAGTTGGAGGACAAAATGAATGAATTTTTTGAGGGGTTACCTAGGACCCTAAGAATTCATGATGTTGTTTGGGTGATTTCCAATCAGCCGACGTATGTTAGACACTTTTTACCAATATGAAAGACTCTCCTAGAAAATGATTTTGGAAAGATATAAATCCATGAAATTTTACACATAGAGGGATTCCCTTAAGAATTGTTTCATAAATAGATTACTTCATTAAATTTTAGTTTTTTATAGATTGCAGGAATCCATATGGACTCGGCTGAGATTGGGAAATGAGTATTATCTTCCAATAGGAGGAAGTTCTAAAAAAATGATATGCACACTGAAAGATATTATTTGATCTTTCATTATAGAATTTGGATGATCTTGGGTTGATAACCTAGACTTGTTTTATTTCATTTAAAACAAAATTTAATGGGATTTTATTCAAATGAAATCATCTAAGGCACTTTACAGGAGGATTTTTTATGAACAACTTCTTTGGCACGAGGAAGGTATGGTAGTGGTTGTGGGGCCCAGTTTGGTTTAGGAGACCTCTGAGAGAGTGAATCTAGTTTAGAAGAAGTTGGTCACTGGTTAGAGTAGGAATACATTATATGTTGACCAAAGTAGGAGATATTTTGGATTTTATCTATGGTGATCATATTTTCTTGACTGTGACTCCTCAATCAGGTCATTGATGTTTAAGGGAGAAAGGTAAGCTAACACCACAGCATAACTGACCATTCATTATCACAAAATGGATTGGGATGATGTTGTAACATTCGGACCTTCCAATATGTTTTCTAGGTATGAATGATTTGTTTCATGTGTCTCAGATCCAAATGAATGTACTGATACTATGCATGTCATCGACTGTGAGGATGTTGAGTTAGGGCCTAATGCATATTATGTGGAGCGTCTAGTACAGATTTTAGACCGTAGAGACAGGGTCCTATGAGGGAAGATGATACCACTTATCAATATTTGTGGGTATCATGGATGGATCTAGGAGGATATTATGGAGTAGGAGTCTGATGTTTGAGATCTATGGACAATATTGTTTGAAAAATACAACCAGATATACCACTCAGGTATGAGAAGCCGATAGAAGTAGAGAATAATAATATCTTCAATTTTTATTGACAATAAAAAATACAATGTTAATAATTTTTGAGTCTTTTTATAAGAAAATGTAATTTTTCAAAAATAATCACTTAATAAATTATTTAAATGCTTTATGTAAGGCTAAAATCCCTGATAACACTTTAGAATATTCTATTGAATATTTTTTGGAGTTGGGCACAAAGTTAGCATGGGATTCTAAGGCTTATAGAACCTGTGTATTTATTTAATAAAAATACTAAATATATAATATCATGCATGTGTAGTTTTTAAGAAATAATGGAATACCACCTTAACGGTGTCTCAGATGGAAAATATGAGACATCAATTATTTCAAAAATATGGTTTTTTTCTTATATGAGATATAACATTTTCTTGTGTTGGATGTTTGCTTAAATCTAATGTAATTGAAATTTATGTTACCCTTTTATTATATTATTTTTTTTATTTATTAAATTTGTTTATATTCTTATGTTATTCCCCCATATGTCAAATACCTACATTTTCATGCGTGTATTGATTGGAAACCTTCATAATCATTCCTTTTTGACCCATTTCAATTTGAAATTCATTATTGGGGAGGAATTCAACACTCCATCTTAAATTTTCAATTGAAACAATAGATTAAATTACAGTTTTTTAATTGGGAAATGGAATATGTATCTAGGATTTTTGAAATAACAAGACCATTTCAACATCAATGTTGGTTGATTTTATTGAGATTGGGTGATCCTAAAACTAATAAATATGTGTTTGGTGAAGCTCCATCAATCCAATATGGACTTATTCTCTTATTCAAGCACAATGACTCTTTCCAAAATCCACCTGTAGTATAATCCAAGAATATTGATGTTTGTTTTATTATTTAATTTTTGTATTTTCAATTTTTCACTCTAATCAGTTATGGAAAAAGTGATTGGATTTAAATATATTTATAAGCCCTAAATTATATAGGGATAATTTATATGATATTATAAAAATAGAATTTTTGATTTATAAAATGATAATTCTGTCAAATTATCTGGGGATAATTTTTAAAATCATCAAATGAAATCTTAATAAATTATTAAAGGATAATTACATTGAATTATCAAGAATAATCTATGGAAAATTATAATAAGATAATTTCATCAATTATTAATTAATAAATAATAACAAATTTTAAAAAAAATATTTTTAATTTATCAAAATATAATTTTCAAGAATTATTAAACTATAATTTAAATAAGTTATCAATGGATAATTGTACAAAATTATCAAGAGATAGTATTATTGAATTATAAAAGGAAAATTTTATGAAATTGTTATAAGATAATTATCGATGGATAATTTTTGGGAATGATAAAAGGGTAATTTTTAAAAATTGTAGAAGGGTACTTATTAAAAGAATCAAATAATAAGTATAATGGATTAAAACAAGTGTTCTTGAATTAATTTAGGGAGATTAATGTTATCAAAAAAAATTAATAACTATTCCTTAGGAGGAGATCGTTATCCCATGTGTTGGCCAAAATGATAATTTTAAAATTATCTAGGAGAGAGAAAGTATCATTGAATATGATTTTTTTTATTTTTTTAAAAATAAAATAGCTACATTTGGTTCTAGGATCCTTTGACGAATCTTGAGTTTTGACGTGTCAATAACTAGTATAATAAGTCATGTGAGGAGGTGTTATTGAAATTTGAGGTTCCACTAGAGGTTTCAAACCAGACTGAGTGGTGTATACTTGTTGTTCATGTATATGAATTTAGGTATGAAATTATTTAACTCTATGGCCAATGATACACTTATAGCCCGGTAATAATATATGTGTATTAATAATTGATAGCCATGCTTGACATGTGATAACATTTGGGTATGTATTTATCATGAGACTATTATTGTGTTAGTTCTATGAGCACTTCTAGATATAATGATTCCATGATGATGTTTTATTATCGTATTTATATATGATACTATTATTTATTATAATTATGTTATGTTATATTGTTTATCATGATATATCTTTTCGTGCATTTTCATGGAGGATTGTGATGTTTTATATGTGCTAGGTGAACATTTGGGTATGATTATAACTTAGAGGGGGAGTTACCATGATGTGTGATGATGATGATAGTCGATCATGATAGACTAATAACTTTTGATATACTTGAATCCTTGTGTATTCTAAGTAGATGGTTTATACTCGATGTCTTATGAATTTTGAGTATTATTTGATACCTTAGGATTTCTGGGTATGTTATTGATACTCGTTGCCTTGTAAATTCTGAGTATTACTTGATGAATTTTGGATTCCGATTAGGATACTAACTTGATGCATGTTGGATTCAAAGTGAACTACTACTATACTGACATTCAATACATTTTATACCATGGATTTAAAACAGTTATAGTTAAAGGTTTGTAGTAGCTTGGTAAGTGTGCGACCACCCAATTTTGGGATGTATCACATTAGAATTATGATGAATTTTATTAGTATTATTATGTAATACACTTTTATACTTGATCACACCAAGGTAAAGAAATATTGGTAGTGTCCTACCGAGTCTTATACCAACACTCTACTTGGGTATTTTAGTTCACTTGAAGATTTCATGAATAGAGATCTGGTGAATGGAAAGGGAATTATAGTGGATGGATGAGTATAGAAATATGGAGATGTCAGAATATCGGGAAAATTTTTGGAGGACCCCTATTGTTTATTTATTTATTCATCATTATTTGTTTACTCTTGTTTCATTCCACTTTGGTATTAGTTGTGCTACTTTTTGGACATGCCTTTTATCCTTTTAGTTTCCATATGTTCTCTGATGATTTTTTAAATTGTTATTAATTGTTTATTACTATTTTTATTTGTCCTACGATATGATACTAAGGGTATAGTCTCCCATTTGATGTAATTAGACCCTCGAAGGTAGTCAACAGACTCTTATGCATGGGGAGGCATGCATGAGGTCATGTTAATCTCCGGTTTGGACCTGATCATTCGCGATGGGATCTTACATGTATGTATTATATATTGTATGGAATACAATTTACATTCATTGTTTAAAATAGGGATTAATTGAGTTAATATAATATATTAATTTTTTATTTATACATTTGAATTTTTTTGGATGAGTGAACCTAATTACATTGAACCCAAAGGAATAGTGTTGGGATTATACATTAAATAAAATTGAAAAAGATGATTTTCATTAAACTATTATATTGATATGATGATATGATTGGAATGATCTTTTACTTAAAATAGAAACGACTTTTGAGATAACCTTATCTAGGTTAATCCATGTTAAACTGTGCATCTTGTTCGAATAATAGATTTGATTTAGGGGTCGTCATTTTTGTAATATAGGATTAAATAAAATCAATTATTATATATTTATGTAAAACATGATACCTACTTGGTAAATATGATTTTATAGATTATTATATAATTAAAATCTAATTTAATAACATTGTGATCTATTTTAGATTTTTTTTATAAGTTTATAGATTAAAATTAAAAATTGATAATTGATCTCAATTATAATGAAATGTTTCATTATCATAAAGTAATAAATATTTTCTATATATAATCCTTTATAACTATAAAAAAAGTTATTAGATATCCACTATACATCACACACTATTATGGATGAAAAATAATTAAAAATATAATAGAATAAGTAATGTAATATTTAGATCGACATGTTGTTACTGGGGAATGGGTAACTAAATTAGAGGTGGGAATAAATAATCAACAATTTCATGGTCTATTAGTTTTATAATTAAATTTTTTATATTATGTTCCATCTATCACTAAAAAATTTATTGTTTACTCATGTTTGAATATGAAAGGATTTTCTTTCAGAAGTAACAAAAATATATTTTATATCAATAAATGAAATGTTTTATAGTATTGGGAAAATTATTAATGGTTTATACATTCAATGCAAGTATGTTCTAATTTATAAAATTCCAAATATGGAAATCAATGTAAATATTTTGAAAATTTTACCATTGGAATTTTCACCTTGGAAATATAAACAATAAACATAGTGAATCACTCTATAAGGATGAATTATTAGAATTGTCATGTTTTATATCGTTTGATATATGAGAAAATTAATTATTAAGAATGGTAACTAAATATTTTTTAGTCAAAATTATAAATAGATATTGAACCATTGGACCTAAAAGAAATTGATTTTTTAAGTTTAATGAAAACAAAATTTAGTGGTGGTTAAAGAAACTTCAAAATATTTAGTAATGATTTATTTTGATATGGTTTTGTATTTAATATAATACCAAAGTATTAAAACTTATAAATTTTCAATTTATTCCAAAAATATAGAATAAACATGTAAGTAATATCAAGATACTTCAGTAATATTGAGGTGGGAGATACTTAAGAAATTATTTATCATCAAAGAGAATGTTCAATATTTTTTAAACTCACACCTCTAGTTATTACATTATAAAACATTGTATCATAAACGTGGAACCATTCCATGTTACAAATGGTTCTATTAATGATGAGTTAATTTGATCTTCATATAGACTATTTGTGTAATTCCCTTAATATTGTTACCTTCATAATCAAATTTAATTCATATAAAGGTATTAAAAATACTTTGTATTATATAGGGAATTATAAATATCATACCTTATATTTATAAAGGAATATGATTTTTCAAAAATATTGATATCTTTTTTTACAAATAAAACTAGATTTCAATCGCACAAATAAATATTTTTTAGGTATCTTAGGGAAAATATAAGTCATTATTTTTATAATACATTATAATAAAATGTGTTTGTAGCTTAATAAGGTGTATTTTTTATGAAGGGATATATTTATTGAGGAACTAAGGACAGGAAAAATTATTTCAATCATTTAATAAACTAAAATGGTAATAGTATCTAATATGAAATATGAGGAAACATTATAAGTAGTTATGAAATATTAACCAACCAGTCTATCTAAAGAACCTGAGATATCTACAAGTATTGTTCAATAACTAGGGAAATTTGAATTTATCGTAGAATATGATGAAAATTTTATATTTTTATAATGTTATCCTCCTACATAATTAATGTTATTTAGAGTTTTTATTCTATTAAATGGATTGAGGCTATGAAACTTGAAATGTAATCCATGTTAAAAACTAATTTTTAGAACATTTTTATCCACTTTACATGGAAAACCCCATATGATACAAGTAAAAAATGACATGGATGATAGTAAATCTAATAATAATTCTCATTAATAGGAAAAGGGTTAAAAAAATTATGGTATTTACAAGGGAAAAAATTCCTATTAGTATCCATGATATATCTTCTTTTATATCTGTCTTCTATTATAATTTTATATCATTAAAAATTTCCCAAATATATTTTCAAATAAATTTACATAAAAAAATTCACATATGTTTATATAATGCTACTTCAAGGTTTAAAGTGTACAAATTTTTTTAAAAATGTGTGAAATTTTCAACAATAAATTTATTGGTTGAATAAATTTTTTATAATTATAAAATTTATTTTGATTATGAAATAAAAAATGTATTTCACTATGAACCAAAATTAATATTTTATAAAAAATAGTATAGTAAGTTATTAGTTTGGAATACTTTGGTTACTTGTTTGAAATCAAGTAACTCACTTCAATAATCACTTTTAGGGTGGAAATCATTAAAATATAGAGTTCCATAGAGTACTGGAATCTTATTTCAACCACAAACTATTTGGAAAGTGGAGATTACTAAACATGAAAAAGAATAAATTATTTAAAAAATGGTTAACTCAATTCAAAATGACTGTTAAAATAAAATTGATGAAAAACTCTAGGATTACATAATAATATTTAAAACATCAATGTGTCGGTTACTATTTTTGTTGGTATATAGGAATTTTATTCACCTATCATTTGAGATGGGGTACAATCAATTTTTTGAAATAAAATCTATAAATTTGTAGGAGAATAATGTTATTATAAAATGTTTTAAAAAGTTAAATAATCTTTATAATATTAGGATATATTTATTTGGAAATACTAAAATCTCCAAATAGAAGATGCAGAAGTGGGATGATTTGAACATTAATAGTAGAGTGATATTCAATAGAAATAATGTATTGGTTTTTTAATTATAGTTTATATTGTTTCTAGAAAAAATTTATATAAAATGGTTGATACCTTTTATAGAGCCGAGGGTCTTCCCTAAGAGATTAATTGATATCTTAGGAGATAATGGATCATCATTCATGGTTAACAGACAAGGGATCATGATTTACTAGGATAAGTTTCAAGTGGGTATTATTATATACATACAATTAAAATAATACATAAAATATAAATATAAATTTAGTAATTAAATGAAGATATTAATAAGTGGAATCACGTTTATGTCACAAAAAACTAAAAAATAATTTTAGTTCTTAGGAATAATTTTAATTTTTTATTAGCTTTCCTAGTTTAGGGATTTTTTGTTGTTAAAACCAAAGATAATTCCATTAAACCCAATTTTTCCCCCCATAAAACCTCATTTTTAGAAAATTTAATTGAGGGATAATGAGAACTTTTGGGAATCATAATTGAGAAGTATGGGAAAAATTAAGGGAGGAAATAAATAATAATACAGAGGACATCCTCCAAGATTGTGGTTTTCCCAATCCAAACCTTTAATAATTGAATTGACAAACCATTATATTTTCTTTCATCAATATTATTTACCCCAAACATTTCCTAAACAATCCTAAACCATTCTATAAAACAGCATCGTAGTTTATAGTTTTTCCTCATTTTATACCAGGACAATTATGCCAGACTGTACTAAAATATATCTCAATCAATCCATTTAACCAAATTTCATGAAGCCCAAGACTAAAACCATTTATGGGTCACAATATACAGTTTCATGATAATATACAAAATTTTATCTAGTAAAAACCGAAAAAATAATAAAAAATACATTTCCTTATGACCTTAAATAATTTTTTAAGAATTACTTATTTATCCAAAGAAATTTTTTGGGGATATTTTTGAAGCTCATGAGAAAGGTGTGATGTGAGGAACAAAATAAGGTAGATATTTTTATTGAATTGTATTTTTTATCAATGCATAAATAATATTCAACCTCACATGTTAAAATTTTTATTTTTGTGAGTTTATGGTTTTTTTTGGTTTCAAGATGTATAAATCATCTTTGAAGAGGTTTGGAGAAGAATTTTATAAAGTCTATAATTTGATGTTTTGGATGATAATATATTTCCTTATGATTTATCTCTGAGTAATTTTAGAGTAAAAGTTCTTGACTTATGTGTCATTATTATTTTGTGTGTATTTCATTTGGAACCTATGAAGGTGTCACATCTATGTAAATACATCAACATCAGATTCATTTGAAGCTTTGTACGTGTTATTGTGATCTACTTACAAGTCATTGAGAATGATTTATGAGTCATATGGGCCTACGTATGAGTCATTTTGATCTATGTAAAAGTCATTTGGACTTTTATATGATTCATTTGAACCAGTATATGTGTAATGAATATTTGTGTAAAATTCATTTTTGTAAAGTCATTTACACATATTTGATCTATCACTTGGAGAAAAATATTGGGGAGAAAATTCTATTTTATAAAATTAAAATTATATAGAAAATATTATTATAGATAATGTTTAATTTGTTCTTTCATTATTTAAACATCAAAAAATGAGATTTATCATTCTTTAAAAGGGATTACAGGGTTCACATCCGGAATAAGAGTTCTCTTATGAAGAAAATAGTAGTAGTAACTATATAAATACTCATAGATGTTACACTAGTTGTTTTAATTCCCTAATGACCTAGTGGAGAGTTCGAAAAATAAAAATGTAGTTTTAAGAAAAAGAATAAGATGTTATAAAACCATTAAGAGTAAGTTAATCCTTTGAATTTTAATATCAATTTCAATATTATTATTATTATTGGTTTTGTGTTAGATAATTTAAAATGAAATTAAATGTATAAAAATGTAAATATGGTGTACATGTTCTTTAAGTGAAAAAATCAAAAATGAATATTTTTGAGAAGTTTAGTCTGAAAGAGAGAATAATAATTGGAATTATTCTATAGAGAGAATAGTTGAAGAAGTATTTACTAGATATTATAAAAGGAAGGAAGAGGAAGAAGAAGTACTAAGAAACATGTTAGAGATATTATTCAATATAAAATTATTATTATTTGAAATATATTTCATATCATTTTAATATTGATAGTTCTACTAAAATTGTTTTGAGAAGTATTACATGATTTCAAGGATAAACCCTGGTTTTTATACTCACTGGTTGATACTAGTGGGTCATGTGATCTCAATGGAATCCAAATAAAATCAAGTACCAGCCTTCCCATTTGGATAGATGATCCATGTAAATATATTGTGTCATTTTTTTCGATGTTTGTTTGGAAGTGTGAGGTAGAAAAAATCATCACACATTCATATGCGATAAAGGTTGTTTCAAAAGAAACTTAACGATGATTAAGATCACTAACTCCACCACTCTTTCTTAATGATATATCATTGATCATATGGGTGCATTTTTTAAGTGGAATCAAAGTATGGATCCCTTTGTTCATGAACTTATTTTTAAAGTATTAAATTTCTAGAGTTTCTCTTTGTTTTTGGATTACTTAAAAAATCACAATGGATAATCTAAATTCATTAAACAATAAGATTATTCCCACATTTTATGGGAAGAATTATCATATTAGATAAAAATAATGCTAAATTAATTAAATTCTATCATTTTTCTGGTATTGGAGGTTACTACTGATGGATTTCCTCCCAGTTCATAGAATTATTCAGTAATTTTGGTAGATAAAAATAATTTTTAAAATGTTTTACAAGAATCGAAATCTATATTTAAATCCATTTCAAAGAAAGAATTTTTAAAATGTAAAAGAATTAAATAAAAAAATATCTTGAATAATCATGAAAATATATACAAAGTTAATAAAAAATACAACAATAAAAACTAAAAATTTATAGACTAAAATAAAAATATCTAAAAATATAGGATAATGACACTTCAGAGAACTTCTATATAGGGGTGAATAAAATTCTAGTCATAATCAAGAATTTTGGTGAAAATATAGAAGATTCCACAGTGTTTTGGAAGAGCATTCACATTCTACTAGAGAGATTTTATGAAAATTATTACCTTTGGAAGATCTCTTGAATTACACCAGAATGATCATTATCAGGAACAATGATATATTTTCAAAACTAAAAAAGGTATGAAACAATCCATTTACAATTTCATTTTTTCTATTATAGAAGTTGGGTAATGTTCAAATAACAAATATTCTTGTGAAAATTTCAAAAAACCACTCTCCAATGTAATTATATTTTAAAAAATGATTATATAAATTTTGAAGAAAAGAAACATGTTATGAAGACCATGTTTTCCTCTAAATATGGTAGACCCCAAGAATCTAGAATTTATGGAACACAAACATAAATTCACAAATTTTTATAACTAGTGACTTTGAAATGTTAGAAATAAGTATTAGTTTACGAGTAATTTGTCAGGAGTTCATAATAATTATTTTCACAAAAAGATATAATACTCATTACACATATAAGAAATAAATTCAAGTATCAGATACTAGAAAACATGTAGTATACAAATGTAGGTATTCTTTATATAGTTTTCTTTGTACATTAGAGGATTTAGAAATATGAAAAATATGTGTTGGATTAATTAAAAATATCTTATCAAGATAATAAATTTTTGGATGCATGGTTTTATAAGGTGTTTTATCACTCAATAGATAAAAAATCAAAAGTATACAAAAAATGAAAACAAAATAGGAAATAAGTTTGATGTTCTTGAAGAAGTACATGGAATATTTGAAGATCTCAATAACCATTCTACAGAATTCTTAAATATCATACCATCCCAAAATAATTTTTTTTAAATAGTTAGGATTCTCAGAAGAATAAACTTAAATGAAAATGAAAGAACTTGGTGGTATAAGTACCACATAAAGCAACAAAAATATAAAATCCTTGTATTTATTATAGTGGAAGTTATTAATATATGGCATGGGAATTATAGATACAAAAATATATTTAAAGTGATAAAAGGTTTATTTACCTTCAGAAATGATAGGTCACTCGGGATTATAGGATTCAGTTTAGAAATTATTGGGAAGAAGATGATATCCAAAAACACCCTATATGTTAATGGGGTTAAAACAATTAATTGTGTTTTTATTTAAATTATGATGATGTAAATTAATTTTATTTTAAAAATTATCAATTCTTTGTTAAAAACATATGATTTGGAAGAGTATTGATAATATTATGGTGAACTTAAAATAATTTATTTCAGGTGGGTTATGCTGAAAACTATATTATTTAAGTACGAAAATGGAGAATCAATTATTGAAAAATATTTTAGTAATGTTAGACAAAAGAACATTTAAAAAATAATTTGAGAATATAATGTTTTTTTCTATGATGAAAAAAGAAAGGGATCATATGTGTTAAACCTATCGAATGGAGAATATTATTTTCTATCCACACTAGAAAATAAAAATTCAACCAAACCAACCCTTAGAGCTCAATAATTTGGATATATGAAAGTCTATGGAAAAGAATTAAATAAATAAGGAAGAATATTTTAGTTACTTTATTGACTAATTTAATTTAAATACATGTATTAGGTTCATAAAAACTATATTGGAGGCCCTTCAAATGATCTAGAGTTTTAGAAGAAGTGTTGAAAATGAGTTAGGTTAACCTTTAAAGAAATTTCTAATGGATAATGATGGTGAGTATAATATTTTAATCATCAAAGAATATATTGATTATCATTGTATTCATCAAGATATAATTTTTTCATATAAACTATAAAAAATGTAATTTCTGAATGGAGGAATTGAATATTATTGAAGATGGATTGGAATATGTTGATATAGCGTGAAGAATATCGATATTTTTAGAGTCATTCCCTTAGAGTAATGGTTCATATTCAAAATTTATGATTATATAGAAAAAATTCATAAATTTACATATATGATATTTACTAGAAAACCAAGTTTTATGTTCCTAATAGTGTATGTTAGACCCTACCTTATCAATGTTAAAGGTACAATATATAGGAAAGTTTAAAAAACAAGTGTTAATGGTATATTCTTAGGTTATCCTTCAAACAGAAGAGGATAGAATTATTATAGTAAAAAAGTTGGGAATATATTTTATACTAATGACTTTAAGGTGTTATAAGACATATAGAATGAAATTACAAATTATGAATAATGTTTCATAAGTGGTGGAGAAGAATTTTATTTTTAAAAAATATGATGAAATTTCTAAAATTGGTCAAAACTCAGAAGAAGTTCAATTAGAGGATGATGATTCATCCAATTCACATGATGGAAAAAAACCTTTTTCACATCAACCAAGGTTGATAATGTAAATAAAAGTCCAAAACCTCATTGGATATCAAGGACTATAGGTTCAAACGAGAATAAATTTTTGGATAGTAAAAAATACCTCATTTTTTCAATTTGAACCAAGATATGTGCAAGAAAAATTATATAATCAATATGATATTGATGAAATAAATGTATAATTGGATCATGGTGAGAATAATAAAACATGGTAGTTGGTTCCCAAGTCATAATGAAAACATTTCACTAGAAAAAATAGGTATTTTTAAAAAAATTTAATGAAAATGGATTAGATACAAGAAAAATATATATACTTTCATGTAAATGGGATTATCATGTATAGGGACTAGATTTTCATGATAACTCTTCATCGATTACAATGATGAAATCCACCAAAATTATTCTTGTTATTTTATCAAAAATTAAATACAAGATATTTAAAATTCATGTCAAATGAGATTTCCTAAATGATTAATTAGAATGAGAGGATTCTATTGAACAACCTTTTGAATTATTTATTAGTGAAGAAGATAAATTTTCAGTTTAAATAAGGAATTATATCAGTTTAATGAGGCCACAAGATCTTGGTTTTCTAAGATATATTCCTACGTAAAGAAATTGAAATCTAAAACTTATGAGTGGATATAAATATATACATAAAACTTGATGAAGTGGTATATCTCATTAATATTATTTATGTAGAAGATACAATATTTTTTTTTGAAATAAAGAAAGAGTTTGTGATGAATTTTCATAATAAATTAAAACCGTATTTGAAATTTCTATGCTTGGTGAGATGAGATATTTTTTGGGTTTGTAAATATCTCAATATGTGGATCATATTTTTCATTCTTGAGAGAAATTTTTATATTATATTCTAAGGATGTTTTTATGTATTATTAAAAGAAATTTTCCACCCCCATTTCTGTGGGAACTATGTTTTATAAAAATGTAGTAGGAGAGAAAATGGATCCATGAGAATTCAAAATATTATAAGAAGTATTTTATACTTTATATCTTCAAGGATGAATATTTTATATGAACATACACATGGTTATAGGTATCGAAGTGGCAAAAAAGTGCAACATTTTATGATGAAAAAGGGTATTCTCATGTGATTTAAGGAATCATTGATCTCTAGATAAGATATGGTAGAAAGGAAAAATATGATCTTTTGGGTTATACAGATGAAAATTGGGTAGGAAATATTAATGATAAACAATATACACCAGGTATAGTTTTCTACCTATGGGGTAAGTTTTATATTAAAATAATAAGTAACAAATTTCTATGACTTATAGTACTACTGAATCATAGTATATTATTTCCAACCAATCCACAACCTAATTGATGTTGATGAAGACTCAATCGGAAGATCTTAATGTAGAAATGAAATTACCACTACATGATGGATAGTATAACAAAATTGTTATCAATATTTAATGAAATACTATCAAATATTAAATATAAAACTACAATGATATTAAATATCAATTAATAAAATGGATTTTGGAATTTTTTTTTGAATTTTCGAATTTATTCTTAAAAGATAGATTTTGCCTAAAACATTTACTGAACCTTTTCTAAAGGATCCTTTTAAAATTGTGAGGTTGATAATTGGAGTTTGAAATCATTCATCTTAAAGAAAAATTATAGTGTGTCAGTGCCCACTCTCATCTTATTCTTTGGATGTTGTTTTCAAATGGATAGAAATGTGACAATATGAATCTCAGAATTTTTATTCATTTATATATCTAAACAAATGTCTGTGAAAAGGGGGAGAATAGTATTTTGAAAATTTCCATTTTATGTGATTTATTTACAGCAGGATAGATCTCTTATTTTGGGGGTTCATGTATTAAGCTACATTTTTAAAAAGGTTGAAGTTGTGACATAGATCTTGTGTGATATTTTGAACTATTAGAACAATTTTATGATCATGTATGGCGGTATATACCATTTAAATGATTTCAGGACATATTTTTTGACATTAAAAATGGGAAATTTAAAATTTGATATCACATGGTATCAATGAGAAGAAATAATTAAAGATTAAAAAAATTTGAGTTTTTCATAATGTGGTTAAGTGGATCAAGAGATTTGAAGGAAATAATATAAGTCAATGTTTTTATAGACAAGATGATATTACTATTAACGTTTCTTATTTCCTACTATAAGCTAAATCAAGTAGGATTAAAATTATTTAATTATTATTTAATTATAATTTTTAAATTTTTAAAGTGATTTATATTTCTTGGTTTCTATCAAAATAAATGGAGGCTATTTATTATCCAAAGAATTTTTTTCGGAGATTGGTAAATCTCATAAGGAAGAAGTTTTGAAATGAAGAAGAAATGAAGTGGATATGTTCATTATATTAATATTTCTATAAATGGTTAAATCTTATAAAAAATATTTTCATATAATAAATATTTTTGGGTGGTGATTAATTTGGATGTTTCTAGATATATGAATCTAGTATAAAAATGTTTGGAGAAGAATTCAAAGAATTCTAGAAATGTAGGTTTTTCAAAAAACTGATGGTCTATATGATCTATGTACTTGTTATTTAAATGGAAAACATGTTAGCATAAAATTCATTTTGACACCCTATATTTTTTATTTAGGAACTATATAGGTGTCATCTCTAAGTTAAGGAATCTGTATTAAAGTCATTTGGAGCTACGTATGAGTTATTTTTATCAATGCATGAGTCATTATTTCATATATATAAGTCGTATAGTCCTATATATGACTTATTTTACTCTACACAAGGGTTATATAGAACTAAGTATGATTCATATAGATCATCATATATGTGATGAATATCTATGTATGTGCCATTTTCATTTAGTCATTTACACATATGAATCTATCATATACAGAAAAATATAAAGGTGAAAACCAAAAGTTCCAGAATAAAAATTAAAAAGAAAATGACTTTGCAGATGATGCAAAAGTTATTTATTCATTGTTTAAACATCACAAAAACATGTGTTTTATTAATTAATATGGGTTTTAAGGTTATTATTATAAAGAATAGAGCTCATATAAATAAAATAGGAGCAGTAATTGTTTAACCACTTGTTTAAGCTACGAAAATTGTGTCTACAACATCGTTGCCTGATATAGAATTTGAAAAGTAATAAATAAGTAGTGAGAAAAAGAAGAATAATTTTAGAAATAATTAACAATAACTTTTTCATGTGAATTTTAATTTCAAATTAAAATTAAAATATTTCATTAAAAGTATTATGAGAGAAACTATAAATTATTTTCTATGTATTAAAAAAGAGTGATGGTCTACTTAAATTACAAAATAATACAAATGAATATTTTAAAAGTGAATAAAATATGATAAAATAATAATTTGGATTATTCTATAGGGATAAATAATGAAAAATGTACTTTTGAAAGTACAAGTTAGAAAAGGAATAAGAAGTACCACTAAGAAACGTATTGGAGATCTTGTTATGTATAATTATACTTTTTCCTTAAATCTACTTCATATCAATAAAAAATTTTGGGGTGAACTAACATAGTTAAAAAACTTATAACACAATCTCCTAGATAAACCCTACTTATTTGTATTCATAGGTTTATATTAGTGGGTAATATGATCTCAAAGGAATCCAAATCACACCAAGGACTAACCTTCTCATTTTTATAGGTGAAACTTGTAAATATATTGTGAGCATCATGTTTTTTTGTGATTATAAATATGATATATCAAACATTACTACATTTTAATTGGTGGAGAATTTTTTTTACAAAGAAAAATTAAAAATAATTTAAATTAGTGATCATCCCCCACTTAGTGATCTTCCATTTATCTTTCATGTGGAATTACATTAAATTCCCCCCAGTTTATTTAAACACTCCCATAAATACATAATGAAATGTCTAATTTATCAATTTTTACATTGAGTGAATGATAAAATTATATTTTGGAACCATATCTTTAAAAATTTTATTTCAAAACTACGTCCATATAATGTTTTTCAAATTTCTTATAACTATGAAAAATAAATTTTGATGTGCCTATTTCTGAAATTGATATTATATCCTCACTCTAAGGCCATTGTTTACAACATGGTATAATGTTTACCATGTTCAATAAAATAATATTCACTCATTACATGAAACACATCCACATTTTTTATATATATAATGATATCATCCCAAGCCCATACCCTATCTTAAAAACCTAACCAATTACTCAAGACTACATCATAGTATTTATGTTCTATAAACTAACCTAATCAAAGATCCTCTATGAATTAAAAATTAAGTTTACCCCATCTCATGGGGATTAAAAACCCTGAAATCCCCAAATACAATAGTTATAACTTAAAAATCATTAATTTTTTATCTAATATATGTCACGATTCTAAAATTATTATAAACTAAATTCCTTCAAAAATCGATGAAATGGAATGTTATGTTGTAACATATCCTCATACATTAAACTCCTTGAATAAAAAAATATCTATAACACTCTAATATACCATTTTACCTCAGTCCTACCTCTATTTACTTAAATTAATCATCCATTAAACCACTAAAAATACTCTCATTATAAAAAACACACCCTTTTCTCTTCCATATTTCCAAGACCACTAGAAAACCCTTATCATCCCATTAACAAACTGCAAAAACCTCTAAATTTTTTTTATTACCCATAAAAATTTATCTTACCACAATTTCACCAAAAACATTGGTTATAATTATACATTAAAGAGGAAAATTCCAATAAAAAATCAATTTAATCATAGATCCTAATAAAAAACCTATACACCCACCTCAATAAACCCGAAAACAACCATAAATGAACCAACAACAACTACCCAATACCCCTATTAAGACACTTCCACCTATTGGGAATATATTTTATCTAAAATCCATCCATTTATACAATTCAAGGATAATTTATATGATGTTTTTTTAGATGCATACTATTATGAAGAAAGGTGGTGAGAAAATTACATAACCCATCAAAATTCCCAAATATTGGTATGGATTACCTAGTTAGAAATAATAATTTAAGATCTACTTAAACCACATTTTAATGGTTAATATGAAGGATTTATGAGTGATAATATTTAATTTTATGATTATTATATATTACTGCCAAAATATAGTATATTATAGTTTAAGAGAATACCCATGTAAGGTAATAATGAAGAACTATGGATTACTAATGGGAATTGATTCTAAGGAATTCGTAATATCCCTCATATATTCATCATTAATTGGTAATCCATCAATGGAAATATAATATCAAATGTGTAGGCTTATCATAGAGTATCCTCTTGTAAACCATGACTCTACTATCTCTAAGAGTTTAAATAACAAGAACCCTTTTTGGTATAGTTAATGGATAAATTACTACCTCTTGGTTAGATGAAGGAGAGAGATAATGAGTGCTAATTTTAGGTCACAAAATATCCAATACTCCTTTTGGGGTGATTGAAATATTGAAATTAAACACCAAAGATTACCTCCAATATTTCATTGGGTGGTGTCTTGCACCAAGGGTGTATATTTCAATTAATGGGGGGAATTTAGAAATTTATCTAAATATAAAAACATGTAGATTACTAACTAAAAAATCCTCATTAAAAACATAACTATGTGAGACTAAAAATGAATGGTACATAATACAAAAAAAATAAAAAGAAACCATTTAGTAAAAGAGATAAGATATTAATCCTCAATATACAGAATATAGATAAAAACTGAAATGTAATTCCATCAATTTTAGCTAACCAAATATTAATCCAACTTAATATCGAAAATCAAAACCTTTAAATCAATCCAAAAAAATATGAAAGTAATAAAATTACATATTAATGATATTAACTGACCCATTCAGGCCCCACTTTGGATAGAAGTAAGTCGAGTCGTCCACCCCAAGCTCACCTCATATGGGCCAAGAGATAGTGACTAGAACTTAGTAGGCCTGTCACAAAAGATGGGAGAATTTATCTAACATCAAGCTATAATGTACACATATCTTCAATGAAACAAATTAATAGAAACACCAACTATAAATATACATAAACAACCAAAGTATATATAATAAAATTAAGATACATCATATGGTAAGTACATCACCGCATAGGAAAAATAGAATAGGAACTGTACATGTGAAAATTTCAACAAACAGGATGAACCAGAATTAATGGATCACTCCTCCATGGTATGAAGACTATGGGATCAGTCTAAAACTATAGTAGTCATTACAACTATCATGAACCACAGAGATTAATCAAGAACTATATAGCATCTGCTCAAAAAATATACACCATCTCCATGTCCACAAATATCATTTATAATACCTTCATTTTATTGATTAAAAAAATGTGGTTAGAAATCCCCTATAGGGGTGATGATAAACATATTCAATAGTAAACCTCAACACTATAAAGGAAATTCAAGAAATATATCATCTCTAACTCTAGTACAATAAAGTAATCATAAGGAAGGAAAAGAATGATCTAATATGAACTAGTATTAGAATTCTTAGGTACACTGAGAAGTCTAATTCATATCATCATTAATCCATAAATTACTATAAATCCTAATAAACAAAGATGATTTAATTGAGAAAATTCTCACAAATTTTGAAGTCCATAGATTCCAACATCAACATTTCCCTTAGAAATTATTAATGGAAATCTGCCCCTTGTTTAGGTTTGTGTTTTATTTAATGTAGTACCACACCTTATCACATATCATCACCAAGTCAAAATTATCTAATATTATATGTGAATTCATGACTTTTACAAGAATAGATCTCAATCAATGGAGTATTGACCCCTACTATCATAAATACCCAAGCATGAAAACCCTTGTTCTTTAAAAATTATATAATGGAAGATACATTCCTTTCAAGTTAAAACATAGTTGATATGGGATTATGTAACACCATAGGTAGATTATTCACAACCTGGTTATATGAGAGAGTACAAAACTATATCATATGTGTGAGAGATGCACACCTCAATGATGTCTAGGTGGTACAAATGTCATGCCGATCTTGAAGAAGTGCACCATAATTATATAGTGAATTAATAACTCTAGGAAGAATATGGGAGTCTCATGCCATGTTTTCTACACCTCAGGATGTCAGATCTGACCCCATGTCCACTCTGGTCATCTTGTACAGACCCACTTGTCGACCCTACATAGCTAAGCAGACTAAACTGATCATATCACCTTTTTTATCACCTCTGGTTGAAATTAAAATAGTGTTATTACATACTATGTGGAAAAAATTGTTTTGTTATACTAGTCACACTCCTAAATATAAGTCATAGGAAAATAGATATAAAAATCCACTATGTTTGTAAAATTACATTGCATGTATTTGGCAGTTATACAGCATATAGCCCCTAACATCACCTAGTTATGTACTACCCTTTACATAGAATGTATTGATCATCCTTATTGGTGTGTTTATTGGGTTACACAATGTATGGGACCAATGGGTACACACCTTGTTCTCATGGGTTCAATAGAAATTCGGAATCACTCTTGCACGGAACTATATGACATGTCCAATGAGGGTACATAGCATATGGACTCAATCATCTCACTCAACATGTAACACCCCAAGCTTCCATGGTACGCTTTTCTTTGAATAATACAGTAGCATGTGTTGTACGCAACTTCGAGTTCTAACACACACACCACAACCAATCAAACTAGCCGTTATGTATAGTAATAACCACTTTTTGAAATTTTATAAATTTTTTCTTTCAAAATGGAATTTATTTTTGGATTCTGAATATAGAAATTATCCTAGGGTGAAATTTTGGTATTTTTCGGAAAACATTCATTTTTTGATGAATAGTGAAAAAACACTGAGTTATAGTTTAAAACCAAATTTTTATTTAAATAATTATTTATTTTATTTAAATTTAATTAAGTTCAAAATAGATACATAATACCTACATAATTTCAATGTAATTCATTGGAGTTATTTTAGAATAATTATATATATATATATATATATATATATATATATTATTGAACTTTTCACCGTCTTTTACCCACCTCCTAGGATAATTTGGATATTCACATAAAAATTAATTTTACTGCTTCTATTAGTGGAATTTTGGAAATCCGCGAGAAACGTTTAATATCAAGGAGTAAAATTTGGTTTAATTAGATGAAAATAATTTTTGGTCAATTGTTACTTTTTACTTTTATTTACCACGGTTTAAAGTAAATAGGGTAATTAAGGGTAAAAATGATATTAATAATACCCTAAAACAAGTCCTAATTCTATTGGACAGGTGTGGTTCGACCAAAAACAACATTAGGAATAAAAAATTATTATTTAGGTCCACTTGGATAAGTTTAGGACATTTATTATTATTTAATTCAAAGAAAAGTTAAAAGAGTTAAAATAAAAGTTCACTTACTAAAACATTTTTAATATAGGGATATACATATGATAAATTCGATTGTAAATATTCATTATAAAGATAAAACTATTTCCTATATAATGGTATTTTATTTATAATTTTTAGACATTTAATATTTTAATTTATTTATGACACAATGGCGATGTAGTAATTACATAATTAATGAAATATTAAAATAATTGATATTTTAAATATCAAAATAAATTTAATTTGATACTTTTTATGAATTCCAAAAAATTTCTAGGTTAATAGGACATATTTTTATTTATTATATAAATTGTTTTCGATGTAATATTGCTGTTAGGAATTTATCAAAAGCAAAATACACAATAATGTCAAAATTGACATAAAATAGTTTTTAAAAAAATATTATATTATTAATTTATATTCAATTCATAAAAATCTATGGTTCGGCCAAGATACTTATATCATGATAGGTGTATCATTAATGGACCACGTGAGGGTCTCTTGGAGGTATATAGTATGTTTATTAACTATATAATATAAAAATACAAAGTGACATGGTAACTGTCAAACTAATTAACTAAGAGTTAAAACTAAAAGATAAGGTTAATTTAATGACCCAAACCTGTAAAAATTCTATTGGCTGAGTGTTTTTAGACCCATACCCACCTTATCTTTTAATTAATACACTTTGGAGCCATTATAAACTGAATATGAATGTATTATAAAATAATATTTCTAGATTTTCCAATGGTGGACCTCACCCCTTTTATAAAAGGGCACTCCCTCTTATCACTAATTAACACATTCAAAGCCTTTTGGCTCGGCCAAAACCTGCCAAAATACTCTCTAAACTTCCCTCACTTCATCCGAGAGGCCTTAGTTTGATAAGAAATCCCACCTAATAATCCCTTTTGATCAAATCAAAAGAAAGAAACTGAAGAAGAGGTAATGTTTTCACCACCCTCTTTCAAGTTTTTTTCTTCTTCAACTTCATCTTTATTTGTTATTCCCATTATAAAATAATAACTCCAGTATCTTATATATACTCTGATGTTATTATAAATATGTTAAAACCATATTCAGTATTCTATCCATCCTTTGAATGACATGTCACCATACGTGTGTACGTACGGCTTACCGTCTCCACGTCGTGGTATAATTGTTATTCAATAAATTATTATTTGTATGGGTATAATAATGAAGATTAATTAATGTAAATAATAAATATAACATGATAATTATTCTTTATATATGATATACCATCCAATTATATATTATTTTAATATCGAAACAATGATATTGTCGCTCGTTCGTAGGTACGGACTACCGTCTCCACGAACGCGATGAGATTCATTCTCCATCATATCCATTCAAGTATAATTATCATTTGATGATTAAAAATAATGTTTAAGGACTTGATATAATTCTGGATATGAATAAGATACAACCTATCCATATCAAACACAGCTTATGTAACAAAACATATACGAGTAAGTTATCACCCGAAACGACGATAATACTAAGATATTATTAACAAATCAATGTTAAAAGATCATATATGATATCATATTAATGTATATTATTCTTGTATAATTTAATAAAAATTATTTCACCATTATACAGGAGGTTAACCTACCCCCAACCAAGGAAAAGTACAAGGTAAGGGTTTATTTCACAATCTCTTCATTATCTGAGGTTGTTTATACGTAATTATCTACTGGGACCTCTTTATCATCCACATCCATATTTCTTAAAAATGTATTACAAATCATTCTTACTATTTTAAATACTATGGGATAAAGTCATTTATTCCCTTGTTGACTTTTCTAAGAATTTTATTAAGGAATCTTTCTGTCGTTTTCCAAACAATGTCCTTTTTAACCTTTTTGACAAAATTAAGGTAAGAATGTTTTTTTAACTTATACAGCGGGTGCGGTTATTTTCCACCATTATAAAATCGTCAAAGATTCCCTTACAATATTATAAGAATATTTTCAAAGAAAATGTTTTATTTTATAAATATATGACTCTTAAATGATTTCAAAATAGAAAGAGATATTTCTCTAAAAATTGTTTTGATTTCATCTATGTCAACATCCTTTGATGGATTTTATGTTTATTTGGAGTTGATTTATTATGACAGAAAACTTCAATATTGTATTGATGGTTTTGTGATATATTTGACTATGGATGTGTTATTTTTATACAATTCGTGGTTTATGAAGAAAGTATTGACATTTCATATGCTAGTTTTAATACGACTGTTTATGTTATGTTTAAACCTGTTCATATGGGGAATGCATTGGACTTAATAAGTGACGGGTGGAGACCGCTATAGCTCCTTGATGCATCAGTAGGTCTCATGAGACAATCTAGTGTCTTGGCACCAGGCCTTGACAAAATTGTATTTGTATTATTGGCACGAGGCCTTGGCTATGTGGTTATGATAGTATGGAATTATACATTCCATCATTATGAATGTGGTTATTGATATTGCATGTGATTATTCGACTAGTAGAATATCCATGTGAATAAGTAAATAGAATTATTTCACTTATTTTTTTCTATATTATTCTGATGTTCAAGTTTAAAGGGATTTTGTTTTAGTTATACATTGCCTTAAATGTTTATGCTTATTTATAAAAGTTTCCGCTATATTGTTATCCTTACTGGGAATTTGAGCTCACCCCTTTCTATGATTTATTTTTCCCAGGATGTGAAGAGGTGTTTTATGAATGACCTATAGGGATAGTATAAGGGGATATGAGTATAGAGACAAGATGTTGCTGTAGTTTTCAATTTATGATGTAATGTAAACTTTATGAATGTATCTAGTGTTTCCAAGACTACTAAATTAATCAGTCTTTCGATACTTGATCTTTCTTGTGATCATGCCAATGTTATGTAATAATGCACCGAATCTGGGTAACTGGGGTCAGGGAGTTACACAAAATCTGACCCCAGTTTCCAGATTTGTGTATTCCTAGAGGTATACAACTTGTTTCTATGTAAACATGGAGTGCGGTTCACAAAATTCCACTAATGTCTATACTTCATCTCATCTCATGTTTTGTGCACCATACATGTCATGTACGCGAACTACATGACATATTATTGGTCACGTAATCAGACACCCAACATAATATTACATATTTTAAAGTTAATTTCACATAGGATATATGAAATATTAATCCACAACACACATATACTGATATTTATAATATTTCATAAACCTAGTGTCACTTCCAAAGAAGTACATTATGTGTTTCCATTTGAACAACATTTCATATAGTCCAGTTCTTCACCTCGATTTAAGGCATTCTTAATCCCTCTCATTGTGATTACTAGATTCACTAAATATAATCATCACTAAACTCGTGGTATGATGGGGGTCCTTTCAGGTACATTAATCATTACCTCCTTTAGTCATAGATCATAAAACAACAACTAATTTACACTTCACAACCCCTAGAATCCCACTCCCACCACACGCTTCCATGGAAATATCCTAAACCACATATCCATATGTTATGCACCTTTATAGAAAATATTTACCACTACCAAACCTGATTTATTGTCTTTATAATTTTATATTCAATATTTCATGATCCCAATGTCATATGTGTTAAACGAACATAAATAGTGAAGCGTGGTGGGTAATGTTCTTGTTAAAATTCAAAGAATGAAATGAAGTGAGGGTCCAAAATCTACAAATATTATTATACATTTCTAATATATGATTTACTCCTCTCTTTAGTCCATGATCAAAAAAGAAATGATGAGGGAGGACATTCACAATTCAAATGCTCACCAAACTCATCCTGAGGGGGAACTCGATAGTGCTGTATAAATTTGATCGAATTCCACATTTAGGATATATCTATATCCACATTCTTGGAATAAATTTTATTTAAATAATAAATATTTAATATCCCTTAAAATCCACTCCACTTATAAGCTCACCAAAATCATCCGGGGGGAAAACTGTGCTCTAAGGTCTACATGGCTGCCAAAAAAATTTCTTAATGCCGTCTCTATGGATAAATTTCCCATTTTTCACCTAGAGATGACTCAAGACTTTGAAACTAAAAATAATGTTTTGTGTTCATTATGAAAAATTCCGGTGTCTACATCCAACCCTCATTTGAATATTTTTATCCCAAAATATGAAACAAAAAAGTTTTTCTAAACAAGGTGAAAGGGAAATGTTGGGAGATGAACAAAAATGAGGGGGGGTCAATCCATATCATTGAATTTTAAATTATTTAAAATTTAATCTTTTTATCACTTTTCTTTTAACTCATTCCCATGTTAAGTTGAATAGATCATTATTATTATCTCTTCCCACTTTCATTCTTTCACACAATAAAATAAAACACAATCATATAATAGGAGCAAAAATTTACATGGTTCACCTCTCAGTTTGAGAATGCTAATACTTAATGTGATCCAGTAAATCCTAAGGTCACATAATCAACTAGTAGAACCCTATGAGACTTATAACATTAACACTTTATAGTGTAGAGTGGGTACTACACAAACTTCTTTTGTGTATCCACACTCAAATCACATCCCTTCCATTTATAAAGAATTGTAGGGGTAACAAAAAAACATTCCATCACCAATTTCTAATACTGGATTATTATTAATGTATTTTTTCTATCTTATTATTTATTTAAAAAAATATAAATTAACTTCTTCCTTTTTATGACCTACACTACACAATATATATTCTTTATTTATTTTAGTTCATAGAAATGTTTCACTAGATTTCAACATATTTACACTTATTCATGTGAAAATAAATTCATATAAAGTACCCTCCTCTTCAAATTTTCCAATTATTCCTCTACTTCTCTCTTAATCTAATTTTTCTTCTTTAGTGAAAAAAAAATGAATTGGATCTTGTCTTCTATACAATTTCTTCAACAAGGATAATTTCTTCGGAGTACATAGTATTGGGTATCACTTATTTTTCTTGGCACATAGAAATTATTCTGAAAACAATAATAGTTTAAAACCCAACAACATATTTTACATAAAATTATAAGAATATATATGAAAATAATAACTACAATATTTATTTTTATCATATACTTGTTTTCTTATATCTAGTATTTATGAAATGTTGTAAATAAAGTTTATTCAAATATTCCATAATTAATGAACCCGTAAAATTAAAATACACATAATAGCTTTCATGATAATCGACTTCCATAATCATATGTTACGGTATGTATACATGAAAAATTATCATGACCTCCATACCCTCCTCTTAACTTCCATTTCTTTAATATTTAATCCATGAAATTATATTTTCATTTAAAATAACCATGTATAAATAAATATATTCTTGGTATAGGGATGTGATCACGGAAACATCAATAAAATAATTCTTCCTCAAAATCAATCAAATGTATATATCCTTATTTCTACACTATTCCATGAAAATAAAGTTTCATATAAAAATACATACATTAACTAAGTGATATTTCGACAACTCCTCGATAATTCGTGGCATGAAACTTAGATCCAATTCTTCTATATTTCATATTTATTATAAAAAATGAATCATGATGAGACTTATCATGATATATTTCACCATTGATAACTAAAAACATATAATTCTCTTAATATGGTATCAAAACCTCTACATATCGATAAATATTTTGAACCATTGATTACGTTGAAAAAATAATTAAATCCCACAAAAATTAAACCATGTCATGGTGTCACTAATAACATTGATTTGGGTCTTATCAATTACACAATATCATTATTCTGAACGAGATGGACCCTATTTCAAACATAAAACAACAACTTAAGGTATATAATTATCATGGATAAAACCTAACTGTGGCTTGACCCACAACTACCCCAAGCTCACCTTCATAGTCTAGGGCACAGTGATAATTTTGAATGGAATATCCCAAATGGTAGGCCATTTCCTAAAGTACTTGTACACACACACCTAGCCATATCAATTGAAAAATGAATGTGAATATTAATTAAAATACACAAAAGCTATAATATAAACCATGTATGAAAAAAAATCTTATGTGTATGAAAGTATCACGGTGAAAATTGAAATATAAAGGGGAAAAATACATGTCCAAATAAAACAAAGTCTCAACCTAACAAAACAAGAAAGTAAAAGTGCTAAGAGATCCCAAATCATAATCTCAAATCTCTAACCACCATGTGTGGTCAAATGCACAATGTATACTTAAGGTACTCTGAAGTCACCATCAACATGTTGATCATCTGTATAAGACACGACATGTGTTAGAAAATCCCATGTAGGGGTTAGTATATACATATCCAGTAGGACACCCCAAACGATGAAGTGGGAGAAAGAAGATATATTATATGAATAGATATATAGTAAACAATAAATATTTCAACCTAAACCAAGATATTAAACACACACACACACATATATATATATATATTCTCAAAACAAAGAAACACAATAGAGAGTGTAGGTGATCTCTATCTCATGGCATATCCTAGGAAAAGAGTTCCATAATTTCCAAAAATCCATCAATGATGCCTAGTATCTCACATGTCTTCCTATAATAAAACATCCAAGTCCACACACACCTATTCACTATGTCACACATTCAAGGGGGGGAAATTTTTAGTTAGATGACCCATTCCCTAATACAATTGAGGGTTCCGCCCAGGAAACTATAGGGGTCCCATGCCAATACCATCATGAGTGTGCCACTCTATTTGTTGAGGACCCATTCCCTGACCTTCAAGAGGGTTCCACATAGATGGTATAGGACCCTTACCCTATCTCGGCAGACGTGTTCCCCACTAATCATTAAGGACCCAAAGCCTGGTTTGTATGAGGGCTCCACTCGGATGGTCGAGAAACTATTACCAGCCCATCTAGAGCATGCCACTCTATGAGTATTTATAGGAATCATTCCCAACAAGGATGGAGGGTTCCAATCTAGTAGTTTAGGACTCAAGCTCTTCCCCATAGGTGGGTTCCACTCAAATGGTTGAGGACCCCATCCATGATTCTACATGAGGGTTCCACTCTAGTCATTGAGGACCCATTATGTATGCCTCAAGAGGGTACCACTTGGATGGTTGAGGACCCATGTCTAGGCCAGCAGGAGAGTTCCACTCTAATAGTCAGTCAAAGACCCATTCCATCCCAGTAAGAGGGAGCCACTTGAGTAGTAGATAGGGGACTGATGCCCAACTTGGTTAGAGGGTTCCATTCTTGAAACCTCTAGTGGTTCTCTATGATCACTTCTCCAATATAGTGTTTCCTAAATAGTCTCTGCATCCAGAACATCTCACATTATGTATCAAAATCCACTATAGAGTCCACCATCACATTCTATGTGAAACAACACTCATGATATGCTACTCGTGAGTCCCACTCCTTCACCTAGATGGTTCCTCATAATAACTTGGATCCCAACCCATGTATATGTAAATAGTGTGTAGGTGGACTGCACAACATATCCATGCAATCTAGGGTCAAGCCCTGTTCTCCTGGCCATGTCCATGTGCTTTGCCCTTGTCTTGTACTTTGGCACACTGTGTGTGCCAGGCCATTCCCATGACCTTGTACTATCAGAGTAAATGTTGAGTCCTCCAAAATGAGGTCACATAGTATGTGGGGATCCCAAATATCATGTGATACTTATCTCACCTGAAACCCCTAGCAATCTCATTATAGGGGTCACACACCATGCATTATTCCAAACTACATGGTGTATTGTTGGGATTTGTCCAAAAGTTTACATTTGGTCTCCGTTCGTTTAATACAGTCATTATGCCTTAAAATTTGTCCTTCTATCCTCTTAAAGGTTGTGGATCTAATAGTCTCCCTCCATTTTTGGTTATCCAGTTGCTGAAAAACTAATTATGTTGAATGGCTTGAAGTCTGAATGAACCTTCATCATCAAGAACACATCTTGTTGATTCTATGGTTTATTTTGGAACCTAGATCAATAAATATTCCACCCAAAACATTTGAAACCTTCAATTATATCCCTGATTTAGTGTTTTTTTCTATTTCATTCCTCCATAAATTTGGGGGTCTGATTGGGCTTGTTACTACCCTACAATGTCGAGGAAAGTTTTCATATCCCAATGGATAATAACAGGAATAACCAATGGGAGAAAAGTAGAACAATGATGGTTTAAAAATCATTGGATAATAGTTCTCGAACAATGGATATAGTTTTGAGAACCATGGTTAGAAAACAACTGAAATAATCAAATTATTTTCCACAATAGGTTTCATATAATTGTCCACAATTAGTGCAGAATAAAGAAATAGATTGATCATGCTCAAAAATTTAATCAAATTTGGTAGAATACACAAATGATAATTCCTAACTATAGATTGTATATTTTTTCATCAAATAACATGCTCTATATGGATTGAGATGAGTAATTGTGTCTGTTAAGTTTTGATCTACTTCGGTATAGATATTCTTCATCATCTGATTCCATTCACCAATTAAAAGATCAAGAATGCCTCTCAATTCTACTTGGGAATAAGAGGAAAACCCTAGGATAATTTCCATGATATGTAATTTATAAATTAAATCTATTGTGTAATTTTAATGAATTAATTAAATTAATAATATAATTAATCATGTAAACATACCGCTAACATCCATATTATCTTATTTTTCTAAGCCGACCCATTTTAGTTCACGCCTATGGTAAAAAACACATTATGGACTCAATAGGGGTCTCATATTTTTTTATCTGAGATTCATTTATGAGTTTTACAATATTCTTTAAGAAATTTTACACATTTAGTATAAAATATATTTATGATTTTTTTTAAAATTAATTCTGAGAAAATTAGTCCTTGGAATTTCACGTCGTCTAACACCTTGCTCTGAATGTATATGTAGAAATAGTTAAAATTACTAAAAAGAAAAAACTAGTTATCTACATCATTCTCTCCTTAAATATTTCCATCCCTGTAGAGAAAAAACTAAACAAACATTTTAGTATGATGAACTCTCATCTGGATCTCCCACAACTATGATCTCTCTGTCACGTTCTTATGAAGCCACAAAAAATTAAACAAGGGGATGATCCATCCACATAGTGTCCTCTCATGTTGATCTTCTATCACCACAGGGTGCTTCAAAAAAGTGTCTACATCCTCAATGTCCAGATCTCCCCATTTGATGATGTGGATGGTGTCATGCACATATCTCCTCAACTATGACACATGGAATATGGCATGTACATGCTCCAACTGTGGGGGTAGGTAGTGGTTGTAAGAAACCTAACCAACCCTCTACATGATCTGAAGTATATTGATGAACCTAAGGGATAACATGCCTCCCCGAAAAAACCTACACAACCCTATTCATGGTGATACTCTATAGAATACATTGTATCCCTACTCAAATATTAAGGTCCTATGATGTCGATCTATGTTAGATTCCTGCATGCTCGGGGCTATCCCCATCTGTTCATGGATAACCTGAACCTTTTTTGTCATTTTATGCACTATTTGTAGACCCACAAGGGATTTCTTTCCAATCTATATCCAGATAAAGAGTGAACCTTAGGTCTCATGTACAATTCCCCAAAAATTTTCATGTTTATAGCGGAGTGAAAACCATTATTGTACGTAGAATCTACCAAGGGAAATTCATCCTCCCATCTCTTGAAAAAGTCTAACATGTAGTATCTCAGCATATCCACTAACGCCAGGATAGTGTGATCATTCCTCCCTTCTTTCTGGGGGTGGAATGTTGTAATAATACTCATCTAGGTGTTGAATTCCTCATGTAGGTCTCTCCATAATTGTGACAAGAACCATGAATTGTGATCGGAGACAATATTCATGGTCACCCCAAGAAAGAAAGCATTCTTTCATACATACATCTACCCTAAACTCTCCACCATATTTTTCTCCCTGATATAAATTAATTTTGTTGACTTCATGATTCGGTCAATTATCACCCAGATGGCATCATGACCCTTAACTTTCTACATAATCCCTATCACAAAGTCCATGGATATACTGTCCCACTTCCACAAAGGGATCTCAAGGGGATGAAACAAATTTCCAGAACCTGGTTCTCATCCTTCAACTACTGATAGGTGAGGAACCATGAAAAAAACTCAACCATGCTACATCTCATGTCAGACCCCCCAAAACATCTTTTAAATGTCTATATACATCTTTCCCACACCATGATGTATAGCAAAAGGAGATGTGTGTAACTCTCAAACCACCTCCTCCAACGTTGTTACTAGGACCACTATCCATCCATAGAAACAATTTTATGTGATTACCTAGTTCATAATATCTATATAGTTAATCTCGTATGGATATCTGGTCATTAAAGACCTCATAGACGATGTCTCCCAACTTGGACTCTCTCACATGATCGATAAGCAGAGGATTCAACACCATCGACTAAAGAAAAGATGCATCATCCTACTCCACTAGGGACAACTACAAGTAAGAAAACTTCTTAGAATCCTCTAGAACCAAGTGATCTTGATAATTCCTATTAAGGGAATCTAACACCACTTTTCACTTCATTAGAGTATAGAATATCTTGAATTCATATTCTTTTAGGAACTCCAACTAGTGCCACTATCTAGGGTTCAAGACTCTCTACATGAATAAATTCTTAAGACTCTAATTGTATAAGTAAATTACGAGTCATTATCCTAGTAGATAGTGAATCCACATCCTCATAGTTAATAATATCACTACTAGCTCTGGGTCATGAGTTCCACAGTTCTACTCAGGCAGTCTCAACTTCCTCCACCCATATGCAATAAATTCTATGTCTCTGCATCAATACCCAGCTGAGGGTGGCTCCAGAGTCATTGCACTACACTATTTTCTATGCACCCTAAAATGGTATCAAAACAAAGAATCAAACATTATCATCAATTTCAACTTCTCAAATTATCTTTGGAACTGATATTTCTTGGTAAAATGCTACCCTTTTTGCATCATAGTGGTCAAAGGGGCTGTAATCCTAGAGAAGTCTTCCAAAATCCTGCTATAGTACTATGTCAAGCCAAGAACGGTTTGCACCTCTAACACATTATTTGGTGGATCTCAAGAAATAAATAAATAAATAAATATACATAGGGTCCACATCTAAACATTTCTCAAAAATGAAATTCCCTAAGAAGTGAACCTCATGAATCTAGAACATACACTTTGAGAGACTACCATAAAGATAATACTCTCAATAAAAATCTAGAACCATCCTCAATTATTCTTCATGCTCCTCCTCTAACGCAATGTATATGAGTATTTCATATATGAATAAAACCACAAAATGATCCAAATATGTCTATAAAATATGGTTTATTAAATCTATAAACATGGTAGGGAATACATTACACCAAATGGAATCACCATGAACTCATTGTTTCTATCGCGACATTGGAATACTGGATTCAGAATATCAGCCATGAAAACCATAAACTCGTAGTAGTTGGACTTGAGATCGATCTTTGAGAACCATCTTTCACCTCAAAACTAGTCAAATACATCCCCAATCCATATAAAGGTTTACGTTTTCTTTATAGTAGTCGGATTTGGATGACGATAATCCACACAAATCCATAATCTCTCATCTAACTTTTTCACAAACAACACTAGAGATACCCAGGGGGACACACTGGGATTGATGAAACCCTTATCTTGAAGGTCCTCCAATAATAATCATAGCTTTAGGATCTTGGTAGAGACCATTTTATATGCTATAAAATATATCTAAGTGGTCTAGGTATTCAAGTGGATGAAAAACTACATCTACCACATCGGAGGTAGTGTCAAAAAATTCTCATGTAAGATGTCCATAAAATGCTTCAATGATAAAGGAATCCAAATACCTAAAGATCCTACTCCACTAAGGTCTAAACTTACCAACTAATGGGTGATGGGTTATATCCTCCAGCTCACAAAACCCGCTATTCCTACCAAGATATCTCTGTCACCTATAAAGGAGAATCTCATCCCATTAGTGTGAAGGCTTCTGATTCATCTACAGTGAAATTAAATATTGGATTGGACCATAGACAACTAATCTATTCACAATATAACATCATAAGGTTCCCTTGTGATGACCAAAAGGTACCACCTGAATCTCTCTCCACCAAGGGATAGGTTTCACTGCCAGAAGATAAAATTTATAGAATAACAGTTCCCAGTAGGAACATCAAGGTGATGTTTTTGGGATAAAGCCTCTACTGGGAGGGGTAGTTCTCACACTAGGATTGTAAATATAAAGGAATGAGTAGAACTTGTGTATAATAATAATTAATCAGGGGTATAAAATATATATATAATATCTCTAATTATCTTGTGTGCCACTGGGTCATATGTTTCTAAAGCATACAAATGTCTATAGCCCCAATCGCCAACTTCTTGAGACAGATGGGGGCTGCCTAGTGGTGGTGGTGTTGTAAGGATATCAAGGTTTCATAAAACACCCACAACTCCTCCTCCAAGTGTTCCACCTACTCCTCTGTCGGCTTCAACGCCCTGGGGACCACCTTTCCCTCGCTTAGGAGATCTCTTACCATGGTGATAACATTAAAGTGGTGGTCCCTCACCACTCTATCTACACTCCCCACCATTTCGGGTTATTTAATCACATGATATGTGATATCACCCATTATAAACATTGAAACACCCCTATTCGGGTTTCCCTAATCCTCTACATTTCCCCTGACCTTGTGGTTGAGCCTGATCATACGAAGATATCTTGTGCTGACATATTATCTACTAACATCTTCTAGATGCTACAGATGAATCATCTCTATAATGCACAATTCCTACTTTAGGTTCCTAGTATAACTCTGAGTGAAAAATATCTATCAATAGTTCCCACTCCAACACTCAGGAATAGGTGGGTATACACAAGGGTATTAAGCTAGAATAGAAATCTATGTGGAGTCCATGCTCAAACTTTCATTTTCGAAAGTAGTCATACCAGATCATGTTTGGGTAGTACTGCATATGGTCTATGAACCTCTTTTCATACTCCTCAACTTTCATTCATCTCTAATACAGATCAAAAAAATCCATCATCCAGACTGAGTGAAAATAGTAGGGTTAGTAATCATCATGAAATAGCTGATGGAAGATGGTCAATGAGAGTGTCGACTTATCGTGCATCTGGGAAAAAGACTCCTCCAGTACCCAGCCTCTCCATGGAAAAGTATAACAAATAGTTTCACCACCTAATCTGTCGTTGTCTAAATAATCCTGAAGATATGGTCCATGGACTCTAGCCAATATTCTACAAGTTGGGGATCAGTCTCATAGGAAAACATCAGTTGCCTCTAGAACTAGAACATGCGGAGTATTCTAAGCCTACGTTAATCCCCATCCTACTCTATTGGTATGATATGCTCCTCAATAGGTGGGGGCACTACTACTTGTCCACTTGGAGGAAGGATCATGTAGAATGGACCATGAACTAAGGCCTTATCACTCATCATATTTTTATCACAATCCATAACTAGTATCCTAGTTGGCTTATGTCGTAGAGGCATCCTAAAATTTTAATTATGACTTACCATGATTAGATGAGAATATGCATATACAATTGGGATCTAAACAAAAAAAAGACATTAAAATTCTCAACTGTATATGATTCATACTCCTTTGATACTTGAAACCAATGTCTTGGTACGTCAAGTTCAAAAACAGGTAGTCAAGGTCCTGGTGAATAGATACATCAACCGCCCAAACCATCATTATATTCCCTAACCTAATATCCACACCCAAGATACATTGACACATTTTAACTAAGTACCAACCAAATAATCATAATGGGAATACTACAAACACCATCCCAAGGATTGAACGACTTCTAATACCAATCTTTTCATGACCCGGCCTATGCTGGGGCTTGAGTCACAACTACCGCAAGCCCTTCTCCATAAGCTAGGGGTGGTGAAAAGTTCCAAAAGTCATATCCTAAATGGGAGGCCTATAACTAATATTCCATTATACACAAACCTCAATATATCAATACACAAGTGCAGAGGAATAATAAGAAAAATATTCAACAACTAGAATATAAACCAATCATGAAAAAACACTATGGTGTATGAGAGTACGGCAGTGAAAATTGAAATGTTAAGGGGAAAATACACACCCAACCAAGATAAATTCCCACAATAAAAAATCTAGAACCTGAAAGTGTTGAGAGAGCCCAACTCCTGGTCTCCAAGATCTAACCAGCATACAATGTATAATGCACCACTTATCCCTAAGCTACTCTCAATTAACCACTAGCCCATTTTTCGTAATCATAATAATTGACACGTGCGGGCAAAGACCATGTAGGTGTGAGTATATACTTAACCAGTATAATGACCCGAAATAAGAAGGGGGAGAAGAAAGAGACACGATAGGAATAAATATACAATTAATTGTAAATAGCTCAACACAGTGTAAGAGAGTAAGAATATACGTATATATATATATATATATATATATATATATATCTGTGTGTGTGTGTGTGTGCACAAACCAAAGAAACCCAAATGACATAGAATGGGATTTCAATCTCAAAGCCCAGCCCATGAAAAAGGATCTAAGAAGTCCAAAAGTCCATCAACAATGGCCAGTATCATGTGCATATACCCAGTAGAAAGTATGAATGTCAATCCACACCTCGTCATTATACAACATAGCCTAGGAGAAAATCACTACATATAAGATGCATGTCCTATTCAATAAGAGGGTTCCACTCAGGAAGTCTTTAAAGGACATGTTCCTAGCCTGGGTGGAGGGATTCACTCTATTTGTTGAGGACACATACCCTACCCCACATGAGGTAACAATCATATAGTCAAGTACCCTTTCCCTATATCTACAAAAAGGTTCCAATCTAGTCATCGGGGACCCATTTCATACATCCCAAGTGGGTTCCACTTGGATGGTTGTGGACTCATCCAAGACCATCTGGTATGTCCCTCTCTAAGATTCTATAGGGGACCCATTCCCATCCCATCTATAGGGTGTCACTCTAGTAGTAAAGGACCCCAGTACTACACTATAGGATGGTTCCACTCGAATGGTCAAGGACACATTCCCTATCTCTACAGGAGGGTTCCACTCTAATCGTCGGGGACCCATGCCCTGCCCATAAGAGGGTGCTACTTGAATGGTCAAGGACTCGTGTCCAACCCCTCTGGAGGGTTCCACTCAAAAATTTAGTCAAGGACCCATGCCTAGACCAACTATAGGGTTCCACTCTAGTAGTAGATAGAGGACCCATTCCCATCCCAGTTGGAGGGTACCACTCTCTAAGCCTATGGTGATCGTGCATGATCACTACCATCATTGAACATCACCAAAACAATAAAAATACCCAGAATATCGTGATTTTTATCATAAAATAAACTACAGAGTCCACTATCATATTCTATGTAGAAAAAACTCAGGATAGGCTACACATGGGCCAAAATATGAGTCCAAATGAAAGAGATATTAGATATTGAAATTTCCTCAAAATGAAACTTGGGGTACACGGTGTGTGGGGGACCCAAATAGTGTGTGATCCCACTATTTCACCTATGTCCTCATCATAACATGGATCAAATCCCATGTAGAAGTACATAGTTTGAAGTTGGACTACACATCGTGTACAATCTAACCAAGGATGATTCGTGTTCTCTTAATCATGTTCGTTCCCTGAGCACATGTCCATGTACTTTGGCACACGACATGTGCCTTGTTGTTCACATGCCTATATACTCCTAGGGTACAGTTTGAGTCTGCAAAAATATGTTCACGCATCTTATGGGTTCCAAAATAAATTGTGATATTTATCTCACTCAAAAACACTATCTTCCACTATATCGGGACACACATCGTGTATTATTCTAAACTACACAACGTGTAGTCAGGATTTATCTAGAAGTTCATATCTGGTATCCAAACTATAGATATGGTTATTACACCTTTTAATATGGCCTCATATCCTCCCAAATTATTTTGATCTAACCATCCTTCATCGTTTTCATCCATCTAGTGGCCTGAAAACAAATTTTGTTGAATTGATTGTAGGATCACGAAGCTTCGTTTTTCCTCATGACTCGAAACACTGTCATGGTTTACATGGAACATGGTTTAAATAATCATCCAATAAAAACTCATGAAACCTTTGTTTTCATCCCTAATTTTGTGTTCTATTTTCCATACATGATTCCACCCAGAATCCATAGGTCAAATTCGGCTCGGTACCACCCAAAAACATCATGCCATTGCCATGTATCCCAATAGAGATGAACATGAAGAATCAATGGGAGAAAAGAACCAGAAAAGAGGATTAATAACCATTATCCAAAAATTTTAAGAAAAATAATAATGTTAGAATATATTTGTTTATAAAACATACTAATATAATCAATTTAATTTCCACACGTAGGTGCATGAAATTTTACACAACTAGAACATATCAAAGGAATAGATTGACCGTCCTTAGAAATTTAATCAAATGAGGCAGAATTCAGAAATTTTGAGTCATAACAGACTACTGGATTTTTTTTGTATAATAACATGATCATCAAGGATTAATAGGAGTTATTTCATTTACTATGTTTTGATCTACTTTGATACGGATATTCGTCATTATCTGATTCAATTCTCTAATAGAAAGAACAATAAATCCACTCGATTCTCGTAGGGTTTGTATTCCGAACCCTTGGAAAATCAAGATTAAAATTAATTTATAGATGAAATTTATTTTGTTAATTTGATGATTTAATTAATCCAATAAACATACAATCAATAACCATCTTATCTGAATACCATTCTCCGGCTCTTTTTGTGTCGTTCCTAGGGTAAACCTCATGTTACAAATTTAGATGTGGTTTCGGATTTCTAATCCAAGATTGTTTTTAAAATTTATCCCATTTTTTAACAAATCGTGTTCACATAATATAAAATATATTTTTTATTTTTTATAATATTAATTTTGGGCACACTGATCATAATATTTTCATGCCATCTCAATGCCTGGCTCCAAAAATATATATAGAATTATTTCAATGTCTTACACAAAAAAATGGGTCCCTATAGTGTTTTTCTCAAAATAGCAACCACTGATACACCAAATTAGGGGAATGACTATTTTATATCTCTTGTTTTAAATAATCATGATAATTATATCATGGTTTATATAAATCATTTATAAACACGTCACTTTACACTGACTGGGATAATATTATGCAGTCACTTAATTGACTATGTGATCTATGGTCACATGATCGATTCTTCTCCATTGTATGTATTGATTGCATCATATCGACTAAGTGAAACCCATGATAGATGCAATCCATCTTCTTCATGAGAAATATACTTCTGTAATGACTTTATTCTTAAAGGTACTTGCATGATCTATTCATGAATTTCATCCTTTATAACAAGAATCAACTGATTTTAGGTCTCTTTCCTTTTACCCATACTTAGGTATTGTGATTTTAAAATTACAATTATGTGGAAACATACAAATACACATTACCAATATATATATATAATAATTTACCTTCCACCAACTCTGAAGAACTATACATAGATAGTCTATTAACATTACATGTGAAAAGTAAATCCAAAAAAAACATTATGTAGGTAGAAAAATGTGGAGCAACCTTTATGTATGCTATGTAACTCCCCGTTATCCTTTAAATAAATGGAATTACCATTTGGTAGAATGGATTTTGCCTAGATTATCTTTATGTAAGAAGTGTAATCATCTAATTACCTATACATGGGTAGAGAAATAGTCTCTTAACCTTTACAAAACATCTAGTTTTTTTTAACCAATATAAAACACCCTTATATAGAACCATTATGGTGAGATCCACCCTTACAAAGGTATTTAATACTATAAGTTACTCTTACGCATGATAGGATTTACCCTAAAATGACTACCTATAAATTATTATACCTTTAATTAAATACATAATAATGGATTTACCATAAATAAGATAATGGTTTTTTTATTTCCATGCTCATGTAAAAATATTTCATGACAACTCAAAGGTATTCTAATTCTGATCTTCCCATTCCTTAAACTCTTATGTTATTCAATATTCAAAAAATTCATCCATATTTCTTTTCATTTTTCTTTCATAAACAAATATATTGATCATAAACTATATTTTATCATAGTGAAATAATAATATTCATCATTATAGAGTTAGTTCTCAAAGGATGTACAAATCTTCAAACATATTTTTCCAATAGTGTAAGTGATTTATAAAATGATTACATGGAAATAACTACATTCAACATCAATAAACCCCTTCCATTATGTGTCTAAAATTATACCTTCTTATAAAAAATTAACACACTTCTAAGGAACTTAACAACATGCTTTGGTTTTCTTGACTGAACATACCAAACTTCCAGGAAACTTCTTCAACATATTGACATTACTTGACAACAAATAATACTTCCAAAATGTTGACTCATCAAACAAAACCTTTTTATTTATTGGGGATAACTTCTCAATGTTATGTCGATATGTGTTTTATTCATTCCATCTCTCCCCTTTCTGATTAATCTTTCATTTAACTTTCCTTTTCACTTTTTCAAAAAATACAAAGTACTAGGGGAAGTTATATCCATTCAGTCTTAAGAAAATTTTCATCAAGCCTTCCACTATATGTCTAATCCATACATATCCATTGTATAACATAATAGGGCTTAATCAATAAAAAATTGTTTCCAATTAAAAAATAATACCAAATGAAATGATAAAACGCAAAACTGTCTTCAAGGGAAGACCATGTAACATCGCAAGAATTGTAGCAGATTATTTTAAAAAAATATTTACTAAATTATTATTTTTATAAATGAAAAACAAACTAAAATATGGATTAATATAATTAATATTTTATGAAACAAAAATTATTTTCTTAGTCAATGTAATTTTTGGTTATAATTTAACATTAAAATTTAAAAAAATTATTTTTATTGAAATATTGTCCATGAAATAATATTTTTATCAATGAATATAATTTTTTTTATACAAAAAAATTAATTATAGGATTTATAATTTAACACTATAAAAATTTATTTAAAATTATAAATACAAAAATTAAAGATTATTTTTACAGTACATTCTAGAAAAAAAAATATACAAAATCTATAGTAATTTATAATAAAAAAAATTATTATTTGACATATAATATTTAAGAAAAATTGTAACTATAAGTTATAAATTATGTCAATATATATATATATATATACTTACAGTTTTAATTGATATGAGTATTCAATAGAAAATTGGAATATAAATATAATGTATAAAAAATTCATTGAATAAAAATAAAAATAATTAAAGGTAAGACATATTATTATTTAAAATAAAAAAAATTACTCCTCTAAAAAAACTAAAATAAATAAAATTTGAATATTAAAGGTAATGTATTTTATTTTGAATATATTTATATATGAATTATGATAATTATGAAAATATATGTAGTATAAAATTATTTTTATAAAATATGAATTAATAATATTATTTAATTTAGTATAAAAAACAAACAAAAATAGAAGGTCGGCCTCATAAGGGGGAAATCGAACTGAGGGATTGAATTTAATAACGGGGTCTAGTACAGATAGGTTGAACACCGAATGGGAGGTTTTACCATGGAGTGGGGTTTTGGTCATGGAAATGGATTCAAACACATATGAGAGATATCAATTGTCAAAATTAGATTGAATTGATGAAAATGATTAAAAAGAGAAAGGGGGAATTGAGCATGAACTGTTCAAGAATGAGACTCCATCATCTTTCTCCTCATTTAATAGATTTTTGCAGACCTTTGAAGGTATGTTTATTTTTTTATGTGCTTGAATGAACTCAACAAATCCAATTTCAAGGATCTATTTTGACTTAACAGTGATCTTCACATCATTTTCCTCAATTTTCTTCCTCATTCAACATTAGCAGCCCCCTATTCATCATGTTTTTTAATTTTCATCCTTGAACATTATTAAAAATTAAATTTTCAGCGTCATTTATACTCATATATATGTGTTGGTGTGTGTGTGTTTATATATTTATCATGGCTCCTCTAATGTATATAATGATTTTGTGAATGGGTGTAGATCAAAGAACATCTAGAGACTATAGTATTTATAGACATGTATTTTTTTCCTTATTCATGTGTTGAATTTGGTTTTTGATAATTAATATAAGGAATCAAATATAATATTCTTATGGTGGAATGTAGATTTGAAAAATGACTTCCCATATATTTTAAAGTCGTCGCATTTATAATTTTATATTCTTCTGATATTTTATCAGATAATATATATATATATATATATATATATATATATCATGGATTGGAAATTTGAGAATCTATATAAATGCACCATATATGGTTTCACATATAATAATAGTTATATATATAAATATATAAAATTATAGGTTTATTTTTCAATTAGTGAGGCAGTCTGTGAGGAGGAGTGGTCATACCCTTCAATATCTTCTGCATTTTTTCTCATAAGAAGAATTATAATTATAGGATTCTTAAAGGTAAGGTAATTATATTTTAAAATATTTTAAGAATGTAACGGTCTTTTTTCTTCTAAAATTATATTTTAAATAACCATTCTCATTTTGCGAAAAAACTATGTAAGGGAATTTTTTTCTAACTCTCAAATTTATAATCTTTTATTTTTGGTTGATTTCAAAGAAATAAGTTTTAAAATTTCTAACTATTTTTAAAAAAACATTACTCAAAGGAAATTATAAATGTTTTTTAGTACATATTTATTTTATTATTTCATAAGAAAAACATTATTATTTTTATAAGATAAATTTTAATTAATCCCTACATGTAATGAAGTTTTACTTTGAGAATCATTATTTTAAATAAATAATATTTTATTCATAAATTTTCTTTCTATTATTAATTTTAAAACCCTTATTTATGATAGATTTAATTAATTAAAACCTTCATATAGAAGAAAATGAATTTATTATAAATTCCCATTACAAATTTCCATTTTTAAGTTCTATTTAAAGGGAATTTTTTTTCTATTTCAAGGATTATTTTAATTTCTAACATTATATATTTTATACATGAAAAGATCATTTATTTCAATAAATTCCATTTGTAAAAATATTTATGTCCATATACACTATTTAGCAATGACATTCCATGTATATTTTTATTATTATTTTGATTTATGTTTGATTTTCATGGAATTTAAATGAATTTCATTTGAATATTTATATATTTTTAAAAGTCTGGATTTATCCTAATTTATTTTTATTTGATATTATTAAATAAATAGATTTTTTCAATTTAATAATATATAAAATTATTTTCAAATTTGTATATAATTTATATAATTTTTAGACTTATTTTTAATTAATTAAAAATGAGAAAGAAAGGCCTGATAAAAAAATTGTAAATACAATTTGGCACTTAAGTATTGAATTAGTTAATGATGAATGGGGTGATCCCATTTTCTCAAGGGGATGTTGTCCTAAAATTGATTCTTCAAGTGGCCTCATTAATTTGTTAAGACTTTATAATTATCATTTTAATCTATAAATTTTATTATTTTCAAAATATGGTGAAGGAGAAATCCAAGTTTATTTCAATGTTTACATATTTCTAAATTAAATGGGATTTCAAAATATTATAACTTTTAATAGATTTAAAAAAAATTATTTTAAAAATATATTTTTTTGAAACCCAAGAATATTATTTGGAGAAATGTTTTATGAAAAAAATATTATTTGAAATGAAATAATAAAATCAAATAAATTTTAAAATATTATATATAAAATTATTTTCTTAAGTTATCTTATATAAAGACAAAAATACATAGCATGTTTTTTGTATTGAAACTTGAAGTGATGTTCTCAAGATATTATAATTATTTTCAATGTAATGGTTTAGAAAACTATGAAGATTATGAAATTTATGTTTGAGGTAAATTTAAGAGTTAAAATATTTCTTTTAAGGAAGAAAATTATAATCCAAATAAATTATAAAGTATATAGAAATTTTAACAGTTCTCATATTCCAAATTCCAAAAATAGAACATAAAATTTTCTTTATGTGTGAATAAATAATTATAAGGTTGAAATTATTTTTGTGTGGAAGATATTGTAACATCAAAATTATTATAACATTTTCCTTTCAATAAATTTTTATGAAATGAATTGTTTTATAAATTAAAAACAATAACTAAAATATGGTTTAATTTAATGAATATTTTATGAAAATAAAAAGATTTTCTTTAATCAATATAAGTTTTTCTTAAAAGATAACATACAAATATATAAAAAAAATGTATTATTATACATGAAATAATATTTAAATTAAATAATTTAAATCTTGTTTTAATATAAATAAACAAATTATTGGAATTATAATTTAACAAAATAAAAATTGATTTATAACTATAAATACTGAAATTAAATATGTTTAGTATAATTCATTTTAGACAAAAAAATTTTTAAAAAAACTATGCTAATTTCTAACAACAATTTTATTAGATGGCATATAATATTTAACAAAAACGGTAACTAAAAGTTATAAATTATGTCAATATATATACAATATACTGATAGTTTTAATGTTATGGGTATTAAGTAGAAAATTTTAAATTAAAGGTAATGTAAAAAAATGTAGTAAAAATAATAATAATTATTATATCCATAATTAAAGGAAATACATATTATTATCAAAATAAATATTATAATAAAATATATTTAACAAATAAAATTTGAATATTCAAGTTAAAATATTTTATTATGAATATATTAATATAAAAATTATGATAATTATTAAAATATGAGCATAATTAAATAATTTATATAAAATTTATATTTTGAATATTGTTTTATTTAGTATTAAAAATCAAACAAAATGAGGGTTCACCGTATAAGTGGGAAATCAAACTGGGGGCTTGATTTCGTAATGGGGGCCAAGTCTAGATGGTTCAAATAATGAAAGATATATTTTAAAATAGATATGGTATTTGATCCTGGAATGGTTTTTAGGAACATATTAGAAAAATAAACAACTAAAAGTGGATTGAATTGTCGAAAACGATTCGAAAACAGAAGGGGGAAATCGTGCGTGAACTATTCAAGGTGGGGACTCTGTCATCTTTAACCTCTTATAATAGTGATGTATAGATCATTAGAAGTATGTATATTATATTAGGTTCCTGAATCTTCTCAAAAATCAGATTTTGAGGATCACATTTGACTTAATAGTGATTTATTCATTGTTTTCCAAAATTATCTTCCTCAGTCGATGGGAGCAATCCCATATTTGTCATCTTTCGGAATTTTTTTCCTTGATAATTATAAAAATTCACAATTAATTGTCATTTGTATTCATATATATAATTATCTGTATATATATCGTTTCTTATTCAATGAATATACTGATTTTATGAACAGATGTAAACAAGAGCTCGAATGGAGACAGTACTATTTATTGGCATGTATTTTTTTCCTTTGCACGTGTCGAATTTATTATTCACTAGTGAATATAATGAATCAAAGATAATATTCTTGAGGTGACGAGAACATTTGAATAATAACTGTTAATATATTTGAAATTGGATACTTTTATAATATGATCCTCTTTTCAACATTCTCAAATAATATATATATATGAATATATATTTTGTAGACTCAACATTTATGAAACTATATAAATGAACCATATATGTATTTACACAAGTGATAATTTAATATATAAATATGTAATAATATTGTTTCAGTTTTCATTCAGTGAGGCAGTCTCTGGAGTGGAGTGGTCATACCCTTCAATTCCTTCTATGTTTTGTAGACTAGAATAAATGCTATACTATGAATCATAAAGGTATTGGAATTATATTTTCAAACTTTATATATAGGTATTTGTATTTTTTTTCTAAAATTCAATATTCAATAGTCATTCTCATTTCCATAAAAACCATTATAAGGTAATTTGTTTTTCTAACTCTCGTAATTATATTTTTTTAAGGTTGATTTCAAAGAAACATGTTTTCAAATTTATAACTATTTATTAAAAAAAACTTTCATTAAGGGAATTATTAATATTTTAATGAAACTATTTATGCTATAATTTAGAAGTAAATCATTCATAATTATATAATTGAAATTGTATTTAATCCCTACCTATATGGAAGTTTTATTTTGAAAATCGTTGTTTTTTAAAAGGAAGATTTACATAATAAATATTCATTCCATGATTAATTTAAAACCCCTTGTTTTAGGGATATTTATTTTATTAAAAAAAATATGTATAATAACATGAATTTGTAAACAGTTACCTTTTTCAAAATTATTTTCAAGTTCTTTTTAAAGGGAGTTGTTTTTTCCATTTTAAGGATAATTTTAAATTATATAGATCTTTATTTTATGTCTAAAAAGTTCATTTATTTCCATAAATTTCATTCATAAAAATAGTTATGGCTATAAAATATATTATTTAATGTTATTAAATAAATATTTATAAAATGACTTTGTTTAAGTTTAATTTAAATAGTATTTAAATGAATTTCATTTGAATGTTTGGATATTTTTTTAAAGTATGTATTTCTCCTAATTGATTTTTATATAGTATTTAGAAAGAAATATCATTGGTTAAAACTAAAAAAAATATTTTATTTTATTCATTGAATGTAATTTATGTATGTTTTAGAAATATTTTTAATAGATTACATATGAGAAGGAAATCCCTAGTAAAAAATGTTTTCTTAAATTTAAATTCACCACTTGGATTTCTAATGAGTTGATAATGAATGGGTTGACCCCACGACCTCATGGGGATGATTTTTTAAAATTGATGCTTCTAAAAGAATTATTAAATTCTTAAGGATTTTTAAGTATTTTTTTAATCCATAAAATTAAATATTTTCAAAATATTTTAAAATAAAAATCTAACTTTATTTCAACAATTACTTATTTTAAAATTAAATGGGTTTTCAAAATATAATACCTTATAATGGATTTTTTAAATATTTTATATGGATTTATTTGAATATACAAGAATATTATTTGGGAAAACAATTTATAGAAACAAATTTTCTATATTTGAAATGAAATAAACCTATTTTCAAAATAATTTGAATCATTATCTATCCAAATGACTTTTTTCACTGGTTTTAAAACCCTTATAGGTAATTTTTTTCTCACAATTTGTTTTAAAATGTTTTTCTCATGATCTAAATTTGCCTTTTTTTCATTTAATAGCTATCGAAAATGAATCCAAATATTTATTTTACTATTAAATTATAAAAAGTATAATATTTTGTATGGTCATTTCCGAATCCTCCAAAACCTCCACCAAAAAAGATCCTTTGATGGGTAAAGGACTTTGTATTTTTCATCTATCTATTATAAAAAAAATACATAGCATGTTTTTTGGATCAAATCTAAATGTTTGGGACTTAGGATGTTATAGGCCCAATATTTTAAGTCTATAACAAGTTATACTAATTTAGGAAAAATTAGTTTCAGCCCAAATTTCCTAAATCCACTTGAATACAAAGATGAGAAAATTGAAAACATAATTGATTTTAAAATAGCCTAATTACTTCTTCAACAATCACCTTTTTTCATTGATTTATATTTATATTCCCCACCTTAATTTTATAATCTGATTCTAGTTTCCAAAATTAGATATTAAGAAAAAAAACCTTTTCCAATAACACGTCATTAAGCACCTTCAAGAGTATTAAAATTTTTATGAAAAATTGATTCTAGTAGATTTCAAATATCATCACTTTTCTCCTCCATAAGGATACACTACAATGAAATATTCATTATTTTTAATCTCTTTCATATATAAATCACATGATGTTTTATATGAAACTACACCAAAATGCATGTTATTTATATGGCTCTCCAAATTTCAAAACATCCACGTCTTCCCCAATGATGATCTACTAAAATTCATTCTCTTTAGAATTAAAAATGTCAGATAAAAATTTGATAACAACTTATTTACATTTATATCAATTGTTAACATCATACATATTCACTTCATCAACAAATCATTCTCCATAAATTATTCATAATACCAGTTAGGAGATCAATATTACATGGTGAATTATTCATCTAAATTTTCTAGAATTGAAATCCTTAAATCCCACTCAAGTTCTCCCCATGATACCATGATTCACCTATAAATCCCTATATTATAAGTACAAATACATAAAAAATGTTAAGGGGACAAGTTGGATCACCCAAGATATTTAATGTGAGTTGAAAGGTTGAGAAGAATTTCTGACCAAGTTTTTTTACTCTTCATTCTTACACATCTGTTAATAAAATATAATATTTCCTTATGCTTCACATAGATCTCTTTACATATTTATCAACTTTCTGTGGAGGTATTTTCATTTTAAAAGCCTTTAAACATTATAAATTCTGGATTCTTTTCATGGATATTTATTCTACTATAGTAATGGTTAAATATCATTTACCTTTATTTCTAGATTATTTCCATATCTCACATATTTATTCATTTATATAATAATTTTTTTGTTGATAAAAACTTATGAAATTATTCTCCTTCTTGTGGAGCACCTTCTTCTCCTTTTAAATTATCTTTTTCTTTTTTCTCTTCCAATGTTATTGATATTTACCAATCTATTTTCCAAATGACTAAAATACCATTGGGTACATTTTTATCTTGTTTAGGTTATCCACAAGGAATATTGTGAGTGCCTTTATTCTCATTAGATCTTTTAGATGATGTAATCTTCATGACCTTAATGGGCTTATTACCCAAGGATGAAGCCTTTGCGTTTTTTAAATTTTATTAAGAGAATTTATATTTGGATATCCCTTTAACATATTTTCCATGGATAAAACATATTTATTTTACATCTTATATGGTATTATTTTTACTTCTTCTTTAGATACAATTTGATGTGAAAATTCATCACTTATTTGACCACATCCATTGAAAACATCACATATTTTTCCAAGCTTCCCAAATCTATTTTATGTAGATAGATTTATTTTAATTTGAGGATATTTCTTCTTTAATAGCTTTCTACCAATAGAAATGGCCTTATTTTGAACTTTAGAATGTAAATTATTATACAAAAAATATAATGAAAAGTTCCAAAACCTATTACAACACCAAAAAGTCCCAACAAACCTCGATCTTCTTTCATTCACAACATGTTTTCTAGAATTTCTAGTATAATGAACATGTTGTTTTGGGATCTTCTCTACTTCTTGTTAGGATATTCTTGGGGAACTCGCTTCTATACTCATTATTCTATCCAACATAGACATAGGGGTATGATTTTCCTCACTTTTTATCATCTATATGTATTAATTTTCTAAATTTTAACCATCATTGTTTGTATAAGTATATTTATCACGATATTACTATTTGAAATGGATGATACCTTATTCTTTGAGTATTCTTGATAAATAAAATCAAATGATGCAATAATATTCTTATTACTTAATAAAATTATTTTAATAACATAATCCTCCTTAGAACAACCCTTGGTAGCAACTCCTTTTTTCTTTAAATGTGAAGACTCAACATGTGTATCTTAAAATTATTCCAGTTTAACATTTAATTATAGATACGTCATATTGATAGAATAATTTTGATATTAAATGATCTTCACCTTCTCTTCAAATTAATTCTCAATTTTTAATATTTAGTTATTTAGAACATTGAAATTTTATTGTGAAAAAGTGTTTAGGTTAATAATCTTCTTGGATTTAATATTGAATAGTGCATTCTTTACATCAATGTTGTTTTTAATTTTTATTCTAATGCATGGATCTTAATCTAAAATTTTTCAGTGGCCGTATAATTTTTATAGAATATTTTGATCCAAAATTCAATAAAACTAGATCATCTCTATTAAATATCCAAACTCATATATTCTACCTCTTTAACATATTTTAAGAGATTTATACATGAGAAAACCTATTATGGAAAAACCATCCCCATATTCTCTTACTCTTCTTTAAACTGGGTGACTTCATCATTCATGCATTCAAGGATCTATCAAAATTATAGAAACTAACTCACTAGTTATACCATGAATTGAAATATTAAATATTTCAATAGATATATTTGTTGAAATATGATCACTTATACTCAGTTCTTATTATTGTATATTTTTTTCACAAGAACTTTTAAAAACCTCAAGATAACCAGCGATCCATGAACATTTTCACTCATAAGGGATGTATGTGTCCTTTTTTATTCAAAAGACCACCAATTTTTAACCTTTAAAATAATGTTTTTCCTCTTCATTGTTCAGACGGACACAAATTTTTTCTTCAAAAAAGTCAGAAATATGATTCCTATTCTTATTATATTTATTATCCCTATTCATAAAGTAAATAGTAGAAACTGAATCCTGATTTGAAATTGATAATTCTTCACCGATAATATACTTCATTATAAATCCGGAAAGAATCATAAATTCTTAAAAATTTAATAACTCTAAATTAAGAGAAAACAATCAAAGGTGAACCTCACATAGATTCCAATTGAAGAGGATAGTGTGGGATATGAACCATAATTAGAGTGGGGGGGATCAGTATTGGTGTATTCTAAAACCTTTTATAGTTTAATATTTTCCCTTTAATTTTCCCTCTATAACTTGTTATGGTGAATGGATCACTATTGTTCTATCTTCTCACTTTCATTCTTTACAACGACATAATTAAACAAAAAAAATCAAAAGAGCCAAAACAATTTATATGGTTTACCTCTCAGTATGGTAAATCTAATCCTTGGTCTAATCTAATAAAATCAAAGGTCACTAACCCACTAGTAAAACCATGTAATCATTACACTATTCTCTACTGATAATGTAGAGTTTGTGTGTCCCACACACTTCTCTAGTGAATCTCTTAATAAAATACATATTATACATTTACAATGAAAATTTTTTCGTAATAAAAATACTATCTAGATTCAATTTAGAATAAAAACTTGTTATTGATGTGATGATCCACTCTTTTTACATACTTGCATTTTAGCTGGTCACTTCCTCATTTGTATGCAGGGTATTGTAAAAAATATCTTTTAAAAATATTCTTCTTTATAGTAATTTAGCACTGGATCTATTCCTCATTCCAATTATTTCATTGAAAAATAAAAGTTTGTACAAAAGCTTATTTTTTGATAAAATTTATCACCAACTCAGCCCTTGATTATTTATATTCTCTATCTTCTTCTTCTTATAATTCATTATTGTGAAAAAAACTATATAGGATATTCTCTTTTATCAAAATTATTCAACACATAGAAGTTATTCATAGAATATACTGTCGAGTCTATCTTGTTTTTCTTAAGACACAAAAATTATTATAAATAGAATAATATTATTGAAACAAGAAAAACTTTTTCCCTTGACTTATAATAATAAATATGATAATAAAAATTTCAGTGTCAATTTATTCATCGCCTTTTTTATTCGTTATAATATTTATGAAAATGCATAAATACTTTAAATTAAAATATCTTGGAATAATAAAATCTAGACATAAAAAAACTTATAATAGCATCCATGAGAAATCTCTTCCAAAACAAAATGTAACTACATATACACATGAAAAGTTATCATGGAATATTTATCCTCCTTGAAACATAAATTTATTGCATATTAATCCCATAATGTTTTATTTACATTTAAAACCACCATTTATTCATCAATACATGCATGGTACTATGACTCAGTCATGGTAAATTAAATTTTGGAATTCATCCTCAAAAATCCATTGAACCTGCATCTCTCTTTTCTAAAATATTTCATTCATTTAAGGTTGTATAAAAATATGCAGGATTGCACCAGGTGGTATTTTGAAAACTAATACTTAGTTTAGGGGATGAAAATTCCTTTGAGTTATTTTATATTCTATATTCATCATATATCCTAAATAATGATGATAATTATCATAATATGTATTATAATTAAGGAATGAACACCTGGAACTATCTGAATAAAGTATCATAACCATTGTATGTTTCTCCTCATGTCGAACCATAGGAATATTTGCAAACAATAAAAAATTCCCACTAGAGTTGAGCCACATCATGGTGTCACTCGATGTTTTGAAATTGGAATTCCCCATTACACCATGACATTATCCTTGATGTTTTGATACATATTTCAAACTTCAAACAAAAATAATATGGATATCTTCTTCTCAAAATGGCCCCCATGGATGAACCACATCATGGTAAACACCTATTTACATCTATTTTAATCAAGAATCTTGGTAAATGTATCTTGATGTATATAAACCATTGAAAAAAACATCAATTTTCATCAAATGAAATTATATCATATAGTCATTGATTCAATCATAAAAGATGTCTTCACATGATTAACTATATTCCATTATCTCAATCAACCAGATCATATTGACTATATAAAGAACAAGATCGATGAAACCTATATTTTTTATCTGTAAACTACTTATATGGTGACTTTGTTCTCAAAGTTCCATGAATTATTCCTTCACACATTTCGACCATCAGAATAAGAATTGGCTGATGTTATGTTTCATTCATTTTACCAATATCTTGGTATTGAAATGTTGAAATTAACCTTGTGTGGAAACTAACACAACCACATTACCTTTACATAGATAATAATTTAACTTCACACTACTCTAAAATACATTTATATAGAAATTTCATTATCTTTACATGAGAAATATAAATAATGAACTATGTTATATAGGAAACACAAATGTGGAGATAATCCTACATACACTGTTTAATTCTTATTTAACATACAAATTTATGGATATAAATTTATGTATTATGGAATCATCATCTATTACCTTTACGTAATTAGTGTAATCATCTGATTACATTTACACAGGTAGATAAATTTCAAGGTAACCTTTACATATCTATTAGATTTTAGTTAACCTAATTGCTACATCCTAATGTCGAACCTCTGTAGCACAAACCACCCTTAAGCGAGTATTGAATTCATTGAGTTCTCTATTGGAATTATATACATTACCGTTACAAAACTAAGAATAAAATGATTCTACTTTTAAATAAATATTAAAAAAATGGAGTTTCCATTACACATATCTTGATTTTTTTTCATTTTCATGATCCTGTATATGAAAATCAGTACAAATCTGGAGATGTTATAATTCTGATCTTCTCTAGCCCTCAACACTTATATTATTTAAACTTCAAAATTATTCATTTGTAATACTTTTTTATTTTTATCATAAAAATTGTAAAAAATATTTAATAGACATTATCATATAGAAATAAGAATATTCATCATTGTAAATATAATTACCCATCGAACTCCAAATTTTTGAATATATTTTTCCTTTAATGTGAGTGAATAATTGAATTATTATTGGGAAGGAACTCCATTAAAATTATATAAACCCCTTCCAAGAAATTATTTCCAAATTGAATACATAATATAAAAAGCATAATTATTGGGAACTTCACAACATGTTAATGTTATCTGGACCAAACTTCTATAAAATTTCTTCAACATATTGAAATTCCTTGACACAAAATACAACTTCAAAAAAGTGTAACAAACACAAGGAAGATAATTAAAAAACGTCATGTGAAAGACCTTCAAACAAAATTCCAATATCTTGGGGTTTTCTTCCCTTGGTGAGCTCAGTTAAGAACGTCCTATAATGTGAACATCATTTCATATCACCGAGGCTTTTAATTTTGTATAATATCTATGAAACTCTATATAAGTTACATGATATTTTATTAAGTGAGTCTTTCTAAGCCTTTATACTCAAATTTTTTCTAGTGACATGGTATGAAAGAAAACTAAGAACCATAAATATACACCTCAAAACAATTTGTTTATAATATTATCTCTATTGTTAATACCTTTTCTACCACATTTAAAAAGATTTCTTGTTGTTTTTTGGAATATGACAACTCATCTATGTCACACTACATCACTAAGCACTTCCCAATGATCGCACACAGATACAAAAAGATATATAAGGAAAAATTAACCTTAATGTCTACATCTAAATCTCTATTGTATCTTCCCATCATGTCAAAGGTTCTAATATTGAATCTCATGGAACAAATCCAACATGGGCCCTATTACATTATTCTTCACTATAATTCATAGGAATTATCTATCCACATCTTGATCTCCAAAAAATATACACCCATCATCAAAGACAGACTATTTATGTTACTGAAATGTATTTTCATGGGCGCCCTCAAATGATTAGTGGTTTTTGGGTACTTAGGTGCAGTAGAGTGGAAAAAATGGTCGTCTCTCAAAGGAAGAAGTAAATTTAACAACATATTAAAGGAATTTTTTTGAAAATTAAATAAAAGGAAATAAGAACACTAATTAAAATTATGGGGGATTTTTATCATTTATAAATCTAGAAATAATTTTCTAGAAGAATATTGTATTATTTTTGTTTTTATTTTTGAAATGAAGTTATATTAAAATGACACAACAAGATTTTTTTAGAAAATATTAAAAGGCATAATAGATATAACTCTACATATTAATTTACATTTTAATAATTATCATTCAAATTAATACCCACTTAATTATGATCCCATAAAACCCTCGAACCCTATGGGAGTTAACTTAACCACAAGGATAAAATTACTTAAACCCTAGGCCATCTTCAGAAAATGCAATCGTAGCACCCTGCTTTGATTAATGTTCTAAATAAAGCTTTTGTTTAGTGGTTAATTAGAGTACATATCCATTCTGAAAAATGAGGATTAGTTGTGTTTAGGGATTATATTTTAACTCTATAAATTTATCACGTGTGGTCTTGTAATACCAATTAAGATTGCACTCTCACAATTCACACAATACTCGACCTCACGTGTTTTTGTGGTAATTGTTCAATTTATTTCTGAGTTTATTATAATTTAAAAACTATATTCATGGATCATATTAAGTTAAATACAGTATCTCAATGATTCAAAATAATTAAATGAATAGAGTAGTAGATATACTGATCACTAAAAATACTACTCTTCCATGGGCGGTGTGGTCATCGTGGAGACATTTTGCATGAGCAAAGGATTGGAAGGGTAGAACCCAATATCAACTTCACACTTGAATTTAAGCCCAAATAAGAAGATTAAGAGGGAGATAAATGAATAAAAAAGAGGAAAAAAATAAGAAATTAATGAATAACTGAGGAGTTTATTACACAAACAAAAGTATTACAACACAAAGAAAAAGAAGAACACTTTTTCGAAGAGTTCCTTTCTTCAAGAGCTACCCTTATTGAAATGGTTGGAGAATTGGAGTGGATCTACTTCTCCTCTAGCCTAAAATTCCTAATTCATGTCCCAAACCCTCCAAATTATAAAAACATTAATTTATATAGTGTAGGGGAAGCTAGGTTTAAAGAGGTTTCATGTGTGAATGGGGAATCTCGTCCAAATATTTTAATTCAAATTTCACCGCCCATTTGACCTCCAAAAACCATGAACGATCTATTATTCTAGAAGAATTATTTGTGCCACATTCGGTTGGAGATATCCTCTCAAAATTTGGGAACATTTCAAGCTATAATTAATACATTATGGCCCAAATATATAACCAATGTCCAATCTGGTGGGTCCATCCCACCTATGATTTCATGGTCTATTTAGTCCAACCAAATTCATGATTTAGAACCATTGTCCTAAACAAAAGTTGTATCCCATTAAGTCAAGAATACAGTAACACAATTTCATGTTCAAATAATAAATATTAAAATATTTATTTTCGAAATACTACAGTGCACTATAAAGGGTAAATCTGGGATTTCAATCAAATTATAAATGAATGATCTAATCCCAAGTATTTTATAAATAAACATATTTAACACAATGTGAGGAAATTATATCATTTAATATCAATAAAATATTCTATAAAAATTTGTTTTATCAACTCCCCCATACTTATCCTTTTTCAATCCTGGGAAAAACCTCATATCATGTATTCCAAAAAAATTATAAGAAGTAAACATCAATATCAAATCAAAACAAATTTTAAAAACTTATCCTTGAGATCAAACAATTCCACACCAAGAAACTGAAGATATCATGCCTCATAAAAAAACATTATCTCAAATTCTCCATTTATATCATTCAATATATTTCCACTTAATTTATCCTCCCATGCACACAAAACACTTACCTCACTTGAATTTTGTATTATCCAACAAATGTCAATTTTTCAGTAATGTCTTTCTCATCAAAACTAATTCAGGGCTCAACATAGGTTTGATAAATTCCTACATCGCCACACGATGTGAGTCAAGGACATATGTTTGTCATAAGAACTTTTTTGGGTTGTTATGTTTCTTTCAGTTGGTAGGATTTAGATGTGAAAAACTATAAGGCCAAATGAGGAGGGATTGACTCTTTTTTAAGCAAATTTGCATTAATCTAATTTTCACTTTAATATGGTCTCCTCCTCAATCCCCATAAAATTTATTCATTTTTATCATCATGAAAAATAAAGGAATGTTTACACCATTCAACATTTTAGTACTAAAAATGTCAATCTTCTCAAACATGATTTTCAAGAATGCTCCAGATAGGCACAACTTTCTCTCTCCATTACAAGCTCCAGAAAGGCATAGTCATGAAATTTCCAGAAAAGGAATATAATTAAATTTAATGATTTTATTTATCAACAAAAACATCTCTTCAGAATTTAATTTTCTACCCAACGTATCACATAATGTGGTAGCAAAACACAAGAGAGTTTCCCCCACACTTAAGTTCAACAAGATTATGCAGTTTCACTTCAAGAGTTGGTTTGATAGGGATAATTGTCTTGCAATGTGGCAAACCTAAAAGGTTGTTCATGGATTCTAATGGCTACAAGGATTAAATATTCAAGGTATTACATTATAAACAAGTATTATTTGAAATATGGGCTTTAATACCAAAATATTCCTCAATCATTTAAAAGATAAGTACCCCAACCCTCAAGTTTTGACAAGAATAAATCATATTCTAATTAAATCAAACATGGTTTTGTTCTCTCAAGAAATGAGGTAAATGTAAGGAATATGAAAAGAATGGTTCAAAAGCCTCATAGAAAAGAGATTTCAAATAAAAAGATAGTGAGATGTGGCATGGGATTCAAAATTCAGAGTAATTTTCATGAAATTAATGAATATTAGAACTTGAAAAAAAGTTATTTTCAGCATTCATTTAATCTTGTTTTCCTAGAAAAAATTGTTTCAATTATTGATATAGGTTTCAAAGTAGAAATGAGAATCATTTATGCTCAAAATTTTCAAAATCACACAAAAAATAAAATTGAAAAATAAACACACAAAATTTATAAAACAGGTAATTTTTTGTGAAAATAATTAAAAACAGAAAAACAATTAAAATTACTAAAATAAAAGGTTCCCTCCTCCACACTTAAAATATTTAATTTTCCGTAATGTGAACCCATTAGAAGATATATTCACATGAAATGTATAATTTTAAAATGGATAATGAATAATAACATGAATGGGTTACGATCTTCCCGATATACCATAGTGATGATGGGGTCATGCAGTGTGATAAAATCCACTGCATAAGTAGGAGTTCCCTCAATGTATCTCTTCCAAATTGCTCATTAACTTTAAATCTCCTTCCTATGTCCTCTTGTGTTATATGCACTACAACATAAGGAAAACAATTAGTCACAACATAAGGACCTATCCACCTGGAACGCAGCCTATCAGGCATCAGCTTCAGTCGTGAACTATAGAGCAAGACTTTCTCTCTAACTTGAAATTCTCTTTTCTCATTAATTTTTTTCGTGATATTATTTTGATCTTTCCTTATAGAGACTTGAGTTCTAACATGTAGACAATAAAATGTCCTCATGTTCTTGAATTTGTAGCTTGTTTTGGATTCTAGTTTGGACCAAATCTATGTTGCATTTCTTTATAGCTCATTAATTTTGATGCTCAACTTCCATGGGGTGATGACACACTTTCCCAAAAACAATCCAAAATGTGGAAATACCAATGGGAGTCTTGTATGCTATCCTATAAGGCCACAATGCATCATCCAAGTTCTTTCTCCAATCCTTCCTTTTTGGCTGCACATTTTTCTCCAAAATTTGTTTCAGCTCGCTATTTGAAACCTTATTCTAGACATTTGTTTCAGGGTGGTGTGGCGATGATGTTTTTTGTGTCACTCCATACTTCTGAAAGAGGAAAGACAAATTCTGATTGTAATAGTGTTCCCCTTGGTTACTAATGATGGCCTTCGGTACTCCAAACCTGCAAAAACTCTCTTGGTTGACAAAGTGCACAACAACATTAGAATCATCAGTCCTGATGGCCTTAGCCTCCACTGATTTACTCACATAATCAATGGAAACAAGAATATATAGGGAACCAAATGTACTAGTAAAAGGACCCATAAAATCAATTCCCAATACATCAAAGATCTCATAGAATAATATGTGTTGTTGGGGCATCTTGTGTCTCCAAGAAATATTACATGTGTGTTGGAAAAGTTTCCACCATAAGAAATTCTATGATAGAATTGCAGAACAGATTCAAACTCGTGATCAGGAAGACACCTCCTAATAACACGATCACTATACATGTGCCATAGGTATAGATCATCCCAAACACAATACGGAAACTCACTTTTTAATTTTCAAACTTTATGTTTCTTTAAATTTTTGGGATTTTAGATGCAATAGGTTAGTTCTCTAAGTCATCATGCCAAGGATGCATACCTGAAATGGAAAAAATATGATCATCCAAGAAAGTGTCCCGAAGTGGAACTCGGTCCAAGTTTTCATCCCCTAGTGTTTGAGTAAGCCTACTCATGTGGTCTGCTTCCATTTTTTCAGACCCCCTCTTTTCCATTATCTCAATATCAAATTCATGAGGAAGAACAATCCTTCCAATTTGTCTGAGATTTGCGTCTGAATTCTTTAAGTGGTACCTTAGAGCTGCATGTTCAGAAAAAACAAATACTCTAGAGCCTAATAAATATGAACGGAATTCATATAAAGTGAATATCACAACAACAAACTCTTTTTATGTGGTTGTGTAGTTTGATTGAGATGAATCAAGTCTCCTTGATGCATAGACAATCACATATGAACATCCCTCCACCCTCTATGATAAGGAAACTCCAACTCTAAAGGTGGATGCATCGCACATAAGAACAAAAAGAAACTCCCACTAAGGAGGCTATATGATAGGTGGATTTGTATGACACTATTTTATCACATCAACGGAATTCTTTAAATAATTATCAAACACAAAATTAGAATCCTTTTGAAGTAATCGTGACAAAGGAGGAGAAATCTTACTAAAATATTTTATGAAGTGCGGATAAAATCATACATGCCCTTGGAATGATCTAACATCATTAACACATGAAAGATATGGTAAGGATGAAATAACATCTACCTTAGATCTATTAACCTCTATCCCATGTTTTGACACTACATTCCCTAAGACAATGCCATGCTCTACCATGAAATGACACTTTTTGAAGTTCAAGACCATATTATTCTCAATACAACAATTCAAAACCATTAAAAAACTACTTATACATTCCTCAAATGAGTATCCATACACCATAAAATCATCCATAAATACCTCCATGAATGTCTTAATAAAATTAGAGAAAATAGTCACCATGCATCTCCGGAAGGTACCTGGGGCATTGAAAAGTCCAAATGGAATCCTTTGGGAGGAAAAGGTACCGAATAGACAAGTTAATGTTGTCTTCTCCTGATCCTCCATAGCAATAAGAACCTGAAAATATCCAAAAAATCAATCAAAAAAACAATATTGTGTTTTCCTAGAAAGTATCTCAAGAATCTGATCAATATATGGGAGGGGAAAATGTCCTTGTGAGTAGATTGATTTAGTTTTATATAATCAATACACACACACCAATTGTTTTGCACCCTCATTGGAAATAACTCATCTTTCTCATTTTTAACAACAGTAACACCACTTTTCTAAGGCACAACATGAATAGAAATCACCCACTAGGAATATGAAATGGGATAGGATATACCTTCCTCATGAAATTTTTCATCCTCTTTTTTAACAAACCTTTAAAAGTATTGGATTGAGTCTCCTTTGTGGCTACCTAACCAGTTTGGTCCCATCCTCCAAAATAATCCTATCCATGAAAATATTGGGTCTAATACCTAATATGTCAGCCAATGTCCACTTTATTGCCTTAATGTTCTCCCTAAAAAGATCCATACGTTTTTCTTCATGTTCAAAGGAAGATTATTAGAAATTATAACAGGTAATATCTCGCCACCCAACAAGTATGAGTATTTGTGATTTCATGGAAATGGCTTGATCTCCAATGAAGGGGAGTGGTGTATATATGGACACATTGATGGAATTTAAATATGTGCACAAAGATCATCAGTATCAAAATAGAAATCATCACAGCTAGAGAATAAAGCATCAAATTCATAAGCATACTCAATAGCCATGAGATAATCAGAGTTCAAACGATCAAAATAAAAATATGATTCCATTTCAAAATCAAATATAATAGAGTATTGTGCATTAGAAATAGGTGTGGAAGTATTCTTCGATATCAAACTAGATCCAATACTCATAATCCCCCTAAGCATAGGACAATCAAATTCTATGGGGTTTTTATTTAGTGGTTTAAAATGGGAGATAAAAAAGAAGAATGGACCTCTGAGGGGTACTTCATGGAGTCCATGACACTAAATATCACAAATTCATCTCAAAATATTGTGGAAAGTGTACCCTCATTGACATTTATGATAGTTTTTTCAGTTTTGAGGAAGGGGCTACCTAAGAAAATGGGAGCATGAGAACTTACCTGATCAGCCTCCATGTTAAGCACATAGAAATATGATGGAAAGATAATGTATCCTACCCAGACAAGTACATCCTCATGGACTCCTGTAGGATATGATGTAGCTCTATTCGCCAATTTCACCACTACTCTTATGGGCTTCAACACACCAACCTATAAAAAGGAAAAAACAGAGTGAGACATTACATTTATGGAATCTCCTAAATCAAAAAGAGCATTAGAAAAGTGAAAATCCCCTATGGTGCATAGTATGGTGAATTTACATGGATCCTTGCACATTTTTGGCATTTCTAGAGTTGGTGTAATGAGTGCTGACACATTCCTTCTAGGATTGATCCTCTCATTTTCCTTGATCCCTCTTGATTGGTACAAATTTCGTTTAGGAATTTTGCATACCTTGGGATATTCTTGATTGATTCTAGTATAGGTTTGTTGATCTCTGCACACTTGAATGTGTCCAAAACATCTTTTTGCGTCACCTATTTTGCCATCTTCATGGTTTTTAAAAATCTGTTTGGAAATTGAAGTGGTTTAGGAGGAACAACATCAATATTTTTATTACCATTATCTTTCTCCTTAGATTACTCATCATTTGATATGGAATAGGGATTCTTGAGAGTTGAGGTCAAACCTAGTGGAATTATAGGTGCAGATATATCAGTTGTTTTCTTCCCACATCATATTGTTATGGAACTAACATTCCCCTTGGTATTTGGAGTAGGTTGGGAAGTTAGATTTCCAGAGTTCTTACTTACCAGTTCATAGAGGGCAGTGTAAATCTAGCTAATTTGAGTCTTCAACTCCCTCAGCTCCGAACCTTGACTCTTCAACTCATTCTATTGATTAAGAACAATTTTCTTCAAAATATCATTAGTGTTAGAATATAACTTTGGTTTAGAATCCCCTTTTTGTTGACTTTTTGATACTTGAGCTTCAAATCGCATTTGGGGTTGTTGGAAACCCTAATGGTAAGGTGGAGGCTACTGAAAGTTTTGTTGAAATGGGGGCTTTTTTGTTGTCCAGATCCATACCTCAGGTCTGATTGATCCTTACACCCTTGGTTTTATGCCATTAAAAAGGAATAAAACTTCTTTTGGGGATATGGTTGTCGTTTCTTCTAATATGTTCTCCCAAGAAACACTGCTGCAAAATCTTCAGTTTCTTGAAGTTGGGGGAAACCGTCAGTTGAGTGGTCTGTTTTAGTGGAAATGCCACAAGGCCTTGAAAGAGGGAGTTGGGATGTCTTTTGAGCCAATGAAATTTTCCTCACCATTGTGGTCAATTATTCTGACTTAGATTAAATCAAATTACTTTCAAGAGAAGAAGGACTTACCAGATGTACTCCTACAACGTGAGGTGTACATCGATCACCCAATTGATGGGAGTTTCGGTCCATCCTGTCAATCAGTGCATGTGCAGCTATTTTTTGTCTTGCCCACCAATGTGCTTCCAGCCGCAGCATCCACCATGCTCCTCTCCATAGGTGTGAGTCCATTGTATATGTACTAGATGAGTATTTTATCCATGATTTGGTGATGTATGAAGCTTGCGAACAACTTCCTATATCACTCCTAGTACTCATACATTGACTCCCCTTGGACTATCTTGATCCCTGAGATCTCTTTACGAATAGAAGTGGTCATTGATGTTGGAAAAATCTCTGCAAGAAAGTATGTTTCAAATAGTTCCAACAAGTTACATATATCAGTTGTAAATTATACATCCAATCCCTTGCAGCTCCATCAAGTGAAAATGGGAATGCTCTTAGTCTGATTAGATCTTCAGAAACATTTCGTAGTTTTGAAGTTGATCTAACCACATTAAATTCATTTAAATTTTTATTTGGATCCTCACCAGATAATCTATGAAATTTTGGAAGAAGGTGAATTAATCCATATTTCAGTTCAAAGTCTGATTCGAGATTTGGATATGCAATACAATTTGGTTGATATTTAATATCAGGTGTGGCCAATTATCTAATGTTTCTATGAAGTTAATTTCAATTATTTTCAGCCATTGGTTCTTGCTTTATGGTTGAATTTGAATATCTTCTAGTTTCAATGTTCTAAGAATGGAGGAATTCTCCAACTGGTTGAATGTTGAAACTTCGCGTAGACTGAGAATGTCTAATTCATGCACGAAGGCTATGTTCAATTTTAGGATCATGATCTAAGCGATATTCAAGATTAGTTCATATCATATATCAAATAAAAATTAAAATAAGAAAACTGGACCATGATAAAATAAAAATATGAGATGTTTGAGTTTATCTTCCAAAAAGAAAAAGAAGAAAATTAATGATGAAGAGAGATTCTAATTGGGCAAAGAAGGAAGAAAGAAGAGAAGAATAGAATAATATGTAAAATAAAATAGATATCTCTAAATGTTTGAAATTATTACTTGCATCCCCGGAAATGGCTCTAATTTGAAAAGAGATGTCATGGGCGCCCTCAAATGATTAGTGGTTTTTGGGTACTTAGGTGTAGAAGAGTGGCTGACCAAGGTCATCTTTCAAAGGAGGAAGTAAATTTAACAACATATAAAATGAACTTTTTGTAAAATAATATAAAAGGAAATAAGAATACTAATTAAAAGGATTGAGTTTTTTATCGTTTATAAATCTAGATGAGGTTTTCTTGAATAGGATTGTATTTTTTTAAATGAAGTTTGATTAAAATGACACAATAAGAAACTGGTTTTTTAGAAAATATGAAAAGGTGTATTCGTTCAAAATCTACCTCTTCATTTACTTATTAATAATTATCATCAAAATTAATACCCACTTGATTATGATCCCCTAATTTGTTAAACCTCGAGCCTTGTGAGAGTGAACTTAACCACAAAGATGAAATTACTTAAACCCTAGGCAAGCTTCGGAACACGAAATCGTAGCACCTTGCTTTGATTGATGTTCTAAATATAGCTTATATTCAGTGGTAAATTATGTCACATATTCATTGTAGAAAATGAGGATGTATTTTGTTTAGGGATTATATTTTAACTCTACAAATTTATCATGTGTGGTCCTATATTACCGATTAAGATCACGCTCTCACATTTCACACAATACTCAACCTCATGTGTTTTTGTGTTAATTGTTCAATTGCATTCTCAGTTTCTTATAATTTAAAAACAAAATTCATGGATTATATTATGTGAATTAAAGTATCTCAATGATTCAAAATAATTAAATAAATAGGGTAGAAGATAGATCGATCACTAGGAAAACTACTCTTTCATGGGCGGTGTGGTCATTGTGGAAACGTTTTTCATGACAAAAGGATTGAAAGGGTAGAACCAAATATCATCTCCACTCTTGAATTCCGGCCCCAATAGGAATATTAAGAGGAGGATAAATGAACAAAACAGAGGAAAATATTATAAATTAAATAATAATGAAGGAGATTGTTACAGAAACAAAAGTATTACAACACGAAGAAGAAGAACAAGAAGGCTTCGTCGAAGGGATCCTTGCTTCAAGATATACCCTTATTGAAATGGTTTCATAATTGGAGTGGGTCCACTTATCCTCTTCCCTAAACATCCCAATGCATGTCCCAATGCCTCAAAATTAGCGAAACACTAATTATATAATGGAGGGGAGGCTAGGTTTAAAGGGGTGTCAAGTTTAAATGGTGAATCTCGTCCAAATATTATAATCCAAATTGAGCTACCTATTTAACCTCAAAACCACGTTAACCAGCTGTTCTTATAGCTTAATGATTTGTGAAAAATTGGGTTGGAAAGGTCCTCTCAAAACATGGTCCTAGTCCTAGCTAGGATGAAGTGGTTATGGCCCATATATAGAACCAACGTTCAATCTGGCAGGTCTATCCCACCTTTGACTTCATGGTCCATTTAGTTCAACCAAATGCACGATTTAGCTCCAATGTCTTGAACAAAGGCTGTATCCAATTAAGTCAGGAACATAGTTACAAAATGTAAAGTTAAAATAATAAATATTAAAATATTTATCTTTGAAATACTACAGTGCACTATAAAGGGTAAAACTGGAATTTCCATCAATTTTAAAATGTATGATGTAATTCCAAATATTTTATAAATAAACATATTTAACACAATGTGAGGAAATCTTATCATCTACTATCAAACAAATATTAAATAAAAATGTGTTTTACCAGTTATCATTGCTCTTTCATGAATGTTACCAATAGGAAAAATAGGAAACAATATCATCCACTAAAAATTAATCAACAACACACCACATCCCATTGGGGGGACTAATCCATGACAATAATACTACAATGGCCTTGTTTATTCTTAATAACATGGTCTATTAGCTCCAATCTCTTTCATAACACATTCTAAAACTTTATAAACCAATATCCACAACATCAATATAAATATTCTTCAACCACAGCATAGTAGGAGTTGTCATTTGATGTGTATGCTCACAAATATTTTCTTACATACCAGACTAAGCAACTGGCTCCACTGGGGTGCCATTTTCATAGGATTTCCGTCATGATAATTAATATAAAACTCAATAGAACCCATTTTCTTGCTTTTAATGTGGGTGATATTATCCCAACCTTCAGGAAAACCCATTTGGTCTATCTTCTAATAACATCTAGTCACACAAGGATGCTAGATCAACATCAACACCATGGGCCACTCTCTCATAAAGGAAGATTGTGGTGCTACCACTATGGATCTAAGGTGAGAAATGCCTTCCTCTCCAAGTGAGAATCAAGTGGTCTGAGTATGGATGCACAAGAACCTCCTCTATCAACCAATCATTGAGTCCTCCCTTATGGGTGTCATCCACCACACTAAAGTGTGAATTATCATCTATACCCATTGTATATAAAGTAATTTTTACCACATTATTCTTATATGAATATAATGTTTTGAGGATTTTTAATGTTCAACACACCTGAGGGGATCCCACTCTCTACTGGGGATAGACCTCACCTTATTTACTCAACCATGTTTCACTATGTAGTACTACAAATAGGTAACCAATCCATACAATGGTTTGTACCATTATACCTTATCCCCTCCACAAAAGATTCCTATAAAATTATTATTTATCAACTGAGGATAAAATCACTTCATAAAAATGGGTGGGTTAAAGGTGATCTCCATTTTTAGAAATTTTCTAAGTGATGAGGGACTTTCTAAGGGTTTCACTAGAATCTAAAACTCCTAAATATGTGTTAAAAGAATAATAACTTGTCATTGTTCCATTATGTATGTAGGTTAATGAAAAAAGGAAATAAATTATACTCTAAACTACTCCCATTTAAGGAGGACTATGTCCATCTATTTCACGCATATTCCTACTGCTCCAATTTTCAGCACCCCATGATAGAAAAAACCTAACCAAGTGTAGTAACTGTGCGATTGTATTGATGAATTGTCTATCTATAAATACTATCCTACCACTATCTCTTCCATAGTGTATATTTTTTGGTATTATATTGGTCCTAAAATTGGTAGGTATATGATCTCAACATTATCTCTAACGTTGAGTTTCATTTGTGATACAACACTAGCTATCTTCATATAGAAGGATTACTTACTTCAAAAACCTAGGTTCATCCCTTGTAATAATTTTCAAACTTTTATTTCTCACCCATGGGACTCAGATATAGGTTATCTATCTTGAAAAAAATACCTAACTCGAAACCACTTTCTCTAGAGTCTACATCCAAACCACTAATCATGAAAAAATAAACTGTAGAATATTTCAATAGAATACTGCATGAGGTATATAGTCTTATATGTGTAATAATCATGATATTTATTCCCTATAGAGGATATAACACTAACTTATCTAAATACATTTTCAATAAGTACTCAAAATCCAAACATAGAAGAGAATTCATATCATGAGTTTGAGAAAACCAATGCTCAGCAATAAATAATCATTCCATGTGGAGAGATAAAAGAAATAATATTAATTTTTACATCAGATTTTTTAAACATATATAATTTATAGTATTAGACTCTATCTAATCACTTATTTCATAAGGATCAAGACCTCTATGAAAATACAAGAGGTCTTTGTCCTCAGAACGCATGCAGAATATTCAGCCTATGGGTAGTCTCATTCAAATCAAGGAGAAATTCCATCCACTCAACTAGATGTTCTGAACTAAGTTAATAGGGTATATAAACTGACTAATTTAATTGGGAAATAATATATATTAATACAATCACTAAAATAATTCTTTATCACTCACTAACTGGGATTGGGATACCCAACTACAAGCATAGACATGTCAAAGGCCAACCTCTAATTATGAGCTGGATATCTATAGGTAGAACCATAAAATTTATAGGATGAACACACAATTATTAGAACATATTTAGCTGATTTGATAAATTAATAACATGAAATACCATTTTTGGACACAATATTTTTCATGAAATAGTAGTACATACCCTGAAATGATGCCTTAGAGATTTGGGTTGACTAAAAAGTTATCAACGTTTTGAAGGAAAGATGAATTGGTCATCAAAACTATGTAGGTATCCATGTAATAACAACTGAACTCAATACCCCCCTTAACATTGTTACCCTAAATTCCAAAACCAATTATCACTTGATTTCTAACTCTAAACTCTCTCCCTAGCACCCAATTGCTCTGATACCACTCAAATAGAAACTGACCCACAAGGTCCAACCCGGGATGGAATTAAGAAGATTGTGTCACCCCAAGACTTCCTAAAATGGGTCATGGGATGGTTACCAGCACAAACTATGGATATCACACAATATGGGTAGCCTTTCTCAATCTAAATCTATAACATACACATAAAACTAATGCATAAAATAACTTGAAACACCTGCAGTAAATATATAAACAAATAAATTGTATACAGTGATTTAATGAGACATAACATGGTAAATACATTGAAACATAGGAAAAACACCATAACAAATTTACATATAGAAGTGTCACAAAACACAACAAATAAGAAACAAGCGATAGATCCTCCTTATTGTAAGAACTCATGGATTAGTCTCTAACTATAGTAGTAACTTCCACAATCATGAAGAAAAAAAATATATTAGTCACCATCAAATATCTACTTCAAACAAGCCCCACCATCTCTACATCCACTAAGAACATATTTGAGGAATGCATCATCTGCACAAACAAAACGAATGAGGTCACAAATATCATGTAGTGGTGAGTATAAACATACTAAAGGATTGGAACATCCCAACTGACTGACCACTAAGAAGGTATTCAAACTATTGGGTCACATGGCCTCAAGCATGCCTCCCCATACACCATAGGATGTGGACTAACAACAAGGTTCATGGGATGTGATAGTGGGGAGACTATACCCTCATATCAGATTATCCCAATGGTATAGTAAATTTTAATAAAAGTGATAGTAATAATAAAAGACACAATAGTAGAATAATAATAATAATCCACTTTAATGATCAAATACAGTCAAAACAAATATACAATAAATGAATGAATGTCTAAATGATAATACATAAACTAAATAGTATACATATAATTGGAATGAGATACATTATAGTACATAAATAAATAAAATAAATAAAATCCCCAATGGAGAACTCCATGATCATCCTAAGCTCTATCTCAGTCCAGCACTCCTGACTCCTAGGTAAAAGCAATCAACTAATGACTTATGAGGATAAGGATATACTCAGGTACCCTCGGTGTAATAGAATCCCAATAGGGTGTGAGAGGAAAATCCTAGTAGGTTACCAGACATGGTGTCTACAGCTGAATCCAACTTGTGAATATAAATTAAAGTATTTTTAATGTATTATGAATAATACGGAAATGAAGAATAAATAAATAACCAAGTCGGATCAGGTTCATCAACCACACCTCACTGACCATACCTACTTTGGCCTAATTTGGAAAAATTTCGATAATGAACAACCTATACCAAGAGGTAGGGGAGAATAATATAGAAAGTGATGTACAATAGGTATAATGAGATGAATTGAACCCAAGCATGTGATTTTTCTTTGTGTTCTCCTCCCATGTATACCAATTATATACCCTTATAATTTTATATAAAAGTAAATAAAAATTTTAAATAATCATTTTCTTGTGCCAATCCAAGGTGAACCCTAACAATTAACCCACGTGTCGCACCAGGAGTTTCGAAATGCTCACTGTAATTGGAGTTTGTCCAATGTGATCTGTGAAAGGCCTCACAAGTATCACTTTTTACATACTATGAGAAGACACCCTCTGAACTCATAACTGGTATCTCACATATGGGACAAAGTCTCACTCATGTCATTGTACAACCATATCACTGATGATCCAATCCAAGGTGTCTCCCCTAGGGAACTGGTATCTCTCGTAATGATGTTGGGAGAATTAATGGTGAACCCATCCTGGAATACCATTATCACCACCAGTTTATAAACAAATCTAATAGTGAAACTAATCAAAGGCATGCAGATCCCATTCATGGAATTCCATAGAAGGAAACACAAGTATCACACATAGTGTTTATACATCATTTAATTAATTAAATTAAAAATATAATGGACCATTCTAGTAATAATTTTTTTAGCATGTATCAATCATTCCTCAAAAATGATGACACCCATTTTTAATTTCATTTTATAAGAACAAGGGGTCACATCACATCTCAATGAAAACAAATATGGAGGAAAATAATTCAAATAAGTTCGAGCACACATATAATTTTCAATTGAAGATATCAAATCTCATTGAGGGGTTTTATTAGAAAACATTACATTTTTTAAATACAATTCATTTAGCATAAACAAACAACATATTCAATATTAATGACTCAATTCTCCTAAAAGACTCTTTTTAGAAAGCTATCAAATATGGAAAAACAAATTAAGGGTTCCAAGAGGCACTTAAATAGGGTTCCCTAGTTAATGAGGCAACTATATAAAAGAGTAGAACCATTTATTTTTTAGTCCAATCACTTAGGAGGTGCCTTGGGTTATTTCAAGATCTATATAAAAGAGGGAAATCCCATTTGTAACCTCTAGTGGATACTTGGAAGGTGTTTTCGGTATTTTATCATTCAATTATAAAGAGGGAAATCATTTTGGCACACCCAAGGGATGTATGGTATCAAGTCATCCTCAATTTATTAGAAAAGGCTCAACTGTAGTAATATATGTTTCAAATACCAATTTAAAATGACAAACTCAAAATTAAGGCAACATGGGGAAAATGTCAGTGTGTGGAACAATGATAACATTTATAAAATGATGTAAACTTGACAGAAAATGCCATAGAACACCTGACCTATTCTTAGAATTCTCTACTAATATAATATTAAGGTCTGATATGGTTTGGTTTGAATGAAAATATAGAAACAGACATATGCCCTAAAAATAGGGGAAATGATCCTACACCATGAAAATTTGAGCAATATAATATTAAATGAAGAAATGTTCAAAATGAATAAATAGTATACTAATGTGGATCTATAGAGAATGATGGTGCTTGAATCATATGATGAATAGAGGATATATCTTAAATCCTATATTTGGATTGGAGTAGGAAACCAATGGTGCATAGGAGTGGCTCATGTAGATGTATAATGGGAAGAAAATAAATAAATGAGTTCTTAAAATCATTTAGGGAACATCAATAATTTTACCATAAAAACAGTATCACAAGGCTTGGTCTCTTGGTTTGGCCAAAACATGTGCCAACCGTGCATCGCCCACTGTCTTAGAGATCCAACTCTCATTGGTTTTTTGCACAATATTCCTAATAGTACACCAACCATGAGATGAATAGTGCATTGGTACTGCCTAAGTGAAACTAGTCATGCAGGATAGGTGCATGGTTTGGGTAAATCTTACATAGCATTTGTGCTTCACATATTCATACCTTCACAAGTCACATGGTTTTCTATTGGGGTTCGTATAGTATCTAAAAATATGTGAACCTATGTCAGACCACCCAAAACATTGATTTTTGGGACATGACACCGCTGAAACTCAATCAGACACCCAGGAGACCCCTCAAACCTTTACCCAAATCCAAAAACAACTCATTCAAGTGTTACAAATCTCAAAATTACATTATGAAGATCGGTTAAAAGAATGTTTTGCCCAGTAAACACCAAAAAATTAAATTAGCAAGGAATTTTTCTTTGACTCAAAGCAATAGTCATTACAACCTCCCCACATTACAAATTCTCATCCCTAAGAAGACTTTGGGAACAACAAAAACATCAACCAACCTAAAGGGGTCATGTAGTTTTGTTCACACGGTCACATTGTGTTTCTAAACACCGAACCCACCTCTGAGCATTTATTAAACAAATGACATTAAATCTATAAAAACATGATCCAATTGTTGTTTTCTGATTGAAACAGTAAAATAGGGCTTACCTGATCTCATTTAGCTATAGAAATGATCATACCATCTCCTCTTTAAACATATGGCCAAAGTTTCTCCCCAACTTGTGGGCTAAGACAAGAATTCTCCAATTCTGAGTCACAGTACCTCCACTGTAAGAATTGGCTTACAAGGAATGCCTCTAACAATTATAGAAATGATCTATGTGTGATTTCATTAACAGGGTGAACATGATTATATCTAATACCATAGAATGAACCTCACCATAAATAAATAGTTGAATCTTGATCCACCAAAATACAAATGGTCACAAAATTTGCAGCGTCCCCATCCTGGATGCCACCCGAAACGGTGCATCTAACCCTATTGGTAAAATGGCCTAAATTGCATCTCCACAAATTCCAGAAGATGCCGACTAGTAGAGAGGGCCTAGGTGAGTCATTGGGGAGGCTATGCCCTCATCACCAGAGTATCACAGAGGATGTAAAATATATATAAAATAGGATAAGTGAAATATATAGCAGACAACTAAAATTAATATTATCATACATGAATACATAATAATAACCAGAACTGTCTCAAATAAAAAAAGTGATGCAAATGGTATAGGTATCTAGAAATTAGAAAGAATAGTGCATGGAAATACAATACAACCCAAGTAACCCAAAAAGAACACAAGACCAAAATGGTATCCCAGCATCGCAAGCCTCAGCTTGGTCCTATGCTCCCCTGCACCAATGCCACAATCAACAAATAGCACTAGGGTGCTTGCCCATGTCATCACCTAAAACCATATAGTCAGTTTGGGACCTCGAGCAGTCCCAAACAGGGTGTTAGATAAACATCTCAGTAGGAAACCGCCCAGGTCTATAGAGTTCCAATAGAAATTCAATAAAAGTGATAGAATGTGTAAACAACCAGTAAGTAAGGTGTGTATGCCTGTGGCATTAGTCTACTGTATCAAGTAAAATAGAACAGCCCTCGAGGCTATACGCAAAAGCGAGTCATCTCATAGTAAGGTTGCTATAACAAGTAAAAAAAACAAGTCACACAGTTGGGTCGTACAACCATTTGTATCAATAAATCCTCACCCACACTGTATAGAGAAGTCAAGTATCATGTGATCGTGATGTATAGTGAAGTGTATAGCCCATGGGATGGATCCAAGGTTTTATTAGACCAAGGAATCCAAGTAATAAATATCTAGACCACAGAGGTTCAGATCCAAGGAGCTTGTCCAAGGAATCCCATCATGTCCCATGATCATCCCTAGTGGAAACTCAGTTAGGAAATAGTTTCGGTTCTAAGAGCGTAGAAATAGAAACACCTAGTGATCTAAAGAAAGCTGGATCCACAGGGTTGCAAATCCCTAGGCCACCCAAAAAATCAAGAACGAAGGGGAAGAGTCTACCCAAGGAGTCTACTACTGTATTTCATATCCATGGGGAGAAATACAAGGATTCTATCAAACCATTCTTTCAAAAATTTAAACATTAAAATTAAACATTAAATACATGTGATTATACCCACTCACATCAACCTGCGATATCCATGAGTTTACCCACACATGCAAACCATTTCTCAATCAGATGGGCCAACTTTCCCATATAAACCATTTATCAAACCATTACTCATTTCATATAGGTATACCAACCCATATTATCCATTTAACATTCCAAACTATAAAAATCGACAAGGCATAATATGATATTCATTGACAAAGGAGTCAGTACATCTTCCAGATAGGCTATTAAAGTAGTAAAATCATTATCAGGCTTGCTCTAACAAGGAAAGAAAAAGAACACACCCCTTCGGTGGTTTAAAATGGAATAAACAAGGTGTTTCCCTTAATTCTCACCCCTTGGGTGACTTTAAAAAGAGTAACATTAGTCAACGAATCTAAAAAAAACCTACGAGCATCCCCACTAGGTCTGACTACAGATATGGAAAGAAAATCGCTCAAAAATAAGGCCTCACTAGAAAGTCTGATGGGTAGAATATTGGAAAAATGCTCGAAAAGCACAAGAAAAGCTGAACGAAATCATATACCACCTACCTCACCGTTGTAGTACACAACTCGCCTAGTATCAATTCCTGATTCTTCCTATTTTGGATGAAATTTGAAGAATGGATGAAGAATAGAATATTAGGGCAGATGAGCCTAAATCCAAATATAGAATTCATTGTTTCGAAGAATCAAGAATGACTAAAAAGGAATCGAGTACTTTCTGATATGCTTCCAACGTGACAAACAACTCTTGAATCGGAGTTTGGACGGGATCTCAACCTGAAAAACTAGTTTATGGTGGTTTTGCATTCCAAAACGAGGGAAAAAACAAATTCCATCAAAAAATATGAGCTTCTATCTCTTTTATAAAAAAACCCATTGAAAAGTACACGGGGTGTACATATCTTCTATTTTTCTGAGCCAGACCGGCTACACATCGTGACTTCCAAGTACAAAGAGTGTACTTATAGTATATGATGTGTAGACCAAGTACACAATGTGTACTTGCCCTGCTGCCATATTTCATCCTATTTTCCCCTTTCATTCCCAAAAATAACCCATCAGGCCCAGGGCCCTTCCTAGGGTCTACTCCAAAAAGGAAAGAAACAACATTAACCTGAAAAGAGATATATGTACCTAAAGAAGAACACGGGATCATAGACAAGCTTTCCATGAATGACACTACCGACCCTTACACCATACCAACCTTAACCAGGTATAATGTTATAAAAATGGTTCCTTTCGACTGTATACATCGAACAACAATTAAAACAGGTTGATCCACTTTTGTCTGACCATTTTCAAGATCTCTGCTTTGATGATCAGCGTAACACAAAGTGAACTACAATACACTCTTATAAGGCACCATGTGTTTACGATAAGTATGTTTATTGAAGCTAATACACAAATCACAATTATCTTTATTGATCAAACCATTACCTGGTCATTTAAACAATCATGCCACGGCACGAATAACGGGTGACCCATATCCAGTCCACTAGAATATTCACCCTTTAAATGACACCTTCTAGAATGAAAGAAAGTCTTTAGTAACATTAGATTCATTTAATTGTGAGTTCAAGGATCTAACCCAAGGTAGTTCATACTCTATTTTTACAAGATAGATATTGGAAAGAGGCCACAATGTCTACATAAGGTCATCGACTAAGCCCATATCAGCATCTGTATGGTGGTAAAGTCAAAGGAAATGGACGGTATCCAAGGGTTTGTCCCAAGAATTCCAACACGAGAACCCAAGTATCACTCAGGACTAAATAAGCTTCAAGGAAAACCATACATCTAGCATTAAAATCTATGAGAGATTACATAACAAACTAAAAATGATTAAAACTTCAGCTCCACATTAAACTGATGCTCTCTTAGTGCATCAAGGAAAATTTCAAGATAAGTAAAATGATCGTCTCTTTTAGAAGAGTACAGTAATAGGAAACCGGGATAACAAAAAGAAGAACAATCGAACCACTACTGGTCAACCTGTTGAAATAATCTTAGCTTTATCCTACCAATGCATCGCCACCAACCGATCACCAAGAATTTACCACTAAAGGAATTCTTTGATTTTTAAATCTTTACCACTGAAGTTTATCCAAATAAAATGGCGATTATTATGGGTTTCATACATATCTAACCACATCAACGTCATGATACCATAAAAGAAATGAAATGATTAGAAACATGCATGTCTCAAGGGAATTTGAAGAAGATATCCCATTTCCAAATGATCCTTTTAGGTTGTGTTCCTTCTACATAGAAGCACACATACTCCCCAGAACTGGCATGATGCTCCCCACATTAAGGGTGTCATAGTCTTCAAAATAATAGGGAGATCATCCACTCACGTATGGGATACATCAGAAACACCTTAAGCATACGTGTGGCACTCCTATGAGTCACGATCACCACATCACAACATTTGAGCATTTGGAATGGAATCCAGAACCAACCATACCAACTTGTCAAAACACTCGGTCCTCTTGGAATTCATGCCAATAATTGGGATTAATTGTATTCCATTTATCCCTCAGGTCACTATACTGTGGAGATGACCCAAAAAACTACATAAAATCCTAAGGCTGAATAATTCCATCGAACATACCTGATTCGTTCTATAATTTAGAAATTCAATGGGTTCCATATATAATAATGAATACTATGTGTGGTTTCAGAAGAAAAACAACAAATCTTCAACACTATCCATAGTACTTCCACAATATTCATTTGAATATCAAGAGTGAAGGAACCAGACATGTAGTGGAAGCCCCAAAATTGGGATTTTAAGAAACATTCCACTGATGATCGACATAAACGTGCCGATGTCAGTGAATAAATACCCTATTAATTCTTCATGATCTCGTGTGAAGGCTTTTAAGCACAAAAATAAACTGTAAAATACCCAGTTTAAATCTAAAGCTTCACACGATGTCAGCTCATTGTTGGTGATCAATGATAAAATAATTCGACATCTAACTCCTCTAGATAGTCCACGCATGCTTCAAGAGACTGTAGGAATGACATTCATCGAAGTGTGGGTGCTAGTTCAAAATTTCAACGATGCCTTCGACACTCCAATGATCACTGCATCTCTCTTCTTGCAGTGCCTAAGAGATTGCTCAATCTGAGATCCTTGGGCCAAGATAATCTCTCTCTAAAACATGGGAGAGATAGTACATGACAGATAATTCCCATGAATAGTTCTTGGAAAACACCTCTCCTCTTCTACTTATAGTGTCATGCAATTTCCTAGAAATGCCAACCCAACCCCCAAATGATCAACACACTATTAATGACATATTATGACTACTAAATATATTAATAAATATTATCATAATTTTCTTTTAATATATTAAATATATTACATGACAATAATTGAGTTCAAAAAATGACTCGTCAGTCCCATAAATATTAATTGAACCTTGAATATTTTTAATATTCATCAATTAATATTTTTTCATGTATTTACTTAAAACCCATTAATATATTTTATAAATAAATTCAATGATAATTATTTTAAACTCAAATAATGTGAATTTATTTAGTTCATTGGTGATCATTTAAGCTTGGAAAAATCCAGTACCCTAGTGGTGGGACCCCCCATGTCCAAAACTCATATTCAACTGAATTGGGAAGATTCCCGAATACGCTATTATGTGTGACCCTATAGGCCCTTATCTTGATAGTAGTGAATTTTATTCACAGACCAAGAGTGGGATCTAGAAACCCGTCATGTCCCCTAAATATATAAGTATTGTCATAGTAGGTACAACCATCCTACAAACATGTAATGTGTAATATAATCTTTTTTTCATTCATATCTCATAAAGCAGGACAAACTCATGTTTCATCACCCTTTCTTTGATTTATTGTTTTTTGATCTAACTAGATGGATTTACCCAAGAATACCATGGTAATGGTCTAATAAATTTACTACCATCCTTATCAACATGGCCTATGATATATTACTTCCATAACCCGGAAGCATCAAATCCATTCTTGACCATTCAACCAATGTCATGCCACTAAAGATGCACCCAACACAAACTACCTTCCCACTACTTCACTATCATGGTTTTCATCTTGATTAAAAGTATGAAATCAAATGACATACACTGTTAATAATCTCAATTCAAGAGACCATTACCCATTATCGTATATAGAAACATCCAATGAAACTTGAAACATGTGGTGTTCCTATTGGCGGGACAGTCCTCGTGATCTTACTACTAGAGATCACCCACTGCGAACTTCATGAGAATAATTCACAATAATTATGATCCCCCATCACCTGATAGAAAAACATATATTTTGTCCAATCAGTGAGATGTATCTAGACCATAGAACATACATTTAAGATTAATTTCATAGTATCTTGAGGTTCTCATTATAGTCTGGGATCTAATATAACCTCTTGATACGGCAATTAATCTTTGGATATTACCATTTCAATAGTGAACATAGAAAATACTACACTATAATGGTATGATTAAATCTTGTATAGATAACTATATACACGATATGGTAATCAAAAACACTGAATTTTTGGTTCTAGGGCACCCACTATTTCACCACTCCCACTTTCACTAGAGCTAACATGTTAACCAAACATGTTAGATACTCACATGATAAATACCATGTTTCTGCTGGGTAACGGCTTTATCTACAAGGTCATCCATGGTTCCACTGCATGGAAATTATGCTATTGTGACCTCGTCTCATTGTGTAAAACATTTCAAAATGTTGTATCCCGAGTATATAACTTTTACCACTATCATATCATGACATCTTGTCTAGTAAGTTTTTCATAATTTACATTATGATAATACTTTTCAACTCGGTCTTTGTAGGTATGGAAAACACTGGTTGATATCATATTGACTCGAACATCATCTTTTTCCAAACTACAATATTAGATCACATGGATATAAGAAATACTAGATTGTATCCACCAAAAATAGTATTCTCCCTTCTCCACTTACGAGGTATATATTTTGTGTGCTTTCCGAAGTACAATTAGATAGTTCTGACTACATCTCGAGTAGTTCTCCTGGATATAACTCATATTTTCCTACAATAAAGTATGTCTTGGAAATATAAATTTATGTACATATTATTTCATGATTGGTTGATCCATAACTTCGACATATATATTTATAATCACCACATTTATCTTTTCCCATGTCTGAGACTTTCCAACATGAATAGATTACTCCTTGTAAAATAGGAAACAATTCATCTCTTGAATTGTTCCAACTTTTATTTTTCAATAAAATGTCACTATATATACGATTGAATTGGACCAATAAACATATAGATCTACCGAAGTAGATCCTATTCCATAGAACTTCGGTTGTACATTAAGTGAATTAATGGAGAATAAATTTCATTTTTCTCTTAAATAACTACAATAGCAACATCTATTTTTTCAAATGTTCCCAAACATACTTTGTCTGGAAAACTTTGACGCTCCCATTAACCTCTCATAGAAACATGGAAATCATTTTTTTAATATGTATATTCAATGATCACATTTCTTAATTTAATCCAAAGATGAATTTCAATAACTTCCAAAAAAATTTATCATTTTGTGACACGAACAACCCTTTTTGGTTTTGTCATATAGACATCATCCACGATTGGTGGTCATGACATAAAATTCTAAATAATTTGATCATAGATACTAGCTATGATAATTAAAATTCTAATGGATTTAGGTATAACAACTTGGTGAAACCAATAGACACTTATCGGTACTACACTTGTACCAACCATGTATCATCTAACATGAATACCCATCATAGTATTCAAAATAATAATCCCCTTTGTAATTTGATACATAGAATCCATTAATTGAATTTTAATTAGTCTTTATAATATTAGATAATTTTCATACACTACCTATTTATAGGAAATATTATTCACATCGAATAATAGATCATTGACTATGGTGAATATAAAAACCATCACCATGGTTTTTTCCTTTATACGTAGTATGTGTCTCTAGAATGTCCTATGTTCCCCATGTTCTTGTGGAAGTAATTCCTATGAAAACTATTTGTGCATCTTATGCATTGACTATGATCAAGTCAAACTTTCTCCCACTATCTCAAAAGTGACATCCACCCTCTTATAAAAATACAGTATATACCTTGTCTATATTATTTCTATCACAGAGATTTATGTAATATCCAACGAAAATGTTAGGATAGTTACATTAAATGTAAAATGTGTTTGACTTGATTCAATATTTCTTATTTCATAACAAATTCTTTGCATCCAAACATATGTCCTTATGATGATATGGATTTACTTCACTCTATGACTTCTATGATATAAATTTTGCATTTATAGTTGGAATATGATTTTGGGATTATGACGTTATTTGTGAATCACATCATGACATATATTGGATGTTTCTGTGAGTTACAACATTAATACTACTTACATGAAAAGTTTGATGTATAATAGTTGTGTTTAGAAATTTCTCCACACTACATGTTTTCTTATCGATGTTGATATTTAAGACTTCATCATCAATCCTCCTAATTAACATAAATTTCATGATGTTGATATGGTAATGTGTGTTTAAGAATTACTCCATGCTACATTATCATGATTGATGAATACTTAGTCAAGATATTCTTCGGTATCCCAACCCGAAGCAACTCATATCTTTTGACCAGGCATATAATTTACATTACTATTTATTAATTAATTAAATGAATATTATGAAGTATATATACCTATATATAACACATGGAATAGTTCACGCTTACTTTTTGAACTATTTCCAAAAAGATTTGCGACATACCTTTATTTCTAAAGGATCCATTATCTAAACTAAAGACGTCGATAATACCAAATGTATATAGTTGTGCCGAGCCTAAATACCATAAATGGTATATTCATGATGCACAATTTTAGTTTTACTTGACAAAGAATTATATTTTCACAACTTGGTAAAGGTGTTACATTCATATTCATCACTAATTGCCTATGATTCAGGTATTACTGAACTAGTGATTGAGTTTTAAATACCAATAACAAGATTCATTATCGAACAAGAGAGAATGTCTCCTTGCATCCAAGGACACATGAGATTAATGTTTATGGTTATAGTCAATAGTATCTCACCACGGATCTTTCACTTGGAAATTAAAGAATTCATGTACTTCTCACCACTTGCCAAGGTATCACCCTTTCACATCCACTTGGAGAATACACCAGACCTGTAGTAAGTTTTCTATACTAACTTGTTTACTGTATTAGAATACACATATGGCACCAGAATATTGTATTTAATACCCAAGAAGTAAAACTTAATCATTAATATTGATGAATATTTTTTATGAATATGCTTGTAGTCATGCTTCTCTAAATTAGTTAATTGAATTTAAACTTCCATAGTATTATTTTATAATATGAAATGAAAATAATTTCTATTAATACCGCATTAATTGAAGGACATTGTGAATGTGCCTTTGGAATTAATTTCATTTTGGCCTTTTCACATTTTCATTCAATTTATTCACCATAAGAATTAAAGATAAAACTGTATTTGAATTCTTATTCAAATTGCGATCCTTACCAGGATAGGTGATGAAGCTTTTACTCAACCTTTGTTCATTTTATAACTCAAAATGAGACTTGAGTAATTTGGTGGAAATGATGTTATAACAGGATCCATTTAAAGATGATGATCAATATTTCAATTTACACATTTCGGTGTAGCATCACCATATTCATATCATTGATTCGCTTTCTCCTTGCAAACTTCTAGAAGATGATATTTCATGTTATTTTATCTATGTCCTGGTGTAGCGATCACATCTGACACTGGACATTGATGAAAGAATAATGACATAACTATCATATGCTTTGTACAATATTCTCCTATTAGAAATTTCAATATCTCTTCTTGAGGTATTTTAACAGCATAGGTGACACTGGAACCTTGATTTTCCTATATCATAATACTATGTGCAAGTGCCTGTATTATTCCTAGATACTAATGCATGTGTGGAAATTTACCTTTTCCATTAAAATATCACAGTTTTTAAACTTGTTGTATAACATTCCATTTTTCTACAAAAATGTATTTTAGTAGAGTAGTTGTTTTTATCTGATTACTAATTTAGGGATTTTGATTAAATAATTAGTTAAATGTATCCTGCTATATTATGGAATTCTAGGAACACTCTGTGCTAGAATCGAAATACTCTGTTGATAGAGTATTTTATTGGAAAATACACCAAAACCACCCCTCATTTTCTACAATCTATGGCTACACCACTACTTGGAGGGTTCAAGGTAGGCTTTTGGCTGACTGATGACTTCAACTTGCGGTTCCATGATCCGTTGAGTGAATTCCTAGCATCTAATATCAGAACATTATTTACTCAACGTGGGCCTCTAAAATGATATAAAGTTATCTATGGGTAATCCATACTAGAACTTCATTTATGTTGACCCACCATTTTCATAAGGACTCCCTGGTAGTAAGAGGAAACCCCAGCTAGGGCACGACTAGCACCTCAAACTATTGATTTTGTCTAAATTTGAATGACGTAAGGCTATTATGACTAAAATATCATTGAGTGTTTTATTATTTTTAATGTGATGAAATAAAATAATTTTCTATTTTTATAAGCACATACTCTATGAACACACTCACAACTGGTCATGGAAGAAATATAAATTTCATAGCATCAAATTTTTATTTTATATTGCTTGTTTTATTTTATTTTATATGATCATGCACTAACTACACATTCACAAAATAATAAACCATATAGAAATAAAATGAAAAACCTGATCATGAGCCAGTACTAATGGTTGATCTGTTGAGTGAATAACAGACCAACCTAAACCCAATGGGTAATACCTTGAGTCATGTAGCTTGGAACTCATATTGTACCGTCTTCCACTCCAATGTATCACATCTCCTATCTAGTTCATCATCAGGACTCGGCACGAACTATATCACCGGTCGTCTCATCACTATACAACAATATGCACATGTAAATGAGGGGATCTCAAGAGTAAAATGTATAACTCATAGAAGTGGACATGTAGACCTTTATACATTAATGAAACTGATACAATATGTAGACCGCCTTTTATTTTACTAAAATAATTATTACAAGACAACATGAAATAAAAAAATAAATAATTAAATAAATAATCAATAACTATTCATTCATTATTCGGTCTCCAGCTAATGATCCGAAAAAAAAAATTAAGCTCAGGTATATAAAAAAATCATAATTAAATCGAACAAGTATAAAAATAATTTCTTAGAGCATTATTTATTGAATTAAAATTTCAATCTAATTTAAATTCAGAAAATTCCTTCATTCGATCCAAATTAATTAATTTCATTTTAAAACTAAAATTAAATTAATTAATAAATTTAATTAACCGCAAAATTAAACTAATTACGCCGCATTTAAAAAAATTAATTACCAAATATTAAAGTTTAATTAATTTAATTCTTAACTAAATTCAAATAGATTATTTTAATACATTTTTATTAAATTAAATCGCATGGGCCCATAAAACTTCAGACAGGGCCTGTGCGGGTCGGGGAGAACCTAGGCCTACCCAATCTGGGTGGTACCGACCCCGTTCAGGGGCGTTCTGGGCCATGCGGGTCCACTCCAGCCTTTTCTAGGCTGGGCAGATCCACTCTGGCCTGTTTTGGGGCATGGCATGTTATCTGCCCTCAAGGAGGATCGAGCGACAGCGGGAACGAGGCAACTCCTAGGAAAAGAGGGCACACCTGTATCAGTATGAACCAGTGTCTGAGGCACGCCAGGTGTGGTTACTAGCCTAGAACCCTCTAGTAGGGGGTTTCTGGCTGTTTCCACCAGAGGTGGCTGGTCGGGATCAGCGGTCTACTGGGCAGCCTACCTGGACAAAGTAGGGGTGTTTGTGGATGAAGCGGGAGGTCACCGCAAGGCTCTGGCAGGGGGGGATTCTCTCTCTGGATGGTGGATGGTGGTCAGAATAGTGGAGGTCGGCCGGTGTGCCATGGGGGGGAGGGAGGGCGATAGTTGAGATCAGGGAGTCGAGGTTACCGAAGGCGGTTGGGCGATTGAAGCGGCGTAGAAGGAATTCCAGGGTGGAGGCTACCCACGGGGTGGCTGGCTATGCACAGCTCCATGGTAGGAGGATAGGAAGACCAAGGCGGGTTGAAGCCTGCTCGGTGCGCTGCGGCTGGGTGCACCATAGGGAAGAAAACCAGATGAGGTAGTTGGGGTGACGGGATACCCTGCAGCGTACGGGTGTACTCTTGGTGTGGGAGGCCTCTACTGGCGGCCTGATGTGGGCTACCGCAACACATGAGGAAGATGGGGGGGAGGTGATCGGACCCACCAAACAAAAGTTTTTTTTAACCGGAGATCTCCTTTGTAGGTATCCCTGCCATTTTATTTTATTTTCAAGACCAACTTTTGTTGGCCTTCCCTTGCTTCCATTTTTCATAAACATGACCCACAAAAGTGGGTCATCTCCCCTTTATACATATTTCCAAAACCTATATATTAGGCTTCAAAAAAATAATAATATTATTATCATAATATTATTATAATAATAAAATTAATATTATTATTATAATAAAAATCATAAAATATTATTATTATTATTATATAATTAATTTTATAATATTAATTTTAATGTTATACTAGCTTTTTGGTTAGTATTTTGGCCATGGGATTTCAGATCAAAATACAAAACACCACCAGAATTCAAACTTGAATCTGAATTCAAAACTTTGGATGGCCGTAGACTGTCCATCTGATGTCCGGTTCTGACTATGTCTACGGTGTTATAATAGTTATAATTCCCTATTTTAATATTAATGAAAAACTAATTTATTTGGCTTAAAATTAACACATGATTCATCTGATACCACGTTAAGGAACCGAGCGTGTAGAGGAAGATCCAAAATTGGTATTTAAAAAAAATACACTGATGATTGACTTGAACTTGTCGATGATGGTGAATAGCTTCTTGATTAATTCCTCAGGATCTCGTGTGAAGGGTTTTGAGCACAAAAATAAATTGTAATATACCTTGTTTAAATCCAAAGTCGCACATGATGTATGAACATCATTGGAAATCGTTTCTTTCAAAATCCAACAAGAAACTTCTCCATATCATCCACACGTGCTTCAAAAAACTGTGGGAATGTCATTCATCGGAGTCCGGGTGCTGTCACAGAATTCCTATGATTTCTTCGATGCTCCAATGATCACCACACCGCTCTTCTTGTAATGCTTGAGAGAGAGAGAGATCTAAGATCCTTGGATACATAACATCTGTCTCTAGAACATGTGATTGATAGGAGAGGAGGGATAATTGAAATGAATAGTTCTTGGAAAACTCCTCTCTTCTTCTATTTATAGTTTCATGTAATAACCCGAAATGAAAACCCAAACCCTGAATAATAAATGCACTATTAATGACAAATTAGGACTACTAAAATGAGTCGTAAATATTATTATCATTTTCTTGTAATATATTAAATATATTACATGACCATAATTGAGTCCAAAATATTACTCATCATTCCCATAAATATTAATTGAACTTTGAATATTTTTAACATTCATCAATAAATATTTTTTCATGTATTTACTTAAAACTCATAAATAATTTTAATAAATAAATTCAATTTTGATTATTCTAAATATGAATGATATGAATTTATTTATTGCATTGGTGATCATTTAACCTTGGAAAAATCCTGGACCCCAATGGTTGGGCACACCATGTCCAAAACTCATATTAAAATGAATAGGGAAGATTCTCAAATACGCTATTGTGGGTGTCCCTCTAGGACATTATATCGATAGCCATGAATATTATTCATAGACCAAGAGAAAAATATAGCAACCCGTCATGGACCCTAAATAGATATGTATTATCATAGTAGTGACAACCAACCTATGAACACGTACTTTGTAATATAATCTCTTTCTCATTAATATCATGTAAAGGACACACTCATGCGTCATTGCCCATTTCTTATTTTTTTTTGATCTAACTGGATGGATTTACCCTTGACTGTCATGGCTACGGTCCTATAAAGGTACAACTGTCCTTATCAACATGGCCTAAGCACTCTTACATCCATAACCCAGAATTGACAAATCCTTTTTGACCATTCAACCAATGTCATGCCACTAACAATGAACACAACACAAAAAACCTTGCCACGACTTCATTTACATGGTTTTCACCTTGCATCAAAGTACGCTATCAAATGACATATGTAGCTAATGATCTAAATTCAGAAGACTATTACACATGATCGTATATAGGAACACACAATGACATATAAATCATGTGGTGTTCCTATTGGTGGGTCATTCCTCAAGATCTCACTTCTAGAGATCACCAAGTGTGAACTTCATGAGATTAAGTATCATTGTTTACGATTCCCCAGTACCTAATATTCAAACATCTACTATGTCCAATTAGTGAGATGTATATAGACTATAGACCATATATTTAATATTAATGTCATAGTATCTCGAGGTTCTCTTTTTAGCTTGGGAACTGCTATAACCTCTTGATGTGATGATTAATCTTTGGACATTACCATTTCAATAGATGGAAAAAAATTATACACTATAATGGTAATATGATATCATGTATAGCTAAATGTATACATGATATGGGAATCAAAATAACTGAATTTTTTGTTCTAGGGAACCCACTATTTAAATAAAGAGGTCCGTATAGAAAATTAGAGTAAAAGCGCATTACCTCATATGACTATAAAATATACTGCCAACCACTTGTGTTCTCAAGAAAAAGAAACTATTTCATTAGACCAATAAAGAGTTTGACCATGCCCTAGGAATTTCTAAACTGAAAAAAACCAAGACTAAAATTATGATCATACTAATAACAAGGATAAGGATACCATTACAACCCATCTGAACAAGTGTTTTATTAAGAAACTATGCGTCCTAAAATGGAAAACAACAAACAAACACCACTAAATGTCAGAAAGCATATAGAAATTATCCACACATTTAAAATCTAAGGATGCTACCTAAGATGGGATATCACATTAAAAAATCATAAGTGTTGACCCTATCAATAGTTCACTCGAAACAGACTACACTAGGTCCAACTCCAATCATTTAAGACCTTGATAAAAAAGAGAAAGGCCTATGGAAAATGCTCATCCTTCTATTCCATGGTTACTAAAAGAGTCATTAAAACTACCCTTACATGAGGGATTAAATGAAATCATACCAACTAGGGTCTATTTTAATTCCATTAAAATGATTCAAATTTAATATTAAAACATATAAAGATTTTTAGAAAGAACATGAGGTAAAAATTATAAAAAAAACTCACTTGGTATTTTTTTCAAATAACGCCATAAATCAAAAAAGTAAAGTTATACCAAATTCCTTCTTTAAACACTAAAAATTTATTAACAACCCACCATAATTAGTAAATTTATAATAAAAATTATTCTTTAAGAATATAAAGTATTAATAGATAAGGTGACCTATGATGGTCCCATTTAACCAACCTAGGTTCACTGAGATACAACCCAATATAATTTGTTTAATTATCAAAGTTTAAAACACCCATATAGGGTTATATCATAAAAAATATTCCCTAACTAACATTCTTGTGTCCAATTTTTCAATTAGGAACATAGCCATATGGATTATTACGCCAGATTAATAATGATACAAGCCTTAATAAGGCATCCAATTCATTCCATATTAAAATTAAACAACTTTTACATTTTAAACAGTTCAAAATATATACCATGATCGTATAATGGTTCATTTACATTGTTCGCCATATAAAAATCCATAAATCACTCATACACTTTTCAAGTTGGAATTTGGATCACATTAATTGCAACCAATTCACTTTAACCTTTAAAATTTAGCGACTATTACATTTTAAAAATGGTCTATAGATATTTATATATGGCTCCAGAGATGTTTTGAGTATACATGTTACATTTTAAAAATAATAAGGCACTCATAAACCTTACCAATAAAAATAGGTTTTTAATTAATTTCAACCAATAAATTTATCCCCTTAAACCATTAACTTATTTCAAATAATAAATTAGCATGTTATAAAAAGCAGTACACGTAGAGAAACATGCTAACAAATATAGTTTCCTTATTCATATGAAACAAATTTTAAATAATTAGGAAGAATAGAATATATCACATGATCATGTTATAAAATTAGGCATTCTAAAGAAAACAAAAGCAAGGAATAACACTCATGAAACAAAATCCAAAGAAACAAGAAGCCTACAAATGAAACTATATTGCATGGAATATACATGGAATGTGAATCCATTTGTGCCTATAATGATTCATTTAATTATTCATCCTTTCCATTCTATGATAAAGGTAAAATACCATAAATTACATCAATAGATAAGAAGTTGAAGGGACACGAGTCAGTCACATTGAAATCAAATCAACTGTTAGAACGAACAACATGAACAATAGTCCCATCCATAGACACTTGAGATTTTCCCCATAAATGGGTCAATCACTCCTAGGAATATCTATTTACTTAACTATGTTATATTCATAGTCTCTTATATACCAAACCAAAACAAGAAGGAAAAGAAAAAATAAACCGCTCTGATACCACTATGTGACATCCCAACCTGATTGGCCACTAATATGGTAGTCGGACCAATGTGTCACATGGCCTCAAGTGTGCCTCCCTGTATTCCAGAGAATTCAAACTAACAGTGAGGGTATTATGGGGTGATAGTTGGGATTCTATACCCTCGTATTAGAGTATAATAGTGGCATAGTAAATAAGAATCAATAGAGGAAGCGGTAATAAATAAAATACATAACAACAGAATAATAATAATTAACTGTAATGATAAAAGATGGTTAGTTCCAATATACAAGATATGCATGAATGTTAAAATGATAATACATAAACTTAATAGTATACATACAGTAATAGAAATATACAACGAATTAATAAATAAAAGAAATAAAATACCCAAAGGTAAACTCCATGAGAATCCTGAGATCTAGATCAGTCTTGTGCTCCTCACCCATAGCTACAAGAGATTAATCAAAGACCTATGAACATAAGTATATACTTGGATACCCCAGTGCAATGGAGGCCTTAGTAGGATGTGAGATATAAATCCCAATAGGTTACCATACATGGTCTCTATAGGTGAATTCAACCTCTGAATCTAAATTCAAGAAGTTTTTATGCATTATGAAGAAATCCATAATTTGTAATAATTAAATACCCAAGATAGAAAAGCTTCCTCATAGACACTAGGCTAACCATACCTTCATCAGCCTAATTCATAAATTTTGAACCATGAGAAACCTATACTAAGAGGTAAGGGAAAATAATAGTGTAAGAGATATACACCAGGTATAATGAGAGGAACTAAACCCAAGCATGTGATTTGGATTGGCGGTCACCTCCCATGGATATCATATATAAACTCTTGGCCTTTTATATAAAAGTAACTACCATTTTTAAATAGTCATCAGCCTAGGATTTTCCTAGGAGAAACCTCACAATGAACCTATGTAACACACCAGGAGTGTTGTAAGGGTCATGCCATCAAATTACGTATTATGAAATCTGATAAAGGCCTCATAAGTATTTCTCTTGACCTAGTGAGAGAAGACAACCTTTGAGCCCAAAGCTGGTATCTCACATAGGGGACCAAGTCTCATCCCTATCCTAGCACAACCATCTCTCCGATGAAATTTTCTATGGGGTATCCCCTAGGGATTCATTTCCACTCATATTGAGGTAATAATAATTCATGGTGATCCCCTCCATGCATACCAGTATAACCCCCAGAATACACACAACTCAAAAAGTGAAAAATATCAAAATCATGATGAGACCATTCTAGGAATTCCATGTAAGCAAACCTAAGTATCACTCATTATGTTCATAATTAATTTAATTAATTGAATTAATAATACAAGGGGCCATGCTAGTAATAATACCTTAGCATGAATCAATCACATATTAAAAAGAAATACACCCATTTGGTATTTCATTTTTAAGAACAAGGTTCCACATCACAATTAAAATCAAATAAATATAAAGTCCACCAAGTCAAATAAGGACAATCACACATATCATTTTTCAATTGAAGATAGCACACCTCATATAGGTGTTTTATTAAAAATCATGACATTATTTATCAAACAATTAATTTAGCTCAAAAAACATCTCATTCAAGAAGCATGTTTCAATTCACCCAAAATAATCATTTTTTAAAGATATTAAACCTAGAAATAAAAATAAATTGTTTAAATAGGTACATAAAAAAGGGTTCCTGGTCAATGAGGAATCTAATTACTTGGTAAATAACATTTATAGGTTAGTAAAATCACTTAGTATGTTCCTTAGGTTCATTCAAAATATTTATAAAAGAGTTCCAGGACATTTATTACCTAAGACAAACACTTGGGAGGTGTTTTGGGTATTTTATCATTCAATTATAAAGATCCCAATCATGTTGGGACACCCAAGTGGTGTCCTTGATCGATGGTGGAGTACTAAATTTATTAAACGATGCTCAAAAGGAGTAATACAAGGTGCAAATACCAATTGAAATTGAATAAATCAAATTTAAGGCAATGCATGGAAAATGCCGACATGTGGCACAATGGAAACATTTATAAAATGATGATGATTTAGGTAAAATCTATATACCACATACCTTATTCTTATGATGCTCTATTAATCGAATATTGAGGATTGATTACGTCTGGTTTGGAAGAAAACTAAGAAATGGACATCCAGCCTTAAAATACGGAACATGATCTTACACCAAAATAACTTGATCGAGTGAAGATTAAGTGAAGAAATGTTTAAAAGGAATTGAGATCTTTATAATTCAGATCCATAGAGATCAACAATAGTAAAATAATACTATAGAAGGGGGAGATATCTTGATTCTAAGATTAATCGTGGAGGAGGAAACCCACAGCGCATAGGATATCCTCACATGGATGGAGGAGGATAAGACAAGAAATAAATGAGTTCTTCAACACAGTAAGGACAAAATAGTCATTTACCCTAAAAACTAGGTCACAATATTTGGCCACATGGTTTTCCAAATCATGCACCAACCGTGAAGCACCCACTGCCTTAGAGACCCACCTTGCATGGTTTTTTCACACAGTTTTCCTAACCATGAACCAACATGAATTGAATAGTGCATAGGTATTACCTAAGTGGAACTACCGATATAGGATAGGTTCATAGTTTGGGAAAAAAATTCAAGGATTGTACGCTTCACATCTTATCACCTTTACAAGTTTCATGGTTTGCTCTTGGGACCACATGGTTTCTAAATAGTGGTGTTCCTCTATTAAACCACCCAAACTGTTTATTTTTTGGAATTATCACTCCCAAAACTCAATGAGAACCCCAAGAGACCCCTTGGTAAAAAAAAATGGCCAATCTAGTAAATGAAAATAATTCAAATTCCCTTGGATTTTTTCTTTGACTCAATACATGGGTTGTTATAAGGATACCCTAAAACCACAAAGGAAATAGAAGACAAAAGTCAATTAAAACTCTGGTATATGAAAGTAAACATGTGATGGATAAAGAAATATCATGTTGTAATCTACATCTCAAGGAAACCGAGAGGTATCAATCATATCAAATCTAACCCATATAGTGTTGTAACTCAGCAGCCACTAGGAATTCTCAAATTAATAGAAATATCATAAAGTTTGAATTTGATATACTAGATTTTCATACTTCTAAATTTCCACTAGAATCCATAAATGGAAACCCACTCCTAATTAAGGTTTGTACATCAATCAAGGAAGTATTACACCATATCATACATCATTATCATGTCAATTTTCATGAAACATTATAAGGGAACTCATTAAATGTCCAATATTAGTTCTCAATCAAGGGGGTACAAACCCATATTATCATAACAATCAGGGAATGAAAAACCATTCAACTCACAGAATCTATAATCGAGGACCCATTCCTTATTGATCGGAACATTATATAGAAGGGAGTATCTGACTCCAAAGATAGAGGACCTATGCCACCTGTATACAAGGGAGTACTAACTCTGGGAATAATATGGGGGAATTTATCCCATTGTCTATATATAACTTGGGTAAATCCAGTCTCGTGCCTCTCACCCAAGCTTAGTCAAATTTAATAAGAATCAAAGGAGATAAAACTATTCACATCACCTTGAAGCACACCTATAATTATTAAGAGAAGCATATCATAAATTCTTATACTAAAAAATGATTATGATGTATTATTCAATTTCCCAAATCCAAGTCCCATTCAAAGAGATATCAAATTATACTATGTCTGGAAATGTAAATGGAATTTACTATGTAGACACAATGTGTATAGCCCCTCATTAGTCATTAGATTATATACTAACATTCACAAGTAATGTATGGGTCATCCTATATGTAATGTGTACTAGGTTACATGGAATATGAAACCAGTGTGGCACACACCTTAATCTCACACACATAGAATGAATTTTGAATCACCCCTATGCAGTCCTACATGACCTATACTAGGGAGGGTACACGATGTGTGGACTTATCCACCTCAATGAGTGTTATAATTTAGTTTCTTTATCCATGTATTCATAGAGATATATGATGTATTCTTATGGGCATAGGGAATTTAGTCCACATAATTCATCTTTGAATTATAAAATTTCTTAAATTATGTCTTATAAGTCATACATAGTTCTTACCTGAAGTAAACTACACCAGTTGGGTGTTTATTTGACTGTAGGACTTAATATTATATACACAGAAGTTAATATCATGTATACTACACAGTGTCTAAATCCATACTACAGATCGTGTGATATTTATAATCTTTTATCACCATATCACCATCTCTAAGATGGTACATCGTTTGTATTCCTTGAAACTACACATTATATAGTTATACTCTTCCCCATGAATATAGATCTCCTTAATCATTCTCACTAAGGCTACTAGATTCACCCATGATCTCCCTTGTAAAACACCAATCACAATCAAGGTCATTCCCAATTCTCTGATCAAAGTCTCCTTCACTCTTGTATTATAAAACCATGACTAGTTTATCATTCATATCACCAAGATACCACACACACTAACTACATTCATGGAACCATCCTAAACCGTGTGTCCATTACCTATATTCTTTTATAGTGTGTCGCCACTACTTCCAAACCTGATCTGGTGTTAACTAATTATTTCATTACATTCTCATGATCCTAATATCATAATGACTCAACTGATATCCATAAATAAGGTACGTGATGATTCTTATCACATAAATCCAAATAATGAAGGTAATGGAGGGAATATAATCTACCAATGATTTTAGTGTTGTTGGATAAGATATTTCTACCAATAGGTTCTCCATGATTAGATGAAAGATACCAAGTAAGAACAATATCAATTAAAAACCCATTGGTATAATCTGGCATGAATGTATTCTCCCTAAAATCTAAAATGGTATCTAAAAGTTATATATGTTCACCAATAATGAAATATTTTAGAATAAATTAAATCATGAATAATGATGAAAGACAATGTTTATACTCTTAAATTTATAGTTAATCTCTATTGATTTAATTTGATGTCATATCCATTTTTCTATTCATCATCACTATGTGATCTCTTTATCATTTTTTTAGATCATGTCCCGCTCCTTTGATCCAGCATCAGTTCCAAATATATCTAGTCCCTCCCCCCCACCCTCAATATAGGTTTTGTGACAACAACAAAAAAATTGATTAATCCTTGATATGAATCATAATGGGGATTTTATTTTGGAATTTATAGTTTTCAAAAAAAATCTTATTTACTGATTTTATTAATATGCCCGCAATGAGTCATCTTGGGTGTATATAATGGGAATGGATTTTACATCACCCTTAGTGTAAAAACACTATTCTATACTCAATGAAAATGTCAGAATTTCCATCTATCACTTATTTAGTATATCTTAACACCTACTCTCATGGGAATAATATTTATTAAAATATAAAATTTAAAATATCCCTTAAAATTAACCATCCTTGTAAACTCATCAAACTTGACCTAGATGGAAAACAATACACCTTGAGATTAATGATACTTTTGAACAACTTTTTTGAAGTTTTTTTCTATGTTAAATTTACTATTTTATCCCTATAAGGTCTTGAGAATCTGAAACTCAAAATCATGATAAGTATCCACCATGAAAATTCTTGGTCACTATAGTGAGTGTTCCACTATACATAGTAAGCCCATCTCTAAAATCCCTAATGTTAATATGAATATAGCACATTAAATCCTTTTTGAATAACATAGAATAAAAAAGATAATCAGGATCGTCCCATGGAAAGTTTATGGTATCCCACATTACTACAGTCATAGTCTCCCCAAAACAATTAGTATCATTTAATGATAAACACATCACCCAGATAATATAAATAATAGAATCACCCCCCAACCCACTCTCCATCTTAGTATTCCATCAAGTAAATAAAAAATAATCTGTGTAAATATGTCATTGTAATTAAAACATTTACAAGGGGAATAAAATATCCTATATGAGGGACATGAGTTCGGTAATCTTCTATCTAATGCAACAAGGATGTGGTTGTAACTTGAAATCCAATACAACATGGATGTAAAATGAAGTAAAATCTCACTCAAGTGGTAGTTATAGTGATAATAGTTGATATATTAGAAACTATTCCTAAAATATAAAAAATTTGCATTGATATAGTCATAATAGACACAACCCAGATTACATCTCTTTATTTCCTCAACTCTCCCAACCCCATTTTCATCCATCCTATTCGTTCATTTTAATCCAATCATCACTAAATTTTAATCCAATATTTTAAATATAATATACCAACATCACAAAAAGGATTCTATATCCAAGTATATAGTATAGTTCAGTAACAATGTAATTTATTACATAATGTTCAGAATCCATATAATTATTACCACTTAAGAATATCATAATAGTAAAATTTACTTATCACAAATTCTCAACTACCAATAATATTTAAACCAATAATCTTGTTTGGAATACATTATCGGATCCCCACTTCTTAATTCAATGTCCAGTCAACATCATCAGAATACTAAATCCAATATTTTTTTAATACCATATTAATTCATATCTCTAGTAATACAGAACATGAATAACTTATAAATTATTATATATATCTAATTAATATGGAATAACAAATAATCTTACCTATTTAAAATACTTATTTTGATTAAATAAATTATAAATACAATATTCAATACTCACTCTCCTGTCATCTTTACTCGCATTCAATTCACATCAACCAAATATCCATAATTATATATTAATTGACAGAAATCAAAATAATGTATATATTAATAATATACACCCCATAATCTTAACTGGACAACCAACATAATTTAACAGTCCATTAGAAAAGGAGCATGAGAAATTAGTAATGACACACAAAAAGATATAATGTTTCTAAATAAATTACCATAATCCACCAGTCAAAAATTCACTATTTTAAAATCAAGATCTATCACCTCATATTTTTCCATATGTATAATGGTTAATATCAATTCTATTATTATCTAAATAAATTTAAATTATTCAAACATAATAAATTAGTTCCATCAATTTAATTCTAAATAGAATAAGAATACAGTCTAAAGAAGAATATATCCTGCTGATTTGCTTTTCAATCATTGTTTTTCTAATCACCCAACATCAAATCCATATTTATCCTTTAAGAATGGGACCAAAAGTAATATCAGGGTAATCTAAAGAGTCATGGGATCTATTTCAGGAAAAGTTAGATATTTTAATTATGGGTTTTTATAAATTTTCATATATTTTACAAAAAAAATTATAAAAAGGTGTGGTTACACAAATTTAAGATACATCTGAAAATCACATTTAATATCATTTCCTTATATAAAATAAATAATTTTTATTGATGTTAATCAACATAAGTTTTATTTTAACTATCACATGGTTTAATCCGCCATGATATGGTTATTTTAATTCCCCCTAACCATGATATAAAATCATGACACTTTTCCTTCCAATGTATTTAAAAAAACTCTAGAAATGAAGTAACGAAACACATCTATCACTGTAATAGAAATTCAACTTTTGGTGGATAGTGACATCAAAAAAGTATAATTCACCATTTAAAAAATCAATCATTTCTCTCCATTAAAAGACATTTAAAATGAAATAAATGAGGTTCCCGTCCTAATAGTATTTAGCGGCTTGAGAAATATAATTTATCAAATCACAACTTTTACTATGAATATTTTCAACATCTATAAAATTTGTTATAAACCATGATAAAAATACCAAAATAACATTGTGTGATTTTCTTTAGAGACATATTTTCCAACTTTAATTTCATAAATTTAAACCAATAGACTCCTTCCTCGTCAACGTCTCTTAAATTTCATAAAGACAGTAAATAAAACTTCTAGATCTATATACTAAACATCCCTCAAAATATTGTCATCCTAGAAAATATAAAACAGAAGATTTAAATAAAATAATATCTACATAAAAATACCAACCCATCACATTAAATATCTTTCAAATGATTTTCAACCCCAAAATCCTAATCATGTAACATAAATCAGAAAATATAACAATAAACAAAATTAAATTTAAATAATCATCACCTCACATATATCATTCCATCATAAAGTTAGCTTAAAATCCATTCATATAATGATTCAAATAGTACCATAAAAATATATTAGTGATAACTAGTATTGTAGAAATACTAAACCTATGGTATATTATTAGCTAAATATCCTTCAAAATATAAAATTAAATCTCTCAACATTTCCTCTAAATTTTATGTTATTTGCTCCATCTGACCATTAATATAAGGATGAAATATTATTCTAAGGAATAAGAAGGAAAAAAATCAGATTTAAATACCCTCAAAATCAATGAGGAAAACCAAGATTCATATTATAAAATTATCATCCACTGAACTACATGAATATTTAATACCTCTATTATATAAATTCTCACAAAATAATCTACCAAACATGACTCCAAAAATGGAAATAAATTAGAAAATTTCGTCATTCATTCAATAATTACCCATATAAAATTCTCCCCTCCCATTTCATGAGGAAATCTGGCCAAATAATCCATGAAGATATCTTCCCATTTCTATTATAGAATATTAAAAGGTTAAAAGAAACCTATTGGAAGCTACTGTTTAATATTTTTATTATTGTAATATAGGATAACTATATACAAACACACATATTTCATTAATGCAAGATACATCTTTATAATTTATTAATACACAAATAAAATGATCTATAGGACTCATGCAATACCTCATCCCCACATCTGGAGGAAAATATATCCTTCAATGGAATAAAATCTAGCGTGGTTCTTACTTTATCCGACCATCAAGTGCATTATTGTTGATTATTAACTCTCCCCAAACTCACACTTTAAGATTCAACAAATAAGACTCTTCCACTAGTAAAAAAAATAGAAATACATAATTATCTAATATAGGAATTCATCATTATCATCTTTCATTTGTCACCTACTTCTTAAGAAACATCAATGTAGGTCTTTCTTCCAAACATTTTAGCTTCCTTATTAGATTTAACCAACTTATTGTATCATAAAAACAAAAATCCAAAGAAATTATAACCATATAAACTAAAAAAGGTTTGAATATATCAAATAAAATATAAATCATAGACCCGTGTGGTCTATAATTACCTAAAATATCTCTACAAGTAAGTAATATCTCAAAACCATAAAGAAAACATAAAGGAAAAAAGATAGCAGTTATGACTAGTATAGTTACATTCATGATATCATAACTTCTATAACCCATATTATATGACTATTTTTTTTTGAAATAACATGATTCCCAATTTAAAATGTGAATAATTATAGTCTTCCTCTAAAACATCATTCCTTGGGAAATTAAGGAATCAGTGGAACTGGTTGGTTTCGCATTAAAATTATCAAAATAGATCTTGTATGTTTCTTTTTATATGAAAGAATGATCCCTCTTAGTAAAAGCAGTTGATGGAGTTTTTATCTAGAAAAAAAACATGAAAATTCTGTAATAACTTGTTAAAGAAAGATAATAATGCACCTTAATATATAATTTATTAACTTCAATTAAATAATTGAAGGTTCCAAGAAATAGTGAATCGAATATATCAAAAAATAATAGACCTAAGATAATAGTTATTAGATCATCCCATGGATATTTTGTAATTTATTTAATTCAAAATAAATAAAATTTAAATGTTACCCTATATAATACATGAAACCAATGATGGTTTTCCTTTTATTTGATTTCATGGATTCGATCTTAACCCTTCAGTGTAAATTTCATCATCAAAAACTCCAAACTAGAAACCCTATAAATGTATCCACAATTGAAATATAAAGATCTTAAAACATTTATTTCCAAAAATTATGTTATACTATAAATAATTTACTCTCCTATGATATCCTTCATCGTATTAGGGGTTTCTATCTAATTCTCAGGAGGTGTGAATAAGAGAGCTCTTTATTTTATCTCTAGGACTTAAGAGAAGAAAATAGAAATTTTGGCTCTTATAGCTTTTCTTATCATGTATAGTGAAACAACCCTTCGATTTGACATTACAATGGTATTTCTAATTAAATTAAAATAAAATTATTTACACAAAATGACCTTTATGTTTGTTTTTTCATTATAAATTCCCCATGTGATTCTTCTTAAATCAATAAAATAAGAACTATAACCTAAATATGATTTATGTTATGTTTAATATCATTAAATAAAAAAAAATATTTATTTTTTAAATGATATTATTTCATCAACTGAATTATAAAATTTAATTTATTTCCACACATAAATAATAAATTAAGCTTCAATAATAAATATATGTTAGATAAAATTAATATTACATCCACAAGTATTTTGGATAATATTAATGCAACTGATAAAAAAAAGTTCTTTCCTCGGTGCTAGTAGGTCCAAACCATAGACCAAAGTGGTATCTAAAAAAATTAAACTATAGAAATAATAATAAATTGAATTGAAACAAAAACAACCTTTCTAAACATTCTCACTATTTAATATAATAACTTTTTCAAAAGGTATCAGATTAAGAAGGAAGTATACATGGGTCATCGTCCTTACATATTGATCTATATTTATGTGACTTCTCGGTATAGACTTACATATAAACTACGATAAATATAGATTTATACTAGACACTTCCATTTCCATAAAAGTTTCATAGATATTTTCATATAAAATTATGTAGTAAAAAATCCAATCATAACCATAAATTAATTTCATACCAATAATGATTCAAGTGATGCAAACCAATTCTCCAGAGATATATATATGTCATGTTTTTGATAATGCATCAATTTAAGTGATTCGTAGTACAAATTAATAATGATCTCAATTATAAGGACAAATATTCATGCTTATAAATAATAATATACTATAACATTTATGATATGTGGTGAAATAAAAACTTCATTTGTGACCCTTACTTTTTATATATCAAGATCATAGTAAATATATTTAAGAATATCAACATTGAATCTATAGGTTTTCATTATATAAGGGATATTCTATAACCTATTAATTTGTTGATCACTCTAAGGATATCACCATATGAAGATATGAAAAAGTAAAATCTAATATGTTATAATACCTACATAAATACATGAGATGGTAATCAAATCTATAAAATTCAGTTAGTCGATAGGAAAAAACTCTAATAGATTTATACTTTCACTCAAGAAAGCTATTAACAACAAGGAGACTCTTGGATATCACGCGATGTTCATGCTTGTACTGAGTTATGTATTTAGTAAATGGGTATGTACTCTCATCACTGTGACATCCCCTCCTTGAGAAAAATCACTCAAGAGATGGTATCCCCATGTATATTACTTTTTTGATATATCATATCCTTGAATTATTGAACAACACCACTCATAAAATATTATGAAAACATACATTATTATAATGTTTCACTTATTCAATAAAATTATATAAAATAGAAATTTTTTTTTTTGATATTCATATTTTTTTAGCAACATCAGAATATAAAATATAGTCAGTTTCTTTAGATATGGATACCACATACTTAAATGATCTATTACTACTCATTTTACTAGTATAACTTTGATAAAATATCAAACTAATATTTAGGAATACTAGTATTTTGGTCCCACTTATTACTAGTGTTCCTAATTCCCCAAGTATCAAGAACTTATCCTTGGTAATTTCGTTAGTTCTATTAGATATTTTTAACTAATTCCCTATGTAGTTCTCTAGGATTTATTTGATACTTTCTCACCATGATATATATATAATAAAAATCAAATATAAGTAGATAACAATAAATATGTAATCAATTTAATTAATTTAAAATTTTCTTTATAATCTAAAAATGTGACTTAAACACATCATCTTGGTGAGATATTATGTCATGTGACTATAGTAAATAATTCGATCTTTAATTGTTCCAAAAAAAATTTCAATACATTTTAAAAAAATACATTGTGGATTTTTTTAATAAACCCCATAAATTAATCTTAGTAGATCTTTTCCCAAAAAATTGGTCCACTACATTAATTCATTAATTCAAGAAATTTATTTTTAACTTAGTATTAACCAACTCTAAAACCATTATCAATTTTTAATATGTTTACATTATATGTCAATTAAAAATTTATGGAACTCCTACTAACATCTTGTAGAAGGATGGAAAAATAATCATCCCATGATTTAATTCCATATTTAATCCATAAATGGATCCTTCACTAGTAGAATAATGATTTTTAACATCGCCAGTTTGACGTCGGTTTCTTATAAACTGACGTAAATAATTTTTGTGGTGATTTTTTGGTATCGGTTTTTTTAAAAAACGACGCCACAATTTAAAAAAAATTGTTTTGGTGTCGGTTTTTAAAAATCACGACGCAAAAAATATAAAAATATATATTTCGGTGTCAGTTTTAATGAAAACAGATGCCATAGAATTTAAAAAACAATTAAAATATTTTAGATAATTCACTAATCTTCGATTTGACTAGTCATGGAGCAAAAACAGAGTTACCGATTAAAATTTATAGATGTCAGAAGTTGATCGTCTCTAAGAGAAGTCTTAAAGAAGTTCAACTTTCAAAGGCCATAACTTTTAATCCATAACTCCATTTTAGCTCCAAGACCAGTCAAATCAAATATATAGGAATTATCTAAAACATTGTCATTTTTTTTTAATTTTTTGGCGTCGGTATTCATAAAAACTGACGCCAAAAAAATATTTTCTGTTTTTGGCATCAGTTTTAAAAAAAACCGACGCAAAAGGTTTTTTTTCAAATTTTTCGCTTCGGTTTGTTAAAAACCCGATGCCAAAAACATAAATATTTTAACTTTTTGGAGTCGGTTTTTAAAAAAACAGACGCGAAAAATGTATTTTTTTTAACATTTTCACGTCGGTTTATTTAAAAACTAACGCGAAAAAGGATATGGATTGGCATTTTTTGCGTCGGTTTTCTAAAAAACCAATTCCAAAAGACCAATGTAAATCCTCTTTTCCCTCGGTTTCAAACAAAACCGACGCCAAAGAGTAATGCAGGATCAAAATTTCGATTTTGTCACAACGCGCGTTTAACTTTTTGAAATCCCGCCTACATTTTCATTCAGCGCAATTGAAAATATTTTCATTTACAATATATATTTCCTTTTTCTCTTTCATTCATCACTTTCAACATCGTCGATGCAATCAATTTTTCATTGCAACTTCAATCCTTAATTTGAACATAGTATGTATTCTATTCATTTGTTTTGTTTATTATTAGTATCCTTCATTTCTAAACAACTCGATTAGCTTTCTTATAATGATGATTAATTCTCATTTCTAAATATAAGTTATATGATGATAAACAACGTATCATTTCTATTGAATCCAATAAAACCATTGAAATATGTTTTAAGTATTATGCTTATTTTATTTCATTTGGTGTATATTATTTTAATTTATGTTTATCATGTTTTCTTTGAAACTGGTTGTATCAATCGATACATTGATAGGTTCAAATTGCGACGAAGATAAATTTTGATCCGTAACTCCATTTTATGTCCACAACCGGTCAAATCAAAGCGTAGGAAATTATCTAAAACATAGAAAAAAATATTTACTTTTTGGCGTCGTTTTTTGTAAAAACCGACGCCAAGAATCTTTTTTTTTTCATTTATGGCGTCGGTTTTTTTAAACAACCGACGCCAAAACTATTTTTTTTGTTATTTTTAGCGTCGGTTTTTATGAAAACTGACGCCAAAAATGATACAAATTAGGTTTTTTGGCATCACCTTTTTACAAAACTGACGTCAAAAATAAAAAAAACGACATTAATGACCATTTTTCTACTAGTGATGCAGTATTTATATCATGGTATCTTCTATAGAAACTCAAGTTCAAATGGATTTCAACATCTTTATTGGTATGAAGGTTTCCTCACTTCATAACGTTGATTGATATTAAAACATTAACAACTAATCTTTCTTTATATTTTATTTATTTACCATTCATGTTATACTTTCTTATAAATTCCTATTTAAACCTCAATGGATTTACATCAACTAGTGATATTAAAAAAATAAAAACATGATTTTGGTATATGAAATTCATTTTCTAAATTCATATGTACATCTCAAATGTTAACTTATTTTCATTTAATTATCCTTTGTAATATAAGTAGTCCTTTCCCTAAATGAATAATATATCACATAACTCAGTGAATATAAACCCATCTATCTTCGGTTTTATCATTGCAACATAATTTCTGTCTTTTTGACTTTTTTCCCCTGTGTTATTTTATAACTTATTCCTATGAAAATTAATTTTTCTTTGTGGGACATGAATTTAATCAAAGACTGTCTTAATATCACTATATTAAATAGAGATAAATACCCTATAATAGAAATATAACCTTTTACTTGACAATTGATTTTTTATCTTAATGATTAATTTATATCCTTTAAAACATAAGGATAATTCACAAAGACATATTTTTTATTTTACTGTTCTATGTGTGTTACTAAAATAATATTTAATGAAAAGTTTGTGCCTAACCACATTAATTTTTTAAATATTGTGTTTCTTTAAAATTCAAACTTATATTGTATACGTTATTAAGTATATTTTTTGAATGGTTGCGTTTAAATTTAATTATTTACAAATATTTTATTAAGTAAAAAATGAAAAACATAAAATACTTAAAACACTCATTATTTATCCTCCTTTTACTAAAATCATTACTATGATATTTATAAGGAACTAAGTGTTTAGTAGTAACACCTCTCTTTATGTAATAATAGATAACGGATTGGTTAATATATTATATTTCTCTATAACCCAGGAATATCTTATTTTTCACCATACATATACTCTACTTCACTCGTACATTCCTTAAGTATCTTAAATTAAAATCATGAATATAATGAATTTGCCATTAGCTTCTACTTAAACAATTTCAAGTATTTTTTTGGTCTAATTATTGAATCTTTGTGGAATCACTAACACTACCATGATACGTGGTCATTATAATGTATATGAAAGAATGAAAAAAACCTAAAACTTTTTAACTCAAAATGTTATAACACATTTCTTTTTATTTCATTGAAATTTACTTCTTTTACAACTTGATTAAGTGTCTATGTTTTGGAAATGCTTATTATTTGAGCTGTATGTGTTATATTAATCATTAATTAATGATATTTGACATCTATGATTCATGAATAATTAAACTATTAACTAATTATGTTATACTATAACAATATTCATTTTATAACATAAAATAAATCATCATTGTGATTAAACTAAATTTTGAGGTAATTTTTAATGGGTTTCAAAGGGATCTAAAAAATCTTGTAAGATAAAGAAGAAGAAAATAAAATAAATCCAAAACAAGATCTCAATGAATTACATATAAAATCTTGAAAAAAAATGAAATGAATAAACTAGTAAATGTGTACCATACATCAATGAGACTCATAAACATATTCATTCAGCATAATATGGTTTTTCTAAGATCACCAAAATAAATTTGAAAGGCATCCTTACTCTATAAGTATCCATGAATTAATGAATCGCTCAATGTGTGAATAGGATTTTCTTTCTCACCACATTATTCTACAACCATTATAGGTAAATATTAAAGAAGAAAATATCTATTAGTTCTAGGTAAATTAAACTAGGAATGAATAAAATAGTATAGCCCCTTCCATTTAATGGGGGTGGGATTTATATATCCCTCAAGGTCTCTACTCAATAAGGCATGCATTAACTTGTATTTTATGAGTTAATCAATGAATCAACAGTAGATCTAGTTTAGTTCTTGTAACTATTACATGAATTCAATATACTCCCAATCAATTTAATATAATTAAATGGTTATTAATGATAACCAACATGGAAATAATTCATTTAAACGATAATACTTTTTATTTTTCCTCCCAAACTATCAAAGGTAGTAACACATAAACCATCTCCTTTTTTTATTGTGGTTAGTCAAACCCTCTAACTTTCTTGGGTAGTGGAATATGGGATGCATCAATTAAACAATACAATTGAGATAGAAACAGTATGGTTTCTCTAAGCCATGCATTATGATATACCATTGGTTAAATGATACGATATGTATCCACATAATATATGTAATTGGTATTTAGGGAATATCTACATCAATCTCCACTTTCATTAATGAATTATAAACTTTGTGTTATTTGACCTGATATTGTATCTTATAGAATATCTAGTGAAACCATATCTGAAACTTCCTTATATAGTTTATAAAATATTTCTAGAAATGTCATCAATATTACCATGTATCACATCATATGTAATACCTTTTAAATATAGAACTAAAACTATTTTGGATAAACTCTAATATACTTTTAGAGTATCTCTCCGAGTCATAATCAACCTCTATTTGGTAAACAACAAAATGTGTCCCCATGAAACTTTATGGTATTGATAAAAAATATAAATCTCTAGATCCAATAATCTGATAAAAAGTGATTTCTATCAAGGCATTGATGTTACTCAAGCTAAAAATGAATATATCCTGATCACTATCTGACACATGTATCTTTATACATATGTCACCATACACATCACATACTAGCATTAATTCACATATTTTCCCTCAATCTAAGAAATCAATTGACCATGGGAAACTGATTAGGTTAATCATATATTTCTAACTCATGCATTCTTAACTCTTAAAGTGTAAAATTTATTTCTTGATGAATATATCACATGTCATTAAACATTATTCTTGAGTACATCACATGCACTTATTTTGAATTGATAAGAACATCATATGTACTATCTAGGTGTGGTTTTACACTTCCCAATCTATCATAATAGAGTAAAAACATGTCAAACGCCTTATAAAAGGGGGAAAATCCCATCATGGTTAAGTTACTATTTTATATATGTAGGCTCCTTAAATTCTAGAAATTTATTTTATTTCATTAACTATTCACTTATATAGTGGGTATTATGTTATTAATGTGATTTTATGTGATTCTATTGTATGAAATAATTTTAAGATGGGGATTTCATTCATAAAAGTTTTGTTTCATTACATTCTTTCCCCTTATGTATTTCGGCCCTCGAAATTTCATTTTACATACTAAGGTGAAAATAGGTGTGTGTAGTCTTCCTTTATTGATTCCTTTGGCTCCCATGTTTCCTCTTAGTACTTATGGTTCCTCTATGGTACATTGACCGGTTGAGTAGTCTAGTTGCGTAGAAAATTATCTATATGATCCATGATCTTCTCTAGCTTCTCAATGTAAGAAATATCATTCTACAATTGTACCACCTCTGAAGTTAGTGCATGTGAAGGATCTGGTATGTACATACTTAAGAGGGATACGTGGAATACATCATACACTTGAGACATTATTGGTGGAAGTTCTAGTTGAATAGTCCCCTACTCTGACATGATCAAGGATCTTGAAAGTGCTTATTTACCTGGGACGTATCTTCCCTTTTATTCCAGAATCTCTTGATTTTCTTCTACAGAGATATGTGGTGGAATACCATGTCTCTGACCATAAAACTGAGGTCTCATCGATGATTGTCTTCATAATTCTTCCATCGAATTTGGGCTGACTTAATGTGATTATGAATTCTTTTGAACTTCTCCTCTATTACTTCAACCATTTTAGGTCTTAGAATTTTATGTTAACCAACCTCATCAAAACATGTTGGTGTTCTGCACCTTTTCACATAAAGGGATTTATAAGGATCCATTTAGATGCTTGAGTGGTAAATATTTTTGTAAGGGAACTCAATGAGAGAAATATTTTGTTCTCATCCTCCTTTTAAGTCTATATAACACACTCTCAAAATTTCTTCTAGTTTATAAATAGTACACTCAGATTGGCCATCAGTTTGAGGATGATACGTCATACTAAAGATCAGCTCAGTTCTTAGTGCATGTTGGAGACTCTTCTAGAACATGGAGGTGAATCTTGAAACTCAGTCTGATACAAAAGGCAGTATTACTCCATGAAACCTTACCACTTATTTGATGTATATACATGAAAGTTGATCCACTGATAATTACTCTGAAATTATGATAATGTGATCTATCTTTGTAAGACAATCCACAATAACCCACATTTCATTGTATCCTTTGGATGACATTGGTTGTAACACCTCGACCCCTCTTGGCTGGAGGCAGTGCATCACTTGTGATATTTCCATGGTTAGAAGGAATAAAAATCCCTAAGGAACGATCTCTCTAGTATCCTTGAAGAAACTAGATACATATATGTTACTCAAATTACATTGGAGAAGTTGACAAAATACATTACATAATAAAAACTAAAAATGGCATCCCCATGAACTCAATAAAAGATCTTCTCTTCATCCCCTGTTGAAGGTATACAATGAAAGGGGTGAGATAAAATGCTCATTAAGGGTTACAAATAGTGGAATCATGATTAAAATAAAAAGTGAATCACAATCAATCTGACATAATCAATATGGAATAGTGAATAAATGAACAACTAATGCCATTAATAAACTGAGAATGAAACTGCATCCATAGATTTTGTCATAGTGAAAACCTCAGGGCTAATAATAATAACTGATAATGAATAAAGATAATTCTCATTAATTAGATATCATGTATCTAGAACATGAAACCATAATACCATAAAAATGAGTTAGTTCTATGGGTAGAAACCCTTCTGATTTTTGGAAACAAACTCGAAGGGTTTGTCGCCAAACTGTTTTGTCTCATGAGACATACCGATGCATCGAGGGGATATAGAAGGCCCCACCCACCACTTTTTGTCCAAATCATTCCTTATACATTGATTCAATACAAGATAAATATGACTTTTCAATATCTGTATAGAGTAGAGTATACGGATTCATCAATATTTCCATAATTAAAATAACTTTCCAAAATAAACACCGAATTTACAATGCTATACGGTTTAGAAAACAACATATCCATGATATGAGATTATGGATATTTATTATGAATATAATTTCAAATGAAATGTGACCTGAAATGGGCTATAGTTACACCAAATTAGGATTATTAGCTGCACAATACAAAGTTATTCACAACAAAATGGTAGTTGAGCCAAAGGCCCCTACCACAATGTAATCGGTCGAATCATATGACCAGAACACATAACCCCCAAATTAATCATTGAATAACATGAATATAAATAGAATGATGTTATTATATATCAAATGTCAGTACACATATACCACATACCATAAATAAGTGGTGAAGAATTAAAATCTCATAAAAATGAAAGTGAGATGAGACACCCCTTACCTTATGCTCGAGTATGTTCTTTGTTTTTTGTTTTAATGACATTAATAATAAAATTTAGCTTCATTAATTAATATTTAAAGAACCTATTATACATTTAATTGATATAGTATAACATTATTAGGTTCATTCATGGCCCTTTCTATGGGTTCAATTGGTTCAATTTTCATGTTTTGGAAGCATTTTCTCCCTTGATTTTCATGGTTCCTTCACTTGTTTCCATGAATAGAAGTTCATTTGAAACATGGTTAAACATAAAGAATTGTTAATACACATTATTAAATAAATTATGAATATATAAATGATCTTATAATTATTTTGTGTTATCTACCATGATGATGATTCAATTGGTAAAACATTAATGATGTTTGTTTAGATTGTTTTATTGGTTCTTTGATAATAACTACCTCATTTTGTTTTATAAATTAGAATCATGAGTACCAAAGAGTTAAAGAACCATGGGTGAGTCATAACACATATAGTATAACCTTTTTCAACCATAAAAATGGTTTCATGACCAGAATTGAAATAATTAATGCAAATTTAAATCACATCGTCTATGATGTCGGTAATTCGACACATCATGGACAATGTTTTTAATTCCTTGGATAAGTGGTGGAAAAGAAGAAGATTGATGATGAATTTATCATGAACATGAGAACATAAAAAATATACAAGATCATATATATTTCATTCCTCTTGGTTAATAAGAGATGAAGAAATAATAAATAAAGAACTCAAAATAAAAGAATAATTTTGAAATCGCTTACAAAAATTCAGCAGCCTAACAGCTATGCAACATGGTTTTAGAAAATATTAAAAATTTAGGGGACAAGTTTAACCTATCCATAAATGAATCATAATATATATTATATCAACAATTATAATAAATATAAGAACATGGTATGGAAACATGAAAGATATACAACATAAAAGAGAACTTGAAAGGAAAAAGAAAGAAATTGAGAATTTTTATACCTTGTAGATTAACCCTTAGAACATGAAGGTTGGGACCTTGGGGGCCTGAGGAAAACTTGGGAGGACTACTATGAAGGTTAGGAGGCCAGAGATTCATTATGGGAGAATTTGGAATGAATTCAATGAAGGGATGATTTGGTATTTATAGGAAAAGTGAGGGATTATTTTAATAATTTCCAAGGAACACCTCATGGGTGGTATTTGAAAAACCATGGGCTTTCCCATGGTATTTTTCCATATTTAAAGCCCCTTGGGACACCTCAAATCTTATTTAACTATACAAAAGTCTACCAAATTTATGATATCATTATTACATCATTAATGATATCATAAATACAGCGAAACTAAAAACTCTACTTTTTACTATTCACTGAAAAATCTACTGTTTCAGAAAAATTCTCAAAATTCACCATAAACATTTTTCGACGTGTAGAATTCAAAATTGAAATCCTTTTTTCAAAAATAATTTTATAAATATTCTTAATTTAATTTTTAAATAAATTCATAATTAATTCCAAAAATAACAATCTTAATGTGCAATTAGTTTTATTTCTCATTGAAAAACTAATTATGATCTCATTATATTATTTCCTTAAGAAAATAAAATGTTATTGTTATTTTCTATTCATAAGTGTCATATTACTATTCATATTTCTATTCATATGGGTATGTTACTATTCACCAAAAAATCAATTTTGTTCTATCAGACTCCAAATGACTTTCTGAACCCAACTCTAGATGACCATTTTTTAAAATTCAAAACATAGAAGAGGCAAAGTTGTGTTTAATAGATAGATTATAAAATTTCATTCTATATTTATTTTCAAAACCAAAGGGTGTTACATTCTCCCCTCCTTAAAAAAATTTCAACCTCTAAATTCACAAAATATTACCTAAAAATATTCGGGTATGCCTTTAATATAATCTCATTAGGCTCCCATGTTGCTTCCTCCATCATATGGTTCCTCCATAGAAACTTTACCAGACGAGTCATCCTATTTCTCAATACTTGTTCTCTAGTATCAAGAATCTTGATAGGCTCTTCACAATAAGATAGATCTAGCTCAATTTTTACCTCTTCATATGTGTGTACATGTGTTGGGTCTGGGATGTACTTTCTTAACATTGACACGTGGAACACATTGTGAACCTTGGAGAGACTTGGCAGTATTGACAAATGGTAAGCTACGACTCCAATTTGGTCCATAATTTCAAAAGGTCTGATGTACCTGGGACATAACATTACCTTCTTACCTAATCGTATAATACCCTTCCATGGAGATACCTTTCAGAAAACGTGATCTCCTTCATGAAAATAAAAATCCTTTATTCTATTTTCTGCATAGCTCTTTTGCATTCTTTGAGCTATTTTAATATGGTTCTGGATAATCTTCACATTTTCTATTGTTTCTTCAACAAGTTTTGTGCCCATGAGCTTTCTTTCACCAACTTCATCCCAACAATTTAGTGTATGGAATCTCCTCCCATATAATGATTCATAGGTTGCCATCTGAATACTTGAATGGAAGCTATTATTGTAGAAAAATTCCATGAGAGGTAATTATTGATCCCACATTCCTTGAAAATCAACTGAACAAGACCTAAAAATGACTTCCATTGTTTGAATAGTCTATTTTGATTGTCCATCATTTTGTGTGTGGTAGGTAGTGCTCAAACAAAGATCAGTATCTAGGGCATTCTGAAGGCTTTTCAAGAATCTTGATGTAAAATATGGATCACGATCAGAAAAAATTGATACAGGTACTCCATGAAGTCTCACAACTTCATTAATATATATTATCTCAAGACGTTCAACAATGAACCATATTACATCATTCCTTCTAGGTGTATTTGGTAGTCCCATGACAAAGTCCATCGTGATATTATCTCATTTCCACTCAAGTATGGGAGGAGGATTCAATACAACTCCAGGCTGTTGCCTTCTAGATTTCACTTATTGACAAACCATATATCTTGACACAAAATCATAAATATCCCTCTTCATGTTGTCCCACCAAAAATGTTCCTTCAAATCTATATACTTATTAGTGCTACTGGGGTGTATAGAGAAATTGGAAATATGAGAATCATCCAACAATTCCCTTTTCAGATCTTGTATATCGGGAACACAAAGTCTCTTCCCAAATTTCAAAATTCCATCTTCATATATGATGTCACTCAATCTACAATCATTCACAACTTTAATCTTCTTTTAAAACTCCTCATCATCTTCTTGAGAACTTTTTATACTTTCTAGTAAAGATTGTTTGACAACCATTTGTAAAATAATTCATGTTTCACCTTCCATAGTTATTCTCATATCCATATTTACTAGATCCCTGAAAATAGGATCCCTTTAAACTCTCATATTGTTCAAACATCCATGATACTTTATTCTCAAAGATCTTCCACCTTATTTTTCTTCCCCTGGTGGTTGTGTATCGTGAAATCATAATCCTTGATTAATTCAACCCATCTCCTTTGCCTCATGTTGAGTTCTTTCCGTGAGAAAATATACTTCAAACTCTTGTGATCAGTATAAATCTCACATTTTTCACTATAGAGATAATGCCTCCATATCATAAAATAAAAGATTACAGGAGATAACTCAAGATCATGAGTATGATAGTTTTTCTCATGGGATTTTAGCTGCCATGATTCATAAGAAATGACCTTATCATTTTGCATAAGGAGACAACCAAGTACATTTTATGAAGCATCACTATAAATAACAAACCCATCATTCTCCAATGGTAGATTCAATATACGAGCATTGACTAATATTCAATTCAGTTCTTCGAAACATTCTTCACAATCATTTTTCCAAACAAATTTAACCCTTTTACGTGTGAGCTTCATTAGCAGGTCAGCCAGTCGGGCAAAATTCTGCACGAAACGCGAATAATAACCTGCTAAGCCAATAAAATTGTTTACCTCAGTTATGTTTGTTAGCGTGGCCCATTCTTGGATCGCCTTTGTCTTTGCAGGATCAACTAGAATTACATACATATAGACAATATGTCCTAGAAAAGAAACTGATGGAAGCCAGAATTCTCACATGCTAAACTTCCCATATAATTGATTTCTTCTAAGATTTTTTAGAATAGTTTGCAAATGATCCTCATGGTCTTCATGTATTTATGAGTATACCAGGATATCATCGGTGAATAACACAAAAATGTTATCAAGATATTCCTTGAAAACTCTATTCATTAAATCCATGAAAACAGAGGGTGCCTTTGTTCATCCGAAAGGCATCACTATAAACTCATAATGCCCATGCCAAGTTTGAAATACTGTCTTTGGAATATCTTCCTTCCTCACACGTAGTTGACGATATCTATATTGAAGGTCAATCTTAGAAAATTATTGAGCTCCATGAAGTTGGTCGAATAAATCATGAACACAGGGCAGAGGATACTTATTCTTTATTGTAATAGCATTGATTTCCCTGTAATCAATGCAAAGCCTCATGGATCCATCTTACTTCTTGACAAAGATGACAGGGGATCCCCATAGAGAAACACTAGGTTGAATAAATCTATTTTCACTCAAATACTCTAGTTTTTTCTTTAGACCTACTAATTCCACATTGGACATTCTATAGGGTGTCTTGGATATAGGTCTTGCATCAATAATTAGATCAATAATGAACTCAACTTCCTGCTCTGGAGGATGTCCAGGTAAATCCTCTGGAAATACAACAATGTACTCTTTCACTATGTTCACATCCTTAATTTGAATATTTCATTCCTCTCCCATATATATTGGTTTATCTTCCTCTCCAAATATTTCATTCAATAGGGCTAGTAGTGGTGGTTCTAGATAAGAATCACGTGGCGAAGTTTCTGCCCTAAAGACAAGGGATTCTACACCATTTTCAAAATTTCTAACTTCCTTTTTCTTGTAAAAAATACTCACATCATAATTTGACAGCCACTCCATACTGAGAATTATATCAAATTCAGTCATGGGTATGATGATGGGGTTAGAAACTAAAGCATTTTTGGTGTTTGGAGGGGGACTAGTTGACATTCCGTTATTGCAATGATACATCCCATGAGAGTTTTGACTGTAAACTCCTTTCTTAAATCAAATTGGACATATCTAATTTTCTTGGAAAACTGAGAGGATATAAATGAATCTGATGATCCAGAATCAAATAAAGTATTGGCTATGTTTGAGGAAACTTTTAAAGTACCTACCAACACGTCACTAGGAACTTCAACCTCCTTGGTTGTAATCGCATAGGCTCTCCCTTTCTCTCTTGGCTTTCTCTGAGGCATGTTTCCTTGGTGCTTAGGACACCCATTTTCATAGTGTCCCATCTCTCTACAATTATAGAATTGAATATCATTTAATTGTTTCTTCCCCATGAATTCATCAGATCGATGACCCTTTTCTCCACAATTATAGCAATCTCTCAAGCCTTTCAAGCATTTCCCGAGATGATTCTTCCCACAGTTCTTGCATAATAGGAAACTATTTGTTCCCTTGCTCTTCTTTGGTGATTCTACTCTTCCTTTGTTATCAGAATATCTCTCCTTATCATGGTTTCCTTTGAAAAATTTTGATCTAGAAAATTCCTTCTATGTTTTAATGGCACTTGATACAATTTCATCATATGAAGAAAATGATTGAGAAGCCAGTTCCCTTCGAAGACTTGGCTTAAGACCTTTAAAGTAATGATCAATCTTGTCCGTCGGGTCATGTACGTAATACATGGCACACATAGCTAGCCTTGTGAAGGTAGCCTCATACTCTGCAACACTGTCTTCTTCCCTTTGTTTCAAGACAAGTAATTTCCTCATTATTTCATTTCATTTCTCATGAGGTAAATATTTTTCAAAGAATATTTCCTTAAAAGTACTCAATTCCATATCCTCTATCTGTTCTTCCTCCATGGTATTTTGAATTAGGGACCACCATTGATCAACGTCTCCCTTGAGACAATATACTACAAGTACTATCTTTTCATTTTCATTGCATATTAACGCCATGAATATATCTTCAAGGAACTTGATCCATTTCTTAGCAACCACTGGATTAGTAGTCCAGCTGAAAGATGGGGGATTCTGCCACATGAAACGATCCAACATAGGTCTTGAATGGTTATTGGTTACAACTGGAGTAAGTTGTCCCAATATGGTCATGATATGATCTGCTCCAACGTTGATTGTATTGAATTGCTCAGTAGGGAGATCCCTACCTTGCCCAGGAGTATTGATTCCCATTATTCCATTATACGCCATTTCTAATTAATGGGATACACTAGATTAGTTTATGAATCTCAAATAGAAAATCACTCGATATAGATTGAAATTCTATGCATAGTTATTCTTATAAACAAGGTTCCTTTGAGGAAAAATTTACATTAACTCATTCATAATGGTTTGTAAAGAAAATATGAATTATCCTAAGAATATCCCCCAAATATTTCGTATACAAGAGTGCAGCAAGTCCCATTGTCATGCACTAGTACTCATTCGAGTCTAGCTCAAAGCAGTGTTTTCGAGTTTTACCCCTTGATACATCTGTGCCAAAGCCACCTCTGCCTGCGTGTATCCAGACAGGGATGTGTTGTTTAAAATAACCACATAATATATTCCTTATCAGAATACCAGGATGTTCTTGTATGTTAATCCTCAGATACTACCTTAGGGATTTGTTCCCTACTATGCATTTCCTACTCTAGTCTCCAGGTTTCTACTAAACTTGCTCTGATACCAACTATAACACCCCGACCCCTCTAGGCTGGAGCCAGTGCATTACTTGTGATATTGGCATGGTTATAAGGAATTAAAATACTGAAGGAATGATCATTTTAGTAGTCTTGAAAAACTATATACTTAGTTGTTACTCAAATTACATTGGAAAAGTTTACAAAATACAATACATAACAAAAACTAAAAACAGCAACCCTAGGAACTCAACAAAAGATCTTCTCTTCATCACCTGTTGCAGGTAGACAATGAAATGGGGGAGCTAAAATGCTCATTAAGGGTTACAAATAGCAGAAGCATGAGTCCAATAATAAGTTAATTAGAATAAATCTGATATAAACAATATGGAATAGTGAATAAATGAACAACTAATGCCATTAATAAACTAAGAATGAAACTTCATCCATAGATTTTGTCATAGTGAAAACCTCATGGATAAAAATAATAACTGATAATGAATAAAAATAATGATTATTAATTGGATGTCATGTATTTGGAACATGAAACCATAATACCATAAAAACGGTTTAGTTCTATGGGTAGAAACCCTTCTGATTTTTGGAAACAAACTCGAAGGGTTTGTCGCCAAACTGTTTTGTCTCATGAGACCTACTGATGCATAGAGGGGCTATAGTGGGCCACACCCACCACTTCATGTCCAAGTAATTCCTTATACATTGATTCAATACAATATCAATATGCCTTTTCATTATCCGTATAGAGTAGACTATATGGATTCATCAATATTTCCAAAATTAAAATAACTTTCCAAAATAAACACCCTATGTAAAATGGTATACGGTTTAGACAACAACATATCCATGATATAAGATTATGAATATTTATTATCAATATAATTTAAAATTAAAGGTGACCTCAAATGGGCAGTAGGTACATCACATAAGGATTATTAGGTGCACAATACAAAGTTAGTCACAACAAAATGGCAGTTGAGCCAAAGACCCTTACCACAATGTAATCGGTCGAATAATATGACCAGAACATATAAACCTAAAATTAATAATTTAATAACATGAATGTAAATAGAATCATGTTATTATGTAACAAATTTAATTACACATATACCACATACAAGAAATAAGCGGCGAAGAATGAAAACCTCACAAAAATGAAAGTGTGATAAGAAACCCCTTACCTTATGCTCGAGTGTGTTCTTCAATGTTTGTTTTAATGACCTGAATAATAAAATATAGCTTCATTAATTAATATTTCCATAATCTCTTATAAATTTAATTGATTTATTATAACCTTATTAGGTTCATTAATGGTCCTTTATATGGGTTCAATTGGTTCAATTTTCATGTTTTGGAAGCATTTTCTCCATTGATTTTCGTGGTTCATTTACTTTTTTCCATGAATAGAAGTTCATTTGAAACATGTTTAAACATACAGAATTGTTAATACACATTATTAACGAAATAATGGAGATATAAACGATTTTATAATGATTTTGGGTTATATTCCATAATGGTGATTCATTAGTTAAAACATTAATGATGTTTGTTTAGATCGTTTTTAGTTGTTCTTTGATAATAACAACCTCATTTTGTTTTATAACTTTGAACCATGAGTACCAAAGATTTACAGAACCATGGGTGAGTCATAAAACATATATTATAACCTGTTTCAACCATATAAATGGTTTCATGACCATAATTGAAATAATTAATGCAAATTGAAATCACACCGTCTATGATGTGAGTAATTTGACGCATCACGGACAATGTTGTTAATTCCTTGATCAAGTGGGGGAAAAGAATAATATTGATGATGAATTTCTAATGAACATGAGAACATCAAGAATATACAATATTCTATATATTTCATTCCTCTTGGGTAAGAAGATATGAAGAAAAAATAAATAAAGAACTCAAAATAAAAGAATAACTTTGAAATCGCTTACAAATATTCAGCCGCCTAACGGCTACGCAACATGGTTTTAGAAAATATTAAAAAGAAAGGGTACAAGGGTAAATTAATAGTAAATGAATAATACTATATATTATATCAATAATAAGAAGAAAAATAAGAACATGGTATGGAAACATGGAAGATATACCACATAAATGAGAACTTGAAAGGAAAAAGAACGAAATTGAGAATTTTCTTACCATGTAGAGTAACCCTTAGAACATTACGTTTGGGACCTTGGGGGATTGATGAAAACTTGGGAGGACTAATATGAAGGTAAGGAGGCCATAGATTCATTGAGGGAGAATTGGGAATGAATTCAATGAAGGGAAGAGTTGGTATTTATAGGAAAAGTGAGGGATTATTTTAATAATTTCGAAGGGACACCTCCTGGGTGGTATTTGCAAAACCATGGGTTTTACCAAGGTATTTTACCATGGTTAAATCCACATAGGACACCTCACATATTATTTAACTATACACAAGTCTGCCAGATTTATGACATCATTATTACATCATTAATGATGTCATAAACACATTGAAACTAAAAACTGTATTTTTTACTATTCACTGAAAAATCAAGTGTTTCAGAAAAATTCCAAAAATTCACCCTGACCATTTCTTGACGTGTAGAATTAAAAAGTGAAATCCATTTTTCAAAAATAATTTTCTAAATATTTTAAATTTAATTTTTTAATAAATTCATTGTTAATTCTAAAAATAACAATCTTAAAGTGCAATTGGTTTTATTTATCCTTGAAAAACTAATTAAGATATCATTATATTATTTCCATAAGAAAATAAAATAATATTATTATTTATTAATCATAACGGTCATATTAACATTCATATGGGTGTGTTACTATTCATCCAAAAAATTAAGTTTGTTCTATCAGACTCCAAATGATTTACTGAACACAACTCTAGATGACCATTTTTTGAAATTCAAAACATAGAAGAGGCAAATTTGTGTTTAATGGATAGATTATAAAATTCCATTCAATATTTATTTTCAAAACCTTGGGGTGTTACATTGTAATTCTAGAGACAAATTCTATGGTGGTTTTTTCTCATTTCCATGTTAGTATGGGTAATGGTTGCATCATACATTTAGAATTTTTTCTTTCAGCCTTCAATTCCTAGAATACCGAGAACAATTATGTATATTCATCGATATCCTTTTCCATATTGTCCAACCAAAAGTTCTCCTAGAGTTCTTGATACATCATTTTGATCCCTAGGTAAATCGATAAGGTTGAGATATGTGCGTCATTTAGAAGTTATTTATTTATCTCTGGATTAGATGGTACACATAGTCATCTCCCAAATTTTACAACTTCATCTGCATCAATCCTGAAATCTGAGGATTTTTTATTCTGATATCTTCCACCTTTTTCTGAATTACACTTCATTTCTTGGAGCATCTATTATTTTCTCAACAAGGAATGGTTGAAAATTCATTTTAGAAATAATTGATGATTTTACTCCCTTAATTATTCTCATGTCCATCCTTTGTAAGTCTAAGAGGATTGGATCCTTTTAAATTCTCATCATTGATAAATATGAAGGACCCTTTATACTTAGAGAAACCACCACATTATTTACCTTAACCAAATGGTAATGGATTGAGTACTAATAATCCTTGATAATCTCTAACCATCTGTACTGGATCATATTATTATTCTTCTGTTTGAATATATATTTAATACTATTTTGATTGATATATATCTCTCACTTCTCCCCATAGAGATAGCGTCGTCGTATTTTCAATGAAAAGATCATAGCTGCTAACTCAATATCATATATAGGATAGAGTTTTTGATGAATATTTAACTTCCCTGAGGTGTAGGCTATCACTTTATCATTTTATATTAGTATACATCCTAATAAATTATTTATATAAACGTTTTATACCACAAGGAGTTCTCTACTTTTCAAGAGTGTCAGTACTTGCGCAGTAATATGCCTCTTTTTGAGCTCCTTAAATATTTCCTCACATTCTTAAGTCTTGAAAAAATTAACTCCTTTCTGTTTCATCAGGGATATTGGGTTTTAAAATCATGAACCTTTCCTCAAAAAATCATCGATAATACTTTACTAGACCAAACAATCTACGGATCTCTATTACAGATGTCTTATGGGGCCACTCTTTTTTTGCCTTTGTCTTTGAAGGGTCGACAGATATTCCTTTGATGGTGATTACATGCCCTAAAAATGATACTTCCTCTATACAAAACTCACATTTAATATACTATGCATAAATTTCCTCCCCTCTCAAAGTAATCAACATAGTATGAAAATGCTTCATATGTTCCTCCTTGATCTTGGAGTATTTCAAAATATCATCAATAAATATTAACACAAATTTTTTGAGGTAATCTCTAAAGACTCTATACATTCATTCCACGAAAATTTCTGAAGATTTAGTGAGACCAAAGGGAATCACTATGAACTCATAGTGTCCATAACTTATTCTAAATGTTGTCTTAAGAATAACTTCCTTCCTCACCTTTAATTAGTGATATCTCAACCGAAGGTACACCTTAGAGAAATAGTAGGAATCATGTAGCTGATCAAACAATTAATCTATCTATGGAACGAGATACTTGTTCTATATTGTGATTTTATTGATCCCATGATAAAAAATGTAGAGTTACATTTATTTATCCTTCTTCTTAATGACGAGGACTGGTGCACCCCATGGTGAAGCACTGAGGCATATAAAACCCTTCTTCAAATTCAACTCTAACTGCTTCTTCAGCTCTTCTAGCTCAATAGTGGCTATTCTATAAGGTGACTTTGAGATACTAAATGATATATAAATAATTTTAATTTATAACGCAACCTCTTGGTCAGGAAGAAGGCCAAAAAATTCTTTAGGTAATACATCAGTGTAATCCCTCATAATGGGAATATAACAAGCATGATCATATCCTTTGTCTCAATCATTTGAGAAAGATATGCTAACTCATAAGTTTGTAATATCCATAATTGATATGATGACTCTAAAGAATATTCATCTTCTTTCATACACTTATAAATAACTGGAGGATGATTCGGGGTGTGAAGGGTGATCTCCCTTTATTGAAATTTTATGTTGGATTTGTGTAAAAATAGTCAATACATGCCCAAAATATCATCAAACTCTACCAAATGTAGTATGAAAAGAATTGTTGGGAGATTCATCCCACAAAAAGTAACTAGTGAGGAGTTATATACATTGGATGCAATAACTTCCCCATTAACTATTCTCATAGATAACTCAACCTCCAAATTTTGAGTTTGTGTTTGAATAGTTCTACTAAACTTGAATGATGTGAATGAATTCTTATAACCATAATCAAGAAGTATGATGGCTATTCTTGAATGAATAACCAGTATACCTATAAACACATCATTTACTAGATCCACCTCAATATTAGTAATGGAATATGCCCTTCCTTGTTTCCTTGGAGGTTATTGTTGATTTCCTCTGATAATGCTCGGCTTAGGGCATTGGTTAGAAAAATATCCATGTTCCTTGTAGTTGAAACACTCCACTATTGGTTGAGCGTTTATATGAACATTCCTTTATTATTCCACGTTAGTTGGATTCTTCATATCCCTTCATAAATTCTTATCCAAAATTCCTCATTCTCTCACACTTGAATCATTTCTTGGTTCCCTTTATACAGTTCCTAGGATGCTTCTTCCCACAATTTTTACATGTGAGATATTAAGTTTTTTTCATCATGGAATTTATTTGCTAATTGTTCCATATTAAACTCCATTATCTACTTCTTTTTACTAGACACACAAGACCATTGAGAGTCTCCTATCTCAATTTCAACCTTGAGGAAACAAAAAACAGTCTTCTCAAAGCATATTATTTCTCCAATCCCCAATTCTTTTCGTAGGCATGACTTTAGTCCGCTAAATAAGCGATCCACCTTGAATTCAGAGTTCATGAAAAATGTGGAGATATATCTTGAAATCCTAGAAAACTTTACTTTATACACCCATATAGAACTTTATTCCTTCTACTTAAGTTCAAGGAACTCTCTTTCCATCTTGGGATAGAGGGTTTGGGGAAAATATTTATTGAAAAAAATTCATGAATTCCTCTCAATACATGGAATTAATTTCCTCCATGGAATTCATATTTTTGATTAGTTTCCACGGATGTCCAGCTTCCCCATCAAAATGATAAACCGCCAACACAACATTCTCTTCTTCTGAGAATTGTACGATAGAGAATATCTTTTCAATGGAGTTAATCCACTATTTCCAGAGGAGGGGATTAAAAATATCCACTAAACATGGGAGGACGTTTCTATATGAAGGATTAAATGGAAATGTTTGCCTTCCTTAAAGAAGGAGGGTGTTACACATGATTCAAGTTATTATTCATAACTTTAGACAGTTGAGATCGTATTGTCATAATGTTTTGATCTCTTATTATCATCAAATTTGGCATTTTATTAGGAAAATTCTAACATTCCCAATCACATTGACTGTTGTCACTTATTCTTCTATTTCCCTCCCTTTTATATGAAAAATTAGGAGAAATTATGGGGATTTAATACATAAATAGTAATAATAAAAAGGAAAATTTAAACAAAAAAGGATAAAGTATTGAAGTAAAAGTATATCCTAACTTGTTATTCCCTAGGTTTCAATATAGGTTATCCATGATATTTTTCTCAACATATATTCTTATGGGAATTTTCTTTACTCAAATAATAATGGTTTTTAATGAGCGTATGAATTTACCAAATTATATCCCCCGAGAGTGTCAACCTAGGTGCACAGTAAGGCCCATTTTGAGGCACCAAGTTACCACGAGTCAGGCCCAGAACACCTTGTAAGATTTTTCACTCATAGGTACATCTATTCCATAACCTAATCCAGATTTAGTATCCAGACATGGATTTATTTTCCTAATCAACTACTTCCTCTATTCTTACTAAAATTTAGGGTTGTTTTCTCATACTTAGCCTTATCCCTAGGGTTCTTACTAAATTTCTCTATTTCTAGTCTACAAAAATAACTATAATGTTCCTATGATAACAACTATAGATAACCTAGCCCTTTACACATATCATTACATCATTTTAATCATGATTAAACATCAAATTACAATCCAAGGATCATAAATTCTAGTGTCTTGGAAGATTGGGTACATATAAAAAAACATGGGACTAAATAAAACATTTCTTTATTCAACATCTATTATGAGATCCTAACCACCATTGAGCCCTTACATCTGCACTAGATAACCAGGGTATAACATGAACAATGGGAATGAGTTAAAAATACTAGTAAGGGAATAAAAATTAAAATAAATCTAGGTACATAGGTTGGAAGACATAAAATAATGATAATAAAAGTCAGGAAACATGATTAAACATAAGGAATCATAGAATGGGATCCTATAATCATGGATTCATCGTAATGTGTAAGATATATAAAACATGACATAAGTATAATTTAGGTATTATTTCACATAGAGGACCATGAGTCAAGGTTTATTCTACATAGAGGATCATGATTCAAGGAAAACCAGAAAGACCGTTGCACATGGAGCACAAGTTAAGGATGACCACCAAGACCGTTGTACATAATGTCTCATGAGTCTAAACATTAACAAATGAATTTCAGCACTATCTAGATTCACCCATCATAAAATTTTCATGAATATTATTTCCCCATAAATAATCATACATAAGTAATCAAACATCAATATAGGGGTTACCCATGGAAAGAATTGGGTATCATATTCATGTCAAAAAATAATAATAAATGGGTGTATCATAAAAGTGTCCATAAACAAAAAGAATTAAATCATACATAGAATTTAATAATGGAATATATGAAAATATCATGACAAGTGATGTCAAACTAAAGTGAAAATAGTGTTTAGTAACCATTAGAAATAAAACATTTTAGTACAGTTTAAGGGAAAACATACATTATTTTTTAAACTGGAAAATGCATAATCATTTGTATAAAACCTGATACCAAGGTAGTTTTTAAATATAAAATTAGGTATTTTAGAAAAATAATGTTCACTTGAAACATATTGTGGAGAACACTTGAAAATGGATAAGAATCTGGGGTGTTCCTCTAAATCAGGCTTTCTTATCGGGAAGAATTGAGTAAGGAACAATTTAAAAACGTTTATATCCCCAAAAATAAGGATTAATGGATATTGATACAAGATTTTGGAAAATATACATATAATATAGAATATTAAAACTAAAATAAAATAAAATTCCATTTGGGAAAAAAGAGAGGAAGAATAACCCAAAAGAATAATGCGGGTGGGGGTAGAATCCCTTACATTATGTCTGAAATGATTCTACACTTGATCTTAATGTCTAGAATATTAAAATTAGATTTAGTAATTAATAATTATAGAATCATTTATACATGTTTTTTTTTAAGTTTATAAAGACCATTTATTTCCCTTTTGATAAGTTATGAAATTCAATTTCATCGCTCGGAAGTGTGATATTCCTTGGTCTTTGTCATTGGTTTACTAGTATATGTGTGTGGAAAATCATTTTTAATGAGCATAGTTGTTTGGAACAGAACTTATATGTTATTACTGAACTTTTAGATCATTAAATACCATTTTTTTAGATGTTTGGATGAATCATTAGATAAATTATTAATGATAATCGTTTAGATTGATTTTGTGTTTTTTATCACAATGAATTCATTTTGTTTTATAAATTAATATCATGAGAAAAAAAAATGATTCCAGAAAATTAAATAAGATATAATACATGTAATATAATCTGGTTTTACAATAAAAATTGTTTATTGACAAGACTTGAAGTTGAAATTGAAATATGAAACCATTTTTTCCCCAAAGGTGGTAAATTGGAACCTCACAGACGATGTTTTCATTCTTAAATTAAAATAGAGAGGAGGGGATATTAGATAAATAATTACTCCATAAACAAGATAAAATTAAAATATTTATAAGATATGGGAGTTTTAATTCACTTTTTATTAGGGGAGTATAGGCGAGAAAAATAAAATAAAGGAACTTGAAAATAAATTGAAAAAATGGAAGAGGGTTTTACCTCTTGATTCCATCTTTCTAAGAACCTCTATAGGGGATTGGTTTCAGTCTTTTATTTAGAACAAAATATCTTGGACATGTGAGAGAGGATTTTGAAGAGTATTTTTCAGAATATAGGAATGTATCAAGGATTGAGAGGTGTGAGGGGATGTGGTGGTGTGGGTGGTGTTTACAATGGAGGATGGGGTGTTTTCTCATTATTTTATTTAATATTTTATTATTTTTCTCAAGATAATAAATAGTGATGATTCTTGAGACTAAAAAATTAATGTATTCATGTGAATTTGAAAAACAATTGTCACTTACATCATCTATGGATCAAGAATAACTCAAAAAATCATCTATTTACATATACTGTAAATTACAGTATTTCACTTTTCACCAAAAATTCATATATTTTATAAAAATATCCAAAATTCACCCCAACCATTTTATGACGTATAGAATTTAAAAATGAACTAAATTTTAGGGAAATAATTTTCTACATATGATAAATTTAATTTTTAATTAAAATTGTTATTGTCATGAACCAGCCCGAGAACCCTAGTAACCCGATAATTGAGCCGGCCCTGACATGATCTCAAGGGCGTTCCTGATCCCCATGGGCTGGCCAATAGCACCTGGCATCATATAACATACAAGTGGGAATGATTTTTCCACAATAATGTGGAATATAAAGATAAAATACAGTATACATATCAATAGAAAAAACCCATTGTGAGTAAAAGTACCAAAATATAGAAATGCATAAAAATAAAAGTACTACAACCCAAAGTACTAAACAGAAAAATAGACCCAAGGTACCTAAGAATAAAACTCACTATTTCCAAAACTCAAAATCTAGATCCACCTCCAAGATATCACTTCCCATTGCTTGAGCCTAGAAGAAGAAATTCTACAAAGACCTAAAGGTAAAAGTAGGGTGTGAGCCTAAGCCCAGTAGGATACCTCCAAAGATTCCATAATAGATTCAAAATGTAGATTATCCAAAGAAAAAATTTAAATTCTCAAAATAATAAATTTTTGAAATTCAAAATCATATTTAAACAAAAAAATTCTAAATAGTTTTTATACGATGGAAAATTCATTTAAAGAAAATGATTTACATTATAAGAGGTGGAATATTTCTAAAACAATGGGTTAAGTAAAGAATTTATATAAAACAGTTTATATAAATTTATTAGGCATGTAAAGCAGTTCCAAAAAACATTGCCATACATTTATATCTCAAATATAAATAAAGAAACAAGCAACATGGTCATCTACCAAAAGGTACGATAGTATTAACCAGTTATATGATTCCACACTCTCTATATGAACTCAGCACAGTGTGTATACACACGTCCCTATCACATTGGAAAAAGGAGACTTGTCACTAACCCATCGGGTATGTTACCCACTGCAAGTATGTTTTAGAATGTTTTCATAGTGTAGAGTGTATCCAAATAATTCAAACACTACCAAAGTCAAGCATACGCTCTTACATGATGGGAAAAATATTTTTAGACTACTTAAAATACGATCAATCCAATTATTCCATTTCAAAAATTCTAATTCCTTTGTATTTAAAACCAAAACATGTTTTATTCAAAAACATTACTTTTCACAAGATAAAACCACTAGGTTTCAATCAAATCATTTTAATCCATTTTCGTGAGTTTGAAATACATTCAAAACTAATTCCATAATTTTTGAAATTAATTTTCACAATTAAATTCAATAATTTAATTCAAAACATTTATATTAAACACTAATTTAAATTCAACAATTTAAATCATCCCATTTCTATAAACCCATTCCAATTCAATGGAATCTGGGGTTTCCCAATTTTCCTGCCAAAACCTTTTCAAATCTCCCAATTCAATGGAATTGGGTTTTTTCAAAGAAATTGAAAGTAAGGTTGAGAATTTTAATTTAAATAAGAAATTGAAATAAACTATGCAATACAATGGTCATTAATTTTAAAAAATGTAATTGAACCACCTACCTCTTTTTTTAAAAATGACACTCATAACGGCACCCGTAAATGAGAATGAAGGTGTAAAAGACCTTAAAAATCTACCTAGTAGAAAGATCCAACACCAAAAGACACAGATCCATCAATCCCAAGATGATCCATTGAAACCCCAAGAGGATAGGAAGAGATAAACTTGAATAATGAGAGGGAACACTAACCCTAGAATCACACTATAAGATTAATTAAGATCCCAAGACGTTCAGTTTGATCCGAAAGGAGTTGAGTCTCTAAAAAATGCACAAGAACACCTCTAGGTTGAGATCCACAAAGTCTAGAATGAAAAGGTCTGAGAGAAATAGTCAAACACATGGTTTTAAGTTGTGCACGGGCCGAGTCACGACGTGTACCTTGGGGTCGCGACTTGTAGGCCACGCTAGATAAGTATGCTAAAATACCTATCGCCTCAGGTTACAAATTTGATATTTATCCCCTACATGATGTTTACTTTAGAAACACATCATGTACTAACACCGTGTACTTCAGGTACACAACGTGTACTTGAGGTACACAGCATGTACATCAGGTACACGGTGTGTACTTGTTCTGCAGTCTGTAGTAAACATAGAAAAATCACATAAAAGGATTTTAAACCGAATGAGTACATAGAAAATTTTAAAATTACCTTATCAAGGTAATAAGATGTTAAATCCTCCCCTCCATAAAAACTTTCTTTACCTAGAAAGCCTTTGAAGAAGCTTCCATGCCAAAAAGATGTGGTCGCTGCTCTCTCATTAGTGCCTCACGTTCACATGTCTCATTATTATGAGATCCATTTCTCCATAGTATACCAACCAATGGTATAGTCTTACCATGAAGCACCTGGGTCTCAGAATCAACTATACGGACTGATTTCTTTGTTAATGATAAATCAAGCTCGATCTATAAATCACTCAAACTCAAAATGTGTGATGGATCAGATAGATACTTTCTCAACTGCGATACATAGAACGTGTTACGTATTTATTTCAGTTGTGGTGGAAGTGCCAAGTGGTGTGAAACCTTTCCCACTAACTCAACAACCTCAAAAGGTCCCACATTGTGGGATGCATGCTTCCCTTACCTCCCAATCCATCGATGACCCAGCTGGTGTGAAACATTCAAGAACGCCTACTCAGCAACTGAAAACTCCAAAGGTCTACAATGTCGATCAACATAATACTTATATAGGCTCTCTATTTTCATCATACTCTGACGTATCGGATGAATCTTGGTTGTTTCTTCCTACACCAAGCTTGGTCCATACAAAGAACTTTCACCAAACTCTAACCAACACATCAGAGATTTATATGGTCATCCATATATGGCCTCAAAAGGTTCCATTCTAATCGTAGACTTCTAACTATTGTTGTAAGAGAAATCAACCATCCCCAAGTGATCATCCCAATCCCCACTGATGTTGATAACACATGAACAAATCATATCCTAAAAAATCAATATATCTCTTTCTAAATGGCCATCCTACTACGGATGGTAGGCAGTGCTCAAAGGGTCTTAAACTCCTAGTGCCTCTTGAAGGCCTCTCCAAAAGAGGGAAGTGAATCGGTGATCTTTATGAGAGACTATAGTATATGAAACTATGTTAAAATGAACAATATCTTTCATGTAGAGATTTATGAACTCCTCGACATTCATCATAACTCGAATGGGTATAAAGTGAGCCGACTTAGTCAGCCAGTTGATCACAACCCATATTGCAGTCTTCTTTCTCTGGGTACGAGGCAACCCAATAACAATGTTCATAGATATCTCATACTACTTCCAAGTCAGAACCATAAGAGGCTGAAGCAAACTCAATGTTTTCTGGTGCTCGGTTTCACCTCTTGGAATGTAAATCAATGGGAGACAAAATCAGAAATGTTCCATCTCAAACCTAGACACCAGAACTACCACCTCATGTCATAGAACATATTAGTGGTTCCTAGGTGCACAACCCACTAAGATTTATGGAAATCCCCCATCACTTCCTTTCTTTTCACTAACGGCACAACGAAGATAACCTTATATCATAAAAGCCCCTATTTGGATAAAAACCCACTAGAAAACTATCTCCCCACCATAAAGGGATTCTCTAATTATACAAAACTCATCATCAAGCTCTTGATCCGAAAGAATCATCTCGATAAGGGTCGACATCAAATGTACATTGGCTAAATAAACATCATCCCCTTCCTCCTAAACTCCAATATGAAAATATGAATAGAGAGTAATCAAAATCCACTCTTCTGAAGATTCTTTCACTACCTGGGTTAGAAGTTTCTTCCTCAAGGCATTAGCAATGAAATTCCCTTTCCTAGGGGTATAGGAAATCTCAAATTCAAAATACTATTGGTACTCCACCCAACTCCTCTACCGAAGATTCAAATCTTTTTGAGAGAAGATATAACTCAAGAATTTTTGGTCTGAATACACCATAAACCATTCTTCAAAAAGGTAGTGCCGCCAATGTTTAAGCACGTGAATCATAGCTTCATGTTCCAGATCATGGGTAGGATAATTCTTTTTATGTGGACTAAGCTGATGAGATCCATATACTACTACATGATCACCCTGTTTAAGAACATATCCCAACCAAGAACATGATGCATCAAAAAATACCACATAGCCCTACCCAAATTTTGGAATAGTTAAAAACGATGCAGTACTCAACAGGTGTTTCAAATCAAAAAAAGAACACTGATATTTATCATCCCACACAAACATCACCCCCTTCTGAGTCAGAGTAGCCATCAGAAAATCCAAAATTGAGAAAACCTTCGTGAACCTAAAGTAATATCCAGCTAAGCCCAAGAATATATTGATCTTGAAGACATTTGGTGGTTTCTATCACATTATAATAGCCTTTACCCTCTCAGGATCAACTAATGCACCCTATTAAGACATGATGTGTCCCAAAAATTTTACTTGCTTAATCCAAAAATCACACTTTGAAATCATGGCATAAATGTGGTTATTTATTAGCAGACTAGGAATTATTCTTAAATGTTGCACATGATCCTCCTCAGACATGGAGTAGGAAATAATGTCATCCAAAAAGACTAAAATAAATGTATCCAGATACTCATGTAAAATATTGTTCATAAAATCCATGAAAACTGCAGGACCATTTGTCAAACTAGAGGTCATAACAAGGTATTCAATGTGCCAGTATCTGCTCCGAAAGGAAGTTTTCTGAATGTTATATTCTTTTATCCTCAACAAAAGGTAACCAGATCAAAGTTCGGTATTCTAAAACCACTTTTCCCGATTCAGATGATGAAACATATCAGTAATATATTGATATTTGTATTTGTTCTTTATTATAACTCGTTTGACCTTTTGATAATCAAGTCATAAGTGAAGGGAACCATCAGCCTTCTTAGCAGAGAGAACCGGAAGTGCCCAAGGTGACACACTTGGATGAATATAGTTTTCCTCAAAAATATCTTCAAACTAAGACTTCATCTCTTTCCGCTAATCTGGTTCCATGAGGTAATATGGGATATAGACTAGTTGAGTACCAGGAATTCAGTCAATATAAAACTCAACCTCTATCACTGGTGGTAGACCATAGAAATCTAAAGGTAGCACATCAGAAAACTCGGTGACAACTATAGATAGATCACCACCCATTAAATCTCACTCTAAATCAAAATCAAACACTGATATCACTTTATCCAATTCCAGATAAGTAGTTTTGGCTCTGATCAAACTTGGCTCCCATTCTCCTTGAAAAAATAAGCGGAACACAATTTGGCGTAGTAAAGTAGACCTGTCAAAGATGAAAATCAATTCAAGATTTTTTGTAAATGAACCAATCCATCCCAGATGTGAAGTCAATATATTTTATATCAATAACTATAAAACTCCATGATATCTCTACTTCTGATAGATAGAAGACAAAGGAGGGACTATGGAGACCCTGCACTCTCTTCGTACCAAGGGGTGTAGTAATATCCATTTCACACGATAGTTACTCCATAATAATATTAAGTAGTTTAATAATACGTGTTGAAATAAAGTGAGATGCACCAGTATTAAAAATAATAGTCACTAATGATGAAGCAATAGTAATGGTACCTCTCACAGTTGTAGGACCCATGTCTCCTTCCTCTAGAGACTCTTCCACTACGTGAAAAATCTTTGTTCCAGATTCCTATGGTAGAAACCCTTTTAAATGTAAAGCATTTGATTTCACCGTAGTGTTATGAGTAGTTGATGATCTAGTTCCACTACATGGGGTAGGTATGTGATGGTAGAACCTCTATAAGTGTCTTGAATGTCCGCATGAGCTATAGTTATTTGGTGTCTCAGTGAAAACCCTCTTAGAATTTCATGTCTTTCCACACTGGTATAAAGTCAAATAACTTCCTCCTAGAGATATAGGAGTTCTATAATGACTCTTCTGTTGACAACTTCCACAAGGATCATCATGCTTCTGTTTTCCTTTAAAGGAACCAATGTTGCCACTAAGAGAAAAAGTGAATCCTATCAACCCCGACTTACCAGCCAAGTCCTTATCAACCATAATCACCCTATCTGAAACATCAGCATAAGTAGGTATATTCAGTAAGAAAACTGGAAATGGATATATGATCAAATTCCCAACACCAACTTTCGAGCCCTCATCCTCTAATTAGATACAATCCCAGGAGAAAACTGCCCTATCTCAAAAAAGTGATTTGAATACTCAGTCACGATTTTTTCATCTTCATCCATCTTGAAAAACTCTACAGCCTTATCCAAAACCACTGAATCAAGATATAAATGATTGGTAAAAAGAAACATAAATTTTTTCCATTCTAAGACCTCATGTTTCCCTGTCGTCATCATTGTGTCCTTCCATCTTCTTCTAGGTCCCTCCAGTACAAATGTGTCACACTTCTCCCAGATCACTTTTGGTGTTTCCAAGAACTCAAAAAGGTGTTCTATCTTTCCCAACCTTTCCTTAGCATGTCAAGGATCTGTAGAGCCTTTGAATACTGGTGTATTTTCATGAGGGAACTCTTGAGAATGATTCAGAAGAACATCCCACTTAGGATCCATAGATGAAGCCTGAGTTGGAAGAGGAGGTTGTGCCCATCCCCGATCTTGGATAGTGCACACAATTATATCAACTAGATTCGGGTCGAAAATAGTATTTTTGTGTTGAGGTTCAGCAGAAGCCCTTTATTGTATCTAATTCATACGTCTCCTCAGAGGCATAATTCTAAATAACATCAGTAGATAAAAGGATAACATTATATAAACACCAAAACAAATTAGAAAGAGAAAATATTCTCAACAGAGGGAAAAAACAATATTTGTATTTCAACCTATCCAAATCACTATAGGAAAAAAAACTAGAATAAATCCACAAGACTTCATTCCCTAACCCCCACTAGATACATAAGGCTCATTATGGTGTGATCTGGATAGGAACTCAATAGCAACTACCTTCTAAGTCCTGACCAGATCTTTAAAATGCATATTGACTTCAACAAAAAGGATCAACAGCCTACTCTGATACCAATTTATCACAAACCATCCCAGGTACCCTAGTAACCCAAAAAATGAGCCAGCCCTAACATGACCTGAAGGGCATTCCAAATTCCCGTGGGCTGGAAAGCAGCACCTGGCATCATACAACATACAAGTGGGAATTATTTTCCCACAAGAATGTAGAAGTGATAGATAAAAGACAATATGCATATCAATAGAAAAACTCCACTGGGAGTAAATGTACCATAATAGTGAAAGGAATAAAATCCAAAGTACTACAACCCAGAGTACTAAACATGATAACAACCCCAAGGACCCTAAGGAAACAACTCACCATGTCCAAAACTCAACAGCTGGATCCACCTCCAAAAGATCCCTTCCTATTCCTCGAGCCTGAAAGAAGAATGTCTATAAACACCCGGAGGAAAAAAGTAGGGTGTGAGACTAAGCCTAGTAGGATACCACCAAGGATTCCATAATAGATTCAAAAAGTATATTATATAAAGAAAAACATTTAATTTTTAAAATAAACAGGTTTGGAAATTAAAAATCATATTTAAACAAAACAAGATAAACTATTTCAATATGATAGAAAATTCATTTAAAGCATAGGATTTACATTGAAAAAGATGGAATACTTCTAAAACAATTGATTACGTAAAGAATTTATATAAAGTAGTTTATAAAAATTTAGTATTAATGTAAATAAGTTACAAAAAACATTGGCATACATTTATATCTCAAATATAAATAAACAAGATAGCAACATTGTCATCTTCCAAAAGGTACGATTGTAGTAACCTATTATAGGATTCTACACTCTCTATATAAATGTAGAAAAATGTATATACACATGTCTTTATGACACTAGCCAAATGAGACTCGTCACCAACCTATCATGGATGTGACTTGCCCCAAATATGTTTTAGAACGTTGTCGTAGCATAAAGTGTATCCAAATAACTCACTAACTACCTAAGGCTTGTATGAAGTCTTACATGATGGGAAAACTATTTTATGAGTTCTTAAAATATGATCAATACAATTTTTCCATTTCAAAAATTCCAATTATTTTCAATTTAAAACCAAAATAGGTTTTATTTAAAAACATACCTTTTCACAAGATAAAACCATTGGGTTTCTATAAAATCATTTTAAGCCATTTTCAGGCTTTTGAATTCCATTCAAAACTAATTCCATCCTTTTTTAAATTAATATTCACAATTTAATTCAACAATCTAATTGAAAACATTTTAATCAAATCCATAATTGAAATTCAACAATTTAAATCATCCCATTTCTATAAACCAATCCTAATTCAATGGAATTGGGGGTTTTCAAAGTTTTCATACCAAAACCATTTCAAATCTCCCAATTAAATGGAATTGGGTTTTATTAATGAAATTGAATGAAAGGTTAAGAATTTTAATTTAAATCAAAAATTGAAATCAACCCAGAAATATAATGGTAATCAATTTGGAATAACGGGACGGAACCACCTATCTCTTTTCTAAAGAACGACTCTCGCAAAAACACCTGTCAACAAGAACGAAGTTGTAGAAGACCAAAAAACTCAACCTAGTAGCAAGATCCTACACCAAAATACATGGATCCATCAATTTAAAGATGATCCATTGAAATTCCAAGATGATAGGAAGAGAGAAAATTGAATAATGAGGGGGGACACTTACCCGGGAATCTCACAGTATAAAGTATAAAGATCAAAAGTTGTTGGGTTTGATCGAGAAGGAGTTGTGCCTCTAAAAACTGCACTAAAACTTCTCTAGGTTGAGAGCCATAATGTCTGGAATGAAAAGGACCAAGAAAAATAGCCAAACGTGTGACTTTAAGCTGGGAGCGGGCTGAGTCACACCGTCTACCTTAGGGTCAAGACGTGTAGGCCATGCTCGATATTTATGACAAAAAATCCATAACCTCTGGTTAAAAATTCTATATTTATCCCCTACATGGCATGTACATTAGGTACATGGTGTGTAACAACTCAAGGCATGACGTCCCCATTCATGACCTGAAAGCGGTTCCAAGTACACGATATGTACAATAGGTACACAGGGTGTCTCTATTCCGAAGTATGCAATAAACCCAAAAAAGTCACATAAAAGGATTTTTAACTGAATAGGGACATAGGAAAATTGGAAAATTACCTGATCAATGTAATAGGATGTTATAATTATTTATTTGGAAAATAAAATTTTTAAAAATAAAACTGTTTTTCTAACTCTCTGAAAAAATTCTAAAGGTATCCAAAAATGATATTATAATTATAAGACATCAAAACAATAATTTATGAATAGATTTTATGAAAATACGTTTTCTTTTAAATTATTAAATTTTTCATAAAATTGTAATTAAATATTTATGATTTTCAAAAATAAATACACTTAATTAATAATTTTTGAAATTTTTATTTACATATACTATGATATAATTATATAATATTTACAATTATAAGATGAATAAATTTTATTTATACTTATGTTGGTGAGTTTACTACTCAATTTTCAAGATTACTATTCATAAGAGTCGCATTACTATTCCAAAAGTCAAGATTCTATTTCATCGGTGTAGGTTCTCTAACTTCTAGAAATGCGTTTTATTTAATTAATTCTTCACTTATAAAGATTATATTTTGTTATTAATGATATTCTGTGTGATTATATTTTATAAATTAATTATAAAATGGGGATTTAATTCATAAAAGTTTTGGTTTGTTAAACCAAAGACACCCCCCCAACAACCCCCAAGTGACACCCCCCAGCAACTACCCAAGTGCCCCGAACAACCCCTGTACAACCCCCAAACAAACACCCAAGTACCCCAAACAACCCCCTGGCCCACACCAACACCCCCCCCCCCACAGCCCTAACACACAGATAACTTGAGGCCCCTCATGCGCGCTTTTATCACCGACGTTCAACTCAAAGTTGAAAAATTCATCCATACCTGATTCGAACACTGGATCGCATAATGGGGGTCATGCATCTCAACCACTATGGTGAATGAGGTTTCATATAATATGTACAATAAGTTATATTTAGTCACATATAGAAATATTAGATTATATATATGTGTGTGAGTGTGTGTCTGGAAATTTAAATAATAATATATATTTGTATATATATAATATATTTTGTTTATAATATATAATAAATTTTCATATAATATTTATATATAATATATATTTGTGTATAATAAATATATATATACATAAATAAATAAATATATATATAGTATCAGTGTATATATAAAATATATAAATAATTATATTTACATATATAAATACATATTTATACATATATTTATAAGTACATTTTTTTGTGTGTCTGCATATATTCAAGTATTTATAAAATATTTAAAGATATAATATAATTATAATATATATATTTATATAATTATTCTTATATACTGATATATAGGTGTGTTTGTGTGGTAATTGTATTATTAAGTATTATTATTATTGCACATATTTTGTAAACTATAAAATTATATGTTGGTTTTATAAATACTATACATTAATATGTTTTACGGTTTATATTATACATATATTATATTAAATACATTTATATTATACATTTTTGTATATAATTATACATATTTATATTATCTCGTGTATACACATATATATACACACACAAAATTAAATACATTCATATAATTAGAAATATATAATATAATCAAATGATATATATATACTAAAACAATTTATAATTAATATGGTGTACTTAAATATATATATATATATTAAATATATAATTTATATAAATTTTTACACATTAAAATATTTAAAATATAATATATATATATATATATATATAATATATTGATATTTAATTTATATTTTTCTATATTATATATATTGGTATACATAATATAATATAAATTTATTAAACATAAATATAGAATAAATATTTATTTAATATAATAGATGTATAATATAAATCATAATATAAAGGTATAGTACTTATAAAAGCATATATAAATTTTATATCTTTGAATAAATATATTTATAATTATATTTTTATTATGTATACCAATATTTATATATGTATACATTTCTGTTTATAAGTATAATTATTCATTTAAAATATTTATAAAATATCTTTATATATAGGTTTATAATATATTTAAATACATTTTTATAATGTTTTTTTGTAATATATATACACACACACACATGTGTCTGCACACAAATATATTATAAAACTTGAATTTATATGAGATCTATAATAAAAAATAAATAAAAATTTAGAGGGGTTTAAAACCCCTCTAATCAAAGGGATTAGTGGTTGTCCACATACCACTTTAATTTATTTAATTAGACGAGCTTCAAAACCCCATCTAATCTAAGGGATTAGCAATAGTTCATGAACCCCCTCTAATTTAAGAGATTAGAAGGGGTTGTTATCCACCACTATTTACTTTAAAAAATCATAGATATAAATATATATCCTCTAATATCCAAACGAATATTATATATATATATAACCTCTATAATACACTCAAACATATAATAAAAATAATGATTAAATAAGTAGTTTTTTTGACATAACCACCTCGAAAATCCAACCACATAATAAAACAATAATGATAAATATTATAAAGGGGGTTGTGATCACCCTTTAAATTTTATGATTAGAGGGGGTTGTGCATAACCGACTCTAAAATGAATTTTGATGGTATTGTTCATAACCACTCGAAAAAACCCACCAATAATCTGTAATTTTTTTGGTAGTGTTATCACCTTTTCAAAACATATTATAGAATTTAATGAATCATTAACCATGTGTATACAATTAATCATCTCATTTTTTTCAATAACACTTTATTATTAAATAAATTTTTTTATCATAATAAAAAATTAGATGAATATAATCTTCATTTTCTAAGATCCATCTGAGATTGTTAAATTCCTTTATATTCTAATCTATAATGAAGAAACTTTTTTATCCATCACTTTAATGAAATATAAAACGATTATCAATTTTTCCATTTATTTTGATCTCCCAAACACTTACAAAATTTTTAAAGAATCAATTTGGCATAACATAACCTTCAAAATTAAAGATATAATTTTTATAATGCTAAAACCTGAAATGTAAAATCCATGGAGTTTCCAAACACCCAATAGGTATCCCTAACAATTTAATATTATAGAATCATTTGTACTTATTCTATATATTTCCATTAGGTTTTAATGACCTGGACTTTGTAGTATAAGAAACAATTTTACAAACTATATATAAATTATCTTATTCTATTTTGAACTTTAACCCACACGTACTATCTACACCACCAAAAATTAAGTGTCACATGCTTAGTTAATTTACTCCCAACACTTGAGAATATCAGGTAAACATTTATGGAATTTATTCATCTTGTTGAAAAATTTCTGTATATGAAAAAACAAAATAAATTACTTAACTATAATAATCCTTATGAAAACCTCTAGTCTCAAAAAGTTATTAACATACTCAATCATGTTGAGTATCACAGACAGACCCAATCATAATGAGTATATATGCCTAAACATCCATTGGCGTTTTTATCTAATTTCTTTGAAACCCTAAAAAAATCATTCTATTCTTGTCATTAGAATCTAGATTTAATTTTAAAAAAAAAATCAACACTTGGAAACATGGTAAGGGGTTCCTCTAAATAGAATTTCTCATTTTTGAAAATATTTTTATGTTACCGGTCATAAGAGTTTCTTACATCAATCTTCTTCTTTCTATAGTATTGATCTCATAGCCATGTTTTATAATAATGATTCTATTATCTAAAATATAATATATAATATGAATATCATTTTTTTACACATTTAATAATGGATTTCATTAAATATTCTCACATGAAAATGATAAAACATTTTCTATATCATCATATCCATTAAGATACCAACTTCAATATTCCATTATGACTTGCACTATGTATCATATAAATAATCCATAACCATATCTAGTAGATAACAATTTTAATCATATCATATATGAATATTATATTTTGATGTAGATAACTATTTTTAAAAATTCATCATAAAGATATAAACAAAATTTTATTCCACCAGTGTTCGTATGGTTAGGGTTTCCTAGTTAATTAGATCCCATATCAAAAACTGAAAATAAGTAACCTATTGACTAGGGTCACCTCATCACTTTCTTGACTTACATAAGGAAATCTATGGGAAACTAATGGTTATGTTCACCTGTGTTGAATGATTTAATCCATAATAAGTGCCATTATATAATAATTCTAACACATTTCATTTTGAAATTATTTCATCTCACCATCTTATCCCATGTAATTATCTTTATGCATTCATTCTTAAAATGATTGATTCTGAAATCCTACACCTTACACCAAAACAATATTTCCTAACCATACTGATGTATAACACTTCAAAAAGCTCACAATTTGTGTTATTCATCCAAAAATATAAGCCAAACATATTTAAACATATCCAAATGAAACTCATGAATAACTTATATAAAATATTAATTTAAAGGATTATAGTTATATGAAATTGGAAATTCTCTTATGAGTAATCCAAGATATATAGTGATCCAACCACCACCTTTCAATAAAAATTTTATAGATACTAGGTGATCATTCAAGTACACATCGAGGTGGGGTGAATTAGTGTACCTAATTTTACCATGTTTTACTTTTAAATAAGTATCCCCTATTATTCCAAAAAATCTCCCTCGATTAATATATATGGATATATTCATGTGTAATCATCCATCAATTTATCATTAAATATAGAAATAGACTATATCAGTAACACAAAAAAAATATGATGTTCTTCCTTGATGTGAGAGACTAATCCTTGACATCGTAAATATTTTTTGAGCCATAGATTTTATTACCATGAAAATTTGTAGTTATTATGAGTGTACTTCAAGTCGCACAAAAATATTATTATAGTTTCACCAAATACCAAAAGTATGGTATCTTCCACTTATATTCAATTATGAATGATGTTTTTTATACTGGATCTGCTGGTTCATTAAATTTCCTCTTGAGATTTTGAAAAAGATATCCCCATTCTACTTCAGATATCACTGTAATAACTGTATTGATATCTCTTTTCTCAGGGAAAAAATTAAACTATTTGGATAATATAGTAAGTAATGAATATTAATAATTTATGTTTTATAAACTCAATAAAACCATGTAATATGATTGTAGTGTCTTCTTCATTCTTTATTGGTTTTTACCTATGGAATATAAACATAAGTAAAAGTTGTGGTTGCTTCACTTCTCAATCTTCTTTTATGATATGAGGATATTATAGGCCACTTATTCTTACTCTTCCTGAATAACACTAAGTATTATATCAAGGTTAGGTATCTAATCTCTATATATTTTATTCATTTATATTCTTTTAACTTTTTAAATGTTTTACCATTGTTGGAGGCTCTCTATTTGTTTTGTATCTATTCTCAGACTTCTTTCTACTTATATGTATTTACAGATACCATGAATATTATTTCCATGTTTTTAATAAATAATCTCCAAGATTTTTAGTTGTTATACTACCTCTTTTCAAACAAATTCAATTCAAGTCATGATATATATTTAAATATTTATTATCACTCAGAAATTTTTCTTTCATCCTATTTTTAAAATATCATCATCTTCTTCAACAATAACCATAGTTCTTATTTCCGTTAAAAATACTCTACTTGTGCACAAAATTTTGATGTGGAAATTATATTCTCCTATATAAAACACTATAAATTATACTTTATGTGTATCATGGTATGATCAAAAAAGTGAGAGTTGTCTAATTTGATCCCTACTTGAATCGATATCATTTGATTAATTGTGATGTTCGATAAGTGAAGACCAGTACTCGTAGCATTGTCTAAATAAATTTTATTACATATATTATGTTTTTTATCTTAAAAATATAAAAATATTATGATTCATACAACATAGATTATCCATGTATATTTTTTTATTACAATATCTTATGCATGCCTATTATATTATGAACAACTGAAATCATCACAATCCTTTTATGAACTCCACATGTCATATGAAGTTGTAAGTATATTATGAAAATCTCAATGTCTTAAAAAAATGTGTCTTATAATCTTATAGGTATAATAAGGAATATATATCTTTCAAATTCACCACATCTATCCTTAAAAACTGAGATGATATCATACAATTTTATCATTCTTTTATACGGATTTTTACAAATTTTGATATCCACTTTTTATAATATTATCCACAAATAATTTTCATATTTCTCTATTATTATATAACTTGTTATGGATGTGTAAAATTTAAATAATATTTATCTTCAATAAAATCCACTGTCTTCATTCATTTATATAGATTAGATGAGCTTTAAAAACAACCATATGCATAGTAACATTGTAATTCATGTTTCCATCACCACCGTCTTCATCTTCTTTCATAAATGATAGCATCTATTTTACGGATCCTTAATTTCAATCTAGGGTGTGCTAAAATTGGGTTTTTTGTCATCTTGAATAGGTGTGTAATGATATTATTTAGATATATAGGATTATGTAAATCATATCGTATCGTCTAAATATCAAATGTAAATTAAATAGTGAAAATTGATGCTAAAATTGTTTATGGCCTCAGAAATATATCAGAGAGGGTGTTAGTTTATCAATCAGTGTAATAAAATTGCCTCTAATAAAATCCCTTAGATTTAAGCATCTTGATAGGTCCACCGTGACTCCTTTCACGATGGTTATCCTCTATTTCTTCCCCTTTCACTTCATTATTGTTGTGACTTGTGTTGGCTCTCTACTAATTCACCGCTCTCACACCTAGTTGGATTCCACCATTGAACATAACTTGCTATCATATTCTGGACTAGATACCTAGGTGAGGTTTTGACCTTGATTTATCAATTTTTTAGCTCCCATTTAAAAACCCCTTTCCAATAGATATAGTCTATGAAATATAATAGTATTAGGAATATGAACAACTTGCATCTCAGAACCTCATGACGAAAAATAAAACTTCCTTTTTCAGTTAACATAGCTTCAACCAAGTATTATCCATATAAAATAAAGATTAAAAGTACCTATAATGTGATTTAGTTAATTTTAGTTAATCTCCATGGCTCCAACGACAGTGTCTTCCCAATAAATTCACAAAGAAAATTCCAACGTTCATCGCCAACTTACTTCTTAATCAGAGTAACAATTATTCACATCTCCTTTATATTATTCAAATAACTTACAAGCTAAAATTCAATACTTATTATATAAAACTCATTTAAACCCCCTATTAATTGATAACAAATACAAAAACAACAAACCAAATTGGGATCATTAATCAACCACTTAAAATTTTTTATAATACCAACTAAAGATGATATGTAAATAGGTGTAACTCTATTTATCTATTTCCTTCTCTACCCCATTCTCATTACCCTTTCATTTTCTCCCCATTTTGATAAAAACTAAAAATTTCATTAAATAGGTTGGTATCACTTATCTTAAAAATGGGTTTCATAAATCATTCCACTATAGGACCACATGATCCATGAATAGTTTAGAGAATATGTGGTATTGACTTAAAAAGAAAAGTTTTCCAAAGAAAGATAGAATATTAAACCTCTTGAAATTGATTTCCACAAATAATTCAAAGACGTTTCAAAATTTTCCAAGATTTTATCAATTCATTCCAATTGATAAATATTTTTTATGATCATTCTAAACTAAAAACTTTTACTCATATCAACAAAAAAATAAAAAATATTCAAACAAAATTAGTAGTTTTTTGTCTCTACAAATAATCCTTGAACTATTCTAAAGTATTCACTTCCATGTAATTTATTTAAAAACAATTTTTCTCCCATAAGGTTATTATTTGATTCGTGTAACCATGGATGATATAATATGAAACCATACTTTTTTTATAAAACTACTACAATAACCTTCTGCATTTTAGATTTTCAATGTAATGAAAGGTTATAAAAGCTTCTCAAAGCCATCTCCACTTGTCTCCACCTCATGAAGATCCTCTAAATCATTTTCATCAAGGTATATCACTTCATAATATTTAAGATATCCTATGTTGATAGTGAACTAATATAATATAATTCAAACATTTATCAAGTCTTAAATATGAATTCCAACATACTCATCTCCAATTTTCTACCCATTTTTGACCGCTTACACATCTTCTAGCATCATCTTTGATTAAATTCAATGAAATATCACAAATAAAACATAAAATATAATAGGGATGAGGTTGAATACTTTGTTACTTAACCTGAAACCATGTTTGAGAATTTATTTTCAACAAAGTTACATATTTCTTTCCATCCCTCATATTATTGTTTTTTCTTGCACATATATTTTTGAAATATGGTTTTACTTTTGGAAGAAAGTAATTGTTCAATATTTTAACTTTTGTTGGTTAATTTTTTTACATCACATATTTCAAATAAATATTTTTTATGATTAATTTTTTTATTAAATTAAATATAAAAATATTATATTCATTTTTTTGTTTTTATTTTAATGATATCAAATAATAATTTATATAAATATTTATTACCATATTTTTTTGGTTTAAATTTTTTCCTCAAAATATTAATTCAAGTATGATAGAATTTTAATTATTGAAATGATTTAATAAATATTTTTTTTGGAAGTGTGATTATTTTTACATATAAGGTTTTTCATAAAAGTAAAATTACATTTATTAATAGTTTTATTTTCATATCATCATGGTAATTGAGACATTTTAATCTAATGGTTAACAAAGTATGATACTTATTTTCATAGTCACAAAATTTTATCATATAACCTTTTGAAGCCATTTCATATAAATAATTATGTGAAATGTATGATGAATGGTTAAATATCATTTTTACACTAAAATATTACTTTATCATGAATTTTTAATTTATATTATAGTTATTTAATTTCTAAATTATTTTTATCTTATTCCAAGTACATGTTTTATTACTCAAAAGATTCCTTTTAAAACGTTAAGTAACATGTTTATAATAAAACAAAACTATGAAATATTTATTATTGTGTTTAAAAATATAATTCATCTTATGTATGGTGTATTATTATCACAAAATGGTTATAAAATTTTGATAAGTTAGTTTCTAGACAATTAAAATGGTCATTGAAATACAATTGAAATCAAGTGTATAAATATTTTTACACTACAACTTTTTTCTCAAGTGTGGATTTAAAAGATTAATTACCTATAATTAGAAGAATAATTTACTGATGTGCATATATATATATTTTATGTAGTTATAAATAATTAATTATCAATAATACTATAATTATATATGATAATAAATATAACCATAACCACTCATAACAGAAGAAATATTTTTTATTTTAGATAATTATTTTCCCATGTATTACATGATGTCATTTAATAGTTAAATTTATAAATTTTATAATATTAATGTGATAAAATGAAATTTATTTTTTAAATTATAAATTCAAAACAACATTAGGGTATTTCTGTTTATGATTTTTATAAAATTTTACATTTTTAGCTAATTTTAAAAAATATTGTTTTTACAAATACTATAAATTTTATGCCAAAATAATTATATAATCATTACTTAAAAATTAATGAAAACTTTTTCTAAACCAAAAGGATATTTAATGAGTAAAATAAGTCATTTTAAACCATAATATTAATTTTATAAACCTATGTTTGAATTTTTGTAACATAATTTATATTTTATTGTAATAAAATCTATTTTTGATTCTTGAGCTTTAAATATGTGTTTCAAAGGTCTCATTCAGTTTTAAAATGGTCTTAAATTCAAATAGATCTCTTTTTTTCAAAAACTATTATATTTTAGAGGAATAAATACTATTCATATTCCTTACCCAAAATATTAAAATAATCAATATTTTAACCCCAAAATAACCATCTACTCAAGTATAAATACCTCCACTTTATTCTCTTGGTAAATCACTTCCCATTCAAAATTAAAATAACAATATATTCAAAATTACCCTATAATAAGACTTATATTACCCTTAGGGATGTTCTCTTGTCACTCAATATAAATACTTAAAGGATTAACAATGGATTACATTTCAATGAAGACGTAACCCTGATTTTATTTCATTGTTTTTATTCCCTCTCATTCCATATACTCTCCCAATCAATCTAAATTTTTATACCATAATAAATATTTCATATATAAGTATAAAACATATTAATTTTATTATGATTCTCATATAACCATTTTAATCTATTTATAGTATATATTATCTCTCCCCCTATAGTGACATGTCTCGTCAATGGTTAGTTTCATCCACATTTGAGAACATTGTAAATATTTTACTTATCACCTCTTACAAGAATAATTAATGAAGATAATATAATATAAATTAATTTTAGGGTATTATAATATTTTTTAAATAATTTTTTAAAAAAAATATTAATTATAAATAATCAAAAATTACAAAATTGAAACAAAACATGATAATTTAAAGGGAAAATGACTTTAATCTATTTTCTATTCAAGTAAAATAATAATAAATAAATTATGATTATTATAACTAATTAATAATGAAGTAAATAAATATAATTCAATTTTGATTTCATGTTTTAAAAAAAGTAATTTTATTATATTGGGGGTGTAAACATGATGAAATATAATTAGACATAAGGTAATGGGAACTCTCAAACCCAACTACATCTTTAGGATTATCCTATTTTCCTCTATATTTTCTAGTGATTCTCTCAAAATAAATTTTAAATATTCTCTTACTCTTATTTTTGGAAGCACCAAAAATATATTTATTTATTTAAATATTCTTTATGACATCAATATGAAACCCAGTTTGGTATTGATTTATTTCATGTATATGATGGTTATATGTTTCATACCCCCATTGAATTCTTGATTATGAGCATATTATGATGTGTTGGGGCCCTATAATTACATATTTCTCAAATTAATTTCATAATGTGATGTATCATAGGATATTATGTGTATTTTTCATAAACATGATTCTGTTTTTGTTCACATTGTATAAAATGATTATTTGTACACATAAGAATTTTGTAAAAATGATGCTAGCATTTTTCACCACTTTTGTATAGGATTTTACCACAATGTTATAATTTTTCCTTATTATGCTTATGAAATATTCATTGTATATTTAAAATTATTCCCTCATGTTTATGATTATGATCTTTTTCTTAATATTTTATGGTCATTATTGGTCTCACCCATGTATTATATTGATTCATGTTCCACATTCCTATGATTGACATACAATTATTCCAAATTATATTATTATAACTCATTTCTATTTTATGATCATTTGAATCAATTTATGACCTTATGTTATTATTTATTAATATACCACATAAATCCTTATGATAACTCCATGTTTTAAATCCATGATACCTTGTTGATGTCTCAGTGTCTCATATTGATCATGTTTCTCGTGTTTCCCTTTATTTACCCTTGTTGGAATTTTAGATCACCTATTATTTTATGTTTATACTCATGTGATTTCATGTATTAATATGGTTTTGTTCAACATATACGAAACCTTTGAATATTTATTTGAATATTTTTTCTAATACAATATAATTTGATATTGTAATATGTAACTAGTTCCCGAATACACTGAAACATTTTTCTTAGGAGTTAGTTGTTTCCATGTGATGTATAAAAAGTATGCGTGTTAAGATTAAAAACAAAAGGTTAGGTATATGGGAATCTCAATTGGTGTTATTGAAAAGTTCAGTTATTTTTTGGAATTAATATTGAGTTAAATTTGGGTGTGTAACCTTATATTGAGAACATTAAGAACAATTGTATAAGGTTATGTATAACCAGTTTGACCATGAAGGTTTAACATTTTATGGACAATTATTTTTATTCATATAATAACTATGTCATGGTTTATGTTGAAGATAACATTAAGTAATAGTATTATTTTTTGTTTTAGTTATAGAAAACATGTGTTCATGATTCATTTTACATATATAGTTTTATTTTATAACTACATTACTTTTATTAATATTTTTACTTTAAAATCATCATGGTAATTAAATCATTGTAATCTGATGGTTAACAAAGTGTGATATATGTTTTCATAGTCAAAAAATTATAACATATAGCCAAAAAAAGTAATTTCATATAGTATTTAATGTGAAACATAAAATGAATATTGAAATATCATTTTTTCACAAAAATAATTCTTTGTCATTAATTTTTAATTTAAATTATAATTTTCTTAATTTCTGAATTTTTTTATCATATTCTTTGTACATGTTTTATTACTCAAACAAATTCATTTTAAAACATTAATAGCATATTTTATAATAAAATAAAATTAGGAAATATTTATTAGTTTAATTTGAGAATGTAATTACTACTATTTATAGTGTCTTTTTATCAAAAAAAGGTTTCAAAATTTTGATAATTTATATTTTAGAAAAGTAAAATTTTCATTGACACAGAACTATAATCACAGTGTATAATGTTTTTTAAAAAACCTCTTTTCATAATTCTGTTTTTTAAAATATAAATTTACTTTAATTAGAATAATAATTTCATAAATTATATTTTTAATAAATTTATAAATTATAAATTATAAATCATATAACAAATGATATATTAATACAATTAAAAATGTTACCACTCATAACAAAAGAAATAGTTTTTATTCTACATAATTTTTTTTCAGGTATTTTATTATTTTATTCAAAAGTTATGTTTCTAAATTTTAGAATTATTTTTTGATAAAATGAACTTATTTTTTGAAATATTCTTGTTCAAGTTATTTTATTAAATTTTTTTAGTATTTTTTTTAAAATTTTGATTAAATAGTAAATAGGAAAAAATCAAAAATTTAGAAATACTATAACTTTCATAAAATAAACATGACATAAGGATAAAATAAAATTTTATAAATCCTTTTAATAAACCAAATATTTATTTAAGGATTAAAATAATTCATTTTACAATAATATTTTGAATTTATAAACCTATGTTGTAACTTTTGGAACCTATTTTACATTTTTTCTAATAATAACTATTTTTCATTCTTCATCATTGAACAAATGTTTACAATATTCCATTCAGAATTATCATGGTTTCAAATTAAAATAACCCTAAATTATTAAAAAAATAAACTATTAAATACCATTGGGATCCGTAATATTCATATTACTTTTCCTAAATAATAAAATAAATAAATTTTAACCCAAAATACCCCTCTCCTCAACTATAAATACCTCATCCTTCTTCTCTTTGAAAATCACTTACCATACACCTCTCAAAGCCCAATATCAACCAAATTAGACTCTAGTAATCCTTTTATTATCCTTATATATTTTATAGAGTCACTCAACCAAAATACTTCAAGGATTTATCAAAAGACTAAATCTCATACTAAGATGTAACCCTGATTCTTCTTCATTGTTTTCTTGTTATCTTTTTATTACTACTCTCGAAATCAATTTACCATTTTATAAATTCATAAAATATTTATTGTATAAGTATATAAAATTTTGTTATAATTATATTGTAATAAATATTTTAATCTATTCACTTAATATACTCTCTCTCCCCCCTCTTTTGATACACCCCTTTAATGGTCGGTTTCAGCCACCTAAGAAGAGGTTGTAAATGCTATATTTAACATCACCTACATGGATGGTTAGTATAGATTATGTAATACAGACAAATATTTAATTTTTTAAAATATTATATAAAAAATTTACACTTTAATAAATTATATATAATCAAAATATATATAACAAAATAAAAGGGATAATTTAAAATAAAACATTCCTTTAAGACATTTGCCCTTAAAAATTGTAACAATCAAATTGCAATGATTTTCAATAATCAAGAAAGAAAAAAATGGAATATAATTCAGTTTTGGATTCTTGGTTTAATAAAAATAATTTTATTATACTATAGAAAAAATGTGATGAAATATAAGAGGATATATAGTAAGGGGAACTCTCAAACCCAACTCCTTCTTTTGGATTATCCTAATTTACTTTGTATTTTCCTTCAAATCACCTCAAATAACTTCTCAATGTACTTTTAAATTTTTTCCCATTACTTTTTCTATGGATATTAATTCTTATACTTCATTGAGATCATTTTAATGCCACCTATAATTACTTTTCAAAATACTTTAGATTCTAAAAAATATCAATAACTCCTTTTATGTTGTTTTATCTTCTCACCATAACCCATGATCCTTTTATGCCAATATGTAAGGTCTAAAAATATATTTTCCATTCTTATTTTGGGAACCTCAAAGTTTATTCATTGAAATATTTATTTCTACATCTATATAAAATCATTTTTATGGGTTTATTTCAGACGTATGATTATTATTTTTTTCCATGTGGCAGGCATGATTATGATAATATTATGATGTGATGGGTGGGATCAAAAATATATATATAACATCAATTCAATGGTTACTGTTATTTATATAATTATATTATGTGTATTATAAGTGCACATGATGTTCCAATTTTTCACATTTTATGTTTTGATGATTTTTACACATATGCTACTTATAAACATAGTACTAGATTTATTAACAACATATTTGTGAGATTTAACCATAATAATAAAATGGTTCATTATTATGAATATATAGAAATCCATGTCTCAATAAAATAATTCTATAATTTATATTATTATGATCCTTTTCATAATATATGATTGTGATGATTATTCTCACATGTACAATATTAATCCATGTGTAGAATTACTATAACTTACATATCATTATTCAATTTTCTATTTTTTTATAACCCATTCTTCTCTTATGATACTATGATTCACTTGGTGACATTTTGTATTCCACATTTATATAGAATTTAATTCCTTATTATTATTATATATTATGATTCCATGGTCACTTATTAAATTATAGTATCCCATATAGATCTCATTTCTCATGTTTCCCTTTATTTCCACTTACCGATATTTTATCTCACCCTTTCATTGATATTTTTAATCAGGTGATCTCATGTACTAATAAGGGTTAGGTAAATATATAGGAGTCCAATGATAAATTATTTTATTACATTTTTGTTGTATTATATACTTTGATGTTTTATTATGATCATATTTCCCAAAGACACAAAAATTTTAATTATCAGAGTATGTTGTATTTCATTAGATATATGAAAAGTATGTATCATGACAACTAGATATGAAGGTGAGTGAATGGGTATGTATCAATTTTAATCTTTTTATAAGACATAAAAACAATTGTATCACGAATTTCTTTATTTATTCTCTTTAGAAGCTCTTCTTGTTGTGTAAATATGAACAAGCAGTCTTTAAGAGTGTTATTATGAACATTTCACCTTCTACATGGTTCTACTTAATTTATTTGTAAATTATTTTTTAGAAACCTCTAATGAAAGTATATATATTAATTTGAAGTTACTACTTTTCCATTACACTAACCTTCAGTTATTCTTCCTACAGCATTATAAATTTCTCTATATTAGTTGTCTAAATAGTCAAACAATCCTTTGAAAATAATTCTTCATGTTTTCTATTTTCACTTGTCTTATTGAGATAATTTTTCACCACAACAAATTTTTTCAACATTATAATGATATGATATTACTTTTAAATTTATACACATGTATTTTTTTCATGTTTTCATTCTATAACCTATTTTTTACAAAAATATAAATAGTTCATAAATTTTTGTGTAACTCTCATCATTAAAATCTTAGTCTTATTTTGGTAACCTTATTTATTCAGATTTTTTCTCATGGTTTACCCAACATCATTCACTAGTTTCAATGGTTATATCACTTTATGGTTTTAAGATGAATACTTGGTTACTTTCATCCATAATTCTCATTAATAATGATGACATGTAATAAATATTGCATAGAAATTCCTTAGCGTATCAAATATATTTATCATTGAAGGATTTGTAAAATATGGTTATTTAATTATCCTAGGATTTCTCATCCTAAATGTAGGACTTAATAGATTTATAGGTATTGAACTATAATTATAGAAGTCTAATTCTCTATTAATAAACCTGTTACAATGCCATAAATGACCCACATATATTGGTTTTCTTCTTAGGAGTTCATGTGGTCCAAAATTATCAGAATTGAAATCATTTTATTTTAAAAAAAATTCCCAACTAGTTGGGAATCTTTTGGAGAAATTCATTTTTATAAATTTTTCTATCCACCATTTACATGACTATAGGATCTTAATAATTTTATCTCATCCTACTTTGTGAAATTATTTCTTCAAAACCTAAACTTTCCTGTAAATTATAGTTAGTTAAATAAATAAATTTTAATGTTGATAATACCTTTTCATTTGGGGATACTACTGATTGATTTTTTAATAATACCAAGAAATTATTTCAACAAATCAGAACTATTTAATAATAATAATATCTTTTTTAACTAGGAGTTGAAACATACTATTTATATATTTATTGTAAAAACTCAATATATGATACTTCTAGTTTATCCAGCATGACCTCTAATTAGAGACACAATATAATGATTTTGTTCTTCTAGTATCCAATCAACATCACCTTTTCTTTAAAAAAATTAAAAATATTGAATATTATCTCCAAGGAACATATCTTTTTCTTGTATTAATGTTTTGAGAACCTTGAATTTTAATCTTTTACTTCATGTTATGCATCTATAACATCAATTCAAGACATTTTATTCTTCTCCAATACATGGATATTTTCATCAATATTTTTTCCATTATCTATTTTCTCACTCACGGATTCTTGTAATGTTTCTTCTACCAAGGAATAATTTTATTTATTAATTGAAAATTATTTTTCCTTAAAACTAATTGTTTTTTTATTAAATTTTAGTAACACCCCTAGATTTTGATATATATTCTATTTAATAAGATCAACTTGTTTGGTGGATTATAACACACACAACATAGAACTAAAATAAATCGTGATGTGTTTTAAGATAAATTTATAAGTTTGAAAATATAATTATTGTAATGTAGAATTTTAGATAGAAGGTATAAATAGGGGAAAATATATTATTAAATATATATAAATATAAAAAATTGGTAATACACTGATAAAATTCAATTGGTACATCTAAATAAAAAAATTCAATCATTTTATACACAAAAATATATTTTAACAAAAAATTCTCATTAATGATTTATTCATTTATTATGGAAACATAATTGTTTTAGTTTAATTTATGGATGGTATAAATAATAAAATAAATAAAAATCCATCCAATGGTTGTTATGATCAATGTCATAAATTTATATTATGCATAAAAGATACATTTTTCTTAAAATTAGATTTTTTGTTAGGTGTTCTTGTATTAAATTTAATTTTCATCACTTTTAAGAATTAGAGATAATAAAATTATTTCCATATTTTTAATCAAAATTATAAAATAATTTAATGGGTTCAATTTAATTTTTAAGTATAAAATTAAGTTTCCAAGAAAAATATTAATTACCACTATAAAAAAAATATTTTTCAAAGAATGATACTTTTCAAAAAAATATATACCATTTTAAATTAAACGGATAAGTGTTAAATTAATACTATAATGTAATATATAAAGATTTATATATAAACTAACACTTATTTAATTTTTAATCAATGCAAATAATATTTCAAAAACTTAATGAATAAAAAACATTTTTCTTCAAAACTATTTTTCTCTACATTATATGTTTAAATTTAAAAGTTTATTTTCTCATATTTAAACTTTTAACTAGATTAAATTGAGTCAAATTTGGATTCCGAATGATAAATTTGGTCATAAGTATCATCTTATATTATTATTGACAAAATAATTACCTTGATTAATGTTTAATCAAAACAAAAAGTGTTACAGATGGGTAATATAATGTGGCTATAATTTTACTAAATCAAATTGAACCTTATAACATCAACAATACTTCTTCTCGATTATAAATTAAATCCCACATGGCTCACAAAGCTTTACTCGCCTACATAATATAACTATCTTAACTCACCTAACCCACCTAACACCCATGATATTTCATTCTTACCCCTTACCTAATAATTGTTTCTATCGAAAAGCCCATATTTTTCATCAATAAAAAGACCTAAAATATACCCATTCTCTCATAAATATATATTAAAACCCATTTTATCATAAATTTAATCTCCATATACCTCTAAAAATACCTCCTAGGGAGTTTCTAAGGATGAAAGGAGACATCCTAAAGCTTTAAGAGTCTACCAACCAAGGTAAGGGATGCCCTCCCTCCTCTTCTCAATTTAAGTGCTTTCTTTTTTTTATAATTCTTATTTTCATGTGATTATTCTTACATGGGTTCATAATAGAACCATCTACGGTCAAAATTATTCCTCATTAATGATATTCTACTTTTATCTCTCATTAAATCCATTTTATAATCCCTTTTGTGTACTCACCATGCTTCTGAAATCACTCCATGATTTTCCTTTGTTATTTTCATGATATGTTCCTTATTATTTCCATGTGATTATAATTAAATGTGTTCTTAATCAACCCATTATTGTCCAAAATATTCCATATTGATGAGATAATACATTTATCACTAATTAAACAAATTCCAAAATCCCTTTTGTATGATCATCATGATTCTAAAATAACTTTTTTATTTTCCCTTTCATATTTTAATATTGTGTTACCTTTAATTTATATGTGATTATTCTTCCATGTGTTAATACTAAACCTTTTACTTTAAAAATTATTCCATATTGATGATATAATTCCTTTATCTCTCATTAAACCAAATACATAATTCCATTTGTATACTCATCATGATGTCGAAATCACTCCTTGATTTTGATTTCCATATTTTCATTTGTGAATACTCCTTACTAATATCATTTAATGGCTTCCATATATATGAAAAATTATTTTTCTGATTATATAATTCCTTATATGAGGCCCATATTCCATACTCATGGGATAAAATGAAACACTCATATGATCTTTTTATAGACTTGGAACACATACTGATATTCATATAAATGGTGTGTGGTGATAGTGCTTCAATGAACTGGGTTAAGAATTATTATATTAAGATTAAATGTTTATGGTACACTATAAACATTAAATGGTTCAATTTTATGATACCTTGGAAACATTCCATAGTAATGTTTTTTGGTCCCCTATTGAACAACATTGGTAATATGTTGTTTATTCCCTCATAGAACTCCAATGCATAGGGTAAAGGATTAATCATTATAGATAACATGTTTATAATACTCTAGATGGAATCTTTGGAAATTTTTTTGAAACCATTTAAACAAGATTTTGTAATTTTTTAGGATTCCTTAGTGAAAAATAGTGGTAATATTATTTTACAACACCTGATTGATGAACATTAGTAATATGCTAATGAAGGCCTCGTGTTTCAGTAATACTAACACTTTCGTGTTATGAATCGGGTACTTATATTCATGTTATATTTTATGCTCTTATGCCCAAATTCATAGGTTATGCATCATTTCTTACCGAATATGTTCACTTATGTTATGATTTAATTATTGAACCCTTATGGGAATTTATTATCACCCATTCCTTTAGATAAATGTCCCTAGAAAATATTATGTAGTGACATTATATAAGATGGGATAAAAAAACATATTTAAAGAGTGAATATTCTGTGGAGAATATATGGTGGAATTTAAATACGTATTATGGATAAATTATCTTATATCATAGTGAAAGGAAAATATACATTAGATGATAAATACTTGGGATTTATTAGATAAAAATTTTACCTCACTATCTAAAACTATAAATATAAAATGTATTGGGAATTTTTTAATGAAATTTTTCTATACATCATGTAACTATGTGGTGGTTATGTCTAGGGAATTATAGTCGGTATTATAGTAGGATTTAGATAATTTTATAGGCTTGGATTCTATTGGTTGGGGATATTTTAAGAGTAATAAATATCCCCAAGGGTTGATATGTTAATTTTGACCATAATTTCAAATATATAGATGATGATTTAAATTAGATATTATAATATTGAATATTTAATGGATCTATTGTGAAAATACTAAGGATTAGTCTAGGTGGAAAGTCAACGTGTCGGAAAAAACAAAAAAATATTGGTCAATTTTTGAGTATGTGGATTTTCAAGAAATTAAATACCAATATAGATACTGCAAAAAGGATACAGTTCTGGTACAGATTCACCTTGGGGTAATCATCTTGAAAAAGGTCAGTTGTGTATCAACTCGATCTTCACTGAGTTCATTTTGAGTGAGCATAAGACTGCACACATATCTACACACTACCAAGGGATATGATTTAGTCAATCACATTCTATTTATGATGGACTAGGAAGGATTTTTTATGTTAATAAATTTAGTCAATGACTAATAGAGAAGCCAACCTAAATAAACCAATATTGAACCAATAAGGATTTGGGACTAAAATAACTATGCACTAATATGATGGTGATAAGGAGTAAGAAATTTTGAGTTTGAATTTTTTATAAAATTATCATAAAATAATTATTTTATGATATTAAATCACACTTTTTAACACCTTTTGGTAGTATATATAGATATATTAAGAAGTAATTGGTTTAACAATGGGTTTCATGGACAATGTAGGGATTGTACCAAAAAAACCTAACAATGTAAGAACCTGAGTGAGAAACCATGTGTTTATGTCAAAAAAGCTATCTAAAATTATGATAAAACATTATAACATAGTATGATTCCAAAACACACCAAGGTAGATAAGGATAGAGTCACTTAGAAGTTTAGGTGATTAATTTGATTAAGGAAAATGTTTCATTTCCTACATGTAAAAATGTGGGAAGAAGTGCCAGGGAAGGTTGTATCAAAGAAATGGGAGATGATTTTTGGGTTAAAAACGAGGTAATAGAGTAAATAATTTCAATGGAAAAATGAAGATTTCCAGGGACATGGTGAAAGAGGTTTTTGAGTAATAGAGAGGGTTGAATAGAGGTACAATTGGGAGACTATATACTTTGGATTAGTAATGAATATTGTGGAAGAAATCTTAAATAAATGCAGTGACATGTCATAAAAATTGTAAGTCAATAATAAATGAATGAGTAATCATGCATGAAAATGATAAAATGAACAGGTGGAAAACATATAATATATAGTACAACAATCATTGTTATAATGAAAATAAGAATAAATAAATAAATTACTCCTACCCCAAGGGGCATCCCACGTATAAGTTCAGTCGCTACACCAAACTCTTATATCCAATCCTAGTCCATAAAAGAATACAACATAAATCATGATCCAAGGTCCCGTCCAGTAACCAAGATATCTATCTGAGTATCAATTGGAATCCCAAAAAGGTTATGAGATACAATCAATTGGAAACTAAAAATGGTGTCTAAACAAATCCAAACAGTGAATATAAAATTAGACAGTTTTCAGAGTTATTAGATGTAAAGTAATGCGATAAATAATAAACACATGTCATGCTCTGGTTCCTCCAGTGATACACGGTTGAGTAGTCATGCTTCTTTTTAATATGGAATATCTCTAAATAGTTCTTATCCTATATATATTTTAATAAATGTATATAGATAAATATAAATTGATACAAATGCATCGGGGAGTACCAGAGGCTTACATCCTAGGAATCCAAATAGTGAATAGATATGTTATGGTTATCATACTTTAAATAATAACTATCAAGACAAAGATAATAATAAATAAGTATACACGGTGTAACCAAGCCTTCCAAGACTTCATAGGATTGAGACAACTCATAGTAAAATTTATCTATAGGGGTCTGAGTGTAATCCAAAGGATAAATCCTTAAAATTGGATGGTAAGAGTTTCTAATAGAGTATATGGAGTCTCATCCCAATTAATCTCAGTATATTCCTGATTTGGAGCTGAATGAGTTAATCCTTAGCATCGCATGTCTGAGGAAATAAAGCTAAATCCAAGGAGATAATCTAAGGAATTTAAAAAAATGGATAAGAAAGTGATTCATCGGTACCATGTTGAGTAATTCATATAAAGTTAATACATTTGATGAACACTTATGTGGTATGACATTAAATGTCTAGACTAATGAATCGGGATGGTATCCTCTAAGTCCCCAAGTCATTCCCTCAATAATCTAATGATCAAACAATTCTGACCACTCCTTTAGTAATAAAAATGTCCAAAAGAAAAAGGTGCCTTGTATTTATTAAATAATAATAGGATATGGGAAATAACAATGTCAATTAACCATTTTATTCCTAATTATTTCATTAATAATTACATTTATAAATAATAATGAGGTCAAATAGTGGTATTTAACCATTAGAAAAACTATTTAATTCAATTTTTTATTTGAAAAATTAGAGGCAAATAGGTATCCATGCATTTATAAAATAAAACCATTTTTTTAGTCATCTCCCTAAAAAGTGAAAAAATAATATATGAGTAGATATACCTAATGATAATTCAAATAATAGGTTTTCTAACATTTAAAACATTTATGTTTTTACAGGAGTCAAGCCTAACATATCTAAGCAGTATTTTGGTTGATTAAAACCAACAACTAACAAGAAAAATAATGTTTTACACACAAATAGGCATCCAAAGATGAGGCTACAGCTAAAAACCATGTCATCGGGGTCTAGATAACATAAATTTTAAGATCTGCACATTTAGTTTAAGGTGTTTCATAAATTAAGAGTGATGCTCGGAAATACTGGCACATGACACAATGACTTATTTTATAAGTGATACAACTTTGAGGGACAATCATAAAAACCACCAACACCATTCCTAAGATGATTAACTTGTCCAATATCAAGCTTTAATTCGAGATGTAATGAGAAAAATCAAAAAATCAGACAAATAATTTGGAAAACCATGTGGATTAACCATTCACCTACAAATGCTACATTAAACACATGGTACCTAAGCCACAAAAACTCAATACACACTTACACTAAGATGGAAAACATAAAGATGATGATTACCAAATTCTTTATAACCCAAGACTTGATCACATAATCATCTCTTTCATCATCTTGTTAATGGAACTCCCCACTGTATCTTATAACTTTTAATAGAAAATTATGAGCTATGCTACTCTGAGTGTTATAATTTTCAATTGAAATATGGCTCTAGAATCTTAATGAAAATTATAACCTGATTCTCAACTTATAACCCATTTTGTCACAAGAGAACTCTAATATTGTTCCTTGATTAGATTGAAATAATTGAATTTCAATTGACTATGATTAACTGGTCATGTTGGATTTTCCTTGAAAATCCTCGGCTGACCCTCACACTGTACATATATCCTTTGATGAGGTATTTAAAGTGGCCTCACACAAACTAAATTCAACTAAAAATAAAAATTATATTGTAACCACCTTTTTCCTAATACTCTAAAAAAATTGGTTATAACTATCAAAAAATTATAAAACCTTGATTCTGATGAATTTAATTCTAAGGTCCCCTAAGGTCATTTTGAGCTTTCTTACCAAAGTTCATAACAAAATTTAGATGTTATCTCAGTATGAACGATTCCCCTAATAAAATTTTTCACCAGTCCATGGTACCAATATTGTCACTATCCCGATCAAGCATCCATATATAGTTATAAGTTACTCTCGTATTAAGGGGAAAATCAATATTTTCACAAAAATCTACAATCCAAACCATATATGGAATTTACTGAGGATTCCATTTGTTATTTGATCCATTTAATCAATGGAAAATGAGATCCAAAATGTCTTCCCGATGACTGGTCTCAAGATCCCCCAACTATTATCATGTGAAGGTAAACCACTAGGCATAAATGTTCTTCCCATCACCTTAGGATCGTAATTTTTTCCACCACAATGAAATGACTTCCTGATTATCAAAAACCATGTACAGATATAACGGATGGCTTGGGAAATAACCCATTCATCTTGAATGCTAATTCAAAAATCACTCATCACTCATTACAATACCCAGATAATAGTTTCAATGGCATTTTTGGATTCCATGTTACAATGAGGATCACCACCATTTAAGGGCCACTCGCATACTATGCACCATAGAGATTATTTTATGTTTTTAATCAAATAAATCTCCAAAGTATCTCTCCCATAAACTAATAAAATCTATTTTGTTAGATAGATTGACATAAAATTGATGATTTCTCAATGTAATCAGGACGATGTCATGATATGGAGAATGATCGCCTCTTGAATTTGAGTGTACTATGAATTTATCAATAGTAACATATAGATCCCTCTAAGGAATGATCCCATCAAAATAGGCCATACCTGCCTTTATTTATCCTCTAACACCACACCTCCCGACATTTCATGTCAATTTTCATCTATGGGTCAATTGCCTTATGAAATCTAGTCTATTCTCATGTTAGACATCATCCTTGGCATATCCTTTAAATTTTGGTAAACTCTGGCTCATAATACCAATACGAATCTCATATGAAACTGTTATTCCTTGGAACTTACCCACCTTCTCACTGAAATTCAATTTAAATAGTTATTATGTGATGTAGGCATGAACTCATATTTCCATATACATTAGGTGTACATCCTATACAACCCAATTTAATAACCTACTCAGGATCCAATTATTTATAAATAAATGGGGTTAGGAATACTATTCTACTAAAAACATCAGTATTAAAACCCACCAGGATCTCCCTTAGAACTACTCTTCAAAATAGGGTACCTACCTATGCCATGATTTAAAAAATAATATATTGCTTGATGACATAATTTTGTAATAAAAAGTGTCAACCACTTAACTACTTATCAACTGGGTCAGGAATCTGAATAGTTCTACCCATTTAATCTAGTCTTAGTTTATAACCACTCAGGTTTGTTCCTTGAAAATAAAGGCATCATCATTGCAATATTTCAAAACCCAAGTACCTTTGGTACATCGTTATTGATTATATCATAAAATCAAGATCATTTCCTTTCAGGAAAACATTATCCCTAGTCTAAAATCACTCATAGGTTTCACAAGAACAAACTAAATGATTACCTACTAGGGTCTGAGTCAAAAGTAAGGGAATCAAGGTCTCCCACAAATCCCTAAGGTCTTAATAATGAGAAACACATCCCCCTGGAGGCCATTTGTCAGATGGCATATAATTCACATATGACTCAAATAAAAGAGTTAACAGAGGAGATATATAGTAATCATGAACCTATAAGGGTCAAAACCTATTGACACATGCATAATGACATTGACTTCCATTCATTGAGATACTAGGCCTTGATCATCATTGTGCATCAAAATAGAGTAGTTCTCCCTGGAGAGTTACAATATCAATGTAGAAGGTAAAATAGGTAACACTCACCAGGTATCATCATACCATAATACACCCTTGAGTTTTAACTGTCTAGATAACTACCCGCCAACCTGGGGGTTTCAATCATTATCTAAGAGTCCAAACTTAGTCCTACAGTTAAGGAATATCACTTAGAATGCCTAAGGCTCATATCAAAATTCTTCCATTTCCTCATTTTGAAGGGTGAAACTACCCGATATAACCTTTACTTTTAACGTAAGGCATTGATCATTAAAACTTGGGTTATGCTTAAAGGATAACTAGGCTCTAATACCTAACTGTTAAGTTAAAGAAACATTAAGAAAGAAGCCAATTAATACCTATGGAAACATTCACATTCCAATTCAAGGTAACAATTTTCATACTACACATAAATAAAAGCTGTAACTAAGAAGACCATATTAAGGTTTCAGGTTTATGGAATTTAACTGATGCTCATTTATTATGAAACTTTTAGTTTTCTCACATATAAGGTGTATCAAGTACCAGTTACCAAGGAAAATTGTATTAAGTACTTTATTTTGCTAATGCCACAAGGGAACATAGGAATGTTATACCAAACATCCTTTCAAGCATTATTTATTTACCTAATATCTATCACAATTTATAAAAATTATTTTATAAATTTTTTTCATCCATTTTATTTATTCTTAATTCATTACAATAGTATTTTTTAAATAAAATTTAAATTTTTAAGCTATAGAGTAAAATACCTTGTAGGTTGTAATTGGAATTTTAATTAACTAATAACTCTTATAAGTACAGATCAAATGTAAATTTAAAAGGAATTTATTAATTAAATGGGAATGTTCAAGTAATCTTCCACCATATGTTTATATTTATTCACAATTAAGTGGATATAGGCACTTTAAATAACCATCCCATTTTATAAGCATACCCCCATTTGTTAAAGTACCCAATCACAAGAAGAAGTAAAGGTGACCTCTAGGGGTCCCATAATACTTACTTGGTTCTATATAAATTAAAACTTATAGTGATTTTTTATTGAAGATTAATTACACCTTTAGAGGGTTTGTCACATAATAATACCATGTCAAGCCTTACATACTTGGTTCGAGTCTAATTTATCTCATAAGCAACATTCCCTAGCTAGCCTATTTGTGTCTTGTTCTGTATTTAAGGATTCATTCATATGGTTCATCATGCCCAAATTATATGTGTTCTATCTGTAATATAGGAAACCATTCTCTCTAATAATATCAATTTATCAAATATCATGGTTCAGTTAGATGAATTACCATTCCCAATTTATAAAGGTACTTTCTATTGTAAGTTACAACTAACATTCATGTAACTACAACTGTGTTTTTTACCTTTTATCTCAAAATACAGAAATTTTATATATAACTGTTTGATTTTATGGGTTACCTTTCCCAATTTATAATGGTCGAAATTATTTATAAATTTTTATTAGAACTCTTTTAATCCCAATAATAAATGTTTCAACCCCTGAAACCAATGTTCCATTGGTCAAACAAATCACTATTGGTTTAGTTATGGTTCGACCATAAAGATATATGGGAAAACTCCATTTAGGTTTATGCAAAAACATTAAGAACTAATCATATATAATAATTATAATAATCATGATTCATATACCCCAAATTAGGTATACGAATAAGAGTTCTAATAAATTACACAAGCATGGAATGCAAATTATCATGTATCCGACAATCAAAAATGAAACAAACATGGAATGAGATATGCATGGAATGTGAATCTCTATGTGCCTAAAATGATATATATCGTAATAATTACTTCTTATACCAGGAAATGTAAAAAATACATAAATTAGTAAGCAGAAAAAATACACTAAATCACTTGAGGTAAAATATCATTCAACCTTAATAGAGATATTTTAAATAATCACATCCTAAGAAAATTGGTCTTTCCCCCATGTGTGGGTTAGATGGACCCATACATGAGCTATTCACTAAGTGCCAAAAAATTCTTAGTCTCATGTATACCATCCCAAAATAGTATGAAAAAGAGAAATAATTCTCGTATACCACTTTGTAGAGTCCCAACCACGAATCTTCTGAAACGGTGCCCCGGGCCAGTTGACCACATGGACTCAAGAGTTCCTCCCCATAAGCCGGAGGTTGTGACTAACTGTGAGTGTCAAATTGATGTATAGTGGGGAGACTATAACCTCACGATCAACAATGAATATAGTAAAATAATTCATATATAATTCAATGGAATATCATAACAACTGAAGATCAATAATAAATGAATGAGTAATCAAGCATGAACATTCTACAATGCACAAGTGGCAGAAGTATAGTATATAATTAAATAAGTAGATATATAATGACACCATGAATAAATAAATAAAGAAGTCCAATCCCAAGGGGAATCCTGAGAACATGATCAGCTAATACACCCAACTCACATATCCAGTCCTAGTTTTTAAAAGTAGACCATGTAGAGAATAGTCCAAGGTCCATCCTGCAGCCAAGAGATCTATCTGGGAACCAAACAACGGACCAAACAGGGTGTAAGATAACAAAGTAGGCCCCCACCAATTGATTCTAAATCATTCTAGTCTATTAATTTAAAAGAGGGATGTGGGTAGATTTATCAAAAGTAAAGTAGTAAAAGAAATAATAAACCCGTATCACATTCAGGTTCCTCTAAGGATACCTACCCCACTACGACAACTTTGGCCTTAGAAGGAATATCTCCGAACATGTGTCATCATGTATACATTTTCATACATGTAAGAAGATACATATGGAAATATATACATGTAATGGAGAGTACATGATTCTTACAACCTAGTAATCCACATGGTAAAAAGATATGTTAGGGGTCTCATACTTAAAATAAGGAACATCATTATAAATATAATAATAAAAAGGACCCAATATGTAACCAATGCATTCATTAACTTAGAGGGTCAACCCAACTCATAGTAATAACTCTGGTATCCTTTCAATAGGGGTCTAAGTCAAATTCATAGGATAAATCCTTGGAATTATAACAAAATATTTTCTACCCGAGTCCGGGGAGTCTTATCCTAAGTAATATAAAACCAAGCATGATTTTGAGTTCAAGTAGGTGATCATTATCATTGTATGTCCATGAAAATCTACAAGAATCCAATAAGATAATCAAAGGAATTCAAAAATTAAATATAATAAAGTGAATTATAGGTACCATGCCATGTTATTCACATAGATTTTACACATTGACCTAACCCTAGTATGGTATCTCACTCATCAATTGTTCCAATAAATCAATGTGGCATCCTTTGAGTACCCAAGGAATTCCCTCAGGAATACAAGGATGGATCAAGTATCACCTATCCTTTAATAATAGAAATTGTCAAAAGTATAAGGAACATTTAATTTAAAAAATAATAAGAGGACATGAAAAAAATCAAGTCGATTTCACCATTTGACTTATAATAATTCCATTTAGAATTTCATTTATTAATAATAATGAGGTTTGATAGTGGTATTCAACACTTTAACAACCCATTTAATTCAATTTCATCTTTTTTAAACCAAAAGAAAGAAATTCTCCACGCATTCTTAAAATAAAACCACTTCATTAGTCAAATTTCTCAAAAGTGATAAAATAAAATGTGATTAAGAATTCCTTATTATAATTAAAATAATAGGTTTTCCAACATTTAAATTAATTCTATTTTTTAGGCATCAAACCATAAATTCCTAAGAATTATTTTGGTTTATTACAACCAATATATAACTAGGAAAATAATAGGGCCCTTTGAAAGGGGTGTTCCAAGTTGAGGTTTTAATCTCTAGCCATTCTAAGGGGGTTTAGAGAAAATCAAGTGTAAGGTATAGGAATTTACTTTACGGTGCTTCATAAATTTAGGATCAATGCCTGGAAATTACGGTATATGGATTAAAGGAAAATTTTATAGATGGAGAAATTTTGAGGGAAAATTATATAAAACACCAACCTCATGCTTATGATGCTTCATTAGTCAAATAATAGGGTTTTATTTTAGCAAAAATAAGGTAAATAAATGAATTAGATAAACACCCTATGAATATGGTAAAATTAGCTCACGTTAAAATACCATCCAATATGTAGAGATAGACAAATGAATCAAAAAATGGAATTGAAGAGCTTACTGATAAACCTCTGTTACACCTTATGACATTATATTCATACCAAGAATGAGGGATATCCATGGAAACTTAGGGAAGATGGAGAGGGAGAGATTGAGTGTATGACCACCTATGCTTGTGAGAAATGAGGAAGGAAAGGGAGAAACAAAATATAAAGGAGGTAGGGGGAAACTAGAATATCATTCTTTTTAAATGGGTTTAGGGTTTGGCTAAATGATTTTCTAAACCGTGTACCTAACCATGTGCCTCTACTGGTTACGTGGCACTAAAAATGTGGGCTAAGTGAATGTTTTTATGAACTAGGTATAACCCATAAAACTACCTCTATAATTTACTACTAGCCTCTTGAACAGTTACTTATGCTCCTTCACATGGTTTTTTAATCTGTTCTTATCCTCTTTAGGGTCACAGGGTTACTACTAACCTTGCAATAACTATGTTCCTGAGTTTACTCTTCTCTAAACTAAGTATTTAGATCATGATGATCCTAAAACTCATCTGATCACCTCATAAACCTTTCACATCTTAAACCATATCTAAAAACAAGACTATAGGTGTTCCTACTATTGTATTTACATTCCAAATATTAGTTAAAAATTTGTCCTCTCTATTAAAGAAAAACTCAAATTCTATTGAAATTTTAAACCTGATCTGAAACACGTAATCTTACAAAATAGAGTAAATTTTTTTATTCATGACATAAAAATTTGGTATAATGGTTAATCATATATTTTTATTGATAAAATAATTTACATGATATATATTTAATCAATATTAATAAGTTTTAAAATATGTTATATAATATGGTTAAAATTTTATTAAATAAACTTAACACTTAAACAATCTAGAAGAAATTTTTCAGTTATATAGTCAATAACAAAAGTATAACTACCATTTAATTGCTAAACCAACTGAACCCATATAACAATCATGTTATTACATTCTTAACACTTACCTAAAATTCGATTCCATGTAAAATACAGAGTTCTTCACCTATAAAAGGAGATCCATTCCACCCATTCTCTAATATCAATCCATTCCAAACACCTTAAGCATGAATTTTATCTACTTATCACTCTTAAAATCCATCATAATTAGTTTTTAAGGTCTAAAGTATCCATAATAAAGCATTATGATGCTTCCAACAAGGTAAGTTATTCTATTCATCCTCTTTTCAATGCAATCTCTTCCTTTGTTATAAGACTTTTTATTTTAATGTGATTATAAATCCAAGGGTTTATAATTAACCCTTTACTTATAAATGATTTATTATTAATGAGATATTAATTTATCTCCCATTTAACCTTTTCTATAATCCATTTTTTTCATCTGCCATATTTTCAAAACCACTCCTTGATTTTTTTATGACATATTTTCTTGTTGTAAGCCCTCTGATTTCCATGTGACCATGATTCCATATCTTCATAATAAACCCTTCACCTTATAAATGATTCCTTATTGATGAGAGGCTATGTTTCCTTCTCATATAACCAATTATTTAATCCATTTTGTATACATATCATGCTAGTGATGTCCCTTTTTTTCTGTGTAATATTTTCATGTTGTACACTATTTAGTTTTCCTGTGATTATGCTTTCATGTGTTCGTAATCAACCATTTACTATTCAAAGGATTATGTATTTATGATATCTAAACTTTTTCCCTCATTAAACCCATTCCATAATCCTTTTTATACCTGTTATGCTGTCAAAATCACATCTTGATTTTGCATGTCATATTTTCATATTGTTAATTCCAATCTATAAATCATTCAAGGGTATCCATATAGATGTAAAATTAATTTATTTATTAAGTAATTGCTTATATGAAACCTATATTCCCTACTTATTGATTAAAATGACTTGTTCTTATGATATTTTTATTGATTTATTGAGAATAATGATAGACAAATGCTAGTTATTCACTAAGTAACACTTCAATATATTGTGTGAATAATTAATCTATAGAGATGACATGTTTTTCATACCCATGAAACATGCCTTGGTATTGTTTTATGATATATTTGAAACATTACTTCGTAATTGTCTAGTATACCATGGACAAAACCCCTGGAAATATGATTTTTGTTCCCAAATATTTCTCCAATTCATTGGGTAAAGATTTATCTATTACTATGAAATTTTTAGGACACCTTAGTCGTATGCCTTCATATTTTTTATGATACCTTGGAAGCATGCCTTGTTAATGTTCTATGATAACATGATGATATCTTTGTTATTAATCTTTTACAACACCGTAGTGATAAACATTGGTGATATTCTTATGAATGTATCATGTTTTTTAGAGCCACTCTTTCATGTTATGCCTTATATACTTATATTTACATCATGATTCAGGTTGTTTTTTTCACAATGATATGATGTTTCTCATTTTTTACCCTTGATTTTAACTAATGTTTTACTTTCTTTACTTATCCCTTACTTAGCTATTTCTCACCCTTAACTTTTGAAAAAATTTCCCTTGAAATATTATACAGTGATGTGATCTTAGATGGGAAAATAAATAAGTTTTTCAAGGGATTATCTTGAGTGGAGAATTTACAGGAGACGTTGAAGAATACTTATGCGTTAATTAGACAATAACATGGTGAAAACATTTTCTATTATATAATAAATATATAGAATTTATTAGTTAAAAATGTTTTCCCACTATAAAAAAATATAAACCTAGAAGGTATTGGAAATGTATTTAGTGAAATATTTCCTATCAATAATTTATTAAGGGGATGGTTATATTTGGGGTGTCAGACTTCATGTTATACACATAGTTGATGGATAAATTCAAAAATATAAGAAAATTCTTCTCCTAGAACCAACTTCCAATAGCATTTATCCTCATAATATAGATTCTCGACTGGATCAGTAGATTCTAATTTCCCTTTTTCATCGCAACTAAAATCATCAAAATGATCCTCTATAATAGATTTTCCAAATGATCACCCACTTTAATTTCCTTTATACAGTGGTTGATACTTAAACATTAAATTTTTCTACTTATTTTACTCCCTTTTTCATTTAGTTTATATGGTTTTCACCAATACCTTCATTTCATGTCTGATAGGTACAGAGAATAAATTATCCATCAAATTCTCTTTATAATTTTATTTGATTATTAAATTATTGTGTATTTGATAATAAAAAATTAGGAAAAAATAGATCCAATAATAAGATACTTGGTTGTTTATAATACTAATTATAGGGTATATGTGATCATGTATGAACAATAAGAGGGGGTGAATCAGCGTGCCAAACTTTTATAGAGCTTTACTTTCAAAAAAAAATTAATTATTATTATTCAATAATTTCCTCGATTAAGATATATGGAATATCAAAACCAGTAGAAATGTTAGTCCCTTATCTTCCCAATATCCTCTTACACATAAGGATATTATAGGCTCCTTCCTATTCTTCTTCGATTCCATCATATATTCTTTCAAGGTTTGGTATTGAATCCATTTCTCTTTTCTTCTTTAATAGTTGTTTCCTTTTTCTAGTTACGCCATTATCAAAGGCTTTTTTTATTTCTATATATATTATCTATATTATTATTATATATATATATATATATATTCAAAGGTATTGGGAATATTATTTACTTATTTTTAATAAGGAACTATGTGATTTGAAATTGCAATATTTCCTCATATTAAACTCATTAAAACCAATTCAAGATTTATATTTAAATATTCATTAAGAATCAAAATTTACACCTTCATAAGAAATTAAAAATATGAAAATATTCTTCAACAAAAACCATAGCTCTTATTTCTACTAAAATTTCATCCACATGTGTGTGGAATTATGATGTGGAACATCTATTTTCTTATGTGTAATTATGTTGTGAAACATCTATTTTCTTTTGTGGAAAAAACTCAATTAGCATTTCATGGTATCATATAATGACCTATGAAGTGAGAGTTATCACCATCGATATTATAATGAATCATGTATCCTTGATTAATCCTTGAAACACCCCAAATTTTTATGATATATTTATTTTTAAATAATTTGTTTCAATAGCTTGTGACACACACAACACCAAGTCTAAATAAATTGTAGTGTAGTGCTCCATTATAAAATATTTTTTAATAATAGGGTAAGAATAAGAATAACTAAATTATGATAAATTCATTATTTTTATATTTATAAAATAAATTCACTAGTTATAAATTGACGTGAAATAAAAATTAAATCATTCGAAAGTGAAATAGATATTTTTCCTTAAAAACGTTTTTATATGCACAATGTGTTTTTATATTAATAATTTAAATTAATCACTATTTTTGAATGATTTTAAGGAAATTCAAATTTTATTTCTTCAATAAAATTTTTTAACATTCATCTCATATTTTTTCGGTCAAGGGATAAAAACAAATCCATTTTTATGCTTAATGTATTTTTCTAAAGACGTTGTTTTCATTGCGTTTTGTGATATTAATTTTAAAAAGTATTTTTGATACTTATAGAAATTTAAACTTGAAAAATGGATTCCACATTTAGAATTAGGAAAATAAATTTTTTTAAATATGACCCAATTATTTTTTTTCATTATGAATAGTAACCATTGTAAATATTATTAAACTCACTATGGGTAAAACAGGTAAAATATAGTTAAACTTTTGGGATAAGGTGTTAAAATTTCTAAAAAAACATTCCTTTAGCCTATATTATGAGTTTATTTTGGAAATTAAATCTAATTTCATAATATATGGTCACTTTGTGCCATATTTATTTGATTATGACCTTTATAATTATTTAAGAGAAGATTAAATATATAATTTCACTCTCTTGACATTAATAACTCTATAATTTTTGAATAATGATACAAAAAGGATAATTTTAGATGTAAATGATTATTTTAAAGGTAAATTATTATTTTTTCATATTTTTTCTTTTTAATTTTTATTCTTTGAATAGTCACCTTAAACTCTTATACAACACTGATATAGTATTTATTCAATTAATAAAAAAATAAAAATATGACTTTAAAAGTATTGAAAGTAATAAAATTTGGATTACTTAATTTGTTACACGAATTTAATAGATAAATATGAAATGTTATAGATTTTTAAAATTAGTATATTATAATTCCATATTTTTTAGTGTCTTTAGTGTCAAATTAAACGAATAGTGTCAAAAATGAAATTTATTTTATTTTAAGAAAATAAGATTTAATTAAATTATTTTAAAGTCATTGAAATATTTAAAGGGGAAAAGTTGGAAAATATATGGTATATGATTCCATACCTTGGTCATTTATGATCCAATTGTCAATTTATAAGAAAAATTATAACCCTTTAACATTTAAAAATCTACTATCACATCTAAGGATAAAATTTGTTAACCAATGGGTTAATAACAATGATAAGGGTTAAAATGACACAAAAACCAATATAAATTTCAATATTTGATGATATTTTGACCTTATACTCCATTTTATTTCAATATATTTCCATGTTGAATAATTTTACGAGAGAATGAATTATTTATATTTTAATATTTTATGTAATTCTAATTATGTCTTCTCCCTCCATTATTAAAAAACACACCACATTTCTCTTCATTACACAAATTTGATCTATATATATTGAAACACCCTTACCAATTCACTTATAAATTTCCTTATACTTTAATTGGAGTTTAATATCTTCTTAAAATATCATTCCAAGGCTCCTTAAGAAATGATCGAAAGGAGGTCCCCCAAGAAGAGGTAATTGTCTTACCCAACCTTTTTCCAGCAATTTCATCTTATATATCTTCTAATTATTTGGTATTTAACATAAAATAGTAATTTAAGTATCTTAAATATACATAAATGTTATTATTCTTATTTTATCATCATTATCCACCTTTATTATATCATATGATAAGTGAAAATATCACTCGTGCGTACATTTGGACTACCCCCTCTGTGTAACAACACAATTCCTTTTTCATCACCATTTTTTATAGATATTTATTATCATGTTTTTAATGTTTATATATGTTATTAATTACATAATTATAAATCTATAATTATAATATAACATTTAACTTATTACCTTCCAAACTATTAGAAAATAATAATGTCGCACGTGCGTACGTGTAGACTACTACCCCCACGAAGCAATGTTATTTTTCTCATTTCTACTTTAGTTGGATGGTAATAAGGATTGTTTTAATGAATATTTATAATATATATTATATAATTATTATTCAATAAATAATTATTATTATTCAAATTTATTTCATTCCATTCATCGAAACATGAAAACAGCATTCATGTATATGTAAAACATATCGTCTACATGAATAGTGTAATTCATTTTTTATCTCTAACTTTTTTTGTCGACTATAAATATACATATAATAAATATATATGGTATTTAAATAATTATTAAAATTCATTATATTATGGAACCATTATCAAAGTACAATTATCGGAACAACCAAATTGAAATTCACATGGAAAAACAAAATAATTGATACTCGAAAATGATAATTTTATTAAGGAGTTAACATTAAATAGTCATTGAAATGTTATAAGTATATCATATATCATATTATATGTATTTAATTAATATTTTATATAATTATAATAAATCTAAATTTATTATACAATATTTTATACCACTTTTGAATCAAGTGGAACTCAAGGTAAGGGTTTTATCTTACAATCTCATTATTTATCGTGATTATTTATGATTAAGTTTCTGATGATAAACTTTCATGATATACCTATCAATAAAATCATTAATTTTATTTTAATCTGGTTATTTCTTGATAATAAAAGTTTTTATTTCATTTTTCTCACTTTAAGTTCTCAAGAGACTGAAAAAACATTTCTAAGGAAAACTGAATTTATTTCTTTCTTCAGTCGAAAAAAACATTTTCTTCCATGTAAAGGTTTTATAAAAATGTTTTCAATAAATTTTTTAATATTATAGTATAATATTTAAATTCATTTCTACCTATGAATAATTTTTTTTCATAATTTTTAAAAAAGGAATATTCTTGATGTTTAATGAATGAGGTGATTTTTTATTTTTTTTACAAAAGTTTGAATGGAATGTTTTCTTCTAACTTATACAAAATTAATAGAATTTCGCACCTTCCTAACCACTCAATAAATTGAATATTCCCTTCCTAGTTTCGAATTATATTTCTAAATAATATTTTTTTCTTTAATATTTGAGATATTTTAATATTTTAAATAAGTAGTTTCTAAGGGAAAAGGTCATTTTCTTCAGGTCATGCTTCATGTGATATTTTAATGTAATTTTTCATCTATAATGAAATAATTTTATTAAACATAAATTTATACGTGGGATATTATCCAATTATACTGTCCTTATTATCTATATTTTTGGTTTATGATTTAATGATAATGTCTTTAAGAACCCTGTTTATTTTCCAGAGGTTATACCATGATGAAATAATGAAATTTTTTGAAACCTATTTCTTTTTCATGGGTTATTCTATGATAAAATATAAATAAAACTTGTTTCCTTTTCACAAGTTATGATATTATTAATGTTTTATGGTCTTCTGGAAAATATATATGTGATTTTAATCATGTGACATGTGGGGTTCAGATTATATATCCCTCCAATGTGATGGGTAAAGGTAGATATCTTAGGAGATAAGCAGGACTATAATGGGGAGTCAACCCAGTTCAACAAGGGACTATTTACACTATGATAATCTTGTGTGTAAAACTTGATTACTTCAATGGAATGGGAAGTCAACCTAATCCAAAATGATAGCCTTTCTAGTAATCCATGAATAATATGGAAATGATTTTCTATACCTATGTGTATGCTAAAAATATATGTATCATGTCAATGTCATTCTCTCTTGGATTATCTTCTTGGATTCTATTATGATTCATACCTTATGAATTTCTAGGCTTTATTTCATGGCATGAGATTATGATCTATGATATGTAGGGTATGATTTTGAAATGTTAATCTCATTTTACCATACCATTATACTCATATTATTTTTGATTAATAATTGATATCTTCCTTTTTTTACCCTTACTGATAATTAAATATCACCCTTTCTTATATTTATTTTCTTTTGGTTATGAAGAAATTTATTTTGTATTATATGTCTAAGATGGGTTCCAGTAATGAAAAACTAGGTTGAAGATGATTTAGTTCACTTATGAACAATTTTTTATGTATCCAAGTTTCTAAATATACGAGACCTATGTGATTATTGAATGGATCTTGATGCTATGTATTGAAAATTCATCTAATAAAATGGGATATTTATATATAAAAAGTATGGTCATTATAATCATGATGTTTAATTAGGGAAAAGCAGAACTTAAAGCATTGTCTAAATAAATTTGGCCTCTTGTCTTACATATTTTATATCATATGAAGAATTTAATATTGAATGGTGGATATCTTATGTAATCCACATTTCTTATAAGATAAAAATATCTTATATGGTCCTATTATCTTACGAAATTCATGTTTTATAGAAAACTGATATCATCACAGGCTTCTTATAAACACAACATTTATTTTGAAGTTATAATAACCTTAGGAAAATCCCCATGTCTAATGAAATGAGGTATCTTAACATTTTATAGGTATCATATATACTCCTTCTTATAGGAACTCACAAGAACCATCCTTATGAAATAAGATTATATCATAGAGGTTAATCATTGTTTAAAATAACATCTTGAAACATATAGTATCCAGTTTTCATAATCTTCTCCTCAAATCATTTCCCCATTCTTACATTATTTAGTAACTCATTTTATATGTGTAAAAATTTTATAATATTTATCTTGAATTATCTCTATTGTATTCATGCATGTATATACTTCAGATGAACTTAAAATTCTCCCATATTGATCCCAATAACATAATTCAAGTTTCCATCACCATGTTCTTTGTATTATTTGTTCAATGATGGTTTTAGTTTCATGGATATTTACTTTTAAGTTGAGGTGAAGTTTTAGTGGACATTGGTCCATCTAGAACTTTCACGGAATAAGAGAAGTTTTGTGAGGAAGATGACATAAATTTTATCCTATCAACTTAGTATCGTGTCAGTTTTAAATAATGAATAGTGAAACTAAAACCATGTCAGACATTGGAAATATTTTAGATTGGGTGAAGTTTTATCACTCAGTATGATTTAAATCCCACCATTAAAATCTCTTAGAACATCCTCAGTCAACGGACCAGTTGTTTCGAAACACATGGTGTTCATCCCCAAGTATCAACCCTCGCTCATCATGCATGGGCGGACCTACACTGGCTCTCTACCACTTCCCCAGTACAGCTCTTGGCTGGCATCCACAATTAAGCTATTTTGGCTATTATATGATATCCTAGCTACATGGTTGATGTTTTTTCCCTAAGGTTTCAATTTGTTAACTTCCTTTTAAAAATCATTTTCCAACTAACAGACTCCTAGTAATATAACAATAGTGTCTATACTAATAACTTTCATCTCAAAACCCAAAGACTACACTTCTATCTTCATATTAAAATTACCTCATCTTTATACAAGTATTTAGATCATAAAATAATGATTCTAATTTCCTCAAATACCTTTTACTTCTTGTGATTCATTCTCCAATACTCCAATGGAAATTTCTTCTTAATAAATTCAAAACCCAACTTCCATAGTGTGTCTCAAATCATCCTCATCCTTAGAGACAATATTTTTCTCATTATGATTGGATTCTTCAACTAACCTCCTTGTTATACTTAGTCCATAATGACATCAAAAGTATTGACACACCTAGTTAATTGAAAAAAAAATACTACACAAACATAATGTGGTCTTAGTAAAGGCATAATTCTCTAAGTTGGTGGGAGGTCAGGCACAAAGTCCTTCTACCCTTAGATAATTTATACAAAATAGATTCCAATTAATCAGAACTCTAAAAAATAATGTGTATAAAATATATTTAATTATTTAATTTACCATAATAATTTTATTTACAAATAGTATTCAAGGTTGATGAAACCTAAAACCATTATAATACCTAGAATATAACTTCTTACACATGTTTATGATAATATATAAATATATTTTAACATGAAAACTAAATAATATATATATACACAATATAAACAATTTATATCACTGAATAAATAATGTAATGACTTTTAAATAAATTAAAAGATCATAAATTTTTACATGAGATAAACATTTATGAATAATTAATAAATAAAATATTGTTATAAACACTTTATAATTTAATTAATCAATATGGGCATTCCCTGATTTTGAATATAATTTGTTTTTGTTCATATTTTAAAAAGAACATTTAATATTACTCATTATATAGATTTTGTTTTAAATATTTGATATTCCATGAAATATAAAGATTTTATATTTAAATTTCTATTATGTAAACCTTTAACATAATATAAATATCACATATATATCATTATCTAAACCTTGATAAAATCCATCACCAAAATAATTTTTATTTGGTCTAAAAAATATCCCAATATGTCAATTAATTTGAACAATTCAAATTATGTATTATGAAAAAATAATCATCTTAAATGTAAATGCTTTATATTGGACCTTATTTTTTCATTTTTAAACACTTTATATTTTAACATTATGATTTATAAATAAACACCCCATTTCTATGTCATAAGTCTTTTCATGTAATTTGGTAATAAAATATCCCTAAAATACCTTTAAATGTTTCATAAAAATGTAATTAATTAATTTTAAACTCTTCATAATTAATTTATTTATAAACACATTATAAATCAATTAATATACGTAAAATACCATTGATAATTAATTATAAATAAGTTATAAATAATACAATTCAATCCATAATTTAATTTAAATAAAAAATTTTCTTTACCAATTTTATTTTACTATTCCAGTGATATTGTAGAATATAATAAAAAAATTTATAATCTAGGATAAATTTTAGGTTATGAATAATAAATGTAATGATTAAAAATTTTAAGTGTTATTAGTCTATTTTATGACCAATATCCATTTCATTTCCTATTATAAGTATATAATATTTTACAATATGTTTCGGTATTGTAATAGTAATATGGAGATTTTTTTTGAAACACAACACAAACTATTATAAACTATGACATGATGATATTATACACTATGATTAGAAAAAATCTATCAAATTTTTATTGAGTCGCCGCTAAGGATATCCCTATATCATAATACATGACTCAACCAGTCATAATGAAAAATAATTTATATTCTACAACTGTTATATGATATAATGCTCTAATGAAACTTATTCTTTTCTCATCATGATCTCACAAATATAAAGAGATGGAAACATCTGATATCATTGATGGGGTTCAAAGGAATATAATAACTCTATTTATATATAGTAGTTGTAAATAGAAGAAAACTAAACCAAGATCACCTACATAGTAAATGAAATCTCAAAAAATTGGACATGAAATAATTGGTAAATATGTGCTTTACATGTAAAATTTGTTGAAGTATCTTCATTCACCAACATAATGTTTGATGAAGATAACTAAGTGACATTTGAAATTCAAATGTCCTCTAAATGTATCCATGGAATGATTAATCACTTATCATACAAGCTGAAACATTTTTACCCTGGCAGGTAAGCACCTTTCTGGATAAAGACAGAAGAAAGAGATAGATACTTGTTTTATGGAGATTTATCATGTAATGAATGGTAAATAATAACCTCTTTTATCACATAGTGATGTGATTTATAAATCTCCTAAGGATTATCCCCAAGTGGTCACACATTAAATCATATGTTACGATATAATTAATGCATTGACAATAACTCTTGTCCAGTTCACGTATCACATACATGAATACAACACAATCCCAAACCATTTCATCAAATATAATAGTTATTAATTATAGAAAACATGGAAATGATTCATTATAATGATAATCATTATCATTTGGCAGCCAAAACTATTGAAGAAAATAACATGTAAACCCTTTCTTTGTGATTGTGTTGTATCATACTATAGGAATTTCTTAGGTGGTGACATATTATATGCATCAATTTTATAATAAGATTTGGAAATTTAGTCCCATGGTTTCTCTAAATCATGTCTTATAGAATAACCTTGGTTGTAAGATACAATATATAGCCAGAAATTATATTTAATTGGGATTTAGAGAATTTATCTTCAATTTCTTGGTAACAACCAATACAACCCAATATTTTTCAAATAGAAGAATCATTAAACATGGAAATTTGAAGTTATGAACTTTCCTTAATATAATTAGGTGTAATTATCCATTAGAAACAAATAGATCCACTTCACTCTTGTAATTAGTGTATTCTTCCTCGGTTACTATATTTGGATAAAAATGTATGAGTCACATATTAAATTTCAAACTATAGAATTGAAATTGAAATATCACATGAAATTATGAATATAGCTGAATTATAAAATATTACATGATTCAATTAAATTAAATTACTCTTCCAATGTCATTTATTTCCAGGTGTGAATCAAACAGAATCCTTTCCATTTCCCTCCTAATTAAAATTTTTATTCTTTGATTTACATTTTAAAGTATCCACTAACATTGAATACTTTATTTTCTTTTCAAACTTTTCCTTAATTTTATTCAATTTAAGTAGTAATCATTTTAATTCCCACATATTACTATTGACATGGAAAATATTAGTTAAAATTCATGAGTTTTTTCTCTATAGTATTCATTTTATAAATTTAAATGAATTTATTTGGGGATTTAATTGTACGAGTAAATGATTAAGGGATGCATGTTTTCTGAATTATTAATATGTTATAATGTTAATATAATCGATATATTGGGAAGACTTAAATGTGGATAAGATGATGATGGAGTAATGGATGTCATTCATGATAAATCACCCATGTAAGTCCTTAAGTATATTCAGATAGGTTGATTTATGTTCTTAGATAGTCTATGGAGAAGTAATGTGAGGATACTATCTTGAATGTGTTCAAGATAATGTGGCATTTGATGACATTTTTTATAATACATACAAGTAATTGTGATGATTGGTAAGATATTTCTAATTATATAAACATGTTAAATACGTATTTGAAAATTAAACATACTTTCTACAACTATTGAATTGAATAATTTATTGAAGGGAATGAAAAATAGTTTCTTTTTGTATTAGGATAATTGAAGATTTTTTTGGATTTTAGAGAAAGAAGAATTAAAAGAAGTTTTGAGGAATATGAAAACCATATAAAATATTGTTTTTCATAAAGTATTGATAAGAGTTATTTAGAGACAATGTGGAATTTTTTTTAAAATAAATTAATTAAATATTTAAAAAAAATATTAAAATATATTCATTCCCAAGAAATACAGTACAGTAACTCAACCAAAATGTGGGAACACGGTTCACCATGTAGGATCCAGCCCACATGAAAATTCTGAGTCAGAAGTAGGTTGAGTACCTATATGGGTAAGCCTATGTGGTAATATTAATAGTGGTTCCACTATGTGGGGAAAAGTAATGTGGGGTTCTAGTACAGGTTGGTTCCAAGAGAACCAAGAGGATACCTAGTTACTCATAGCTGACCATCAAAGGGAATGAGTTTTTTATTAAGTGAAGGTCAGTGCTTTTCATGTACAATTTTTGATAAAATATGTGTGTGACATTTTTCATCTATCTTAAAAAATATAAGCATAAATTTTTCCATCTAATATCGTGAATTAAAGTCATTAAATTTATATCGTGCGATGCATGTTTAAAGGTACATCATCTTCGACCTTCAAAATTAAAACGATCTGCATGTGATATCATGAAAAATTATTTGTTTCCATCTCTAGAGATCCAAATGAGACATAACATGAGTTTATTCAAACTATTCACTACTATCCCTACACAATAGGAAGATATAGTGAGTATTCCATTGAGAAAACTGGAAATCAACACCAACTCGATCGATTTGAGTCCATGCATGAAATATTTATATTGAATTCATGTGATAATTTGAATAATTCATTCAAAAATAATAAGAAGAATATGTCACATGAATATAATCATTCAAGAAAATCCATGGGGATAATGACCATGGAATTTCATGAAAAAAAAACTTGCACCAAAAGATCCCCTCCTGGAAAACATCCATTAAATACTCCCATGTCCACCGAGCTATCTCATTATGAACCCTTAACATCACATGAAGAATAATATAAGCATGAAAATTTGAGTGTGTGAAAATAGATCTCCATTGTAAAGCTGAATAACCCCCAAGTTATTTAATGAAGGTTTTAGTATTAAAATCATTTGAGATCTATCAATCTCTTCATGAATTTAAGGAACCTTATCGTAGAATAAAAGTTATTAGAGAGGTGGTGCATCCTCTAAAAAATAACAAGGAAAGAATATGGGAAGATATAGTTTTCATTCTATATCTTTTGAGATAATCTATTATTTCTCTATAAATTCATCATCTATTTTTTCCATTGATAATGTGAATTAATCATTTATTAACTATTCATGAAAAGTAGAAGGCTTTCAGTGTTCTTTAATCATGTGAAGGGGGATAAGAAACCCATGAATCAATTTAGCTTTCATGGAAAATTTGAGACACCATGTTAGTTTTTCATGTAATGGAGAAGGATCCCCCAAGCAACCCTAGACACTTGAGGGAAAAATTACACATTTTCAGGATCAATTCATGCAATGAGTTTATATAGATCTATTAATGTGAATTTGTTATTAATATAGGATCAAACCATTGCATATGTGATGTATTCTAAGGTCCCATGAACACATAATTTTACCAAGATTACAGGATAAAAACATTATAAATGTTACATGAAGTAAATTCATAACATAAAACCTATATGTCACTATTAAAACACATCAATATTTTATAAGAAAAAGACAAGAAGACTATTGGTGATTCACACGACATTGAAATATATGATCAATTTTCATTGAAAATATTTTATATTTAAATAATTGAATAAATTTGAGATGTAATATAAAATAATAATAATAATAAATGGTCATGTGAAAAGATCATGTATTATACATTATTTAAATCATTCATAAATTGAGTTGATTATTCAAGAAGATAATATTTTTATATTTCCAAAGATTATTATTATATAAAATGATATTTAAGAAATTGTATGAATCACTTGAACACCTTTATTGAGGCTAATAACTTCATCATTAGAAGGAGATATATTCTAGAGTATTTGAAAATTGAGAAGATGCGTAAGACTTAGGATGCATATAGGATAAGATTTGAATGTCTATGTATTCAGTAATCTTAGAAGAACCAGATCATTCTAGATGTGGTACAAAGAATTGTCATAACCAATAAGCTAATTCTAAAAAGCTATTGCATATCTCAAAGGGGTACATGAAAAATATTATTTTTACAGTATTTTGTAGGAAGACCACTCTAATGAAGGAAGTGGAATTTATACTATTTGATTAGAATAGATAATAAAAAATGGACTTCTGATTGGGGAATCTATTTGGTTTCTAAAGAGGCTTGATTTTGGGGTCTTTAACCTCTCACGGAGAAGAAAAAATGGTTTGGGTGTCTGACCAATAGAGGCTAGATAGTTGGTTTTTGGAGTGTATAATTGTGATCGAATAGAGTATTCAATACTGGGGTGTATAATTAGTTTTTACATTGACCATTGTGATCGAAAAATTATTATAGTGGAGAATGCATGTTGGTACATCTAATCAACATGGTGAGTAGTAACACTTTATACTGAACTATGTAGATATCATGTATTTTATCCCTAGTTTATTATTATTTCCTACGAGGTATGATCATGAGATATCACTGACTATATCGAGAACCATATAAAGATCAATAGGTTTAATTAAAATAATATAATCAGTAATATAAAACCATTGATCCACCCATCTCATTGGTTAGTCCAAACGGGGTCTCAGTAAGTGGTATCAGAGGAAGGTTCCCTATAAGGATCCAAGGTAGATTTTGTGAAGTGTATATTTTCAGAAATGTGTGAGATAACTTATATTTAGAAAAATTAAGTTAATATTGGGGATAAAAATCTATAGATTAATTTCAAAACTCAAAATAATTGAAATAAAATACAGGAAAGGAAGTTGAAGTAGCATCTTCTAGTAAATGGAGAGACACCACTAAATAAAGGAAATATGAGTGGTATAAGTTATAATAATTATATTTATTATGATTCTTATAATGATTAATTTTAAATCTATGATTATGATGCATGACTTAGTGATATTCATTTTGAAATCAAAAAATATCGGAAGAAATTTCCCAGAGAAGTGGTAAATTATATTGGTGAAACTATCAAGGGTCTTCAAGATAAAATATTACAGTTCCAAGAAGAGGATAATACAATGGAATATGAATTATCTAAAAAGGTTGATATTTGAAAAACTCCCATAAAACTTTTCATATAAATGTATCAATCAATATCTCATTGAAATTAAATATATGATGAAGCTATATAATAATTGAAAAGTAAATTGTTTGAGAAATATTTCTTTCAAACTATTTATATAGTTATTCTAATGTACTAGAAAAATTGTACAAAGCTTCTATTGATGTAAAAGATGGTCAATTAGAGGTAAAATAAAAAAGGGTAAAGGATCTTGAAAATTATTTATAAAAATTAAAAAAATTAATGAATAAAAAAATATGAAGGATGATTGGTAAAATGTGATGAGATTTTTTGAGGATTAAAAGAAGTACCTCAATATGTAGTGGTTTTAGTTGTAGGTGATATTGGATAATCAAGGATCACAACAAGGTGGATCTTCCAAAAGTATTTGAATAGGAATGTTTCCAAAAAGATTTTTATTGATATTCATGACTCCATAATGAGAATGATATCATCCTATAATCAAATGAAAACATCTTCCAAGAAGAAGGTATCCTATAACCTAGAAATTATCTTAGGTAATAATGATGTTTTAATTACTAGAACATGTTTTAGAAAAATTGGGAAAGTATGGATGGTTAAAAATATTGATAAACCAACTATCTAAGGGGTGGATAATAAAATAAGTGTGAATATTTATTAACTAATAAGTTTCCAAAAGAGAGTGATTTCCACTAAAAGAAGTGATTTTCACAATCTATGAAATCATGAGAGAGTACACCATAAAATAAGATAAGAATGTTCGTATAATATATTTTCTTTTTCTAAAAGATTAGTCAAAGGGTACTGGAATATTGGAATAGCATGAAAATTCATGAAAATAAATAAGGCCTATATTTAGAGAGAGAAAATCAGAAGAAAAGAGAATACATTTGTAAGATTGGTATAGAGTAAGAGGTTTCCAACCTTTGATACCAATTGTATGATCGAAATAGTGATGTAGATGCTCAATATACAAGAGGGGGGTGAATTGTATAATTTAAAAAATTCTTTTGGAACCTTTAATGTTAGTTAAGAATAACTATGATTTCCTTAAGCAAAGGAAAAGGCTAAGTTTAACAAAGTTAAACTAAGCAAATTCACAACACCTCTTAACTCCGAATGCAAACTAGGAAAGAGATTCCGAATGAGGGTTCCGGAAATATGGTTCCAGAAATTGAAACTTAACAAAAGATTACAATATGAGATTCTACCTTAAAGCGTATAGAATCTAAATGAAACAGAGTACAAGTAAGGAAGTATAAGAAAGTTATACTTTCCTTATATTACAAAATGCAGCGGAAATAAAACAAGTAGTCAAACTACAAGTAACAAGATATAAGTCTTTTAACCCAAAGAGAAGGGTATCCAACAACCTTGGATAATGGTCCCTTGATTTATACTTTCAAGCAAGTCTGTCTTACCCACACCAGGGTAAGCCCTCGATACGAAGATCGGAGTCCCTGTCTTGCTATCCCCGCAAGCCCTCAACTTCAAGGTAGTTGGCAACCTCTGTCTCCCTCAGCAAGGAAGCCCTCGAACTTCAAGGTAGTCGGCACCTTTGTCTTCCTATCCTCGGAAGCCCTCGAATGTAATCACCAACATTCGGAGATGCACGAAGCTTTGAGAGTTAATAAGAGCCTCTCTCTCTAGAAATCACTTCAAGCAAATTAGTCAGCCTTTCAGCACTTTCATCAGCTATCAGCCCCGAGCTGTTTCAAATGAGCTCCTATTTATAGGTAAGGTCGGCTCCTTCTCCAACGGTCCTATTTTCCTTAAAGATCGTAGGGACCTGTACATGTGTCACTTAGACAACGGTTACTTTATAACAAAACAGACGACATCGTTTTATAACAAAACAAATGTAACAGAATGTACGACATCGTTTTAAACTCTAACATAAAAGTTCGGAATGAAAACTTCAGAGTGAATGTTCGGAGTGTAAGGAACAATAATAAAGAGTAGAAAAAATATAGAAATGTAAGTAATATAGAAGTTCGGAGTCTAAAAAAGATATTTTTCGGAGTCTGAATTAATTCAGAGTGTATAAAACAAAGATGATCAGATTCTGTTTAATAGGTGAATTCGGAATGAGAATTCGTCATCAGAATTCGTAATGAGAATTCTTCATCAGAATTCGTAATGAGAATTCTTCATCATAATTCGTAATGAGAATTCTTCATCAGAATTCGTAATGAGAATTCTTCATCAGAATTCGTAATGAAAATTCTTCATTGAAATTCGTAATGATAATTCTTCATCAGAATTCGTAATGAGAATTCTTCATTGGAATTCGTAATGAGAATTCTTCATCAGAATTCGTATCCTGAATCTGGAATATAACTTAGTCAGAGTTCTTATCCGGAATTCGGAATGAAAACTTCCTTATAGTTCTTATCCAGAAATCGGAACTTCAAACAGAATTCTTTATATAAAGGTTTCAACAATTCCGAGAAAATGAATCCGAATCTCATACTTAAGAAAAATATGGATGAAAATATGATAGGGATAATTTTTCTTATAAAAGAGATTTTCCTTAAGAAAGCAATTTTTCTTATAAAAGCGATTTTCCTTAAGATAAGGTGTTTGTGATTTTCAAAACAAGAAGGAATGGAAAATTCATAAGGAAAACCTTATTGACTCAACAATCTCCCCCTTTTTGGAAAGCACAAACATCCTTATGAAAAAGAAATTCTAAGAAGAAATAAAAACATTAAGGCTTATCTCCCTTTGCTTTAAGGATATTGATGAATATGACTAACTCCCCCTTAGGCTTTGAAACACTAAGGATCGTATTCAGATTTCCGGTGTGATAGATAAGAATGTCTTCTTTAATGAAAAAGCTCCCCCTTAAACAAAATCTTATTTAGAGTTTTTCTTTTTCTTAAGTATCTTTTTCTTCTCCCCCTTTGATAAACTCTTATTAGAGTTCTTCATTTTCTTAAGGATCTTTTCCTTCTCCCCCTTTGTGATTTTCAAAAAGAAATGGAGGGAATGGAAAAAATAACAAAGTACCTGAAATATTAGTAATGACAACAATAGAAACGACAAGCACAACTTTCATTAATTTTGAAATCTCAGCAACCAAAAGAATACAACAAAAAGATCGGATTTGGTTATTTAGGATCTTTTTCCTTTGACATGAGCCCCTTTAGAATAGTCTTGATCTTCTTCAGGTCTTTATGATCTTCTTCAGCTTGCTTCTCTAAGACAACTATTCTTGCGGATTGAGCTTTAATTTTTTCTTCCTGGGCTTTCATCTTTTCTTCCTGAGATTTGATCTTTTCTTCCTGAGCCTTTATCCTTTCTTCAAAATCAATACCATGATCCCTTTCAAACTTCCAGTTTTGAGAAATGGAATTCAGCTTCCCATTCAGATCTCTCACTTCTTGAATCCGGAAGTTCTTCTCTTCTGTCAGCTTCTCTTCAAAAGATGCAGTTAACTCATTTATCTTCTTATCCCCGGTCTCAAAAGCATCTTTAACATTGTCTTGAAACTCATCAAACAACCTCATCTCTTCCACAGTCTTCTTCGACCAGTTTTTCATCCTCTTACAAGATTTTCTATGAGCTTCGTAACAAACAAAAAACGTTTTGAACTGAGCCTCAATCTCAACGCACTTGTCCATAACCATAGATACGGAGTCAGTTTTCTGATTCAACGCATGTTGGAGCATCTGGAATCTTGAATCAATACTAGAGAATGTCGGAATGGATCCCACCAACTTCTTTAAAGACTGGACAACAAAATCATGCCACAACGAGGATGACTCCGAATCGGAAATCCTGCTTGGAGAGTTTTCTTCCTCAATAAGATCCAACTTCCTTTTATACGAATCACCATATTCTCTTTTCTTGCTAGCCACTGATTTTGGTGTTTCAACAAGGAGTTTCTTTCCCTTGTCTTTTTTCGGAATTGATTCTTGATCATGAGTTTTCTTCTCCCCAGTAGATACTTGAACATTCTCATCGACAACTTTCTGAACAACATCTTCCTCATTCTTATCCTTCTCTGGAGTTATTAACTTAGAGGATTCAGCCTCTGAAGTTCGGAGTGATAGATGTTCCGAAGGTGATCCTTTATAATCATCCACTTGTTTCAAAAGATCTCCTGTTTCACCACTTCTTTCAGCAACTTCTTATTCCTCTCCCACTTGCTGAATCTGCTCACTTTTCTCAACATGGTCAGCTGTAGTCTCTTCTGGAAAATCAAGGTTTCTTCCTGGAGTCTCAGGTAGAGATTCCAGGGAGAAAGATCTCGGAACTGGGATGCTTCCGGATACCATCTCATTAAACTTTAACAACGCTTGGACTACCTCGGCTTCTGACATCTTCTTCTTAAGCTTCTTTTCCTTTGCTTGTTTTTCAAGCTCATCAGCAGTTCTCTCCTTTAATGCCTTAGCTTCCGCAGGGTCCAATCCGAACTGTGGATCCCCTACTTTCCTTTTCTCTTTATCAGCTCTCCATTTTGTAACTACCTCATCAGGATAGGTCTTCTTCTTCTTTGGTTTGGGAGGAGCGGTTTGAACTTCCTTAGACTTAGGATCTTCGACTTCTGCTGCAACTTCCTTTAACTTTCTTTTCTTCACTGGTTTGGATGATTCCGGTTCAGTAGCCTTCGGAACCGTTTCTTCTTGATTAGGAAAATCAATGAACTCACCAATCTCCTTGTTGAAAGCCACATCCATCCTCTTAAGGGTGTCATCACTAACCAACAAAATTTTACAAACCCTTGGCTTAGATCTGCAAGCTTCCTTGAAAGATTCAAGGCACCGAACTATCAACTTTGATAATATTGCTGGGTACATTACGATCTGAGCTCTGAGATTTCCTTTCTTTAGATTCTTAATGGTTATAAGAATGTGCCTCATGAAGTTAAACTTCCTTATATTTATCAGGAAATCTAAGATATAGATCTCACTCTTCTTCAAGCTGTCTTTATCGCCTTTTCTCAGTACGATAAGTCCTTGCACCCACAACTCAAGAATCCGGAAGTTTGTGGATAGACTTGCAATCTTCGAAGCCTTGTCATCAGCCAGTCCGAGTGTTCCTAATGCTTTTTCCTTGTCGAAGCTACCCTTAGTGTCCGGAAATACATGAGAAATAAATTCGGCTTCTTCTTCATAGGACAACCCTACCAAGCTTGCTGCCTTGGTATAAGAAAGTTTGTAAGTCTTGCCATAAGACTTAAAAGAAAACTTCTCCCTATTATCTTCCTGGAAGAAGAAAATAGTTTCATAGAACTAAACAAGTAACTCTGTAAAAACATCATCTTGAGTCCCTAGTTTGGATACAGCAACATCTCCCAGCCATTCAACTTAATGTTATTTGAGATAAGAGAGTCATAGTTGTTGAAGAAATCTGGATGGACTAACCTTTCTCTGTAAACTAACCACTGAGAAATAGGCTTGGTGGAAGACATTTCTTGAGACGCTAACTCCGCAGACATTCGGATCTGTAATCCTATGAGAAGTTCGGAATGGAGAAAACTGTAGTTCAGAACGTCCTTAAAACAGAGAGGCAGAGATTCGGGACGCGAGAGCTTGAGATCGATGTGGGACGAGTATTTGGGTCCCCTTTATATAGGCAACGAGATGATGGTTCACCTTCCACAGTTGATCTAATGGTTGGAATAAGCTGAGTTCAGATCTGACGTTTGAAAACTTGAATCCGATCTTTTTGAGGTTTTTTATTTAAACAAGGAATTAAGAAAACTAAATTCCGAAAACATAATACAAGAAAATGCTAGCAAGTAAAATATGACTACGAAAACTTGAGTAAGGTAATCATACCTTTCAGATTGGCTGAGGAGGATTATTCGTAATGGATAATATAAAAAAAATTGATTACGAAAAAAAACTTTATTATGAAAAGACAAAGTTCTCAAAAGTTTACTATGGAAAACAATCTCACTACGAAAAACTCAGTACGAAAAAGTCAATACGAAAAACACATTACAGGTAAAAAATCGGTACAAAAATATGGTTATGAAACTGCCAGTACGTAAATTTTCCGTCCGGAAATTTTCAATACGAACACTTCCATTCCAGAAGTATTCTGTACGAGAATGTCTATTTTGAAAAAATTTAGTTCCGGAAGTTCCATTCCGGAAATCTTCTTTCCGAAAAGTTTGAGAACAAAAAATTTTTTATTAAAAAAACTTTGTTAAACTAACAAACAAATGTACTCCCCCTATGAAAAGGAGTTTATTATTGTAAGGATACTTTTTCAATAGAAAGTTAATTAAGAAAGACTACCTTACGGTTATCATTCCTAACTCCTGTTTAATATATTAAAATCTATCAGAAGGCAAGGATTTTGTGAAAATATCAGCAAGTTGATCTTGCGTTCCGATAAACTGAAGAATAATATCTCCTTTAAGTGTGTGATCCCTAAGAAAGTGATGCCTAATATCTATGTGTTTTGCATGAGATTGATGTGCAGGGTTTTTACTTAGGGCAATGGCACTTGTGTTATCACACAAAATTTGAGTTTTAGTAAAACTCAAGCCATAGTCTGTGAGAGTGTGTTGCATCCACAACACCTGTGCACAACAACTTCCAGCTGCGACATATTCAGCTTTAGCAGTGGAGAGTGCGACAGAATGTTGCTTCTTGCAGGACCAAGAAACTAAAGAATCTCCTAAGAAATGAAAAGTTCTGGATGTACTTTTTCTGTCCATTCTACATCCACCAAAGTCAGCATCAGAAAAACTTTTTAGAACAAAATCATTTCCAGAAGTATAAAATAATCCTAGATCCATGGTTCCCTTAAGGTAGCGAAAAATTCTTTTTACTGCCTTTAAGTGAGATTCCTTAGGATTGGATTGATATCTTGCACATAAGCATTCTGAAAACATTAAGTCTGGTCGACTAGCTATTAAGTATAGTATACTTCTTATCATACCTCTAAAAGATGTTTGATCTACTGGTTTCTCAGCTTCGTCAAGATCTAAAGAGTTTGAGGTACCAATAGGAATACTTATACTCTTAGTTTTGTCATAACCATACTTTTTAAGAGGATCTTTAATATACTTATGTTGAGATATGTAGGTTCCTTCTGGTTTTTGAGAAATTTGAAAACCAAGGAAAAATGTTAACTCACCCATCATACTCATTTCAAACTCAGATTTCATTAGACTAGCAAAAGAGTCAGTCAAAGATTGCTGAGTTGAACCAAATATAATTTCATCAACATAAATTTGAACAATCAAAAAAAATTTCTTATCTTTATTTATAAAAAGGGTTGGATCTGCATTTCCCTTAACAAAGTTATTTTGAAGCAAAAATCCAGCGAGTCTATCATACCATGCTCGTGGGGCTTGTTTAAGGCCATACAAAGCTTTGGTAAGTCTAAAAACATGATCAAGATATTTTGTATCTTCAAAGCCAGGAGGTTGTTCAATAGAAACTTCCTCTTGAACATAACCGTTAAGAAAATCACATTTCACATCCATTTGGAAAAGTTTGAAATTAAAGAATGCTGCAAAGGCAAGTAGAATACGGATAGATTCAAGTCTAGCTACTGGAGCATAGGTTTCTTCATAGTCTATTCCTTCTTGTTGATTATAGCCTTTAGCAACAAGTCTAGCTTTATTTCTAACAATGACTCCATTTTCATCACATTTATTTCTGAAAACCCATTTTACTCCAATAATAGAAGTTTGGTTAGGTCTTTCAACCAAGGTCCAGACTTTATTCCTTTCGAATTCATTTAGTTCATCTTGCATTGCTTTGATCCAATCATCATCACTTAAAGCTTCATCGGTGCTTTTAGGTTCTAATTGGGAAAGAAATGCTAGATGTTCTACTTCATTTCTTAAGGAACTTCTAGTCCTTACAGGTTGGTTTACATCACCAATGATACTATCACTGGGATGATTCTTAAGAAACACCTGATTTGGGTTTTGTAAAACCTGTTCATCAACATAGGGTAGAAAGTCTTCTGGGGTAAATGTTTCAGAAGTATCTTTTAGAAAAATTTCCTTATCAGAAGGTTCTTCTATCAAAGGTTGACAATCAGTTTTTGAAAACACATCCGAAGATGTAAGTTGAGATACTTTAAAAACAAAAGGATCTGATTCATCAAATTTTACATGTACAGTTTCCTCAACAGTGCAGGTATTTTTATTAAAAACTCTATAAGCCTTAGAAGTTGTGGAATAACTTAAGAAAATTCCTTCATCAGATTTTGCTGTGAATCTATGTAAGTTATCTTTAGTATTCAAAATGAATACTTTGAAACCGAAAACCTTGAAGTAGGATAGTCTAGGTTTTCTACCATTCCATAACTCGTAAGGAGTTTTATTAAGAAAAGGTCTAATCAAAACTCGATTTATAGTATAACAAGCAGTACTTACAGCTTCAGCCCAGAAATGTCTAGCAATAGAATATTCACTCAACATGGTTCTAGTTATTTCTTGAAGAATTCTATTTCTTCTTTCAACTACACCATTCTGTTGAGGAGTTCTAGGTGCTGAAAAATTGTGAGTAATACCTTTCTTACTACAAAAAGTTTCAAAAACAGAATTTTGAAATTCTCCTCCATGATCACTATGAATAGTTTTCAATGGAAGGTTTTTCTCATTATTAACTTGAGCTCTAAAACTTTTGAAATAGGAAAAAGATTCATATTTCTTTTCTAGAAAATAGACCCAAGTAAATCTAGTGTAATCATCAACTAGAACAAATACATAGTATTTGCCTCCAATACTTCCAGTTTGTGTTGGACCAAAAAGATCCATGTGCACTAACTGTAATTCACCAGTTGTTGAGACTTCACCGATTGATTTAAAACTAGATTTATGTTTCTTTCCATATTGACAAGGATCACAAACTTTAGAAGAATCAAATCTAAGCTCCGGTAGATCCTTAAATAGTTTCTTCTTAGAGAGTTTACATAGGTTTCTAAGATTACAATGACCTAGTCTTCTATGCCATAACCAAGAATGATCTTCCATTGCACTTAGGCAAGGTAAATCTTGGCTTCTAAGATCTTCTAAGTTTAAGGTGTAAACATTCTCTTGCCTGTTGGCTGAGAGAATAAATTCTTCCTTGGAATTGTGTACTAAACACTTATCATTCCTAAAATTCACAAGGTAACCTTCATCACATAACTGACTTATACTAATGAGCTTGTGCTTAAGACCCTTAACAAAAAGGACATTTGAAATCAAGGTTTTACAAAGAAAGACAATATTACCAATACCAACAATCTCTCCCTTAGCATTGTCTCCGAAAGTTACCTTTCCTCCTTTCGTTTTGATAATCTTTTCAAAAAAGCTTTTGTTACCAGTCATGTGCCGGGAACATCCACTGTCGATGTACCATGTATTGTTGCTGGTACATTCTTTATTATCTTGATATCAAGAAGAAAATTAGATTTTCGGAATCCAAACTGGTTTGGATCCGAGATTTCCAGACAATAAAATTTTTGGTACCCGCATCTTCTTAGAAAAATAAGCTTTGTGAAATCCTAGAGATTGGGTTTTGTTTAAGGAACAATTCTTTGTCCAGTGACCACCACATTGACACTTGGTACAAAATGGGACACTTTGAGGAACAAAATAATTGTTACTGAAAATAGGTTTTGCATGGGTATAACCAAATCCGGATTTATTTCTTAAAGGTCGTATTTGGGAATACATCTAATCATAATTTTCTTTACAATGGGTAAAGATTGATAAACACTTATTTAAAGAAAAAAATTCGGACTTGAGTTTTACAACCAAGTTTTTATCCTCAAAATCATTAGTTTTTGAACTAGAGTTAGGCTCGAAAACATTTTTCTTAGAAATTACTTCTTCTAATTCTTTAGAATGTTTGTTCTTCTCAGAACTTACTTCCTCAAGATTTTTTGAAATACTTTCAAAATCAGCATTTTTCCTATCAAGATCTTTAGAAAGATCTGATATCTCTTTTGTAAGAATAGAATTCCTAGAGTTTTCCTTATCAAGTTTCTTATTGAGTTTGGAATTCTCAATCTCAAGAAGTTCAGCAAACCTAGAGACTTCTTCATAAGTAGGTAAAGTATTTTCCTCATCAGAAGATGATTCTTCATCAGAAGGGTAATAATACTTACTATCATTAGAATTTGAAGAAACATTGGTCAATGATTCATCATTTCGTACCTTAGCCATAAGACAATGATTATCAATAGGTATTATGGCTATAAGACCAAGATTTTCTGTCCTGAAGATTCATAATCAGAAGATTTATCTGAAGAGTCACCACCACTGGCACTCCAGGTGTCATTATCTTTCAGAACTTTCTTAGCTTTAGCTTTATAATACTTCTTTCTGTTCCTGTCTGAATGTCTTTCCTTCCTTTCTTTCTTTTTGAGCATAGGTCAATCTGGTCTAATATGTCCAGCTCTTTTACATTCATAACAAGTAACTTCTCCATCTTTCTTATCTTTCCCTTCCTTTTTCTTATACTTAGATTGAAAATTTCTCTGTCCAGCTATCTTGTTCATCCTTCGAGAAAGATTGGCTAATTCATTTTCTGAGACTTCACTCTCACTAGATTAGGATTGGAAAATAACTTTCTTAGACTTGGATCTGGTTACTCTCTCAGGAGTCTTAGCTTTCATCTGATTTGAAGTTGTAGTAAAAGCAACAGTACCATTTCCATTCTTTTTCTTGATGTTGTCAGCATCTCTCTTCATTCTAGTTTCGTGTTGTAGAAGAGTTCCAAATAATTCATCAAGAGTAATTTGAGTGACCTTCCTGTTCTCATCTATAGCTGTTCTCTTGGATTCCCACTCATTGGGCATAATGTCAATTATCTTGTCCATAAGAGCTTCATCATCTAAACCTTTCTCTCCCATAGATTGTAGACTGTTGACAATAGTCATAAATCTTTGTTGAACTTTATAGATAGGTTCTCCATAATGAAAATTGAGGCCATGATATTCAGCTCTAAGCATAGCTCTTCTAGTCTCAATCACCTTAGAAGTCCCAAAGTGTGTAACTTCTAACTTCTTCCATATATAGTTAGCTGCTTCACAAGAAGAAATTTGGCTATATATATTTCTGGTCATTAAACATAGTAAAGTGTTACGTACCTTATAGTTTAGTTGATATTCTTGCTTTTCCTGGTTAGTAAAGGTTCTGACTTCCTTGTCAGGAATTTTATAATCACCAGTAAGCATAAAAAAGTAGTCTACTCCAGTATTGATAACAAAAGTCTTCATACGATCTCTCCAGTACTCATAGTCATTACCATCAAAGATTGGTGGTCTTGTAGGATTCATATTGTCAATTGATCCAACATTAATTCCTGCCATACTTAAATAACTTTGCACACAAACTTGTTAGTAGCAAAGAATCGTAATAACAAAGTTCAGAATGAGAAAAGTTTGGAATGGAAATTCGGAATCAAAAAGTGAGCAAGAAAAACTTATATGTGAGTACAAGTATTTCAGAGACCTGCTCAGATACCAAATGTAAGATTGGTATAGAGTAAGAGGTTTCCAACCTTTGATACCAATTGTAGGATCGAAATAGTGATGTAGATGCTCAATATACAAGAGGGGGGTGAATTGTATACTTTAAAAAATTCTTTCGGAAACTTTAAAGTTAGTTAAGAATAACTATGTTTTCCTTAAGCAAAGGAAAAGGTTATGTTTAACAAAGTTAAACTAAGAAAATTCACAACACCTCTTAACTCCGAATGCAAACTAGGAAAGAGATTCCGAATGAGGGTTCCGGAAATATAGTTCCGGAAATTGAAACTTAACAAAAGATTACAATATGAGATTCTACCTTAAAGCGTATAGAATCTAAATGAAATAGAGTACAAGTAAGGAAGTATAAGAAAGTTATACTTTCCTTATATTACAAAATGCAGCGGAAATAAAACAAGTAGTCAAACTACAAGTAACAAGATATAAGTCTTTTAACCCAAAGAGAAGGGTATCCAACAACCTTGGATAAGGGTCCCTTGATTTATACTTTCAAGCAAGTATTTCTTACCCACACCAGGGTAAGCCCTCGATACGAAGATCGGAGTCTCTGTCTTGTTATCCCCGCAAGCCCTCAACTTCAAGGTAGTTGGCAACCTCTTTCTCCCTCAGCAAGGAAGCCCTCAAACTTCAAGGTAGTCGGCACCTCTGTCTTCCTATCCTCGGAAGCCCTCGAATGTAATCACCAACATTCGGAGACGCACGAAGCTTTGAGAGTTAATAAGAGCCTCTCTCTCTAGAAATCACTTTAAGCAAATTAGTCAGCCTTTCAGCACTTTCATCAGCTATCAGCCCCGAGCTCTTTCAAATGAGCTCCTATTTATAGGTAAGGTCGGCTCCTTCTCCAACGGTCATATTTTCCTTAAAGATCGGAGGGACCTGTACACGTGTCACATAGACAATGGTTAGTTTATAACAAAACAAACGACATCATTTTATAACAAAACAAATGTAACAGAATGTACGACATCGTTTTAAACTCTAACATAAAAGTTCGGAATAAAAACTTCGGAGTGAAGGTTCGGAGTGTAAGGAACAATAATAAAGAGTAGACAAAATATAGAAATGTAAGTAATATAGAAGTTCGGAGTCTAACAAAGATATTTTTCGGAGTTTGAATTAATTCAGAGTGTATAAAACAAAGATGATCAGATTCTGTTTAATAGGTGAATTCGGAATGAGAATTCGTCATCAGAATTCATAATGAGAATTCTTCATCAGAATTCGTAATGAGAATTCTTCATCAGAATTCGTAATGAGAATTCTTCATTGGAATTCGTAATGAGAATTCTTCATCAGAATTCGTAATGAAAATTCTTCATTGAAATTCGTAATGAGAATTCTTCATCAGAATTCGTAATGAGAATTCTTCATTGGAATTCGTAATGAGAATTCTTCATCAGAATTCGTATCCTGAATCTGGAATATAACTTATTCAGAGTTCTTATCCGGAATTCGGAATGAAAACTTCCTCATAGTTCTTATCCAGAAATCGGATCTTAAAACAGAATTCTTTATATCATGGTTTCAACAATTCCGAGAAAATGAATCCGAATCTCATACTTAAGAAAAGTATGGATGAAAATATGATAGGGATAATTTTTCTTATAAAAGTGATTTTCCTTAAGAAAGCAATTTTTCTTATAAAAGCAATTTTCCTTAAGATAAGGTGTTTGTGATTTTCAAAACAAGAAGGAATGGAAAATTCATAAGGAAAACCTTATTGAATCAACAACATTCACTAGATAAGAAAACCCATAGAAAATAAATCTCTCTACCAATAAGAGGTTTTAATTCATTGAATCATTTTTGTATTACTATAACAGAAGTGGTCATTGTTATAATGAGTTTTATTATGTACAAATTATGAAAAATAATCATTTAATATAAATAGAGAACATATTAAGCAAAAGAAAAAGGAAAAAAATTAAAATAATGTAGGAGAAAAAAATTAATTTGAACCTACTAGATCTAAGAATATAATTGACATATTGTTTCCAATATTAAAGGGATATTGAAATATATAAATAAAATCTTTTACCCTTGGAAAATTAATTCTAAATTTTAATAACTACAATAATAATATGTGTGTGGAAAGAGTACATATCATGGTAGAATATCCAATATCAAAGGTTTTTGCTGGTGTTGTGAAATTTGTGGGAGCAAAGCCTACTCTTACTGGTATAAAATACCATCTCCAAGAAATAGGCTTGGATAAAGGGGGAATCATGGTAAAAAATGAGAATAGAATATTAAAGAAATAAATTAGTGACTATAAGTCCATCCAAACTTCCAATGAAAAATTGGTATTAATTATTAGAATAAATTTTTGGAAGATGTAAGAAAGAGGGTCATGTGGCTAAGAAATGTATGAAAAGTCTTCCATGATATATTCCATATATTCTGAAAATGAAGTAATTTTAATATAAAAAGGAGGTAAGTCAAGTGAAGATTATGATAATCCTAAAGAATACTGGAATATAAATAAATAGTTCCTATTTATTTGTCCAATTAAATTGAAATTTGTTAAATAACTTAAGGAATATAAAAAAATCTAAAAATAAAATAAATAAATTGGATTTTTAAAGTGTGGTGAAAGTTGATGATAATTTATCCACAAATGGAAACCTAAAGATCCCTAATACAGAGGTGTACAAATGTATTCTGCACAAAAAATAAGTTTATGGGATGAAAGAAGATAATCAAACAAATGACACATAGATTATAAATAAGGGTCAAAAGAAATATTTCCATGCTAACATTAGAAGAAAATAATGGTCGGGGTTGAAAAACATCTCTCACCCTGAATGATACTCCTAAAGAAAAAAAGTTACCTCTTTATTCCATTAAATATATAATTTTGTACATACATGTGGGGAATTAAAGGATATGTACGTATCCCTTGAGGGGAGGTCATTAAAGAGTTAAATGTATTAAGTTTTCACTATATATTGAATGTAGAACCTATGAAAAGAATTGTTAAATTGGAATATGAGGTATGAAAATCACTCCATATCCCAACTTTGATAGAATTGGTAATTTTACCAATGGGGATTTGATATTGAGCTTTGAGAGGGGAGTTATATCTCTTTGAACTTAACATTTTTCATATATTTGTTTATATATGAGTAGGGTATAATATATTCAAGTATTTATTTATCTAAGTAGCCCCTAAACTTGATGAAGTAAGTTATCTGAGTTTGGTATCACATGCTAAATAATTTATAGTCTGCATTGATCACCATTGTTATTCCCTTTGGTTTTATATAAGTGGGTTTCCAATGTAAACTTATAGTATCCTATTTAATATATCTTTTCTATATAAATTAATATGGCGTTATCCTTCCATCACAAGTTGATAAGTTTGAGGCTTTAAATGAATGGTGGAGAAAAATATGCCATGATGGCATATGAAGAGTGATAAGATGAGAAGGCCCTTATTATATATTTAAATTTATTGTCAACAATGGGGGATAATAATATTGACATTATAAAGTTAAGAAGTATCAACAACAAATATAAAGGGATAAATTTAAGTTCACATGTGAAATATTGAAGAATGAATTTTGCCTTCATTCTTAGTATATTATAATGTCAATATAGTCAATATACAATGAAGACATAAATAGGGAGTTGGTGATGTTGGGGCATTGGATGTCATGATTGACAATGAATCCATCTAATTTTATATGTTCAATGGAGTTTTTCTATTATATATGGAAAAGGAATGTGAGGCTATTTGCTTGAAGAATTTCAAGATAATGTGGCGTTGGATGCCATTATTGAGAATAAATCAAATTAATTATGATGACTGCTATGATGGTTCTAATTTTATAAATAGATTCAATATGTGTTTTGATATTTCATATCGTTTTTTAAAATATGTAAGTGAATAATTTTTTGAATACCATTTAAAAATAAAATCATTTTGAATGTATAGAATTGAATAATTAGTTTAATATTTTTGAATAAAAACAATTCAAAGAAGTTTTAAATAATATAAAGTCCACGAAAGATATTATTTTAAATTATGTATTGATAATAAATATTTTCATCAGGCTTGGAATTTTTTATTGAATAAATTATTTAACACTTTTTATAAAATTTTAGTAAAAAAAATATGGCCCGGACCAAGCCAGCCAACAAACTTGCTCAACCAAAAATGTGGGAGTATGGTTCACAACACAAGAGCAAGACCGTATGGCCAGCCTAAGGAGGTAAGAGAATGAGTGCCTATCCGTGAAGGCCTGAGTGTTCATGGGAGAGATGGTACCACCCTATATGGTCACACGGAAGTGGAGCATGACAGTGTGGGTCGATGCTAGTATAACTGAGAGTGGTCCTCATTACTCATAGCTAACCTCCAAAAGAAAATTAGTTTCTTTATTAAGAGATGTCCAGTACTTTTAAATTATATTATTGGATTAAATCCATGTGGGAAATTGTTCTTCCATATTAAAAAATATGTACATAAATTTGGCCTTCTGATTGCAAGAATTCATGTCATCTAACTGATCCCATGATGCTAATATATGAAGCTCCTCATCTTTAAACATCGTTCTTCAAATGATATTTATGTGATTTATGGAAAATAAATATTTGATCGCATACATTGATCATACTGAGACATCGCATGAGACATGTTGAAGAAATCACTACTATCTGAGCACAATATGATGATATTGTGAGTGTTCCATTGAGACAACCGGTGATGGACACGAACTCAATTAACCTCAGTCCAGGAATGAAATCTATGTATTGCATGCATAAGATGATTTAATGAATGAATTCTATGAAAAAAGTAGGAACTCATCAAATAAATGTACTTGATCAAGTGAATACATGGATACAATCACCATGAAATCACAAGAAAAATAACATATACAAGAAAAACCTGTTATGGAAGCCTTTAATCGCAAGATTTCATGTTTACTAACCTTACACCTGATGAAGCCCCATCATTTCATGAAGAATAAGTTGATCATGTGAATCCATATATGAAAATAAGAGATATAAACATGTTACACTCTAATAATTTATTATATATTTATCTTTAAATAAATTCAATCTCTTTTATAGAATACGATGCTTGCAGCACCGAGTTTAAACAAAACAAAATACTCTATTAAAATTTTATTATTTAAACATGATTATTATAACCAATCCATTAATTAAGAGGATATGAATCGTATTATATAAATTATTAAAAATTATATGGTTTACACATGTATAAAATAAATAAAATAGTTTTCTACTAATTACAAATAAAATCATAACCATTTGAATGAAAAAGAAATTTTTTCTTAAAAACAATATTTTTTAAAAGGCGGTTTGTCACACTTTGTACCCATAATTTAAAATTAATTTTTACTGATTTTAAAAAATATATTTTAATTTTTTAAATCATCATTTTAAATTTATCTTAGAGTTAATTTTTTCTATTTTTTTGGAAAGTTTCATTTTTCAATGAATAGTGAAAGATACTAATTATTATTAAAAATTTCCTTTTCGTTTAAATCATTCACAAGCCCAATTTCATTTAAATGAGGTTTTAAAATTAAAATTTGTTCAATTATATGTTATTTAATCCAAATTTAGTCATTATAATCTAATTTATCTTGAATATTTACATAAAAACTTTTTCATCTTTTGAAAGTTATTTTTTGGAAAACCATTTTTTTACAGGTATATTGGTTTAATTATAAATTAATTTCTTCCACTTATATGAGTTTAATTTGAAAAAATGGACTCTATATTTATAATTATAATAATATATATTTTATAATAATTTCATCTTAATTTTTTTCCTATAATGAATAGTGAAAACTGTAAAAAATATTTGTCATGGTTTAGGAAAAAAATGTTTAACTGAGGTTTGAAATAAAAAGATAACGGTTTAAAATAACCCAAAAAAAATCAATTCTTATTATATAATCATATATATACCTTATTTTTTCTGAGATTCTAAAATTTTCTATTTTTTAGTCTTTTTCCATCAGAAATATATGGGGTGAATTATATCATTTCAAAAAATCCAAGTATTTCCTCTATCTCAATTATAAAAGGTCACCATGTCTCCTATTCTTTACACACTTCCAAAACCCATTAGTTACACTAAAACCTACCCAAATCACTTACCTAATTCCCTTACCTCATCCTATAGTCCATATTTTGTTCATACATCTAACCTAGGAAGGATTTTGGTGTAAACCAAAAGTCGTTTTATGAGGAAGAGGTAATGTCCTTAACCGAGCATTTTATTTTATTTATTATTTAACCTCCTTAAAATATTATTAAAATTTGATCATATAATAACCTCATTATCCTACATATACATATATATATATATATATTAGGTAATATAATTACCTATAAACATATCCTCCACCCACAAATGGGAAACAAAATCGTTGATCGCGCGTACAATGGACTATCACCTCACGAACAGTCATAATTTTTTTTCCATAACCGCTTCTCACAACTGTATAAAATTATGTATTTAATATACCTATATGTTATTTATAATATGATTATATTACTTCAATTATAATGTCATAGATTCCTTCTTACATTTCATTCCATATAGAATATGATAACGTTGCTCGTTTGTATGGATAACTACCTCCTCACGAAGTGATGTGAGTCATTTTTCACTTACACTCAATATGGAAGGTAATAGGGATTATTTTTATTTTAATATGTGATATTAATTACATATTAATCATTCTATAAAAAATATATCATATATTTTCTTACCTTTTCATCCATTGAATAAATGATAACGTCATTCATGTGTATAGTAGACTACTGCCTCTTGAAGTGATGTGATTCGTTGTTATTGTCGCATGACATGGATGGTGTCACGAGACCCTCCTTACAAATATACCTTAATGGGGGCAGAAATATAATGACCGCCAAGTCCCACCTCTAGTAGGGTTTGTGTCTGCAACTAGCATCGAGGGTATAAAAATATCATGTATGGGAGGCATTACCCTCTATAATATAAATTGGATTGTGGGATAAGATGAATCATCCACAATAAAATCCATGAAATAGTATAAAATAAATACAAAACTATCTCACATTCATGTATAAATAAAACTGATACAAATAAAAGTCTCCAAATTAAATACCCAACAGCGAAGATAAAGCAATGACACAAAAACTATCCAAGGTCCAAGCTAGTAATGTCTATCACGGTCAATGTAATCCTCCTAGAAACCTAAAAATAGTTTTATATATGTGGGTTGATCATACAAGTATACTCAATAGGAAAAATAAATTCTCTTAGGAACATGTGAAAGAAGCATACCTATTCACCTGTGAGAAAATAGTAGAACCAAACAACATCTACACAGGTATACTAACCAAACCCAACCTCACCAATGCATTCTCACCAAAGAATTGAAGTCAATTAACATAATGTAATAATAATAACATAAACAATGGTACCCAACACCTCTTTACCGCTGTTATTCCACTCTCAAACCCAAACATCATACATCCTTGAATTCCTATTTTTTTGTATACCACACTTCCCCTCAAGCACAGTCACAACACACCTCACCCGAAGACACCTAGTCTCGCTGCCCCACAAGTACGGCCACATCACATCACTCCCAAAAACATCTAGGCCACAACACATCCATATAAATAACCAAAGAATTAGTGTATTGTAAACATGTAGGAAATGAACCTCATTCCCTCCTTCTACCGAGCACGACCCCCCACTAGAAGCCACCCTACAAGCACGTTTATATATAATCTTGCTTGAAGACACCTAGGCTATCACATATCAACCAAAAACACCTGGAATATAAAAACCACCTTATAATTCACTAATATACCTCAAGTAATCACAACCTGTATAATAAAAACCTGGCTTGGAAGAGAGAGTGGGGAAAGATTGGGTACCCAACCATCTCTTCTCCTCACTAGATGTTTGTAAAAACACCCCATGTGTGACTATGTGTATGTCGGAACATAGTACTCGACGTGGGTGGGGTGTAAATAGAAATATAGAAGAATATAAAATTATATACAAATAGCCACACACATAATCCCATCCTATGTGTTCATAACCAAACACTAACCAACTTACAACATCTCCACTTTCACTACCAACTCTAAATGCATAACACCACACAACAGGCCACAACCCCCATCTTTCATTATCAAACAATTTAATTTAATCATCTAGTAATTTTCATTATTTAGAATCAACCACATTTAGTCACATAACCTGCCATTTAATTATTAATTAACCATTATCAACTCATTAACCAAACCAACCCATTTCATTTTTGTCAAAATTGAACAATTATTTATTCCAGCGCTACTCATGAATCTTGAAAAAAGTAACTATAACCTAACCACCCCAAAAGTATTGGTAAAAAACCCACCTCGCTGCCCTAAAATCATGACCAACCAAACCAACACCTTGACACACCAAAAGAATCTCCAAACACACCACTACCTCACCTCCCTGAAAGCACAGGCCAATAACCACATATTTCCCCATACCCCATCGTAACAACACATCACCACCCTAGAAGAACAACCACACATCACATCACATCAAGGATCAATTTACAAATTAAAAAAATGATTTCATTACATTCCACTTTATTTTAGGGGAATTATCACATAAACCATAATCATGGGGAAACTATTTAATCAGCCATATATAAGTGATTAGTAAATTTAAATTTTTGGATGATATTACAACAATCATAGTATGCACAATAGTTATAGAACATATCATCCAGCACAAAAAAATCCCCCAATGGCCATAATATCCAGTGAGGCATCAAGACTGTATAATTTATAATATCAATGTAATATCAATGTTTTAACATCATGTGAATCAAACCCATTTACCCCATTCAATTTCAATTAACCTGTTTTTCTTCTTTGATTAATCCAGACCAATCAGAACCCATATATAAACAAAATAAAACCCCTCCCGCATGATACGTAATGAAAAAAGAAATATTGGATTACCAAATTAAAATAATATTTCTAAATTGATGTGCACCATATGGAAAAAGAGAAACGCTGGAAAACAAAAACTCTACTACAAGAACCCACATATCAACATATACCACACCAATGAATCCAAAAAATGAATCCCAAACACACAACCCAAACCAAACTGCACCACCGTATAAAATCCACAAGATAAGAACATGGGGAAACTAATCAAGAATAAGGAAGGGATTACCAAGGATTTCTAATGATCAACCACCAGAACCAATGGGTCAAAGATGGAGTAAGGAGGACTTTATGGACTCCTTTGGGTGCCTATGGTTTACTTGAAATGAGAGAGGAAGATAGGTGTCAAAATTAATGATAATTGGTCAATAAAAATAACCTAAAACTTGGATCCCAACATTTACATGTTCTGTAATTAATTTACACTGCGTGTAATTGAAATGTTCCCAAAAATACCACCTTTTCCTAAAAAAAATGTGCCACCTTGAAAGATTAAACACCTGATTTATTACACATTGTGAACCAGCCTCACACAGGTTGTGAACCACCATTACACATCATGTAATACACTTACACGATGTATATTTATTGTAGACATTATCCTTCAAATCCAACATCCACTAAGAACTCCTAGAACCTCACCTAAACACCTCCAACCACAAAATGAGAAAATTAATGTACCAGGAAGGCAGAGACTATTATATAAAATACCTCTCAAATAATATTCACCCCAAATAATCCATAACCAATCCAAAAAGGAAAGGTGTTTGAAAAACCACCCTGTAAGATACCTCTAAAGGATCTATTTTTACCACAAATGCTACCAAAAACATACATGCCAAGCAGAATGGCCACAAAATTATTCGCACAACCACATCACCATATAGCCACAAACTACCTCCTCTTAGAAAACCACACAACCACTGCAAAACCATCTAAACCTCTACCTTGCCCAAACCAACAATCACTGCAACAAAAAAAATACACCATTGTGAATGCATGAATCAGGTAATTCCATCCTCCATGTCAAAATATTATTCTCTCTTAGTAGTACTCACTTACCCACATGGGAATAATTAAATCATAGTTAATGAATATTGACTATGAATTAGGTCTTCCCCTTTTCATATGTTAGGACTTCATCACATCTCAAACCACAAAAAGAACAAAAAAAGGAAAATACCTCATCTCATAAAATAGAAGGATCCAAATATCACATCATAAATAAAAATAGAGCAAAGAAAAAAATTGGGTACTAGGAATGAATCTACCTCTCTCACTCCCAAGTACTCTCCTCCAAGACACCATGCATCCACAACACACAAACCAAATGAATGTTCCATCCATTCATCACCATCTCTTTATGATCATGGATCTCTTCCGGCCACTCCATGAACATCAGATGATCCCCAATATCTAACTCTCCCAAGTCAATGACATGGGAGTCATCATGAATATATATAAAAATATTAGATATGTGAAAGATGTTGTGGATCCTCTCTAACCTTGGTGGAAAGGACAACTTATACACCACCTCTTCAATTCTCCCCAACACCTCAAACCACCCAATATACCTATGAGGAAGCTTGCTCCCCCAGCCAAACCTCTACTTACCACATTTTGGGGAAACCTTCAAGAACATGTGGTCCCCAAACTCAAATTCAAGGGAATCCTCATGTGATCTTCATAAGACTTATTCCATTCTAGCACTACATTCATATTGCCATGAACAACCTAAACCTTCTCTATCATGCTCTGCACCACATGAGAATTAAGAACTGCTACCTCCCCAACCTCCATCAAACACAGTGGAGAACATCAAGTTATTCCATACAAAGCCTAAAACGGAGCCATACTGATGGAAGAGTGATATCTATTATTATAAGAAAACTCAACCGAAGGTAGGTGTCATACCAAATATACACCAAAGTCTAAGATGCATTAACAAAAACATATCTTCCAATGTCAAGATAGTTCACTCCATATGCTCATCCATCTGAGGGTGGAATGCATTAATGAGGCATAACTGAGTATCAAAAGCATATAGTAATCCCCTCTAAACTCATAAGGTAAAATTTTTGTCCCAAACCAAGATAATGGATCTCAAAACTCCATGAAACTACACCACCTGATACATATACATATTATCCATGAAATCCATTGTTCTTGACTCCTTGACCACTAAGAAGTGCGCTAATTTCAACAACTGATCCATGATCACCCAGATAGCATCATAATCTCTCTGAGATCGGGGTAACCCAATGATGAAATCCATTGATATGTAATCCAATTTATACTCGATAACATCCAAAGGCTGAAACAAACCACTATGAACATGATTTGTTTCATTTAACTTCTAGAGAACCAATTACTTTACCACATACCCCGTAAACTATAGTTTCATCATAGGACACCAAAACTTTATCCTCAATCCACAATACATCTTCTAAACTCTGGGGTGTATCAGAAAATGAGATATATTAAAATAACTAAGAAATAACTCATGTATCACTTCTATAAAAAACCTCCCCTGAAACAACATCTAGTTCTGATCATCCTATGACCATCCCTCTAGATCATCATTGTGGACAACATGATCACGCATAACCTCTGCATATAAGTCTCTCCTCTGAGACTCCTACACCAACCACACTAGAAAAGACTGTACTTCCATCTGAAACAATTAAATTGTACCACCATCCACCCTTTCATATAAGTTTAAGGATTGAAACTCCTATATTACTCTCCATGAATCCCCAGATCCTAAAACAACACCCTTCCATAACCTCCTACTCAAAGTGTTGGCCAAAAAATATTATTTCATAAGGTGCAGAAGATCTCAAAATCATAATCCTAAATAAACTTAATCCATCTCCATTTCCTCAAGTTCAAATCACACAAAGAAAATATATACCTCAATCTCATGAGATCTGTGAATTCCACAAAATGATCCCCAATGAGTAAACGCCTCCACAACATTAGTGAAAACACAAACGCTAGAAACTCTAGATCAAGGGTGGAATAGTTATGCTCACGAGGATGTAACTTCCTAGACCCATAAGAGATCACTTCCATTTAATGCATCAATACACATCCCAAACCCATATGAGAATCTTTAAAAAATTCCTCAAACATCACACACTCCCTAGGAAACTGAATAACTGGAGCACTGACCAACTACCCCATCAAGTAACTGATGCTACCTAACACTAATAAATCTATACAAAAGTTGGATCCTTACATATAAAATCTATCAATAGGTATACAACTCAATATAAATAAGGTACAAACCTCTAATAACAGTCTAAATGACCAAGAATACTAAAAACCTCATCCATGTTCTTGTGTGCTTCCTAAGAAGCAACTACTTTAAATTTAAAGTTGTCTAGTGCCACACCCTGGTAAGACACCACATGCCTTAGGAAATGAACCTATCATTTCCAAAAATTAAACCTGGACAACTTTCTATAGATCATATGTTGTCTAAGAACTTATAAGAAAGCTCTGAGATGTGTGATATACCCCTCCTCTGAATTTAAGTAGATAAAGATATTATGAATGAATATTTAGATGAACTTTTCTTGTAATTCAGGGAACATAGATCAATTTTAGAAACCAAGTCACCCCTATAAACTTTTAGAAAATATTTTCTAAACATGGAAGAGGGTAAAGGTTCTTACCCGTCACCTGGTTCAACATTTTGTAGTCTATACACAACCTCGTACTACCATCTTCCTTATTAGAGAACTACACTGGAGAACCCCATAGGAACACACTAGGCCAAATAAAATCCTTCTACTTCATAGCTTCTATCTAATAGAGATATATAGAAATATAAGAAGCACCGGGTTGTAAGTCTATCTCAGACTCAATATCATGTCAAGAGGGTATCATCACAACCCATTATAGGAAAACATATAGGAACTATCCAAAAACTCAGGGGACCTCCACTGTATAAGCACCCACTAATTCCACTACCAACTCATCCAACAAAGAATTAAGGAGCTCTATATTCAAACTACACACCTAACAACATATATCCCTAATGAAAACCACATGTTGGTCATCCACATCCAAGAATACGACTCTCCTTTGGGAAAAGTCAATAACAGAATGTATGGAATTAAACTATTTTATGATAACGAAAACTTAGAATAGTTGTATCTATAGCAGGAGAAGGTCCCCATAGGACTTATTCATCCCCATCATCAGTCTATAACCCCGAAACAAATGAAACAATCTCTTATGGCCTCCAACTGGTGTGGTCAACATCAGGGGCATGTAAATCCTCTCTACGTCTAGTCCCAGAGAATGGGATAAATCGGGTGAAACAAATGAGTTCGAGGATCATAAATCAAACAATGCACAGAAAGTGTACTAAACAAACTGATAGTACTTTTGACGATCTCTGGTCCCTCTGGAACTTCTGTCTCAACTGCATGCAACTAATCATGCCCTGCTTCTATGACTCTCTTCTAATAACCACATTCAGGTCCACACTTGGGTATCGGTCCCTAAACACAAGGAAAATCTCTAGGTCAGACTATAACTACTCCATATACCCATAGCAGAGAAAAGAAATACTACCCCTTCTCCTGAAATAGTCTCATTGGAAACTATTGTTGAGGCTAGCACTGAACCTGTCTACCTCCACAAAATTGATCTCAAGAAACTGTTGGGCACTGATTCTGGTGATGGACACAAACACAAAAACCAAAAAACAATGGTATAAATCCCATAGGAAAATCATGGAAACCACTTTTCCCATAATGTCAGAAAGGAAGATACTAAGATCGAATCCCTATTGGTTGATATGTTAAATTGACTAGTTCCTTTGGCCTTCCACTGAAATCTCTACTCCTTGAAGAAGCCTATCAGTTCCTAACCCATGCAATCCTCAGTATTCCTAACTCCAAAATTCACGTTATATCTCAACCATCACCTTTGAGATCAATCTATTGTAAGCCCCTCCCTCCAAAGATACCACAATTACAGGAGAGAGATAATGAACCCCAAGTCCCACATCTAGTAGGCCCTAGGTTGGCTATCAGTATATATCGTAAAAAAAATATCATTTATTGGATGAATTAACATCAATAATATAAATAGAATCAAGAGATAAGAAGAATAATCCATAATAAAATCCATGGAATAATATAAAATAAATACCAAACCATACCACATGAATGTATAAATAAAACTGATAAAAATAAAATTCTTTAATGTGAATCCCCAAAATCAAAGCTAAAGAAGTGACACAACAACTTTCCAAGGTTCAAGAGAGTAATTTCCATCACTGTCCATGTAATACTCCTAGAAACCTGAAAATAGTTTTATAAATGTATGGAGAGCATAAATTTATACTTAGTAGGAAAACCAAAGTCTCTTATGCACATGAAAAAGTGGTATAGTAATGCACCAAAGTGAAAATGTTTGAACCAAACATCACCTATATAGGTATACTAAGAAAACCCAACCTCACCGATGAATTCTCATCAAATAATGCTAGTTAAGTAATATATATAACAAAAATAACATCAATAAGGTTACCACGCATAGGTTTCCTAATAGTATGTTTCTATCACACTCCAATTTCATACTTCTCAGCACTCCCATCTCTTGTACATACCACACCGCCACATAAGCACAGTCACTACACACCTTTCCTCAAGAAACCGGAGCTCACCTCCCCACTAGCATGGCCTCATCACATCCCACCCAAAAATAACTAGGCCACGATACATCCAAATATATAACCATATTAGTAGCATATCATGAACATGTAGGGAATCAAACTCACTCCCTCCGCTTACCAAGAACAACCCCCACTAGAAGTCTCCCCACAAGCACGGACATATCTAATCTCACTCGAAGACACCTGGGCCATCACATCTCACCCAATTATACCATAACTATCACAACCACCATCTAATTCACTAACAATCCATAGGTCAAAATATCCAGTACAATACCTACCTGTATAGGAAGGGATAGTGGGAAATATTAGGTACACATCCATCTGTCCGCCTCACTGGATGTCGTAAATAAAAACCCCCGACATGACTATGTTTGTTTGAGAACATACTGCTCGATGTCAGTTGGATGTGTATAGAAATAATGAAGAATATAAAATTATATACATATATCCATGTGAACATGCCCAAACTATGTATTCACAGCTAAACACTAACAAACTCATGACATCACCACTTTTGTTTCCACCTCTAAATGCATTACACTACACTACCATCCACAAGCCCCATTTTACATTACCAACCAATTTCATTTAATCAACTCATTCATTCCATTATTTAGAATCAACCACATTTAATCAGACAACCCATCATTTAATTTTTCATTAACCATTCTCATCCCATTAACTAAACCAACCCATTCCATTTCAATCAAAATAAAACAATCATTTATTCAATCACTACCTGAGTATCTAGCATAATGAAACAGCAATATCGCTGCCCTAAAATCATATCCAAGAAAATATCCTCACTATCCCAAAATCATGGCCAAAAAACTACCTCAACACCCCAAAAGCATGTCCAACCAAAATAACACCTTTCCACCAAGAAAGAATATGCAACCAAACCACCACATCACCGCCCTAAAAGTGTGGCCCAATAACCACATATCACCCCACACCCCATCACAACAACATATTCCCCCACCAAATCATGGACACACATAAAATCACATCAACAATCATTTTATAAATTCAGAAAATATATTTTATCACATTTCACTTTATTTTAAAGGATTTATCTCACAAACGATAATCTTGTGGAAAACATTTCATTATCCAAATAAAATTAATTAATAATTTAAATTTTATAGTGACATCACAATAATAACAGTAGGAACAAAAATCAAACCACATGTCATCAAGATAAAAAATCCCAAAAACATCAATTTTCAATGGGGCATCATGACCGTATAATTTAAAATATCATAATAATACCGAAGTTTCAAAATCATACAAATTAAACCCTTTCACGCTTTTAAATTTCAAGTCATCAATTATTTAACTTTTATTAATCAAGAAAAACCATAACTCATAGATAAATAAAAGAAAAAAACTCATGCATTATACACAATAAAGAGAAATGATGGATTGCTAACCTCAAAGAAGCTTTCAAACTTTTTGTGTACCGTAGGGAGAATGAGAAATTCCTTAAAGACACAATTATGCCACAAGAAACCAGGGTTCAACATATACCACACCAAAGGATCATAAAAATGAAGCCCAAACACACAACCCAAACCAAACCACTCCACCATAGCGAATCCACAATAGAAGAACAAGATGATACTAACCAAGAAGAAAGAATGGATTGCCATGGATTTCCAATGAACAACCATCAGAACCAACGGATCAAAGAGGGAGGCAGGGGGGATTGAACGACTTCATGGGGTGACTAGGGTATAACCAAAACAAGAGAGGAAGTGATGCATCCAAATTAATGATAATAAACCTTGAAAAGAAATTAAAACCTATATCCCAACATTTAAACATTATGTGATTCATTAATAGGGTGTGTAATTCACATGTTCCCAAAAATCCCAACTTTCTCCAAAAATCATGTCAACTCGGAGGATTAAACGCCCGATTTATTATACATCATAAAATATCCCCACAAAGTCAATGAACCGCCATTAGATGTCATGTAATATTCTTACATGACATGTATTTCTTGTAGAAGCTCTACTGCAACTCTATCCTCCACTGAAAACCCCTCAAACCTCCCCCAAACACCTCCAACATCCAAAACTGGAAAAGTAACAGACCAGGAAGGTAGAAACTATTATAGATAATATGTGTCAGGTTATTTAAATAAATAATATTATATTTATGGTATAATGATCATCATGGAAAGATAAAATAACATTTAACTTCTTTCAATCAAGATCTTTATATAATGAAAATGTTACTCATGTATATGTATGGCTTATCGTATTCATCATTGTAACGAAGTTCATTTTTCCTAACCATATTTCATGGTTAGTTTAAAAAGTATAATTTATACATAAAAATAGTAATAATTTAATTTTTTTCTATTTTTTTGATTAATTAATAATCTATGGCATTGGTCAACTTACCAGTGTGATTTTGGATATATGGGACATTTATCGTTAAAATGTCTGATGTAAAATTATTTGCTAAAGTAATTGAATATAGTAAAAATTAAAATAAAAGGAATAATAAACTTGAAAAGGTTTTCTAATAAATTAAATAATTATTATAAGTTTATTATTTTGGAATACAAAGAATGCATGCTTGTTGACACTACTTGAGAAAGTAACCAAAAAGATTATGAAGAAGAACTATGGATATTTCATATCCCAAAGAAAGGTTCGAATTGTAAAAAAGAAAATCAACAATACTACCAAAGAGATTCGTGATGGAGGAGCTTCACAGGCCTATGCAATGGATCTACATGACCAACCTACACGGTAGACCTATGCAGCAGATCTCCGTGCGAGAAGTTGTTTTCTGCACCTATGCGGAGCACCTGCACGGCGGAACTGTGCGAAGTACCTACACGAGCAATATTTCTTCATCCAGGCCTCATCTGTGCCTATAAATAGAGCCCTGGGACTCCCCATTTGAGGAATAAAAAAATTTTAAAGACTCTATGAAGCTCCCATGGTGTAGCTCTTTTGCCTAGATCCCTCAAATTGTCTCCGGTAGCTCTCTAAACCACGAGAGAAGAACTAATTAAACAGGATATGAATGTTTTGAAAGTCTTTTTAAAAATTTTAAATTAGTCTAGTTCACCTTTTTAAAACATATTCTTTGGTCATCATTCATTCCTATGCCCCATACCTACATGGTATACCTATGTGGTATATCAACACGGGGTACCTGCATGAGGGACCTACACGATCAATTCAAGTACTTTTTTAAACCATTCATGGAAGGGTATCTCCTTCCATGGTTCCCATATTTGAAAGGGACTAAGTTGAAGCCACCACCAAAACCTCCTGACCTGTCAACCCTTTGGAAAAGGCACTTCATCGTGTATCCTATTTGGGTTTGTATTTCCAGAGTCAAAGGTTTCCCACATATTTTTCACAATGGGGTTAGGATTCATGGGATGTTTGTGTGTTTGTATATCCACAGTCACGTTGACCTTTCTCCCAGGAACATTAATGGGAAGTTCACAGTTCAAAGGAGGGGTTGAGTCCTGACCTCTCCCTTTTAAAAGAGGCGACCCTGAACCTCAGGTCTCTGGTAGGTAAAGTGTGTTTCACACTTGATTTTACACACAAGCATTGGAGACGTCTCCCTCCCCTACCCAGATTAATTCAAGGGCAGCCATCCAAGAATAAACCCCTCACCTTCACCCCTTCCTCCTTACATTGGACCCTTGTCTTATGTAAATAAAATAGAGGAAACGCTCTTTGCCTCGCCCTCTTCATGGTTGACATGCCCCAATCCATCAGCAGAGGAGGAAAAGTGTATAGTTTAATTGTTGAATCTTTCACATCCTCTTGTTTCTCACACCAAGCATGACTCGTGTGGGATTAGAGATATGTGATGATTACAACATGTGCACAAACACTCAAACCAAAAGAACTATGGGAACTCTGATTCCTATACAAACAAAGATACGTACGAAGCCCTTTCAAGGCCTGAGATCACTGGATATCCTACTCAGGAATCCAACCCTAATTCCCCCAATTTTGGAATCCTACTTAGGAAATAATCCCCAAATTCAATCCTCAGATAATCAAGGAATCCTTTTCATGAAGTAATCCCAAACTCATCTCTCTAAAATGACAATACTATCCTATGAGATTTATCTAACTACCTGGGATTTGATTCTCATTTATATGGGATATGTATGAAGTATCCTTGAGGTTCAAACCCAATAAATCAAATCAAACATGTTCTCCTTGGGCCATATTACCAATAGGGTCTGATCCTACATGGAAACCCATATCCTTACCAAGTTCCTTGGGCTACTTCAGCATAATTCCCACACTAAAGTTTTCAACTAAGAACCTTTGGCTTAGAGGCCCTTATCACATGACCTTATAAGGTATGATGTGACCCATTTAGTGGCATTGAACTATGAGGGTTATGATTCCTTACACAAGGATATGCAGGTATCCTTTCTTATGGGCACGATCCCAAAATCAAACTAAACCTTTGCCTCCCTGGATAACAATAAAATTCCAAAGTGCCCCACTTAGTGGCTTAAAAAAGGGTATCATCACAATAATGATTCAAAGAATCTCTAAGCAGTATATTAAAGGATAACATTGATGGAAAACCTCAAATACATATGGATATTTCCATTAATGAATAACCTCAAATGCATACTGATGATTCAAAAAATTACACATGTTAATAAGTGATTATAAATTCCAAGGGATACATATGATGTAATTGGTAAATTAATAAGGATTTGTGAAAATATTTTAATTTTACAATGAGAGTCCAAGAGTAGACAACAATTTCCCCCAAAAATGGTGTGGTGAGTCCAACCTCCCATCCTCTCAACCAATGCACTTTTCCAAGTATCGTAATGTTCAAAATTTAATGAACGTCTACCTTTGGAAAGTAGGTCCTCTTTGGATAAAGAACTGGTAGACGTTTTTTGTTCCATGAATAAATCTAATGGAAACCACCAAGAAATAGTGATTCTTAAATTTAGAACACATGTTTCAAGGAACTACAAAACAAAAATGGTGAACCCGACGTGATCCTTAACCATGTTAATAATGTTACCACCTTTTAGGCCCATATAAATTGATAAAGGAAGGCCAGACAAAAAAATTAATCACGCATGTATCCATCTAAAAATATTTTTCATTAATATATCTTGTTGTTGTTTCAAGTTTTCCACAAATTTACCTTCAATCCAAAGAATGGATTTCTCAAAAACAACGTTTGTGAACTTCTAGACTACTACTCAAGATGGATCTCCATCCACGGGAAGGACGTTATCACCAACCAATAATCTTCAACATTGGGTCTCTAATGTACATGTAAAGGAATATCACCAGCACAGTACAATCCCGACTTTATAGGCTGCTTGATAGGACCTCTAGGTCAACAACAATCCTAGATCATCTGGAAAACGATGACCAATGATCAAGAAGAAAATGATGCCAACCACAGTCTCCAACCATTTTAGGTCTTTATCCCCAGAACGCAACAATCAATCCCTCCCATAATACAGAGAGGTGGATCAAGATGTCACTCAAGGCCTCAATTCAAGAATGCAGGATTCCTTCCTAAGGACTCACACTAGCATTTGCCTCCAGAAACATGCAGTAGTTTATCCCCAACATGATGGGGTGTTGCCTCTAGAAATTTGGCCCGGGTCTCTCAGACCCGAGAACGCAAGACGAACCATGGGTGAAAACTTCTAGTTAATAGGGATCAGGTTCTCACTTCCGCCTCTGCTGGAAAAGCCCAACAATTTAACTTGATGTTAAACAATGAGCGGGCACTTACAACCATCTGTCATAATTTTGTTGCTCAGCAGGCTTGTCTGACAGCAACCCACTAATCCCACCAGATAAACCCGGTGGAGTACTGTAAACAGGCACATACACCTATTGAGTCAATAAGGTTTTCCTTATTACATATCCATTCCTTCACACTTGGGGGAGATTATTAATTCAATAAGGATTCCTTATGAATTTACCATTCTTCTTGTTTTGAAAATCACAAACACCTTATCTTTAGAAAAAATTCATTTTACCCTGTGTTTTACTTCTATAAATAAAAATTTCCTTCCCCATGGAAATTTATCCTTACCATATTTTCATTGTTTATATCATAATTTTCCTAAGTGTAAAATTTGGTTTGTAACTGATAACTCATAATCTTATAAATACCTAGATATGTAGCATTCTGTTTTAGGATCTAAATTCATAGAATTTTGGTTACGAACTCTTCTGAGTTCTGAATCCGAATTCTGAATATGAATTCTGGTTACGAACTCTTCTGAGTTCTGACTCTGAATTCTGAATACGAATTCTGGTTATGAACTCTTCTGAGTTCTGACTTCGAGTTCTCTAAATTCTGACTCCAATACCTTGTGAGTTCTGACTCAGAATTCTAATTAATTTTGACTCCGAACTTTGTTAGTTCTGACTTCAAATTATAATGAATTATGACTTTGAACTTTCTGAGTTCTAACTCTGAATTCTCATGAACTCTGACTCCGAACTTCGTAAGTTCAGGTTCCAAATTATTGTAAATCCAGATTCTGAATTTCATTAAAATTTAAAATCCAGAATTTTATAGAGTTTAGGTTGTAAATTCCTTAGAAAACAAAATCTGAATATACTTTTATTATAGACTTCTAATTCATTTCTGGTTAGACACCGAACTTTCATTTGATTACATTCTGAATATTGGATTTTAGTTATGTAACCATATTTTTTCTTACAATTGTTTTGTTATAAAATGATATCATGCATTCAGTTACTAAATAACATTTGTTTTACTGACCTGTGTACATGTCCCTATAAAATTAAAGTAAAAATATGACCATTGGAGGGGGGAGCCAACCGTTGAAGTCGTGCCTATAAATAAGATCTCATTTGAAGGAGCTCACAACTTTGATGAACAAGTTGATCAATCTAGAGATTACATACTGGTGAATTTATTTCTAGAGAGAGAGGCTTTAATGCTTTGTGCATACTGAACTTCTTGTTCAGATTTTCTTTTAGCGACTCTGAATGTTGCTGAGTACATTCGAGGGCTTCTGGGGAATGGAAGATAGAGGTGTCGACTACCTTGATGTTGAGGGCTTCCTTGCTGAGGAAGACAGAGGTGTTGACTACCTTGAAGTTGAGGGCTTGCGGGGATAGTAAGACAGACTCCGATCTTCGTATCGAGGGCTTACCCTGGCGTGGGTAAGACAAAATTTCTTGAAAGTATAAATCAGAGGACCTTTATCCAAGGTTGTTGTATATCCTTCTCTTTTGGTTAAAAGTTTTTTTACTTATTAGTTGTATTGTTACAATTTTTCTGCTGCATTTTATTTTTTGAGGAAAGTATAACTATCTTATACTTCCTTATACTTTTATACTCTGATTTAGTAAGATTCTATACGATTTAAGGTAGAATCTTTATCTTTGTAAACTGTCATTAAGTTTCATTTTCTGAAACCATCTTTCCAGATTCACTTTCTCAGAATCGTTTTTCCTGAATCGAGAAAGTGTGTAGAACTTAGAGGTTTTGTAAATTACCTTATTTAACCTTTTTAAACAAAACTAATTTTTAAAAATTATTTATTATTTTGATCCTACATTTTGTATTATAGAGTATACTAAACTCTCATACCATCATAAAAATTGATATCAGGGGAGGTTACCTTGAATCCTGAACAAATCTAACAATTGGCTTCATAATTTTGGTTCAATCTGAATTAATCTCACGATTAGATTTGGAAGTGAAATATTATTCTTCTATTTTTTTGGAATCATATTTTCGGACTCATACAGTTGAGATTCATATTTTTCTTAGAGATACTCTAGTTTTATTTTTCTTGCTGAGGAATACATTCCTTGATTACGAACTATTTCTATTAACAAGTTTTTGGGGAAAGGTTTTCTTTAAGATGATAGGAAACAATGTTAGTTCTATTGACAACCTAAATCCAACAAGACCACCTATTTTTGATGGAAATGATTATGAGTACTGGATAGATTGCATGAAGACATTCATTATTAATACCAGAGTTGATAATTTTTTTATGCTTACTGGAGGATATAAAATCCATGACAAGGAAGTTAGTACTTTCACCAATCAAGAAAAGCATGAATATCAACTGAATTATAAGGTTCGCAATAAATTTATTTGTTCTATGACTAGAAACATCTATAGTCAAATATCTTCTTGTGAAGCTACAAATTTTATATGGAAGAAACTTGAAGTTACACATTTTTTTACTTCTAAAGTTATAGAGACAAGAAGAGTTATGTTGAGAGCTGAATACCATGGATTTAACTTTCCCTATGGAGAACCTATAAGCAAAGTTCAGTAAAGGTTTATGACTATTGTGAATAGATTAAAGTCTATTGGAGAAAAACGTTTGGATGATGAGTCTCTTATAGATAAGATCATTGACATCATTCCAAATGAGTGAGAGTCCAAGAGGATGGCAATTGATGAGAATAGAAAAGTCACCCATATTTCCTTAGATGAGTTGTTTAGAACTCTTCTTTAGTGTGAGACTAGAATAAAGAGAGATGCTGATAATGTAAAAAAAATAATGGAAATGGTAGAGTTGATTTTATAACTACGTCAAATCATATGAAAGACAAGAATCCTGAGAGGGTTACTAGATCCAAATCTAAGAAGGTTATTATCCAATCCAAATCTAGTGTAAGTGAATCTACAGAAAATGAGTTAGAAAATCTTTCTTGAAGGATGAACAATATTTTTAGACAATATAACTTTCAATCTAGATATAAGGAAAAGGAATGAAAAGACAAGAAATATTCCTAAGTAACAAGTTATGAATACAACAGAGAGGGGCATATAAGTCCTGATTGTCCCATGCTCAAAAGAAAGGAAAGAAATAAAAAGAATTCTGAGAGAAACAGAAAGAAGTACTAAAAAGATAAATCTAAGAAATTATTGAAAGCTAATGACACCTGGAGTTCCAGTGGTGGTGACTCTTCAGATGAATCTTCAAATTACGAATCATCTGGACAGAAGAATCTTGGTCAAATAGCCAGATTACCTATTGAGAATCATCGGTTGATGGATAAGGTACACATTGCTGAATCATTGAAAAATGTTTATTTAAATGAAAATTATAGTAATAATAAAAATTATGAATCTTCGAATGAATAATCTTCTTCTGATGAAGATAATACTTTACATTCCTATGAAAAAGTTTCTAGGCTTTCTAAACTACTTGAAATTGAGAATTCAAAAATCATGAAAAAAAACTTGATAAGGAAAATTCTAGGAATACTATTCTTACTAAGGAAATATCAGATCTTTCTAATGATCATGATAAAAAAATCATTGATTTTGAAATTATTTCAAAAAATATTGAGGAAGTAAATTCTGAGTAGAATAAACTTTCTAAGGATTTAGAAAATGTAATTTATAAGAAAAATTTTTTCGAGCCTAAATCTAGTTCCAAGTCAAATGTTTTAGAAGACAAGAACATGGTTATCAAACTAATATCTGAAGTTTTTTCCTTGAGGAAGTGTTTGTCAAAATTTACCTTCGGTAAAGAAAATTTTGATAAAATGTATTCTCAAATCCGACCTCTAAGAAATTATTCCGTTTTTTGTTATACAAGTTCTAAACCGATTTTTAGCAACAATTATTTTGTTCCTCAAAGTCCTCCATTCTATACTAAGTGTCAGTGTGGTGGACACTGGGAAAAGAATTTTTCCTTGAAAAAACCCAATATTTAGGATTTCATAAAGCCTACTTTTCTAAGAAAATGTGGGTACCTAAAATCTTGCTTTCTGAAATGTTCGGATCCAAGAATGTTTGGATTATGAAAGTCTAACTCTTTGGTTTTCAGGAAAATAGAGAGAGAACCAATAGAAAGACTTGGCACATGGATAGTGTATGTTCCCAACATATGACTGGTAACAAAAACTATTTTTAAAAGATTATCATGATGAAAGAAGGAAAAGTAACTTTCGGAGATAATGCTCAGAGAGAAATTATTGGTATATGTAACATCATTATTCTTGGAAAAACCTTGATTTCAAATGTTTTATTTGTTAAGGGTCTTAAGAACAACCTCATTAGCATAAGAAAATTATCTGATGAAGGTTACCTTGAGAATTTTAGGAATGACAAGTGCTTATTACACAATTCCAAGGAAGAGTTTATTCTTTCTACCCATAGGCAAGAGAATGTATATACACTAAACTTATATGCCCTTAGGAGCCAAGATATACCTTGCCTTACTGCAATGTAAGATCATTTTTGGTTGTGGTATAGAATGTTAGGAAACTGTAACCTTAGGAACCTATGTATACTCTCTAAGAAAGGACTAATTAAGGATATACCAGAGCATAGATTTGATTCTTCTAAAGTTTGTGACCCTTGTCAATACGGAAAGCAACATAAATCGAGTTTTAAATCAATCGGTGAAGTCTCAACTACTGATGCATTACAGTTAGTGCATATGGATCTCTTTGGTCCTACAAAAACTAGAAGCATTGGAGGTAAGTATTATGTATTTGTTTTAGTTGATGATTACACTATATTTACATCGGTCTATTTTCTAGCAAAGAACTTTAAATACTTCTCATTTTTTAAAATTTTTAGAGCCCGTGTTAAAAATGAGAAAACCTTTGATTGAAAGTAATTCATAGTGATCATGGTAGAGAATTTAAAAATTCTGATTTTTGAATCTTTTTGTAGTAGAAAAGGCATTACTCACAATTTCTCAACACCAAGAACACCTCAATATAATGGTGTTATTGAAAGAATAAATAGAATTCTTCAAGAGACAACCAGAACCATGTTGAGTGAGTATTCTATAGCCAAAAATTGTTGGGTTGAAGCTGTAAGTACTTCTTTTTATACTATAAATCTGGTTTTAATTAGACATTTTTTTAATAAAACTCCTTATGAGTTATGGAATGGTAGAAAACCTAGACTTTCCCACATCAATGTTTTTGGTTACAAAGTATTCATTCGGAATACTAAAGATAATATATACAAATTCGCACCAAAATCTGGTGAAGGAATTTTCTTAGGCTACTCCACAACTTCTAAGGATTATAGAGTTTTCAATAAAAACTATTGTACTGTTGAAGAGATAGTACATGTTAAATTTGATGAAAATGATCCTTTTGTTTTTAAAAAAACCCAACCTACATCTTCGGATGTGTTTTTGAAAAATGATTATTAACCTTTGTTAGAATATCCTTCTAATAAAAAAAATGTCCAAGAAGATGCTTCCGAAGCATTTACCCCAGAATATGTTCTACCCTATGTTGATGAACATGTTTTGCAAAATCCAAATCAGTTGTTTCTTAAGAGTCATCCCAGTGATAGTATCATTGGTGATGTAAACCAACCCGTAAGGAGTATAAGTTCCTTAAGGAATGAAGTAGAAAATTTAGCATTTCATTCCCAAATAGAACCAAAAGGAACTGATGAAGCTTTAGGTGATGATGATTGGATTAAATCCATGCAAGATGAACTAAATTAATTCAAAAGGAATAAAGTCTAGACCTCGGTTGAAAGAACTATGGAAACATCTGTTATTGGAGTAAAATGGGTCTTTATAAATAAGTGTGATGAAAATGGAATCATAGTTAGAAATAAAGATATATTAGTTACTAAAGGATATAATCAACAAGAGGGAATAGACTATTAAGAAACCTATGCTCCAGTAGCTATACTAGAATCTATTCATATCTTACTTGAATTTACAGCATTCTTCAATTTCAAACTTTTTAAAATGGATGTGAAATGTGCTTTCCTTAATGATTATGTTCAAGAAGAAGTTTTTTGTTGAACAACATCCTGGTTTTGAAGATACAAAACATCCTGATCACGTTTTTAGACTTACCAAAGCCTTTTATGGACTTGATCAAGCCCCTCGATCCAGGTATGATAGACAAAAAGGAATTTTGCTTCAAAATAATTATGTTAAGGGAAATGCAGATCCAACCCTTTTTACAAATAAAGATAAGAAAAACTTTTTGATTTATCAAATTTATGTTTATGACATTATATTTGGTTCAACTCAGCAATCCTTAACTGATTTCTTTGTGGATATAATGAAATATGAGTTTGAAATGAGTATGATGGGTGATTTAAAATTTTCCCTCGGTTTTCAAATTTCTCAAAAACCAGAAGGAATATTTATATCCCAACATAAGTATATTAAATATATTTATAAGAAGTATGTATATGACAACACTAAGAGTATTAGTACTCCTATTGGTACCTCAAATACACTTGATCTTGATGAAGCTAGGAAACCAGTAGATCAAACATCTTTTAGAGGTATGATAGGAAGTTTACTTTACTTGATAGCTAGTCATCTAGACATAATGTTTTCAGTATGATTATGAGCAAGATATCAATCCAATCCTAAGGAATCTCATTTAAAATAAGTGTAAATAATTTTTTTCTACTTAAAGGGAACCATAGATTTTGGACTCTTCTATATTTATGGAAATCATTTTGTTTTGAAAATTTTTTCAGATGCTGACTTTGGTGGATGTAGAATGGATAGAAAAGGTACATCCGGAACTTTTCATTTCATAGGAGATTCAGTAGTTTCTTAGTCATGAAAGGAGAAACACTCAGTATCACTTTCCACTGCTGAAGATGAATATGTAGTAGCTGGAAGTTGTTGTGCTCATGTGTTGTGGATGAAACACACATTCACATACTATGGTATGAGTTTTACCCAAACAAAAATTTTGTGTGATAATACAAGTGTCATTTCTCTTAGTAAAAACCATGCACATCACTCTCGTGAAAAACATATAGATATTAGGCATCACTTTCTTAGGGATCACACACTTAACGTAGAAATCATTATTCAGTTTATTGGAATTCAAGATCAACTTACTGATATTTTCACAAAATATTTACCCTCCGATAGATTTGAATACATTAAATAGAATTTAGAAATGATAATCGTAAGGTAATCTTCATTGTTAACTTTCTGTTAAAATCATTTCCTTATAGTAATATACTCATTTTCATAGGGGGAGTACATTTGTTTGAAGTTTTTGAAATTTTTCGTGATGAAGTTTTTGAAATTTTTCTTAATGAAATTTTTGAAATTTTTTGTAATGATATTTTTCAAAATTTTTGTTATGATATTTTTCAAGTTTTTCATAATTAATTTCTTCAAGTTTGTCTTAATGAAGTTTTTCAAATTTTTGTAATGAAAATTTTGTTCTTATTTTCTTAAGTACTTGAAATTTTTCATAATGAAGATATTTTTACTTGAAATTTCTTGCAATGATGATTTTCGTACATGAAATTTTTCGTAATGAAGATTTACGTACTTGAAATTTTTCATAATCAATATTTTCATACTTGAAATTTTAGTAATGATGTTTTTCATACTTGAAATTTTCATATTAAAGATTTGTGTACTCAATTTTTTTCATAAAAAAGTTTTTCGTAGTTTTTTTTTAATCTAAATTTCTTTAAGAAGATTATTATATATTAAGAATAATTTTCCTAGAAATCCGAAAGGTATGGTTCTTTCTTGAGTTTTTGTAATCACCTTTAACTTTCTGGTATTTTCTTTTTTGTTTTTAAAATTTCTCGGATTCTAGTTTCCTAAAATCTGAATGTTTTCCTTTAAAACCCTCAAAAGATTGGATCCTACCAATTTTTCTTTATGGCTATCATTTCAATCGTCAGGTCTGACCAGAAGAATTCTCAACCATTGGATTAAGTTTGGAAGTTGAATTTCCACATCAACGCCTATATAAAGGACCACCAAAGGTTTATCCCTAATTGATTTCAATCCTTTGCGAGTCGAAGCTCTACCTCCCTTTGAAAATACCATTCCGAACTTCTCATAGTTTTCACAAGTCCGAATGTCTGCAAAATAATCCTCTCAAAAAGATACGTCAACAGTCAAGCCGATTTCGGAGTGGCAAGTATATAGAAAAAGGTTGGTGCATCAAAATTTCTTCAATAAATATGATTCTATAATCTCCAAGAACATTAAGATTAATGGATGGGAAAGTGTTTCCATCTCAAAGCCAGGAGCTCAAGACTTGGTGTATCTGGATCTACTTATTAAGTTCTATGAGTTGGTCAGTTTCTTTAAGGAAGAAGGGAGAGATAAGTTTTCATTCAAAATCTATGGAAAGACCTATGACCCTTTCATACACCAAGGCTGCTAGCTTGGTGGGGATGTCTTATGAAGGGAAAGATGAGTTCTGTTCCCACAAGCTTCCAGGTGTTCAAGGAAGTTTTGTAAAGGTGAAGGCTATGGAGGGTCTTAGACTTTCAGATGTCAAGACTCTAAAGATTTCTCATTTGTCTACAAATAGTCAGATCCTGCGTTGTGGGTTCAAGGGTTTATCATTCCAGGGAAGGGTGACAAAGACATGTTGAATAAGAGTGATATGTATATCTTGTATTTTTTTGGTAAATCTAAGAAAGATCAATCTGATGAAGAATATTCTCATTACAACAGATTATATCAAGCATGGAAATTTGAAAGCTCAGATTATAATGTACCCGGCCATTCTTTCCAAGATTATTGTTCGGTGCTTGGATTCATCCAAAATCCCTTACAGTTCAAACTCAAGGAATTGAAATGTTATGCTAATCAGTGATGATACTCTCAAGAGGATGAAAGTTGTTTTCTCTACGGAGAATGGAGAATTATATGACTTACCAGAGGAAGAGGATGAAGCTGCTCAAAAGGAACAAGAGTTTCCTGAACCATCGAAAAAACGAGGAAAGAAAGTTGAAGGAAGTGGTAGAAGAAGGAAAAATCTCAGAAGATAAAGAAACTCAATCCGCACCACCAAAGCCCACAAAGCATAAATCCTATATAGATGAGGTTGTAGAAAAGTGGAGGGAAGACAAGAAGACTCGGAAGGAATGAGAGCCATATTTTGTCTTGGATCCTGCAGAGGCCAAATCTTTGAAAGAGAAAAAAGCCTATGAGCTTGAGAAGAAAACCAAAGAAAAGAATCAAAAGAAGAATATGTATGAGGCTGAAATTTTTCAATCCCTTCTAAGAGATACTGAAATTTCATCTGAGAATATTATTGTACCGAAATCGTTCTTGGTTGAGCCTTTACCTGAGACTCTGGGGAATAAATTTTTTACTCCCGAAAAATTCTAAGAAAATGTTGTTGAAGAAAAGGTAGTTTAATAAAAAGGAGAAGAAGACATTGAAAGTAGTGATGGTACTGAAGACCTTATAAATAAAGTTGAATATTATCATGAAAAGGAAACCCCATCAAAAAAACTATCAATCCAAACTTCAAAAGAAGATTCTTCAAAGCTCCCAACTACTAGGAAGGATGAGGAAGGTGAAGATGAGAAGGGTGGAGAAGAGGTTAATATATTGTCTGAGGAAGAAAGATATAATCATCACTTCATACATCCTGAATATTCTCAGGCTAGAGCTGAGAAGGAGAAAGTAGATGAAGATAAGATTGTTCAACTGTGTAACAGTGAACATAAGTCTCTAGATGAAAAAATTATTCCGAGAACTAATAAGGGAAAACAGGTGGTTTTTGATACACCAAAAAAAGTTATTTTAATGAAGAAGGATTTCGGTGGATATTCTAAGAGGAATCATGTTTAGCTAGGGGACGAACCATAACCAATAAAATTATCAGATTCGGAATCATCAGCTCTAGGACATGATTTTGTCATTCAATCTCTGAAAAAGATTGTTGACACCATTATGATCTTTCCAAGCATTGACTCCAAATGTCAGATGCTTCAATACATCATGAATCAAAAATTGGATTCTGTATCCATGGTAATGGAGAAGTGTGTAAATATTGAGGCTGATTGCAAGAACTTACTCATAAAATACAATGCTCACAGGAAATCTTGTATGAAAGTGGTCAGCTGGTCAAAGAATATATTTGAAGATTTGAGAGAGCTTGATGTGTTTCAAGATGATTTTATGGAATATTTTGATACTAAAGATAGAAAAATAATGGTTCAAACAAATATCTTTGAGGTAAATCTAAATATTGAACATAATACTCGAATTCAGGAGGTCAAGGATCTAAATGGGAAGTTTTATTCTATTTCCCAAAGCAGGAAGAGGGAAAGGGATCTTCAGATTGAGATCGAAGAGAAGCTAGTCAAGCAAGATGACTTGGTGAATGTTTAGGCAGAGGCTTTGAAGGCTCAGGATGATAGGATCAAAGCCTTAGAAAAGCAAGCAGAGGAAGATCACAAGGAGCTAAAGAATCTGAAAACCATTGTGAAGAAATTGATACCCAAGGAAACAGAAGGAAACTAAATCTGATCTTTTGTTGTATTTTCTTTCATTGTAAAAATTCATCCAATCTTAATGAAATTTTGGTTTCTCATTAATGTTTTCATTCTTTGTACTAATATTTCAGTTACTATAATTTTTTTTCCATTCCCTAAAATTCTTTTCAAAAATCGCAAAGGGGAAGAAAGAAAAAGAATGCTAAGAAAAGAAGAAATATCCCTTAGGGGGAGTTTATCCAAGGGGGAGTTTTCTTACCGAGATTTCTATACTCAAGATAATGAAAAATCTCATTCCTGAAATCTAGAATAAAATCCTCAGTGTTCCAAATCCTAAGGGTGAGTTTTTCGTATTAATCTTTTCAAATGTGAAAAGGGAGATAAGTTTTATTTCAAAATATAGAAAAAAAATTATATGTCCTTATATTCTTTTTTGTAAGGATTTTTGTTCTTTCCAAAAAGAGGGAGATTGTTGAGTCCATAAGTTTTTCCTTAGTACTCTTCCATTCCTTCATACTTGGGGGAGATTGTTAAGTCAATAAGTTTTTCTTATGACTTTACCATTCCTTGTCATTTTGAAAATCAAAAACACCTTATATCAAGGAAATTTTTATTTTACCCTGTGTTTTACTTATATAAGGAAATATTTCCTACCATAAGGAAATTTATCCTTAACATTTTTTCATTGTTAATATCATAATTTTCCTAAGTGTAAAATTGGGTTTGTAACCAAAACCTCAGAATCTTATAAATACCTAGATATGAATAATTCTATTTTAGGATCCAAATTCTCAGAATTCTGGTTACGAACTCTTCTGAGTTCTGACTCTGTATTCTGAATATGAATTCTGGTTATGAACTCTTCTGAGTTCTAACACCGAATTCGGAATTCGAATTCTGGTTATGAACTCTTTTGAGTTCTGACTCCGAGTTCTTTGAATTCTAACTCTATACTCATGTGAGTTCTGACTTCGAATTCTAACGAATTCTGACTCTGAACATTGTGAGATCTAACTCCAAAATCTAATGAATTCTGACTCCGAACTTTATGAGTTCTCTCTCCAAATTCTCATGAACTCTGACTCTGAACTTTTTAAGTTCAGGTTCCGAATTCTTGTAAATCCAGATTCCAAATTTCCTTGAAATTCAAACTCCGAAATTCTATAGAGTTCAGTTTCTTAATTCCTTAGACAATAGAATCCAAATAGCCTTGTATTATAGACTCTAAATTCATTTTTGGTTAGACACTGAACATTTATTTTCTTACATTCTGAATATTGGATTTTAGTTATGTAACCATATTTTTTCTTACACTTATTTTGTTACAAAACAATGTCGTGCATTCAGTTACTAACTAACCATTGTTTGAGTCACATGTGTACAGGTCTCTCCGAAATTCAAGGAAAAATATGACCGTTGCAGGAGGGAGCATATCATTGAAGCCGTACCTATAAATAGGAGCTCATTTGAAAGATCTCACAACTTTGATGAACAATTTGATCAATCTAGAGAAGACATGCGGCTGATGTGATTTCTAGAGAGAGAGAGGATTTAATGCTTTGTGCATACAGACCTTCATGTTCCGATTTTCATTGTGAGAATCCGAATGTTGCTGAGTACATTCAAGGGATTCTTGGGATAGGAAGATAGAAGTTCCGACAACCTTGAAGTTGAGGGCCTCCTTGTTGAGGAAGACAGAGATGCCGGCTACCTTGAAGTTGAGGTATTGTGGGGATAACAAGATAGACTCTGATCGTCGTATCAAGAGCTTACCCGGGTGTGGGTAAGTCAGACTTTCTTGAAAGTATAAATCAAGGGACCTTTATCCAAGGTTGTTGGATACCCTTCTCTTTGGGTTAAAAGATTTACTACTCGTTACTTGTCCTGTTAAAAGTTTTTTGTTGCATTTTATTTTTTGAGGAAATTATAACTATCTTATACTTACTTATACTTGTATAATCTAATTTAGTAAGATTTTATATGCTTTAAGGTAGAATATTTATCTTTGTAAAGTTTCATTAAGTTTCATTTTCCAGAACCATCTTTCTAGATTCACTTTTTCAGAATCGTTTTTCCTACATTGAGAAAGTGTGTAGAACTTAGAGGTTTTGTGAATTACCTTGTTTAACCTTTTTAAAAAACCATATTTAAAGGTTACAGAGGAATTTTTTAAATAACACAATTCACCCCCCCCCCCCCTCTTGTATTTCAAGCTTCATTAGATACTTTATTCAGTATCTTTATTATTTCAATCCATCATTTGGTATTGTATAGTATATCATACTCACATACCATCTCAAAAATTGGTATCAGAGGAGGTTACCTTGAATCATGAACCAATCTAACAATTGGATTCAGAATTTTGGTTCAATCTAAATTAATCTCATGATTAGATTTAAAAGAGAAATCTTCTTCTTCTATTTTTTTGGAATCATATTTTCATACGCATAAAGTTCAGATTCATATTTTTCTTAGAGATACTCTAGTTTTATTTATCTTTCAGAGGAATAATTTCCTTGATTACGAACTTTTTCTATTAACAAGTTTTTGTGAAAATATTTTCATTAAGATAACAGGAATCAATAATGGTTCTATTGACAACCTAAATCCAACAAGACCACCTCTTTTTGATGGAAATGATTATGAGTACTGTAGAGATCGCATGAAGAAATCCATTATCAATACTAGAGTTGATAATTTTGTTATTCTTATTAGAGGATATAAAATCCCTGACAAAGAAGTTAGTACCTTCACCAATCAAGAAAATCATGAATATCACCTAAATTATAAGGTACGCAATACATTTCTTTGTTCTATGACTAGGAAGATCTATAGTCAAATATATTCTTGTGAAGATGCAATTTTTATATGGAAGAAACTTGAAGTTACACATTTTGGTACTTCTAAAGTTATAGAGATAAGAAGAGTTATATTGAGAGATGAATACCATGGCTTTAACTTTCCTTATGGATAACCTATAAGCAATGTTCAGCAAAGGTTTATGACTATTTTGAATAGATTAAAGTCTATGGGAGAAAAGGGTTTGGATGATGAGGCTCTTGTTGATAAGATCATATAAATCATTCCAAATGACAGGGAGTCCAAGAGGACAGCAATTGATGAGAATAGAAAAGTCACACAGATTTCCTTAGATGAGCTGTTTGGAACTCTTCTTTAGCATGAGACTTGAACGAAGAGAAATGATGATAATGTTAAAAAGAATAATTGAAATGGTGGAGTTTCTTTTAAAAATACGTCAAATCATATGAAAGACAAGACTCTTGAGAGGGTTAATAGATCCAAATCTAATAAGGTTATTATCCAATCCGAATCTAGTGGAAGTGAATCTTCAGAAAATGAGTTAGCAAATCTTGCTCGAAGGATGAACAAGATTTTTGGACAAAATAAATTTCAATCTTGATGTATGAAAAAGGAAAGAAAAGACAAGAAAGATTCAAAAGTCTCATGTTATGAATGCAAGAGAGCTGGACATATTAGGCACGATTTCCCCATGCTCAAAAGAAAGGAAAGAAAGGAAAATCATTCTACGAGAAACACAAAGAAGTACTACAAAGCAAAAGCTAAGAAAGTCTTGAAAGATAATGAAACCCGATGTTCCCCAATAGCATTTCCAAGAAAATCACCTCACTATCCCAAAATCATGGAAGAAAACTCACCTCACCACCCCAAAATCATGTCCATCCAAACTACCACCTTGCCACTAAGAAATCAATACAACCAAACCACCACATCACCACCCTAAAAGTGTAGCCGAACAACCACATATAACCCCACACCCCATGAGAACAACATATCCCGCCCCAATCATGGACACACATCAAATCACCTCAAGGATAATTTTATAAATTCAAAAAAGATATTTTATCACATTCCAATTTATTTTAGAGGTTTTATCTCACAAACCATAATCCTGTGGCAACCATTTCATTATCCAAATAAAATTAATTAATAAATTTACATTTTATGGTGACATCACAATAATAACAGTAGGAACAACAATCACACCACATATCATCCAGAGAACAAATCCCTAAAACATCAATTTTCAATGGGGTATCATGATCGTATAACTTAAAATATCATAATAATACCAAATTTTCAAAAGCATACGAATTATACACCATTAAACTTTTAAATTTCAATTCATCAATTATTTATATTTGATTAATCTAGAAAACCCATAACCTATAGATAAATAAAATAAAAAAACTCATTCATTATACACAATAAAGAGAAACGATGGATTTTAGACCTCAAAAAAGCTTTCTAACTTTTTTTGCACCGTACGGAGATTGAGAAATTCTTTGAAGACACAATTGTGCCACAAAAACCAAGGCTCAACCTATACCACACCAAAGGATCATAAAAACTGAAACCCAGAAACACAACCCAAACAAAACCACACCACCATAGTGAATCCCCCAGAGAAAAACAAGAGGATACTGACTAAGAAGAAATAATGGATTACCATGGATTTCTAATGAACAACCATCAGAACCAACAGATCAAAGAGGGAGGAAGGGGGGCTTTAAGGAATTCTTGGGGTGACTAGGGTTTAACCAAAACAAGAAATGAAGTGATGTGTCCAAATTATTGATAATAGACCTTAAAAAGAACTTAAAACCTATATCCCAACATTTACAAATTGTGTAATTCATTAATAGGGCGTGTAATTCACATGTTCCCAAAAATCCCAACTTTCGGCAAAAATCATGTCAACTCATAGGATTAAACACCCGATTTATTATACATCATAAAATATCCCCAAAGAGGCTATGAAAAACCATTACATTTCATGTAATATTCTTACATGACATGTATTTATTGTAGAATCTCTACTACAACTCCATCCTCCACTGAAAACTCCTCAAACGTCTCCCAAACACCTCCAACTTCCAAAACTAGCAAAGTAATAGACTAGGAGGGCACAAACTATTATAGATGGTATGTGTCAGGTTATTTAAATAAATAATATTATATTTAAGGTATAATGATCATCATGTAATGATAAAATAACATTTAGCTTCTTTCAATCATGATCTTTAAAAAATGAAAATGTTTCTCATTATATGTATGGTCTATCGTCTTCATCATTGTAACAAAGTTCATTCTTCATAACCATATTTCATTGTTAGTTTAAAAGGTATAATTTATACATAAAAATATAAATAATTTAATTTTTTTATATTTTTTATATGATTGAATAATAATATATGACATTGGTCAACTTACCAATGTGATTTTGGATATATGAGTCATTTATCATTAAAATGTCCGATGAAAAATTAATTGGTTAAGTAATTGAATATAGTAAAAATTAAAATAAAAGGAATAATAAACTTGAAAAGGGTTTCTAATAAATGAAATAATTATTATAAGTTTATTATTTTGGAATATAAATAATACATGTTTGTTCACACTACTTGAGAAAGTAACCAAAAATATTATGAGGAAGAACTCCAGATATTTCAGATCCCAAAGCAAGGTTCGAGGACTACAAAATAAAATCAACAATACTGCCAAAGAGATTTGCGATGGAGGAGCTTCACAAGCCTACACGATGGATCTTCATGACTGAATATCCTTGTATTATGGGCTCCGAATTCATTTTTGGTTAGACTCTGAACTTTCATTTGCTTAAATTCTGAATGTTGGATTTTAGTTATGTAACCATATTTTTTCTTACACTTGTTTTTTATAAAATGATTTCATGCATTCAGTTACTAACTAACCATTGTTTGAGTGACATGTGTACAAGTCCCTCTGAAATTCAAGGAAAAATATGATCGTTGGAGGAGGGAGCCGACCGTTGAAGCCGTACCTATAAATTGGAGCTCATTTGAAAGAGCTCACAACATTGATGAACAAATTGATCAATCTAGAGATTACATGATGCAGAACTGATTTATAAAGAGAGAGGCTTTAATTCTTTTTGTGTACTAAACTTCTTGTTCAGATTTTCTTTGTGTGACTCTGAATGTTGCTGAGTACTTTCGAGGGCTTCCGGGGATAGGAAGACAGAGGTACCGACTACCTTGAAGTTGAGGGCTTCCTTGCTGAGGAAGACAGAGTTGATGACTACCTTGAAGTCGAGGGCTTGCAGGGATAGCAAGAGAGACTCTGATCTTTGTATCGAAGGCTTACCCTAGTGTGGGTAAGATAGACATTCTTGAAATTATAAATCAAGGGACCTTTATCCAAGGTTGTTGGATACCCTTCTCTTTGTGTTAAAATATTTACAACTTATTACTTTTCATGTTAAAAGTTTTCCACTACATTTTATTTATTGTGGAAATTATAACTGTCTTATACTTTCATATACTTGTATACTCTGATTTAGTAAGATTATATACGCTTTAAGGTAGAATATTTATCTATGTAAACATTCATTAAGTTTCATTTTCTGAAACCATCTTTCCGGATTAACTTTCTTGGAATTGTTTTTCCAGAACAGAGCAAGTGTGTAGAACATAGAGGTTTTGTGAATTACCTTGTATAACTTTGTTAAACATAACGATCTTTAAAATATCCAAAGGAATTTATTAAATAATACAATTCACCCCCCCCCCCCCCTCTTGTATTTCAGTCATCATTAGATACTTTATTCAATATCTTTATTATTTTGATCCTACATTTGGTATTATAGAGAATATTATACTAACATACCATCTCAACAACACCTGCTTACTAGTTATCAGCCAGTTAGTTGGCTCGTCTGACTGCATTTAAAGTATCCCACAAATCTAATATGGTGGAAACTAGTGAACATGCACATACACCTGTTTACAATCACCAATTCTATCTGCAGTCTCATCTTCCATTATTAAAGGATGTCTGTCAACCATACTTGTTGGGAAACAACCAGCAGGCACATATTCCTTCCAATGTTCATCAAGCATGCCAACATTCTTGTTTGGAAGCACTCGGAGAAGTCAGTCGGAAATCTCCAATGAAAATTTTGGAGCAGACTCAACTCTCTTCCCCCATGCATGAGTACTGTCAATACCCACTGACCAGAAAAGGGGACAAGATCAGGCACATAAACCTACTCCCAATACAAAGTGGATGTATATTCCCATTCCGGCCACTGAAGTCACCAAACATATTCTATCAATGGTGAAAGGGCAGACGCAAATCACTTCCCATATTCTGGAAGCATGCCAGGATATTTTAAGAACTACTTCGGCAGTATCAGGGGAATAGACACATAAATTTTTTCCCACACATGGGGTGACACATTGGCATGACATCCTAGAGCAGATACACACCTTTGTTCCAGTCTAGGATGGTTATGGGGCATACTCCCCCATATCATATGGACAAAAAGATCAAGAACACACACCCTTTCCAATTTGAGGTAACAGGTATACTCTAGTAACTAATCCAAATAAAGCACATATACTTTCCCATGATAACCACTTTTCCTAGAAAGTGTCCCAACTAAGTCTAAGAGAATATCCAAGAAGAATTATCTCCAAGCATTATTGAAAAATCAAGAGTTAAGCCATTATTTGGCTCCTCTGAATACTAGATTTCTCGAAGCCCTCAGACATTTATCTGTTTCTTCTCAAGATCATACCCTATCATTACAAAATTTTGAGATTGGTAGTTGTAATTATGAAGTTTCTCATCAAACACTTCTTCATGAAGGCATTCTTCATGAACATTCGGTCAATCCAGAGTTCATGTCTCCGGATGAGGTCCACAGAAACCCTCTGTGTGGTCACAAGACCAAGGAGCAGAAAAATTTATACCTTATTGTAATCCATCATGGCGATCCTCCCCATGATGGAATTCGCTACGAAAGTCCTCTCCACAATAGTATTCCACATTACCAAGACAATTCCATAATTGACAATGTAGTAAGGATAAATCCCTCCTATCTCGAGGCACTTGAAAACACAATTCCAGTCATGTATGATTCCTTTTCATTTATGAGTGAAACACTTTCTCAACCAGAAGAGATCTTAAGGGAATGGTCATTCTCCGAACACCCCTTGAGTCATTTTTCTTCTAATATAGAGCATCTACTTTGGTCCGACCAAGTGGAGAAAACTCTAGTAAGAGATGATGAAGACATGTTAAACATGATGAAACAATTTTCTAAAAAAGAAATACCAGTCATGTTCTGGACATTGGAAAATTATTAGTATGATATTCCAAAATTGATAACAAATTATTGCATTCATGACATTTGTCTCAACTTATAGAAAAATCTTCATCATTTGAAAACCATATTATTACCATATGATAAATATAAAAATAATGTAAAGGTAATAGAAGTGTTGCACTGCTAAATTGACTTGGAATCACTCTTATATTCTCAATATACAAAGGTTGAAAAACAGTAGATAACCCTTCAACATGCGTGTCTCAATGCTCTAAAAAAACTACACCAATTAATTTCTAATTCCACATCTAGTTTTCGTATCAGAGGATGGGGTGCATGTGGAGAAATGCATTTCAATGCACTCCAAAATCAATAAAGTCTGCCAAAAGTGGTCTCATGAAATGTTATTTCCCATGATTGGCCACAATCAATAGGTTTTGTAATTAATCAAATGTACGCTCAAGAACAGGCCTCAACTAGTTCTCATCAGAATCTGGCCCAAAGAAAAGAAGTTGTTGAGTTACATTTACATCAATCCTCTTAGAATCTTGAGAAGGCATCCCATTTAGAGGATGTTAGGAATCGTCTAATGAAAATGTATGAAATAGAATAGCGATCTTCTGAAACAGGTGATTTAAATGATTGTCAAATGATGGCCCCAGCTAATGTCCAAACCAAAATCTGAAAAATCAGAAGGGGAGTTACACGAATTTCAGCCATAGAAGTTCAAGAATCACCTCAGATTTCAAGGATGGGGGATCATCGAAATCAATCTTCAAATTCATTAAGCAATGTTTAGATATTTGAAAAAGAAGAACAGAAATCGGCCCATCCTATTGGACTGGGGGATTTTTCACATTTCAATCCCCACCTCAATGGAAGTCATTTTTCATCTGATCAGTGAAGAAGAAACCAGGAAAGTGTACAACTAAACAATCCAATGATTCCCTTAAGGTTACTTTCCACCAAATAGTTCTAGGGAATTCCTCATATAGGAGAACGAAGTCTCATAGAAGACACAAAAGAAGATGATCTGGCAGAAGAACTGACAGAATGCCATCGATGCATTATGCATCAGTAAATTTCATTAACAGCATTGCAGAAGATCCTCCAAAAATAAGTCCAGCTCAGGGGAGTCAGAAGATAAAGTTCCTGTCCATAATACGGTACAAACCGAATCAAATAAAGAAGGTGTGTGTACAGGAAATCAGAGGCTTACCCAAAATCTATGTATACCTTCAAATAACCAACTCCCCTATCTCTAAAAGGAATATAACAAGGGGAAAGGAAAAAATTCAGATTGCGTATCATTTTTCCAGTGGAGAAGGTCAATATATTTCACTTGAAGAGAAATTTTCACAGCAAGAATATAAAATGAAGGAGTTGAAAAGACTCAATACATAGTTACTTCGAAATAGTATTTCTTCTAGGCGTACTCCCCAAGAAAGTCCTCAACTTGAAAACCCTATAGGAGCTCTTCAGAAAAGAGGGTTTTTAGTAACAACAGATGCAGATAATGGATTCCCTCCATTGGGTACACAATCAAGGCAGGACCATATACATCCTGATAGACCTATTCCCATGGGTTATCCAAAGTAGATATCAGCACCACCATCAGTGGTCTTACCGGTCATTGCACTTTCTCAGGCTCCAATTGTTATACCTGCACCAAATCCAGCTCATTCGGATGATCCACAAATTCTTATGAACACAATTGAGGCATTAAAAACTCGATTGGAAGCTATGTAGGAATGATCTGCACCAATTCAGCTGGAAAAGAGAGCTTACCCTGAATGGGTGGATTCAATTCCTCCCCCACGAAATTTTTTGAATACTAAATTCCCAATATTTAATGGTTTTGGAGATCTAGAATAATACTTAACACATTTTTTTTCTTGTTGTGGTCCTATGATGGGAACTTCTCAACAAAAACAAGAAGGTAATCTTAGCTGTTTTGTGCAGTAATTATAGGGACCAACTTTTTTCTGGTATACAAGTTTGCAATATCGATCAATTACTGGATGGGATGATCTCCGCCAAAAATTACTTATTTATTTTAGCTCAATTTTACCAAAGACGACATTTTTTTATATTACCAATTGTAAACAAAGGGATAATGAAGGAGTTTCATATTTCATTGCACGATAGAAAGGATTAACATATTCCTAAGTATAGAACTCCCTCAAGAAGAGTTTCTAACAATTTGTGTGCAAAATCTGCGTGATGAATTACACACACCATTGATCCCTATGAAATAAACAAGAGGGTTTCGAGACCTTACTTCAACTGCTCAATAGATATAAGACTCTATTATAGAAACTAAGGCTAAAACTCATGTAATTCCACCAGCTCTAGGGAGGAGGATATAAAAAGTAGAAGCTACTATAGTCACCCTCAAACAGGCACCTATACCAACTTCTACTTTAAGACCCTCACCATACAGAAGGGCTCCGGCTCTTGAGCATCAGCAGCAATGACCGCCTTGTCAATATGATCAAAGAGATCAAAGGTAGAAATAGTTTAAGGAATTAAAGTATAATGTTTATTATTTTAGGAATGAGAAAGTTCCTGGATACTTCATCTCTGCCTTAGAAAAAAAATTGGTTTAGTTTTCAAGGCCGAAGAAGCCAAATAAATATGGAGATCAAGATAGTCTGAATTATTTTCCCTTCCATCAGATATTGGGACACCCCATTCAAGAGTGATTTGTTTTCAAAGACCTTCTGCAAAAGATAGTAGACTCTGGAAATGTAAAATTGAGAAGTTCATCAGTTCATGTAGCATGTGTTACTTCTACCAATTCATAGGAAGTGGGAGAATGGAAAGAGGTAAAAATTAAAAATGTACAAAAATATGATGATTGGATGATCAGGAAAATGATTAACTGGAATTGTGACATTTTACGAACATTGTTGAAACAACCAATTGTGTCTTCTGCCACTCTCGCCACAACAAAACCATATTCATCAAAAGATCATTGTTCAAAGATGCTAAGTGATGATAAAGACAAAGAGTAGTTAGAAGAAGATGAGCTCCTATTAAGGACAAAGTTGTCTTTGACCCTGGTAGATTTTATGCCATATATTTCAAATGCACAGGCACCGACCCACCAAACAGCACAATCAGAATTGACCTGTCAAGAAGAATCTACGTTAGATGAAGAATTGATCTTTGGTTATATTAAAGTTTTCCACTTAACAGATCCTTACATCAATGGTGATCCAGATTATAATGAGCCAGAATTCCTTGTACATAATTGGGGAACAAGAGGAAGAGGTTAAGGTCTAGGATATAGGGGAAGACGTGGGAATTCTAAAAACCATTATTTTAACTCCACCCCTGCTCGAGCCATATATGCGGTGGAAACTCAAGGAAGGGGCATTCAATGGGATCAACAAGAACAAGGAGTTTCTTCCTTTAAAGAAAGGTTTAGTTCTAACACAATTACTTAGGAAGACCGGTTAGAAGCAACACTGTCTTCTTCTCAGAAAATGAATAGACTTATTCAGTCTAATTTACTAAAGCCAACAGTATTCATAGTTTCTTCTCCAACACAAATTACATCTACAACCGAATAATCAACTTCCAAATCACCTACAAAACCACATCTCCATGCTAGTAAATGCAGACCTTTGGATCAAAAGTATGATGTCTTGAAATAGTTTTCCCAAGTACTAGCCAAGTTATCAATTCTGGATGATTTGAATTTATCAAAAGATCTTTTAGAGGCACTCATTGAGCCTTTGTCAAGTCCTCAAGAATTTTAAAATGAAGTTTCTGCTGTTGAGGTTTACCTTATTAAGAATGACCCTATAGAATGTCAAGAAGTAATATCTTTTACGGATGAAGATGAAGATGATGTTGTATATGGGCATATTAGACCTTTTTATTTTTCCGGCAAGTTCAATGAAATAGAACTTCGACGAGCCTTCATTGATAATGGGTCTAGAGTCAATCTCATTCATGTTCGTACACTTCGTTGATTGGGCCTAACTGAATCTAACTTATCTCCTTCGACATTAATGTGGCAAGGATATGACAATAATGAACAAGAACCTCTGGGAGAAATCACACTCAAAACTCAGTTTGGAGTTTTTGTATCTAATTTATATTTCATGGTTGTTCGTCGGGACATAGCCTTAAATATTCTACTTGGAAGACATTGGTTGCACAAACATGCATCCATACCTTCATCATACCGCCAATATCTGAAATATTGTTTCAATGGTCAAATTTGGATGTTTTATAGTGACAAGGCTCCATTATAAACATGTGAATCTCAATACATTGAGGCAGAGTTTAATCACACAAAAGGAACAAAGCACATTACAAATCAGATAACTAGGTATAACGCTCCAAATGGACTTGAAAAGATCCCAGAAAATCCATTCATATATTTGAGTATAGATTATGTGTTACCCATCAATCAAATTGAAAGGGTAAAACAAAATTCAAATACTTTTCTATTAGTTTCAATAATATCAATTGCGGAAACTGATATTGATAATATGGGAGAAATTATTGATACACAAATCAATGATGGAAGGCCGAATGGAGATGTTTTCATTTCATATATTGAACTGAAATTAGCCTCTACTTCATCAATTAGAGCAGAATAAATTTTAGCAATGCTAGGGGGAAGACATATATGTTGATTCGCAATCCATCAATCCCTCATTATTACCACAAGAAGACCCTTCGTCATCAGTTGGGTTAGATATGGTAGCATTTTCTTTGGTACATTCAAATACTGATTTTTCCCCTAACTCTGGTAGTTTCGCATTTTTATCTACCATAAAAATGGAGACAGTGGAGGTAACACATAATGGAGAAGAATAGGAAGATCTTGAAGATTCTTCTCTATCATTTGATGAAGGTGTCTCTACCACTGTGGATAAACTCAGAGAAAAAAATCATGGTACATAAGAAGATTCATGCCCCACTCTAATTAGTGCGTCCATGACCTCTGAAGAGAAAGAGGTTTACACTTTCTTTCTAAAGAAACATCAAGATATATTTTATTGGAATTATAAAAAAATGTCAGTTCTTAATCCTAATATATCCACCCATAATTTGGGTTTTCCATAAGAACATTTTGGATTCAAGAAAGCAGTAAGAAGGACACACCCAACTCATGCCTCAAAAATTGAAGCTGAAGTTGATAAGATTATAAAGGCTAACTTCGTCAGGGAAGTTCAGAATCCCAAATGTATGGCCAATATTGTCCTGGTAAAAAATAATAATGGTAAAAATAGAGTCTATATTGTTTTTAGAGATCTTAACCGGCATTTTCCTAAGGATGATTTTCAAGTTCCGATTACAGAACTTCTAATTGATGCAGCAGCTGGCTATGAATCTCGTTCCTTCATGGATGGATACTATGTGTATAATCAAATCCGGATGGCTCTAGAGGATGATGAATCTACAGCTTTCATCTCCCCTCAAGGTATGTTTTGATATAGGGTGATTCCCTTTAAATTAATGAATGCTGGTGCAACATATCAGTGTTCCATGCATCATATTTTCAAACCCTTCTTATGGAAATTTGTTGAATTTTATATGGATGATTTGGTGGTCAAATCCAGACAACGTTCTGATCACTTGGCTGATTTAGAAACCATATTCAATAAACTTCTGCAACACAGTTTGAAGATGAATCAATTAAAATGTGCTTTTTGGGTAACCTTAGGAAAATTCATTGGCTTCGTTGTACGTCATCGTGGTATCGAGGTTGATCCTGAGAAAAAAACTCAATCCTTTCTATGTCACCTCCTTTAGATTTGAAAGAATTAAGAGGAATCCAAGGACACTTATCCTATATTTGGTTCTTCATCTCCAATTTGGTAGGAAAGTATTTTCCCTTCACCAGATTAATGAAGAAGGGAGTTACCTACCAATGGACTAAAGATTCCCAAGAATCATTTGATGCCCTCAAGATATATCTCTTGATTCCATAAATATTGATGTCACCTGTTGAAGGAAGACCACCTATTCCTTATGTGATAGCTTTAGAGAGATCACTAGGTGCCTGCCTCTCCCAAAAGAATGTTGTTGGGAATGAAAACATCCTTTACTATCTCAGTCAAACTATGCTTGATGTGGAAACTTGGTATTCAAGTATTGAGAAGTGTTGCCTGGCATTAATCTTTGCAGTTCAAAAATTGATAAACTATATGCAACATCATGAGGTCTAATTGGTATCTCGTAATAACCCACACAAATTTATCCTCATTCATCATATTCTTACAGGGCGTCTAGCACGATGGGCGGTTATTTTGCAACAGTTTGATATCCAGTTTGTGCCTCAAAATAAAATAAAATGCCAAGATCTTGTTGATTTCCTTGTTGAGCATCCATCTGTGGAAGATACATCGTTTAATACTGAACTTCCTGATGAATAGGTCTTCTCTATTCAAGATGATTCCCAAACATGGGAAATGTATTTTTATGGTTCTTCTAGAAGTCAAAAAGGGAAGATATTGTAATACCTAAAACTCAACAAGGATAGATTAGGAATTTTTCTTATTTCCCAAGAAAAGGAATTATTGTCTTATTCATTACAATTATCAGAAGGTGGTACCAAAAATGAAGAAGAATATCAAGCTCTAATCGCATGTTTGGAGTTGTCCCTTTAGGTGAAAATGGATCATTTAAAGGTAAAATGTGATTCAGAATTGGTAATCAAACAAATAAATGGGGAATATTCTATCAGAAAAGAAGAGTAAGCTCCTTTGTGTGATTATGTCTGAAAGTTAATGGCTTAATATCCCTCATAGTCGACATTGTCCTATATCCCATGATCACAAAATTCCCAAGAAGATACACTAGATAATGCAGCTACAGCCTTGGAAGATCCAAATCGGGATGAGAAAGTAATCAGCATAACCCATCGATGTGTGGTCCTCCCTTTTGTTCAAATCAGAATGGAGGAAATTAATAAAATTCTCCCTATTTCTGAACTATATGGTCATACCACAAGGTGGAGAATATCCATCATGTAACATATTCAAAATTGGGTACTTCCACTAGATATGGCTGATAAAGAATTGATCTGGTGAAGAGAGGCCAATTTACTCTTTATGATAGTCTATACTACCAAAAGATCCTTTACAAGTGAGGATTTGATCTAATTCTCCTTATATGTATTGATGGAGAAGAGACCGTAGCTGTTATGGAAGAAGTACATTCTGGAACATGTGGTGCCTAAAAATCTGGACACAGACTCTCTGATCATATCCAAATGCTCGGATACTTTTGTCCTTCAATAACGCCAGATTGTACATATTTCACTGAAAAATGTCATCCCTGCCAAGTACATGACAACTTCATTCATCGTCCCCAAGAGTTTCTACATACAGGTAAATAATCCAAGTCATTTCCACATGGGGAATGGATGTAGTAGGACCTTATCCTCCATCTACGGCTAAGTAGTTCAAGTATATTCTCACTTCTACTGACTTCTTCTCTAAATGGGCTGAGGCAATACCTCTCAAGGAAGTCAGAGACAAAATCATTGTTAGTTTTTTCAAAACTAATATCATCACCAGATTTGGTGTCCATAATACTATTTTGACAGACAATGGCACCAATTTCTATTCTTCTAAAGTAAAAAATTTATATCAGAAACTTAATATCAAGTCCAACAATTCATCTCTCTATCATGCAGTGGCCAATTGACAGATAGAATCCATCAATAAAACCTTATCAAATATCCTCCATAAGATGTTGCATAAAGATAAGAAATCATGGCCTGAGAACATTTTGAATGATTTATGGGAATATAGGAAAACTACCAGTACTCCAACCCAAGCAAATCCTTATTCACTAGTATGTAGAACCAAAGTAGTTTTACCAATTGAAATGCAATTGCCTTCACTTAGTGTTGCAATATGTGATTAGTTTTATATAGATGAAAAGTATCAGAAATGGTTCAAAGAGTTAGAACGATAAGATGAGAAAAGATTGCGTAATTTGCATCATCTAGAAGTCTATCATAACAGAATAGCACGAGATTTTAATAAGAATGTCTTCCTTTGTTCATTCCTTCAAGGATAATTGGTATTGGTCCTTGGGACTCCAATGATACCAGGAAATAAACCTCCAAAACATGAACCAAAGTGGGAAGGACCTTATTCTATACATAAGTTCTATTAAAATGGAGCCTACGCTTTAATCTCAATGGATGAAGAGCTCATTACAGCTCTAACCAATGCGATATTCTTGAAGAAATACTTTTTGTAATTGGCATCTTCATCCTTACCGCATGATGTTAAATTCAATGGAAATTTAACACCCACATTATTCATCTGTGTCCCCTTTGTATTATAGAAGAGACCCTTACTAATCCTTTTTTCTCTCACCGAGCATAGATCAAGTGAGCTTAGGAATTGGGTAAAAGGATTCTTTATATAAGTAAGGTGTTTCAATCCCTTATGGGGTTGAAAACATCCTCACTGTAAGACTTTAAACTGCATAGTATAATGTCCTTGCTGAAAGACTTTAAACTGCCCAACCCCCATGTCCTAGTTGCAAGACATTAAATTGCATAACAATCATAAGTGTTCATGCTGCATGACGTTAAAGTTCATAGCATATTAGTCCTTGTCACATGACGTTAAACTGCATGACATAATTCATACAACTAACATTTTCTCTATAAATAATTAGAAGCTTCCATAACAAAATGTCATTAACATCATCACTACTCCTTAGTAGTACATGAGTCCCTCTCTTTCCTATGTCAGAGTCAGATCTACATAGAGACCATGTTTCAAGAACTACGTATAGATTGATTCTCATTTTCCAATTAGATAAGTAGAGACGCCTAAATATCAAATTTTGGGCTCATCCACAATCACAAAATCTTCATATTTTCTTTTCTCCTCCTGTATATGAATCAGATCTATATAGACTATTTCCTTAAGATATATGATTTGGTACTTATACCATTTTATGTCTTAAGATTTACCATTCTCTCAGAATGTGTAAAAATCCCCCATTCTTCATGTCAGACTCAATTAACATGAAGATTAATTCTTTAAATAACTGTGTACGGCTTGATTCTCATATTTTAATGAGATGTATAGAGACACTTAAATCATCAATTTTGGGCCCAGCCGCGATAAAAAAACCCCATATTTTGCTTATAAGAAAATTAAATTTGCATAAGAAATGTTTTATGAACTATGTATGAATTAATTCTTTACCCAGTAAGACATATAGTGATACTTTTATTTTATCCCTTAATCCAGTTAAAATATGTCCTTATTTTCTCATCGATTCATCTTTATTCTTACCGCATGATGTTAAACAGCATTGAAACTTAACACCCCCATTATTCATCTGTGTCACCTTTGTATTATAGAAGAGACTTTTACTACTCCTTATTTCTCACACCAAGTATAGCTCAAGTGAGCTTATGATTTGGGTAAAAGGTTTTATTATATATTTAAGTTGTTTTAATGCCTTATGGGGGTGAAAATTTCCTCACAGCTTGACTTAAAATAGCACATCACTATATTCATTCAGAGGAAACAAAGAAAGTCTCCATTTTAAATATGATTCAGATATATGTATAGGACATAAAATTCATGGCCAATATTGGTACAAATATTTCTCATACACATTGGGAATAACCCCCTTCTATATTTCACACTCTTAATCTTGAATATTTCTATATCCTCATAATATTTCTTACGGTTTCTGGTGATAGGGTTTCCACTATTTGAGAGATCTTTTTCCTGACTATGCAGCACATGCTCTTATGTGGTCTTGCATAAGTTTCCCACATAACAGGCATGGTAGTAAAAAGATTCCACTATTTGTCTATACAGTATATTCCCTTGTTGTCCCTTCATTATTCAGTCCCCATAACGGGTTTTTCAAATAATGGTAACTTCATTCTTGGTTATAGTATCTGTGTACCTTTTGATCATTGATGACAATATAAAAAAATCTGTATTTTAAAATATTCATTCAAGTATACTTGTCCCATTATCTTTGTCACAAATCTAAAAATCTTCAATATCATGGTTTACACATTTCCATCTCCATGTGTTCGATGCACTATGAAATATCCCTTAAATCCCTTGGCCACATGTTATATATTGTTTCCATTTCTAGTCCTAGTTTTATGACCAAAAACTACAGACACCATATATTTTACATCTGGGTCAGACCTTCATAAAATTTATATTCCTTGGATTCATTGGAAATATTGATTGGAAGTACCCTAACCATATCCAAGTACCTTTCTCCATAAACCAAACTCTATGCTTCATAAAATCTGAATCTCCATAAACTTTCTTCGACTTTTACCAATAGAATGAAAAATTTCTGAGAACTCTTTTTCCTGACTATGCAATGCATGCCATTAGGAGGCCTTTCATAAGTTGCCTACATAACAGGCCAGTTAGTCAAAATATGCTGATATTTGTCTATACGGAATATTCCTCAGTTGGCCCGGCATAATAAAGCCCCCATAGCATGTTTTTCAAGTAATGGTAACTTTTTTCTTGGAAAAAATATCCTCTATTTCTTTTAGCCCTTTTTCCATGTCATTCCTTGGTTCTAGAAATTCCCAAATCACAGTTTACAATTTTCCAATCCATACATAAATATGATTGTATCTTTCCAAACAAATTATCAATGAATTGAGAGAGTTTCCTCATACCTTTAGTCAGAGCTAAATACCTTAATTTAAAGCCACAAAATTTCCTCACCGCATGACTAAAAACTGCACAGTACAAATGTCCTCAATGCATGACTTAAAACTGCATAGTACCAATGTCTTCACTACATGACTAAAAACTACACAGTACCAATGTCCTCACTACATGACTTAAAACTACATAATACCAATTTCCTCATTATATGACTTAAAAATGCACAGTATGATATCATAAGTTTCTCTTTTTTTGATAAATTCTTATCCATTTCTCATACACCAAATTTGTATAGAAATGGTTTTCCTATTCATGACATATGTCGGTATAAAATATCTCTTTAATTATTAAAATTAATTTCTTTGGAACAACCACCCACTATGGTACTAAGTCACCTAAATCTTATTTTCCCTTATCTATCAACAAAAAAAATGTTGAACTTCAAAGAACTCTTTCGTTTGATTATGCAGCACATGCCCTTAGGTGACCTTGCATAAGTTTCCTACATAACAAGCATGTCAGTCAAAATATTATACTATTTGGCTATGTAGCATATGCCCTAGTTGGCCCTACATAATAAAACCCCCACAACGTGTTTAAAAAATAAATGGTAACTTCATTCCTAAAAAAGACACCCCTTATGTGGATACAAGTTTTAAATTTGGTGACCATAAAACTCATGACTCAAAATTCCACATGGAAATATTTAGAGAATATTATTGCAATTCCTAGACAGATAGTTTTGTTTAGGGATATAATTAAAAGTTTATGGTCAAAGATATTTCTACCCTAAATATTATCCCTTTATAGTCCAACATGCATGACTAGAAACTTCCAATAAAAAAAGATGTGGTACTCACCTAATTGAGAACCCACAAAGGGAACCCTGAACAAAAGTTGAGTCACAACTCACTAAACATACATTTTTTTATGATTTAGGTAATATTGAGAAATATATATAAAAAAGTCAAAAGATATGAAATTTGTGGGGTTATCCATATAACCCTAGAAACAATAAAATTATGCTCATTAGGTCCCTCATATTAACAAGAAAATTTTGAGCACCTCATTCTAGTGATTATAATAATGATTGTTTAACATAAAGGAATCATTCTTATCATTTAATTTTCAAATTGTAATCATGAAAAAATAGGAATGAAGATTTATATGGTTGAAAACAAAATTTCTTTCATTTTTATGAAAATAGAGGGCCATCCCCAAAATGAAGCATGCCTGTCATGTTTTAGAATAAACTCTCAACATGACTTTTCATTTTTTTGGACTGCTTTATAGGACATATTAGCTTCTTGTTGAAGTTGAGACAGCTAAGCAACTCCAACCTCCTCTGCATGAAGAAGTTCTTCCTTAGCAGTTGAAATGGCAGTTATCCCCTCTAATTGGGTTTCTTCTAATGTCTGATTTAATTTCTCAAGCTTATTATGAACAGAATCTAGTTGTTGCTGTAGATATAACAACTCCTTTATGGTTTCTTTGATTTGTTTCCTAATTTCAAATGATTTCTTGTTATGATTTTCCTCCGCCTAAACTAATGCAGCTTGAAATCCCTCAATATTGATGAGTCATTTAGCCTCTTCAAAATTTTGTCGCAGCTTATGCTCCTGCTCCAGTCAGTGAATAGTATCTTTCATGCCATCATAGAATGGCCAATAATTAAATCCACTAAATCCAAATATGTAGAATAATGTTGGGAGTTTTGGAAAATGGAATAACAATTCATCTAAAGAATTTTTAGAAATTATGATCCATATATGCCTTCATGTCTTCTTGCATGCCATACCAAGAGCATATTGCATCTCTAAGTCTGAATCTGAGTCACTACCATGAGCTAAAATGTACTCTGGAAATAGGTCGCTTAAAGAGCTTCCTTGTTCTACATCTCTTGGGACAGTAGAATCTTCACATTCTGATCTAGGAGCTGATAGCCATAAATGATAAATCAATTTCATTATTAGTTTCAAATAAAGGAAACAAATATGATTCAAATAGAAGATTATATTTACCCAATAATAAGTCATCTACTTGATTGGATTCATTCCCAGTATTCTCAGCTTTAGTGCTTTAAGAATATGTTTCTTGAGAAGGGTAATTTCCTTGAATTTTCTTAGTTATGACATTTGAAGGATCCAAAACATCACTTGATAAATGATCCTCTATAGATATTTCTCTAGCCCTAGTGGAAGGATAAAGTGGAATACCCAATTCCTAAATATCCTTTGCAACATTTTCTACAGATAAAGATGCATAAGGTGAATTTTGATGTAAAGAATCAAGGTGAAGAAAAAAATATGTATAAAAAATGAAAAAATAGGGACTTATTCCCTTGAAATTCATCCTGAAAATCCCCAAACACCTTTATAGAACATGGAATATCAATATTTGTATTAAGGGAGTCCATCATTTCAGTGTATACAGCCGAAAATATTACAGCATCCTCACCATTTAAGTTATCTAACAAACGTTGGTTGATGCCCAAATTGGATTCGCTGACATTATGTTCTGTTGGATCTTCAATTGGTATGGTAGTATTTGGTCTTACCAGGTTTGTGTCAACATTAGCATCTATCTTAGATTTCCCTGGATCTTCATTCCTTTCTTCTGAAGCAATAGCAATATCAGTGTTGATTATTTCAGGATCCTTTGACAAAAGAAACTATGGAATTTATTTATTCTTACCATGGATTTTCTCTCTCTCAACAGATCCCAGAGAAGGTATAGCTGAATCTTTTGATGATTTATCTACAAAAATTGCAGATTCGTCAGCATGAACCTGGGTTTCCCCTAGGGTTTCTTTTTCTGTTCTTGAAGAATCATCTCTTAATCCCTTGATAGAGGAGAGAGACATAGATCCTAAAAGTGGATAAAACGTGGTTACTAGAGTGTATTGAGCGAGTTATATGCCCTAAGGATAGTGTAAATACTTACTCCCTTGGCGAACACATCGTATCAATCTCATTGCACTCTTGCGCTTTTGTTCAAAATCTTGCGGAGAGATTGAAACACTCCTCTTATTAGGGGAAACTTGAGGTTATGGTTGAAGATTATATGTGACCATTACCCCAGTCATGATTCTTTCTCCTGGAGAAAGTTCTGGGGACTTGGGAGGATCATTTGTTGCATCAACAGGAGAGCCTGCAAGACCATACTTAAGTGATTCGAGAATTGTTCTAGAGCTTCCTTCTCTACATTCAAGCAGCATAAATACATTTTTCATCAAGATTAATGATGATAAATGATACATCAGAGTTGAGATGAAATAAAAAAAGGGAAATACATTCTCAGTATTAACATAAATATCCCACTCTTCCTTAGAGTCGATAATTACCCCTTCACGGACTCCTAAGTTCAGTATATGAGATATTCATATAGAGGATGGTATTTTTTCATTAGTTGCATATATTAAAACCTCCAGCTATGCAATATACTTCTGTAATTCAGCCAATTTATTGTGAGGATTACAATCACATGGTTCCTTGATGTCACCAATATCTGGTATTCAAATTCCATGCAAGAGGAATGCCCATACGTCCCTAAGATCACGGGTTACACCCTCCCAATGATGAATGGCCTAAGGTCACACATAATTCAATCTTGGTATGGTTGACTATGGAAGATATTCAAAAACTTCTGATTGGGGAATTTATTCAGACCTCCTTGCTTCAAAAAGATAAACATATGGAATAGGGACCTATGTTTGATGGCGGTGACTAGATCACCTTGGAATTGGAGGTATTACTTCTTTATCCCTAGTCTTCCTAGTATACCTCCTACAAAGACGTTTTGAGGGCTCTAAAACCTCTAAAAATTCATTATCTCCTCTAGACTTGGAGTTCTTTCCACAATTTCCACATGAAATATTCATTGTAGCTTCCACTAGATATATTCCTTTTGTCAAATCCCCTTGAGTATATGAGGAAGCCCAAGCTTTGGCATACCCAGCTTCCAATCTGATTGACACATCTGGCGGAGGTAACTTAATTGACAATTTGGATACCTCTAAAGTTGTTAGAAACCATAATTTTCGCATTACCATTGGGTTCTTCTCGTGTCTGACATATGTGGGTGGGAAAGTGTTTGATTTTTGAAGACATATGAACTAACGAGCAAACCTATAGGGTATGTAAGCCTCACAGATAATTTTACCATGAATCTTGATTGATAATATTCCATCCCTAAATGCCATTATATAAGATATTAGCTCATTATTATTTTCTTTACCATCATCAATAAGTGTTCCAGTTGGTGGGTCACCAAAAGGAAAGAAGATGAATTATCTTGAGACATTTAATGCCTTCAGCACCACGTCAAGTCTTAAGTCCATAGGCTGAATACCAGAAACGTTTTGTAAAAATGGAGTGAATCGACCATTGGAAACTCTAACTGAATTCAACACTAGGTATGAAAAAAAATGTGTTGCAATCCAGCCCCACAACACTTGGAATGTCCATGCAATTCTAAATGAAGCATTCCCATTATATAAATGCAGTAAGAGATGGTAAATTCTTGCCAATACAGAGGATGCTAACCCAATGTACTTATTTTCTATCAACTTAGCCGAAATTACAAAATTCCATGTTCTTACACCACCTCCGGATTCACGGACATGAAGAAAATAAATTCTTATCCACATAGCAAGGAAGGCAGTTAAGTGTACTTTTTCATCTATATCAGGTTTAACTTTATAGCCTCAATGTTTATAATCACCTCTTTCCAATGTAGGCCAATAGGTGCCTGAACTGCCTCAGTTATATGTAGAAGGAAAAATATTAAGATGTCCATAGGTTGGACCTTTCTTTGTTGTTGGTTCTAAATTGGATTCCATCCACACTCTAGAATGGATATCATTATTTTCCTTGGGTAAATTCTTATCTATCTTAAATAATTCGTGAGCCAGCAGTGGTGTTCTAGTAACATCACCCCATGTTGTAGCATGTGGGATGAATTCATCATACATTTCCCCAATAATGGTAATTTCAGCTATTTGGTAAATATCCCAGAGACTAATATCAGCTTCACCATGTATCAAATGAAAGGAATTAGTTTTGGGAATCCATTGGCTCAGAAATTTAGGAATGAAATCATTTTTATAAACATAAGTTTTCCCCATCCAGACAACTTCGTAGATATGAATGTCTGATAACTCTTTTCTGAATTCTGCACAAGTCTGACATAACCAGAATGCCCACATCCACTCATGTTTTTCACCTCCTCCAGAATGAAGGTCCCAATATTCTTTCCAACCATTAGATTGATCTATCTGAGAAGCTAGAAAAGTGGAATCATAACATTGTGGTCTTGTCTCTACAACATGATCCTTCATATCGAGAGTGCAACCACTGTGTTGAAGAATGAAACTAATAGGTATTATTACTTCTTTTATTGGAACCCCCCTTGCACTAATATTCATACAGTTGTGGTTAGAGTATTTAAGAAACCAATTCTTTGGAAAGTACTTATTAATAGATGGAACATGTTAATCTTTAAAAATTTCATGCCCGTACAAGGGTAACTAAGGACTTTGTGGATAGTTTCACTAATATGGAATTAGACCCTACCATAGCCCAGGAAGAGTACTCTCAACAATGTCATAATAGTCTGGTAAGATGATCTTCATCATTTCATTTTTTTTGAGCCTTAGCTTCTTTAGTATGGGTCATCAAATGAGTCATTCTTTCCTGCAAAATAATTACCAAACTTCCCGGTCATAATTTTAAAGAAGACTTTGAGAAATTTGGTAAAGGACACTGTTCGTGTAGGTCCTTCGACAAGTTCAGTCGCGTAGGTCCTTTGACAAGGATCCTAGCGCAACTCCATCGGTGAAGTCCTTTTGGCGTATCTCTTTCACGTAAATAATTTTACCCTAAATAAATTTCAATGAAATTACGCAAGATCACAACACGGTGAAGCTGAGTGAATGAGGTACGCAACGAGAGCCACAAAAAAATTTATGAGAGAACACAAGTGAATAAATCCTGATGGTTAAAGACTTATTTATAAAAAATGAAGACCTACACATCATGACTATGCACAACCACTCCACGTCATACCTCCGTGAAGAACCTACTTGAAAAACCTACACTATTCAGTAATCCATCCATAATCTTTTTTCCCCAACTTTTCACATCAGGACTCAACCCTCTTTAGTTGTTTTGTATCCAATCCCGAGGGGGGGGGGGATTTTGTTGACACAACTTGATAAAGTAACCAAAAATATTATGAAGAAATCTGGATATTTCAGATCCCAAAGCAAGGTTCAAGGAGTAAAAAAGGAAAATCAACAATACTACCAAAGAGGTTTGCGATGGAGGAGATTGACAGGCCTATGTAACGGATCTGTGCGACCAACCTACGCGGCCGACCATTTCGGAAAATCTCCATGCTAAAAGATGTTTTGTGAACCTATGCGGAGGACCTGCACAGTGAAGCTATGCGAGGTACCTACGTGAGCAACATTTCTTCGGCCATGCCTCATCTGTGCCTATAAATAGAGCCCTTGGGATTCCCATTTGAGGGCTGAAATTTTTTGAATGACACTTTGAAGCTCCCATTGCGTAGCTCTTTCTCCTAGATCCCTCAAATTGTATCATGTAGCACTATAAACCACGAGAGAAGAGATAATTAAATAGGATAGGCATGTTTTGAAAAACTTTTTAAGAATTTTACATAGGTTTGGTTCTCCTACGTAAAACATATTCTTCAGTCATCATTCATACCTGTGCTACATACCTGTGCAGTATACCTACGTGGTACATCAACACGGGGAACCAATGCGGAATTCCTACGCGGGGGACCTATGCGACCAATTAATTTACTTTTATTAATCCATTCCTGGCAGGATATCTTCTTTTTTGGTTCCCCTATTTGAAAGGGACTAAGTTGAATCCTCCACCAAGACCTCTTGACTTGTCAAACCTTTGGAAAAGCACATCAACATGTCTCTTATTTTTTTTTATATTTTCACAGACATAGGTTTCCCATATTTGTTTCATAATTGGGTTAGGACTCATGGGATGTTTGTGGATTTGTATATCCACAGTCACATAGACCATTCTCCCATGAATAGTGTTGGGATGTTCCCAGTTTGGAGGAGTATTTGGGTCCTGAACTCACCCTTCTCAAAGAGGAGACCCGGAACCTCAGTTCTCTGGTAGGGAAGGTATGCTTCACACTTTCTTTCCCACACGAGTATAGGAGAAGTATCCCTCCCCTACCCATATTTATTCAAGGGAATCCATCCTGGTATAAGCCCCTCACCTTCACCCTTTCCTCCTTATATTGGACCCTTATCCAATGCAAAAAGAATAGAGGAAAAGCTTGTCACCTCGCCCTCTTCCACAGTTGACGTTCCCCCTTCCGTCAGTAGAGGAGGAAAAGTGTGAAGTGTAATTTTTAAATATTTCACATCCTCTTGTTTCTCACACCAAGCATGACTCACGTGGTCTTAGAGACACGTGGCGATTACAATATGTGCAAAAACCCTCAAACCAATGGAACTACTGGAACTCTAATTCCTATTCAAACCAGGATATGTAGGAATCCCTTTTAGGCCCCAAGCTTACTAGATATCCTCCTTAGGAATCCAACACTAATTCTCCCAATTTTGGAATCATTTTTATAAAATAATCCCAAAATTCAATCCTCAAATCATCAAGGCATCCTTTTTAGAAAGTAAGCCCAAACTCATCTCTCTCAAAGGACCATACTCTCTAATGATATTTATCAAACTATATGGGCTTTGATTCTCATTTATATTGGATACGTAGGAAGTCTCTTGAGGTTTAAACCCAATACTTCAAATCAACCTTGTTCTCCTTGTGCGATATTCCCAATAGGGTTTGCTCCTACTTGGAAACCCATATCCTTTCCAAGTTTCTTGGGATGCTTCAGCATAAGTCCCACACAAAGGTTTTAACTAAAAACCTTCCACTTAGAGGTCCTTGTCATATGATCTAAAAAGGTATGATGTGTCCCATTCAGTGTCACCTAACTACGAGGTTTCCGATTCCTTCCACAAGGATACATATGTATCATGTATTATGGGCATTATCCCAAAATCAAAAAAAAACCTTCGTCTACTTGGATGAAAATAAAATTCCAAAGTGTGCCACTGAGTGGCTTAAAACCCAGTATCATCACAATAATGACTAAAGAATCTCTAAGCATTATATTAGAGGATACCATTGATGGAAAACCTCTAATACATGCGGATATTAAAATTAATGAATGACCTTAAATTCATACTGATTATTCTAAAATTTTACACATGTTAATAAGTGATTATAAATTCCAAGGGATACTTATGATGTACTTGGTGAATTAATAAGGTTTCATGAAAATATTTTAATTTTACAAATAGAGTCACGAAGTAGACAATAATTCCCCCAAAAAATAGTGTGATGAGTCTGACCTCCCATCCTCTCGACTAACGCACGTTTCCAAGTATTATAAAGTTCAAAACATAATGAACGCATGCATTTGGAAAGCAGGTCCTCTTTGGATAAAGAATTGTTGGAAGTTTCTAGTTCCATGAATAAATCCAATGGAAATTGCCTAGAAATATTGATTCTTAAATTTAGAGCACATGTTTCAAAGAACTAAAAAACCATATGAAAAATGGGGATCAAGGTAAGGGATCTTTCTAACAGATCCTTTTCATCGGGTTATGACAATTCTCTCCCTAACTCACTTTATCTATCTTGAAATTATGGAGTTGTATTGAATTAAGTATAAATTTTTCTCACATATATACCTAGCTTATTCTACCTTCCCTTGATTGGGTAATACATTCTTTATTATCATATATCAAATTATTTCATTAAGTAATCTCTTTTGATTAAATTATGTGACAAGATTACAAAACCCATTTCCTTCCATAGGTAAGTACTATGTCTATGACTTATAATTAATATACATCTATTTCATGCATATTCAATTAAATGAAATGAATTTTATTCGTAGACCTAGAATTATATATCCCTCCACTACATTGGTTATTTCATTAATCTCATGATACATTATATATAGGATTATGGAGTTAACATAATCCATAGTCTCATTTTTTCCACCTTGTGATATTATCTTGTAAGTTATCCTTGAAATGTGTTTATGTAATGATTTATTTCATTTCCACTACCCAATGTTTCCTTGATGTTAATATACCATTATCTTTATATTTTTATTTCTAGTTATATTCATTCTTTCAAATCACATAAGTCTAGTATAACTATTCAAGAACTATTGAAAAAAATGAAATTTGAGTTAGCGGGGGAGATGGAGAATGGGTCAAATATAGAATCCCAACAATATAACTGATACCTTATCCATATTTGTATAATAAACTTCCCATAAAACCTTGTGATAATTAATTTAGTGTAATTTTTTCAATTATGGGAATGGATAGGATTTCATTATCTAAATCCAACATAAAATGTTGAGAGAAGGAAATCACCCTCTAAATCAAGAATCTCCCTCGAATTATATCCAAGTGAAAGGTATAGGATGAATATACTTTGGTATCATCATATGAAACATGGATATTTTTTCCTTATGAGAAATTTTGTCTTGCTCAAATTATTTAGACTAAAGAAAGGATCATTTATGAAGACATTCCTATTGTGAGGGATCATATTGATGTATTTCCTAAAGAGTTTCATGGTCTTCCTCTTAGATGAGATGTTGAATTTTCAAGCAATTTTATACCCGGATCTTTTCTAATATGTAAGAATCTATGTAGAATAGACATTTTTGAACTCAAGGAGATGAAAAAGAAACTACATGATAATCTAGTTAAAGGGTTTATACGCCTAAGTGCTTCACTTTGGGGTGCACTAGTCTTTATCATAAAGAAGAAGGATGGGTCAATGAACCTCTAAATTGATTATCATGAGCTCAAAAATAACAATATAGAAAAAGTATCTCGTACTATGGATAGATGACTTGATTGATTAGATGTGTGCGGCTCAGTATTTCTTTAAGGTTAACCTTCAGTTAAGATATAACCAATTAAGTGTAAAAAAAGAAGATATTCCCAAAACTATCTTTTGAAAAGGTGTGGACACTATGAGTTTATTGTGATGAATTTTAGACTCACTAATGCTCCAGTGATATTTATGGACTTAAAGAATATAGTATTTAGGGATTACCTTGAAACATTTGTGCTAGTATTTATAGATTATATTATGATATACTCCAAGATTAAGGAGGAGCATGAGTATCATTTGAATACTATTTTAAACGAATTGAGAAAGGGAAATCTATATGAAAAGTAGAGTAAATATGAGTTATAGATTAAGGGATTATCATTCCTAGGTAATATTATAACCCGAAGGGATATATGTTGTCCCTTTTAAGATAAATGTAATCAAGGAATACTCTAGACATGCATCATCAATAGAGATTCGTAGTGTCCTTGGACTAGATGTGTAATACTAAAAAATTTTTGAAACAATTATCAATATTTTCGAACCCAAAAACCAAGATTACATGAAAGGGAGTAATTATTTTATAGACCATATAATGTGAATAGATAATAAAGGAGTCCAAAAGGAGGCTTATAATTGAACTAGTAATTATTTTTCCCTAAATTGGGGAACTTTTGGGGTATATAATGACGCATCAATGAAGAGGTTGGGTTGGGTACAAATGTGTAATGATAATGTGACAGACTATATCTCATGACAGTTCAAAGTTCACGAGAATATGTATCCAATAAATGATCTAGAGTTGGTTGTAATGATATTTTCATTAAATATATGGTAAAATAATATCTATGGGGAAAAGTATGAAGTATATATAGATCATAAGAGCCACAAATATATATTTACACAGAAACATCTTAACTTGCACCTATGAAGATTGTAATATATTATCAAAGAGTATGACAGCTCAATATATTTCCATCATATTAAATTAAAAAAATTAGAAAATGGTCTAAGTATAAAGGATCTAGTGATTTCATCAATGAAGATAATTGAGAAGGATCTAATATTATTAGATTTGAAAAGGATGAATATTGGAATATTAAAAGTATCTTCATACTACATTGATCAATTTAACTACAGAACCATACACTATAGAGAAGATGAAGGAGGCCTAAAAAGAGGATGAGATGCTAAAAAAATGTATCGAATATTTTAGAGTACAAATTTTCTGAAAATAGGGTTATAAGGTTGGAAACCTGAATATATGTCCCATCAAAACCAAATATAAAGTCGGAGATTCTAGATGATACGTATATCTCATCCTTATATATTTATCCATAAAGATATAATATATATATATATATATATAGATCTAAATAAAAACATCTGGTGTGATAACATGAAGACAGATATTAGGGAATTTGCATCTGAACACTTGGTATACCGACTAGTCAAGACTGAATGATATAAGTCTAAGGGTATGATGCAACCATTTCTTGTACCAGAATGGAAATGGGAAAATATAACTGTATAATTCATCATATGACTCCCCATGACACCTAAAGGTAATATCATAAAATTGGTAGTCGATCATCTTAAAAAGTTGGCACATTTCACTACTATCAAGGAATATTTCTCTCTTAGTGAACTCATTATGATAAACATAATATAAATGGTAATATTTAATGGAGTTCCTCTATCTATTGTATATGATCAATATCCAAGGTTTACCTTAACATTCCGGAGAAGTCTTCAAGAATAATTGGATATAGAACTCATTTTCAGAACTTCTTATCACTCCTTACTTAATGGGTTTTCAGTTTGAGAGAACCATCCAAACTCTAGAGGATAAGTTGAGGTCTTGTTCAATTTATTTTTAAGGATTTTGGGATCAACACCTTCCCCTAGGAGATTTTTTTTATAAAAATAATTTTCATTTTATCATTCAAATGGAACATTATGAGGCTCGATATGGGAAGTGTTGTTGGAATCTGACATGGTGGGATGACGTTTGAGAGAAGAAGATTATGGGACTTATTATTTCCCAAGAAATGATAGAGAAGGTTCAAACCATTCAATATTATGTGAGATATGAAAAAAACTAATAGAAAATATATAATCACAACCATCGACGAGACCTGGAGTTTTAGGTCAAAGATAAGGTGTTCCTTCATATTTCATTATAGAAGAAATCCCTGAGGTATGGGAAGAATGTGAATATTATTCTAAGATACATCAGCCCATTTATGATCCTTGATCGCATCAGACCATTGGCATGATAAATATAACTCCCATCTAACATATCCCAAGTACACGATGTGTTCCATGTATCCCTATTGATGAAGTGAATACCATACCCCTTCCACATTCTAAATCTAGAGTTGGTACTACTGGAAAAAAAAATTATTTGAGGAGCAGCCGGTGAAGATCATGGACACTAGAAAAAATGTTCTACCAAATAAGACAAATCACCTGGTCAAAGTGTTATGGTGAAACAATAATTTTTAGGAATAAACTTGGGAATAGGAATAGGTGATGAAGCCTAAGTAACCCCACCTATTTTCACCTTATTATATAATATGAAATTTTGTGGGTGAAATTATTTAAGGGGGAGGAATTTAACACCTCAATTATTTATGATATATTTATTTTTGAATAATTTTCATCCCTTAAATTGCATGTAATGCATGAAACATGGGGTTTAAAAGAAATTTGATATTATATAAAATTATTATTACTTAAATATGGAAATGTTAAACTTACCTTCAAGTTGGTAGTTATGAATAAGAATAAATAAATTACGAAAAAATATTTATTTTAAAAATATATAAAATAAATTCAATGATTATCTACTGATTAGAAATAAAATAAAATCTATTTCAAATAAAAAATAAATCTTTTCTTAAAAATATGATTTTTCTAAAAGGCAGTTTAGTCATGCTTTAAACACATAATTTAAAATTAATTATTACAAATTTAAAAAATAAAAAATTTAAAAATGAAATTAATTTTTAAAGCTATAATATCAAAATTATTTCAGGGTAAAGTTTTGGGATCTTTTCTGAAAAGTTTCATTTTTCGATGAGTTTTGAAAGATACTGATTTTTATCAAAAACTACCTTTTTGTATAAATCATTTAAAAGCACCATTTTATTTTAATGTAATTTTAAAAGTAAAAATAGTTCAATTATATATTTATTAATCAAAATTATATCATTATAATCAAATTCATATTTAACTTTTTTATAAAAAAACTTTCCACTTTTAAAATATTATCCTTTCGAAAACTGTTTTAAAACATGTTTACGGGTTTAATTTTAAATTAAATTATACAAATTCTATTGGTTTAAATTGGAAAAATGGATTCCATATTTTTAATAATAATAATTTAAATTTTATAATAAGTTCAAGTTCATTTTTTGTTATAATTAATAGTAAAAATAGAAATAATTATTTACAGCAGTTAAGGTAAAAGAGGGTTTACCGAGAGTTAAACTAAAACGATAAGGGTTTAAAATGACCCGAAAATTTCATAATTCTCATTTTATGGTAATATATAGACTTTATATATTATAATGTTTAAAAATGGTCCATCTTTTTCTTTTAGTATGATAAATATATGGGTGGTTTTCTTCCTTTTCAAAAATTCCATGTGTGTTATCTCCCTCACTAATAAAAGGTCACCACCTCTCCACTCCTTTACACAATTCCAAAACACATTGGTTTGGAAAATACTTATCAAAATCATTTCCCTACATCCCTCCCCTAATTCTATAATCCTTTTTTTTTCAGAAATCCAACCTTGTAATTCTTTTGGTGAAAAAAAAATAAGTTCTCTGAAAAAGAGTTAACATCCTTAATTGAGAAATTTATTTTATTTTATTTTCCACATCCTTTAGAACTTATTAAAAAATAATAATATAATAAAATTAGTATTTTACATATAATGAAATTTTTTATGTTAGTTTCATGACCTACAACCATCTATTCCTCCCTTAAATGGGAAATGAAATATTTTGTCATGTGTATTCATTACTATAAATAAGTCCTTTAATAGAACTAAAAAATTCCTTTCTCAGTTGATAAAAAACTACTGATAATCAAAGTGTGATTAAAATCCCTAAGAGTTTATCGGTGCTAAAAAATCATTGATAAAGGGAACTTTATTAGTGTTAAAAAAGTGATGATAAAGAAAACATTTTATCAGTACTAGAAAAAACACTGATAAAGGTCCCTTTGTGAGGTCATTTTATAGTGCTCATAAAGGGCCTTATTATAATAGTGCGCTATTAAAATTAAAGCACACAATAGTAGAAAAAATCAACAGAAAAAAACAAGTTGAAAACTAGATTAGACAATGATATCTTGAAAAGCATCCACTTTTTCTTATAATCCTTTCATCATCAAATATACATATTCTTTTGGTTTTGTCTTCTATAAATATGTTCGAGGAGACACTCCAAAACCTAAACCTATAATGTGGCCATATTGTTTTGGCTACTTCATACCTATTAAAAGTAGTTTTTCTTCTGATATGGTTGAGTTCAATTATTATCTCTGAACCGTATAAAAAATATGAACATAAATAGGTATTGGAATGTAATATTTTTGTAAAGAATAATGAATAATTATTATTTCATACTTACTTGTGTTTCCCATACTGATTTTTTTCATCAACTAGTTTACCCTTCTTATTTACATAGATCTCCTACCAAAACACATGATGTGGGAGGGAATTGGATTTTTATTTTTATTTTTCAGTCTATATATAAACAAATGAATATGTATTATTTCATATCACATAAAACTTTTACTATTTTATAAATATAAATACAATTTTGTTAGTTAATGAAGAGTACCCATCCTAGCTTTGTGATATGGGTACACTGGGTTTGATGCATGTTGTTTATTTTTATCACTCCTTTTCTATTTCATATATAAAAACTTTTTTAAAAAATTGGATAAAATAAATAATGTCCAATAATATATTATTGACTATAATGCACCTGAAATGATTTATCATCCTGACGACTGATGAATGCATTCCATGTTTCTTTCTTTATGATGTGTTTATAAGTAACATGTGGGTAGGGATTTAGTTTCCCCTTACCATCCCTGAGATTAAACATGGTAAGAAGTGTTTGAAAGACTTTATGGGATTTTCTAACATCCATTAATACACATTTCTTACAAAAAACATCTAAAATAAATGAACTCTACAAGGGATAATTAAAATGAAACCGACTTTTTGTTATATACTTTTTTGGTAAAATAGAAAAAGTATATCATATCATTACCTTAATATCATCCCAAAGGATTTCCTTTATTAAAGGTTGGACATGGCGCCAGGAATTTGTATCAATCAGCACATACATCCTCATTGTGATCCTAACATAAATAATGAACATTGACATATTGGGGTTAAAAGGTTGGCCAGGTTGATTACAGCCAACCTCAAAATTTATACCCTTATATCTTTCCAATATAATTTTAGTTAACACTATCATTTTACATCATCCTTGTTTTTTTATCAACATGGTGTTGATCCCCTAATAATTTTGTAGTTTCAACACCAGCCACCTTTTCTTCCCTAATATTTGTAACGTCATCATGTGTAGAATTCATTGTCTACATGAGTAGTCAAAAATTTAATTTATATTATGTAAATATAGTAGAGAACACATAATATTATGATAAAAATCATAGTATATTAAAAAAAATTAACTTTCTCATTAAACTCTATTTCTTTTCTTTAAAGGTTGAAGGGATTTTTATCCTCAATCAAGAATCCAAATACCCTCTTTTTGGTCCCCTATAACATACATGAAATTTTCTACATTGGGACCTACATGAAATTATTGGGATCTCCCAATGAAAGGTTCAACGTTGATTGAATTTTCATCTAACCATGTAGTTCTTTTAGTCACTAAAAGGGAAATTGAATGATTTTTATTTTCTAGACTTGAGAAATAAAATACATTCACTACATGTGATTATATTATAAATGACTCATCTTTTTCCCCAACCACACGAAAATTTACCTTTATGAGGACCATTTCATCAAATTTCACTGAACTTCTATTGTTATCCCATTTTTAATAAAAAATCAACACTTAAAATGTTATATAATCCAACTAATAAATCCATTCAATAATGCTAAAATATGACATATTTTCATACACTGTATTTATATCCTTGGAATCAAATATGTGCATCACTTCCATCACAAGTTTAACTCCAGTATTTTTTATTATACTCAGTTTATTGTGTTCTTTTTTATGGAATTTATAACCGTTAATTAATAAACCAGTGTAAGATATAAAATTTTCGATTGGTCCCTTCGATAGCCATTGAATTTGTTCAACAATTGAATTTTTATTTTTAAATATCACCTTATAAATATAATCTCAGGAAAATCCTATAAACTATTGATTATGTTTATTTGATATCCATCCTTCAGAAATTTATGTATTCAAATGTATAATAATTGTTTTGTGGGATTCAATGTATGGATCAATATCTCCACTATTTTTTAAATTGTTAAAGGTAGATTTCTCCCACTATATGATGGTAATCATAAAAATATCTAACTGAAAATTCCATTCCCCATAAGTCATCCATTATGATGAGAATTTGGGATACTGATGCTATCAACATCTAATAGGTAATCGGTTAATAATTCAATAGATTCTTCAAAAATATATCATTATGCAATACTATCTTTTGGCTGACTTCGATTCATAATTTACCACTTCAAACTCTTCATATCTCATTCAATGGTATGCATCCATCTATAATGGACAAAACTACATAGTTGAACCTATCTAAGCAAGTGAACCATTAAATGGACCATTACATCAAATAATGATAGTGTTAATAACATATCTAATTCCCATAATATGAATAAAAACTCCTTATTTATGATTTGTAACTTCACATGGTCAATAACTTTAATGTATATGGATTTTAAAAATAATTAGAGTCTGGTTAATATACGTCATACATTTTTAGGCAGAATTCAATGTAAATCGATGAGCATCAAATATTTCATCAAAACATGATAGTCATGTGATTTTTTCCCTGTAACTTCATATTTTTTATTGACATTAAATTCCTGATAAGTTATGAATAAACATATATAACTTACACACAATTAAGGGAAATAAAAAAAATGAATTTTTATTCTCTGGATGGAGTGTAAGCTATTGCAGGAATAAAAGTTTGAATTTTACCCTTCATCGATGCCAACACTTCACTTATCCCAATTTCAATCATATCAAACATATCCTTGATTACATCAATTATTTTTCTAGAACATTTAGTAATGTTCCAATAACACTATCAAATATATTTTTTTCTATATGCATGACATCAAGAAAATTTATGATGTACAAACAATTACAGTACGGTAATTCAATGAAAATTGATCTCCTTTTACAACCAAGTTTTGTAAGGTTTTTCAAAAATGTTTTACCAAACATAGTGTTGAGATATTTTACTTTATCAAACATTTGTTCACCAGTTAGTGGAGACAGTGTTATAACTTCTTCAGTATTCCCATCGAACCATGTTGTTTAGGTGAAATGGCGCCTCACTCCCCCGTCCACTCTGATCTCTCTGTATCCTAGGGTTTTGGCTTTCCCTGGTGGAGATTCCTCTATGTTGCTCCTCTCTAGTTCTATATTCTCTCTCGATCACTCTATTTTGTGCTCTTTATCAGTTTCTCCTTCCCTTTTTCTTGACTCTCAGATGGTGCTCCCTCTCTATTGGTATCTCTTTCTCTTTCGCTTGACTCCTGGATGGCGCTCTGGTTTTCTATTAGACCACCTATTTTCAATTTGACCTTGCATTCCTTAGCTCGTCTCCAAGTCGGAATCGGATCATGGGAGACACTGAGGTTATGGGCTAGAATTTTGGAATACATTGTCTTTCTAGGCCTTACTGGAGTTGGCATTTCTTCCTAGGGTTTCAGTACCTTTCTTGTGTTCGGGTTTCGTCTTGGTTTACATTTTCCTGTTATAGTTTTTTTTATGGTTCTTCTAATTTCATTTCTTTCGGTTTTATACCTAGGGCTTCATTCTCAAATCCTCCTTCAGGTTTTCATCCTTCTTTTTACCCAAATCCTCTTTCTGATTTTGCTTTCAATTTTCTGATGTTGGTTGTCGATTTTGTTTGTCTTTGTGTTCTTTTTTGGCATAAACGACTTCAATGATGAAGTTATTATGTGGCACAACGATGATGATGTTTCATCCCAAGTGGTGGAATTTGGAGATCAGAGCAGTGTGAATGAGGCATGGATGTTGATGAATGTGGTGAGTTGTTGAGATGATGATGGTGATGGTGATTTTATGCCAACGTTGATGGTGCGTCTCGGGACAGATAGGGCGGCTGTCATGATGGGTGTGTGACTTGAGGTAGATGTGTATCATTTTCTAATATGGGTGATGATGACTTTTAATTAGAATTTTGAATTTTGTGGTGGTGGAAGAAGTTGTGGCGGGTCTCTATTCAGGTTTGTTTGAGTTCTAAATTTTGTATGTTGTAAGTGGGGTTTGTGTGGGTGGTTAATTGAGGTTTTTTCATGGTTCCAACTTACCCAAAAAGTGGATCTTTAAAAAATGGATTGTGTTTTATTGTCTAGGATCATTATATATATCATCGAGGTAAAAAATTTCAATGTCATAAAAACACAGTAATTCAAGAATGTTTCAACCAAACTGTGTGTGTGTATTATTCACAGATGGGAAACCCTAACATTCCTTTAATGTTATAGCCTAAAAAGTTTCTATAAGAAGGAAACTCATTTATCATCCCATACAAAATAGACCTGAATGTAAATTCTTAACTTCTATGAGCATAATACACTATAACACATGTAACCCACGTTAATCAAAGATATTCTATGAATGGATACAAATAGACATAGATATCATTACCCGATTGTTTTGTTCTAGATATAAGTAGAGGAAACATAATGTATTTTCTCATCAAGAAAAACCTTAGAGGAAATTTATAATTTACCAACATAATTATCCATGTACTGTGAGTAATAATCTATACCCCATAAGTATTTATTCCATCAATATATAATGAAAGAGGGATGTTTCTCGGCTCATTTCCAAATTCAGGATACTCATAATCAATTCTCTTCCACTAAGGAGAGTCGGTCGGATGGCGTAGTTTCCCATATTTAATACTTGTATCTATGCTCTATGTCAATTTTCTTTAGGTTTCTTTATATACATAGAGTATTATAAACTATTCCATGATAGGAAAGTACCATAAATCCTTCAATGTACCTGATTCATCTTTCTTGAATCGATCTATGATATATTTAGGGAATTTTATGAGTGATTCATGGTCCTTGTGAAAAAATATGAAATCATTTGTATAGGAATGTATTCATTAAATATCATTCCCATTAAATTTAGTATTTGTGCATCATCATATGTTTGATAAAGAATTTCATTTTATTTTGGTAGCATATCATTCAAGAGACTAGGTGGTTTTGTAAATATGGTTTCACTCCATTTGGTGCCATCTTGGAAATTACAAAACTTCAATCTAGCTGAAAATTTTGTGTATTTATTAGAACCATTTTAAAATGGTCTCTTAGCAGAGCTATTTTTCTTCTCAAAAAACTTTGTAAAATCATTAAGTTCATCTTAAATTTCAATTTTCATTTATTTTATACAATCTTCATCATCTTTTAAACAGGTATCCATATCAAATAATCCATAAACTGCAGTGACATCCCAATTAGTGTGCACATTCATATTTTCCCGACTTTTAGTCCAATATTTATAGCTCTAATCTATTCTATAACAAATCAAATGTCCTTCCAAATTTTATGGACTAATTTTCCTTTTTTGAAAATAATGTAAACATGGAAAAGGATTTAAGAAGGGTTGTATACATGCTCTAATGAAAAATTCATGAACTCTAAAACTCCATCTTCATACTCCTTTGTCAGGTGATTAGAGGGAATCTATTTTGATATTCATATTCGTCCTATTAGGTTCATAAAATAATCATTTTTCATAAAACAATAAATAAATACACATAAGATATTCATAATTAGAGGATAAATTTATAGATAATTCTAATATTATAGTTATTAATCTTAGGTATATTTCACATATCCAATAATATCCCGAACCAATATTAAATTTCCTTAAAAACACCACAAATACACATTCCAAAGTATTCATTTTGCATGTATTTCACATCATTAAGATCCAAAAAATTCCAATTCCACATATAATAATAAAATGGGTCACTATAAGAAATATTCTATATCTAGTTGTCAAAACATTCACAGGTACACCCAAAAGAGTATACTAATTCTTAATAAAATCTATACAACGTCTATAGATCGGGGAGATTATAATAAATTTTATAAAATTATTCCACTATCTTTAAATCATGTATGTTTTTGATTTAAATTTTATTGAATTAGAACTTTTTATCAGTGACACTCAAACCATTCCTAACGAGACACAATAGATCAAAATAATAACAATAATAATATGTACATGTATTTTATTTTAAAAATAAATATATTTAATATAAGAAACATGCATATTAAATTTTAGTAAAAATTAAAGGAACATTAACTCAAAATATAAAATTCCACAAAACATAATAATTCATAACATGTTAATAGAATATTAATTCATAGAATATTGATAACAAAAATAAAAAATTAATAAAATCACTAAAAAGCTAATGCAAAGACCCCCTTTATTAATGAATATTGAAATAAACTTTCTACAAATATGAAAAGGAAATTGAGTCTATATTGAAACCATATTTCATTATATTTTGATTTCATAAAAATAATACAATATTGAAATATGATACTCTAATGGTCCCTAAAAATAAAATAAATGAGGTAATGACATGTTTTAAAAAGACATTATGGTATTAATCCATGGGAGAAGGAGGGGTACTTTAATGAAAAAGGGAATAATTGTTTGAATATCATCCATGGGAGTAGGAGGGATACTTGAAACTTCGAGCTGATTACCATCTATGCATCTCTAAAACACTCCTAACTTATAATTTGCAGCCACCGCCTTGAATTATAAGTGGGCAGTGTTTTTTGCGATGCAGAAGTAGGGGATTCTTGCAATCAGAGTGAGAAATAATTATGCATGAGTGTAAAAGAACATGAAGGAAAGTGAGAGGCTGAACCCGCAATGGCTCTAGGAAAGATGGACTGGGTGGAGAATAAGTGAGGTAGATCAAGGAAAAATAGGATCTCTTGTGCATGAACTATTCAAACCATTTGGGAAAATTAAAAATAGAAAAATATGTTTGAAGGGGAGAAATTGATCACAAGTGACCACACACCTTGATTTTAATATATCATTATAATTTCATGATCTCAAACTTAGGTAAACATTAAAATAAGAAAAATATAAGGAAACTCGTTTATTTCTAAGAAAACTTTTGAAACCAAAGAAACAAAGAAACTTTCATCTTTAAAAGCCTTAAACCCTTTTTATTCCAAATATAACTCTAATAACAAGAAATGAATCCATAAATTTAATTTATAAAAACATATTAACTTATTCAAATATCACATCAGATAAAAATTTATATATATCTGAAAATAATAATCATTTTAATATACGAAAATGAGACTTTATTCAATAATAATTACTTCTCCTCAATTTAAAAATCCAATGTATAATTAATTCAAGAAACAAAAAACTTCAAATCATTATTTAAAACATTGAATATTATAATAAGAATAATTTGATAAATAATGTAAGAATTATTTATACAAAAAAGTAACAGTTTTCTAATATCACTTTTATAGATACCAATTTAACCCAAGCTTATCACATTTAGAAATTATAAAAACACTCAACCAGAATTTTTTTATTATGAAATAAAATTTCATAAAAATTAATTATATCAAAAAAATCATTATAAAGTGAAATATGAATTTTTTGATATTAGAAAATTTCAAAGGAATCATTACAATTTATCAATTTATATTAATTTATGATAATATCATTCTTTAAATTTTAGGAAAAACACCTTCATCTAGAAGTTCAGATTTCAAAATTTAAAAAACAATTATTATAAGATAATTCATTAAATTTATGCTTCCAGATAAATCATTCTATAGATTGATTAATCAATCGATCGATCACCATACATATCATCAAATAAATAATGAAAACATATCAAAATAAATCAAGAAATGTTTCAATCAATTATATTATCAATGATAACCATTAAAAAAACACTAAATAATAATAAGGGGTGTATAATGAGTTAACAAATATATATAATTATATAAATATATATAATGACTTAACAACCATTAGTAATTCTGAAGGAATAAAAAAAATGAGGGGAGGGATACAGTATGTAAGATTCAACAACACCCCAGCACTTTTTTATAAAAAAACTTATCAAATGTATCATGAAGGTGAGTGTATTTCATTGTCAAAAATGGATAAAACCTCATGGAAACCATTATTAAAATTTGTTGGGCCACCCCAAGAAACCTACGATGATGGATCCCCTCAATAGGGGTGTTATTCGTCGATAGAGATGAGTTTGGTGGGTAGATAAAACAACCCACTTGATGATATGGTCAATCATAAAGAGATTTCAATGAAAAAAGATTATCTGAACAGGGAGAAGTGTGAAAAGGATAAATTATATTCCTCTAATAGAGACCATGAAGTGGTAAATAAGAGAAGTCAAAAAATTTGGCTGTTTGGGAAACCTTATATGATGATATTCCACATTTTTCAATCAAGAAACAAGAGAGGTGGAGAAAAAAATAACATACCTTAGATTTGATAGTTTATTTTTCTAAGAGAAGATTGAGTGGGAGGAGCCAAAAAAATGAACTTCCACGATAACTTGAACTGCATGATGAAATTGGTTCACCTAGGGTTCTTTTTAAAATATATTGAAGAGTTTTATTAGTGCTTCCACAAAAGCATTGATAAATAAGTGTTTTATTAGGGCTAAAATAATAACTACTGATGAAAAAGGATTTTATCAGCGCTAAATAAGTACTGGTAAAAGATATCTTTATCAGCACTAAAACATTAGCACCGATAAATATGAATTTTATGAGTGCTTAATTAGTTCTGATATAGATTTATAAATATAATTATAAATATATATATTGATAAATATTTTCATATAATTATAAATATATTTATATCATTATATATATTTATATAATTATATATATATATATGTTTAACAAATAAAGATATATATATATATTAAATACATTCAATATATAAACATATTTATTATAGTTTTATATTTCTTTACATATATAATTATTTATTTATAATTATATATTTTCTAAAAAAAATATTTATTTATTTATAATTATAAATAAATAATTTTATAAATATAGTAAATATACAATTTTAAATATATTTATTAATAGATATATTTGTGAATATATTTATAATTATTTATTTATAATTATAAATATATTTATATCATTATATATATTTATATAATTATATATATATTTAACAAATATATTTAAATATAAATATAAATATAATAAATATATTCATTAATTAAATATATTTATTACAGTTTTATAATTATAAATATATTTATAACGTTATATATATTAATGTAATTATTAATATTTATTAAATATATATAAATATAAATATAAATATTGTAAATATATTTATTATAATTTTATAATTATTTAAATATATCATTATTTATTTATAATTATATAAATACATTTAAAAATATATATTTATTTATAATTATAAATATATAATTTTATAAATATAGTAAATATAAATTTGTTAGCATATTTATTTATAGATATTTATTTAAAAATTTATTTTTAACATTATTAATGAATATATAATCCTAAATGCATGAATGTTAAAAATGAGGGCAATTGAATAATTAAAAATGACTACACATTAAAAGTATTGAAAAAATCGATAAGTTTTATTAATTATACAAATTATTCAAAAATAAAATATGAATATATATTGAAATTAAGATGAATACATATTGAAAATATTAAACCATAGTATATAAAATTTTATAAATAAATATTATAAAATGATTAAATTATTAAAAAAAATATATTATATATTATATAATGAATAAGTAATACTAACTGTAATAATATTAAAAATAAATAAATAAAAACTACCAATTAAAAACATAATATATTATGTTACTAAATTAAATTAAATTAAATATTATTAAAATTTTAAATAAATTCCATAAATATTAGGTGTATGTGTTTCTATATATGATTCCATTAATTACGTAAAAATTTGTTTGAATGAAAATAAATATTTCTTAAATTGAATAATAACATTATAAAACATGTACTGTATATTAATGAAATAAATAATAATAAAAATAAATAAATTTAAAAAATTAATAACAGTTATTAATTAAAAAGATAATTTTAAAAATTAAAATGAATATTTATATTTGTTAAAATATAAATGAATACATATTAATTTTATTAATTACAACCATATTTAAAATATTAAATGTTAGTGAATAGAAATTAATACATAAATATTGAAAATGGTTAAAATTACAAAAATATTGAATAAGGAATAAATTGAAAATGAAGAAATTTAAAAAATATGAAAAAAACAATTAAGATCATAAATAAATTTTTAATAATTTTGCAGTTTCTTCATTTTTAATTTTTTTATTAATTATAAAAATTTATTCATTTTATAAATCTATATTTAATATATTCTATCTAATAATATTTATAATATATATATATATATAAAGTTTATTCATTTTATTAAAACTTTTTTAATTTATAAAAAATTTAATACTTTTTTAACTTACTCATTTTTTATTTTAATTTTTTAAATTATGGAATTTTATTCATTTTATATATCAATATTTAATATATACTATTTACTAATATTTATAATTTATATATTTTTATATTAAATAAAGTCATTTTTATTAATAATTATTTAATAAATAGAAATTTTAATTTTTTTAAAAAAATTTATCATTTTTTATTTTCATTTGTTTTCTTTTTAAAATTTATTCTTTCTATATATCTATATATAATATATACTATTTATTAATATTTATAATTTATAGATATATATATTAAATTTCTTAAAAATTATTTGCTTAATAAATTTTTTAATATTATTAATTTCGTTATTTTTAAATTTTATTTGTTTAATCATTTCAATTTTAAAATATTTTTAATAATTGGATTTTTTTTATTGCATTATTTTAATATTTACAAATAAAAAAGTGGTCAGGGCTATGTATAGGCCCAGATGGGGGGAAGGTGTGCCGGGTCATGTAGGACCCAGCCGTGTGTATGCGTGTGGGTTTCTGCGGGAAGCATAGGATATGCCAAGGCCCGCACTCCCCTTGGTATAGAAGTAGTGACTAGGGGGTGAATAGCCCCTTCTGATTTTTTTAAAAGAAAATACTAATTAATCAGAGTTAGAATAGTATTAAATGTTACGCTGAAAAGAAAATGGATAACATAGGAATTTGTAAAGATGTTCGGATCAACAAAATCCTAGTCCACTCATCAATCGCCTCTACTACTCAATGAGAATGTTATACACTAAATCCTAACTTTTGAAAGGGAGTGATAACCTGATTACACACAAATAAAAATGTACATTTTTCACACTTGGTGGTATAACCCCTGAATTTTGAAGGAGTCACAACCTATATTCTTTTTTTCTTGGAGGAAGAACCCAAACATACTTTTAGATGGGAGGAATAATCCAATGACATATTTTGAATGGGAAAATCTCAAAAAGACTATAGAGGATGAATAGAAGGTAGGAAGAATTGAAATAGATAAATAAAAAAGGAACAATTAAAATAAGAAAAGATAATATGATGTATAAATTCAATATAGCTCATGTTCTTTGATCACTTTCGTGGTGGAAGATGAAAGTGAGGAAAAAAATCAGTGATCAGAGCAGAATAACAGAAGTCAAATAAGATTCTTAGTTATTTAGAGTAGCATAAATTGTATCGTCATATTCCCAATGAATGGATCATCTACACTAGTACATATTTTAATCCATGAATAGATCTCCCAGTTAATTAAAGCAATATCCTATAGGAGCGTATCCGTAACCAATATCTACATGACACATGTTTTTGTGTAATAATATTACAATATGACTTTTACATTTATCTGTTAAATTCATGCTAAATATAAATCATAACCAGGATAATATTTATTCATGAAATATTAAAAAAAACATTTAATGTTTTTTGAATAAGAATTCATTAAAATCCACAATTGAAAAACAATTTAAATCCAATCATAATATTCTTGATTATATATACATCAAAACTCTAGAAAAACACAGCATCATATGAGTGATAGTTTTACTTTAACCGCTATACAAAAAATAATGATATAATTATATTAATACACTTTTATAATTATATTTTTACATAAAATGATAAAATATTTAAGATATAAATCAATTTTGAAAACATTAATTAAAAATAAGAAATAAAATTTTAGGAAATATTTTTTTAGTTAAAAGTGACTCATGACCTACCATTGATAAAGAGAGCGGTGGGTCATGACCCACCGTTAGAAATATTCAACGGTGGAAAAGAGAGGATTACCTATCATTGCAATTTTAAGAATAAAATAAAAATAATTAAACAAAACTAAAATTAATTCCATGCATCTTAACAATAAAAGGATTCATGAGAATAATAAAAAATTAAATGTCGGTTGATGTCCAATGGTGACTCATGACTCACAATTGTATGAAGCCAATAGTGGCTCATGATATACCATTGCAAATGAAAAATGGTGAGTCAATGCATAAGTAGCTAAACAGGAGAAGATAAATAGTGGATGATAAAATCAACTAATAAAACATAAAGTCACTTAAATCAGTAAGAATAAACATACTGAATGTTTAAATAAGAAAAAATATTTAAACAGTAAGAAATCTACTGCTAATTAATAGAAAAATATATATATAAACTACTTTAAATATTAAGAACAACACAATAAAGAGATAAGCTACTGCCATAAGATGGAATAACAATTGATAAAATATATTGATAAAATGAAATAATATGAAAGGATCATGTTGTACTTTTAAGAACGTTCAGATAATGAAAACTACAGTAAGAAGAAATAATTTTCAAACATAAAGAATAGATTCATTTCACTCAATACCAGAGGAAATCCATCCTTTTAGATCTTTAAAGAAGTACCAATTGTGTCCATTTATAGTAGTAAGAGACAAAAACCGATGGGAAATATGTCCCACCATGGATTTGAAAAAATCAGTAAATAGCCTATATTTTAATTCCACAGGTGGGTAAATCCACACCATTGAATTACGGTGGTGGGTCGCTAACCCACCACCGGTGTCTGGCAGTGGGTCACTGACCCATGGTTGAGAACATATAATGAACACTCAAAGAGAAACCAATGGGAAAATAAGGACAAACCAAGTTCTATGAAATAAATCCAAACAAATAATGGAGGAAAATTTGGTTGTGTGTGATGGTGAGTAAAAAAATGTCTCATCATTGGTGTCCAATGGTCTCTCATGGGTCACCATTAAAAAATCAACCAAGAGAAACGATTCCAACCTGAGAAGAAACCCAAATAGGCTGTGGGAATCATTATAAACAAGAACATATAGTGAAACTAGAAAATATATAAGATAAGAAATGTTAAACCAATATTCCAACCTTAAACAAAAGAGATCTTGAACAAGCTCCACTAGTAAGGCGTGAAAATAGAAGGATGATTTGATTAGATAGAGAAACTAAGTAACTTTCAGGTGTATTGAAGCTTGGGGGATGGACAAAGAAGTTGAATGAGATTAAAACAAGGATAAATTTGTAAGGTTCAATAAATAATGTGTAGGAGTTCAAAAATAGCGTGGAAGAAGAAAGATATTGGACAGCTCCGATAAAAAAAACCGACAGTCGAGATTAAAACAGATGAATAGTGAGTTTAAAAAAAGAATCCCCCACCAAATTGAATAAGAGGTGAGGCAACGATATATCATAAAATTCTCACTAATGATCATTCAAAATAAAATCAGAAGCACACATTTGACCCTATGGGTATAGTGGGTGTGTATGCCCAAACCAGGCGGGAGCACTACTCATGCTATATACATGGGATCACACGCTACCAATGTAAAATCTACACACTTAGCCTCTATGTGGGCTATGAGGGTTGGACATCCCATGTGGATAGATCTCATATTCCCCTTAATATTGGTTGATATTTTGGCTTAAGTGCTTATATAGATGGCGATATTTTTTACACCTTATAAAAAAATTAAAATGAACAGAAGATCAAAAAAATTATTACAACATATCAAAGATAAATATTATTTTTGATACAAAATAGAATTTAACTAAATCTTTTGTACGAGTAATTTATCAAATAACAGAGAGATACAAAATTGTTAGTACCCAATTACAAATAATCTCCCACTTTTTGTAAATTAAAAAACCTAATATTTATTAAATATTAAAACAACTTAAATGAAAGTTATGAAATATTCAAAAAAAGATCCCCCACTTTAGAAATTTATCAAATTTTAAAGTAGTATTATAAAAAATTTATTTTAATCAAAAAATTAATATTGTAAAAGTATCAAAGTAATACATTGTTTTGATATAAAAACAAATATAGTATTCACATAAAGAATAATGGAGATAATGTTAATCTAACCCTGAATTATTAACCAAAATGACCTAATTATCATTTAAGAAGAGTATAAATATCAATTATATACAGAAATCAAGTAATAAACATTGTATAGATTTATCAAAATAGAAAAATAAGTAAACAAAAGTTAATATTCCAACATATCCAATTAAAACTTTATTTTCTAAAATTTAACATAATCCAAGGGTTTTTTGAAAATATCTTCTAATTTTTTATTAGTGGAAAAAATTATAACAAAATATCACCTTTATTTACAATATCCTTAAGGAAATAAAATATATCATCAATTTTTTTAGTTATTGAATGTTTAAGAGGGCTTTTAGAAATTTAAACAGCACTATGGTTGTCACATTTGATAAGAATTCTATCAAAACTAATATTAAAAACATACAAAGTTTTCTTGATCAAAATACTCTATGAATATCAAGTAGCAGCAACAACATACTTAGCCACAACTATTGATGGTTCTACTAGAATCTATTTCTTAGATCTCCATGAAATTAAACTTTTCCCTAAAAAATGACACATACCAGAAATGACTTTTCAGTCAAGTCTATAACCTCCAAAATCAGAATTAGAGTAAGATATTTAATTAATTCAATTCTAATTATAATAGAATGGTCCAATAGAAACTGAACCATTGATATACCTAATTACTCCTTTAATGTCCTTAAGATTTCATTATATAGTGTTTTATTGATATCTAGAACACATAAAAATAGAAAACAATCTTTTCATATAAGAAGTAAGATACAAAAAACATCTTATTTTGCCTTTATGAAACTTATAACTTACAGACTTTATAGATAAATATATATCTGGTTTATAATTTTTACTTAAAGGATTTTTTATAGTTTTATAATATTTAAGGAAAAAAATTAACAAGTTATTTAGAATATTTAGTTTAATACAGGAAAATAGTAACTTCCCTTAGATTAATTTATAAACCAAAAAAATTTAATTCTGATTTTTGGATCATATCAAATTCATTTTTCATTAATTTTGAAAACTCATTACATATTTTACAATTATTATAAAACAAATTCATGAACCTAAATCTGTATATTCAATATATCATTTGAAACTCTTTTTATAAATAATTAGGGATCAACCTTTCCTTTAACAAAGTCATTTTGTATTAAAATTAGAGTTAGTATTCCATACCCATCTCAAAGTTTCTTAAGACCATATAGATCTTTAGAAATTCTGAAAAAATAATTTGTAAGTTCATTATTTTTTAAACCAATAGATATTTTAACATAAACCTCTTTTAAAATTTCACCATTTAAAAATTTACATTTAAAAACCATTTGAAAAAGTTTAAATATTTTAAGAAAATGATAATAAATTCTACATGGATTCTAATCTAGAAAATTGTGAAAATGAATCTTTAAAATCAATTCCTTTCTCTTGAAGATATCCTTAGGTAACTAATCATTCATTGTTTATAACTATATTACTAGATTCATCCAATTTATTTCAAAAAATCCATTTGGTTCCTATAGACATTCTATATAGAGGTAACTCAACTAGTTTATAGAATTAATTTCTATCAAACTGGAAAAGTTCATCATGCCTAGAATTAACCCAGTTAGAATATTTCAAAGCATCGTTAATATTAATAAAAACAAAATTATTTATAATGGAATAATTAGCACAAAATTTTAAAAAAGAATTTATAGTCCTAATTTCACATTCAACATTTCTTGTAAAATTTTATAAAGAGTGATCTTAGTGAGTTTTAATTATTAAATGAGAAAACTAAGATTATATATGCTCCCCCTCAATTGATGCATAATTATTATCAGGTTTTTCATCATAAAAATATATTTATTTAAATCTTCAGTATGATCAATAGAATCATTGCACTATTTTTTATTATTTTCAACGAATATAAGAAGAACAGATTCATCCATAATTATATCTCTTTTATTATATACCCTATAATTCTTACTGTCATTGGAGTATACTAAAAATATACCATCATCACTTTTTGAATCAAACGTTTCTAAATTAAATTTTGTATTTAAAATATAAATTATACATCCAAAAACATTAAAATATCCAATATAGGGTTCCTTATTCTTAAAAAGTTCATAGCGATTTTTCTTTAACAAATGTCTAATGTAAAATCTATTTATGATATAATAAGTACTGTTAACATATTTAGACCAGAAATATTTTTGGATGGTTAAATTCATTAAGCATTCTTCTTTGCATTTCCTGAATAGATCAGTTTTTCCTCTCTACAATACCATTCTATTGTGGTTTTCTGGGGGTGGAAATATTTTGAAAATAACCATTAGTTTTAAAAAAATTTACAAATTCTAAATTAAAAAATTATCCGCCTTTGTCACTTCTAATATAATAATTTAAATGAACTTTCTGATTTTGAATTTTCTTACAGAAATTAAAAAATTTGATTATGGTTTCACTTTTATGAGATAAGAAAATGGTGAAAGTAAATCTACTGAAATAATGAATAATTATAAAAACAAATCTTTTAGAACATAAAATATCAATTCCCAAGGGTCTTAAAAGATCTACATCAAGTAGTTATAATAATCTACCAATATTAACCATATTAACATGTCTAAATGATTCTTTGTGTTTCTTAACTTATAAACAAGAATCACATGCATAATACTTACATGTAATAAACTTTGGAAGTTATGTAACCTCTTTATGTTTATCCATCTTGTACAACAGTGAAAGATGAACATTTCCCAACCTCTTGTGCTACATAATTTGATCAATATCAATAGTATTTAATCATTTTACATTTTGTTGGTTTATTTTTCAAAAAATAAATAGGGTATATATTTTCTTTTCTATTAACATAAAATGAAACTTTATTATCTTTATAAAAAAGAAATTTATTATATTTAAATTTTACTACCATATTATCATCAAATTTTTTTGATATAGTAATTAAATTATGCTTTAATTCCTCTAAAAAAGTACTTTAGAAATTATAACTTAAGTAAATATACCTACTTCTCCAAAAACATTAACCATAACTTTATATTTCTCATAAAAAGTGATATTACCACCATCACAAGAGTTAAGAGATAAGTAGTTAGATATTTCACCATTCATGTGCCTTGAGCACCCACTATCCGTATACTATGTGACTTTGGAACTCATCAAGAAGGTTTCATACAAAACAAAAAAAGAAAAATGTTTTTTTGGTAACCATACAAGTTTGGGTCCAACCGGATTAGTAGAAAAACATTTCGGTTCCCATTTATATTTGAGACATTTATTATAGGGTAATATAGAATAACAAATTTAAAAATAAAAGTATTAATATAGCCTAAAGATTTAGTAAACAATAAAGAACATTTTTTGCATAATTCCCATTCAAGTTGCATATAAATAAAGTAACATTTGAAATATTCCCAATTTTTCTTTTGATAAAAAATGTTATGTGCATCATAGGAACCTGATTATTATGACCAAAAACTATTTTATCATATTTGGGTTTTTATAATTCCATTATTTTATCAAATTTATATTAGCCTCTAACAAAGACAAATAAAGTTTTTTTTAATCCAGTAATTTCATTTTTAAGTTTTTCAATTTATTTCTAAATAACTACAAGGTTATCACATACTTTGACATTATAATGTGAAACATAATTTTTCAATTTTTTATTTTCATGTTTGATATATTTTCATACCTTCTTAATTTTTTCTAAATCAACATAGACTAATTTAAATATTCTTTATTCATCTTCGTCATTTTTGGACAATAAATATTTTATTCTTATATTCTCATCTTTAACCTTAAGTAGTTATGAATCTATAAATATTTTCTATTCTATATTACTTAAAAAATAGTCATTTATTTTTTTATTTTCTTCATTATTTTACTTATTTTCACATTGAAGTTCCCAATATAATTCATTCATTCTCAATATATCACTTTGAATATTTTAATTTTGAGTAGTAAATTCATCAACATCATTTTCAATATCAAATTAATTACCAAAACTGTAATTATAGTTAGATTGGACCATATTTACAATAGTACCAATCAAACATAGAATAAAAGATTCCTTTTCTCTTTCAGAACCATCAACACTTGAGTCTGACTCCTATGTACAACTCCATTCTGCATGATGGGACTTTCCTTGCTCCTTCTTGTATTTTGTATCTCTTCCATCTTGTTTTAATTTGGGATACTCTGATTTTATATTCCCCTTTTTCCTACACTCGTATAAATTTAATTAGGAAACATCATATTTACTAGTTTTACCTCTTTTTCTACCCTTTCTGTCATCTTTTTGATGACCTCTTCTTGGATTCTTCTTAAATACTCTCTTACCCTTAATTTACGTGTAATCTCCTTTGGTGAAATTCTCAATTTCATCCTTTTTACTTTAATATAATTCATAATTAGAATGATTATCGACAAAATTATATTTCATTTAAAAGAAATACCTTTTCTTTTATAATGTTCATCAGTATTTTAATTCTTCATTTCTAGTTCATTTTGAAGAAGTGATCTTATAAACTCATCCATTGAATATTCATTGAAATCCTTACATTATTCAATTGAATATTTCTTTTAATTACATCAATTAGGTAGATCCTGAAGCAATATTTTGATGAGAGATTCATTCTTCATGGTCTCTCTGAGTGAAACCATGCTATTGAAAATTGTGGTGAATCTATTGTGCATCTCATTTATTCTTTCCTTATTATTCATTCTGAATTCTTGAAACCCATATTTGTGTTTACCAAACATGGTTCCCCATACCTTATTAGTTCCTTTATGAGTTAATTTTAAACTCCTAAAAATGTTATAAGTAGTTTTACAGGATGATATTTTGCTATACATATTTCTCCTTAGACAATAGTATAAGTAATTCCTAACTTTTTAATTTAAAATGTGTTTAGAACATCACTTCCAATGAGAGTTTCTAAATCAACTTCATGAAGTTTATATGGTTTTGAAGTTATATCTTAATAATAAAGACCTATATTTTTAATAAATAACCCCATTCTATCCATTCAATATACATAGTCACTTTCATTGATGTGAGGTGGTCAAATGAGATTCAACAACTTGAAATATTTATTTTCCATAATAAAGTGGTGGATATTTTCCTTAGACTTTCAGGTCTAGGATAATGGTTAATTTAGAAACAAATAATGATAAAAATAAAACTAAATACTTAAAGAGGAACTACCCTCTGATACCAATTGTTTTCTCCCCCGGTAAATAATTAGTGACTATAGGTGGATGAATAGGGATTTTTGATTTATTAGAAGAAAAAAATAATTTACCACAGCAAGAATAGTGTTAAAATTTGCAACCAAAATATATCAGATAACATAGAAATTTATATAGAGGTTCAGATCACCAAGATCTAAGTCCTCTCATAAATATCATGTTCTCCTCGAGGAAACTTCTATACACTAAAGCCTCACTTTTGAAAAGGAGTGATAACCTGATTATATACAAATAAAAACGTAACTTTTCACACTAGGTGATATAATCACTGACTTTTAAAGGAGTCACAACATACCTTCATTTTGTCTAGGAGGAGAAATCTGAAATTCATTTTAGAAGGGAGGAATAACCTAATGACATATTTTTAATGGGAACAAACATTAACTGAACAATAGAGAAGAAACTTATGGTTAGAATAATTACAATGAAGAAATAAAAGAACAATTAAAAAAACGGAAGAGTAGATGATGTATAAATTTGTTGTATATCATGTTCATTGATAAATTAGATATGGAAGATCAAAGTGATGAAGAACTTCAGCGATCGTAGAAGAACGTAAGTCGAGGAAGCTTCTTGATTATTTTAAAGAAATGGAAATTGTTTCATCGTATTCTCATTGAATGGATCATCTTCACTGGTACAGGTTTTAATCCATAAATATATCTCCAAAATCATTAAAGTAGTATCATATATAATTATATCCATAACCAATATTTTCATGACATGTGTTATTGTATAATAATATAATAATCTTACTACTATATTTATCTATTAAATTTGTGATGAAAAAAATATATATGAGTTAATATTTATTCCTGAAATATTAAAATAAAACATTTGATATATTAATATTTATCATTTTTTAAAAAATCAAAATTGAAAAAAATAAATAAAAACATAAACATCCATATTATAAATACATAAAAAATATAGAAAAAATAGAGCATCGTATGAGTAACAGTTATCCATTAACCAGTGTACATAAAATAAAGGGAAAATTATTTTAATACACTATTAAAATTATATTTCAACATAAAATGATAAAAAAAACTAATAGATAAATTAATTTTAATTACATTAAATAAAAATTAGAAAGAAAATTTTTTTAAATTTTTTTTAATTAATTGTGATTCATGACCTTCCATTAAAATAGGGAGTTGTGGGTCATGACCCACCATTAGAAATTTTCAATGGTGGAAAAACAGAATTACCTACTGTTACAATTTTAATAAAGAATTATAAAACTAAGCCAATCTAAAAGTAATTTCATGCATCCTAACAAAAACAGCTTCATGAGAAGAATAAAAATTACCTACCTTTGGATGTCCAATGGAAACTTTTGACTCCCCATTGTATAAATCCAATGGGGGCTTATGAACTACCATTGTAAATTTTTAATGGTGGCTCAGTGAAAACACATCCAAACAAAAACAGATAAATAGAAGATTGTAAAATTGACTAACAAAGTATAAAAACACTTGAATCAGTAAGAATAAACATATTGTATGATTAAATAAGAAAACATGTTTAAACATAAAGAAATTCAATGCGGAATAAAAGAAAGTAAATATAATAACTACTTTAAGCATTAAGAACAAGAAACTAAAGAGATAAGATACTTCTAAAAGATAGAATGACAACCGGTAAAATATGTTGAGAAACTAAAAGAAGATGAAAGTGTTGAGCAATTGTTGTGTTCAACAATACATAATGTTTTATTTAAAGGGGGAGTATGTTGAGAACTATACTCTATCTCTTTATGAACATGTTGATTCCTCGAAAATACCCCTAATTACTTTCTAATGATTTTACTTGTTAATTATTTTTTAGGAATTTATTATTCATTATATTTTTATTTCCGGATGAAATATTTAATTTCTTGAACAATGAGGTTTTATTTCTAAATTATTCTCTTTTAGCATGTTCTGGAAACACTGTTCACACCCTACTTATTAAGGATCTACTTTAGCGTGATCTAGAAACAATGTTCATACCCTATGTGGAGGAACATAGCGTAAGGATAAAATGAAGCATATACTTTACGGGATAATAGAATAGTACGGAAGAGGAATTGTACGTTATCGGTGAAGTATGAAAAAGAACGCTACATTAGGAAGGAACCCTACGTTTTGGATATCAGAAAAGTATGGAAAGAGAACCGTAAGTAAGTATTAAATGTTACATTTGTGTCTCAAAAGTATGGTTCATCAACATTACTTTTGTAAACAACCATACATTCCTGTAAAATTATGGATCAAGTAAAAGTATGGATCTTTTATCATATGTTTGAAAGTTTAAGAGAAAAGTATGTATGACCAACCCTATGTTTATGATCAACCTTACGTTTAAAGAAAGTGACATGAACCTTACATTTGTGATCAACCCTACATTTTCAACCCTACATTTGAAGACTAAGTCATCAACCATACTTTCAGAGGATGCATACAGTACAACTCAACCTTACATTTGGCGTCAAAGAATTTAAAGTCAATGTTTTTATGCAATGGTCAGAAAGCTGATTATTATGTGGATTTCAAGCCGGATTTAAAGTTGATTTTAATATAAAACTTTGACTGATTCAAAACCGTTTTAACAATGGTTTTAAAATCTAATTAAAAGGATATTTTCATGCTGATTCTTCAGGGAAGTTACGACTAGTCTGTAAATTCAAATGTTTGAATATCGTGAGTTAAAATGAGAATCTTGTATATCTAAATTTTCAGGTGAGGTACTTATTGTTATTTTATATATATTAGATTTTTCAAATAGCAACTAATAATCTTATGTGATCTCTCAATCATTCTAAGAAAAGGGAATAAAAACAGAGACTATCAAGAGTTCAGATCTGCTGATTCAAGAAAACGACAAAGCTCTGTTTTCTGAAGTAGAAAAATCATGATAGAAGATTCATTTGTTCAACATCGAAGATCATTTGTGAATATGCTACTGCTAAATTAGTGAATATATTTCTATATCTACTACAACGGGATTGACTCATAAGGACTCTTTTGTGAAGATCGTAATTTTTTAAGGAGAAGATCCATCTACTGTCAATTGCATGTTGTTGCAATTGTGAAGAACATCGGGAAAGTATTTTCAGAATACATAAATCTTTTTTTTCTATTATTGAGTGATCGGATTCTTGTACTAAGCTTTGTAGGTTCTGTGAGTGAACCAGAATGCTTTGCTTTTCCTTAGATTGTAAAGGTTTCAACTACCTGTACTCAGTTGTTGTAAGGTCTATTGAAACGAGGACCAGATAGTGAAAATCACCAAGATCGTGGAGTAGAGCATTGGTGGAGTGGACTAGGGGCTTTCTGTTCCCCGAACCACTATATATCTTGTGTATCTACTATTTAAATTTCCGCAACATGAATTCATCCGATTAAAGTTAAAAGACATAACCCAATCTCGCAAAGATTTTTGAAAAGACACAATTCACACCCCCCCCCCTCTTGTGTATATTTGATATAATCTGATCCAATAATTGGTATCAGAGGTTGAGCTTCCTGATAAATCCATAACAAGATTAAAGTGATTATACAAAGAGCAAGATGACTGATACAAGAGAGGGAATGTCTATGGTAAGAGCATCGTAATTAAATGGAAAAACTATGGATGCTGGAAATCATGAATTATTATCTATCTGAAAAACCTTGAATACAGAGTATATTCTAAGATTCTAACTCCATATGAAATAATTGAAAAACCTAAAACATGTAGTGTAGCTACTGAAGTAGATTATGACATGAACTCGAAGGCAATGAATGCAATTATATGTGGTCTAGGACCTGATAAATTTAATAGAGTATCTCAATGCCCAACATCATATGAAATGCGGTAAACTATTACTGTCGCTTATAAAGGAAATAACAATATTGGGGAAATGAGATATGAAACTGCTATGCATAAATTCGATACTTTCTGAATGGTTGGAAGTGATAGTATTACTCAAATGAATGGAATATTGACAGATATTTTCAATAATATAACTGCTTTTGGATATCCTATTATACAATCTGATCAAGTATTAAAAGTACTGACAGTACTATCTACAAAATGGAATGGAATCTATACAGCAATCAGATAGTCGACACCTGCCAAAGACTTAACCATGAGAGAACTGATTAGAACACTAATGATGTATGAATCTAATATGGAAGATGAAGAAAATGATCATAAAGTGCTTATCAAAAGAGATAAAACTACCTTGAAAGTATCATCACGGATCAAAAATAGAATGATGAAGAAAAGTATAAAAGAAAAATCAGAAAGTTCTGATTTATCTGATTCTGATATGGAATGGGATCAGCTAGCCCGAAGATTCACTAAATTATATAGAAAGAAGAAGGGCTTTAGAAAATCCTTAAAAAAGGATGATAAGGAAGTCAGATGTTATGAATGCAAGAAAATGGTCAATATCATACCTGACTATCCTCGGCTAAAAGAAGATAAGAGAAAGAAATTTTTCAAAAGAAATGATTATGAGAATAAAGACAAGAAGGCCATGAAATCTACATGCAGTGTATCTGAAGACTCCAGTAGCACTTCAGAATCAAACTCAGAGAAGGAAGAAGCAAATCTAAAATCTAACATGTGTTTTATGGCAGAAACAGATGAGGTACAATCTTACTATTATTCTAACTCTAGTTATGAATCTAGTTACTCTAATGAAAAACTTGCAGCCTACTACAATATGCTTGAATAAAAATATGACTCTCTGTATAATAAGCATAAGTCTTTAAAGAAAATTTATAAGGTTTTTTCTGATGAAATAGATATAACTCTGAAACAATATAAGGATTTAACTTAAACGTTTAACTCAATTAATACTAACAATACAGATTATGAATCAAAGATAAAATCACTACAAACTGAAGTGGAATCTTATAAAAATGCAGCCCTTGTTTTTACTAAAGGAGAAAATACTTAAAATGAAATTCTTGGGAAAATTTTCATTAAAAAGAAAAGATTTGGAATTGGTAGTAAAGGTGAAAACCCCAAGCTATACATAAACTATTTTATTCCAAGTACAAAAAGACTAAATTGTAATTACTGTGGGATAAGGGAAAATATTTCTAAAAACAATTTCTTAAGACAACCCCAAATAATTGGTATTAATAAGGCCTTTGTATCAAATGATTTATTTTAATCTTGTGAAATTAGAAAAACAAAGCAAGTCTGGATTCCTAGAACCTTGATAGCTACACCCCTGGACCCAACAAAATATGGGTACCAAAGCAAATTGTGTAAATGCCTTTGTAAGGAGCATGTCACAAAAGAAAAAAGAAAATATGGTATGTGGATAGTGGCTTCTCAAGGAATATGAGTGGAAACTCATCAAGTTTCTCTACACTCACTCAAAAAGATGGTGGAATTGTCACTTTTGTTAACAATGCCAAAGGGAAAATCATTGGTATTAGAATAGTCTTAGATCCAGAAGTTGTGTTAATCAACAAAGAACTTTATGTACAAGGATTGAAACACAATCTGATAAGTATCTCTCAACTATGTGATGATGTTTATTCTATTGATTTTTCTAAAAAAATTGTTCTGTTTTCAAAAATAAATTACTTAAATTTAGAGCACCTAGAACTAACAATGTGTATACCCTGGATTTAAATTCCTTCTGTAAACAACAAGTAAATTGCTTAAATGATAAAGTGAATGAATCTTGGATATGGTATTGGAGACTTGGAAATTGTAATGTATATGTTTTACATAAGTTATTTATGAAACATTTCATTTCTGATTTGCCTAGTCTCATATTTGAAAGTGTCAAATTCTGTGATGCCTGTCAACTTGGAAAGTAACACAAATCATCCTTCAAATCTGTTAACAGAATTGCTAAATCTAAACCTCTAGAACTTATTTATATGGATTTGTTTGGACCTTCAAGAGTAGAAAGTTTGGCTGGAAAATTATATGTATATGTTTTAGTTGATGACTATTCTAGATTTACATGGATTTTCTTTTGAAAGTTTAAAAATGAAGCTTTTACTTTATTTGAAAGTTTTTGTAAAGCTGTTAAAAATGAAAAAAGTTTCAAAAATTTTTTATTAATAATTGATCATGGTGGAGAATTTTAGAATCAGGAATTTAATTCCACTGATCAAATATGGGTATTAAACACACCTTCTCTGCACCAACAACACCTCAACAAAATGGAATTGTTGAAAGAAAAAAATAGGACTATTCAAGAAACAGATAGGACTATACTAAATGAATACATTCTTCCTAACTATTTTTGGGAAGAATCTGTAAGCACCGCCTACTATATAATGAATAGAGTTTTAATTGGACCAATTTTGAAGAATACACCCTATGAACTTTGGAATAGAATAAAACCCAAAGTAAATTACTTTAAAGTTTTTGGATGTAAGGTTTACATTTTTAACACCAAATAAAATCTTGGTAAGTTTGATCCAAAATTTGATGAAGGAATTTTTTTAGGATATTTAGCTACCTCCAATGCATATAGAGTCTATAATAAGAAGTCAAGGATTGTTGAAGAATCAGTTCAGGTGAAATTTGATGAATCTAATCCCTTTGAGAAAAGGACATATCAAATGGATGAATCTGACTCTAATGATAACATGGGACTTGAGAACTTGAAAAATGATTTTGAAAAAGATATAAATAAAATTCAGTCTAGTTCAGAAGAACATGATACCGAATAACCTATGAGTGTGTTACCTAGAAAGACTAGAACCCTAAGGAATCATCCTTTAGAGACTATAATAGGTGACTTAGACACAAGAATAAAAACTAGAATTAATATAGGGAATCTTGTAGAATTATTTTCCTTTATATCCCAATTATAACTCAAGTCTATATAATAAGATTTGGATTATGAAATCTTGATGATAGCAATGCAAGAAGAATTAAACCAGTTCAAAAGAAATAAAGTATGGGAATTAGTTGAAAGACCACATAACTATCCAGTGATAGGAACCAAATGGGTCTTTAGAAATAAGCAAGATGATCAATGAATAATGACTAGAAATAAATCTAAACTTGTAGATAAATGATATAATCAGGAAGAAGGTATAGATTATGATGATAACTTTTCACCTATATCTAGATTAGAAGCCATTAGAATCCTTTTAGCCTATCCATCTTATATGAACTTTATGTTATTTCAGATGGATGTTAAGTCTGCCTTTTTAAATGGTTATTTAATGGAAGAAGTTTATATTGAGCAACCTCCTGGTTTTGAAAATTCTCAAAAACTAGATTCTGTTTTTTAAACTTACTAAATCTATTTATGGCCTTAAACAAGCACCTAGAGCTTGGTATGAAAGATTAAACTCTTTTCTTGTGAAAAATGATTTTACTGTGGGAATGTAAGATCAAACGCTTTTTAAGAAAACTGTAAATTATAATATTTTATTAGTTCAAATTTATGTTAATGATGTAATTTTTGGATCAACTAATAAAACTCTTTGTCATGAGTTTTCAAATTTAATGCAAAAAAGAATTTGAAATGAGTATAATGGGAGAACTAAATTTATTTTTAGGACTTAAAATTTATCAAAAATATTTTTGAAATGTTTTGAATCAAGGAAAATACATTACTAATTTATTAAAGATGTTTGGACATGAAAACAGAAAGACATATACAACTTATATGTGTACTAAAATAAAACTTGATTTGGATGGAACTGAAAAATCAGTTGACAACAAGTTATATAGAGGTACGATTTGTATTTTGTTATATCTTACTGCTAGCAGGCTAGATATAATGTATTCAGTATGTCTTTTTTCAAGATTTCAATCAAATACTAAAGAATCACATTTAACTATTGTTAAAAGAATTTTTATATATTTAAAAGGAACTGTTTTTCAATCTCTTCTTTATCCCAAAACTTCTGATTTTAATTTGATTTCATATTCAGATGCAGAATTTGGGATTTATAGATTATATAGGAAAATCACTTTAAGAACCTGTCACTTTTTTGCGAAATATTTAGTGTCATGGTCAAGTAAGAAACAACATTCAGTTTCCCTATCAACAGCTGGGGCAGAATATGTTCGTGCTGGAAGTTGTTGTGCACAAGTGTTGTGGATGAAAAACACTCTTATGGACTTTGGATTAAATTTTAATAATATGCCTATTTTATGTGATAATACTAGTTCTATAAATGTTTCAAAAAATCCTATTAATCATTCTATAATGAATTATATTGATATCAGACATCATTTTATAAGAGATCATGTTCTTAAAAAGGATATATCTTTGAATTTGTAAGTAATGAAATTCAATTAGCTGATATTTTTACTAAGCCACTTCCCACTGCAAGGTTTGATTTTATTAAGGGGGATCTAGGTTTATTTAATTTTAAATAAAGTATTATTTTACTATGTTGTTTTTTTTATTTTAATTCGGTTTAAAATAATTTGGCTGTTTGTTTTTTAAAGAGAATAATTTTCTTTTCCCCGCGTAATTAATTTTATTTATCTTTAAATCTATGTAATGATTACTAAAAACATGGGAATCAAGGTTGTCATAAACCCTTTCGACTTCTAAACCATTTCATTTCTACCAAAACCTTTTCGAACCTGCAAAACTGCACCACTTCTCATCAACCCTAATCTTCGAACCTCTAAAACACTAACCTTAAAACCTTTAGAGATTCTAGAAAATATAGAAAATACTAAGAGGAATGATGAATCTGAAACTAGCACTACCAAGAGACAGCGTTTAGAAGGAAGTAAAATCTTACTAGGAAAGGTAATTGATCTCGAATAGACATTTCAGACGAATCTTTTGTTGAAACAAGCATTATCGTTTCACAATCTTGAACATACTTTCAACAGTGAGAATACGGAATTTTTGTATGAGGTAGAACATCGATATTTATTCAAATCTGTACAGTTTAGTCTGGGAGACAATGAGGACACTATGCTGGCTAAGATAGAGAATATGGATTTTTTGATCTCTTTAGTTGAAATTGGTCAGATTTTGAACTTCCCTCACGATGGAGTCTTTCATTTTGATTTAAAAAATATAGGAGATTTTGTGCATAAATCAGAGGAAATTATTTATTTTCTTTTCGGTACTACATCTATAAAGAAAATTTTCATAAAGGACTTGAATTCTGATCAGAAAAATTTAGTAAAGTTTGTACAAATAGGGATTTCACTGAGGATGTTTGAGATGGAGAAGATATTATATACCGACATGTATATAATGTATCTTTTGCTCAGTTATATAAAATATAATTTTCCTAGGTACGTGGTGAGGTATTTGAATTACGGTTGTCATAGTGAAGCCAGAATGAACTTCTACCCTTTTGGATGATTCATTTACAAACTGTTGTTTAAGAAGGATAAAGAGAGACTGGTGGATGCCAGAGTGTTTTGTCATCACAGTAATGTGTTTAATACTGGAACATTAAGAAATATTAGCTATTTTGGAGCACTATAAAAGGAAAACTTTTTCCAGTAGGAGATGAGGATAAAACAGAGAGTGCTGAGGCTCAGTCATCTAAGTCCAAGTAGGGACAAGCTGAATCATGAATAAGCACTGCTTCAGGGAGAATAAGATTTGACATGGAAGAAACAGAGGAAGAAAGAATTTAGTAGGGACTTTACACTCAGAGGAAAAGAGCTGTTAATAAGGAATTTGTTTCCCCTGTACTGACCATAAGAGACTTACTCCCTTACAGCTTTGTCAGAGAAAAAGTTGTTGAATAATCTCAGGAACACTATGTGGCCGGTATAGAACATGACCCTGAAAGAATTGAAGTTGAAGGACTAGAACCTCAAATTGTAGCTGATGTTGAAGTTACACTTCAACATGAAAAGGAGGAAGATCCTGGTGAGGAAGAGGATAGACCTCAGGACAATCCAGAAGATATTATCTTAGAAAATCCATTGGAAGAACAAGTTGCTGATATTCATGATGATCATGTTTCTGATGCTCAAACAGATGTACTTCAAGAGGATTTTTCTGTGGAAGGGTCTTGAAAAGACTCTGAGGAAAAATCTGTGGACCAACCATCTCAGGAAAAGGAAAAGGACATGCCTAATGCAGAATCACTACCTTTAGTACTGCTACATCACACTAAAACTGAAAATGAGAATCAAGAACAGGGTGCCTTTGATTCAAGGAATAAGGAAATTGAAGACCTGTCCAAAAAGGTGTATCAGTTGGAATCTAAAAATGTTACTCAGAGGAAAGCCTTAGAATCAGAGCAGTTGAAGTTTCAGAGACTTAAGGAATGTATTGTATCACGACAAGAAGTAGAATCTTTTAAGAAATATCTGTTGACAGAGGTTTCAAAGCTGAAATCAAAAATGGTAAAGAAGTCAGATCTGTTAGAAATTAAAGGATATCTGGAGACATAATTTGAATCTGTTGGAACTAGTTCTGCTAGTGGGTCAGGTACTTCACCTGATTTTCTCAGAAAGATTCATGCTATCACAGCTGTAATGAGCAATATGAGTGAAATATTGCATGATCATCAATAAAAAAGTGCTTCTTTATTAGTCCTGTTAGACAATCAGAAATTTTTAGTTGATCAGTTGACATCCAGTGACCCAAGAATCAGATCTGTCTTAAATAAATTCACAGAGAATCTATCTTTGTTTATAGAAGAAAATATCTAAGTTTCATCACTTGGTTTTCACAACTCTCCTAAACCTATTTCCACATATACTATGAATTCATCTCAATTCAATCATCACATAATTTTCATCTTACATTTCAAAAAGAATTTTATAAATTCAATGGTTTGTAAATCTCAGAATTTACAATTATCTTATTACAATATAATTTCAATATCAATTTTTAGTCTATATATAAAATTTAACTTATCTAAATATCATGACCATATCATTTCCGAATAATAAAACATTTTAGATCCCAACAATGCTCGAACAAATCACACTCTTCAGAATATAACATTAGATCACCACTTCTCAATTCCATGTTATGTTTACCTCATTATAACACCGCATATTATCATTATATTAGAATTTGGGATCTATTTAAGTCACTTGGAATATATTATATAATACCTTCTAAATTCACATATATACCCCAATTTATATGGAATACCAAAATCATTTACCTATTTAGAATACATCATCTGATTAAATAAATAGAGAATACAATATTTAATCCAAAATCCCCTATAAAATCCACCAAGTTCTAATTCATAGTGATTTAATAGCAAATATTATAGGTTAAATGATACAAACCAACCGTAGGCCCCACATGGTTATATACCCCTTCATCTTAACAAGATAAACATGTTAAACTATCCACCCATAAGAACTAAAGAATGATAAATTCATAAGAATACATAAATTTAATAAGAGATTTTAAATCCCATAATTTAATCAACCATTTGGAAATTCACCTCATCATAATTCGAACCTAACACCTTAGATTCCCACATTAATATAATGAGTACTTTCAATTATAAAATCAAACCATACCATTTTTCATAATCCAAACATAATATATCAATTACAATAATGTACTCTAAAAGTGAGAAAAGGATATGTTAAATAATAATGTATCTATGGGTTTTACCTTCAAATTAATGTCAATTTTCTGACCCAAAATAAAATTCTAGTTTATCCTTGGAAGAGAGAACTAAAATTCATCTAGAGGAAGTCCCAAGAGTTATAGGATCTATTTAGAGATGAAAGAGAGTGTAAAAATATTTCCTATAAACCATAGTGTGGCAATAATGGTCAAATTTCAATCTAAAAAATACAATTAATATTATATCCTTTTACAAAATATATTATTCATTTCCAAGTTTTAATTCCACCATTATGTGGTTATCTGGATTTCTCCAAACCATGGTTATAAAATTTCCAATAACCCTAATGATTTATATAAACTACAACATGAAAATAAATTAAACAAGACATGGTTTTATTTAAATTAATATTTTCCTTCTTTCCATCTAAAACTTTACTTCAGTCTACTTATTTATCCTCCAACACTCATAAATTTCATAAAGTAAATAAATAAAACATTCATATCTCTACATTAGATAACCCTAAAAACATTTTCCACCTTACTAATCTAAAAAATGATTTAAATTGAAAACATTAATCATCCAAAAACTCAAAACATCATGACTAAACTAATTATATAATCATTCATTATTTTACCATGTATGGTCCTCCTCCTACCTTTGAAAAAATCATTATAAACTTGATTTTTTAAATTAAGCATAAAATGAAGGGGTAATAATAGAGGAAAATTTTTTGAACATATAGTAAACAATATTAGAGTTTATGGAAAGGAAATTCCCATAAAAAATTTTGGGAATGTGTTGTTTATTGATCCTATTACCATATATAAAATGGGTTTTAGTAAAAATAATTTAATAAGTATGTTATCAAATAGGATGGGGAGGGGTGAATAAGATAAGGAAGAGTAGTCTTAAAAAAATATTGAGGATTCACCTGCTTATATATAGAGTTGGTATATGGATTCTTCCATGGGTGCCCCCCATTCATTCCCCCCACTGAAGAAATGAAAGGCCAATGTGGCCTATTTAATATAGGTAATTGAGTTCAGCAAAGAATGTTTAATCATGATATGGGAGAAACGGGATATTTTTGGCATTGATTAGCATTATACCATACAAGAACCTAAAAGGTTATAAAACATCCAAACCTATGGGTGATAATGTTATAGTATCGATGAAAGATTTATTTTTCCCTTTTACTCAAACTCGAATCATCCCTTGTGACACCAATAGGATTTTCAAATCCTTCAATCATTCTTATGGAAATAGCGGGTTCTCCCTCTATGACCAGTACATGTGTGTCTACCTCTATTTTTACACAATTCCTATAATAAATAATTTAATTATCTAAAACTAATTTTAAATAGTTATAAATAAGGAATAATATAAAAATAAATATAAGGGAAAAATAAAAACAAATAATGTCACAACAAATTTTGAAAAATATTCATTTACCATGAAATGAATCATTCAAAAGGTGTTTCATTTAGAGAGTTATTATTACCAAAATTTGATCCTTTATTGGCTCTTCCACACCACATTTCTTCTATTCTATCTCTTTTAAATGACGATTCATTTACACTTCATATTATAATACCACAAGATGAGTTTTTTGAGAATTTAGATAAAAAAATTAAATAATTCGAGAAAAATCCTTATGGTGATAACCCTAAATGTTCTATTAAGGATTTATGGGGGAGAAATATAAGGGTGATGAAAACATGAGTCTTAAGGCGTCATGGAATTTAATTTTTTATTCTTTTTTTATTTTTATCTATATATTTTTAGTATTGTTTAACGGAAAATATAATATCATATTGAACATAAACAAAATAAATATATATTTTTTTATAGTATATTTGGATTATATTGATATATATTATTTAATTAAAATATATAACATCATCATTGAAAATCAAATGAAAATATATAAATATATGTACAAATAATCAAATGATTCTAAGGAACAAAATTCAAATAAAAAATAAATAATGATTAATTAAACATAGAATGATTACCATAAATATTTAATATTTCTATTATTCTATTTTAATTTTTTATTGTTATAAATTATACCCCTTTCACACAAAGACAAGCATTCAGGAAAGTGTTTTATTTATTTTTGAGGGGGTGATAAAAACAGAAAAACTTGAAATTTTTCCACGGAACCACTTATCTAACATACATTTAAAATTGTAAATTAATTTATCTTTATTGAAATTAAGAAATGTGATGATAATAATTCAGTGAAAGTTAAAAATGATTATTACATAAATAAATCCTACCTAATTTATTTTCATTAATCTTGAATTGATTAAAATTGGATTGACTTTTTAATTGGAAGTTAATAAATTAATTCTTAAAATTATTATTGACAATAAAAATTGCATAGATTAATTTCAATAAAGGGTTATAATTATTGGCCTACCTCAAGGCATCATCTATTTTAAAGGATGAGGGTTAAAGTTTAGAATTATTTTTATAACACTTGAATTATAAAAAAGTAGTAAATAATAGTAAAGTAATGGAAAGTTAGGGGTTTATCAAATAGTAATAAGGAAATAACAAAGTCAAACCTAATTGGTAATTCTTAATTATTAGTTCAAAATTTTATAATTAAGATGAAACAAAACCAAATTTAAAATATATTAGAAAAAAATAAAGCAAGGGTAAACTTTTTAACAATGAAAAACAATATTCAAAAAATATATGGTGAATTAAGTTTAGAGAAAGGTTTTCTTAAAAATTATGATTTCAATTACTTGTGGAAATTATTTATTCAATTAGTTATGAGATTCTCAAAAGGTATTAATTCTTTATTGGTTAAATTTAAATTAATAATCCACAAATTAATTCAATTATTTATGAGTAAATAAAGATAATTAAACTTATGTACATTCAGTGAAAATATCAATTGTAAAGTAAAAAAATAAATAAAACCCTCATAATCCCATTTTTCTTATCATATTGGTGTTCCACCGTTATTCATTACTTCTCTGGAATAATTAATAAGGAATTTTATATGAATTAAGAACAACATTATTCTAAGTCAAAACATTAAATTCTAATAATTAATCAATCAATAAATGAATATCACTCTCCTTATAATCCCAATTCACTATCTCTTAACTGAATACTCACTCATGTTTTAATTAGAAACTATCATGAGGAGAGTGTTTGTCTAAAAATATATCAGAAACATGCAAAGAAAATAGAGAACTAAATAAATATTGTAATATAATGTGTTAAAGTAAAATAGTATTAAAGTATTCAATCCAATCAATCTACAACAATATTCTCTTCATTCTATTTCTTCTAAGAAATGTAAGAATCCTAGAAAGTAGCTATATCTGTAAAAAACTAAAAATATAGAATATTTATAATCTTAAACTATGTTACTATAAAAGGGGTTTCATTATGTGAAATATCCTGACCATTTATAGAGATGTATCAATATCGTTTATAGGTACTCATTTTCCGGAAACCCCTAGGTGAGGTGCATGGTTATGCGCCCCTTACAAGAAATCCTACACATGGAAAATTATAACCTCAAAAATTAGATTAAAAATTTCCAATCCCCTAGTACTTCACCCAAAGTTGAACCAACTCTACCATAACTCATTCCGATGTTTTTTATGCTTCTGGATGAATTCGTAGGGCTCTGAAACACTATTATTGATTAATCAAAACCCGGATTTAAGACCCTCAGCTCTCCCAGTAAGAGATTCTCATCCCAATTTGTTTCCCCTCTCTATCTTGTTTTTCTCTCATCCTTTAAAGTTATGTTTTCCTACATTGTTATTGGATCTAGATCTACGTTTCCATCGATCTAATCAGTTTGATCTTCCATCTAGGTTTCGAATCTATACCTCATTCTTCATCATGATCTTGGTGGTTCCACTTCAATTAGGGATTTTCATTGGTGATTTTTCATCAATGATCTTGAGATAGGTGGTCTAAATTTAATTTTAATGTAGTCTTGAATTCAAATTGTGTGTATGTTTTGTGAAATTTTAGTTGGAACATTTAAAAATTGAATATTTAATTGAATAAATTAATTGATTAATTGATTTATGGAATCGTGGAATTGATTAATTGATTTTCCATGTGATTAAGAAATGAGTTGAATATGGTCCAATTGAATTTTGGATGTTGTGATTATGCAATTGGTGGAATTGGATTAATTAAATGGTTAATTAATTAATAGAATTTTGTGATTATAGAATTTAAGGGAAATTAAGATTGTATAATTGGTCAATTAATGTGATTATGAATTAATTTTCAATGAGAATTATGAGATGGTTGACTTGACCTTAATGGGTTAATGGGATGCATGATTTAAATTCTTCAAAATGGTTTAATGGTGAATTAATCATATTTTCCCATGTGATTAAAGTATTGAATCATGATTTTTTTTAATAGTTAAAATGGTATATCATGATGTGAAATGTGATAAGAGTGTTAATGTATATTATCTTTCATGATGTGATATATGTGTGATTGATTTATATACGAACCTGGAATAGGGACTGAGTCTCCAAATAACCATACGAGTTAGTCAGTGTGGGGGAGGTACTAAGGCTTTAAATACCCATGTGTGATAAGTGAGTGTGGGATATGGGTTGAGGCTCCAAATACCCATATGTGATAACAACAAGTGTGGGACAAGGACTAAGAATCCAAATACCCATATGAATTTGAGGTGTGGGACAGGGAAAGATTCTCCAAATACCCATGGGGTGCTAGAAATAATGTTATACACCAATGATATTTACATTATACTATGGTTCCAAGTTTTCATGATATGAATAGTAATGCAATGAATAATGAAATATCATGAGTTATATTGAATTTTGAATTAAATATGTGATATGGTTCAATCTCTAGCACGGACCGAAGTTGGTGTCGATGGTGCGAGGGTCCTCAGGAACCCGGCATTTAAGTGGTTAAATGAAGAATAATTTTTTTTTGTGAACTACTTAACTTATTGCTTGTATTTTATTCTTGATACAAATGAATAAAATAGTATTTACTTGATGTTATTTTGGATGTTGTTTGTGGTGGCCTACTAAGTTGTACTCACACCCTACTCAAGCTACTTGATCGATAACTGAATAGACTTCTTGTTTGCAGGATAGGGTAAAGAAAATATCCACATGTTAGATGCCTGATTTGGGATGGATCATGGATGAGAGAACTATACAAATTTTTGAGACCCACTTGAAATTGTTGGTGTGCATTTATTTTATTTTTTCATTTAACATTGACACTTACATGGCATGACATATCTACTATTTTGGTTCGGATATTGTATTCATGTTTTATTAATCATGTGTTACTATTTTGTTGGGTCATTGGTTATATATTTTGGCATGGAATACTTATATTGTTGTTCTAATTTTATAAAGAGGGTATAGTTTCCCCCATGAACGATATTAGACCCTCACTACTTTTTGGTATCCTTTGGATACCTGAGGTCATGTGACTGACCGTCTTGGGGAACCGGTATGTGGAACCCGGGTTGGTATGTTACAAACTGGCATCAAATTAGTTTTATTTTATTTTTTTATCTAACTATTTTGGAAAGGTAGATAGGATACTAGGAAGAGTCAATACATGGTTAATATATCATTCAAGGGATTAGTTAACCCATGTACAAGGGTAAAATCCATGTACCCAAGGTGATATTATTGTTATTGATGTTTTATGTTACAGTTGAATGTTATTTCACATCGAGTGATACACTTGTTGTGCGATGTGGTTATTTTTTCTGAGATTTTATGACATTTGACTCATAGACCAGTATGGCACAATAGTTTAGTATTAATTCACCAATCTAGGAAGTCATTATTTATTGTGACATGCATAAATTTAGGCATGCATGGGAAAATAAGGTTTTGGGTAAGTTGTTAAGTGAAAATTCTTTTCTTTGCTTGTGTGCCATAAATGAAAAGGTTCTTAATATGATTTGAATGTTTTAAAATGATACAAAATGTGTAAAATGGGTGTCTAGAGAGAAACTTTAAATATAAGAATTTGTTTCCTTTTTTAACCTAAACCTAGATGAGGGATGGTTAGGGGTGATGTAGCGCCTCGGTTTTGGCCATGTGGCGGGGTTTGGGGGAATGACTTATTATGGATTATTGTAAATCCATATCACATAAATGTTTTAATGTTTTGTTTTTTGTATGGAGATGTGTTTTTAAAATGTATAAATATTCATCCACAATGATGATTTTTGAGATGATGGCCAGAGGTTATGGCTAGAGATAATCCACTAGTAGTAGAACCTAAGGAGCCAATAGTTCCGGGTGAGGAAGTCAGCAAGAAATTCCATGAAAAAATTTCCAGATTTATGAAATTTAGGGAAAGATACCCAAGGAGGATTTCGTAGAGTATGTCTAACCTGACATGGGAGTTTTAGTTACATTACCCTCTGAATTTTACTAGAGAGGGTGGACCTGGGGAAGCTGAGTTCTGGATAGATTCCATCCAGACTATACTTGACCACTTAGAGACATCATAAAGAGTAAAGGGACAAGTTGGCAGCTTATATGTTTTATGTCTTGGTAAAGATTTGGTGGGAAATCTAGACTCAAGATGGAAAGTTAGAGAATATATAGTGGAATGACCCTCGAGAGAAGTTCTTTGAGCAATTTTACCCTGATACGCTTAAGCATGAGAGATCATCTAAGTTAATGATATTGAATTATGGGAGTATGTCTATGATGGACTATTCCAACTTCTTTACTATATTGAAAAAGCTTTGTTCCAAAACACAAAGTGGATGAAATAGATATGGAATGTCATTCCTATGTTGGGATTAAATGTGAAATTAATTCCCAAGTTAATATCTATTAGCTGAAATATTTTTCTGAAGTGTTGGATCAGGTTCTCATATTTGAGGGGAACCTTAAGTAAGATTATAGTGGAGGATAGGTGGATTCATCTGTATGGTCATGAGGTTAGACTTTCATGAGTAGGAAGCATAATTATGAGAATGTGGACCTTAGCAGTGGAAAGTGGAGTGGCTAGGGGGAAATATCAATTACACAGGACCCTACTCGGGTGACCCGTCACTAGTATGGTTGTCCATGTCACTTTTAAAGATATTTTTCATGACCACCAGTATACTAACAATATTGTGGTATGATGGGAAATATACATAGGTTCTACAGGAACCCACAGAAGATGGGTAATAATGGAGCAGCTAGGTAGAATCAAAGTGGGGGAAGGGGATATTATAAATTCTATCAGTCTGGCTATTGGAATTCTACTGGGCATAGAGGTAGAAGCTGTGGATAAGGTTCTCTAGGAAAGGGAACCCATATCATCAGAGTGGTGAAGCACAGGGGACTCAAACCACATCACAAGGAAGAGGGGTAGTACAGTTGTATGCAGTTCAGCCTATGCTGGTGGATAACAAGGATGGAACATCAATAGTTAGAGTTAATATTATTGTATTTTCTATATTATCCAGTGTATTATTTGATATTGGTGCCCCTAATTCTTTTATATTTGAACAACTTGTCAATGGGTTGAGTCTATAAGTGGAGTTTATGAGTGGGGTAATGAAAATAGATACATCTTTGTGGGTACAGTCGAGAGACGTACGTTTGTTAAATGGGTGTTCTCTTTAGGTTGAAGACTGTCATTTCAGTTTGTATCTTTAAATCCTTGAAATTTCAGTCTTTGAATTAATTATTGTTATGTACTAGTTAGTATCATACCAAGGCCACATTGATTTATACTGAAGTATAGTGACTTTTACATCTCCTAAGCGTAACAATTGTATTCTCCATACAGATTATGACATCAAAGACGGCCATATAGGTATAATTCATTATAAACTGTGGGAGATAACTTCCCAGGTTTCTAATCTTTTTCTAGATGATGGAGGTGTAATGCAGGATGTCATTATACCCGTTGTGGACCAATCTTAGGACATATTTCCTAAAGACTTCTCAGGGCTTCCACCTAAGAGATATGTGGAATTAACAATTGATCCCATGTTAGGGGCTGATCCAACCACTATTACACTATTCAAAATAGCACCAATAGAGCTTCAATATACTAAGAATTATCTAGAAGAGTTTATACATAAGGGGTTTACCTATCTGAGTAAGTCGTCTGGGGTTCTCCAGTCTTGTATTCTAAGAAGGATGAGGGAACTTTGTGCTTATGTGTTGATTACCAAAAGTTGAACCAGATGATTGTGAAGAAATAATATCCTCGTCCATTTATTATAGATCTATTTTTTATAGTTGATAGGATATTCTGTTTTCTCTAAGATTGACTTGAGATCGGGGTATCATAAATTGAGAGTTTGATCTTATGATATACCTTAGACTACTTTTAAAATTATCTAGGGAATGTATGATTTTTATTTATGGTTGTTAGACTAAGGAATTATATGGAAGTTTTTACATCCTTGATTTTTGTAATATTCTACCCATTCCAACATCAATTTGTGGTAGTTTTTGTGGATTACATGTTGGTGTACTCCCAAACTCTTGACGATCATGCCCAACATCTTAATATTATCCTAAGTACACTGAGAGATCAATGGATATTCACCAAGATATCTAAGTGTCAATTTTAGATTGATTAGGAAAACTTATTAGGTCACATCATCTCAGAGGTAGATGTGTCATTAGATCCAAAGAAGTTCCAGGTAGTTGTTTCTTAGGAACATCCCAAGAATTTCTTTGATATCCGTAGTTTTTTAGGATTGGTGGGTTATTATTGGGTGTTTGTCTGAGACTCTTCCTGGTTAGAAGCCCCTCTTTCAAGCTTGACCAATAAGGGAATAATTTTTGAATATTATGGAGTATATGAGGATGATTTATATGAGATGAAAAAGTTCTTGACTATGGCGTCAATCTTAATCCTACCCAAGCTAAGTAAAAAAGTATATGGTTTTTGGTGATTCTTATAGGATCAGTCTTGGAGAAGTGTTGATGTAAGTATATCTATTAGTGTCATATGGGTCATGAAATTTGATTCCACATGAATAGAACTACCCTATGCATGACCACAAGTTGGCAAAAATTGTTTATGCCTTTATGTGTTGGCGGCATTATCTGTTAAGAAATAAGTTTACTATGTATACTGAACACAATATCTTAAATTTTATCTTTTCATGGAAAGACTTGAATCTCTAGTAGCGTAGATGTGTTGAGTATATATTTTCATTCAAATTTGAACTTTTATATATTCTTGGGGAGGGAAATAGTGTTACTGATGCTATAAGGAAGAAAAATCAGACTTAGGAAGGTCAAGAGTCTAGAGCTGAGTGGAAAATAATGCCTTTACTTGATGAGATGTATGTTTTGGTTCAAAAATTCAAGGATAATATGACTCACATATCTTTTTCAGTGGATCAAACACTTTTGAGGAGGATTCGGGAGAGATAGTATAAGGATTTTGAGTGTTTTTCCTTGAGGGAAAGCCTTGAATATGGGGAGTCACCTTTAGATTCAACCATAGATAAGGATAAGATCATATATGTAATAAATCATGTATTTGTCCCAACGAGTATGCAAGAAGAGCTAATTCTTGAATTTCATGCCTCAAACTGTGTGGTGTATTTAAGTTTGTCCAAAATGTACCATGAACTATGATGGAAGTATTGGTGGTCAGGCATGAAAAAGGAAATTGCAGGGTTTATAATGCAATGCTACACCTGTCAACAGGTAAAGGCTGAGCATCAACGACATGTTGGTTCACTATAGTGGTTGACCAATCTGAAATAGAAGTGTGATGACATTACCATGGATTTTTTGGTGGTACTACCATGGATGATTCATAATAATGACACTATTTGGGTGGTTTTGGATAGACTGATGAAATTAGCACATTTATTTCCCATACAGGAGGCTTCCTTAGGGGAATAGTTGGGAGATTTGTCTATTCAAAAGATATTGTATCTGCATGGGTTTCCATAGAGTATAGGTTCAGATCATGACTTGCATTTTATTTCTCACTTTTGGTAGGTCTTGAAAAAGGTTCTTGGTACTTAGGTTTTATTGAGTATGTTATTCCACCCACATACAGATGGGTAGTCAAAGCGTATTATATAGGTGCTTGAGGATATTCTTTGGGTGTGTGTTCTTTACATTGGTGGGACTTGAGAGAAAAACCAAGTTCTCATTGAGTTTACATATAAAAAAAAATTCAAGAAACTATTCAAAAGGTTTCATAAGAGGGTCTTAATAGTAGGCTATTCAGATCACCTTTATGTTGGATAGAGGAAGGAGACTCATAACTATTGGGACCGAGTCACATGCAGGAGATTTTAGAGCACGCTCAGCTAATTTGAAATCGTATGGATATTTCACAATGTAGATAGAATTTTAATGATTATAGATGTTGAAGACCCCTAGTCCTTATAGTTTTTGATCATTTTTTCCTTCAGGTGTCACCTAGATTGGGTCACCATATGATTCAGAGGTATTGAAAGTTGGAACTCGGGTTTGTTGGACTGTTTGAGGTTATAGAGACAAATGGGCAGATGGCATACCAATTGGATCTTCAATATATGTATAAGTACTTGGTTGATGTTTTTCTTATGTCACAGCTTTTTTATTGTCACCCTGACCCTTATTATGTGATTGATGTGGATGATGTTGAGCTTGAGACTGATGTTTCCTTTAAGGAGCATCTAATATGTGTTGTAGATCATATTGAGAAAGTGTTGAGAGAAAAGACTATGCTAATATTTTGAATATTGTGGAAACATATACATGTTTACGAAGAAAATTGGGAGAGATATGTAGATATGTGGGATTAGTGGACCGATCTATTTACCTGTTCATAATATATATTCTTGGGAGTACAGTTTGAGGACGAGCTGTTATAAGTTGATGGATTATAAGATCTTGACATTTTTTGAGATGTCTCCAACTCATTTAAAGTAACTCTTTATCCTTTTTTTAATTATATCTTTGTTGGGTTTTACCTTGGGGAGTTTTTGGGTGAAATTAAAGAATTTTGGAAGGAATTAGGGTAGTGCATGGTTGCTACATAGTTTTATCAAATCATTCGCCCATTCCAGAAAATAGTGTGAATCCAAATAGAGGGGCTTTGTATGGATTGCACATGGTTTTACAAACTGCGTGACATCTTAAAATTAACTATGTGACACACCTAGGTGAGCCGTATGGTTAAGCACACGGTTAGGGAAAACCATATGCCCCATATAGGAAATTGTGGACATGGAAAATTAGACCCCCAAAATTAGATTAAAAATTCTTGAACCCACCAAACTTCACCCAAAGTCAACCCAACTCGACCCTAACTTGTTCCTATAATTTTTAAAGGCTTCTATATAAATTCATAGGTATATCAAACACCATTCTTGACAAATAAAATCCTATATCAATGATCTACACTTCTCCCATTAATATATTCTCATCCCAATTGGTTTCCCCTTTCTATATCGTCTTTCTATCATCCTTTGAATGGATTTTTTCCTCCGTTGGCAGTGGATATAGATATAAGTTTCCATGGAACTAATTTTTTTGAACTAGGATCTAGGTTTTAGATCTATATATCAATCTTTATCATGATCATGGTGGTTCTGCTTCAATTGTGGATTTATGTTGGATAACATTCATCAACGATATTTAGGTAAGTGGTCTAAATTCAATTACCCATAGTCTTGAATTCCTATTGAGTGTATGTTTTGTGAACTTTAAATTATAACATTTTAAAATTGAATCTTTAATTGAATAAATTAATTGATTAATTAATTTATGGAATCGTGGAATTGATTAATTGATTTTCCAATTGATTATGAAATGAGTTGAATATGGAACAATTGAAATTTGGTAATTTTGATTATGAAATTAGTGGAATTAGATTAATTATTTGGTTAATTAATTAATGGAATTTTGTTATTATGGAATTGAAGGGAAATTGAGATTTTTCAATTGGTTAATTCATGTTAGTATGAATTAATTGATAATGATAATTATGAGATGGTTGACTTGACTTAAATGGGTTAATGGAATGCATGATTTAAATGTTTCAAAATGGTTTAATGTTGAATTAATCATATTGTTACATGTGATTAAACTCCTAAATCATTATTTATTTTAATAGTTGAAATGGTATATCATGAGGTGAAATTTGATAACATGGTTAATGTTGATTAACCTTGATTGATGTGATATATGTGATGTATCTGTGAAACCACATCTTCTGGGACCAATTGATGCAAAAGGACGAACCCTCATCTTACAGTATCATTACTCCAACCTCCCCTTCCCCAGTGAGTTAGGTTTTCGCTTCATCCCCTAGGAGTTAGGAGGAACAACAAATCTTGGTTCTCATCCCTTATATATCGTAAGGAAACTGGTATGCTCCTTCGTTTGTCAATGCCTAGCCTTATAGTCCCTCTTAGATGTTGTTAGATTGTGACCTATTAGAATATCTCCTGTCGACCCCTAAAATATTCCGAGAACCTATGGATCTATATCTTCCATCAAACAATTTTTCACCAAAATCAGGCGACGAGATGCTGACTAAAGTGGATGGCGGTCAACATAATAATCCCTCCTCGTCAATGTTTTATGAAAAATCTAGGGAGTTGGTCAGTGTTTCACATCCATTTGAAATAGTTCCTCTCAAAGTTAGTCCTTTCGAGGAGTCGGGCTCATTGGTTCAGTTGCTTCCAAGCGTGGTGATAGGGAAGTCAATAAAACATATCTCTCGGCTCCTCCATCCTTCATCAAAAACTATAGATACAAGTCCATAGGTATGCAAAAATTGAGAAAGAAGAATATGTAGTCTAGGGAGATATCCTCCTCCCATTTTAAAGAGACCATAGTGCCTGGGACCAAAGCTGAGCCATCATCTTCCCAATGATACTGATCTTTATATATAACTCTCGTAGTAGTAGGGTGCGGGGTTAAAACAAATTTTATAGCAATGGAATGCAATAAACAAAATTCCATGACTACTGTTCTTATAGAGAAAATGCAGAAGCCTATTAAAATTTTATATTTTATGTGTATATTCAAGATGCATGCATCCATGCATGTAATACCAATAAACAGGCACATATGGATCTTTTTGGCATAGGAATGTCTCGGTTGATTTGATTCAAGAGGGAGATCAACACATTACGACTAGAGTTTCTAATGGGGGGGTACACTCACAGTGTCATTTATCAATGCTAATTGTGATGCAAAAAGAAGGGAAGTTTTTTGGAATGAACTCAATGTGTTCAACTCAGGGGACCTATCATGGGTGGTCGGAGGGGATTTCAATGTTGTCAATGATCCAGATGAGAAGAAAGGGAAAGGAAATTTTCAGAGGTCCAGTATGGACTTTTTCTAGTTTATGACTAGAAAAGGTTTAAAAGATCTGAGGTATTCAGGATATCCCTTCACATAATGTAACAACCGAAGGGGAAGCAGTCATTGTTGGAGCATGATCAACCATTATATAGCCAACGTACAGGCCATCTCTATGTTTCCAAATGCTAATGTTTGTCTCCTAACCCAAATCATCTCTGACCATTCACCATTGTTTCTCTCTGGGTCCCATAGGATGACTTCCCAATAATGGTTTAGGTTCCATAGCCATTGGTTTAGTTATCCGGGTTATCATCAGATGGTAAAAGAGGTATAGGAAGAGATTCCCAAGGGTCACTCATGGATGGCCATTCACAACAAGTTGATGTATCTTAAATTAGAACTCTAGGTGTGGGTGAGGATCCTTCCCCCTACTGACCAGGATATGGACAATCTTAAGTTGGACATTGGTCTCCTTGAATCCATTTTGGTGGAGGTCTGGGACAACAAGATATTTAGAGAACTGTTTGAGAAAAAGATTAGCCCAGAATTGTTAATCGTTTCCCAGGAACGTAAGGTGAGTGAGTTATTGAGGATCAAATGGATTATGGAATGCCATATCAATACAGATTTTTTACAAGAATGAATAAGAGAGAAGAGTTTTATTGCCAAACCAAACATTTCTCTGGAAGATAGAATGTACACTGATGATAGAGAGGTTAAGGGAGGAATGGTGTTTCACATTTTAAGGACCTCCTAGCAGGTCAAAAACTAAACATGCCTAACTGGTATCCATTAGGGGGTGGGGATCTATGGTAAGGGACTTAGTCAATCATCTCTAACTAGGATAATGCTTATATGGAAGGGGGCCAAAAGGAGGATGAGATTCTTGCAGCCATGATGCACCTAAATCCTAAGAGTGTGACGGGCCTTGATGGATTCCTTGCTTCCTTCTACAAGGTATCTTTGGAGGTGTTTAATAATGACATCATCTCTCCCATACAATATTTATTCTGAAGAGTAATTATTCCTCATATTTCTTGTGCAACGACCCTTGTGCTCTCGCTGAATATCAATGAACCCTACTCTCTCCTCTATTACCGACCGGTAAGTATGTGTAACTTTCCCAAAAAAATTATAGTGAATGTCATTAATAAGATGTTTTCCATGCATTTACCTCGGTGTATTTCCCTCGAGAAACATGGCTTCATAAAGAACTACTCTATCCAGGGTGTGATAGATCTGGCACAAGAGATACAGAGAGATATTAATACCAAGTCCTTTGGATCCAACATAGCTATAAATCTAGACATTAATTAATCATATGATATAATTGAGTGGGGTTTCATCAATAGGGTTTATTCCAATATGGGATTATCTAATTGGTCTTGTGATCTAATCTTCACATGTTTTAGTTCATCATGATTGGTGGTGTCGCTAATGTAAAAAACTCATGGATTCTTTAAGACGACTTGTGGACTTTTTCAAGGTGATCCCATATTTCTGACCATTTTAATTTTGATACAGGGATCCCTCAGTAGGATGATCAATAGAGGTATGTCCAATGGTGATACACTCCCATATCGAAAAATATTGCATAGACCTTCTATTTCACATTTGATGTTCACTAATGACACAATAATCTTCACAAATGCAGGGAGGAGATATATATGTTGGATCAATAAGATTCTCAAGGAATATTATCATTGTAGTAGATGGGTTATCAACAAGGAGAAGAGTAATTTCTATATATCCAACAAATGTATCCCGAGAAAGGTGGAGAACATGGGTAACAGGATGGGCATGCGGTGAGGCTCCTTTTCTATGTAATACCTTGGTGCTCCTATCTCTTTAGGAAGGATGTGCATTCATGAATTTTACCATGTGGTGAGTAATATTTTGGGTCATTTCCTAAACTAGAAGAACCACCTCTAATCCTTTGGGGGTCATATTTATTTAGTTAATATTGTTCTTTCTGCCATCCCAGATCATTTGCTAGCCTCAACCAATGTGACGAAGGGAGTTATAGAAACCACTGAAAATCTTTTGGCTCGGTTCATCAGGGATGATTTATCATAGGGTAAGAGAAAATAGGTGTCTTAGGATAGTATAGTAAGGCCCATCCATGATGGTGTAATTAAGTTCAAAAGCCTATATGATGCCATTTGCTGCATACATGAAAATATTTCATGTGAAACCATCACAGAACGCATGCTATGGGGGAAAAAATGTTCCTCAACCATGGAGAAAATATGGATACTGATTTCATTAATGTATCTCCCATTTTTTCCCTGCTTTTCATCCTCTTACCAAACCTCATCCAAAACCCAAAATTGGTTGTAGGGGAGGGGATCAACCTTTTTTGGTATCATAATTGGGCAACCAATGTCATTGGCTTTTCAGGGTGTCCCGCCCCAACAATCTCATTCAAGGAGGAAAGCTAACATCTAAGGTTCATCAAGTCAGTTATGTATACTAGTAAGAAAGTGTAATTTGATTCAATTGTTATCAGTTAAGATTGGGTAAAGTGCGTCTTTACTCCCTTGATCTTAATGAAATTCAACATGAAATATTTTGGCAGGATATCCAAAATTCATGTAAAATGGGAAAGATGATATAGTTTGGTGTGGTACAATAGGATTATGTCAAAATAATATTTTATTACTTGGAGAATTAACCACCATGAAATAACCTTATATTAAAACATTAGAATTTTGGGAATCATCATGGATTTTTATTACAATTTCTGCATGAATAAGCAGGAGGAGAGTGCACACCACCTCTTCTTTAAAGGGGACTGGGCTCATCAGGTGTGGAGATTCTTTGTGTAACTCACAGTGTACTCATATCAAGTTCCCATAAGGTATGGACATACCTTATTGGATCAATGGTTCTAAGGGGTAGAAGATTTGAAAATGGAAAAAGATTCCAGATCTATCATTCTCAATGCAGGTTGCTGGTATTTATAGAAAGTGAGAAACTCTTCCAGATTTGAGGGCTTTCCTTCCATAGAAAGATATATCATTGCAAGGACCAAGATTATTTTCATTTACATTAAAGTTACATTGGTAATTTTAAAGATGATCCTTACCTTTGTATGTTGTTGGATACCTCAGCAGTATCTCATCCTACCATTCCTAGGCCATAGGGGTGTTGCGTGTGGTGGATTCCTCTAGCAAGTGGCCTCAAGCTTAACATTGATGGATCTTGCATCTCGGGCGACATACAAGGAGGATGGGTTGTCCATGACTATTGGGGAAGCATGTTTATGGAGTTCATGGTGCATTATGTTAGTGTAAATTCCATCCAAGTGGAGGCCTACACAATTCTCATCGGGCTCACCCTTTGTTGGCAGAAGAATGCCAACATCTCTCAACTAGAAACTGATTCAATGATCATTAATGACTCCTTTCATGGAAAAGGAATCACCCTTTTTTGATATCATACACCATTAAGAAATTATAATCTCTCCTCAAAAACAAAATTAGAGTTACCCACACCTGGAGATAGAGGAATAAAGTGGCAGACCACCTGGATTCTCTGTCAGATCATGATTCAAATGTAACTTGACATTCCAACATTTCTCACTTTAAACCTATGGGGGTGAATCTAATTCAAGGGGATGCCTTGGGTCTTCACTATTTCAGACCTTCTTAGGCCTTGCTTCTTTTTCTACCCTTGTTTCCTTATTTTGAATAAAAAATTTAACATTGATGATAATGAGTGTGGGATAGGGAATAAGGATCCAAATACCCATATGTGTTAGTGAGTGTGGGAAAAGTACTGAGGCTCCAAACACCCATGTGTGATATATGAATGTGGTACAGGGAATGAGGCTCCAAATACCCATATGTGATAAAAAACTATGAGACAAGGACTAAGGCTCCAAATACCCATATGACTTTGAGTTATGGAACCGGGATAGAGGCTCCAAATACCCACAAGGTACCAGACACAACATTATACACCCATGAGATTCAAATTGGACTATGGTTCCAAGTTGTCAGGACATGAATATTAGTTAAATGGATAATAAAATCCCATTAGTTATAATAAATTATGGATTTAATAGGTTATTTTCTTCAGACTCTGACACCAACCGAAGCAGGTATTGATAGTGCAGGTTTCCTCAAGAACCCTGGGTTTATGTTTTTAAGTGATTAATAATATGATTTGTAAACTACTAACCTTATTTACTATATTTTATTCTTTATAAAAAATAATATATTTTTATTAACTATATATTATTTCAGGCATTATTATCGATGACCAAAAGAGTTCTACTCATACTATACTCAGGTTTCTTGATAAGTAACCAAATAGATTTCATGTTTGTAAGAGAGGATAAGGGAAAGATACCTATGTTAGATGGTTCATTTGGTATGGATCATGGATAAGGGAACCAAAAATGGTGTTAAGAACTTATTAGGATTATCTATGTGTCTATTTATTTTTTTGACACTTGACATGTACTTGGCATGACATATCAACTTTTTTTTATATTTCATTTGTATTTTAGTCATCATCTGATACTAGTTTTTCAAGTTATTGGTTATATATTTTGATAATTATTTTTTATTTACTTATGTTGGTGTGATACTTTTATAAATAGGGTATAGTCTCCCATTGATCGATATTATACCCCTGTTTCTATTCAGTATCCTCTGGCGTACTAGGAGGTGTGTCTATGGTCATGTGACAGACTGCCTCAAGGCATCAATATGTGGCACCCGAGTCAAGATTTTATGTTATGGAATTATGAATGTATCTCAAATATTTTTTTTATCTTTTAACCTTTATTTAGATGATTATGTTATAGGGAGTGGAGTTGTGGCATAATGTGATTCTCTCCACCTCTTCAAGTTTTGAATCTTCAAGGATCACAATGTGAGTAGAAAGTTTTTTTCATCATTTATATCTCCCCATATCATCCTCACTTAAAGTTTAATGGTAAGGGGTGATTGATTATGACATATAATTTTGTACCATCATTTTTTACCTCATCCCTTTATGCCTCGATATGGAAGTAAATTTCACAACATGGTCTTCAGTTCATCAAATTCCTTAGACTTTAGTCATACACAGCTTCATGAAAAAGTGATCAGTATCATTACATAGATGGTTATTAGTTTTTTTTAATTTATTCATACATAGATGCATTATCTCATGATGGAATCTATTTACTCTATGATATTTTCTTCTTCATATCAAATTTCATCTTTGCCTCAAACACATCACATCCTGTTTTTTTTACGTGCGGTATAATTTCTCTATCACCATGAAATTTCACCTAAATTTCTACTAAAAGTCTGTAACATATAAATCCTATGAATATATATTAAAATAATTACAAATACAAATTATTTTATCCATTTTAAACATTTAAATTATAAAAAAAAATATACACTATTTTAAGTTATCAAATTCCACTACACTTGAAAATTTTCTTATCCCAAAGAAATATTTAAATGTAAAATAAAAAATAATCTATATTTAAATAATATAAACATATAATTAGTTATATTCATAAATATTTAGATATAACTAATAATTATAAGGACTCACATGTCATCCAATTCAAAGTTTTCCAATCATGTCTCTTATATGAATCTTATTCAAAGCTCTTTTCCAATTCCACTCAAATTACTAAAATTTTTATAAATATTCCTGAAATTATGATTTTTTTTAAATCATTTCACTCATCATTCTAGATCACTTAATTGGGGGTATTATCAATATCTAGTATATCCACTCTATTCATGGGCTTGTAGGTTATCTCAATATCCACTTGGAAACCTAACCACAACAATCAAGAGGTATTTTGTAATATTTTCTCTAAGGTTTAAGGTAGACTATTCCAAATGTAAAAATTTAAAAATAAAGGCTTAAAATAGAGAACTAATTTTTAAAATCATAATATAAAATATTCAATTTGATTTCAATGAATGAAATCTTCCACTTTCTTTTCACCAAAAGATCATTAATCACAAGTTTATTTCATGACATCATAATAACTAGTAGTTTTTTAACCTTAATTATATTGTACTACTAATGTTATTCCAAAGTATCTCATGTATCCTATGTTATTGTTCAAATAAAAAACCGATTTCTTATGATTCTAATATATCTCTCTTTAAGTGTGTTTAAACTGGTTTTAATTTTATTTTAATTTGATAAATTTAGATCTTCCCTAAAATGATGTTTTTCTAAGTACATAAATATTCACTTATGTGTAAATTTTCAGCTAAATGTAAATATCTTAAGTTATAATTTGTATATATGAATTTACATAATTGATGGAGTCTACCTCTGTAAATTTTCTTACACAATAAATCAGCCTATGTGAAATGAACTACACAGCAAGATCTACTATGCACAATTTCCTTACATAGATAGTTCGTATATATATAAATGACTATGTCAATAAGTCATCTAGATAGAGTCACCTACGTAGTAGTTTATCTCATGCAGAATTGGCTATGTGGAGACTTTGGTTATATAGAATCTGATACATGATGTTTTTAGTTATGTGGTTATTTTGGTTATATAAAATCAGTTACATGGATGTTTTTTATGCATGAACTTTTTTCTTATTCCAATTCAACTATGTGAACCAGTCACATATAAAATTTTGGATCCATGCCTATACTTTAGCTCTGTGATACTTAATATGTGGATTTTGACTATGTAAAGTTTTTCATGCATAAAACCTTTTTAAACTTGATGAATTTATTACTATGATAGTATTTTCAGGAGAGGTAAGTGATGTTTCTGGAACATAGGAATAAATTATAAGAAAAATTCATGGAAGACTTATTTAAAAGATTCTAGTTCCATGAAAGGTAAAAATGACTACCTTATTTCTATTTCAATACTTTATATCAAGAAAATAAAAGAAATAATGATCTTGAAAAGTTTGTCTTTTCCTTATTTATTTAAGTAATTTAACATCAATATAATCTATGTATAAGGATATATAAGTTTGATAAAATGAAGAGGTCTATGTTTGTGCAATAGAAATGGGATCTCATTTCTTAATATAACCATCTTCTTCCTTGCACTATAACTAGCTCTATTCTTCATGAAAAGAAGAAGTCATCCAAATTTCTACTACACTTATGATATTAAGAAATATCGTTTCAATACCCAAAATTTCTTCCTAAATCTAAACTATTGAAAATATTTTATTCTCCAAAAATACTTCTCTAATGTCTATTGCTTCATGCAACTATGCACCTTAACTGAAGTTCGTATTATAAATCTCTTCTCCACATATATAATTTCACAATAATAACGCAATATTTCATGGTATGCATCTTCATAAATAAATTCAATTTATTCTAAATCTTATGTTCCACTAAACACTGAGCTTAAATGAAATGTGTTATACTATTAAATATTAACATAACCATTGGAATAGTAATGTGGTTCTTAGTAATAGTAATTTGACCATTAGAATAATAACATCCACCTATGAAAATATAAATAAAATTTAGGTAACTCATAAATGAAAATATGAAATATTTATTTCATGGAATAACTAAATAAATACTTTAAAAATGATGAATTAAGTGTTAGTAATTTTGTGAAATGTAAATGTTTATTTACAATTTTATAATTAATATAACGATTAAAATAAATTTTATTTTCATAAAATATATACATAAATTAAAATATTTTTTTTTTAATTATAATATAATTTTATGTGACCGTAATTAATTTTCCAAAGTGTCGTAAAATCCGTTATAATATTAAAATCGGTATTTTTTTAATTAAGGATGATTTTATTAAAAAATTAAATTTCACATATATAGAAAATAATTTTCATAAAATGGAGTCCATCTTTTAAATCTACATATTGAAAAATGGTTAGGTAAATTTTAGTGATTTTTCTAAAATAGTTTAATTTTTTATGAATAATGTAATACGAAAATTTACGATATTTAATATTATAAGATAAATACATGAATGTTTTTATAATTTCAGATGTAAAAACCCATTAATTAAAATTCACATACACTATTTACTTTACTTATTCATAGGAATCACTTCTATTTATAGTCTCGAGCATAAATAATAAATAAATGAATAAAATTATTAAAAAACACCCCTCTCCACTCCTATAAATACTACCCCTCACCACCCATTCCCCTCACAAATTCTAAGACTTGAATCTTACCTATGTTTTACCAAATTACCTTCAAAATCCTCTTAGCCTTTTCCAAGACCTTATGGTCTTACCAAAATACCAAATCCAAGTGTCTTAAGAAGCATCCCAAGGAGCCAATATTCAAGAGGTAAAATCCTCATTCTTTCTCTTTTAATCTATTTTCTTTTATTATCCTCTCATCAAATTCACTATAAAAAGTTACATTTAAACTCTATTATAACATATATATTGTAAATTTTTTATTCTAATGGATTAACCATCATCAAATATCTTCTCCTCTTCTTTTATTTTAAAAATGAGAACATCTTCCATGATGTGTCAATTCACCTACTTCAGGGATGATGAGTTTCCATTTTCCATTACCACAAACAAGGTCGGTCATAAAACCATTATTATGGTTAAATAAGATTTTAATATACAAATTATAAGTTATATAATGTTCTTTAACCAATATATGAACATAATATTAAATAAAATGGCACAATTTTGTGATGGTGGTAAAAACTGCCAAAATAAACTAAGACATTTTCATCAGTATTTTATCTAATGAATCATCCTCATATCATATAAAAAATTATATATGAGACCATTTAAACTTTTTAAATTTCATTGATACTAAATAATTTTCACTTATGGAGAATTTACTCCCATTTTACTTGAACTCCCATATTTATACCCAAGGGAACCGACCATAAAACCATGAAACGAACATTCTCGAAACAATAACATTAAACATTATAACTCATAAAAATGTCCTTAAATAAACTTAATAAAATTGTAACAAATCAAATATATGTTTAAGATTATATTAATTAAGTAATTTTTGGGGGTTTTTTTCTGAAAAAAATGAAATTTCGATGAATAGTGTTTTTATTTAAAAATTAAATTAAAAATATTAAGAAAATTATTTTTCTAAAATGGATTTCATTTTTTAAATCAGAGCATTGATATTTGGTTAATGTGAAATTTTGGGATTTTTCTGAGAAAGTCGAATTTTCAGTGAATAGTAAAAATACAGTTTTAGGGTTTCGGTATGTTTAATGACATCATAATGGTGTCATGATGATGTCATGAGATCTTTTGAGGGTTGGCCGGCCAAGGGTGATGAATTATTGTTTTGGGGGCCCCATGTGGCCTAACTCCATGATAAATGACAAGGGAGAGCACATGGGTTTGAGAAAAGCACATGTGAGGTGTCCCTTGGCCATTAATGCCTTGTCCCCTCACTTTCCCTATAAATACCAAGCCCTCCTCTCATACATTCGACTCCCCACTCATTCCCAACGAATTTCTGGTCTCATTACCTCCCAAGGAGTCCTCCCAAGGTGCCCCCAAGCCCTCAAGGTCCCAACCTTTGAGGTTTAATAGTTACAATTTAAGGTAAGGGATCCGACCTCTCTCTTTCTTTTCAAGTAATCTCTTTTATGTCTTTTCTTTTATACTCCATGTTCTTATGATGGAGGATGTTCTTTTATATTCATCCTACTGCCTATTTCATGTTCATATGATGAGAGACCCCCCCTTTCTCTCATCAATTCGTTTTAAGAATGTTTAAGTGGCGTCGTTAGGCTGCCGAATTTTTAAGGGATTCTTTCACCTTCCTCGTTTTCAAGTTCTATTTTCATTCAAGTCTTTCATGTTCCTTTTTATTATATTGTGGTATGATCTCTAAATTATCATACTTATCTTTTATGATCATATGATAAGAGACCCCATTTGATCACTTCAATTCAGTATTTTGAAGTTTTAAGTGGCGCCGTTAGGCTGCCGAATTTTTAAGTGGTTCTTCACCCTTCTCGTTTTGAAGTTCTACTTTCATGTCAATTATTTCAAGTTCCTCTTTGTTATATTGGGGTATGATCTCTATATATATTATACTTGACTCTTATGTTCATATTATGCGATACCCCATTTGATCTCTTCAATTCAGTATTTTGATGTTTTAAGTGGCGCCGTTAGGCTGCCGAATTTTTAAGTGGTTCTTCACCCTTCTCGTTTTGAAGTTCTACTTTCATGTCAATTATTTCAATTTCCTTTTTGTTATATTGGGGTATGATATCTATATATATCATACTGGAATCTTATGTTCATATTATTAGAGACCCCATTTGATCTCTTCAATTCATTATTTTTATGTTTTAAGTGGCGCCGTTAGGCTGCCGAATTTTTAAGTGGTTCTTCACCCTTCTCGTTTTGAAGTTCTACGTTCCTGTCAATTCATTCAAGTTCCTTTTTGTTATGTTGGGGAATTATCTCTATATCTATCATACTAAACTCTTATGTTCACATGATGATAGATCCTATTTGATCTTTTTAAATCATTTTTGTTGATGTTTAAGTAACGTCGTTAGGCTGCCGAACTTTCATAAGAGAAATCTAATTTTTTTTCTTCCTTCCATGTTTTTCATTTCAAATGTTATGTCCTTGAAATTTCATTACCATGATCATGTATCCTTCTTATTCTGTCCATGTAATATTTTATGGTTCATTTATGAATGTTTGACCCATTTACCTCTCTTTTAATGTCTTCTAAAACCTCAGAACATTGTCGTTATGCTGCAGAATTTCTGTCTCAAAATGTCTATCTCTTTTTCTAAAGTCCTTTTATTTTATTAAGTGAATACTCAAAGCTATTTCTTATAAAGGGGTATTCACATATATACCAAAATGTTCTATTTTAAATTCTGGGATTTACATACATGAGACCCACCTCCCTTTTCTGTGGGTTTTAAAGTGATATAAAGATCATGTCTTTAAAGCAGTTTTTAAAAAGTTATGATTATGAAATGAACCCATTTCCTTTATGCTATATGGGTTATTTATGAAATTTTTGATGATTATATATGTGGCTCACATGATAATAAAGACAAATTTAAGGGTGTGCCCTGATAGCGCTCCAATGCATTGGGTAATGATGTAACCACTAGAGATTACAATTTTCACGATACCTTGGTGAATAACCTTGGTAATTTTAAAATGACACCTTGGGGATGGACCTTGGTGATATGTTCATGATTGTCTATGTTAAATGATGTAGCCACATCTTCAAGTTATGAAAAAGTTTTATTTTTATTATGATATGCCTCATGATTTCATTTTCATGCATTAAAGTTCTTTTCGTGACTTTATTGATGTATCTCAAGTTCATATGTAAAATGTTTCACTTGTTTCCCTTGCTGGGCCTTCTGCTCACCCTTCCTTTTGATGTATGTCCCCAGGTTATGAGATGCAGTAATGAGACTAGGGTGAACATGAGGAGAAGCCTTTCAAGTGTTTAAGAAGAATGTTTTTTTTTGTTTCATGTTTTATGTTCCTTGTTTCCAAGACACTAAACCTTAAAGATCCTCAGTTCCGTGTAATGGAATGAAAAGTTATGTTATAAAAGACGGGATGCTATAAAAACCAATTCCATCTCAATGGTCATCCTAATAATTAGCTTAGTACCAACAGTGGTAGTCGGTATGTCATCATATAGTGGCTCGTGATAGTGATTCTTATCGGCAATTTTTGTCTCCTTGATCAAGAATAAGGTTATATACCTATCTCTTTTATAAATAGATGGTGGATTTAGGGGTTCCCAAATCTTTTCATTTCCCTTAATCTAGGAATCTAACTCTATATAGTGAAATACAGCAGTATAATCCATGGTATTTGATATCTCACTAGTAGAATTTGGGGCTGGTGGATTCCACCTTAAGAAAGAATGTTAGAAAAGGGATGGAGATGGGGAGATGTGGGTGGTGTATGTGAAGGGGTGGGTATGAATTTAGGTGGTGTTCCCTATGGTGGGTGATGTGTAGGAGAATGTACTGGTGTAGGTAGTAGGGTGATAGGTGAAATCGTGATTGTTCATATGAGAATTAGAGCTTTAGATAAATCAAATGTTGTCATTTAATGATATGGAAAAGTGAATACCTATAATATTTTTTTTATACGCTTAGAAATAAAGGGGGTGGAGCTTGGGTAGGGTGAGGTCTTGATGAGGGTATAAGATCGGGTCATGAATGGGTGGTAGACTAAGAATGTCCCACATCAACCTCATCCTCACCCTTAATGAATGAATATGCCTTAAACCAATCATAGAAATTCCCCTCCTTCAATAGAACCATTTTAGCTAATAATGGTTAATCAATAAGATGAATATTTCCTAATAAATCAAGTGGCATAAATATCTATAAGTATCCCATATTATTTTCAATATGAGTGTTAAAAATCCGTGACAATGAACTTGGCCTTCATATACCTAAAAGTAAAGTGTGAATTTTCAGGCCATCTTGATACTCAACCACAAAAAAATAAAATTAAATAATATGAAATCCAGCTGACTTACTAACCCCTGTGGACCCCCTTTGAATTTTAATTATGATAAATATCTTGATGAATCATCCTAAAAAGATAAATCTTTATATTCGTGAACTTAGTCTTCATAGGTTCAAGATAATGCTTTGGGTTGGTTGCAACTAACATCCACTAATAATAGGGAATCTATTTATTTAGATCTATAATAAAACTTTTATATACCAGAGTCTAAAAAATCATGGTTTTATATCCCTAGTCTAGCCTATAAATCATCCAAAAATTTTATCTAATATTGATAACATATCCCAAACTGCACTACTACATCATCATAAGTGAAACTAGTCAATGTATTCAATATTAATTCTCTATAAGCCTCCTTACACACCTAAAAATTTTATCAAGAAATGTATACTAAGGTGCCTCAATTATTTACTTATCTATACCAATCTATGACATAATCCCCATGCCCAATATTTTATTCATATGTATTCTTATCATATATTGTTTACCTGACCTCTCTTAGTGTGGGAATTTTTTATAAGAATACATTTATAGAAGTGTATTGGTGAAGAACTCTCCCTCAAGGATTATTGAGGGAAAGATGGATTAGTGTGGCATGATTTTTTTGGATAATGATTATGATGGTATAGGGGGAGGTTCAGGTGGGGATGGTATTTTGGTTTTGGGTGTTTTAACACATTTCATAGTGATATTTTCAAATCACTCAGAAGTGATTATTTTTTATTTTTTGAAGGTGGATTAAAATTTTTCATGTGAACTATATTTTGGGAGATAGGAATTTATTACAGTGGTTTTTAAGGGTTTTAAATGGTTTGTGGTTTCCTTTCGGAAGGGTGATGTAAATTCCAAAAGATATCGGTTGTTTGGGTGTACTAGTTGAGAACTAGGGTGATAGTTGGATGTAAAATGATACAGAAAGGTGGAATAATCGACATGAAATAGGTTGGTAGAGGATTACTATAACATCATATTGTTGTTTTCAGGTAGTCATAAACCCCTCATTTTTCCTAAATCTTTAGTTTGGGCTAATTTCAGGTTGTCTTAGGTGAAATTTTGGAGATTTGTTAAGGGTTTTTGGGGTTCAAATGATTTACATTGTTTCCCAAATTGTGCACTCTACTAGGGAAAACCATGTAAACCCAGATAGTGAGGGTTTGCAATCTTAGAGCATGGTTTAACAAACTGGGAAAACCAACAAAAGGGGGTGCATAGTTAGGACTCACGGTTTGTCTAACCATGTGGCCCTACCTAGATAATCGTGCCTATGGGATTTAATTAATATAAAAATTATTTTTAAAATCCTTAAACCCAATTTTTAAGTGCATGATGGTCCAGTATGAACTTAATTCTATTTATTATTCCTTAGAGGTTCCCAATATGTGATTTTATCCACTCTACACCCCTCCTGATGTGAATCGAAGCTAGTCGAATGATGTTCGATCTCTTCCCAATAAGTTTTCTGTTATCATTCTCTTTCTCTTTACCTCTTCTATATCCTCTCTTGGTTTTAAGATATCTCCATATTTTTTAGGATATAATCCTTATTGTTTCAGATCATGAATATAGGTTTGATTCTCTTATATTTGTTACCAACATTCTTTATTATAATTTCCCAATGAGGGTTATGTGTTTCAAGATCTCATGATCCTAAGGTAGGTGGTCATGTTAAAGATTTTCAAATTGATTTAAAACTAAATTTCTTGATTTAAATTCAATTTATTGATTTAAATTCAATTTAATGATTTAAATTAAAATTTTATTTAAATTGGTTTATTGAATACCCAATTCTAGTGAAATAGGGATTTGTGTTGATTTGGCACGAAATTGGTAAAAATAACCAATTGCAATGAATTAGGGTGTGTGTGAAATTAATGTAAAATTGTGATATTTAAATTATTGAATTTAAATTGTTAAATTTAAATTTTTAAATTGATTTGATGAAATTGATTTCAAATTTTTATTTAAGAAAAATAAATTTAAATAGATTTGATAGAAATCCAGTGGTTTTGTCTTGAAAAATTAAGGATTTGATTTAAAAATAAATTTTTTTTTAAAAGGAAATTGGAATATTGAAATGGAAGAATGGGTTGAATTTTATTTTAGACAATTCTAAAATAAATTTCCCATCACTGATTTTTATTAGAGAATATGTGTGCCTAGGTAGTTAGTGAGTTATTCAGTACAACACTCTATTGATTATTTATAACACCAAAAATACATATGTAAGAGGTCACATCCCTGATGGGATGGTTATGGGTTCCTCCTTGACCAGTGTCTGAGGGAGTTTTGTACACATATTGTCATAATCACTTATTTGAGTGTCAGGGAGTCCCATATCCTTAAACTATCACACCTCTTGACAGATGACCATGTTTCTCATTTTTTATATTTTAAATATATTCAATAACATGTAAACTATTTTACACATTCATTATGAATTTATATAAATTGGTTTAATATAAAATGTTTATTAAGAGATTTGTTTAAAATATTTCCATCATTTCAATTGTGAAACATGGTTTGTTTTAAATATGATTTTTAAATTTCAGGCTAGCTTATTTAAAATTGAAATCTTTATATGGTTAATTAATGGTTACATCTTATTATGGAATCCTTAGTGAGACCCTACTGTGATTATAGCTCACACTCAACCTGTTCCTTCCAGTGTTTGTAGATTATCTCATTATAGGTTCAAGAAAGGGTAAAGCACCACTTAGTGGTGGTTATAGTTGTTGATACTTGGGCTTTGAGAGTATTTTTCACTGGTACTTGGGTTTTTTTACAATTTTCTGGTACCTTGGGCTATTTATTCCTATTTTAATTCATGTATAGTTCTACCTATGGATTTTCCTTGTATGTATACAAACTTTTTTATATTTATTTCATTTTACGTATGGAAAATTCATTCCCACTTTCATGTTGTATGATCCTAGGAGCTTGTCATTAACCTACGGGGATCGATAATTCCTTTCTAGCTATGTCAGAACTGGCCTGGTTATCAGGGTACAAGGGTATCGAGGATGGTTTATGAAAAAGTGGTATTAAAGGTGTAGGTTAAGAATAATTCCTTTATTTCAGTTTGCAATTGAGTAATCTTGTCAGGTCTTAAGAGGTAGTTGTGATTGAGTGCCTAGTCATCTCTCACTGTGATGAGCCTTAATTAACCATAGGTGGTTTGTGAAATATATCCTGAGGATTATTTTTAGTATTTTTTCTACTTTATATTTGAATATATTGAAATCCAAAAACTTTTTATCTATATTTTGGGGTTAATTTTCCCTTGTTGGTCTATTTGAGCATTAATATCAGGTATTCAATGTTTTCTGTTGATTTTGTGTAGCAACATGCCTCTAAGAAGAGGTGAAAATTAGATCTAGGAGGAATCGACTAATAAAACACAACGATAAAATAATCCCATGGACCTGATTCTAGTTGAGGTGATTTTGTGTGCTTTCCAAGCTCTAGGATAGGCACCACCACCAGTTTTCTTTTAGGTTCCAGCTATGGAACCACGAAGCAATGTTTTCCACAATTGTGCTCAAGAGATCATTTACCATAATCCACTAGTATCCAAAAGATACAAGGATCCTCAAGATTTTGAGTAATCTTTGAGTATGATTGAGAGTTAGTTTGAGTTCATGGATACAACCTATAAAATCAAGGTGAACTGTGCCACATTCGTGCTGGACATACAAAAAAAAGATGGTGGGATGCGATGGTGATGGGTAACAAGCACAAGGGATTATAGTGGAAATAATGTAAATATTTTTCACTAAAAAAATCTATCTAGATTTGATTGTGTTGGCCAAGGTTATTTAGTTTTTCAAACTTGAGCAGGATAACAAGACAGTGACTAAATATGAAAACTGTTTAGCTGATATAGTGTAGTTTTCACCTGATAGAGTATCAAATGAGAAGATGAAGAATCAACGGTTAGAAATGAGACATCCATATGATATTAATTATCATGTTTTCTGGTTGAATATTTTTTCTTATACTGATGTTCTGTATATATCACTAATGGTCAAAATGGACCTAGATAGCATGTTAGGGTTTACAGGAGTTTCATTTTCTCTTAGTGGTATTGTAAATTACTCTAAAAGGAATAGTAATCATGATTATTCTCATGATATTTCTTAAAAAGATGGTTCTTATAGACCTGTATTAGGGCTTGGAAGAGGCCCTTGTATTTTTTACTAGTGTGGAAAGCTAGTTCACTCAATGTGGTTTTTCACTGAGGCACCCAAGGTATGTGGTTCAGGAGGATGCACAGGTTACATGTAGAAGTTCTTCTATATATATTCAACCCTGAGTAGTAGAACGGGATCATAATCACCAACTAAAATTGTGGTGAAATATAATGCTCCATGAATAAAGGGGTTCTAAACAAAGGAATCTTGAAAAAAGATTATTCATGCAATGAAAGAGTTTCTAAAGGAAGCAGCTCTGGGGTTAGTGACCGTGATAGGTACTATCACTATAGCTTCATCATTAGTGACTGATTTAGTTGATACTGACGTATCTCATTAGTTTTTTTAACCTCCTCTTATTAATATTCTTAATATCCTTATAGGTATTGTATTTTATGTGATGGATACTACTAAACCCCTTAGAACAAATAAAGAACAGGTTCTCTATATTCCATCTTGTTCTTTCTTCTTATTAGATGTTGAGATTGCTTGGGATTTAATGGTTATTGACATTAAACTTATTGATGTCATATTCAGGATTTATTGGCTCATTTACAATAAATAATAAATTTATTATTATCTTCAACATGTCTTCTTTACTACACCCGATTGGGTGTATAGTAACTTTAAAGGAGAATGGGGCCCAATGTCAAGTATAGCTAGACCTTCTTATCTAGATTTGGGGAAAGTAATATTAGTGTTTTATTTTTAGCTGGAGTGAGAATATTTTATTGGTGGTAACCCTTGGTTATCAATGAGTTTCTCTAATTCTTACCTTGTGACTTATTTGGTTTTCCACTGGTAAGATAGGTAGATTTTTCAATCTATTTAGTGTCTGGTGATCAACCAGTATCTATTCCCAATTACTGCATGACACCAGTTGAAATTAAAGAGTTGAAGACTTGAGTGGATGATATTTTATAGAAAGTATTTATATGTTTTAGTGGCACACCTTATGTGGAGTGAGTTCCCTTTATAAAGAAATATTATGGTAAACTTCTCCTTTATGTGGATTATGGAACACCTAATCAAGTTATGGTAAAGAAAAACGTATATGTTCACATGGATTGATGATCTGTATGATCAGTTTAAAAGTGAAAATTGGTTCTTGAAGATTGACTTCTAATCTGGTTACCATTAGTTGAGAATAAAAGAATTTGAAATTCATAAAACTGCCTTTTGGAGTTGGTGATACCCCTATGAGTACTTTTTCATTCTATTTGGTTTAAATAATCCCCTTGCAGTATTTATGGATTTAATGAACAGGATTTTCCATGAGTATCTTGATATCTTTTTTATGGTCTTTGTGGATGAAATTATCATTTAATCTAAGTCCAAGGAGGAACATGTCTGTCATCAGAGAACAGTTATGGAATTATTGATAATTCACTGACTTTATTCCAAACTATTGAGATGTGATTTCGGGATTCTAGAAGTGAAGTTCTTCGGGTACATGGTATTTCATTTGATCCTGAAAATTTGAAGGCTATTATGACACAGAAATAACTACAAAATCTTTTCGAGATTTGAAGATTATTTGGTTTAGATTTATATTATCATTGGTTTGTTAAGGACTTCTCAAAGATGGATTCTCCAATTAATAAACTAACTGCAAAGGGAGTAAATTTTATTTGGGATGAGAAATGTTAGAATTGTTTTTTTGAGTTGAAACATATTTCAGCTACTGCACCAGTTTTGACTCTTCTATAGTTTGGGAAGTAATATGTGGTTTTATGTTTTAAATTGATTTTATTTTTGGGATATTTTATTATATAGATTGATCATGTAGTTGCTTATGTATATCATCAGCTTATCCCACGCAAGAAGAATTATCCACCCATGACCTGGAACTTGAATTTTTTATGCATGCACATAAGAGTTGTTTGTACTACCTTTTCGAATAAAGGTTTTCTATGTATTATAACCAAAAGAGATTGAGTTATATGTTCTCTAAAAAAATTAAATCTCCACAAAAGTCATTGGGTGGAATACCTACAATATTTAAACTTTGACATCACCAATACCCCAGGGAAAAAGAATTTTGTCGCATATGGCTTGAGCTGGAAACTTCCAACCCAGGTAGTGAAATAATCATCAGAATTATGGAACTTGATAGATCCATTTTCATGGTTTCATGTTGGAGTCTAGGAATCAGGGGTATTGGTTTCCTTGGATAGTCTTTAATTGAAATCCTCTATTCTTGAGTTGACCCTTCTGGAATAGTAGCTTGATGATGAGTTTTGTAGCATTGGAGACTCTCTTTATGGTGGGTGGAAATTCATGACTGGTCATTATTCCTAGAGAGAATTCTATGTCATAAAAATAATTTTTTGGAATTATTATCAATCTAGAAATCTGTGATGGGGTATTTTCATTACTCTTAGTGAGAATTGTACCCAGGAACCATGAATAAGTTCTATGAAAAGAAGTAATGATTCAGGTGGCTAGGTATGAGATGATAAATTTCAGATTTTTTTCATTCATAATTATACATTCCAATAATTCTAGTTCAAGCACCAGAGACCTTTAGGTTTTATTCAACCACTTCCAATTATTATTTAGAAATTTTATGAGATCTCTATGGACTTTTTGGTTGGGTTTCCATATATCCAAAGGAAGAATAATGTGATATGGTTTTTGATTGATAGGCTAACCAAATAGGTTCACTTTATACCCATTTTTTATAGAACCAAATTTAAGGAGTTGGGAAGACTTTATGTAAAAGTGATTGTTAATTTTAATGTATCTACAAATGTTATAGTCTTTTATAGGGATCCTTAGTTCGCTTGTTATTTTTTGAGAGGACTTCAAGAGGCATTGGGATCTCAGTTCTATTTAAGCAGGGCATACCATTCAGAGTCGGATGTCTAGACTGAAAGTGAAATAAATATTCTTGAGGATATTATCTGCACCTATTTTGTTGACATTAATGGTTCTTAGGATTACCATCTCGGTATAGTTGAGTTTTCTTATAACATTAGTTACCAGTCTATGATCAGAATGGATCATTTTGAGGACTTCTATAGACAGCCTTGTAAATCTCTATTGTGTTGGTCAGGGATTTGTTAAATTTACTTGGTTAGAACAAGCTTGGTTCCAAATATTATAGAAAATATTCCGTTGATTCATAGAATAATTTTTATGCCATATATATTGTATAAATCATATGTTTTTCATCGTTGCAGACCCTTTTATTTTTCAGTGGGTAACCTGGTGTTCTTGAAAGTTTCACCCTGTTTGGGTCATCGATGGATTGGGAGTCATGGGAAGCAATCTCTTCATTTTATAGGACCTTTTAACATTGGTGAGTAGGTGGGAAAATTATCTTACCCTCTATAACTTCCACCACATCCAATGTCGATACATAACATGTTTCATGTATCTCAACTATGGAAGTATCTTTATGATCCATCTCTTGTTTTCAGTTGGAATGGTCACGATGTTAAATGTGATTTATCCATTACTAAGAAACCAATATAGATACTTAATTTAATAATGATACCTTTGATTCAAGTTTTATGGTAGCATAGTTATGATACTCATGAGATGTGGTAGAATGAAGTAAGGGAGAAGTAACCGCATATTTTTTACATGGAAGCTTCTTAACATGATTTATGGGGACAAATATATTATATGGTTGGAATTTTGTAACATCCTTTTATTATTTTTAGGTATTCCTAACCCCCTCATTTTTGTTCAAGATTTGACTGGGGTTCTTCTCGGATTGTCTCGCGTAAAATTTTGGAAATTTTTTAATGGATTCTGGGCTATGTATGGTTGGCCCACGGTTTTCCAAAACCATACACCTTGCCAGTGAAAACCATGAAAACCTATACAGTGAGGTATTTCATGGTTGGTTCACTATTTGAAAAAACTATTAAACTACCAAGGAGAAACCATGAAACAAAATAGAAAGAGACACATGGTTAGGGTGCACAATTTTTCTAACTATGCAACCCTACATATCTAACCATGCATACAGGATTTAGTTAATCAAAATATTATTTCAAAAATCCTAAACACCTCAGTTTAAGTGTCTGATAGGTTAGTATGACCCAAATATGATTTCTTCTTCCATGGAGAATCCCTAGAAGTGATTTTATCCTCTCTACGGACCTCCGAAATCGAATCAAAGCAATGAGAGTGGTGTTTGATCTCTTCTGGATAAGTTTACTCTTCCTATTCTCCTTCTTTCACTCTCTCCTCTCTCCTCCTTAGGTTCTAATAGATGTTTTTGTTATTAGAGGATGTAATCCCTTTTGTTTTGGATCATGAATCTTGGTTTGATTTGTGTATCTTCATTACCAACATTCTTCATTGGATTTTTCCTATTATGGTTTTGTGTTTTGATATCCCATGATCCCAAGGTAGCGAGATCCATTTAAAAGTTTCCAATTGATTTAACCCTAAATTGATTTATTTAAATTCAATTTATTGATATAAATTAAATTCCTTATTTAAATTTAAATTTTATTTCAATTGGTTTATTGAAAACTTGATTTGAGTGAATTGAGGTTTTGTCTTTGATTTGGCATGAAATTGGGAACCCCACCCCCCCCCCCCCAATTACAATGAATTGGGGTGTGTGTGAAATTTATGGAAAATTTGAGATTTAAATTGTTGAATTTAAATTTTAAAATTGATTTGATGAAATTGATTTCGAATTTATATTTGAGAAAAATGGATTAAATGGTTTGGGTAGAAACCCAGTTGTTTTATCTTGGAAAAGGCATGATTTTATTCAAAACATATTTTGGTTTTTAAATGGAAATTAACAGATTTAAATTAAATAATGAATTTTATTTTATTTTAAATAGTTTTAAAATAAATTTATCATCAATAATTTTTATTAGGGAACATGGAAGTCTAGGTAGTTAGTGATTTATTCGAGAAAGCACTCTATTGACGCTTTTGGAACAATAACAATACATATGCAACAAGTCACATCCTTGATGGGATGGCGAAAGGTTCCACTTTGACCAGTGTATGAGGGACATGTGTGAACATATTATCAAGATCACATATTCTAGTGTGAGGGTGTCTCATATCCTAGAACTATCCTTCCTCTTTTTAGATGACCATATTGCTTGTTTTTTATATTTAAAATATATTCCACTATTTGTAAACTATTTTACACAAGCCTTATGAATTTATATGAACTTTTTTTATAAAAATTTTTTATATATCCATTTTTTTAAATTATTTCCATCAAGTCATATGTAAATCATGATTTAATGAAATATTTTTTTCAACTTCCATGGTTTTTTATTTAAAATTGAAAGATTTATTTGGTTAATTAATTTTGGAATTTTATTATATAATCATTGGTGATACCCAATTGGGATTTTATCTCATGCCCTACAGGTACCTCTGGGTGTGTGTATATTATCTCCTTCCAGGTTCAAGGAAGGATAAAGTACTAATTGGAGGTGGTTCTAGTTTTTGATCCTTGGGTTTGGAGAGTTTTTTCCCTTGGGACATGGGTTGTTTTCCTATTTTATGGAACTTTGGGTTGTTTATGACTGTTTCACTTTTGGCGTAGTTCTCCCTATAGAGTTTTGCATGTATTAATACTAACTTTTTTATCTTGATTCCATTTTATTTTTGGAAAATTCATTCCCACTTTCATCTTGTATGATGCTAGGTGCTTGTTTCCAACCCATGGGGATCAGGAATGCCCTTTGGGCTATGTCAAGACTGGACTAGTTAGTAGGGTACCAACGTATCAAGGCCAGTTCATAACAATTACCTAGATTAATTTCTCAAAAGGGGATGATTTGATAGATTTATAACTTATGTTAATGAAAAAAACAACAGTGGGGGAGGTGAACTGTCATGACCGACCTCATATTTTTTTGGGTATTTGAATGGTTTTTTTAGCATTGTAACATAGAAATTTGGGCTTTCTCAGGGTTTACTTTGTGTAAAATACACATGATTTTCATAATAAAATACTTATAAAATGTTAAATAGTGACATATTACATTCACAGTGCTTCCAAACATTGTGAGGTTTCCAACAGGATTCAAAATTATCATGTATTTTATATTTTGGAACAAGGTCTTGATGTGATTTATTCTTAGTTTCCTCTTAATGAGTTATGGGGGATGGTTTACCATGAATCACAACCCAAGGAAAACTTCTCTACACTCTATCCCCCTATAATGTTTCTACATAATTATGAACAAGATGGGGTCGTGGTTTTTAATGTTTGTTCCCTATATTCCTTCATGGGTTGAGGTTGTGTCATTGGGTTCAACCTCATAAAGTTTTGATTCAAACTACCACCTTTCACTCAGAGTATTTTGGTATTTCCTTGGATGTTTTACCATTAATCTTTAGTTGGGTTATGTCCTCTTCCATTCTAAGGTAACCTTACAGCATGATGACAAATTCTTGAAAATTTTACACTCCACTATTTCTCATCCCCAACTATTTTATAATTTGATACATTTTAATACACCATGATTGATAGTTATATAAATCTAGAGAAAATATTTTATGACATATCCTTGCATATTGTATTATGTAATTTTAATTTCCATGAAAAAAATAAACATTTTTCCTCAATCAATGAGATTTATCTTTTTTAACTCAATTCTAATACATTATGCTTCTTATTATGGGAGAGTTATATGGATAAAGTATAAAATTAGTGGAGGTTACCTAAGAGTATCTAAAGTGACACATTTATTCAAAAAGGACTAAAGATCTAAAATTTATGTAAAAATATTAAAGAAAAAAACTAGGTTTCCTCTCAGCAAACAATTTATTTAATGTCAAAATCTTGATGTTCCTGAGTTTATTCAATAAAAATAAAGTTAAAGGATGAACCAAACTTGAGAATTTTTAATATTATGCTTCAGAAGCCATCCATTAAGCATAAATAGTGGTTCTTTATTCATTTTAATTTCTATTGATCCATGTGAAAACATTCTTATCACCATGAAATGTCCTATCCATATTAACATGATTTATTTTAAGAAAAAATAATAATGTTAATAGAAAAGAAATACCTTATATCATAGGTGTATATGTTTCCTTTAGACATGTTAGTCATTCCATTTCTTTATCTTCTCATTTTATATGGTGGAATTGGTACAGGCTTCTCTCTTAATCACTTCTAGCACATCTATCTCTAAAATACTTTCCTTTCTTAATTCATCTTCCTTCTAATGGATTTCTTTAACCACCCAGTGAAATTTTTGGGAAAATCCACAAGAAGTTTTCATGGCCTCCCATACACCAAATTAAATGGAGACATTCCAATCAGTGACATGTAGGCTATTTTGTAAGAGTATAATGAGTATTCTATTTTTCATAACCAACACTTTTTTTTCTTTAATAGATATTATTCGTGAGAATTTTCTTCAATTTATAAATTTAGATATCCAATTTTCAACTTATTTAAGTTTGGTATAGAGTACTTATGTTATATCAAACTTTGTACTTCTCCATCACTTCCCTCAAAAAGTGTCTCTCTAAGTTTGTTCCATAGTCACCGATCAATAGTTTAGGAACTCCAAAACCAGAAAATATATTTTTGTTAAAGACCTTTTTATCAACCATTTTCATGTAGGATGAGGTTTCTTCAGATTCATCTATTTTTTAGAAATAATCATTATACACACATGTATTAAGCGTGGAAAAAATTAAGTAAAGTGTCAAGGATTTCTATCCCACAAAAATTTAAAACTTAGACCTCCATGATGGGCTATTCTAAAATCTCATCAAATTTTAATATATTCCCAATACATTATCAATAATAACATACTACCAAAAAACTCTATATGTATTTTGGAAATTTTTTTCAAAATAATATACTTTAGAGTATTTTCACCACTATTCATTATAGAGCATGATTTCCTCTCATTAGTGAGTAGTGAAAAAAATATAGCATGCTCATCATTTTATCATAAGGAACACACTAGTGAATGAATCCATCTTAACTTTATTTTAAGAGAGCAATATAATCCAAAAAATAATTTTAAACATCATATACAACTCATTTCCTCTATTATTGTGTGACTTGTGGGAAGATTATCTTAGTTGTTAAGTAATTATTGATGTCAAAAAATCATGGTCATGTCATGTACCCACTATAAAAAAAGATATTTTTCTAAGAATTCGTCCATTATTTCTAACTCCTAATACACATTATGTAGATGTAAATACATCCATGAAATATGGTCAGTGAAAACAATCTATAATTATTTCTCATCTTTTATCTCTATATATAACTCTTGTAGTAAAATAATCATTTGATTCATGTGTTTCTTCGCATAATTTTTGTTTATTAAATATTTCAATTCCCTGATATTAGTGTAAACCACCACTTTATAGAGAAAAAAATAGATTATAAACTTATTGAAATAAAATACTACAGAAATTAACTCCTTCTCACTTATAGTTTGGTTGAATTACATATTTGTAAGAGTTTTTATTTTCTTGTAGATTGTATAGAAAATTCTATCAACTCTTTTCTAAATCACTACCCCCACTTCATATTCTCTTACATTTCACATCAACTCAAATAGAACCAACAAATTTAGGGATACCATGACTACAGAAATTATTAGTTTTTTCTTTAAAAATTTGAATTTATCATATCATTTTGTATAGAATTAAAATTCTATATCTTTTTCAAAATATGAGCGATAGGTTCAAGTAATTTGGGAAAATTATTTTGAAATATCTTTGATAGAGTCTATAATGTCCCAAAAATTTATAGATCTCACTCACCATCAGGGGTTTTAGTAATTTCTATATTACCTTTATTTTAACGGTATTAAACTCTATCCTATATTTAGAGAATGGATAACCAATCATAATTCCATCCTTTTCCATGAAGTGTCACTTCTCTTCATTCAACACTGCGAAAGTATCTTCACATCTAACCAACCTCAAATCATGACCCACCTCGAATGAGATTACATATATAGATAATTCATAAATAAAAATATCTAGGAACTCTTCCTAAATTCTATAAAATATTTGTGTCATACATCACAAAAAAATGATAGGTTCATTACACATACTGACTGACATGTGTCTGTAGGAAAAGGTCTCATAGGGGTATGTGAATATCAACTTGAATTGATATTCCAATGATAGAGAAATTTGGTTGTAACAAAATTATCTATTAATAAATATTAGTACTCATACTTGGATAATATTTCTATCATTTGATCTATAATGGGGAGATAAAAGAGATATTTCCTCATTGTATCATTAGGCTTGATATAATTAACATAAACACTCTATACCATCACTTTTTGGGGGTATATCAACTCATTATCCTTTTTTCATATTATAATAATTATTTTATTGAGAAAAAATAGATAAATATAACCAATTCTCTATCATAAATAGGGTATATGATCCCCGCGTCAAGAGCTTCAATACCTCATTCTTCACAACTTCTTTCATTAAAGTGTCCACCTCCTTTATAGTTTCACCATTATCTTATTTCCATATCCAATCCTAACCATGTGCATACAAATGGAATGGATTATATCATTGATATAATATATAATATAATTAATTCCATTTTCCCTTTTGAGTTTCACCATAAACAACTAGTTCTCTTTCTCATTTTAAATCTCTACACCCACGATCACTGGTTGGTTTTCTTTTCATCATGAGAATGTGTACCAAAAGTTACTTAATATTTTCTTCTACTTCATATTTTAGGGATTCATAATCGAGGGTAAAATTTTTAAAAATAAATACCTTGAATGATATTCCATTCTAGTGAATACTTCTACTTCTTCCATCTCCTCACTGATTTTCAAAGTCTTCTTTTCTATTTTTTATTGATCTAGTTTGTCATAGATTTTTCGTCCTCCAATTTCAACCGCAAAAACACATAGTCATAATTAGTTGTGATAATGGCATGAAAATAATTTGGTTTACCTCCATGTATCACATTATTTATAAAATATAATTGAAATTTATACTCAACAACTTGGAATATCAACCATTCCTAGTTGACATAAGTGAATTTTTCCCCATGACTAGGAAATGTCGACCAAAAATGATTATCTATTCTCCTTCCTCCTTCATCACAAGAATGGTAAAATAAGTGGTGAAGGTTAATTTACACTATTTAACTAAAAAAAATCTCGAATATTTAGTGGTTACTTGATGGATCAATCATCTAAATAAAGAGAAACACTTTTTTCCTTTGATTACTTATATCAAGCTTCTTGAAAATATTTTGCAGCATATGGTTCACAATTTCCCCTAAGTCACAAAAGGATTTACAAAACATTTATGAACCAATAGTTCATGGAATAAAAAATATTCCTTTATCTAAAAGTTTAGATAATATATTCCTTTGAATATATTTTGAGAACTCCAATCTAGGAGAGATAATTCCAAAGTACCCAATCTTTTTATTAGAAAAGATTTCCTTGAGGAACTTGGTGTATGGGGACATTTAAGAGATTAATTCATTAAAAAGAATGTTGATGTGTATTAGTTTCATAATTTACATAAACTTATTATATTTTGTTTTAATAATTACTTATTAAATCCTTCTTATAAAGAGAGGATGAGGTTGGAATGTTTTCACTTCAAGTGTCTTTTAAGTGTCTTCTTTATTCCATATTACCTCTATTTATTTTCCCTTGATACCTTCATTTTATTATTTCATTATATTTCCCTTGCTTATCATTATCATTTTCCTTATAAAAATACTTATACTTATATGTATCAATATCATTTAGTTCCATTCCACCCATCAATTTCACATCTTTGGCATCATCCTTTGAAACCTCTTTATTACCTGATAGAGTGTTGAGTAGTAACTTGGATAACTTTTGAGAAAATTTTCCCAAGTGATTATCTATGTTCTAGAGATAATATGCATAGTTTTATAAGTAAATTTCATGATTATAAAGATTTATGTTTACTTTAGACATAAAATTATTTTTTTTCAAAATATATTTAATGACAAATTCTTCAAAAAGGGTTGTTATCCTTAAACTTTTGGATAATACAATTGATAATGGGTTTACTCCATCAATTTTTCCATTATGGATTATAATTTTTTCAAAAGTGTCGAGAATTTTGTTATAATTTGGAAAATATTAGGAACATATGGAATATTCATTTTTTTACCTACCCTATTTCTATTTACATTCTTAATTTGGGGTTATTAGTCAGGCTTGTTGACCATGTTGATGTTCAAATTATGGTTGTGGCTAGTTATAACAAAGAAAAATTCTTATATATTTATATTTTCATCAATTATAAATTTAAAGTTTTATAATATCTGTGTAACTCTATAAATATCTACTCATAGGGTTTATATTGGCTCAGGTGGTGATTTTTAATTTTATATAGCCAAAAGCACCTCCAATTACATATATATTGTCTCTACTTTGGATGATATCATAGTATACTCATAAACATGATAAATTTCTCATTAATGTGGATCCATATCTCAATTAAATTGATAGATATTATTGGTTAAATCATCCAAAATCTCATATACCTTAGATGGTTTATTCCTCATCAATATGACGCCAGCTACCAAATCAACCACTGCTCAAGAATGTGGTTTTGAACTAAATTAAAAAAAATAATTGTATTTAAACAATAACACCATGATGATATAACTCAATTAATAGATATTTAAAATTATCCTACACCCAATAAGTGTATTATCCATTTTTATAAAGAAAATTTTGAATGTTACTCTCGAGCATTAAATTTATAACTGATGGGAAATACTTTTTTATAAAATATTTTTTCTAAATCATCTCATTTGGTAATCAAACATGAAGGAAACAATTTTAATCAATAATTGGTGTTAATTACCTAAGACTTGTTACAACATAGTATACCATGTTAGTGTCACAAATATCTAAATAAATATATATGTGTCTTTGAGGACCTTCACATTATTGGTCGCAAAAGTTTTCTATGTTTTGGATCATTTGAAGTAAGCCCATCTCAACTCAAAATAATCAGCTTGTATCAATAACCTAGAAATATTGGTAGTATATTCATTAATAAATGTAATTTCATAGTCCATTAAATTCATTATTCAATTTTATTATGGGAGTCCATCGATGATGTTTCCAATTCTATCATTCACATTGGGGTGAACTCGATCTACCATCATAGATCATTGGTGATGAAATAAATAGAACTCAATCCCGGGGTTGAAGTAAAAATGTTTGGTGTTATCAAATATCCTTGATCAATTGTGAGGGGTATGTCTCATACACAAAGGTCCTACAAGGAAAATAAAAATATATATACACATGTAAAAAATGAATAGAAATAAATAATAGAAAAGGAAAATAAAATAATTACACTATGAAACCAATAGTGAACCTTTTATCTAGGTTTATGGTTGTGTTATCCTAGAAAATGAAACTAAACTTTTAACCCATACATAGAAATAATCACTTCCTAAGGAAAGTAATAAAAGTGTAAAATTGATGTCACAACCCATTTATTACTAAAACTACTAAATCATAGTATAGTAATTAAAATTTAGGGGTTGATCTATTGTGGAAAAGGTAGTTACAGAGCCTAACCTATTTGGTAATTCTTAGTTAATGGTTTTTAAATTTAAAATAAAAATAAAAATAAATAAATTTGAAATAGAGCAAGAAAAAACAAACACTTTGACAATAAAAACATTTTAAAAAAATAGAGATGGTGAAATAAATTCAAAGGAAGGGTTAGTTAAAAATAATGATTTCAATAACATATTGATACAATTGATTCAATTGTTTATAGAATTACTAAAAGGTAATTAATATAAATTATTAAAAGGTTAATTAATACTACTCTAATTATTCCAATTCCTTGTGACTAAAGGAATTGGATTAAACTTAAGTTTATTAGGTTACAATATCAATTGAACAGGATAAATAAAAACTACTCTCATAATATCTTTTTTACTATCAAAATTCATGTTCCTACCCTAGTTTTTACTTCACATGAATATTGAATAATACATTTGACAATAATTAGGCACAAAATGATACTAAATTAAAATAAAACCCAAAGATACATAATTAAATCCCTAAATATTACCCTCCTTCTACTCATAATTCATTGTCACTTTAGAAACTACTCACTCATGAAAGATTTTAAATTAATCATGATGAGATATTTTATCTTAATAGATGGTAGAAACTTGAAAATAAAATATTGAACCAAATAAAGAATACAATTGATCTGGTTAAAGGAAACTAGCATTAAATTCTTGGATATCGTAAATCCAAATAAATATTATCCTTATCCTGTTTCTTCATAAAAAAGTAAGTATAATTAAAATTATATATATCTAAATCTAAAAGAATTGAAAAATTAAATATTTATAGAACTAAACTAAGGAATGATGAAAGGGGTTTCGTTATAGTTTGATGAATATATCTTAGATATTTTTTCATATCTTTTATACATTGGTTGGAACGATCGCATAAAACTGGCATGTGTTTCGGTGTGATGTTCTTATCACCACCTCTACAAATTTTGAATCTTCAAGGATCATGATGTTTCCCAAAAATTTTAGTCATGGTTTGGATCTCTCCATATATTCCACTCTTTCATAGTATTGTGAAGCGTTGGTTGGTATCAACATGAAATTCTGGAACATCTCTTCCTGGGTCATCCTTTTATATATCAACATGAAAGGAACCATCACTTCATGTTGATCCCCTATAGTGTTTCATTGTATTGGTTAAATATTTGAGTGAAAGAAGGCTAGAATTTTGTTTGTGGAAAAAATATGGAATATGGCTGAATGGATAATCAAGTGAAGCATGATGTGTGACATAAGATTCAATTTTTACCGAAGTAAAACTTGGGGGATTGGTGATAGATGTAGATTTATTGTTTTATTTTTGTGTTTTTTAACAAATTAAAGGGAATTTGAATGCCTTAGAAGAGTTCATGGGATATCCTATGAAGTCTAGAAGTCCATTGGATTAAATTGGAATATTTATGGATAGTCTATTTATGGGAATCATATTCTTGAATATTAGGTAAGTCTTGTCTATGTATGTGTAAATTTATAGAGAAATATGTTTCATTGGGTATTAGGGTATATATAATTGGTAATTCTGGAATACCTTTCATTCGGGTGGGTTATGCGAATTTGGAAATTCCAAGATATCATACATGTGTTTTTGAATTTGTGTATGTTTGTTTGGGTACCAGCATAAGTCTCATTCTAGTTCAGATATGTGAATTTGGAAATGTCATGGAGTGTATGTGTAATTTTAAACAACTTATGTTTCACCACCCTCAACATACATTTGATATGTCATCTGTGTAGGTTTCATCACCTTCAACATATGTATCATCTAGAGAACAAGTGTATGAGTCAGTTTGGCTTCTGTGTATGTGTGATCAAGCTACATAGGTGTGCTTCCCAGACTGTGTAGGTGTCATATTAGGCTTAGTGATATTATAAAATTGACCTGTAGAATTATTTTTTAGATATATTATTTATGCATTATAATAGGAAATAAATGGTGATATTCTGGAAGTTCTTCTACCTTATTTAATATAATGAATGAAATGTTCAAAATTGATTCAAGCATCATAGAGCTTCATAGGGATCAATGATTCAAATCAATGATATAATACTAATTACATTGGAAATTTTAGTGTATAAAATGAAAAATATATTCATGTTTCAGAGGATATGTTCATATTGTGAATAAATAGTGGGTGTATAGTGAGTTACTAAAATTATATAACAAATTTTCATTATTTTTAGGTGATCATAGGATCTATGGTTCTAAATTTATCTACACAATACACGATTGAAAAACTAAAATTTCAGGATGTATAAACTATTGTAGAACATAGGTTGAGTATATTTTAATACATGGTTTGGAAGTAGGTTTTCAAAGGTGGTATTTCCCTAATTTGGGAAAAATATGAAGTAGTGATATGACAGAGGAGTTAACACAGCTCCTAATGGATGATTTTGGAGGATTCATTAACAAAATAAAAATTTCCATATCCTGATCCTAAAAATAATTTTTATTGAACATATAAATTCTGTGAGAATAAAAAGTGGATGAAAAGTGGTTTCCGTGTTTTCTAAATATGGAAATGTCATTTCACATGGTATATTTTCTTCAATAAAATAATATAAAGGATAAGATAAGAATGAGATATATTTATATTGTTGATCAATATATGTAAATAAAGAAGATTTGAGAGACCTTTATACACATATTGATACACATGTATCTGGATGGAGAGGATCTTGATGTCTATTTCATGAAAATATAAACGTTGAAAGAAAGGAGTAACTATTTCATCCTGTAAAATCTATTTTTTTGGTTGAATCAATATGAGAGGGGAGATTAAAGATAATAGGTTATTTATTTAAAAAAAAAGTGAAGAATCATATTCATGACTTGTGATGGAAGGAATAAAGTGTTTTTCAAGGGGGGGTTATAGTGGGTCTATGAAGGAGTATCCATATAGATATCAATAAAACATTCATCTATATTTGAGGATTTATTTTCCTCTGAAAGTGTTTCTAATAGACATAAATTTCCTTAAACTATAGTTGAACTACATGTCTATAAACAATGTGTGTTACTCCCCGATGTATTGTTCAGGATAGAGGAAGAGGGAGTGAGAAAAGGGTTTCCTTTCTTAGATCAGTGGGCAAAGAGAGAGGAAGTCAGGGAAGTGAGCCTTGAGTGTCAATGATCCAACCCAGTACAAGTGTATGGAAGTGTACCTAGGCATGGAATGACCACAACCTTTTTGTAACCATAGAATAACTTTGATCCTAGTGGATTTATGTGTATCATCACATCACAGCTAGCATGCTCCATTGATTATACTTGTGTGGGTGAACCAATTAAAATAATCATGTCACTACATGCATTACTTTCCATTATTCATTTGAGGAATTTTGGTGAGCTTCGATAAAGGGAATTTGGTGAACATGGTTTTTACCTACATGGGAACAACATTCAAAAAGGTAATGTGAAAAATGTTTTAAAATTTTCATTCTCGACTTCACCCCCCCCCCCCCCCAGGTCTCCTTGGTTAACACTTCACAAGCATCACTTCATTAAATTCCTTAGTATTTACTTATATATAGGCATGGTGACCAGTATCATAGTCTAATGAATTCTTATATTTTCTAACTTATTTATACACATATTATTTATGATGTGATGTAATAATGTTGTTCTAGGATATATTTCAACTTTTATGTGTACTCATCATGCTGTGATTTTATAGGTTATGACATTATTTCTTTATCACCATGAAATTTCATATTAATTTCCTCCAAAAGTCACCAACATATCCATCCTACCAAAATATATTAAAAATAGAATAATTAGTAAATATTTGATCTATTTAAATATTCAAAAGTATATAAAAATACTATGTACAATTTTGGGTTATCACTTATTATGTTTTAATTTATTCTTAAGTGCATGTGGGTTTGAAAAGGAAAAGAAAAAAATTACAAGTGAATGGAAAACCTTAGATATACTAAAAATGATTGAAACATTCCATATTTATGTATTATCTAATTCAATTAGTATTGGTAGGTGATTAATAGTGGGTATAGAGATGTTATGACAGGTATAACTTCCATGGATTAAGTGATAAATCTTTTATCATGTACCTCCTTTAAAAAATAGAAGAAAAAACCCAAAAATGGTATATATCCTATGCTTAAGTATGGTTAATGGTGGGGATAGAGGTTTAATGATAATTATGTATTTATGTATGTGTATTTGTGTGTGTGTGTGTGTGACCATATGTGTGAATATTTATGTGCTTGTGTGTGTGGTTGTGTGTGGCTATGTGTGGATATGTGTATTACCTCATGAGTGGTTGGGTGTGTGGTTGTCTATGTGGCTATGTGTGTGCCTATGTGCTCATGTATGTATATATGTATGCGTGAATGCCTGGATTCAAGTATGCTTGCATACATGCATGTTAGCATAGGCACAAACACATCCACACACATTTACGCATGTGTGTCTATATCCATGTATGCATGCATGCATGCATGTTTTGAATGTCTGAATCCATGTATGTATGTTTGTAATTATATATGTATGTTTGTGTGTTCATGTGTTTGTATGAATTAATGCATTTATTTTTTTAAGAATGTATGCATAGAAATGAGCACACACATCTATAAACATGTATGTATGTATGTATGCTTGTGTGTTTGTGTGTATCAATATTCATGTGTGTATGTATGAATGTATGTATGCATGCATGTGTTTTTTCATGCAGACATGTGTGTGTGTGTGTGTGAATTTTTGTGTGTGATCGTATGTGTTTGTGCATGGATGTGTGTGTGTTTTTATGTGTGTGTGTGTGTGTGTGTGTGTTCGTGTGTGTGTGTGTTTGTGTGTGTTTGTGTGTATGTTTCTATATCTTCCTTTATCTATCTCTCTCTATCACTCTTTGTGTGTGTGTGTGTCAGTGTCTGTGTGACTATGTGTGTCTGTATGTTTGTGAGTATGTTTTTTATGTATATATATATATATACATATGAATGTTTGTGTGTGTCTATTTGTCATTATGTAAGTCTACCTATTGGTCTATGTTTCTATGTGTGTGTCTTTGGAAATAAAATAAAAAATTAATTTTAGTGTGGGTACCCATGTGCTAATCAAGCTACCATGGAATCCAACCCTGCCTATATCAAGTAAAGATCAAACTTCGATATGAATGGACAACATCCTTATTAGATATATGAAGAGATAAATGAATTGTCTATAAATCTATTATATGAGGTAGAATGGAAATATATATATTTATATCCTCTCTTAGGAGGTGAAGTAACCATAATGCATATATATATATATATATATCCATCCATGCCATGGTATCACGTATTTACTAACCTTTATAACATAATTATTAATTTTTGTGTATGTGTCTGTGTTATTATATATATACACACATACTTATAATCGATATCCCACCTCATCCTTGGAGTAAGGAACCTACATAAGAAATTTCCAACCATACATGTGCTCCACTTACCAATTATCACATTATGGGTGTATAAATTCATATAAGAAATAATAATAAATAACCCAAGGAATCATATCAAAGTATGATACACTTCATACTAGGAAATAAAAATGGTTTAATAAAATTAATTTCAAATGAAAGTAATTTAAGAAGGTGTTTTTAGAAGAAAATAATTTTCTCATTATTTCTCACACTACCCCATGTTTTCATCGACTATAACATAGTAATAGTATATGATAGAGGAAGGTTCACCTACCAAATAACATGAATATTATTTTGAAATAAAAATTAAGGGATGAACCACCACCTTTAATAATATTAAATACCTAAGAATATATAGAATTTAGAGACAAAATTATTTTCTAAAACCAAGTAGAAACTTAGAGTGAGGAGAGATATTCTTACCATGAACTCACCAAAATATATTTCATGCAGTAACTTATTGAATAATGAGATCAATATTGATGAATTATTTCACTTTTTGTTAGAATCTCCATATGGTGAATCACTATAAAATCATGAAGGAACACTTTTATAAAATTAAATATCTTAAAGGAGATAATTATTTTCCCATCTCCTAAAAACATCTAATATTTATTAGTTACCTTATAGTGTACCATGTTTTAAATTTGGTTCCCTAGAACTAACTTCTATATAATTTATGATTACTTTTATTCATGTGTTTTAATGTTAATAAAATTCATTATCACATCATAATTATTCTTATGTGTGATATATTATGAGATAAATTCCTAAGTATATTTGTTACATTGAAAGATCATACTAGTTCCTTGCTATGATGAGAACCTAGAAGGGCCACTAAAGTATTCTTAAATATAATTTCAATATTCTCATGATATCATTTTATGGGAGAAAAATAATACAGGATATTAGGGATGGAGACTTATAGTAATTTGAGACATTTTCTCAAAGTGTACACCCTTGGTAATCTTTAGTGTAGCAGATTATGAGAACATGACCGGATAATAGAAAATCCATATGTGTCATTGTATATTCCCATATATAGATATGTGTAATGATACTTGGATGTTAATATTATTATTAATGAAACTCATGAGCCACTTAATTTCATGCATTGATAAAAAAATATGACAACATATTCTCATGGAAAGGAAATATGTGGTGGGTGTGTCATGAATGATGTTGTATTAATGAATATTATAGGAAAGGATTTATAACTTTTTTATTTAATGTAATTTTATATCTCATTCCATTTGATCGAAATTGAACTATCTGATTAATCGCATAGCCATGGTGGTTTTTATAACATGTTTATTTATGAAAAGTAAAATAAAAGGAAGAATATAGGTTAATGAAACTAGTATGCAACCTCATTGACTAGAGAGATCAAGATAAAGGGATTATATTACACAATGAATGTTCATGGGAGGTTACATTTCAAGTGACATTAACTTCTTTTTATATGGGTACCTTGGTGTGTTTATAGATGTTAACCTTTAATTTTAGGCAGTGTGGCCAAATTGTAATGGGAAAGGGGCCTATCGGGTCACACACTTAGTGTATTTGAAACGTCAATTAAATTCCATATGAATTTAACATGTTGGAAGAATATTATGCTCATACATGTTTTAATAATTATTCATGTTTGTTTGATTTCAATATTCAATCACCAATTATTCAAGAGAATATATATGTTAGTTGAATATTTAATAAATATTTTATTCATTGGGTAATTATTTATTTAATTATGTGAATATATAATATTTATTTATTCTAGTTGTGTGAATATTCAACCAATATTTATTCCCTAATTTATTGAATATAATAATTATATATTTTTTAGAGAATAATGATATGATATTTATTTAATTAAATAAGTAGACATTATTCAAGGGCTAATAAATATTTAGGAGGATTGGTGAACCGATTCTGATGGTCTAATTAGAAATTTAATATTAAAATTTATTTAAATAAATATAAATTTATTTATTCAAATAAATAATATTTATTTTATCTATGAGTTTAGAACAAGTCAATTAAATAATAATAATCATATTATTATTTAGATAAGGGGTTCTCTGAGGATCAAGAAAATAATAAGTTTCCTGGTACAATTATTATTTTTTTGCCCTATAACTATTTAAAACTTGTTATGACATTTTTCAATGACCAAGGCACATTCTTTCATTGTGCATAATGAATTATAGAGAGTATTATCTCAATTCCTTGAGAGATCACCTCTAGAAATTCTCTAAATAAGGCAGAGATTTTCTCCTCCTCCATCAGAGAAATTCCAATCCCTCTTAAAGGATTTGGTAATGATCAACATCAACCATAATAAGTGTTAAAACCATCTGTGATTTTTCTTGGAGGAATCTACAATGAAGATTAGAGGTCCATAAAGCATGTGTGGATCACCACGAGTGTGAATCTACCCTTTATTCCTCTAGCTCAATAACAATATGATAAGATGTATTTTTATCATCATCGACAATGAAGAAATAATTCATTGAATGGTAATTATTTAATCAAATAAATTAATTATAAATTATATGTGAAATATCCCCTCTTTGTTGGTTTCATGTTCTTATATATTCATCTATATATTAATTTTATTGGTCATGTAAATTCTCTATCATGTAGATAATTGATTATTCATGAATTATAACAAAAATATGAGTGGTAAAATGCCCAACTAGTACTTTTATTATGCCTAGAACCATCAAGTGGTACCAGAGCACTCACATAATAATTTATAATTAGTTATTATTTATTGATCGATTGTATGAACTTGTTATTATTTTTTTACTTCTAGTTAATTTTTTATTTAAAAAAATTATTTAAAAATGATTTGGATATATGAATATGCTTCATTAAAGTTTCATATCATACTAAAATGAGTAAGAACATATAAATAATGAACAGATATTCCATTATGAGGTGTTGGAGATTTTGACTGGTAGACGTAGATACATGATGTGTAACCGAAATTAAAGGTTGTGTACCCAAGTTCATTGCATCTAGACATATCACATGATACATGATGCATTGATAAGTAATAACACACCATGCATTTAATTCACACCACATTTTTATTGTGCCATCTTGACACACAGTTCGTCAGACCCCACAATGTATAGTCGGCGTACACGTCGAGCAGTCTGCATGGTTTAGTGGGGAAATTTATTCCAACCATATTTTCAAATAGGTATCATATTCTACATGAGACTGATAGGTTATCACATTAATGATATATATAGCATGTATCTAGAGTACAAATCAAGTAACCCTGTGATCCTTGCATCTAAACAACACGTTGAATCAATCAGCAAGTTACGAGAACATAGGTAGGAGAAACACACAACGTGTATCTCATTAGTACACATCATGTATCTCGTTCATGAAACATTTTTAGTCTTTAGGTGTTTATCATGGATACATGGAAACCAACAAACACAATATATAGCTCATCGGTACAAGTTTTGTAGTCATCCATTAAAAAACACAGTTAAATTACAAAAATAATAATTAATTATAGCATTGAATACCTAATTATGTTTTTTAAATATAATGTGTTGAATATGAATCAAGGTTTGTATAATTAATAATTTATAAATTAATTCCATGTAATTATTTTTATATTTTGGTTAATCTATTTTTTATATGTTTCAATTAATGATGGGTATCTCCAAGAGACTTAGGATAGTCATTAAGATAAAGGGAATTAATTTATTAATTGAACTAACTCAATCACGTTTATATTAATAATAAATAATTAATTGAATTTAATGTTATATAGTGTGATTTTTCATATTCGTTTCATGTATGTGTATGACCATGTTCTTATATTAACCTCTATACGTGATTTTTTTAATTAATTTATTATTATTTCATGGTTTTTATAATAGTTTTTTAAATTAAATAAGGACTACAAGCCATTACTCTCCACTAATTATGAAATCGATAGTGTGCCCATGATTTCTTTATGTGAACCACTTCAACTAATCTATTGGTTCTCCTCACCTTTGTGTTAGTAAAATTATAAAATAAACAGATATCCTAGTTGAGTGGAGGCGGTTCGAGTTCAAAGCAATGTTGAATCCAATCTATGAGGTATAAAGGAGTATAGGAAGAATTTTTCAACTCAAAACATGATTTTTTATAAGAGTTAATTCAATGAGTTCAAGGTTTGGTTCATCATCTTCTAATAAACCAACCATTAGAGATTCTCATGGTCATTCAATTTTATTTATTTATTTCACTTATTTACATTGTTAAATATTTATGGAAGTTTAAATCAACAAATAAATTAATTAAAAAACATGATAATACGATTAAAATAAATATTATAATATTTGTACATTTTTATCTATGCATGTTTAATCAATAAAGTAAAATCTACTTAAGATTAACAAGCATGTAACAAGATAAAATGAGCAGTTTACACATACAGAAAAAAAAACAAAATATTAAATCGGTATAACCTTCCACTACTTGGGTAGAAATAGAACCATAGTTCAAAGTGACTAACCAACCTATGTTGGGGTGCTTTAAATTATTATGGAATATCTATATTGAGTTTTTGGGTCAACTTAACCTAGCTTTCTTTGAGGCTTAATTGCCTCTGTGATAAATAGTTCTACTAGTAGGAAAATTTTTGAGGAAATATTGATCTAGGATTCCATTATTGGGGAGTCCACTCAATGGATAAAAGAGTTTTGATTTAATATAGCTAAAAAGTTTCACCTATGTAAATACCTTTTATTAACTTTATATACCTCCATAAAGGTTATGAGAAGAATCGTATAGATCCCCTCCATTAATATATTTACATAATAGGATATTCCGAAACTAATGGTGTGGGATATTAGGTTTCAATAAAATAGTCGGAGGTTAATAAATTAAATGAAATTTATTATCTAATTTTTTTAATCCAAATAAAGTACCAAAATTAATCTCTTATTTTTTGAGAAATGGTAACCCACCTGAATTCGACTATATCACTACGGTATATATTAGAGAAGGATAACCTTCTCATTAGATAAATTTTCCAAGAATGGTATAGGTGGATAGACATTATAATATTCCATGATAGGGAACTATATGTGTTTGAAAACCCTCTTTCTAAGGTTCTTCGAAAATAGACTACTAAGGAAGAATTGTCTCTCTATATAAAATACTTGTATGATTCAATAGATATCTAATGTTTCATGTTTTCATCTATATCTAGTAAGTCATTAAATCAAAATGTGGATATGGATGCATATAGAATTATGTGTCACCTTTGTTATCTTTATCATGAGAAGGATATACAAGAGAGATATGAGATCTCCAATGCACTATTCATTAGCTATCTTAAAGAGTCGGTTCTGGGTGGTCCTCACATAGTCAAAATGATTGGCCATATTAAGCACTTTGACATCTTGGAATTTTACATCCCTGATGATCTTCACAAAAATATCATTTTATCCTCATTGCCCAAGTTTTATCTAGTTTTATTATTAATTATAATATGATAAATAGTGAAAAGACTCTTTCATAACCCATTACTATTATTCTCAAATATGATAAATACATGAGGCATGAAAAGCATGTATTTCTTATAGTGAATAAAAAAATAATAATAAGGAAAATGTGAACAAGAATAATCCCAATTCTATGCCTCCTAATCCCCATCCTTCCAATATAAGGAATATCTAACGGCAATAAAAGTAAAAGGATGCATTATGTTTTTTATATGGTAAATTTGTCCATTGGAAGAAGAACTACACCAATTCAAATAAGGATAATATTCAAGTGTGTTCATTATCGAGTGTAATATTTTTATATCTACCCATTAGGTATTAAATATAAATTTGTGTGATCACGTATATATTCAAATATAGGAACAATGTAGGTTTTGAAATACCACCAAAGGAGAGGTGGATTTATGGGCTACCAATTGTGTGAGGCTAGCTACTCTATCCATTGGGAATTACCACCTTCCATTTCAAACTGGGATGATCTTGGTTGTAAAATATTTTTATTATGTAGCAACTATTACAAAGAATATAATTTATATATCCTTCTTTGATATAGATGGATTTATTTTCAAGTTCAAAATTAAAAGATATTTCTTTTATAAAGACAACATGTTTTATGTTATGGAACATTTAAATAATGGTCTCTGTGTTTTGAATTATGAAAACCAAGTATTGGAAATTGATAATGTATCTTTTTCACAAGACTGATTTCATACCTAGATGTGGAATCATCGTATTGTTCATGTAAATGATAACATTTTGAAAAATATCTATCAAGATTGTTACTTAGACTCTTTTAAGCTAAAACCAATTGACAGATTTCAGACTTGTTTACAAGTAAAAATGACTAATATACCATTTATTGAACAAGGTGAAAGGGATAGAGAGCTTATATAAATGGTATACATGTATGTGTCTTGACCTCATCCAGTATAATCTAAATGTTTGTATTCTTAATTGTAACATATTATTACCCTCTTTTAGGTAATTCCCTTTCTTTACTTGTTTTACTCTTTAATTGGGTTTATCTTAGAACTCCTGATGATGGAGAGAAATTGTTAGGGGAAATGATGTAAAGTTCTGGAATGTGTGTTTGTTAGAATTAATATATTCTAATTATAAAAATATAATTACTTAGTGGGGTTTTCCATGAGTTTAGAGAATGCCTTTGGTCATTTCGATTTTCTTGTAATAATCTTTTGGGTGATTACACTCCATGTAACTGGATTACATGCCATATATTAATCATGTCATGAGATATTTACACAGCGTGAAATAGTAAACATTTTGAAATGTTAAAACATAAGTTTTAAATAAAAAAGAGATGATATTTTTAGCATATGTATACCCCATGTATTACATGACGTGTAAAGGGATTAAATGACTTAAAATCATCATGATTTGTGGATTTAGGGTGCCACACGGATGATTATTATTTCATTCTTACACAGCCATCTTCCCTCTCAACCAATATGCATTCTCCAGCAATTTTGGTATCCTTATTTCATTCTATATCAATTTTTTCAGCATTGGATCATCAGGGTGATTTCATTTCATCTCTCTATGTAAAATAGTCCTCCTTCTTATTCATTATATTTGATCATGGTAGCATCATTTTGTTGTGTTGTCATATCTATTGATCTAAGATGATGTTTCTTATTGATTCTTTCTTGATCTGTCTTGTGATATTTTTACAGAAGTTGATCCTTTGTTGTTTGTGGTGCATAGATTGTTCATTATTTGAGGTATGTGTGATCTGGCCCCTTCTCCAACCCTTTTTTATAAATTGAATCAATTTTAAGTTGTGTATATTTATTCTAGGGCCTATCTTGTTGTTGTTGTTTTCTTCTTATTGATGGATCTCATTGTAGGCGTCTGCGGCCTATGTTTTGGGGCAGGTAGTTTTGTCTCAAGCTCAGTTGGTGTACTACATTGATTTGGTTTCATAAATTGTTTTCTAAATAAAATTGAATGGTTTATTGATATTATATGTGTGAGTGTAAATGGGATTTTGTTAAAAGATGGTTTTCCCATATTTTTGGTAAATGAAAAGGGTTTTTAAAGAATTGTGAAATGGTTTTCAAAGAATGATATTATAAAATAACTTGATGAAATTGTTCAGAAAATTGATCACATAGAAATCCTTGGGTACTTAGGTGGAACGTGTGGTAATATGCCTCATCCACTTTTACTGGGTTCACTCATGGGATGTTCATCTCCTCCCTAGGCCTGTTTCTCTAAGGAATTATTAGACAAATTAGGGAGTTCACTTTTTGCGGTGTGCCTCTGATCTCTAGACTCAATTCATATGTCTAGAGTCTTGATGCGTGCATGAGTTTCTTTGTTTAGGTATGAGTGTCCTACCTATCTTGTCCTATTTTGATCCTTGACGTGATGTTACCTGTGCTTTTGGACGATTTGGGTTATTTTGGATTCTACTTTTTTTATTGTAATTCCATGGATTTAATAATATATATAATACATGCCTTGTTTTGATTTGATATATCTTCTTTGATATATGTATATAAAATGATTTTAAACTGATTTACCTACTTTATATGAAAATGTGGAAAAGGGGTAAATTAAATTGGTTTTCCATTGTTTTTAAATAAAAACTTCAAAATTGTATGTCATGACTTTTTTTCATAAAAGTTGAGCATTTTTTGATTATTGTTCAGAGACTGGTTGGGACCCTACTAATCATGTTAGCTCATACCCTACACACACCTTCAGTAGTATGTAGACCTTGTTGTGTATTTCATAGTAGTTAAAGGTAATGTGTCGTAGTGAGGTGGTGAAGTGGTGAGATTTTATGTCAGTTGGGTTTGGGTTGCTAGATAGTGGAATGGTGTGAGTTTTCTCATGCTATCACATAGGGACTATTGGAGTTGTTGTTTTAGTTTTTTCATCATTTTTAGTTGGACTAGTCTCTTAGAGATTGTTTTTCTACAGTATCAGTTATATCACATCCATTGTTCTCTTTCTTTTATGACATATATATATTCATGTTTTCTTCTTCTGTTTCCTTTTTGTACATGTGTATAAATGTTATGTTGTCTACTTCAGGTAGGGATAAATTTTTTCCTCTGTTTATTATTGATTCTAGGGTGCTAGACACCAGCCCATAGGTATTTGGAACTCCCTTAAGGTAAGTTTACATTTGGTTTGAGTGCCATATTTAGAGGGTATTCAGGTTAGGTTCATCATATTTTGGTATCATTGGTTTTATTTACAAAAGATTCATTGTCTTAGGACGTTTAGTAGACTAGAGATAAAATTATCAGGACTTTACAGGTATATTGCGATGATTGATTGGCCATATCTTGTCGCGATGATACCCAAGTTACCATGGGATGTTGGGATGTGTGTCTCTTTTTTTGATTTCTTGATCTTAAATCTTGGTTTTTCTTTTAATTTTTTTATTTTGAATTGATATTATTCTACTGTATGATCATTTATTCGATTATTGTTTCAATAAATACTCTTCTAATAAATTTTCCACGAGTTCCTTGGGAGGGTGTGGCTGATGATCCTCAAGGGAATCCACTGATGGTTTAAAATTTTATTGAGGTTATCATGTGTAAAGTTCATGTTATCAACCAAAATGTACTGCATGTCCAAAACAGAGTCATTGAGGTATAGTGAGGAATTTTAGGAGACAAAGATTGATCATGGGAGTTCTTTCATGAGAACCCACTATTCTTTAAAGTTATAAATGAACCTCAAGATGAGGAGGAATTTCTTGAAAAAAAAAAGATCAGATCTTCAACTTCTTGGATACACTTGAGAGTTCCAAGGTGAAGTGTGTATCATTCATACTTGATGGTCCCAGCAAGCGATGGTGGGATTCCATGGTACATGAAGATGGGCATGTGGGCTTGGACTATAAGGGTTTCAAGACTCTCTTCTTCGAGGGATTTTTTCCAGGGTCTCTAATGATGGAAAAGTATTTGGAGTTCCTCTATTTACACTAGGGAGATCATTTAATGTCAGAGTACACCAATCAGATGGCTGATCTAGTTAGTTTTTCACCGTTGGTTGTAAATAATGACCAGCTAAAATTATAGAAGTACCAATAGGGTTTCAGATGGCATATCAGATCACAGGTATTTATGATGAAGATTCAATATTATGTGAATATAATCGATAGGACTATGATGGAATAAATTAATATGGTAGGCAAGGTTGGATATTCTTTCTATTCTCTTCCACCTAGTGGTAGATTTAGTGGTGAACTATGAAAATATATGAAGTTCCAAGACCATTTTAGGAGATGTGGAGGTGGTTCTTGGAAGTAGGCCTCTTTGGCACCTCCAGTTACAGAAATTGGTGTTCCTATGATTTCATATCAGTATAGAAAGGTTAGATACACACAAAATTCTTGTCTATCACCTGCAAAGATGTGCAATAGTTATGGATGTTATGGTCATCTCAAACATTTCTGGTAGGCTTTGTCTATACCTCAATATGGTTAGAGATCATTATCTCCAAAGTCTACTATGGAAATTCATATGCTTATAAGACTATGAGAATCCATCCATATACCTTAGGAGTGAATAACCTTCACACATTAGAAGAGTTTCCAGCACATGTAGATGTAGGTCTAGAAAAAGTGATAGGTACCATCTTTATTACATCATACACAGTGATTTTTTTATTTGATATTGGTTCTTCCCACTCATATATACATATATATATATATGTATGTATGTATGTATGTATGCTTTGTTAATATTCTTAAACATCCAATAGATAGCGTGTCCATTTCTATGGAGTTAAAAGCACCTCCTGGGAAGATGAAGGAGAAGGGGTTTTGGGGTCCTTTTGTGCTATCGATGGATGATGCGGAGTTAGTCTAGGATTTTTAGTTCTTTATCTAGATCTGTTTGATGTTTTCATCAGGATGGATTGTATTTTTTTTCATTGTGCCAAGGTTTATTTTTATCATCACCATGTCTCATTTATTATTACTGATGCGAGCTCATATATGTTTCAGGGCGAGTGGGATCAGAGCTCTCTATGTGCAAGACCTTCCAACTGAGAACTCTGGAGTTTGTTTTCCATTATAGTAGTTTGTTGGGAAAATTCCCTCAAATTTTCCTCTTGTTATGTTTTGGGTGTAATTGTGTTTTTTTTTAAAGATAGATGACCATGAATTAGTATAGTTGGTGTTTTCCAAAGATAGTTTTTTAAGGTGGCATAGTTTCTTAGTGTTCGCCAAATTTTTGGGCCTCAAAATCATGATTTTCAATTGGAAAAGGAAGGTGTTCCTAATAGGAGTGATCATTACAAAGAACTACGAAGAAAATCAGAAAAATAAGGGAACCGTGTACCTATGAACATGGTCTTTCCACCATGTTCGAGAATGATTCGTGGCTGCATACCGGGCAGCGAGAATGATATGCTGAGCGACGGAAATGATATGCACAACAGTTCGTGGTGAAGGGATCGTGATATGCAGAAGGCATGGAGGTTCTTAAAATGGTACACCATCTAGGAAGAGATGCATTACATAGATCGTAGTGGAAAATGGTACGTGAAAGGGTTTCGGTTCACGGTAGGAGGATCCCTATACAGTGGAGGTTGTTCTGAATCAAAGATTTGGTAAATCTAAAATTACTTGATTAAGCAGATATCTTTTCCTATATAAGGAGAGATAATACCACTGATTCAAAGGGAGAGAGATTAATATTATAGAACAAATCTTTTCTCTAGAAATATGGCGAAGTTAGAAAGTGGTTTTTGAGGAGTATTCTGCGAAGGAGAAGTGATTTTCGAGAAGGGATTCCATAAAGGGAGAAGTAGTTCGTAGAAAAATTCACGAAAAGTTTTTGTGGGGAATTGTAGTATGCAAAGGAAGAATAACGCGGTATGTAGATGGGGAAGCTCTGGTACATGGAAGCAAAGGTGGTCTACAAATAGGAAATAGTTCACGGATAGAGGTTGGTTCATAGAAGAAGAGGCAGTACATGGATGTAGTACATGGAAATAGTACGCAGAGTCGGTTTGCATATGTGAAAAAAGGGGAAAATCACAGAATAGAAGAATTAGTACACGAAAACATAGGTGGTACGCGGAAGAGGTGATCCGCATAGTAACCTCGCTACTCAGTATGTGGGAGAATAAAGTGGTTAGTGAAACACACAAGGAATCTTGAAAAGGCTTCAAATAAGTTTTCAAAAGTACTTTCTAGTATCTGACAATGCCCGGGAAGGTGGAATTCATCTACAGGTGAAAAGGAACTTCAAGAGAGTATCTACCTATTATTAAAGATGCATAAATTCATACAAATGAAGGAACCTACATGTCTATAAAATGTTTTTGACCTAAAAGTATATAAACTATGAGTGGATTCCTTTCCAAGAGAAGGGAGAAAAGGAAGAGGAAGGCGGTGACCCTTTCCACCGACAGTGATCCAATGAAAGAGGCACAGGGAGTGACCCTTAGGAATGAAGTGAGTTGACCCTAAACCTTGTAAAGGTAGTGAGCTTGGGAATAGAAGATCTGGTATGAAAGTTTTAATCATTATTGCCAATGAGCCTTAGTGAATCTGGCACAACAACACATTACCAGTTGTCTGCTCTTTAAACATAGCCCAATGCGGGTGACTTAAGTAAAAATTGTTGTGTCATATGCATGATTTCATTTCTGTTCATATATTTCTATAGGGGAAAGAGAGACGTGTGTTTTGTTTAACCAAAAACAACATTCAAAGGGGAATAAGTTTTAATCTATTAAACCTTGATTCACCCCCCCCCCCCCCTTAGGGTATCCTACCAAGTAGACCTAACACAGTTTATTAAAATAAAATTTATTTTTTTGTTGATCTTACCACCATTACTCAAGATTTTCCTAACATTTTCCCATATGATTTATTTTGGATTCCTCTAAATATGGAGGTATATTTTACAATTGACCCAATTCTAGGTATGCAGTTGGTTTTTATAACTTTTTATTGTATGGAACTAGCAGAGTTAAAGGCATCAAGATTCAGTGAGATGACATGATAGAAAAGGGTTTTGTCTAGGTTAGTGATTTTCCATGAGAAGAATCGGTGCTCTTTTCCAAGAAGGTAGATGATTCACTTCAATACATGGACTATCAGAAGTTAAATCAGGTAATTGTTAAGAATAAGTATACTATACCACAAGTGGATGGTTTTTTTGATCATTTAAAGGTGGAAAATTGGTTTCCCCATATTGAACTTTGGTCGGTTTATCATCAGCTCAGAGTTTAGGAGTGTGATATATCAAAGATGGATTTCAATATCAGGTATAGACATTTCAAATATCTTGTGATTTCATTTAGTTTTACTAACTATCATGAAGTTTTATGGATTTGATGAATCAAAAATTCTATCAGTATATTGACACTTTTATGGTAGTGTTTTTGAGTGATGTTTTGGTTTATTCGAGATCCGAGCATGAGTATGGGCACCATTTGAGTTTGGTTCTAGAAATCTTGAGGAGTCACTATTTGTATGGTAATATTTAAAAATGAAATTGATTTATCTAATATGTTAAGTTCTTTATAACACCCCAATAATGAATGGTAGGTCCCTTCTTAAAATTAATCTCTTTAATATCTTACGTTGCTCGCAACACCCATCTTAAACGAATTATGAAATATTATTATACTCTAGACATTAAATTGGAGGGATAGAATAATATTAACAACATTATAAATTTTATATACAATATTTTCAATATAATTTTTAGCATTCATCTTATGTGTTTTCTATACAAGATATAAAAATATATCAAATTTTACGTATAAAAACTATATTTTTCAAAATTTAGATTTTCATCCTTTTAATTGTGCACTTGTTTTAAATATAGCTTTTGACATGCTTATAAAATATATTTGATAAAATAAACTTATTATGCCAAATAATAATATCAAAATTTACTTTTGTTTAATTTTTGTATTTTTCTGATTAGTTTCAAAGTTTGATGAATGGTGAAAAATATTGGATTTTAATTGAAAATGGTTTTTTCATATGAATAATTTTTAGTGTTAAATTATATTTTTATTTATTTTAAAGTGTTATGAGAATAATTTTATATCATTTAATCCAATTTAGTTTGTTAGAATCAGTTTAACATTGACTTTGTATATAAAAATATTTCAATCTTTTGAACGTTTTCACTTTAAAAACTCATTTTCTCATTCCGTCGGTGGAATTTATTTTAAATTAATTTTATCAAATTATATTTTTTGAATTTTGAAAAATGGATTCCATATATGGAATCATAACTTCCAAAATTAAGTAAATAGTTCCCTTTTACTTTTGGAGAATATTAATAGTAACTTTAGTTTCTTTTAATTACCACGGTTGAGGATAAATCGTGTAATTAAGGGTAAAAATATTATTATAATTATTATAAAATTACCCTAGAACTATTAATAATTTTATTTTATGAGTGAGTTCTAACCAAAATAATATTTGAGCCGATTTTATGGCCTCTTGAAGCCACTTGGATGACTTTAATCCTTTTACAATATTTTATTTTAAGGAAAGTCAAATATTTCATACTCATATTTTTAATAAATATTATTTTTTAATATGTAGTTATTCAGAAAATATATTTGACTATAAATAGTAATTTGAAAGATAAAATATTTATCTTCATCATGATAATTTATTTTTAATTTTTATAAAATAAATAACTAAATTAAAATCTTTCGCAATATTGATGTAATGATTATTTAATTAATGGACATATCAAATAAATGTTATTAAAAATACTAAAATAAATATAATTTTACATAATTAATGTCATATATGAATTTTATAGATAAATTTTACATGTTAGTGATGTTTTAATATAGTTGGTTTGAAGATATCATGTTTTTAATATATTTTTATAAAGTTAAATATTAAATAGTATCTAAATTAATATTAATGATATTTTAAAATAAATAATAATTTATTAAATTATATGCAATTAAAAAAATATAAAATTATACAAAATTATTATTATAAGGTTTGAAATGTTATCAATGGTTCATTTATGGTTTTTTTGAAAGTTTATAGTAACTATATTAACCCTTAAGGAGTAAAAACACATGTTGTCACACTAAGAGTTAAAGGGATTAAAAAAGGGTTAAAACCAAAAGATAAGGGTAAGAATGTGACCTATACTTGTCTGTAAATTATAGTATGAATAGTATTATACCCTTATCATATTAATATTTAATCAAATTTTTTAATGGATACTTTTCCTTAAAATAACATATATATTATTTTAATCAAAGATAGTTACAAAATGTCACTCTCTTTGTATTTAATATCATTTATGTGTCCACATAGTGAAAAAATAAATATATGAATGAAAATAAATGTCTATTTTAATTTTAATGAAATTATTTTCCTTATATAAATTTATTTTTAATTTTTATAAATTATATAATTGCCTTAAATGCTTCTACAATGCTAATAGAAAAATAAAATAATTGATTTTTAAAGTATTACTTTTGATATATTTGGGATGATTTAATGTGAATAATTAATTTTCTTTATCTTTAGGATATATTAGAGATGTTTTAAATCATTATATTATAATTACCACTTTTTATTTATGTATTTAAGGTCAAACTAAATATATGGTAGAAAATTTGAAAATAATGATATTTTATTCAATTGATATTTTATTAAATTATTTAAAAATCCTAAAAAAATTAAATAATTAAAAAGGGGGTAATATATTGTCTAAAATTTCTTCTCGTATTCATTTATAGTTCATTTAGAAGTCTTTGGCTCCAGAATATCCTTATTATATTTAAATATTTTGAGGATTTTTGAAAGTGCCCCAAACCTGAATTATAAATGGTTATCTCATCCCTCACTTCCTCACACCGATTTCAGCCGCATATCATGACCAAACCCTTACAATTTGTTATGGTCTTTCCAAATTACCTACCCTAAACCACTTAAGAAGAGATTAATGGAATTCTATCAAATAAGAGGTAATCATCTTTATCGACTCTGTCAATTTTGTTTCTTCTTACACTTCCTCTTCATATGTTTTTTCCATGATAAAGTAATAAATACAGTATAATATATATTCTAAGATGTTATTATGATTATGGGACAACCATATTTCACCTTTTATCCATCCTATGAAAAATAAAAGCAATGTGCGTGCATGTGTATGGCTTACAGTCTCCACGATGTGGTATACTTTTTTTTCATCACCACTTTACTTGAATGGGTATAATGACCGAAATAATGGATATATATAATAAATATAAAATTATATTGATTTTTTAAAAATTAAAATACCATACACTTACTCACCCACTCATCATTAAGTTAATGATATCGTTGCTCGTGTGTACGTACGACCTACCGACATCATGACGCAATGTGATTCATTTTCCATGTTCACCATTAAATAATCATTCTAATAATGTATATAATGAATAAATATGATATATATGACCATATTATCATTCAATATATGACATAAATATATCCTCTACACAATTACTCAGACTTACATGACTAATTATTCATAGCAAAATGAAGAAGTTAACACCCAAAACAAGGGAAATAATGAAATATTATTAACAAGAAGGTGATAAAATGATATAATATAATCATATAAGATATCATAAATATGAAAATGGTTCTAGTATAAATTAATAACACAATTTAAACCATTATAAAAGAGTTTATAGAATATAAAACCAAAAGGAAGTGTGAGGTAAGGGTTTCTCGTCTCACTTTTACTTTTGTGAGATACATGAATTATTCACATATTATTTAATGTGTATGGTTTATATACTTCCCTTTGATATATAATATCATTAATCTCATTATTTTAATGGTATTAAATGTTTTATTTGATAATTATTGCTTTTATGGGGCATAGGATTCTACTCATTACATGTGGTAAGGGATTTTCATCTCTCTTTTATTTCTATGAGATATTCTTTATTGACCACTTATTTATTTTGTGTGGTATACCACACCTTTCATATATAATATCATAAATATATTTATATTTAGGTTAGTTAATGTTTCATTTGATAAATATTTTCTTTTATGGGGTTTATGATTCAAATATTTCAAAGTGGTATGGGACACTTTGATTTAAAAATATCTTTTTAAATCAACTATTCAATATTTGAGGAATGCTCGGGACATGAAATAACGGGTGCAGAACATATATATAAAATCCCCTTGATGAATCCACTATAAAAAATGACTTATACCAACAAAAAAATAGTGACAAATAAAACATCTTCTGGGTGAAACAAGTAATTCTAACAGATATAATGTTTTTCTGATATTATTTGTAATTACCAACACTTTCTTTTCCAATAAATGAATATGTAAATATTAATTGTTTAATACTAAAAAATATTTTACTCATAGTTATATTTGTTACTTTATCATGCTTATACGATCATTTTTTGCCAAAAAATCAATTTTTTATAATCATTTGTGGAATTTTGTATTTCTCATAATATTATCTTCTTAATAATTATTAAAAGGATAAATATAATTAAATAAATATTAAATAACCCAAGGCCCCCAAATTAGACCTCACACCCCGAGTTTTTTAATCAGATAACCCACATACCTATTCGTCATCTTCAACTATTACAAAAACCAAATTCAGGCCCTGTTATTTTTAGGTCATCGTTCATCACCCCTCATTATGTCACGACCTATTTTATGTCGCACCATTCATTAACAGGTATTTTTCCCTTCATCAGCCACCCATTTAGTTCGCTTATGTCATTCCTTCTCCATCTTTAGTGTATGTCATTTCATTTTGTAGGAAATATTTTTTTCTAAAATAATTTTATTCCACTGGGCTCAAAATATTGATGAAACAAGTGAAAAATTTAATTTTGGGTCAAAAATAAATGAATTAGGTTGTGAATAACATGTTGGAGGAAAAAAATGTAAAATTTCTATCATTGTTTCCCAATTTTTGGCTATTAATTTTGATTGAATGCCACTATTTCACATTTCATCTTTCATATATTAAATCATTATCCGAATCATCATAAAATTGATGAACCACTTATAAAAAGTAGTTATCAAGGAGTTAATTTAATCTAGTTATTGCTAATACACTGGTCACATTGAAAAGAACACAACTATTTAAACTTCAAAGTTACTTGACACACTTCGCCTTTGATTTTAAACAAGGGAAAGGGGAAATGATGATATATGGGTTCGTTTTTTAAATAAATATTGACCAAACGCCATTACAAGTCTCATTCTAGGTACAAGTTTCATTTTAAATAAACTAAAATGTTTTTATTTTATGGATTGTAGTAAAATATACAATCCACATAAAAATTTTACACCTTAAATTAGTGTATATTTAATGTTTTACATATTAATACACCCCAAATCATCTATTTAGAAGGATATTCATTCTTCCTTTTATGAATAATGTTTTTCCATTTTGTGTTTGGATATATATTTTTTGATTTGGTGTGTAGAATGTGTCAATGTTGTGTTTTTTATTGACTAATGAATGATTCTCATTATATATGGTTTTTTAATTCATTATATTTGTTTTATTACATTAATCAACTATTGTTCCATTGAATTTGATATTGAGCGTATACACTTCTAGGAGTTTTTGCAATTTATGGCTTATGGTAAAATATTTAATTAGATGAACTATGAACAAAAGTTGATATGTATATTGAATTTCATTTATATTTTGAACAACACAATTATATTTTTATGTGATTATATATTAGGAGTGTTTCATGTTCATAAATTATAGTTTATTTTTTATTTAAAATTAACTATTTTTTGTGCTATTTATAAGTCTGTTTATTTTTTAATATGTGGTCAATATTTTCTTTTTAAATTGTTAACTATTAGTTTTAGTTCCCAAGTTAATTAAATTTATCACATGAATTTTTATTTATTACAGAAAAATGTTATGTTATGGAATTTTCATCATCATATTAATGGAGTACTTCTTGGAATTTGTGTGTTGAATTTGGAAGTAATTTTGGACTTCTCATTAGGGTGTTCTTAAACAAAGAACATGTGATTCATTTCATTGTTTTTTATATTAATTTTTATTTATGTTTGTTTGATGAGTGTTCTATTATTGTAGATACAAATAATCACTTACAAACATATTCGATCAAGTGAACAGATAGTGTAACACCCCAGGTAAATAAAGGATATGACATTTTCACATTTATCCATATTTGTGAATAAAATATTGAAATTACTTTAAAGGGGATGATATGCTCGATGGCGTACCCAATACGCAAAAACGAGTTTCTTGGGAATCTTACGTTGCACTCTAATAATAAAATAATATTATTTTAAATGGTAGTTAACGCCTAGCCGTTGTAATGGAAGGAATGAACAGAACTAACTACAAAATGATTATATATGTTTGTAAAATATTTTTACTCTTTACAATAAATGTTGGAGGATTAAAAATGTGAATGAATCCAATTTTAAGCGTAAACATCCTAATATTCTTTAAAAGGGTCGATTAACCGCCTTTTGATGGCGAACCTCTTTTAAATCCACTTTTTGACAATTTTATGTGTTATATTTGACTAAATAAAATTATTCTTTAGAATCGGGACATCAAAATTTACTTTGTGTAAATTTTTTGTATTTTTCCGAAAAAGTTCAATTTTTAATGAATAGTGAAAAATGTTGTATTTTAATTCAAAACCTCTTTTTAATATAATTTATTTATATGATTAGATTATATTTTGAATTTGTTTTAAAGTGAAATTAGAATATATTTTTACCATTTAATCCAATAGTGGTCATTGGAATTAATTTCACTTTGAAATCAGACTTAAACTAGTGTCAATCTTTTGATACATTTTGTTTCAAAAAAACACGCTATTTGTTTTGACAGCGGGAATTAATTATTAAATTAATTAATACAACTTATATGTTTTGAATTTTTTAAAATAGATATCATTTTTGAATTTGGAATATCAAATATAGCTTAGGGTGAACTTTTGGTAATTTTCTGAAAAACTTCAATTTTTGATGAATAGTAAAACCACTAAGTGGTACTTATAAAAACTGATTTTCTGTTTAAATGAAATTTTTCCATATTTTTATTTTGAATTTCAAAAATCCTACATACATGGTTGTCATTAAGAAGTAAAATTTGGTTCAATGGGATTAAAATAATTTTTTGGTGAATAGTAACTTATTAAGTTTTGAATCGCGATTAGAGGTAATTAGTGTAGTTTAAGGTAAAAATAATGTTTTAATAATATGAGATGAGCTTGAAACAAGTCCTGCCCTCATTGGATGTGTCATGGCCGACTAAGAAAATCCATGGTTCAACTTGGGGACCCCATGGAGCCACTTTGGTTGGGAAATGACATAAATAACTTTTTATTTAATGTTAAAGTAAAAATGACACAAACATGAAATGTTTTACTAAAACAATTTTTACATGGGGTTATACAAGTCAGATGTTTTACTATAAATATTAATTGGAAATCTAAAACGATTTCCTACATAATAGTGGTTTTTTATAATTTTTTTACATTAAATAAATTAAATTATTTTTGACATCATGATGATGCAGTGATGACCTCATTATTTAACGATTTAAATAAAATGGAAAGATAGTGTAAAATCTAAGACCTAAACATGTCCAAAACCTATTGTATGGGTTTATTTCGAACCCTTATCACCTTATCCTCGAAACACATTAATGTTGGACCATTAAAATCCGAAACTCATTCTAAAATAATGTAACATTTCTTTACTTTCCAAGAGTGCCCCTCCTCTCCTCTTATAAAAGGCCCCCACCTCTACCTCTTTACCCACACTTCCAAAGCCTTTCTCTCGGCCAACACCTGCCCATTTTGTCTCTAAAAATACCTCTATAACTCCTTGAAGCCTCACTTTGGGCAGAAGTCTTCCCAAGGAAGCCTTTGAGCTCAAACCAAAGAGAGTTACCCGATTTTAAGGTAATGTCTTCACTTGAGTCCTTTTGTTTTATTTTGCTTCTCCAACCCCCTAAACTCTTTTTATTCATTTCTTTTGTAACAACTCCTGTATCTTCCATATACTAGGATGTTTTTATAAGAATTATTAGAGCTACACTTACACACACCTTCGTCTAATGGTTAAAGAACATACTGTTTCTGTGGTTGGCGATTTCCTGCCTCACGAAACGATGATTGTTCAATATTCTTTTAACACCTTTAAAGGTAGCCATTATGATGTCATTGTATTTTATATATGATATATATGGTATTTATTTTTATTATATACTTCTGTATTTTATATTTAAACCATACCATTATTCATTTCATGTTGTGTAAATGCGATAATTTCATATGAGGAAGTGTGGACTACCGCCCCCGCAAGTGATGTGACTCGTACATGCAATACATGGAATGTATAAAGAATGAAATTAATGAACATATGTGACCTATATAACATATATATTATACTGTAATTATAATATATATATCATTTATTTTTAATTCCATTAATATGACAAAGAAAAAAATGAAAGTAGCGTTCATGCGTACGTACGGCCTACCATCTCCATGAACGGTGCTTTTCGTTTTTATCTCCAAATGATATGGAATAGTATAAAATGAATATGTACTGGATATATATGATATTTTAATCATTAATACTATTATAGAAATTATTTACTTATAACTACATGGGCAATCATTTTTCAAACAAGTTCATTTTTGACTCATGTACCAAACATCGGCAAAAACGTCTGATATGAACTAACATTATTAAACAATTATTATAACATTATAATATGTGATATGAACTGAATAATAATCTCTAAAGGTGGTCCTTATGCAATTATAAGTTGACAAAAGTTTATTATTTAGTAATATAAAGAAACGAACAAGACAAGTCGGACTTGAGGTAAGGGATCTTACTCCTCTCTTTCTTTTTAAGTACACTCTTTTACATCATTCCTTTTAAAGATCATATTTCTTATTATTGGGATGATATTTTATATTAATATTACTTTAATTTTTATTTTCATATGATTAGAGACCCTATTCTCTCTCATCAATCCATTTTGGAAGTTTTGAGTGGCGCTGTTAGGCTGCCGAATTTTCGTAAGAGATCTAACCTCTCTCTTTCTTTTTAAGTACTCTTCTTTATGTCACTTCTTTTAAGATCCTCTTTGTTATGTTGGGGGATTTTATTTTATATTAATTTTTCTGTACATTTTATGTTAATATTATGAGATACCCTATTTGATCTCATCAATCCATTTTTGGAAGTTTTAAGTGGCGCTGTTAGGCTGCCGAGTTTTCGTAAGGGATTTTTCATCTCACTTTTATTCCCGTGAGATTTATGCTACATTTGCCACAATTTCCTTTGAGTGGTGTATGTACTGCCCATTATTATACACTTCATGTAGTATAATTTCATTTATGGGTATTCACATCTTCATTGTATGACCCTTCTTCCATGGGGTGTACGTTTCGAAAGTTACCCAACTCGGTAAGGGGACCTTTCACCCTCCTCTTTTTAAAAGAATTATTTTGTTATGTCTTTTAATTCACATACTATTATGTTGGGATATGTTCTTTTATATCCTTATTGATGTAAATTTTATGTCCAAGTGATGATATGCCCTTTCTATCTCTCATAAACTCATTTTCTGAATTTTGAAGTGATGTCGTTAGGCTGTCAAATTTTTGCAAGGGAACTTCTTAACCCAATTTTGATTCTTTGGGATAAGCTTATAATCCTTGAATATGTCATTATATGAATATGTGTGAATAACCTCTGATTTTTTTACACTTAATATCCACTTATATTTGGTGTATTATTTTTTCACACATAATTATGTAATTGATTTATCCTTAATCCAAGGATACCGTCTTTGTATGGGAATTCGTCTCAATCTCCTTTCATTGAGGAATATTTTGTTTTATACACAAGCTTCTTTTATACGGTGTATAAACCCATTTGACTTTTACATTTATCTAAAAGGAATATTTTTTATACAAATTGTTTTACTAAACGACAAAAGGGAATTTTTTTGTCGTACGTATGCGGCGACAACGACTTCTACGCCGCCATGACCATTATTTGAGTTTCGGCTTCCTCTACAAGCCATACATTCTTTTTAAAAGAAAAATAAATACCATGTTTTACTTTTCTTTTATTTTGGTATTGAAAATGGTTTTCATAATGTTTTTATATCAATGTGTTGTATTGATATATTGTGATTTAAAGGTGGAAATGTTATGTTTCCTATATGCATGTTTTATGTGAAATGATTATGTTGAGGTTCTTGGGAATTATTATGAAGACGGGTGGTTTCGTGATAAACTAAGGTCGGGTGAGCCCGATATAGCTCTCCAATGCATTGGGTAACGCGAAGGAGTGAAACGTTAAGGTTTCTCCGAAGAGATTTAGGGAATATACTGTGGTGGGTATTCCAAACGTAACCAAGAGGGTTACTCCCTACGTAAGAATGTTATTAATGCCTCAAGTTACCTTTATGTCCTATGATTTCTATGTTTTATTCATGATTTGATGAGGTATGTTAAAGTTCCTATGTTTTATGGGTAAATTTTGATTTCATTCTTATGTATATATGAACTCATGTTTCCTTTCCATATTTTTATAACCCTTACTGGGCTTTTTATGCTCATCCCATGTTTTTGAAATGTTTTTCACAGGTAAAGGGAAGGTTACATGATATGATTATAGTGTCAAGGAAGTGTCATGAAATGATCCATGTTTTATTTTAAATATGTTTTCGTTGATGGAAAAAACAAATACTATCTTTTATGTAACCACTTTGTTTAAATGTGGAATGTAATGGAAGTTTATGATCTAATTCTCTAAAACTCTAAACCTGAAAAGATCCTCAATGTGTAATCTTGTATTAACTCAAGATTAAGTAAGGTTTAAGTCTGGGGAGTTATAGTTGGTATCATAGGTCGGTTTATATAACTTTAGAGGTTAGGGTACTCTTTAAGCATAAGTGACATTACCATAATGGTTAGGATTTCAGAAAGAGTCCTAGTTTTAGGTAAAGTGAATGAGTAAGTATATCTTAGTGTTTATCTTCCTCATTAGTACATGATGGTTTTGTTGATATACTCACACTGACATTTCTGTTTTTAGTGAATGGATGGATCTAGCAGGCACCAAATTGGCAATAGGTTTGAAGGAAATTGTGGTGGTTCTCTGATTAAGAGACTGGATGAAATGGGGGATTCAATGAGGAAACTCGTGGTTGTTCTAAACCAACTATCAAGGAGTCATGATCAACCACTTGAACCTTGGTATGTTCTTTAATTCATCATGTATGATATTACCAGTCGATGTGGAAGTTCAGGTAATAATTATAAAGGTAACCATTAGTGTTTATATGATCCTTACTTTTGAGGTAATTATGGGTAATTATATGTTATGATGGAAAATGAAAGGCATGAGATAAACTTGAGGTTAAAATATGTTATGATTATTTTTGAAGATTTTATCTCATTTTGGGGAATGTTTTAAGAATTATATAGTTTTGGAAAAAGGACAATACGCAGACCGTGTGACAACCCGTCGCGTCGGACAAAGCTGCGGGAATTGAACCCACAACCAAAGTGCGACTGGTATTTATCACTTACCAATGGACTACGTGAAGTCCCTGTTTATTTTGACTAATTCTTTTTAGTTAGATGATTTTAGGAATCAAGAGTAAGTTTATTTTGGGTTATCTATGGAAATGATTAACCTATCATGGAGGATATGTGATTAGGTTAATTACTTTTCAATATGAGAATTTAAGAGAAACTGATGTTATTTGGAGATAAAAGTTAATTTGTAACTTGGAAGACTATGTGATTAAATCCTTAGAATATTTGGGTTTCAATCTTAGTTTGGTTTACTTTGATGAATTTTATGGACAATTGTTTATCGAATGGTCTTCATTGAACTTTGTGTTTTTTGGACAAATTTTGGAGATTAAGAATAGATTTTTTTTTTATAAAGTATTATACTTTTGTGGATTATCTGACCTCATACTAACCTTTTTGGTTTTGGTTAAAGTCTAAATACATGTGAAGTATATAGTTCTCTTTTGTGGATTAGGTCTATAGAAGTTTATTATAGTACTCTTAATGTGAACAAGTCTTCCTAAATACTCGTCTTTTAGAGAAAATATGAGTTTGTGTAAGGAATCTAATAAAATTTGAAAGTCAACATGATAAGTGATTATGTTTCATTATGAATTAATTCCTCAATAAAAAGTAACTTAAAACAAAAAATTTGGCTATTAACTTTTCCTACTGGGGAATCGAATACCGTTTAACCCATCACAAGTTTGTGATTTTCTTGTGGTTAACTTTCTCCTAAACATGTTTTCTATCACTCTCCATCAGAACATGACCCTTTGTTTTCTCCTCCATATCCATATTTTCCTACATGGAATCCTAGTATGGGTTAACTCGGGTGACCTTTGTACTTATCTTTCTTTATTTTAAAGTGATTGTTTTACCGACTCTTGTTCCGATGTGGGACTTTCAAAGATGTTTCCAAGGCCAGTTTTAAAATTGTGAGGACAAAATTCCCAAAAGGGGGGAAGGATGTAACACCCCAGGTAAATAAAGGATATGTCATTTTCACATTTATCCATATATGTGAATAAAATATTAATATTACTTTAACGGGGATTCTATGCTCGATGGCGTACCCAATACGCAACAACGAGTTTCTTGGGAATCTTACGTTGCACTCTAATAATAAAATAATATTATTTTAAATGGTAGTTAATGCCTAGCCGTTGTAATGGAAGGAATGAACAGAACTAACTACAAAATGATTATATATGTTTGTCAAATATTTTTACTCTTTACAATAAATTTTGGAGGATTAAAAATGCGAATGAATCCAATTTTAAGCGTAAACACTCTAATATTCTTTAAAAGGGTCGATTAACCGCCTTTTGATGGAGAATCTCTTTTAAATCCACTTTTTGAAAATTTTATGTGTTATATTTGACTAAAAAAAATTCTTCTTTAGAATCGAGACATCAAAATTTACTTTGTGTAAATTTTTGGTATTTTTCCGAAAAAGTTCAATTTTTAATGAACAGTGAAAAATGTTGTATTTTAATTCAAAACCTCTTTTTAATCTAATTTATTTATATGATTATATTATCTTTTGAATTGGTTTTAAAGTGAAATTAGAATATATTTTTACCATTTAATCCAATAGTGGTCATTGGAATTAATTTCACTTTGAAATCAGACTTAAACTAGTGTCAATCTTTTGATACATTTTGTTTCATAAAAACACGCTATTTGTTTTGACAGTGGGAATTAATTATTAAATTAATTAATGCAACTTATATGTTTTGAATTTTGTAAAATAGACATCATTTTTGAATTCTTAATATCAAATATAGCTTAGGGTGAATTTTTGGTAATTTTCTGAAAAACTTCAATTTTTGATGAATAGTGAAACCACTAAGTGGTACTTATAAAAACTGATTTTCCGTTTAAATGAAATTTTTCCATCTTTGTGTTTTGAATTTAAAAAATCCAACATACATGGTTTTCATTAAGAATTAAAATGTGGTTCAATGGGATTAAAATAATTTTTTGGTGAATAGTAACTTATTAAGTTTTTAATCGCGATTAGAGGTAATTAGTGTAGTTTAAGGTAAAAATAATGTTTTAATAATATGAGATGAGCTTGACAGATGTCCTACCCTCATTGGATGTGTCATGTCCGACCAATAAAATCCATGGGTCAACTTGGGGACCCCATGGAGCCACTTTGGTTGGGAAATGACATAAATAACTTTTTATTTAATGTTAAAGTAAAAATGACACAAACATGAAATGTTTTACTAAAACAACTTTTACATGGGGTTATAAAAGTCAGATTTTTTACTATAAATATTCATTGGAAATCTAAAAGGATTTACTACATCATAGTGTTTTTTTATAATTTTTATACATTAAATAAATTAAATTATTTATGACATCATGATGATGCAGTGATGACCTCATTAATAACGATTTAAATAAAATGGAAAGATAATGTAAAATCTAAGACCTACACATGTCCAAAACCTATTGGATGGGTGGATTTCGAGCCCTTATCACCTTATCCTCGAAACACATCAATTTAGGACCATTAAAATCCGAAACTCATTCTAAAATAAAGTAACATTTCTTTACTTTCCAAGAGTGCCCCTCCTCTCCTCTTATAAAAGGCTCCCACATCTACCTCTTTACCCACACTTTCAAAGCCTTTGGCTCGTCCAAAACCTGCCCATTTTGTCTCTACATATCCCTCTATAACTCCTTGAAGCCTCACTTTGAGAAGAAGTCTTCCCAAGGAAGCCTTTGATCTCAAACCAAAGGGAGTTACCCGATTTTAAGGTAATGTCTTCACTTGAGTCCTTTTGTTTTATTTTGCTTCTCCAACCCCCTAAACTCTTTTTATTCATTTCTTTTGTAACAACTACAGTATCTTAAATATACTAGGATGTTTTTATAATAAGTATTAGAGCTACACTTACACACACCTTCGTCTAATGGTTAAAGAACATATTGTTTCTGTGGTTGGCGATTTTCTGCCTCACGAAACGATGATTGTTCAATATTCTTTTAACACCTTTAAAGGTGGCCATTATGATGTCACTGTATTTTATATATGATATATATGGTATTTATGTTTATTATATGCTTTTTTATTTTATATTTAAACCATACCTTTATTCTTTTCATGTTGTGTAAATGCGATAATTTCATATGAGGAAGTGTGGACTACCGCCCCCTCAAGTGATGTGACTCGTACATGAAATACATGGAATGTATAAAGAATGATATTAATGAACATATGTGACCTATATAACAAATATATTATACTGTAATTATAATATATATATATATCATTTATTTTTTATTCCATTAATATGAAAAGAAAAAAATGAAAGTAGCGTTCATGCATAAGTACGGCCTACCGTCTCCATGAATGGTGCTTTTCGTTTTTTATCTCCAAATGATATGGAATTTTATAAAATTAATATGTACTGGATATATATGATATTTTAATCATTAATACTATTCTGGAAATTATTTACTTATAACTACATGGGAAATCATTTTTCAAATAAGTTCATTTTTGACTCATGTACCAAACATCGGCAAAAACGTCTGATATGAACTAACATTATTAAACAATTATTATAACATTATAATATGTGGTATGAACTGAATAATAATCTATAAAGGTGGTCCTTAGGAAATTATAAGTTGACAAAAGTTTATTATTCAAGAATATAAAGAAATGAACAAAACAAGTCGGACTTGAGGTAAGGGATCATACTCCTCTCTTTCTTTTTAAGTACACTCTTTTACGTCATTCCTTTTAAAGCTTATCTTTCTTGTTATTGGGATGTTATTTTATATTAGTCTTACTGTAATTTTTATGTTCATATGATGAGAGACCCTATTCTCTCTCATCAATCCATTTTGGAAGTTTTGAGTGGCGTCGTTAGGCTGTCGAATTTTCGTAAGAGATCTAACCTCTCTCTTTCTTTTTAAGTACTCTTCTTTATGTCACTTCTTTTAAGATCCTCTTTATTATGTTGGGGGATTTTATTTTATATTCCTTTTTCTGTAAATTTTATTCTAATATGATGAGAGACCCTATTTGATCTCATCAATCCATTTTTGGAAGTTTTAAGTGGCGTCGTTAGGCTGCCAAGTTTTCGTAAAGGATTTTTCATCTCACTTTTATTCACGTGAGATTTATGCTACATTTGCCACAATTTCCTTTGAGTGGTGTATGTACTGACCATTATTATACACTTCATGTAGTATAATTTCATTTATGGGTATTCACATCTTTATTGTATGACCCTTCTTCCATGGGGTGTATGTTTCGAAAGTTACCCAACTCAGTAAGGGGACCTTTCACCCTCCTCTTTTTAAAAGACTTCTTTTGTTATGTCTTTTAATTCACATACTATTATGTTGGGATATGTTATTTTATATCCTTATTGATGTAAATTTTATTTACAAGTGATGATATGCCCTTTCTATCTCTCATCAACTCATTTTCTGAATTTTGAAGTGATGTCGTTAGGCTGTCAAATTTTTGCAAGGGAACTTCTTAACCTGATTTTGATTCTTTGGGATAAGCTTGTAATCCTTGAATATGTCGTTCTATTAATATGTGTGAATAACCTCTAATTGTTTTACACTTAATATCCACTTATATTTGGTGTATTATTTTGTCACACATAATTATGTAATTGATTTATCCTTAATCCAAGGATACCGTCTTTGTATGGGACTTCGTCTCAATCTACTTTCATTGAGGCATATTTTGTTTTATACACAACCTTATTTTATACGGTGTATAAACCCCTTTTAATTTTACTTTTATCTAAAATGAATCTTATTTATACAAAGCGTTTTACTAAATGACAAAAGGGAATGTTTTTGTCGTACGTATGCGGCGACAATGACTTCTCCGCCGTCGTGACCATTATTTGAGTTTTGGCTTCCTCTACAAGCCATACATTCTTTTTAAAAGAAAAATAAATACCATGTTTTACTTTTTTTTGTTTTGGTATTGAAAATGGTTTTCATAATGTTTTTATATCAATGTGTTGTATTTATATCTTGTGATTTAAAGGTGGAAATGTTATGTTTCCTATATGCATATTTTATGTGATACGATTATGTTGAGGTTCTTGGGCATTATTATGAATACGGGTGGTTCCGTGATAAACTAAGGGCGAGTGAGCCTGATATAGCTCTCCAATGTATTGGGTAATGCAAAGGAGTGAAACGTTAAGGTTTCTCGGAAGAGATTTAGGGAATATACTGTGGTGGGTATTCCAAACGTAACCAAGAGGGTTACTCCCTATGTAAGAATGTTATGAATGCCTCAAGTTACCTTTATGTATTATGATTTCTATGTTTTATTCATGATTTGATGAGGTATGTTAAAGTTCCTATGTTTTATGGGTAAATTATGATTTCATTCTTATGTATATATGAACTCATGTTTCCTTTCCATATTTTTATAACCCTTACTAAGATTTTTATGGTCATCCCAAGTTTTTGAAATTTTTTTCATAGGTCAAGTGAAGGGTACTTGATATGATTATAGTGTCAAGGAAGTGTCAAGAAAGGATCCATGTTTTATTTTAAATATGTTTCCGTTGATGGAAAAAATTAATACTATCTTTTATGTAACCGCTTTGTTTAAATGTGCAATGTAATGCAAGTTTATGATCTAATTCTCTAAAACTCTAAACCTGAAAAGATCAACAATGTGTAATCTTGTATTAACTCAAGATTAAGTAAGGTTTAAGGCTGTGGCCTTATAGATAGACTCTTCTAAATTGTATCATCTTATCCCCCATCCTCATTAGTCTCAATCCACCTTCATTTGTGTAATATTAATTCATTTTTCCTTTTTAATGTAAATTATATTGTCAAATTTTTAATAGGATTCCAAATTATGTATAATATATTGTTTCAATATGAAATTTATATTCAATATTCATTAAATTTATCACCTTTTGAAATTTATAATCAATTTTCATTCAGTTACAACGTATGTAATGTATAGGGTTTATACATGGGAATTTATGGATCAATGAGATACCTTTACCCATCCATTGGTATCTACATTATTTATTAATTCTATGCATATTAGACTATCTACTTTTTTATAATCTTTTCAAATTTTTATTCTTTATGGTAACATTAATATATTTTATTCTTGTTATTTTGATTTTTCACTCAAAATTCATGTAACACCCCAAGATTTAATGAGATATATTCTTTTTAATTTCTTTGATATCTTTTGTTGTACCAACACCAAGATTATCTTGGCTATATGCAACACCTTATTACCTTTCATTATATGCAACACAATTCTTGGCTCACGTTACACACAATTTCAAGTTCATTTGATAGAAGTTATTCTATGCAATGTTGAGTATATATATATATATATATTCAATGTATAAATTAAATATGGTTGGATTTTTCTATACACAACAACAAAGGAAACTTCCACTATAAGCAACACTGTCGTGCCTTGTATTACATGCAAGAGTGACCTTCCTCGATAGCTTGTGTTGTACGCAATACCGAGTTTCACTAAACAATGATATATTATTATAATATTGTTATGAAGTAGACGTTATGGATAGTATTAACCTAATTTTTAATTTTATAACATTATCATTCATCTTACACATTTTCTAGATCATGGTATGAGAATAAAATCAATTTTTGGATAAAAGAGCTATTTTTCAAAAAAATGCATTTTTTCCGCCTTTTGATGGCACACCCATTTAAAATCTTTTTTTTGACATGTTTATAAGTTAAATTTGACAAAATAAACTTATTATTTTCAATCAGGATATAAAAATTTACTTTGGAGAAATATTTGATATTTTTCTGATAACATTCATATTTTGATGAATAGTGAAAATAATATAAATTTGAATTGAAAACAACTTTTTTCATCAAAATAATTGATATGGTTAAAATATATTATTGAATGGTTTTAAAGTTTAACTAGAATATATTTTTACCATTTAATATAATTTATGTCATTATCATTAATTTTACATTAAATTCATAGGTAAAAACTTTTCAATCTTTTGCAATGTTTTAAACAAAAAACCCGTTTTTTCGACAACGAGATTAATTTTAAATTAATAACTACAAATTCTATGTTTTGAATTTTAAAAAATGGATTCCATATTTGGAATCATTAGGTTAAAATTATATTAATAGGATTATTTTTATTTTTGGGCATTATGAAGAGTAACTACGGTAAATTTTATTTACCACAGTTAAAGGTAAATCAGGTAATTAAGGGTAAAAATAATATTATAAAATTACCCTAACATTTGTCTTAATATAATTGGATCATTATATTTCTATCTAAACATACTTGGGTTGAAATTGAATCTATTGTAACCCACATGGATGTGATTAAGAACTTTAATCTATTTTATTTAGAGGAAAGTGAAATGTGTCTTACTCAAACTTTAATAATTAAATTATTTTTAATATAAGGTTATACATAATATAAATTCAATTATAAATACTCATTTGAAAGATAAAATGTTTTTATTAATTATGGTAATTTATTTGTAATTTTTATGTAATATTTAATTACCTTAATATCTTATACATTAATGATCCAAAAATTATTTATTTAGTGAAAAATCAATAATATAGTTTTTATTAAAATAATAATACCCATTAAAAGTCCCAAACACTTGACCAAAACTTTTTGGTCGAGTATATCCACACCATAATAATCCAAGTGGCGACTTTTGGACTATTTGGATCCTTATAAAACAGATTTTGACATTTATATTATTTTATTTTAAATGATGTCAAAGTTGTCACCTTCATAATTTAATAAACATAACATTTTAAAAGTTGACAGTTTTAGAAGATAAATTCAACTAAAAGTATTATTATGAAATATATTAGATTTATCTATATCATAGTATTTTATTTTTAATTTTTATGCAATAAATATGTATATTAAATAATTTTTAAAAAATGTTGTAGTAATTATTTTATTAAGATAAATATCAAATAAATGGATTTAAAAATATTAAAATAAATATTATATGAACTAATTAATGTTCTCCACTAATGTTTTAGTCAAATATGATATGTTATGAAATTATCAAATATTTTGGTTTGAATATATCTTTTGTGTGGATTTTATTAAAATTCAAATAATTGAATAGTGTCAAAATTAACACTATTGATATTTTCTAAAAATAACAAATTATTAAATTATTTAAAAAACAAAAAAAAAATTAAGAAATTGAAAATTTTAAATTATATGGTTGACAATGTTATAAATTATCCAATTATGGAAAATTCACAACATATAAGTAAGTATTTATAACAATTTAAAATTTAGAATATTATTACCACAAATAAAATTTAATATATTAAATAAGGAAAAATCAAAATAATAAGGTTTAAAATAAATTCCAAAAATGTTTAAATTTTATTGGTTGATTATATTACAACCCTATCTCATATCATCTTCGATGTTGAGTTATTTTGGAGTTTTTTAGCTGGGGATAGATTTTATTATAAATTAATATTTTTGAAGTTTCCAAAAGTGCCCCTCCCCTCTCTTATAAAAGGGAACCTCCTCTCTCTTCTCTTCACTCCATTTTGAGCTTTCAAACTCGGCCAGACCCTGCCCTTTTCCATTATCAACTTCCCTAGCAATATACTAGAGGTCCCGGTCTTCTTCAAAGACAAACTTTAGTGCTGTAAGAGGAGGTTTAGAAGAGGCACATCGAAGAAGAGATTTTGGGATACGTACAAATCATATCAGACCTAAGGTAAGGGATAATTATTCCAATATCATTATTGTCACACCCCGACCGCGGATGTCCGTAATTGTTCTCCTTTCTTGGTCCCGATTTAAATTTTTCGGAGTTTAATTGCGATTGGTGGTTTCGCGCCGGTGCGCGGTCACCGCATCGTTAGCGGTGACCGTGCGTTCAGCCCGGGTGACAGTGTGTTCACCTGGTGTTTTAAATATTATAATTTTTATGTTGGTATTTATTAATTGATACCTTTTTATTTGTGTTATTATTATTGTATATATGTTTATATATGTTTATATATATATATATGTATAATAATGTATGTATTTATATAGATCTATATTTGTATAAATATATATATATATATGTGAGTGTAACATCTTTAAATTATTTTATAATTATTATTTTAAATATTTGATCAAAATAATTATTATTTGAATTAACTAATTTATTATTTATTATTATTATAAGTTTTATTATTGTTATATAAGTTTTATTATTATTAATATTATGAGTTTTATTATTATTATTATAGTGTTATTATTATTATGATTATAATTATTATTATTATTATTATTATTTCATATATATATATATATATTTAACCCTAAAACCTACCCTAATCCCTTTACCCAGCCGCCACCCCCCTCTTTCCTCTCTCTCTCTCCCTCCCTCCTTCTCCCTCGCGCAACACCTCCCCTCCCTGCTCTCTGTCGCCGCTGCCCGCACCCAGCTCTCCCAGCGACCCCTGGCCCAGCACGCCCCTGCTCCAGCGTCCGGCGGTCCGAACGCCGCCCTGCTCCACCCCGATGCGCCGCCCGCCGCCTCCGCCCTCTCGCCGTCCGACTCCCCTGCGCGCTGCACCGTCTCGGCTTCCCCAGCCTTATCCGCCAGTTCCCGTCACCGACCCCCGCGGTCCTCCCGCGCGCTCCCCGCTCCCGGCGTCCCCCGTTCCTTCCCCCGCCGCACCCAGCAGCTATCTCCTCCGCTTCCCGTTCCGCGCGCCGCGCCCGGCCACACTGATCCCTACACCCCCTTTGTCGGTCCCGGCCTCCCCGTCGTCCTGCCTCCTGCCTCCGGCGACCCGCTCCCTCTCCCCCTCCGACGGTGACCCTCCCCCTGTCCGACCCCGCTCCCGCTTATCCCCGGCACGCTCCCTCTCCGGCGGGCGCCCCTGCTCTCCCCCTGCACCCCCGCCTTCGCCGCGCCCAGCGGCTGCCTCCGCCCCCTGCTGGCCGTCCCGGCCTCCCTGCTCTGCCGCCTCCCGCGCGAACCCCCCCCAGGCTGTGAGTTTTTTTTTCTATTCTTATTTTCATTTTTGTTTGTTTGTTAATCTTAATTTTATAACGTTAATTATTTTTATCATATTAATAACATTATAATTATATGATTATTATTATATTATTATTATTATTGTTTTATTATTATTATTATTATGTTAATATTATTTTATTATTATTATTATTATGTTAATATTACTTTATTATTATTATTATTATTATATTATTATTATTATTTTTATGGATATTATTATTGATATTAACATTTCATATTATTATTATTACTAATATATTTATTATTATTTTAATTATTATCATATTATTTTTATTATTATTATTATGTTATGATATTCTTGTTATTATTATTAAATTATTATTATTATTATTCTATTGTCATTATATTATTATTATTAATATTATTATGTTAACATTATTTTATATTATTATCATTATTATATTATTAATATATTATGATTATGTTAAATTGGCATTGTTCCTATTATTATTATTGTATTAATATTATGATATTATTATTATTGTTATTATTGATATATTATAATTATGCTAATTATATTATTATTGTTATTATTATAACGTCATTATTATTATTATGTTGTGTTATAATTATTATTGTGATTATTGTTATCACCGCGATTATTTTTCACATTGTTATTATTATTAATTTTATTCTGTTATTAATATCGTTGAGACCGTTTAACGGTCTACTGTTTTAGGACCCGCGCATGGCGTTTCTGAGAAAGCGCCATCGCTGCGCCTTGTTTCCGAGGTTCTGTCGTCTCCACGCCTCAGTTTCGAGAGTGTTGGACTTTATCACGTGGCTTTGGACACACGTCGTGTCATCGCGCCTTGGTTCCAAGGTCGTTTTACCCCCGCGCTTGGATCTTGAGGTAGGTCTCCCTATGCAATTGCCTCTAAATTAAGAATTTATTTATTCCTTGTCCTTTTATTAAATTTCAGTAAAATTAAAAAAAAAATATTAAGTAGTTTTTATAGTGTGGTGATTTGCTGGGAATGCAAACTGTTTAATTCTAACATTTCATTAAAAGTGTTTCCTTGGTTTCAATTGTGGGATTTCATAGTAATGTCGCTAAATGGTTCTTCCTGAGTAACGAAAGACATGTTGAATTGGGTTTTGAAATGTTTTTGTCATGTATAAATTAGTAAATGTACTGTTTATGAAAAATGGTGTTTTCTTATAACCTTGATTAGAGAAAACGTCGTGTGACCCTTTGGAATTGTTTTTGGAAACTTTACGTGTGGTTCTTGGTTGACGAAAGATGTTTTCCCTTGTTGTGTTATTAAAAATAATGCTTTCTATGTTGTGAAAGTTGTTTATGTTCTTGTGTGAGAGTTTCCAAAAAAAAGGGGGTTTTGCGAAATGATTAGGTAATGACAATTATATTTTCTAGAAAGGTATTTTTGGCGTGCGTGAGTTTTGAAATATTGTTTGGGTGTGGAAATGGTGACTTTTGTGTGCACTATCTTGTTTGGCCTGCGATATGAGGAAGAAACATACTATGTGAATGTGAAACTTGTTTGAGCACACAGGGAGACCCTGGGTATCTAGGTGGGTGGACTAGAACTAGTGCGCTAGTGAGCCGGATGGGTGTCGTCCCTGTTTCACTTATCTGGATTGACGATTGCAACACTAACTAAACATATGATATCTGAGGGTCGTGGCCTTCTAAGCCACGTTTTCTGGGGGTCGTGGCCTTCTAAGCCACGTTTTCTGAGGGTCGTGGCCTTCTAAGCCACGTTTCACCGAGACACGAGGTTCTAGGGTCCCACGCGAGCTAGATGAACCTTAGGGGATTTACCCATAGTGCTCTACCATCTCTGGCGTGGGGCCTTCCATCGGCATACGGGGGACCACTTGGGTGTGAGTGTGTGCGTGTGTGAGTAAGTGTGTGTGTGAGAGAGTGTGTGAGTGTGTGTGTGTGCCCATGGTTATTGCGGATAACTTCTGGTTTATTTTTACTTGCACTTGGTTTTTCCATGCCTGTTTACTTTTACTTGCACCTGTTTTCTTTCCTGCTTGTTACATTCAGTTCTTCTTTACAACTTGTACTGGTTGCCTTGCGGAAGTGGCTTTCAAATAAAAATGCGTTTTTCTCTTGTGTGGTAAAACTGAAAATGTAACACTTCTTTATTGTTCAGAACGAATTTAGAATCAACGAAAAGAATTTCAACTTTTGAAAAGGAATAAGGGTAATGGATCGTGTTTAGTTTTTCAAGTGAAACATTATAAATGCATACTTTTATATATTGTAGTTCAAACCTGGAATAGGTAGATTCTTTATTTACTGGCAGTGCATTGGGTTTTGTTGTGGGGCTCACCTACTGAGTACTTTTGTGCTCACGCCTATCTTTTACCTTTTCAGTTGCAGGTTCCTTGTGTTCAGGTTTTCCTGGCTTGCGTCGCTCAGTGTGGGAGCGACGTTGGTTGTAGTTGGGTGGTGACCCGCGAGGTCACGTGGAGGTATGTCGTGGTGTAGTTTTGTTTGTGTCTTTAGTGTTTGTTTGTTTTTTTAGTTTATGTTTGTTCTTTTGATCCTGTTTTTAGTTTGGGCTAAAATCATTCCCAACGATTGAAATTTTAATGTCCGGCACTTGTTGCCATCCCGGGGGGATCGGGAACGCCCCTCGGGACTTGCCACGGACCGGCTTGGGTGACCGGTTCAGGGTCGACCCGGGCTGGTTCGTGACAATTATTATCAGAGATTTTTTATTCGTAATAATTTACTGGGGTTATATTTATCATCCATTTCCATGTTTTATAAAAATGTTTTCATAAAGTATTTACTATTCCTCCATGTATGTTTAAATTCATGTTTACCCCTTTTGACTTTTACAATGTGGTATAGAAGGAATATTTATTTATTTTTACCATATGAGGTAATTTTTTACTTTTTTGGAAAAAGTATGAGAAGAATGTTTTTTTAACTTATACGGGATGAACGGATTTTTATGGTTTCATAACTCCTTATTTCTATAAAGCTTATTATACAAGATTTCATGATTATTTTCAACAAAATTATTTTCATTTAAAATTTCATGGCATTTTAAGAAAAGAAAATGATTTTAAAGAAGAAAGTATATTTTCCTCAAGAATTCATTTCAAGTGTTTTATCAAAACTATTTTCCATATAAGATGACATTATTTAATATGGTTATGTTTCAATTATAATGTCTCTATTATTTATATGGTTTGATTTTATTTATGGTGAAATGATATCCATTTATTTTATATTGATTATGTTATGATGGGATGATGTTTATGAAACCTATTTTATTCATTAGGTTATGATGAATGATTTATGTTTAATTGGTGGCACATGTAAGAATAATTTCATTTTGAGATGGTTGGGACCTATATTTCCCTCTAATGAATTGGGTAATGACTTATATCTCATGAGATATACATGGCTGGAATGGAAAGTATATCTGGTTCTAGTAGTAGAGGGTTGGAATGGAAAGTAAACCTGGTTCAGTAATGGAATTTTTCCACTATGATGGTCTTGGCAGCAATGCCTTGGATACTATGGAAATCATATCATGTGATTAATGGTTTTCCACTATTACATGTTTTATTCCCATGCTATTTTATCATGATTAATGTTCCTTATAGATCTATGTCTTATGTACTACCAGGATTTATTTCACAACTCAAGATTTTGATATTTAAACTTTATGTTCTTGTTTTTATGTTCAGATTTATATGGTTTGTTTTGTTTTATCCATGCTTACCCTTTCTAAGCATTTGAGCTCACCCTTTTTTTGTTTTCTTTTCAACCAGGATATAAAGGAAGGTTTTTGGTATGGAAAAAAGGGAAGATCTTTATGGGAGATGTTTAAGATCTTATACCATGATTAGAAGATTATGTTCTGAGTTTCCAAAGACACTATACTAATACGGTCATTGGGTGTCTGTTTGTATCATGTATTAAGTATTCCTCAAAAGTAATTTAATGTCCATGTACATCAAGCATGGGTCTCTACAATTTATGTATTCAGTATTTCATTAAACTGATAAGACCCATGTTTCTACAATGGTGATATTGTATTTTAGGGAAAAATATGAAATGTATATCCTTCTTGAGCTTAAATTGTTCATTCCCATGTACAATCCATGTGCAAAATTCTTAAAAAATTGAACACATGGAATGTACCAGCCTATACATCATGGTATATTACATGTGACACATGGCTTGCCACATGTCCATGGACTATACAGTCCAATACATCATGAAAAGTCACATGGTCTATATAGTCATGTACATCATGGAACATTACTCATGGACACATGTTCAATTATGTATAGTTCATGTGTTCAAGTGCTCTTGGATTGAACATATGGACTTTTAAATTTTGTTCAATTGTATATAATTTTGAAAATGAATGTACATCATGATCTGTACCGGCCAGGTGTTCATGCTCAGTGTACATTTTTTCACTCACCCATGTTTCATAGTACTCAACTTCAAAATTTACTTGAATGGGTTTACTCACAAGTAATATACCATGATTTCAATGCATTGTACATATTTCTAGATGAGAAATTTATACCAAAAATCTTTGATTTTAGTCCTTCCAATCTTGGTCCAACTGTGAATAGGACCCATGTTTCTACAATAGTGATAGGGACCTATAGATATTGTGCTCATTAGTATAAATGGGTTTTCCAGTTTAATACAAAATCATATGTGTACATCTTTGGGGTCATGTTCTTGAAGATGATTGTTAGAGGGTATGTTATTGATATTGTTAGGCCCACTGACCAGTAGAATATATTATTTCAAAATTAATTCCAAGTCTACATTGTGGATAAATAAAAGTTGTATTTGAATGATTATTTCCCTTTTGTGCAGGTACTAACTTTTTTGTAAGACCAAAGGAATTTCACCTATACCTTTATCAAAAGTCAAGAGGGATTCCACCATAATGGATCATCCATTTATTGAAAATAAGCATCCAAAGAATGTCCTCTACCATGATCTTATAGTTTAAATTTGACTATCCTTAAGGAAGCCACAAATCTGAACTTTTATTGGTGATATCCTTACTACCATAGAATACTTAGCTTTGAATGATAACCTAGGTAGTGACATTGAATTTTAGTTATTCTCTATTTATTTTTCATAAAGTATTGAATTTATGGGTCTAAATTAATGAAGGTAAATAAACGGATGTATTCCTTAGTCTGATGGTTTTTTTTGAATTTTCATGTTGTGAAATCTGAAGCTATTCTTTTGATTGAACCACTTAAGTTTTTCTGGAACCCAAGTACCTGAATGAGAGGTACAAGCTATATAACATTTATAGGGTTTACAAGAAGCTATTTAGGATTAGTGCAGTAATTTTAATACCTTATTACCAATTCTTAACTCAACCACCCATTATTCCTTTATTATTAATGATGTTTTTTTTTTGCTTTCATTTCAAACCTTTTGTTATTTACTACACTTTGGTAGGATCTCCCTTGAGTGATTTTTGGATTTTTACTATATGTTTTCATTTAGAGTTGGGTGTTTTTCTATGTGGTCAGATTTTTTATGCTTTGGGTTTTTATTCAAGAATATGTTAAAATGAACTGTGTAAAACACCTTCTACACAATTTAAAAATTTTTCATTTTGATTTAGTTAAAATGACAAAGTGAAAGTATTTAATTTATACCTTTGAGTGATTAAAAATGTTTGTGTATGTGATAGTATTGTAACTTATTATTCTCATAATTGTTAATGTGTGGAGTGAGATTTTATTAGAGAATGTTTTTAGTGCATTTGCATCCTATGTTGTCATAAGTGTTTGGATAACTCTTCAAATTGGAAAATGTTACTTCTCTTATTAGCATCCCAGAAAGTGAAGCATTGGATGTTTAGGCGTTCAACTCCTACATATTGCAGTCCTAAAAATATTTGTATCTTAAGGTAATTTTTGTCATTACTTAACACATTAATATTTATAAAGGAATGATTTTTCAAATTTTAATTTATAATATATATATAAATAAATATTGCATTATTGGTGTTCTTGTGTAGGTTTTGTGGTGGTCTCATGAAGACCTGCATGGTGTTCTAGGTGATTAAGACTACTAGAATTCAGGTGCACATGGATTTAGTCTCACATAGACTAATTGTGAACTTTACTTCTATAACACACATAAATGTCTCTGTAATACCATCAATCAAACACATACTGTAGTACATCATATATATTGGTAAGAGAGTCACATACAGACTGTAGTACTCTTCCAGGATATATGGTTAGTGACTCTATTGTAATTAGACACATACACCTTCATTCTTATTACACACTATAATATGATTATTCTACTACCATGTGTATATTGGTAATAGAGTCACATGTAGATCGTAGTACTTTTCCAAAATATATGATTACTTACTCTGCTTCTACTAAACCCATACACATATGTTGTTATTATACACTGTAATATGATTATTATACTACCGTATGTGTGTGACTCTATTATTGTTACACAGACTATAATATTATTTAATACATATATTCTTCCTACTATCAAAATGAGATTTTTGATGAACTACTTCCATCCACAAGTGAAATAAAGAGGGGTTACTTACATGAGTGGGGGATGATCATCTACTTCTAGCCTCCTAGATCTGAAATTGGGGATGACCTACTTTATGCTGCCAATGTGAGCCTACCATAGGGGATCATCGCCATTGTGACCATGTCATGATTGAGTGGATAAACTGTATATGTTGACCCCACTACCTGTGTGAACCAAAACAGTGAAAACTGGTGTGTGAGAGATTGATTTTGGATGAAGTTTTATGGAGTTTCATATAAATTCACTTGGTGTTTAAACATTTTTATACTTGTTTGTAACATGTTTCTAGAGCATCATGCATTTTTATAGAGTTTGAACATGTTTTTAAATTATGCTTAAACATGTTTTTTCAAATAAATCATTGGTTTATAGGAGTTTCATATAATATTATTCAATAATTATCATATAAAAAATATAATGAATACATTATATATAATTAAATTAATAAATATTATATAAAATTTTTGGAAAAATATTGAAATACCCACACCTAATATTCAATTTAAAATATAATTTACAAACAAATATTAATTTTTGTAATTGTTTATAGAAGTTGATAATAAAATTACCAATAAATAAATCTATTTATATAAATTTTAACCAACATATATATTATTTTTTATAATTATTATAATTTCAACAGAACTATTTTACCTTTCATAATAACATTTAACAATAGATATTTTACAAACAATTTAGTGACAGGACAATTTTTTTTGGTAAAACACTTTACCAATAGAAAATACCTGTTTACCAACAAGTATAACCCTATTGGAAAGAGCTAATTATTTAATAATGATTAGTAGTCTCATGAGATGAACAAACTAGCCAAATTAAATGGGTTTTTACCCATAATGAATAAATTGTCTTGTGAAAGGTATTGACGGTAAAGGTATTATGTACTTGGGAAACTTGATGTCCAATAATTAAGCATTGCCTTCATAAAGATTTCACTTTTTTAATCCATGATATTTTCACTATGATATTATCACTAGATTGAGATTTTGAACAAGTTATTGATTAAATGGAATGTGTGTTCAATTATTTAACCTTTCCATATTGATTATACATTATTGATTTCAAGAAAACTTCCTTTATATGTAACTCTTACTGAGCATCTGATCTCACCCTTTTATTTGTTCTCTTTTCCCTAGGATATGAAGTTGAGATTTTTGAATAAGATAAAAGATGAAATTTACCTTTCTTTTTTATGTTTTATTTTTTAATTACCAATGTAATAAGGGTACCATGTATGTATCTAGTTATTTAAGACTACTAAACTAATAATTCCTTTAGGATTTCAATTTTTTATTTATGTCAATGTAAAAAAGAAAGTAACTGGCTCTAGGGTACTGGGTTTAGGGTATTTACATTCTTGGTGCACGTGATTTCTAAGAATGGATTATCATTTGATCCTGAGAAGGTAAAGGTTGTTTTTTAATGGGAATAACCATGGAATATACTTGATATTTGGATCTTACTTGGTATTGCTGGATATTATTGAATGTTCATTAAGGATTTATCAAATTTGGCATCACCTTTGATTTATTGTACCAGGAAAGGGGTAAAATTCATATGGGATGTATAGTGTCAAACTTATTTTGATGAGATGACATGAATTCTGACATCAAATCCTATTTTAATATTACTATATCGTAGTAAGGGTTATGTATTTTTGTTTTTTGTGATGCATTTGGTGCTAGTTTGGGTTGTGTGTGACAAGGAAACTCTAGTATAAATTAAGAGAAAAGTGATTCATAGATGATTAAAATGAAAAAATATAAAATAATAATAAAAAGATCATGTACAAAAAAATATCCCTATATCCACCGAAAGATCCCTACAACCACAGAGAGGAATAAATTTAACTATAGTTAGAAGCACGGAATTACAATAAGTTTTAAGGTTCTCAAGAACACATAAAACCCTAGCATGATATGGGCTAGTAAGGAGGATGAAGTATTATTCCACCAACCACACAGGAAGTCTGTTGTGATACAGTGAAAGGTGGAAAGAACTTTGAATCGATACAGTGTCACAGATACCCAATTCCAAGATGCTACAGTTTTCAGTAGCTGGAAGTCCACAACTATACAGTAGTGTTGAATCCAAAGTCTGGCCTAGTGTGCAGTATAGGATAGAATCATTCATCCAAATAAACATCCATAATGGATCAGGATACACCAATCCTATAGTGTGATCATGCAGGATAATCATGTGGTTGCTTATGGATCTCTTCCAGTTAGACTGCATGAGAATAATTACCCCACTCATGATTTAGATCTTTCCAAAGTTATGCATGAAATTGAGTGTTAGTAGAACTATCCTTTTCGGAATATTTTCATAGTATTTTTTCCATAATATTTTGGTCTATATATTTTCTCAAAAATACTTCAATCTTAGATATAGATGATGTGTGGAATACCTTCGTATGGTTGACTTTGATATCACATATATCCTAAGGAAGGGGAATATTGTTGTAGACATTATTAACATGAAAGTTTCATATCATCATGTTCATTATTTGAATGAAGATTGGAAACTTATGGGTATCTTTTCTCAATTACACGAAAATGCTCAGAAGGATGTTTCAGGTATGGATCTGAATAGTGTTCAGTTCTCATCATCTCTCCTTGAGTCTATCCTATAGAGTCGATAGTAGGATGATGAGTTCAGAGAAATTAGAGAAACCCTTTATGGTGGGGAGAGAATTTTTGGTTGGTATCAATCTTTAGATGGTATTCTCAGTTTTTTTAATCGGTTTTTCATCCCAGTATCATTGAGGATCTTGGTTTTGTTTCATTATTTTTTTTTGTGGTTCAATCATCAAAGAAAAATGAAAATGTATTACAATAGGAGAAGATTAATTTTATGGTCGGCTACGAAGTGTGACACAGATAATTATATGTCCCACTATTACATCGACCAATAGATAAAGGAATGTCATTTGAAACCTTTTGGTTTTTTCCAACCTATTTTGGTTTGGTTTTGGAAATGGTATGAGGTATCTGTGGAATTTGTTATCAGATTAAAACAGACTCCTGAAGGAAGTAACTTTATCTGGATAGTGATTGATCGGTTGATAAAGTCTCCTCATTTCATTCTAATTAGGGACACTATTAAATTTGCAGATTTGGGTAAGTTGTATGTGAAGGAGATTGTGAGGTTACACGGGGTTCCTTCTGCCATTGTTTCAGATAGAGATCATAGGTTTACTTCGAGGTTCTAAAAGAGTCTCCAAGAGGTGATGGGGACATGGATAAGGTTGAGTACATCTTATCATCCACAAACATGTGATCATACGAAGGATTATATTTAGATCCTATAGGATATGTTTCATGCTTATATCGTGGATTTTAGTGATTCCTGGGATAGACATCTAGGAATGATTGAGTTTGATTATAATAATATTTATCGTCCATCAATAAAAATGGCTCCTTTTGAGGCCATGAATGGTCACTCATGCAAGTCACCTATTTTTTTTGGTATAGTTTGGAGACTATTATTTAGTGGGATCAATTTTAGTTTAGGAGACATCTAAAAGGATACAATATATACATCATTGTCTCATTATAGTGAAAAATTGATAGAAATATTATGTAGATCAACGGTGTTGTCCTTTGGAGTTTTCTGTAGGTGACTGGGTTTTCTTGAAATTTTCTCCTCATTTGTGTCATCATCAGCTTAAAAAAGTAAAAGATGTCTCTGAGATATGTTGGACTATTTTAGGTAACTGAGAGGCTTGGGAAGTTTTCTTATTGATTTTCATTTTCATTTCAATTGAAAAGCATTCATGATGTTTTCTACATATTGTAACCAATAAATACCATCATGATCCCTATCATGTTCTAAGTTGAGAAGAGATTGAGTTAGAGCCAGATATTCCTATTTTGGAGTATCTAGTAGATATAGATGACTCTCAAGTGGAAGAATTGTGTGGGAATTCCATTTTGTTGGTCAGAGTGTAATGGAGAAAAAATTAGATTCTCATGAGACTTGGAAGCATGAGTCATTGATGAGGGAGTAATGGTGTCACCTCTTTACTAGGGTCTACTTTGCCACAAGTCTTCCCATGGATGGAAAGTCTTATGGTGGGGAGTTTGTAATATTTATTTACTTTATTTCAGGTAAATATCTTCTCTTTAATTGTCTTTTTCTTTAATTGGGTGCATCTAGGACTTCTAGGGGAAAAGGGAAATTGTTGGGTAAAATGAACTAAATTTTAGGGATATGTGTTTTTTTAATTAATGGAGTCTAGATATAAATGTGTAATAGATTAGCGGGGTCTCCTAGAGTTTGAAGAACGCCTGAGGTGGTTTGGATTTTCATGTAAGAAAGTGCTATTTTTGCAGTCTGTTGGGCGATTACATGTCATGTAACCAGTATACATGTCTTGTATTTGATCACCAAGCTCATATCGTGAGTTATGTGTATATCCTAAAAAATATCACATCAGGTAATGTTAAATATAGGGGGTTTTAAAAAAAGAGGATAGGCTTTTCAGCATATATGGACCAAAATGATTATATAATGTGTAAATGGATTACACACCATGTAATCATCATGAGTTTTGGATTTAGGGTTCTTCATAGATGATTCATATTTCATTCATTTTCATCCCACTGTCGTCTCTACCTAGAGGTATTCTCCAATGATTTTGGGAACCTCTATTCATTCCATATTGATATTTTTGACATTGGATCATCTTGGTGGTTGTGTTGCATCTCTCGGGGTAAGAGAATCCTTATGCTTCTTCATTTCCTTTTATCACGGTAGCGTTATTACACTGCATTATTGGATATGTTGATCTCAGAAGAAGTTTCTTCTTGATTATTTCTACATATATGGTGTGATCTTGTTCTAGGGATCGATACTTTGAAGTTTGTGGTGTGGTGGGTGTGAGTTCTTCAAGGTATGTGTGATATATCCTCTTCATTGACCCTTTTTACTAAATTGAATCAATTCAGAGTTCTGTAAATTGATTCTTGGGCCTATTTTGTCATTTTTTTTTCTTTCTATTGGTGTATCCCATTGCGTTAATGTGAAACCCAAGTTTTGAGGTTGGTGGTTCCATATCTAGAATGTGTTGGTGAACTGCATTGCTTCATTTTGATAAATTATTTTCGAAATAAAATTCCATGATTGATTGACTAGATTTGTGTGTGTGGAAATGGATTTTTGATAAAATATAGTTTTTCCCTAATTTTGGTAAATGAAAAGGTTTTTTAAAGCATTTTGAAATGGTTTTATGAAATGGTATTTAAATCATGATATGATGAAACTTTTTGAAAATCATAACACAAATGAATCCTTGGGTACTTGGGTTCAATGTGTCGTAATAGGCCTCTTCCACTGTCGGGGGGTTCCCTCATGGGGTATTCACTTTCTCTCTAGACTCGATTCATATTTCTAGAGTCTTATGCATGTGGTATTTTTTTTTAGGTATGAGTGTCCTAGATATCTTTCCCTAGTGTGATCCTTGCCATGATGTTACCTGTGCTTTTGGATGATTTGGGTTATTTTGCCTTGTACTATTTTGATTACACTATCATAGATTTGATATGATATGTCATATATGATTTGGTTTGATTTGATTTATCTTTTTCAATATATGTATATGAAATTATTTAAAACTAATTTACCTTATTTATTTGAAAATGTGGGAAAAGGTGAAATTAAATTGTTTTTCCACTCTTTTGAAATAAAAACTGCAAAATTTTATATCATGCCTTATTTTTCTTAAAAGTTGAGCATGTTTGGATTATTATTCAGAGAATTGAAATGAAACACCTGGATGGGACCCAACTGAGCTTATTATCTCACACCCTATACACCCATTCAGTGGTTTATAAACCTTTTTATGTCTTTTGATGCAAGGAAATGTAAGGCATCACAGTGAGGTGGAAAGGTTTTTTGTCAACTGGGTTTGGGTACCTGGATGGTGTGATGGTGGGACTTTCCCATGCTATCACATGGATACTGTTGAAGTATCATTTATAGTTTTCCCATGTTATCACATAGAGACTGTTAAAGTATCATTTTTAGTTTTCTCATCCTTTGTAGTTGGACTTGTCTCTTAGAGATTGTTTTTCTACATTTTCAGTTGTATCACTTTCGTTGTTCTCTTTCTGTTATGACATATATTTATTTATTTATTTTTTATTCCATTTTTTCTTTCTGTATAGGTGTATATATGTCATGTTTTCTATTAAAGTTTGGGAAAAATCATTCCCTCTACTTTTTTTTGATTCCCGGTTGATTGACACCAACCAATGAGGATTAGGAACGCCTTCCAGTATGTGGAAATTCAGGTCAAGTACCAATTTGATAGAGTATTCAGGTCGGGTTCATCACATTAATTTATAACTTTTACTAATGATATTATTAGAAATGGATATATTTATTTCATGATTTATAATTCAGAATCATTTTATAAATTCAAAGAGTTCAAGAATTAATTATAGAATCATCTTCTTAAGAAGATAAAGAATATTATATTTGATCAAGGTAGTAATTATCTTAACCAATAATTCATAAAATTTCTATGGGAGTTTAGGATTATATCCCAACTCACTCATTCTTATACACCATCTTGGAATGGTGTTAATAAAATAAGGAACTATATTATTCATAAAAGTCATCCCTTATTATTTGGGGGATATGAATTACATGTAAAAGAACACATTCATAACTAAGTACCAACAGAGTTGAAAATAGGATACCATATGAGTTAATATAAAGAAATAAATCTATGTTTGCACATAATCGTTCATGGGGTTGGGAGATGTTTGTTAAGTCCAAATCTCACAACAAACTAGCACCCTGAGGAATGAAGTACATCTTTATAGGGTGTCCTAAGTAAGAAAGAAAATATTTTCTATAAAACCCCTATGAAAATAAGTTTATCATCATAATGCAAGAAATTACTCTTGAAAGGGATCATATCCTAAATAAGGATTTTACAAGAAAGATTGAATTCAATTAATTTGATGATCAAGATATACAAGAGTTGGTACTAGAATACATTCCACATCTCCCCATGGAAGATGTTGTTCCTAAAACACAAGTATCATGTAGGAGCAATAGAGACGTTAGAGAACCAAAAAGATATGTTTTCCCAGTCCCTGAAGATGGTGACTCATTATTGGTTGACAATAATGAACCTATTTACTATAAGGAAGTAATATAGAGATAAAAATCTATTCGAAAGAAAGAATCCATGAATTTTGGTCTGGATTTCATGTATCAAAGTAATGTATGGGTTCTATCGATCTTCTAGTTGATGTAAATCGTAATGGGTGGAAATGGGTCTTCAAGGGAAAGATGGACATGGAAGGTAAAATGAGTGCCTATAATGTAAGGCTAGTAGATAAATTTTTTAAATGGAGTCAAGTAATTAACTATGGAAAAACTATTTCTCTAGTTTCCTTTTTTAAATCCATTAGAATTCTACTTTCCATGGTAGCTTTCCATGAATTTTAGATTTAGTAGATGGATGTAAAAATAGATTTCCTTAATCGGAACATTTAATCATATATCTATATGGAACATCTAGAAGGTTTTGTGACTCTAGGAAATTATAATAATATATGTAAGTTGTAGATATTTGTTTATGGGTTAAAGTGAGCATATATGTCAAGGAATATTTCGTTCAATGAATCCATAAGAGAATTTGGTTTCACAAAAAAATAATGTGAACCATGTGTTTACAAGAGGTTTAGTAGGAGTGCATCTGTATTCCTACTATCATATATTCATGAAATATTACTTAATGAAAACAACATACTAGTATTACAGTTAGTTAAGGGTTGGTTGAACAAGTGTTTCTCTATGAATGGATTAGGTGAAGTAACATATATCATTGGAATCAAGATCACTCATGAAAGATCCAAAAAACTACTTGAACTATGTCAAAGTACATACATTGAACAGAGAGTAGAAAATGTTGGTAAGGAATAACCCAAGCTGGTATTGGTTCCAATGTCATGTGGTATTCATATCTACAAACAAAATGTGACATCAAATACAATAGGAGATAGATATAGTAGGAGAGAGAGAGATAATGAGTTGGATCTCATATTCATATATGACAGGATTTATCATGAATTTCATTTTATGTACTAGGATTGATGTTTCATATGATTTAATCATGGTTGGTAGATATTAAGATAATCTAAGGGAATAGTATTGGTTTATTATTAAGGATATCCTTAAGTATATGAGGCATACAAAGGATATATTCCTAGTATATAGAGGAGACAAGGAATTATTAATTGGATGATATACTGATTCTAGTTTCTAAATAGAATAGAATGATATAATGTCACAGTTAAGATATATCTTTTGTCTCAAAAGGGGAGTAGTGAGTTGGAAGAGTTCAAAGTAACCAGCTGTCACTGATTCTATAGTAGAGTCTGAGTATATAGAATCTTATGATGCATCCAAAGAATTAGTTTGGATCCATAACATAATATAATAAATTTGTGTGGTTCCTAAAAGTATAGATCATATCATATAGTATTGTTATAATACTACAACAGTGTCTCTCACAAAGGAGACAGGGTCACATAAAAGGATAAAGCACATACTCTACAAATATCACCTCATAAGGTATTTTTATCAAATGGGTGAATTCTTTTTTATCAGAGTTTCTACAGCGTAAAACATGGTAGACTCCTTGACTAAATCCTTATTTTAGAAAAATCAAGATCATTATATGAGAGCTCATGGAATGAAGGTTGTTAGAAATTGTATCTAGTTCAAGTTGGAGTACGTTGGAGTTGGTACCCTAGAACCAATTTCTATATAATTTATAATTACTTGTATTCAAGTATTTTAATATTAATAAAAATTATTATCACATCATGATTATTCTTCAAAGTGACATAGTATATGATAATGTATTAAGGGTACTTTTGCACTGAAATTTCACACCAGTTCCCCTCTATGATGAGAACCTAGAATTTCAATTATGTTATTATTAAATATAATTTATATAGCTAGATGATATCGTTTTATAGAACATAAACGATACAAGAAATTGTTGTGAAAATTTTAGGAGTCAAAACGACATAATGGGTTTGTGGATGAAGAAAATTTAGAAACAAAAGAATAAGAAGAACATGAATGTAGAGATTTACATGGTTTGGGAAATGATCCATATGTCCACAGAGATGTATAAATATCACTATAGTCAGGAGAACAAAATTATAGAGTGTTTCAGAGTTCTCAAGGACACAAAAAACCTTGGATAGAAATGGGATAATAAGGATGAAAAATCACTATTCTACCAACCGCATAGAAGTATGATGTGCTATAGTGAAACATTCTGCTGGAAGTATGCATCGTTATAGTTTCATGGCCACCCATATCCAAGGTGCTATAGTGGCCGGTGGCTATCGGTGTTGGTCGGTCAACTCAACCCATAGATTTTCGGCATGGTGACCAGCATGGGATGCAAGCATTCGGCCCAATGTCATACAAAGAGGATTCGGCTACACCAATACAACTATCTTCCACTTGGATCCTGGTCCACTATGCTGACCTTCTTTGATGCCACTGACTAAGACAACTTACTTAATCTGATCTCCTCCTCTTCTTCACTCACCAGTGGCATTATTTCCATTCATAACTTCAATTTCAAGATGAAGATTCATGAAATACCAGTTGTTTTACTTTTTTTAATATGATAGTGTTATCCCAAGTTCTACCTCTCATCCTTAATTAATCATTGGAGACCAATAGAGGCACAACAGTGCCTCAACTTCTATATTACTATTAGCTTCAACAACATCTCTCCAATATTATTGGTTCCAAAAATCTTAGGAAATGTTAGAAACTCATACTATATCAAACATATAATGAAATGGTAATTACACTAAATTTTATTCATCTAGGAATGAAACATGGTTTTCTTTGTAAGATTTATACCACTTTGACATTCACAGTGCAATACATTCTAATACCTCTTTCTTCCCTGCTCATCTAAGAAGTTCTTCAGCCAAACCATATCCCTCCCATCTAATATTATAGTTATGTATTCTACCAATGTGGTGGATAAATACACTACCTTATATAATTTTGATATCGAACTTAATTCAGTTCCCCCATAATTAAATACATAACTTGTGGTAATCCTGTTGATGTCACCTATAAGATCAGCATCCACATACCCCTGTAATGAATTCCCCTTCCCAAAACACAGAGATACATCCTTACTATCCTTCAAATACTTCGGTATCCACTTCAAAACTTCCCAATGTTTCTTTCTAAGTTTATCCATGACCTTCTCACCACTCCCACTACATGATAAATGTCAGGTCAAGTACATACCATGGAATACAAAAAGATTACAATAGTTAATGCATGTGAAACCTTTGTCATGAACTCAGCATCTTCTGACATATTCGATGATTGATTCTTTGATAGTTTGAAATGTCCCACCTATGGAATAGATATTATCTTTGCTTATATCATACTAAATCTTCTCAGAACCTTCCCATTGTAGTCAACCTTTGATAACATTAAGGTTCCAACTACACGGTATCTCTTGATCTTCATCCCCAGAATTTTTCTAGCTTCTCCAAGATCCTTCATTTCTAACTCCTTAGCCAACACCCTTTAAAATCATCAATCCTCTTCATACATTATCCTATAATGATCATGTAATCCACATATAGAAGTAATATAATATATTCATCACTGTAATACTTGATTTACAAAAATTGATTCATGAAACATCATTTTTATGTGTTTTGTTTCATGAATGTGTCAAACTTTTTGTTCCACTACCTTGGTGAGTTCTTCAACCCCTAAAATATATTCTAGAGATTTCACACTAGGTCTTCCTTATAATACTCAATATATATATTTGGATAATAAATATAGATTTCATCCTCCAAATCTCCCTAAAGAAAAGTCATCTTCATATCAACCTACTCAATATACAAGTCTTATGATGCCACAATGATGAGAACCACCTAGATGGTGGTAAGCTTCACTACAGGTGAGAAAATTTCAATGAAATACACTCCCTCCTATTGAAATCCTTTCACCACCATCTTTTAAATAAACCTCTTCTTTCCATCATGTTCTTCCTTGACCTAGTATACCCATTTGTTCTGAAATTCCTTCTTCCCTAGTGGAAGATGTGTCAACTCCGAAGTATTGTTTTCATGTAGTGAAGAAATTTCTTCCTTCATCGCTAACTCCCACTTTCTTGACTCCTTTAAATGTATTGCCTCTTCAAAACACTTTGTTTATATAGAATCATTCAATAAAAAATAGTGTACTAATGGGGAATACATTTGTACAAGCCTTATCACCCTTATTGATCTCCTCAACTCCAGTTGAGGAGTAGGTTCCACTGGTTCTGATGTCTCATGCTCAGGTACACCTTTAAGATCCACTTTCTATTTTTAACCTAATTATTTGTTATTGTTTTCATATTCAAATACATGGAGATCCTTATATGTGACACCTTCATTAAATACCACATTCTGGATCCTGATGACCATCTTTTTGAGATTATCCCAAAAGCAGTAATCGAACTCTTCAGCACTATAGCCAATGAAGAAGCATGGTTTGGACTTGTCATCAAGCTTTTTCCTTGCATTAACATCAATATGAACATATTAAAAACTTCTAAATACTCATAAATGTGATAGTATTTTCCCCTAACCATAAAAAATCTCCTCAGGATTCATTCTCTCATTGGTACAGATGGACTCATGTTGATGAGATATGATTTCGTGGTTACTGCATCAACCCAGAAGATCATGGGTTACATAGCCTCATGCTCTTTGAAAATTCATTCAATGTCTTATTAATCCTTTCATCTACACCAATCTACTACGGAGTTCCTAGTATAGTATTCTCCCACCAAATTCCATTATTCGAATAGAATTCTCTAAATTCCTAACTTTTATACTCTCCATCGTTGTCATACCTCAATCATTTTAGATTTGATCCTGACTCATTCTCCACCATGATATTTCACTTATGAAACATCTTAAACACATCATATTTTATTTTTAGAAATTAAACTCTATTTTTCCCTATTGAATCTTCAATAAATTTCATACAATACTATGACCCTCCAAGGTAATGTACTGGTTCATTCCCCCAAACATTTGTGTGCACCATGTCCATCTTCCCAACCTTTGATGTTCTTCCTCCTTTTTAAAAAGACACCTTATTCTACTTTTTGAAAATATTGTCTTCACAAATTCTAACATCCGCTAACTTCGTATTTTGAAGCATTCCTTTTGTTTCCAACACCTTCATCCCCTTGTCACTCATGTGGCTTGGCCTATAGTGCCACAGTTTTGAATCCCTAATATCATTTAATGACACAACCATGTTCATGAATGCCTTTATCATATTGTACAGGTTATCATTCTTTTCTCCCTAATCTATGACTATATCTCCCTTGGTAATATTCTACGCACCACCAATAAACATGGTACTGAAGCCTACAATATCAAGCTTCCCAATAGAAATAAGATTTCTTATTAAAACATGGATTAACCCTCATATTTTCTAAAACCAGAAGACTCCCACTATTGGTCTTGATTCATGCATCACCCTTCCCCGTGATCTTCAAGGGTTCGTCATCAGTAAGATGTTCCTTTCCAAAATTTTTAGAAACAAAATTGTTATGGAAACACTTATATGGTGTGGAATGGAAAGACTCCACTAAGTCTAAAATCCAAGAATACATAGGGCTATCCACGCTCAGCAGCAACACGTCATCAGTTCCTTCATCCACCATGTTTTCTCCACTGTTTTCAGGTCCCTTCTGTTTTTTCTGCACTCTTTCTTGACATGACCTTTCTTCCTGTAAATCTAGAAAGTTGGAAAAGTCCCCTTTGTCTTATCTCTACTCTTTCCTCTTGACTTTGATCATCCTCTATGATTGTCTTGTTGTTCATATCTTCCCCTTCCATCTAAATTCAAATAAAAATCAGATAATCTTCCGGATTCTCTTCTTCAGATATCCTCACTGAGGATTAGGTCCCGCACATCCTTTAGAATTAGCTTCATATTCTCTAAATAACTATACATAGCTATTACATTCACTTCCCATTTGTAAGATAATGAAGATAGTAAAACCAGTTCACATACCTCAACGCCAAGCATAATTTCCACCAATTTCAACTAACTTATGATGGTGTGGAATTCATTGATGTGATCTGCAATAATTCTCCCTTCAACCATTTTCATATTGAATAATCATCGCATAATGTGCACTTTTTTTGCTGCAGAAGGTTTCTCATACATATTCGAGAGAGATTTCATCATCCCAATTGTCATCTTCTCCTCTATGATGTTTAATGTCATGTTTTTTGACAACATGCGGTGCACAATACCAAAAACATATTGATCCATCCTCTCCCACTTTAACTGCTCCATGTCTATTGGCTTTAAACCCAGAAGTGTAAAATGCATCTTTTTTTGAAAAAGATAATCGTCGATCTACATATCTAGTAATAGAATTCAGTTCCATTGAAGAGATTCATCTTCACCTTGCCTTATTCCATATCCATCGTTCAATTTGATAATTACAAACTCAACCCTTTGATACAATTGGTTGAAAAAATGTGAGGAGTCACAGCGACATAATTGTTTTGCGAATGAAGAAAAGTCAAAAAGAAAAGAAGAAGAAGAAGAACATGAACACAAAAATTTATGTGGTTTGGTAAATAATCACTACATCCATAGAGAGACAGAGATATTACTATATTTAGAAGCACAAAATTATAGATATTTTCATAGTTCTCAAGCACACAAAAAACCCTAGCCCAAAATAGACTAATAAAAAGGATGAAGCACTATTTCACCAACTGCACAGATATTCTATTCTGTTGCAATGAAAAATGTGGTCGGAATTCTACATCGCTATAGTATTGTAGCCACCCAAGTCCAAGGTACTACAGTGGCTAGAAGCTATTGGTGTCGGTCGATCAGCTCGACCTGTGGAGTTGTGGCCTGGTGCACAGTACGGGCCACAAGAAATTGACCCAACATCATCCAAAGAGAATCGGTCTACAAAAAGCCAAAAATAATTAGTGGTGGATACTTAGAGGACTTCGAGACACCTTCTCATGGTATACAGCCTTGGTAATATTCATTTAATACGATTATAATAATTTGACCCACTGATAAAAAATATACATTTATATGTGTCTTTGGATATTTCTCTCTATGAATGTGTGTAATGGCCCTTAGACATTAATATTATTATTAATTCATTCCATGAGTCACATACTTTGATGTATTGATAAAAACTATGAAGAAAAATTCTCAAAAAAAGGTGGAATATTTTGGGTTCATCACGAGTGATATTGTAATAATGAATAATTAAACAAAGAATTTATCCATTATATTCTTCAATATAATTTTATATCTTAGGATGTTTTATGTTAATTAAACATATTATGTAATTCCATGTCCATGGAGGTGTTTTGAGCAAGTTCATTTTCAAAAATTCAATGAAAGTGACATTGAGCATATAGGTTGATGATACCAATATGCAACATAGTTTATTAGATATATCGATATAAAGGGATTATATTACACAGTGTAACTTTATAGCTGGTTATGTGTCCTAGGGACATTAAATTGTTTCTCTATGGTAGTCTTGGCATGTTTCTATATGCTAACCCTAGCCTTTAGGTAGTGTAGGATAACTATTATTCTCATACATAGTTTAATAATTATTCATTTTTGTTTGATCACAAATATTCAATCATCGTTTATTTGAGAGTATATATATGTGAGGTGAATATTTAATAAATATTTTATTCACTGGGTAATAATTTATTTAATTACTTAAATACATAATATTTATTTATTATTTTTGAGTGAATGTTTAAAAAATATTTATTCCCTAATTTGGTTAATATAATAATTTTATATTTGTTGGTGAATAATTTAGTGAAATTTATTTAATTAAATAAATATTCATTATTCAAGGTCTAATAAATATTAAGGAGGATTGGAGGATAGAGTTTGGAGATTTAAAAAAAATGTCGTATAAAATATTAATTTATTTATATAATAAAATAATATTTATTTTATCCATAATTTTAGTGAATTTCACGTAAATAATAATAATTCTATTATTATTTAGACATGGGGTTTTTTGAGATCAAAAAAATATTAAGGTCCCTTGTGTAATTATTATTTTCTAACATTAACACTATTTAAAATTGGTTATGCAATTTTCTTATAACTAAGCCACATTCTTTTGTTATGTGTAACAAATTCTAGAGATTATTCTCTCAAGACCTAAAGATAACTCCCCTAGAACACTCTGAAGAATGCATAGATTTTATCACCCACCACTAGACTGAATTACTTCTCTCTTGAAGGAATTTATTACAGTCAATATTGATTACCAAAAGTGTTATAACCATATGTGCTAGAACCTGGAGGATTCTACGGAGATGATTAGAGGATTGTGAAGCATGTGTGGATCACCACTAGAGGTAATGTACCCTTTATTCCTCTGAAACAATGATGAGAAGATAAGATTTCTTATTTCGAACAATGATAAAAATGAAGGAATTCAATGAAAGGTAATTCTTTGATTAAATAAATTAATTATAAATAATATATGAAAGATCCCCTATTTTGGTTCTAGGTTCTTTTCTATTAATCATTATATTAATTATTTTGTCTATGGAGTTTCTTCATCATGTACATAACATATTATTCATGGATAATGAAAAAACCCTAATTTGGTAACTTCCCAACCAACACTTCTGATATGCTTAGAACATTTACCATCGACCACTTGGTAGCCACCAGGTACCTAGTATTACCCATTGAGTACTTACTAAGAGGATCAAAGAATTATAAAATTCCACCATATATCACCAAGTACTTGGTACCCTTCCATTTGGTACCAAGTGCCCATTTTTTACTATAGCCCATTCTTTTCCCTCCCAACCCCCTTGCACTTCTATAAAATCTCCTTAAACTCCCAATAGAACAACTAAAAAATTAAATATTCAAAATTAAAAAAAAACACTAACCAAAATGATGTTGGTCATTAAACATTTGGTATTTTTTCATATATGAAGAACTACATTATGGTTAACAGATAAATATGAAAAGGTTTTATATTCTATTAAGAAAAATTATATTCTTAAATTCTCAAAAACCTATATCAATGTCAACCTATAGGGCCCATACGAAATCTAAAACGGGGTTTAAACCATATAAAAATTTGTTTCAGTTAATGGAATTTAGGTTTAGAGTGGATTTACATGATTTAATAATTTATAAAGACTTTATAAATTGAAAAAATAAGTTAAATATATGATTTTATATTGTTTTATAAAATGTTAGAAAATTATAACACGGATTACTCATATTAATTACCTTATTTTAGAAATTTATTTAAAGTTAGCCAAAATAGTTTTGGTATATTTGATCAAAGGTTTATATAACTAAAAAATATATGATATTAAAATAAAGTAAATTGTTTACATTTTTATTATGAATTTTTCATATATTAAGTAATATTAAGGGATTATATTTCTTAGTAATTCATATATTTTATTATGAAAGAGTTCAAATTCATGCCAAGTAAATCATTAAATATAAATTGTTTGTATTTTTTATATAAATATAAAGTGTTTATATTAATATGCTATAGATTTTCCATAAAATCATGCCTAAATTATAAATTGTTTATAGTTTTTTTATGAAAAGTTTATAAATGAATATCTCATGTTTAAATATTTTAAATGTTCATTTATTTATATATTCCCTACTTCTTAAATATTAATAAATATAATGTTTTTTTGTTATGAATGGGAGTATGATTTAGTATAAATTATTTAAAATGCATCTTATATATAACATGTCATGGATATGAAGAGTTACATTCTTGTTATGACATAATATTTAGTTAAATTCAACCAAGATTATTTTTTTAGGGTTATAAATTCGATAATAAAATTTAATTATAATATATGCATATCTGGTGTTTGGATTATATTGGAATTAATCTATCTCATGAGTATTGATATATGGTTTTTTGGACTTTGGGTTGGACTTCCCACTAGATTGGGAGTTTCACCTTTGTCTTTAAAAGTGTGGGTTATCTATCGATCGCACCATATCTTATCTTATATAAATTTTGGTTTTTTATGATTCTAAATATGTATATGAAATTGTGTCATATACCTTATTGAAAAACATAAATTTGGTGCATATTTTCAATCAAATTTAAATGGTTTTAAGTATTTTATTATTAAATTAATCCATGATTTTAAATGCTTTAATAAACTATAGGCAATTTATAAAGTAGAAGTGAAATGGTTTAAAAAGAATAAAAGAATGTTGTTTTTGAATTTGTAATTTTAATTATGAATATTTTATAATACTTTGAAAGCATTATTAATTTTTTCTAAATCTTTGAATAGGTATTTACCAAAAAAATACTTCAACTAAGGAACCCACACACCACATAGGCTACCCACAGGGGGTCGTCGAGCCATTCAGGCCTCTTGGGAGGGCCATCCCACGAGGAGTGTCATGCTGAGGATTATAAGGGAGAGCCACCTACACTCCCATTTCGATGTGTGATCACAGCTCTTCCATGCTCCATTGCCCCGTTGCTGCTCTTCGTCACTACCCCTCAAATCTATAATCCCTCTGCCACTCTGCCCCCACTCTCGTGCCCTTAATGTTGCATAGATGCCCCTACTAACATCGAGGAACACTATTATTGCCACCATTCAACATTGTTCAATCCATATTCACCACTAAGTCCCTCAATCACCCAGAACCACCCATGAGGCTATCCTCCACCACATTTCTCTTTCCATTGTTGGCAACAACTTATTTAGAGGATGGTGCCACCCCCCTAATTTTCAAAGGGGGAAGGCATGGCTGGTGGGTGGTGGGTGGCCAACACCACCAATTTTTCTTGTGAGAGAGGAACAGCAAGGGTGAGGGTTGCGTATAAAAGGTAAGATCCTCATCCCATTTGCATCATCTCATCTCCCATCCTTCATCGGTTCTCATCACCACCAGCAAATCCCATATATTAGTGGTTTTTGTGAGGTTTATTTCCCTGCTTATTCAAGAGATAGTTTTTATGAGTGTTTTCTCCTTATAATAAGTGAGGGAGTGTGTACCCACTTTTACCCCATAGTGATCCTTCTATTTTCCTGTGGTTTTTTTACCCCTTTTATTTGGGGGGTTTTCTACGTTACATCTAGTGTCATTTATTTTTCTGCATTTTGAACTTTATTTTTATCTCTTAATTATCACTGCACCATTGGGACAATCATTTATGGTCCCAACAAGTGGTATCATAGGAAAGGATCTAGCCCAACGTTGTTCACGTTTTTAGGTATTAATAATTCTCATAAATTTGAGTATGCTCTATGATTGAAACTCTGGTTGATCTTCCGCATCAGAAAAAATTTATTAATATTATTAAATACACCATTGTGAAACAGAGGAGGTTTTGTACTGAAAGTGTGTCTAGATTCCGTCAAAATTCAAGATTGAAAAATTCAATGGGAAAAATTTTTTGTTGTGGAAAATGAAGATGTAGGCAGTGCAGCGGAAGGATAATTGCCTACTGGAAATTGGAAAAAATCCAGTGGGTGTGATGGAGGAGAAATGGAATGACATGGATAGGAATGATATTGCCAACATCCGTTTGGATTTGGAAGATGGGGTCCTATCAAGCATTGAGAAGAAAAACACGACAAAGGAAATATGGGATACTCTGCCAAAGATATATGAGGCCAAGTCACTGCACAACAAAATTTTCCTGAAGAGAAAATTGTACACTCTTCAGATGGTGGAGTCATCATCGGTGACTGTCCACATCAACAACCACAATACCCTGTTCGCTAATCTCACGGTGTTGGGCTATAAAATTGTGGATACTGAATCTGCGGAGATTCTACTCCAAAGTTTTACAGATTCATATTAACAACTCATCATCAACCTCACCAACAATATCCTGACAGATATAATACTCTTTAATAATGTTTCAGCCATGGTTCTTGAAGAAGAAATTCAGAGCAAGAAAAAGGAGGACAGATAGAAAACTTCTCACCAAGAAGAGGCTCTGTAAATATAGAGAGGAAGGATGATGGATCGTTGTTCCAGTGGGATCCAAAATCATGGCAAGTCCAAATCAAGGAGTAAGAAGAATAATGTCACATTTTTCAACTGTGGCAAAAAGGGCCACGTCAATAAGGATTGTTGGAACAAGAAGAGTAGTTAAAAAAACTCTCAGGGAAATGTGGCATGTACTTCTAGAAATGGAGACATACAAGTCAGTGAAGCGGCAACAACTACTGGAAGCAGACAGTATCTCGACGATGCATGGATTATCGACTCAGGAGAAACATGGCACATGACATCTCAATGGGAATGATTTTACCAATAAGAAACCATCCCGGAATGACTTGTGTACATGGGGAATGATCACACTCTGAAGATCATTTGAGTTGGTACCATCAAACTAAAGATTCATGATGGCATAGTATGAACCATCCAAGGAGTACGTCATGTGAAGGGCCTGAAGAAGAACATATTTTCTTAGGATAATTTGGTGACATTGGATTCAATATTCGCACCTAGAATGGAGTGATAAGAATTGTGAAGGGAGCGCTTGTGGTAATGAGGGTAGATAAGATCTCAAAGAACTTGTACAAGATTATGGGTGAAATGTACAAGGAGGTAGAGATAGTTGTTGCATCAACTACCTCGACGAAAGTGTTGATGGCGTTATGGCATTGGATGCTTGTCCATATGTCAGAATGAGGCCTGAAGATTCTTGTGGATCATAAGTTGCTTCCTAGGCTGACAACGGTGTCTTTACCATTTTGTGAGCATTATGTTTTGATCAAGCAACAAAGGTTAAAATTTGGGACGTCAACATCAAGAAGTCAGGAGATCTTGGAGTTGATTCATTCTGATGATTGGAAAGCATTAGTTATATCCCTAGGAGGAGCAAGGTACTTTATATCATTCATTGATGATTATTCCAGGAGATGTTTGGTGTACCCAATCAATTGGAAGGTAGATGTTTTTGAAGTATTAAAAACATTCAAAGAGTGTAAGGATCTTGAATCTGGAAAGAAGATCAAGTGACTGAGGATTGACAATGGTAGAGAATATACAAGAGAGGAGTTTTATACTTTTTTTCAATAGTAAGGAATCAAGAGACAGTTCATGGTGGCGTACACTCCTCAATAGAATGGAGTAGCAGAGCATATGAACAGAACTCTTTTGGATAGAATAAGGGCAGTGTTGAAGACTGTTGGAATTTCCAAAACATTTTGGGTAGAAGTGATGAATACTGCCTGTTATGTGATTAACTAATCTCTTTCAATGGCAATTGAGATGATGACAACGATGGAGATGTGGACTGGTAAACCCACTAACTATTCTCAGTTACATACTTATGGAAGTACTGTATATGCAATGTTTAATTACCAGAAAAGATCGAAGTTGGATTCAAGATCCATGAAATGTATCTTCTTGGGGTACGTTGATGGTGTGAAGATGTATCATTTGTGGGACCCCACTACCCACAAATTTATCATCAGGAGAGAGTCATTTTTTCAGAAGACTATGTGCAAATGACAACTGACCAATACATGGATAATGGGAATATAGAAACTAAAATAGTCTAAGTAGAGGACAAATCCAAGGAAGAACCAGTTTTCTTTGAGGAATTACTAGAGCATGATGATCAAGTATTGGTTGAGTCTAGACCACGATGGTCAAATAGGGAGAAAAGAGCACCAATATGGCACTCAGACTATGTCAATTAGAGCAATATTGTGTACTGATTTTTTACAGAGGATGGAGAGCCAACTTCTTTTGTGAAGGTGACCTAGAGTCCAGATGTATCCTCATGGATGGCGGTGATGCAGAAGAAACTCGAAGCCCTCCACTGAAACAAGACATGGGATCTTGTACCATTACCTAATAGAAGGAAGGCTATCGGAAACAAATGGGTTTTTAAGATCAAGTGGGGTGGAAAGGACCAGGTGGACAGATATTGTGAAATATTGGTGTTCAATGGATTTTCTCAGAAGGAAGGTATTGATTTCAATGAAATATTTCCTCCTGTTGTTATACTGATGACTATTTGGTTAGTTCTGGCAATGTGTGATACATACAGCTTAAATATAGAGCAGTTGGATGTGAATACCGCTTTTCTCCATGGTGATCTTGATGAAGAGATCTTTATTCTCTAACCAAAATGTTTTTCAGAAGAAGGCAAAGAGAACTTGGTTTGTAGGTTGAAAAAATATTTATACGGTCTCAAGCAAGCATCGAGGTGTTGGTGCAAGACATTTTATTCCTATATCAAGATCCTTGCATACGACTGAACTCATTCATATCCTTTTGCATATTTCAAGGGTTCATATGGTAATGATTTCATCATTATTATTTTTTATGTGGATTATATGTTAGATATAGGACCCAACAGTGATTACATCTAGGTGACGAAGGCACAGTTGTCTAGAGAATTTGATATGAATGACTTGGGACCAGCAAACAAAATTCTTGGGATACAGATTTACCGAGAAATAAATAATGGGAATATTTTTAAATCACAAAAGAGTTACTTATAGATAGTCTTGAAATGCTTCAACCTGAAATACAGTAAGACAATCTCTACCCTACTTCATATTAATTTCAAGTTGTCCTCAATGATGAATCCTAGTAGTGAAGCAGAGGGGATGGAAGTGTCTCAAGTATCATATGCATAGGCAGTGGGTAGTCTAATGTTTTATATGGTTTGTACAGGACCAAACATTGCACATTCAGTGGGAGAAGTTAGTTGTTACATGGAGAATCAAGGATGGTAGCATTGGAACACAATTAAGAAGATCCTGAGATACATCAAGGAGACCTCAAATGTTGCATTATGTTATGGAGGATCGGATTACACTATCAGAGGAAATGTTGATTCAGATTTTTGAAGTGACTATAATAGGAGAAAATACTCTATGGGTTATGTGTTTACTCTTATAGGAGGATCTGTGAGCTAGATTTCAAAGTTACAATCAGTTGTGGCTTTTTCCACGATAGAGGCAGAGTTTATGGCAGCTACACAGGTTTTCAAAGAGGCTATTTGGATGATAAAGTTGTTGGCGGATCTCAAGCATAGAAAGGAGCAAATTCCATTATTTTATAACAGTCAGAGTGCATTGAAAATTGCAAGGAATTCATATTTTCACTCTAGGATGAAGAATATTGGGGTACAGTATCACTTTGTCTTATATGTGATGGAGGAAGGAAGTGTGGACATGCAGAAGATTCATACTAAAGAAAATATTGAATATTTCCTGACGAAAGAAATTAACTCTGATAAGTTCAGATGGTTCAGATCCTTGAGCGGCCTCGTAGAGACTTAAGAAGCAAGTTTAGAAGATATAAAGGATGTGTGGAGATGTGATTGATTCTCAATAAAATCTCCAAGTGGGAGATATATTGGAAGAATCTTATTTGGAGGATGGTGATGCCCCTCTAATTTTCAAAGGGGGAACGCCTGGCTGGTGGGTGGTGGGTGGCCAACCCCACCAATTGATCCTCTGAGAGAGGACCAGCAAGGGTGAGAATTCCCTATAAAAGGAAAGATCCTCATCCTATTTGCATCATCTCATCTCACATCCTTCATCAATTCTCATCACCACCAGTAGATCCCATATTTCAGCGGTTTTTATGAGTTTTATTTCCCCAATTATTCAAGAGAGAGTTTTTATAAGTGTTTTCTCCTTGAAATTAGTGAGGGAGTGCGTACTCACTTTTATCCCATAGTGATCCTTCTATTTTCCCATGGTTTTTTACCCCTTCTATTAGGGGTATTTTCCACGTTACATCTAGTGTCATTTATTTTTCAGCATTTTTCAATTTATTTTTATCTTGTAATTTTCACTACACTAGTGGGATAATCATTTACGGTCCCTACAGCCATCACTATAGCCTCACTACTTATCCTCTTCCATGGGACAACCATGGTCGATCCCTCATGATCTTGAATTGGGCTCCATAACGATCACCACAACTCTCCACCACCATAGATCTCCTATAAAGCATCAGATCACCTCCATGAACCAAATTCAAGCCTCTTAAGACTACTATGAAGGCTAGAGTAGAAGAGCAAAAATGCCATGCATATACAATCACCGATGCCATCCATTTCAATTGTTAATGATCAATTGTTGATGCTCTTCACTGTTTCATGCAATAATCCACCGCCATGTCGAATCCCACCATGTAACTCCTACACCGCTGAAGAAGCTACTGCCCCACGTGGAGTCTCTCTACGTGAAAATCTTAATCACCCAAGATCATTATGTGATTTCAATCTCATCTCCCCAAGTCTTGAGGGTGATTAAGATCCCCGTGTCTCAAGGAGCCTTGAATTCTAAGGGGGTTGAGGGACTCTCCCTCAGCCCATATAAGGAAGTGATTTCCCACTTCCAAGATAGGTTCTCGAGCCCCCGAAGGATGGATTCCACCATAATAAGGATCCAGAGGTCGTTGCATGTATTTCCCCGGTTATCATTTTATTTTGTTTTTTTCATTTCTTTTAATTTTAGTTTTAGTTTTAGTTTTTTATTTTAATTTTTAATTTTAATTTCTTTTAATAAATAAATTAGTTTATTCATTTTTTCAATTTTTTCTTCCACCCAATTCATCCAATTTTCTTCTTCCCTTATTATTCTTATTTTTTCTTATTATTATTATTATTATTATTATTATTATTTTAACATTATTTATATACTATAAAAATCTATTATTCTTTCTAATTTATTTTTCTTTCTTTTATTATTCTATTTTCTTTCTCTCTCTCTATTTCTCTCTCCCTCACATCCCAATTCTTTTTAATTTATTCTTTAATTTTCACATAATCTTTATTTTAATTCTCTGATTCTTCTTCTTTCTATTTTATATTATTTATTCTCTTCTTCTCATTACACCAAGTGATATCTTACTCCCAATAATGGGAGGCTGACCCTGAGGCTTATCCCAAGGGAGGTCAAGGTGTTCTTGAATTTTTCTTAAATTTTATTTTACATTTTTTGTATATTTGAGTATCATGCATGGGTGAGATGAATTTCCCTGATATGTTGAATGTCCCCCAATGACATGCAACTCAATATATTTATATTCTTTTGATTAAACTCTTTTCCTCTCTTTATTGGATAACACTTCACAAGATGGAGTTGGGAAAGTCAATGGATGAAATGGAATTAATAGATTCGGGTCCTAGAAGATGGAACAACCTCAACCAAGGTGTGTCGTCAACCATGATTAAAGGAGGATGTGGAATTTAGATTGTTTAGGAATTAAAAGATTTCAAATTTTCTAAATGAAAAGAATAGTAATTCAAACATGAGATTTCATGTTTGGATTATCAAACTAAAATAAATAAAATAAAGGAGAATAATGATTAAACCCAAAACCAAACCAAAAACCAACTTCTTTCTTATTTAACTCATTTTGTTCAAATATTTCATGCCATTATAAAATTTTATATTCCATTTCATTACAATATCTTAAAAAGTAATCAAAAACCCAAAAAAAAACTTTACCATTTTTTCCTAAAATAATAAAAAACAACAAAAAGAAATAATTTAGGTGATTTAGATAGGTGAACAAACTGAGAATATCCTCAAGTGAGATGAAACAACTCAGCCGATATGCTACACTGGGAAAAATAATTTGAATTTTTTATGCCCTGTGATAAGAATATGTCAAAATTGGTGTTGTTGTTAAGGAGATAAACATTAGTTTTCTTTAATTTTTCTATTTTCACATTTTAGATAGTTTTTAATTTCATAAACAACATAAAAAATCATTTCCCATGATTAATTGAAATGACTATTATTCTGCATGGACTAAAGATTACTCACAGGTGTAGGAACTAATAGCTAAATCACTTTGTTCAATAGAAGAAAGTGTTCTTGTATGGGCTGGAGAAATCATGAGAGCCAGGAGTCAAATAATCATAGAGGAGGAATTCAAGGTCCTCATCCAGCAACTCAAAGAGACAATCTAGAAACCATTGGTTGAAGGATTATCCATAGAGCTAACTGAATTCTATGATTACTTCCCTGAATTTTATCAAGAAGTGTCCAAGACATAAGAAGAGGGTCCCTTTCTTTCTCCCAAAATTTTTGAATAAGTCCCTATAGAACATTTCTAGGAGAAAGTGGGAAAACAAAAACTCAAATATGATATTCTATAGCCTGATGATATGGTGCATAGTCTATAAGGAAAAATGGATTGGATACACTAGTGCAGAAAACGTTTTTTACGTCACCATTTTTTACGTCGGTTATATAAAACCGACGTCATAATATGTAAAACGAGGTTTTTTACGTCGGTTAAGAAATAACCGACGTAAAAACCTGTGTTCGGTACACATTTAACGTCGGTTATTTTTATAACCGACGTTATTAATCGCGCGGCTTCGTTTTTTACGTCGGTTATTTTTATAACCGACGTAACAAACGCAGTTTTCGAAGGCCCTTTGACGTCGGTTATTGAATAACCGACGTAACAAACGCGGTTTTTGAAGGCTTTTTTACGTCGGTTATAAAATAACCGACGTCAAAAAAGAATCCGCAGATGTTTTTGACGTCGGTTATTACATAACCGACGTAAAAAAACGCGGATTTTGAGCCATTTGATACGTCGGTTATATAATAACCGACGTAAAAAATGAATCGGAGGAAGGTTTTTACGTCGGTTATTGAAATAACCGACGTTATAAATGTTTTTAAAACAATTATCACGTCGGTTATTGAATAACCGACGTGATAACTCATTTAAAAATTTACCCAGACCCGTGGATTGTCATTCGCGAGTTTACCTTCGACAGTCGCGACTCGTCTCTCTCGCGCGTAAACCCGAATCGGCTCGTCCATTTCGTTGGTTTAGATTCGTTTTGCGATCATCGTTTCTCATATTTAATCTCCTCGGATCAATCATCTAAACTCGCAGCACTCAGGTAATCCTCCCACTCGTTCGTTTTTTTTCGCGGATAGTAAATATATATGTGTTGTGATTTTTTTGTTGAAACTAGCTAAGATTCTTCGATTGCGAACCCTTTTAACTCGTTTTGGCACCATAATCTTATTTATCATCCCTAGATCTATTTGTTCGACTTGCAATATTGAGTAATTTTATGATTTCACTAATTTTTCATCGTTTTCTATAAATCTCCGAGAGGGTTGGGGCGTGTCCATTTGGATGGGTTGCCCTTTTATAGTTGTTACTACTTTATTCACACACAACCATGGCATAGGTGCATGGATTTGGGGTCGGGGGTGTCCAGGGGGGTTTACAAGGGGGTGGGTGGGTGTGGGGGGTTGTCCAAGGGTGTGGGTGGGTGTTGGGGGGTGTCCAGGGGGGTGTCCAAGGGGGTAGGGGGTGGGGGGTGGTGTCCAGGAGGGGTGGGGGGCTGTCCAGAGGGTTGGGGGGTGTCCAGGGGGGTGTCCAAGCAGGTCGGGGGTGGGGGGTTGTGTCCAGGAGGGGTGGGGGTGCTTTCTAGAGGGGTCGGGGGCTGTCCAGAGGGGTTGGGGGGTGTCCAGGGTGGTGTCCAAGGGGATGGGTGGGTGTGGGGGGCTGTCCAAGGGGGTGGCGGCCTGTCCAGAGGGGTCGGTGGGGTGTCCAGGGGGGTGTCCAAGGGGGTGGATGGGTGTGGGGGGCTGTCCACGTGGGTGGCGGCCTCTCCAGAGGGTATTTGGGGTTGTCCGGGTGGGTGGGGGGGCTGTCCAGAGGGTTGGGGGATGTCCAGGGGGGTGTCCAAGGGGGTAGGGGGTGGGGGGTGGTGTCCAGGAGGGGCGGGGGGCTGTCCAGAGGGGTCGGGGGTGTCCAGGGGGGTTTACAAGGGGGTGGGTGGGTGTGGGGGGCTGTCCAAGGGTGTGGGTGGGTGTTGGGGGGTGTCCAGGGGGGTGTCCAAGGGGGTAGGGGGTGGGGGTGGTGTCCAGGAGGGGTGGGGGGGGCTGTCCAGAGGGTTGGGGGGTGTCCAGGGGGGTGTCCAAGCAGGTCGGGGGTGGGGGGTTGTGTCCAGGAGGGGTGGGGGTGATTTCTAGAGGGGTCGGGGGCTGTCCAGAGGGGTCGGGGGGTGTCCAGGGTGGTGTCCAAGGGGATGGGTGGGTGTGGGGGGCTGTCCAAGGGGGGTGGCGGCTTGTCCAGAGGGGTCGGTGGGGTGTCCAGGGGGGTGGATGGGTGTGGGGGGCTGTCCACGTGGGTGGCGGCCTCTCCAGAGGGTATTTGGGGTTGTCCGGGTGGGTGGGGGGGGCTGTCCAGAGGGTTGGGGGATGTCCAGGGGGGTGTCCAAGGGGGTAGGGGTGGGGGGTGGTGTCCAGGAGGGGCGGGGGGCTGTCCAGAGGGGTCGGGGGTGTCCAGGGGGGTTTACAAGGGGGTGGGTGGGTGTGGGGGGCTGTCCAAGGGCGTGGGTGGGTGTTGGGGGGGTGTCCAGGGGGGTGTCCAAGGGGGTAGGGGGTGGGTGGTGGTGTTTAGGAGGGGTGGGGGGGCTGTCCAGAGGGTTGGGGGGTGTCCAGGGGGGTGTCCAAGTAGGTCGGGGGTGGGGGGTTGTGTCCAGGAGGGGTGGGGGGCTGTCCAGAGGGGTCGGGGGGTGTCCAGGGGGGTTTACACATCGATTTGTTTTATATTTCAAAATTGTTATATTCAAATTATGATTTTTTTCATATAAACATATATTTGTCTTATCTAAAAAATATATATATTTTTTCTATTTGTTATAGGTAATAATGAGTCGAAGTTGGATTACGGCACATCGAATGAGCAATGAATATGAGGAAGGTGTTGATGCCTTTTTGGAATTTGCTAAACGAAATGTTCCAAGTAGTGACATTTTTTTCTGTCCATGCCTGAAATGTCTGAATATGAAGAAGTTGAAAAGTAGAGAGATAAAAGATCATCTAATTTGTCATGGTTTCAATCCGAGTTACAACCCTTGGATTTGGCATGGCGAAACTGGACAGAATGTCACTGATGATAATGAATCGCAAGATGGTAACTCCGATGGAATTGAAGAAATGATTCGCGATATTGTAGCAGAACAAATTGAGATAGAACCGAGAGTTGCACGTCTATATGGTGATGCCGAAAAACCATTATATCCTGGTTGTACAGATTTTACGGTTTTGTCGGCGGTGTTAAGATTGATTAACCTGAAGGCGAAACATGGATGGAGTGATAGAAGTTTTACAGAGCTGCTACAATTGATGAAAGACATTCTTCCAAAAGATAACGATCTTCCAGATTCACATTATAAGGCCAAAAAAATATTATGCCCGATGGGATTGGGATACAGGAAAATACATGCATGTCCGAATGACTGCATTATATATAGGAAGGAATATGAATTTCTGAAAGAGTGTCCCAAATGTGGGACATCACGGTATAAGGTGAAAGAAAAATCACAAGCTGATGTAGAGATTACAAAGCTCCCTTCAAAGGTATTTTGGTATCTTTCTATAATTCCTCGTTTCAAACGTTTATTTGCTAATTCACATGATGCAAAAAGGTTAAGATGGCATGCTGATGAGCGGGTATGTGATGGAAAAATACGTCATCCAGCTGATTTTCCACAATGGAAGAAAATTGATGCCCAGTACCCTACATTTGGAAATGAAATTAGAAATCTGAGACTAGGCTTGTGCACAGATGGAATGAATCCATACCGAACCCTCAGTAGCACACATAGTTCATGGCCTGTTTTATTGGTAATTTAAAACCTCTCTCATGAAGTTTGTATGAAGCGCAAATATGTCATGTTGAGTATCATGATCTCTGGTCCAAAGCAACCCGGTAATGATATTGATGTATACTTGTCACCGCTGATTGATGATTTGAAACTTTTACGGGCTGATGGTATTAGGGTGTATGATTCTTATAAAATGGAATATTTTCAACTGCATGCAGTGCTTCTATTCACTATAAATGACTTCCCAGCATATGGAAATTTGTCTGGATACAGTGTTAAAGGGCATAAAGCATGTCCAATTTGCGAACAACAGACGTCATATTGTCAATTGCATCATGGGAGGAAAACAGTGTACATGGGTCATCGAAAGTTTTTGCCTATGGATCACCCTTATAGAAGACTAAAAAAGGCATTCAATGGCTCACAAGAATTTGATACTGCTCCTCAACCTTTATCCCCAGAATTGTATTTTGAGAGGGTGAAAAACCTTGATGTGACATTGGGAAAGACACAGAAATCTGGTAATGATAGACATATTTGGAAGAAAAGGTCAATATTTTTTGAGCTACCATATTGGAGGTATCATGAAGTCAAACATAATATTGATGTCATGCACGTGGAGAAGAATATCTGTGATTCTTTGATCGGAACATTGCTAGATATTAAAGGAAAGACAAAAGATGGGTTGAATGCAAGGTTAGACCTACTGTCAATGGGAATACGTTTGGAGTTAGCTCCCACTCCTAAAGGAAGACGAACATTTCTTCCCCCGGCTTGTCATACATTATCGAAGAGGGAGAAAAGTAGCTTCTGTCAGTGTCTTCATGATATCAAAGTGCCTCAAGGTTATTCTTCAAATGTAAAAAATTTTGTCTCATTGAAAGACTTGAAGTTGATAGGTATGAAATCACATGATTGTCATGTCATGATGCAACAAATTCTACCAGTTGCACTGCGTGGAATATTGCCCATCCGTGTCAGAAAGACTATAATGAGGTTGTGTTATTTTTTCAATTCAATTTGCAACAAGGCGATTGATGTGAATGCTTTGAACATTTTGGAAAAGGATGCAATTATTATACATTGTCATTTGGAAATGTATTTTCCTCCAACTTTTTTTGATATGATGGTGCATTTACTGATTCATCTAGTTCGAGAAATAAGGCTTTGTGGACCTGTATATCTTCGTTGGATGTATCCTTTTGAAAGGTATATGAAAATATTAAAGGGATATGTTAAAAATCCATATCGACCTGAAGCCTCCATTATTGAAAAGTATATTTCTGAGGAGGTAGCAGAGTTTTGTACGAGTTACTTGGCTACGGCGCAACATATAGGTTTGCCTCCATCTCGCCATGAACGGGTTAATAATGAGGGAAAGGGGATTCGTGGCTTGAAAGTCAAATCACTGTCAGCTGAACATATGAAGAAGTTAGAATCATACATCTTGAATAACATAGCTGATGTTCAACCGTATATCACATTGCATATTAATGAGTTGAAACAATGTCATCCAAAGAAGAAAGAAATGTGGATTTTGAATGAGCACAACAAAACTTTTTTGCCATGGTTTAAAAAGACCTTGCTTGGTAGATCAGATGTATCAGAGACATTAAAATGGATAGTGGGTGGTCCATCTTTAAATGTGATAACATGGTCCGCTTATGACATTAATGGCTATACATTTCATACGAAAGCTCAGGACAACAGAAGTGCAGTTCAGAATAGTGGTGTATTGGTGTTTGCAGAAGCAATGCATTTTTCGAGTGCTAAGGACAGAAACCCAATTTCGGCATCAAGTGCATATTATGGAGTGATTGAAGACATATGGGAGGCTGATTACTTTAAAATTAAAGTTCCCGTTTTTAACTGTAAATGGTTTATCGGTAACAATAGTGTCAGACACGATGAATTTGGAATGACACTTGTTAATCTGAATAGATTGGAAGACACAGCTGATTCTTTTATAATGGCAACACATGCCAAACAAATTTTCTATGTAGTAGATCAATCAGATATGCAGTGGGATGTTGTTTTACAAGGGAAAAACCAATATGTTGGTGAGGATGAATTTGATGAAGATGCTGATTTATGTGAGATCCCTACTTCCATGGAAAGATTAACAGAACATAATGATGAGTATGTTGAAGACATGGTTTGTGCCATAAGGAACGATCACGACGAAGGAATTTGGGAAAACAATCCAACTGTACATTCCTAAAATTACAGGTAACACAAGTTTATTTCTTGTTTACATTTAGTTTTTTCATATAATGTTAGATACTGTAAATTTTTTACTTATTAAAATATGTATCAAACCAAAACGATAAAACAATAAAAACCGTAAAGAAGAGAAGTCCTGGGCGCACCGGCAACCGGTCCTCTCTGTCTGAACCACCGGCCGGCCGCTGGCTCACCACCGGCCGGCCGGTGGACCAGACAGAGCCTTCCTCTCTGTCTGGATCACCAGCGGCCGGCCGGTGTTGAGCCAGCGGCCGGCCGGTGTTGAGCCAGCGGCCGGCCGGTGGTTCAGACAGAGAGGAAGGCTCTCTGTCTGGTCCACCGGCCGGCCGGTGCTGAGCCAGCGGCCGGCCGGTGGTCCAGACAGAGACCGAGCCTCTCTGTCTGGATCACCAGCGGCCGGCCGGTGTTGAGCCAGCGGCCGGACGGTGGTTCAGACAGAGAGTAAGGCTCTCTGTCTGGTCCACCGGCCGGCCGCTGGATCACCACCGGCCGCCCGGTGGACCAGACAGAGAGCCTTCCTCTCTGTCTGGATCACCAGCGGCCGGCCGGTGAGGAGCCAGCGGCCGGCCGGTGGTTTAGACAGAGAGGAAGGCTCTCTGTCTGGTCCACCGGCCGGCCGGTGGTGATCCAGCGGCCGGCCGGTGGTCCAGACAGAGGAAGGCTGTCTGGTCCACCGGCCGGCCGGTGGTGAGCCAGCGGCCGGCCGGTGGCATCAGTGATTCCACTTTTCAGCTTTCTTATGCCAACTCCTTGGCAACATTTTGCCTGTGTTTACCATGTTTATCATTGTTTAACATGCTTACCATATTACCGATGTTTACTATTATGTAATTTAGTACACTTTTCTATTTGTGAACTAATGTTTGTTTTTTTGATTTGAAGGAAAATGACAGATCAATCAGTTGATCAGCCACATGATTCTGGAGATGAGCATATTGGTCATACATCTGGGGAGGAACATTCACATGCTCCTATTACGAAAAAGAGTTCAAAGGTTGGTAAGCGTGGGTGCACACGTTTACCAAAATTATCACTTGCCCGTACGAAGGAGGAGAGGATAGTCGTGGAGTTTGATGAGGATGATCTTCCTAGAGGTCCAAATGCTAAAGATTTTAAGGGTTTTGTAGCAACTCAGGCTAAGAGCAAAGTAAGCATTCTCTATGATGATTGGAGAAGTGTGGATAAGGCGATAATTTCTCAGCTGTGGGAGACCATCTTGGTAAGATCTTTTGCTATTGTTTGACTGTTCTTTAAATGTTTCTAGTATATATAATATTTTTAAACTCTTTTTTATCAGATGACATTTGATATTCCTGACACTGGAGGAGTCAGGAAGAAATGCTTATCGTTGGCTGCTAGGAGATGGAGGGATTTCAAATCTACCCTCTCATCTGATTTCATTTATGGTCATAGGAGTCGTGAGAATCCATGTCGTATATATCCTTTTATAGATGAAGACACATGGAGAGAATTTTTTGAAAGTAGAAGAAAAGAATCATTTTTGGTAAGGGCAATGTAAACTTTTATAAGCTTTCTTATATAAATGATCTTATTATTGTTTTGTTAATGATTACTTATTCTTAATTTATAGCAAACAAGGAAAGCTCATCAAGAGATCCAATCTAAAAATGTATACCCTCATAGTTTATCTCGGGGAGGGTATGCATTATTGGAAGAACAAATGATGGCAGAAAAATTTCAACAACTAAGAGCTGAGTCTTCAAGCTCTGGAGAGGTGGCCCCTCCATCCCCTCCATCTAGACATGAGAAATGGAAAAGAGCTCGGAAGGGCAAAAAAGGACAATATCTTTCGGAAGAATCGAGACTCGTAGTTGAGAGGATTGTAAGATATCTATTTTATTTATTTAAGTTTACTATTTTCGTCATATATTTCCAATCATTATAGAAAAGTTCAATTACTTATTACAGGACTCTCTTGAGGAGCAGAGTTCACAGGGGACATTTACACCATCTGGGAGGGAAGATATTTTATCTGTGGCATTGGGAAAGCCCGAACATCCTGGCCGTGTAAGAGGATATCCGGCAGGTGTATCGGTCAGAAAAGTGTTGCCACGTTCCTCAACTTCTAACGTTGAAGGAGTTTATAAAAAAAAAATAGAATCGTTGGAGGATGAAGTCCATAATATTAATGCGACAATGGAGGACAAGATTAGAGCATCGGTGCAGTTAATGTTTGCAGACTTGCAAAGACAATTTCAGGGTGCAGCTCCCACTCCACCTCTCCCAGTAGCTCCCACTCCCCCACCTCAGCCTGCGGACCCCATTTTTGATCCTCCTCCTCCGCCGCAGCTACCTACTTATTGTGAGTTGTATGTTGATGATCCTCAACATCATATAGTTGCATATGGGATGGTATATTGTATAGGAGATACAGTTCATCATCAACAGTTAGAGGTAGAGAATCAGAGGGTCACTGTACAGGATATTATAGATAGATCAGCTCGGATACCATTACCTACAGATGAGGTGACGACAGTTGGACATAGTATCGGCCATTTTTTACTTTGGCCATCCATACTTCTTCGACTCATTACCATAGAGGTATGGATGTTATATCTTTTATTTTATATTTTTATTAATGTTTTATCATTTGAAAACTAATATATTTTTCAATTTATTTTTACAGGAATACTTCAAAGGTAAAGAAATACTGTATAGACAACAACAAAGACAGATAGTTATGACATCAGATGCAGATACTAGCAGTCTTGACAAATTGTCAAGATATTCAAATTTGTTGGCGGATCATTATGACTTTACAATGGAAGCTCATGTTTGTGGACGTGAACTATGTGTGGGGATTATGAAAACTGATATCATGGAGTTTGTCACTGGAGATAAGTTGGGCATCAACGTGGTGCAAATTTTTATCATGTAAGTCTTAACTCCTTTTCCTTGCGTTATATTTATTAAAAATGTATACTTATGTCTGCTTTGTATTAGGTATATGTATAAAATTTGTGAGAGGAATGAGCTGAAAGATGTATATGGATTCGTGGACCCACAATTGATTTCCCCTGAAGCATGTGCATTGGATGAGGAACAAAGAATGCTTTATATTGCTGATAGATTTGAAAAGAATGTAATCACACAGTGTTGGATGATGCCTTTTTGTGAGAGGTATGAAACACATCCCTCTCAAAGAGTTAATTATCTTTTAACATAAAAAACCACTAACGTTAAATTTCCTTTTCTCAGGGATCATTGGATGTTAGGGGTTTTTTGCCCTAGGGAGAAAACACTTTATTGGATATGCTCTCTCCATGATGATGTGCGAGAAAGTTTTAAGAATATATTGGAAACATAAGTTTCAATTTCACAATAGTTTTATATATTATAATGAATTTTAAATTTACCCCATTCGTATTATTTTCTAACAGGGCATGGGTCCACTTTCGAAAAAGCGCAAAGAAAAGGAATTACAAGATCAAATATGTACATGCGAAGGTAAATATCCATTTATAATTTGTACATTTTGATTTATTACATAAAAATAATATATTGAATTTACACTCATTCAAACAGAAATGTCATGAGCAACAAGGCATCATCGAATGCGGATATTACATGTTAAGATTTATGTATGAAATAATAACAACTGGGACAGTTCTGAGTTTTGACCTGGTAAGATTTCCTTTTTCTAATAATATTTCAATTTGATTTATTCATTATACACGTTGACTACTATCCTTTTCCTTTGTAGCTTTTTGATGACCCTCAACCCTTTACTGCTGAAGATATCAAACACTTACAAGTGGAGTGGTCAAATTATTTTACAGGTTTGATTGACTTTTAGTTGTTTGTAATGTAAAATGTAATTTTGAATATTGTCAATGTAATTGTGTATTTCGTAGTCGTTTAGGTTGGATTTAGTTTTTTTTTGAAGTTGACATTGTAAGTTTTGAATGTTATATAAGTGAATGTTTAATTTTTCTCTACTTCTTGTTTTGGTCTACTGTTGATGGTTTTTCTGGTCTGGATTTTGGTATGGGGGGAGAGGTTCCAAGGGGGTGGGTGGGTGTTTGGGGGGTGTCCAAGGGATATGGGAGGGGTGTCCAAGGTGTGTTTGGGGCTGTCCTAGGGGTCGGGGGGGTGTAAATGAGGGTGGGGGGTGTCCAAGGGGCGGGGGGTGTCCAAGGGATATGGGAGGGGTGTCCAAGGTGTGTTTGGGGCTGTCCAAGGAGTCGGTTGGGTGTAAATGAGGGTGGGGGGGGGCTGTCCAAGGGGTGGGGGGGTGTCCAAGTGGTGGGGGGGTGTCCAAGGGATATAGGAGGGGTTTCCAAGGGGTGTTTGGGGCTGTCCAAGGGGATGGGGGGGTTTCCAAGGGGTAGGGGGGTTTCCAAGGGGTCGGGGGGGTGTCCAGGGGGTGGGGGGCTGTCCAAGGGGTGGGGGGTGTCCAAGGGGTGGGGGGGTGTCCAAGCGATATGGGAGGGGTGTCCAAGGGGTGTTTGGGGCTGTCCTAGTGTTCGGGGGGTGTAAATGAGGGTGGGGGGGCTGTCGAAGGGGTGGGGGGGTGTCCAAGGGGCAGGTTGGGTGTAAATGAGGGGGGGGTGTCCAAGGGGTCTGGGAGGGCTGTCAAGGTGTGGGGGGGTGTCCAATGGGTGTTTGAGGCTGTACTAGGGGTCTTGGGGGTGTAAATGAGGGTGGGGGGGTGTCCAAGGGGTGGAGGTTGTCCAAGGGATATGGGAGGGGTGTCCAAGGGTTGTGGTGGGGGGGGCTGGCCAGGTTGTTAGGTGGGTATAGATGAGGGTGGGGTTCCGTTGGGGCTTGGGGGAGGGCTGGCATGGCTATTTTTGTTTGGTTTCTGGTTGCTTTTTGGTGAGAGCAGTGCAACTATTTAAAAAAAATAATAATTTCTTTCACGTCGGTTATAAAATAACCGACGTGGTAAATAAATCGGTAGGGGTTTATCACGTCGGTTTTTTCTAGAACCGACGTGATAAACCGTTCCCGGGGATTTTATCACGTCGGTTCTTAATATAACCGACGTGATAAAAGGCCTGGGAATCGATTTACCACGTCGGTTATTGAATAACCGACGTGCTAAAACGTTTCCCAGGCCTTTTTATCACGTCGGTTTCCTAAATAACCGACGTTATAATAGGCCAGGGGAAGGGTTTATCACGTCGGTTATGACATAACCGACGTGATAAACGATATCCTAGGCGTTTTATCACGTCGGTTTAGGTAATAACCGACGTGATAAAGCCCCCCGCGCATATTTATCACGTCGGTTATTATATGAACCGACGTGATAACCACCGTGATGTTAGGGATATTACGTCGGTTTTAAATAACTGACGTAAAAAACGTTATTTATAACGTCGTCCGTATTAACGTCGCCTAAAAACCGACGTAAATAATAAAAAATAACTGACGTAAAAAACGTTTTCTGCACTAGTGATAACTGCATATGTCCAACCACTATCAGAGCAATCTTAACTTAAACCAGAAGATGATCAACTTGTATTCCCTAATTTACCAAAGGAGGCTAAGGATGAAGACTTTCCTGTTGATCTACATGTAGGAGATCAATAAGAATTGAATGATTTTTGGAATGAATGTGAGGAATTAATTGATCTCCCCATACATTTAAAATTAGAAGAGACAACATCATAGATTTTATGCACCACCCAAGTGCTAGAATTTAAAGTAAAAATGATGGATCCTCACCACTTACCTCCATCCACTAAGAATATACTCCATGAGCCACTCAACACTGGAGAAGATATTATAGTTAAACTAATTAAGGGAGTTGATATTTTCTCAAACTCTATTTCATTTGATTTTATTCTATCTAAATTGAGTATTAATTCTCATGGCTTTGAACTTTCTGATTCAGACAATATTTTTTATGTCATTGAGGAAGATGAAGAATCTGAAAATGAACCTGTTGAGGAACACATGGAACTCCCTAATTTCAATGACCATGAATTTTAGGAATCCCATGAGAAAATCCAAGTTTTTAAGCCTGAGGAAATCAGAAAATAGGTTGTTCATACTAAAAGGTAGAAATAAAAAATTCATATTCATATTTTATTCAAGTAAAAATGTCTTCTTATCTTCTATTTGATCATTCAATTCATGTAGCCCATTTTGAGCCAAAACTGGACAATGAAGTATAAGTTTCACACATAGTAACCAAAGAAGAGGATAATTCATACTTCATCCAACCATTTCTATGCAAGTTATATCTAATTGTGAGGGGGGTCTGGTGTACATTATCCATAGGTCATTCCTCACCAAGAAGGATAAAGCACAAGCAGAGAAACTCCACACGTGGTGGTTCAAATCAAAGAAGCTTCATCCACCATAAAACTTTGGATAACAGCTAGTACTTCCCTCTAGAGTTAGTAAAAATATAGGGACCACTTGGGGGATCATACCAAGACTTATCTATTTATACTTGATTTCAAGATATTTTGATTTCAAATTAACTTTTAGGAAGTATTCCATCATGAATCTCACTCCCTCTTATCTTTTAGATCTTTAATAACATAATGATTATGATTGATTGAGTAATTTTATTTTATAAGTTCATAATGTTAGAAGTCATCCTCAAACTATGAAGGAAGGGGGATAATATTCATTTTAAAAGGGTTCACTTTTATGATTATCTTATAAACTCCTTACGTTTTTTCCAAAACATGATTTGATATTTAAATTTGAAATTCCTTGTCCATCCTTGAGTTATGATTTACTTGAATAATCTAAGAGACATGAGTTTCTTAGGAATCTTTTGATGTCATGTTTTAGATTTAAATGTTAATTATATTGACTGAGTAAAATGGATAATTGGATGATAAAATTTAAGTGTGCATATTAAAATGAGGACTCATGATTTAACATAATTAGTAGATTCATGGAAAATGAAATTTTCCAAAAAACAATTCATGATTTTAATTGATTTGTTATTATTAATCACGTCCCAATTTCATATGTAGATTACCAAGAGTATTTTTAGATCAAGTAATTATTATTTTATTCTTGATCATATTTCTTGAGTGATCTTAGGACATGTCACTGACCATATCTTTCATTTGAACTTTTCAAAGATATGATTGTGAAAAAACACATTTAGAATGATTTGAGGCATATTTTAAAAATTTATTATCCTTAAAAACCACATTTACATCAATCCTTCTTTAGACCATATAAACCATGAATGAACTTGTTATGGAGGAACCAAATTTCAGGCCATTTTTATCTTTTCATAACCACCTCTTAGTAATTTCATGATATCATAAAGATGAAGTGTGGGGGTGAAGAGAGTCATGATGGAGGGGATAAAATAAACTGAAATAAAAAAGTGAAGAGTTAAATATTTGGGGAATAAATTAAGGTTTTTTATGCATTAATGATATATAATTGTTTCCCCTATTTAATAAAGAAAAGAAAAAATACAAAAAGAACCAAAAATGAGAAAATTTGGGTTTTGATTTGGGAAAATCAAAATCAGGATTACTAGACATATGATTTTTATCATATGTGGTTAGGTGGTGGATGTGATGTTTATACTAATCATAACTTTTTAAAAATAAAAAAAAACGAAAATTTTATTTGAAGAAGAAAAAAAGTATGAAAGTATAGAAAATTTCAAGAGGGTGCACAGAGCATTCATTATGCTAAATTTGATCACAATATTTAATTTGAGTTTTCGGGAAGTTGGGATTTGTTACAATTTGAAGGGCATAATTTCATGACAGTTTTACTTTTTGATATCAAGATTTATGCTTTAAGAGATGAAACTCCTCCTTGAGCCTTAATTTTACACATCAATTCCAACCAACATCAAGCCTTAGAGACTTTTGTACCTTAATTTAAAGCCCTTATATTTTATGTGACTTTTGTATTTAAAAATTCTAGAAAGTGGTTCCTTCAAAATATTATGGATAATGAGCATATTCTCATGATATGGTCATAACTCTATATTAATTTAATCATGAGTGATAAGAGAAAATAATCCATTGTGAGGTAGACCATGATTTAGCATGTTTAAATAATAATGAATGGAGGAACTTAAATGAATGAGAAGAGAAGTTCCATCATTTTCAAAATGGGGAAAATTAAAAATTATTGAATTTATTATTTATTTGAAAATTGAGAAATTAAATTAATATTTTTTGTATAATTTTGAAAATATGATTTAACATTGAATTTTTTTTATTACTTTGAAATTTGAATATTTGTAGCATTGGTTCCCGGTTTAATTTTTTGTTGAGATTTTATTCTTGAGGACAACCATGGCTTAAGTGTAAGGGTATTTGAAAGAAATAAATTTGGTACATATTTTTAATCAAATTTAAATAGTTTTAAGCGATTTGTTATTGAATTAATCCATTATTTTCAATGTTTTAATAAACTACGGAAAATTTAGAATGTGGAAGTGAAATAGTGTAAAAAATAAAAGAATGTGGTTTTTGAATTTGGAATTTTAAATATGAATCTTTGATAATTATTTGAAAGTTTTCTTAAATTTTTTAACTCTTTGAATAGGTATTTACCAAAAAATAGTCTGTATGGGCTAGCCTTCAACTACGGAACCCACATGCCACATAGGTGACCCATAGGGGGCCGTCTAGCCATACAGGCCCCTCAAGGGGGCCATCATATTGGGAAGTCCAACCAACATAGATGGAGGTGCATGGGGGAATCAGACCCATCCACCTAGGCCTACGGGTGGTGAAATCCTACAGGCATAGCTACTTCAAGGAACCGACGGCATCGCATGAGGCATCTTCGTGCAGCACTGGGAGGAGGACGTCACTGGGACAGGGTGGTCCATAGTGGCAGGTGAGGGTCCTTAGGCCCTTGTGTGACTTCATTACAGGGAGATACACACTGAATATTATAAGGGAGAGTCACCCACACTTTCGTTTCAATGTGGGATTGTGGCTCCATCGCCACTCTCCAACGCTGCCCCTCAAATTGATCGCCCCTTCGCCACTCCACCTCTGCTCTTGTTCCCCTCAAGTTGCATGGATGCCCCTACTAACACTGGGAAATTCCATTTTTGTCGCCATTCTCTACTTCTCAATACGTCTTCACCACTGAGGTCCCTGATCACCTAGAATCCCCAATTATATTTTCCTCTTCCACATTACTCTCACCATCGCCACAGCCCCACTACTTCTCCACTTCCATGAGACCCCCATGTTTGATCACCCACGAGCTTGGATTGACCACCATCACCATTGCTGCAACTCTTTACTGCCATGGATCTCCTCTGAAGCATCGGATGACTTCCATGAACCAAATTCGAGCCTCCATCGGCCAATGTGAAGGTCAAAGGAGAATAGGAGAACCTTCGTGCATACATCGTCATCGGTGCCACCCAATGCCACTGCTCACGATCAACTGTCATTGCTCTCCACTAATTCATGCATGAAACTACCAATATATTGAATCCCACTATGTATTATGTATATCAATGAAGAATCCAATACTCCGCATGGATTTTCTCCATGTTGAATGTTTAATCACCTGAGATCATCAGGTGATTACAATCACATCACCCTGGGTCTTGGGGGTGATTAAGATCCCTAAGCCTATGGTTACTTGATGTCCTATGTGGCCAAGGGCCTCTAAATCAGCCTATATAAGAAAGTTACTTTTTCAAGATCCCCTCCCTCCAAAGATACCACAATGAGGGGAGAGAGATAATAACCCCCATGTCCCGCCTCCAATAGGCCTCGGGTTGGCGACCAACACCAAGGGTGTAAAAGTATCACAATATGGGAGGCATTACACTTTATAAGAAACAATATCGGGAGATAGAATGAATCTTCCACAACAACTCAAAGTCATAACATAAAAAAGAAATCCAAAAACCATCCCATATGCATGAAAAAAATAGATCTAATACAAATATAATAAAGTATCCAAAGTAAATACCCAAAAGAAAAGATAAGGCAATAACACAGAAACTACCCAAATGTCTGATCTAGTAATGCCCAATATGGTCCATGAAATCCTCCTAGAAACCTAAAATAATTTTTATATATGTAGGGTTAGTATAAAATTAAACTTAGTAGGAAAAAGAAAAATCTCTCATGCACATGTGAAATAAGAATAATAATTCTCCCATGAGAAAATAGCAGAACCAAACAGCACCTAAACAAGTATATTAACCATCCCAACCTCACCAAGTCACACTCACTAACTAATGAAATCCAAGTAATGTAATATAAGGTAAATCACATTGATGATAGGGTACCCTACACCACTTTCTCACCGGTCAACCGCTCTCGCCCAACGTCATACATCATGGCGCTCCCATCCCTTCCTTATACGACATCACATACGGAAACACACACTTGGGCCTCACAACACATCCCTCCAACACACACACCTGGGCCTCACAACACATCTCGCCCGAACACACTTGGACCTCACAACACATCTCGCCCGTACACATCTGGGCCTCACAACACATCGCATCATATATCGTCCCAAAGAAAAATGGGAAATCAAATCACATATCATCCCAAATACACCTAGTAAAACACAAACCACCTCACCCACAAACACATGGGCTATCACATAACACCCAAAGACACCTGGGAAAGCACATCACATGTCATCCTGAAGACACCTTGGACAACACAAACCACCTCACCCATAAACACCTATGCTATCACATATCATCAGAAGACACATGGTTCATCATAACCACCATCTAAAGGGATAAAAGACCTTTGGAAATCACAACATATACCATACGTACCTATCTTGGAAGAGACAGTGGAAAAGAGGTGGTTCCCGACCATCTTTACGACTCACCAAATGTTTGGGAAAGACACCCTTCCCCCATGACAATGGGGGTGTTCGGCACATAGTTCTCAACTAGGGTGAGGTGTGTATAGAAATAAAAATCATATACAAATATATGTATATTATAAAACACTCTAGTCCAACCTAATGGTTCACAAATAAAAAGACCAACTCACAACACCATCACTTTTGTTGCCACCTCTAAATGCATAACTACACACAAACAAAACACAAACCACAATTAGTTTTCAATATTTAATTATCACTTTGAAATTATCTCGATTTTACCATTTTAAACTGTTCCTTTAATATTCATTCATTTACCACCACACTTACTGAGAAACTGTAATGGAACAACACATATCAAAAAATATAGAAACAACCATATTAGGAGGCGAAGAGCCCTGATAAATTAGCACAACTCCACATTACCTCTCTGTTTAAAACACATCCATTTCACATCACATTACAATCCCCGAGACACAGGGTGAATCTTTCTACATGTTATTAATGAAAAGACTCTTGTAATTACCCATAAAAATCATTATTATCCTTCTTCAAGTCATCCAGCCCAAACCACATTACCAACCAAAACAGACCCCCAACTCAAAATCACATCCAGCAACAAATTATGGCACAACCAATTTCATAGCCCAGCTACATAATCATACCACACCCATAACAACCCCACCGTACAACCACATTCTATCCACTTCCTTCTCATGTAAAAACTACAAAAAATCACACATCACATCACAAAAAAACAATTTACATGTTTATAAGAATTTTTATCACATTTAGCTCCCTTTCTTTTGGGCGTTATCACACAAACCAAATCCTGGGACAACCAATTCACTATAAAAATATACGTGTTTAGCTAATTTACATTTTTAGGTGATACCAAACAATATCAACCAAAACAAAAAACATAGAACACATACCCATCATAACCAAAACCACCAATGGCCACAATTTTCAGTGGGACGTTTATCACGTATAAACACAATATCAAAATCAATACCTATGTTGTAAGATCATGTGAATAAAATAATTTTACCCCTTTCAATTTCATTTAACGAATTATTTACCTTTGATTAATTAAGAACAGCTATAATCCATAGGTAAACAAAAGCAAACATCTCCTTCATGATACATAATTGAAGAGAAACAATGGTAATCCTACCTCAAGGAATATTTCAAATTGTTACGCACCACAAGGCGAAGAAGAACCCTTGTGAACCACAACTGCACCATGAAAACTATGGATCAACCTATACTGCACCAAGGATCCATCAAAACAAAACCTAACACATACCCCAAACCAAAGAGGCACCACTATAGTGGATCCCCAAGAGAATAAAAGAAGAGAAATATACAAGAAAGGGGAATAACTTACCATGATCCAGCCATTGATTTCCAATGAACAATCATCGGGGTCAACGGATCAAAGAGGGACAAAGAAGGGCTTGAAGGCCACCTTGGGCACCTAGGTTTTCCCAAATGATAGGAAAAAGAGAGCATAGCCGAATGAATGGATGTTCAGCTGAAAATAATTTTTAATATTGCACATGATTGGGGTATTACATGACACGTAATCCCTTTCCATGTCATGTAATCCTAATATTTGGTTTCCGCTGGAAATTACATTACCTCTTTATTTTTATTATTTAATTTACCCCCAAAACCCTCACATCATGAACCAACCTTGGACAAGTTGTGAAATGGTAATTCACATCATGTAATCTAGTTGCATTACATGTAATACCTACAACACCTCAACAACACCTATAACTTCCAGCAGTAACTCCCTAAACTTCCCCCGAGTACCTCCAATAACAAAAACTAGAAAAGTAATGGATTAGGATGTCCCAGACTGTTACATCAAATAACACTCAAATGATTCTCTCCCTCGATAATCCAAAACCAAACCCAAAATGAATGGGGTCCAAAAAACCACTCTATGAGATACCTCTCAAGGATCTTGCCATACCTCAAACATTACCACTAGCCAAACACGACAACCCAAATGACCACAAACACACTGCACAGCCATGTCACCACAACCACAAGTCACCTTATATAACACAAATACACTACCACATAGCCACTTAACAGCTATATTAACCCCCCCCCACACACACACACACACAACCCAAACCAACAACTGTTACCACCAATGAACCGCGTTGTCCTGAAACCACGAATCAGGGAATTCTATCCTCCATGTCAAGATACTATCTGGTCTAAGCAGCACTAACTCACTCACACAGGTTTAATCACATCACAGTAAATTCATCTCAATTAGGAATCAGGTCCTTCCCTTTTCACATGTCATTACTTTATCATACATTACACCACACACAACGTAAACCAAGAAAAATAGTGCATCTCATAAAAAAACGTATCTAAATAGTAAATAACATTATAATGAAAAACTAAATAAGGAAAAAACTCTAGGTATTTGGAATGAATCTTCGCCTCTCATTCCCAAGTACTCTTCTCCTGGACACCATGCCGCCACAACAGACATACCAAAGGAATGATTCATCCATTCAGCACATTCTCTCAACGATCCTGGATCTCTACTGGTCATTCCAAAAAAAAATGCATCCTCTATATACAACTCTTCCCATTCAATGACATGGGATTCATTGTGAATATATCGCAGAAGATGATAGATGTGAAAGAAATCGTGGATCCTTTCCAACTGTGGTGGCAACGCTAACTGATATGTCACCACACTAACTCAAACCAACACCTCAAAGGTCCCAAAAAAACTGGGAGAAAGCTTACACCCTCTATCAAACTTATACTGCTCACGTCGAGGGGAAACCTTGAAGAACACGTGGTCCCCAACCTTGAACTCTAAGGGCCTCCTTATGTGATCAACATAAGTTTTTTGCAGGTCTTGTGTGGATATTATCCTCCCATGAATGAGCTTAACTTTCTTTACCGTGCTCTGCACCACTTTGGGACCAAGAACGGTTGTTTCCCCAACCTTTGTCCATAATAAAGGTGAACAAAACGGTCTTCCATACAAAGAATAAAATGGGGTCATGTCAATGGAAGAGTGATAGTTATTATTATAAAAAAACTCCACCAAGGGTAGGTGTCATACCAAAGATCCACCAAAGTCCAACACGCACACTCACGTCATATCCTCCAATGTATGGATAGTCTATTCCATCGGCCCATCTGTTTGAGGGTGGAAGTCAGTGTTAAGTCGTAACTAAGTGCTAAAAGAATGATGAAATCCCCTCCAGACTCGTGAGGTAAACCGTGTATCCTGATCCAAGATAATGGAGCTCAAAACTCCATAAAACTTCACCACTTCATCCATGTACCTCTTAGACAAAGAATCCATTGTGCCATACTCCTTGATCGCTAGGAAGTTAGTTGATTTCATCAACTGAACCACAAAAACCCAAATAGAATCAGAGCCTCTAGAATCCCTGGGTAACCCTGTGATGAAATTAATTGAGATTTTATCCCATTTCCACTCGGGAACATCCAAGGGAAGAAACAAATCACCAGGAACACAATGCATAGCCTTTAACTATGGGAAAAACAAGCACTTCACCACAAACTCTGCCACTACCCATTTCATCCCGAGCCACCAAAACTGCATTATCAATCCATATTACATATTATAAATTCTTAGGTGTACCACCAAATGTGAGATATGAAACTCATGAAGAACTCCATCATGAATATCTACTAGAACAAACAACTTTCCACAAAACAACATCTGATTCTAACCATCCTCGGACCATCCCTCTAGAGCATCAACATGGACAACATGATCATGCATCAACTCTACCTCTGGGTCTCCCAACTGAGACTCCTCCACTTATTTTATCATATAATATTTTACCTTCATTAGAAACAAATAACATTTTCCACCATCCACCCTTTCATTTAAGTTCAAGGCTTCCAACTCCTCCATCGCTCTCTAAGAATTCATAGATTCCTGAACAACCTCCTTCTGTGACTTTCTTCTCAAACATTGGCCATGACATTTCCATTTCATGATGTGTCAGAGATATCAAAATCATTGTCCTAAAGAAACCACATCCACCTCCGCTATCAAATATTCAGGTCACATTGGTAAAGGATATACCACAATCTCTTGTGATTCACGAATACCACAAAGTGCTCCCTAATGATGTAATGTTGTCACATATTCAGTGAGAAAACAAATTCTATTAACTCCAAATCATGGTTGGAATAGTTACTCTCATTGGGATATAACTTCCTAGACCCATAAGGGATCATTTCTCAATGTTTCATCAGCATGCATACTATGCCAAAAATGGGAAGCGTCACAAAACACCTCAAATATTTCCCCTTCCTCAGGCAACCAGAGAATTGGGGAACTGACTAACTTCCTCTTTAGGTAATCGAACACTACCCGACACTGATAAATCCAAACAAAATCTCAATCCTTCATAGAAAAAGCTATCAAAAAAGATGCAACTCGAGAGAAATTGGGTACAAACCTACAATAACAGCCTGTGAGACCGAGGAAACTGCAAACCTATGCCATTTTCTTGGGTGATTCCCAAGAAACAACATCTTAAACCTTTGACGGTTCAACTTCCACACCCTAATAAGACACTACATTCCCAAGTAAATTCACTTATCATGTAAAAAACTTACAAATGGAAAACTTTTCATAGAGTAGGTGGCAACGAAGAACCTATAAGATGGTTCTGAGATTCTTGGTGTGCACCTCCTCTAACTTTGAGTAGATCAATATATCATTGATGAATATGATAACGAACCAATATAGTAATTCATGGAATATGGATTTCATAATACCCATGAACACAGCTGGTGCGTTTGTAACACTGAATGGAATGAATACAAACTCATAGTGCCCATACCTTTATCTAAAGGAAGTCTTCAGAATATCACCCTCCTTCACCCTCAACTGGTGATATCCATACTATAGATAGATATTAGAAAACCAACTCTCCCCACTTATCTGGTCGAAGATATTTTCTATCCTCGAAAGATGGTAATGGTTTTTGAGCATCACTTAGTTCAACTTTAGGTACTCTATACACAACCTCATACTATCATCCACATTCTTGGAGAATAACACTAGAGAACCCCATAATGACATACTGGGCTAAATAAAACCCTTCAGTATTAGATCATGTATCTAAATCCTCAACTCCTTCAACTCAAAATGTGACATCCGATAAGGATCCATCAAAATAAGAGAATCATCAGGATACAACTCTATCTCAAACTCAACATCACATCGAGGGGGTAGCATCACAACCTCCTAGGGGAAAACAACCAAGAACTCCCCAACAACCCTAGGAACCTCCACCATCTCGGCGTCCATTGATTCCACTGATAGCTCATCCAAAAAAGGAAAGAAGGGTCTCCACACATTGACTTCCCAACTGACAACTCCGATCACAAAAAAAATACGTTGGACATCCATATCTGAAAACATGACTCTCCTCCAAAAGCAGTCGATAACATCATTTGTGGAATACAACAAGTCAATGTCTATAATGAAATCATAAGGATGCATCTATAGAAAAAAAAGAGATACCACAGGACTGATGTGGTCCCATCATCAGTCTACACCCCCGACACACATCAAACAAGCTAGTCTGGCCTCTGAATGGTGTACTCAACACCAAGGGAATAGTAATCCACTCTATGTCTAGTCCTAGAGCATGGACTAGAGAAAGTGAAACAAAGGAGTGTGAAGCTACCAAATAAAACAAGGTGAAAACTAGAGTATAAATAAAACTAATTGTACCTATCACAATCTTTGAAAAGAACCTCCACATCCACACTAAAGTCATGGTCCCTGAATATGGGTAGCATCCTAAGGTCAGCCTCTACCCACTCCATCTCCCCTCGACAAAGCAAAAGCCTACTACCCCTTCTGCTAAAATGGTCACACTAGAAACTATTACTGAGGATGGAATTAAACCTTTCCACATCCACCAAACTAATCTTAGGGAACTACTGGGAACTTCCTATGGTGATGACCATGAACCCCACAACCAAAATATATTAGTGAAAATCCCCCATGAAAAGCAAGGAAACCACTAGTACCAAAAGGTCAGAAAGGAATATGTTGTGTTTGACTCCCTGTCACTCAAAACCTCAAAGGTCCTAGTGCCTGAGACTTTCCACTGTAAACTTTTCCCCTCGAAAAACCATGTTGGCTCCCCTCTCATAATTTACCTCCTCATGTGTGCATTCGCTCGATCACCACTTCCTTTTTCAAAACCTCCAGATACGTTGGAAACGTAAAAGGAGCAACAATATACTCGATAAAAGGATGAAGTGCCTCCTCAAGATGTCTCGCACGAGACTCGTCATCTATAAAAAGGTCTAGGTAAAATGAAAAAGGTACTTGAACATGATTCCCAACTTTCACACTAACATGCTCTCATTCTGAAGAGAAAGAAGCACCTGTCTCTTTATGGCCTTCATGGTTGATGAAAGGAACTCTATAAAGAACTATTTTTTTAAGTTTACTCACAAAATGTATGCCTCCTTCCGCTCTCCCAGATACAACATCCACCACTAACACACATCTCCCCACATCTGACTGACATCCAAAGGGTCCCTTTACTCAGTCAGATCCTAGATCAAAATGAAAGTGATCTCAAGCTTCTCCTACTATCTTTATGTCTCTACATCTGAAACACTACCCACATACTTCCCCAAAATCTGCCGCTGGAAAGCACACAACATCCTCTACCAGTGATCATCCTCCTCAACCAGGTCAACCCTATGGCGATCAACCAGAATTACCTTTCCGAACCCCCAGTGCCTGAACCACACATGGATGACGACCAAGATCCATAGCTAAAAGGTAAGCCAAATTCCCAAGCCTGATTGTATGGATTTTCATTAAGATTTATTTTAATTCATTTTATTTATTTAATCCATTTTAACCTTCCCAAAAGAACCTAATTCAAAAAAGAACCCAAGTCCTTATGATGCATCTACCTATTCTATATCTCTACCTTGAAATAAGGTCATCCTCACTTGGTCATTCAATAAGCTCACAGCTCATGCACTAGATCATGGGGGGATAAAATCTCACAACCTAGCCAGTATCTATGGCCTATGTCATGCACCAAGGTCAACTGGAACTATTTCCATACCATCCCATGAAATCCTATCTGTTCCTAACTCCAAACATCATTGTATCTCTAAACCATAAGCTCTAATACCACAATGTGATGACCCCCTCGCTCCAAAGATACCACAATGAGGGTAGATAGATAAAGACCCCTGAGCCCCACCTCCAATGGGCCTCAGGTTGGTGACAAGCACCAAGGGTGTAAAAATCTCACAATATGGGAGTCATTAACCATTATAAGAAATAAGACTGAGAGATATAATGAATCATCCAAAATAACTCCAAGGCATAATATAAAAGATAAATCAAAAAACCATCCCACATGAATACAAGAATAGATCTCATACAAATGCAATAAAGTCTCCAAAGTAAATACCCAAAATAAAAGCTAAGGTATGGAAAAATCAAATGTCCAAAGGTCCAAGTTAGCAACGCCCAGTATGGTCCATGAAATCATCAAAGAAACCTGAAAGTAGTTTCATATACATAGGGTGATCATACAAGTATACTCAGTAGGAAAACCAAGGTCTCTTGTGCACATATGAAAGAATCATACTAATTCTCCTGTTAGAAAACAGCAGAACCAAACAGAACCTAAACAAGTATACTAACCATCCCAACCTCTCCAAGGAATTATCCCCAAGTAACCCAATCCAAGTAATATAATATAAGGTAAATCACATCAGTGTTAGGATATGTCACATCATTTTCCCACTTGTAAGACGTACTCGCCCAACGTCGTACATCCTGACGCTCCCATCCCTTCTATATACCACATCACATCTCGCCCAAACACACACCTAGGCCTCACAACACATCCCTATCACACACACACATGGTCATCACAACACATATCACCCTCACACACCTAAGACTCACAACACCCCCCTCCCGCCCGCACACACCTAGGCCTCACAACACATCTCATCCGTACAAATCTAGGCCCCACAACACATCACATCATATCTCATCCCAAAGACAACTGGGAAATCACAAAACATCTCATCCCTAAGACATATGGGAAAGCACAAACCACCTCTCCTGCAAATACCTAGGCTATCACATCTCACCTAAAGACACCTGGTAAAGCACATCACATATCATCCTGAAGGCACCTAGGATATCACAAACCACCTCACTCGTAAACACCTGGGCTATCACATCCTGGCCGAAGACACCTAATCCATCACAACCACCATCTAAAGGACTAAAAAACCTTCGGCCATTACATCTTGTCCCATACCTACCTCACTTAGAAGAGAGAGAATAAAAGAGAGGGTTCCCATCCATCTGTACTCCTCAACAGATTTTTGGGAAAGAACCCTTCCCCCATAACAATGGGGGTGTTTGGCACATAGTGCTCAACTAGGGTGGGGTGTGTATAGACTTTACAAGAATATACAAATATTTGTATTGTATCAAACACTCTATCTCATACTAAGGTTTAAAAGACAAAAAGTACAACTCACAACACCGTCACTTTTGTTTCCACCAATAAATGCATAACTCCACAAAAAATAGAACACAACCCACGATTCGTTTTCAATATTTAATTATCACTTTTACATTCTCTAGATTTTACAATTTCAACTCATTCCCTTAATATTAATTCGTTTACCATCACACTTACTGAGAAACTACCATGGAACAATGCATATCAAACAACACAGAAATAGTAATTTTAAAATGTGATGAGCCTGGATAAATTAGTAGGGCTCTATATTACATTTATGTTTAACACACATCCATTGGACATCACATAAGAATCCCCAAGACACAGGGTGAATATTTCTCAATGTTATTAATGAAAAGACTCTGTCAATTACACTTAAAATCACAATTGTCCTTCCTCAAGTCATCCTACCCAAACCACCATACCAACCAAAACAAACCCCCAACTCACGACCACATCTAACAACAAATTACAATACAACCAATTTTGCAACTCTATTGCATAATCATACCATTCCCATCACAGTCTCACTATACAACCACATGTATTCCACTTTCCCCACACATAAAAACCACAAAAAATCACACATCACAAAAAAATCATTTTATAGGTTCACAAGAATATTTATCACATCTCACTGTTTTTATTTGGAGTGTTATCACTCAAACTAAATCCTGGGGTAACCAATTCATTATCAAAAATATACTTGGTTAGGAAATTTCCATTTTTAGGTGATACCAAAAAATCTCAACCGAAACAAAAATCACAGCACACATACCGAGTACAAGAAAATCCACCAATGGACATAATTTTTTGCGGGGCATTAAGCCCGTATAAACACAATAACACAATCAATACCAAAGCTTTAAAAGATTCATAATCAAATCCCTTTACCCATTTAAATTTCATTTAGACAATTCTTTATCTTTTATTAATCTATAACAACCATAATCTACAGGTAAACAAAAGCAATCCCCTCTCGCATGATGAAAAATTGAATAGAAACGTAGGGGATCCTACTTCAAGGAAGCTTTCTAATTGTTGTGCACCGCAGGGTGAAGAAGAACTCCTTCATATCACAACCACACAACAAAAAAATATAGATCAACCTATACCACATCACATCCCTCCCTCACACACCTTGGTCTCACAAAAAATCTCACCTGCACACCTAGGCCTGACAACACATCTCACCCACACACATCTGGGTCTCACAACGCATCACATCTCATCCCAAAGACACATGGGAAAGCACATCACAACTCATCCTGAATACACATGGGACACCACATCAAAAATCATACCAAAGACACCTAGGATACCACATATTATCACATCCTACCCAAAGAATATTGGGTCTTCATCACCTGGAAGATGGAGCAAGGAAGAGCAGGTGACCAGTTATCCATCCTCCCAACGGGGTGTTGGGAAATACACCCCCTGCGTGACTATATGGGTATATGGCATATAGTTCTCAATATGAGTTGGATGAGTATAGAAATAATAAGGAAAATACAAGTATATATATAGTATCTAACACTCAATCCCAACTTATGGGTTCTCAAACAAACTAACCAACTCAAAACACAGTCACCTTTGTGGACACCACTAAATGATTAACTCCACACATAAAACCACAAACCTCATTTTACATCCCAACCAAACTCATTTAATTCATTCCATTCTTTTCATTATTTAGTATCAAACACACTTAACCACAAAACCCATCATTTAATTATCCATTAACCATTTTCATCCCATTATCCAAATCAACTAATATCATTCCAAACATTATTAAAAAATTATCCATTTACTTATTCCATCACTACTCAGGAATCTATCACAAAGAAAACACCACCTCACCTCCCTAAAAGCATGGCCAAAAAACAATCTCCTCACCACCCCAAAAGCATGGAAAAACAAACCACATATCTTCCCACACCCCCATTGAAACCACACATCACCGTCCCAGAAGCACGACCACACATCATAGGACATCAGGATCATTTTACTGATTTACAAAGGGGATTTTATCACATTCTAGTTTATTTTAGGGGTGTTATCAAGAAAACCAAAATCCTGGGGCAACTATTTCATTACATGGGTATAAGTAATTAACCAATTTCCATTTATAGTGATATCATAATAATCACAACAGTCAAAAAAATCATAACAATAACAATAAATATATCCATTACAAACAAAGCCCCCAACGACCATAGTTTTTTGCAGGGAATTAAGCCCAAACAATCTACAATATCACAAATTATATCAAAGCTATAAAAGCATGAGAATCAAACCCTTTATCCCCTTTCAATTTCAATTATCCAATTTTTTATCTTTGATTAAGCTGGAAAAACAATAATCCATAGATAAAAAAAGTAAACACCTCGTGCATGATAGGTAATAAAGAGAAACAAAGGAAATCCTAGCTCAACGAATCTTTTCAAATCGTTGTGCACCGCAAGGCAAAGATGAACGACCACAAACCACAACTGCACAACGAGAAAACATGTATCAACCTATACTACACCAAAAGATCATCATAATGCAACCCAAACACATAGCCCAAACCAAAACACACCACTATACCAAAATCCCAAAGAAGAACGCGAAGGAATATATGAGAATGAGAGGAGAACTCACCACAGATTAAAGATGGAAGCAAGAGAATCAATCCCTGTCGAAAGGAATCTCCAAACGCAAAATGATAAGGTCATTAAACACCTAGAATGAGAAAAGATTCATTGTCCATGGGGTTTGGAGAAAACCCGAGTGGATGAACTCTTTAAAGTTGTATAGCATCAAGGAATTACATGATGTCTAATCCCCTTTCACGTCGTATAATACTGGGATTCCAAGTTTCATCAAATAATGAATCACCCTTTTAATATTTAACCCCAAAAACTTACACATCGTAAATTATCCCCCAAAAAACAGTGAAACCAACTTTCAAAAATGTAATACACTTAAATGACATGTATGTCCTGCATCAACTCTATTGCACCTCCAGCTTCCACCGAGAACTCCCCAAACCTCCCTCGAAAACCTCCAACCACCAAAACCAACAAAGTAAAAACCAGGAGGGTATAGACCATTACATCAGATACCTCTCAAAAAATTATCTCCCTCAAGAATCCAAAACCATTCCCATAAGAAAGAGGTGTCTGAACAACCACCCCGCAGGATACCTCTCAAAACTTTCACCACACCTTAAACACAACCACCATCCAAACACGCCAAACCAAACAACCAAAAAACACACTACACAGCCATGTCACCACAACTACAAGTCATATTTTCTCACAAAATAACACTTCCACACAACCATTGCACAACCATCTCAACCTCCACACAGCCCAAACCAACAACTGCTATAACCAACAAACGGCATTATCCTGAACACACGAATCAAGGAATTCCAACCTCCATGTCAAGATATTACCAACTTTGGTCAGCACTGACTCACCTATACAGGTCTAATCGCATCACATTTAATGTGCATCGACTAGGAATTTGGTTCTCCCTTTTTTATATGTCAGTAATTTATCACACATCACACCACACACATTATAAACGAAGGAAATCAACTCATGTCATAGAAAAAGGGTCTAAACATAACATCACAAGAAAAATAGAGCATAGAAAACCTCAAAAAAACTTTAGGTATGTGGAATTCTTTTGCGACTCCCCCTCCCAAGTACTCTCCTCTTGGCCACCATGCCTCTACAACTCAAGAACCAAAGAAATGGATCATCCATACAATGCCTTCTCTTGGAAATTTTGGATCTCTATTGGACACTCCAAAAACGACACATCATCCTCGATATACAACTCTCTCTAGTCAATGACATGGGAGTCATCATGAAGATACTGAAGCTGAGATATGTGGAAGATATCATGGATCCTTATAAAGACCCAGAAATTCCATATAATTTTTTTTTAAATCATTTGGGATTATTTTGAGGTCTCAAAATTTGATGGCATGTGATTCTGAGTCCCAGAGTTACCGGAATGATCCATCAAAATTTTGTTAAGCTTTAATTAGCGTGTGTGAGTAGTTTTCCTGAAAAAGTGTAATAACTCTTAAATGGGTGACTGGGTCAGAAATATGAGGACACCGCTGTGTTTAGGATAGCTGGTTTACCCTAGGAATGACTTAATGTTAGTCGGTATAGGCCTCCGATGAGAAAACCCAAAAATGACATAACCGTAAATAAAATAAATAAATAAAGTTATTTTATTTTTCAAATACTTATAAATAACGAACAGTGAATCGGATTAAAAATCTGAGACCACCGCTGAGCTTGTGAGGATATGATTTCTTTAGGAAGATACTAACATTGGACAATGTGGGCCAACTATGAAAGTTAGTTTTTGTTCGTAAATAAAATAATTAAGTAATAATTATTTTATTATTAAAATTCATAACTTCTAAACTGTAACTCAGATTGAAAATATGAGAGTACTGTTGAGTTCGTGGGGGCGTGTTCCCCTTAGACAGAGCCTAACCTTGATCGGCGCGGTTTGAGGGTGAATATTAATAATTTATCAAAATTTTTTAAGGTAAGTTCAGTAAACGTGAGAGTGGCATTTTCTAACATTTAAACTAGTGCTTGGATTAAAAATTTGAGGGCACCGTTGAATCCGCAGTGCCAAATTTCACTTAATTGAGGCTTCACTAGGACCGCAGAATGCTGGGAGAAAATGTTAGATTTTGGGAATTTAAAAGAATAATAAGATAACAAAGTTATTTTATTTCCTTTCTTTCTTTTCCTCCAATGGACAAGTGGTCATGGCGGGACCAACGACGTGTCAATCCATCAAATGACTTAACTCCTCAATTCATTGCAAGAACACCATTGGAATTTGGAAAGTTCTTTAATTAATTGAACCTCATTAATTCCATGTCTGTTACTCACCCTCCCCCTCTCCTATTTATATGAAGCTTGGGAAAGAGTATTGGCATCACTTCACCAAGTGACGACGCTCTGGAAAAGTACTGCGACTCCAACCACTTGGAGGATGGAACTGGGTCCAGCGGGTGGTGATGAGTGCCACCGAATGACGAACACTGACTATTCCTTAAACACAAACGTCCTCCAATGATCCTGAGTAAGGGGGTTTATTTTGAAGTTGTCTTTTATGAATTAAATTCTATCCCACTTTCTAACGGCTTAACACGGAGGGTGAGGGCCAAACAAATAAGGCTCGGACCCTCCAGTGCTTCGTTGTTGATGTGAACTTTGGTGAACAACTTCCAAATCGATAGCAAAAAGAAATAGTGGGTCACGCTGTGTCAGCGGCAGTGCGGAAGAGTCGTAGGCACAGACTACCCCAAGAATAGACAATAGATCACGTCTGGTGACCCGTAGAAGAAATCGTCAGTGTGCCATGTCGTCGGCGGCCAGCGGGGGCCGAAGGAGACCAGTAGAAACTGGCATCGGGCGATGGAAGGCGGCACGTGATGGTGTGCTACAGAGGCCAAGGGCGGTCAACCCTAGAGGGCTGCGTGGGATAAGTGTGGCGCCTGTAGTCATTTCCAGAGGAAGCGGTCATGGTAGGAGGGTGCGGCGCAGCCTGCGCTACGCCACGTTGGTGGAACCTTTCCGGCCAAATGTCCAATCAATTAATGTGGTGGTCAGCGCCCCACCGGTTCGGTGAAATGGCCTTGTAACTACAGGGCCAGCGAAGGAAGTGGTCTGCCTATTGGCGGACCGAGCCGGTGCGGGCTGGCCAAGCGGGCCGAACCCACGACCCAGCGGGCCAGTGCGGGTGGACCGAGCCCCACCCGACGGCCCGAGCCATCCGCAGCCTGGGCCCAAGAACCAAACTGGGATGACCCCGATGGGCCAGACCCCAGGAACTGGGCTGACCTTTAGTGGGTCGGACCTGAGCGGGTCAGGTAGACCCCAGGACCCGTTGCTTTGGGCCGGTCTAACCGAGTCAGACCGAGACCAGACCCAACTGATACCTGGATAAAGAAACACCCATAACTGATGAACTGGGTGTCAGGTTGATACACCGTGTAACACCCCAAGATTTCATAGTAAGTTTTTTTCTTTAAAGTAATTCAATAGCTTGCGCTACACAAAACCCCGAGTTCAAGCGCACCATGACTTACCAAACTAGCCGTTCAAAAAGTAGTTATGAATAGTATTAAATGCATTTTGAATATTATATACTCCATATAATTTTAACATCCATATTATGTGTTTCTTATACATAATATAAGAGCAAATTCAATTTTTCAGATAAAGGAATTATTTTCAGAAAATGCAATTTTACCGCCTTTTAATGGTGAACTTTTTTCAATCTAATATTTGACACTTTTATATATTCAATTTGAAAAAATAAACTTATTATTTAGTATCGGGACATAAAAATTTAGTTTCAATAAATTTTTTGTGTTTTTCTGATAACTTTCATATTTTGGTGAATAGTGAAAAATATTAAATTTTAATTGAAAAACAAATTTAATCAAAATAATTTATAGTGTTAAATTATACATTTTAATGGTTTGTAAGTATAATTAGATTATATTTTTATCATTAAATACAATTTAGGTCATTATAAGTAATTTTACATTTAAAATTGACCTGAACACATATCAATCTTTTGATAGTTTTTACTTTTTAAGAATCCGCTTTTTTTTGTTTTGACAATGGGAATTAATTTTAAATTAATTAATGGAAATTATATGTTTTTAATTTAGTAAAATAGAATTCATTTTTGATTTCATAATATTAAAATTAGCTCAGGGTGAAATTTTTTTATTTTTTTGAAAACATTCAATTTTTGATGAATAGTGAAAAAACATTGTTTTATTGTTTAAAAACCGACTTTTTATTTAAATAATTATTTATTTTATTTTAATTTATTTTAAGTAAAAATAGATAAATAAAACCTATATTAATTTCAATGTAATTCATTGGATTCATTTTATAATAAAATTAGATTTATAAAATTTTCTTGAAATTTTTAACGTCTTTTACGCACCTTTAAGGCACGTTAGAAAATTTGCATAAAACCTAATTTTACCACTTATATGGCTTGAATTTCAAAAATACAAGAGAAATATTTGACATCATTAAGTAAAAATTTTTTCAATAAGATTAAAATAATTTTTGGTGAATAGTAACTTTTGACTTTTATTTACCTCGATTAAAAGTAAATAGGGTAATTAAAGGTAAAAATGACATTATAATTACCCTAAAACATGCCCTAAATCTATTGGATAAGTGTATTTCGACCAAAACCAACCTTAGGAATAAAATATGATCCTTTTGTCCCACTTGGATTAGATTAGGACATTTATTATTATTTTATTTAAAGAAGAGTTAAAAGTGTTAAATTTAAGGTTTAATAACTAAAAAACTTTTAATATAGGGTTATACATAAGTTAAATTCGACTATAAATATTCCTTAAAAATCTAAAAAAAATTCCTACATAATGGTATTTTATTTATAATTTTTAGACATTAAATAATTAAATTTAATTATGACACAATGATGATGCAGTAATTACCTTATTAATGAAATATCAAAATTATTGATATTTTAAATATCCAAATAAATATAAATTAAGACTTATAATGGATTAAATTAATTTTATAGGTTAATATTACATGTTAGGGTTGATTAAATAAATTTTATTTGAATTAATCAAGTTAGGAATTTAACAAAAATCAAATACCAAATAGTGTCAAAATTGACATAAATGAGTTTTTAAAACAAACACTATATTATTAATTGATATAATATTCATAAAAATATGAGGTTCGGCCAAAGGACTTATATAAGGTTATATATATAAATAATTAACCACTTGGGGTTCTCTTGGCTTTTTATAGTAAGTTTATTAAACATTTATAATAATAATACAAGAATACATGGTAAAAGTTAAACTATTTAACTAAGAGTTAAATCTAAAAGATAAGGTTAATATGGTGACCTAAACCTGTCTAAAACCTATTGGTTGAAAGTTTTTCGACCCATCCCCACCTCATCCTCAAAATAAATCCATTTATATCCATTAGAAACTGAAAATGAATTTATAATAAAATAATATTTCAAGGTTTTCCTAAAGTGACTCTCACCTCTCTTATAAAAGGGTACTTCCCCTTCTCTTAATTTCACACCTACAAAGCCATTTGGATCAGTCAAACCCTACACAAATATCCTCAAAAATACTATCACTACATCCTAGAGTCTTTTCCTTGATCATGAATCCAACCTAAGGATCCCTTTTGATAAAATCAAAAGGAAGCACTTGAAGAAGAGGTAATAATTTCATCATCTCTTTCAAAGTAATATTCTTATTCCACTTACTCTTTCTTTGTTTTTTACATAACAAAATAATAAATATAGTATCTTCCACATAATTTTATGTTATTATAAATATGTAACAACCATATTAATTATTCTATCTATCCTATAAATAACAAAGTCACCATACGTGCGTATATACGGCTTACCGTCTCCACGTTGTGGTGTAGTTGTTATTCAACACTTAATTATTTGGATTGGTATAATAATGATGTATAATTAATTTAAATAATAAATATAACATTTTAATTATTCTTTATATATGATATAAAATCCAATTATATACGATCTCACCTTCAATCGAATGATATTGTCGCTCGTGCGTGCGTACGGATTGTTGTCTCCACGAACGTGATGAGATTCAATCCTCATCGTAACCATTCAAGAATAATTTTCATTTTATGATTAAAAATAATGTTTAAGAACTTAATATAATTTTTTATATGAATCAAATACATCTTTTCCATAACAAACATTACTTTCATAACAAAACATATAAATGAAAACAAATCAGTTAACACCTGAAACAATTATACAACTAAAATATTATTAACAAAGTAATATTAGAAGAAAATATATGATATCATATTTATGTATGTGGATCTTTTATAATTTAATAACAATGATTTTACTATTATAAATGAGGTTAACGTACCCTAGACTAAGGAAAAGTACAAGGTAAGGGGTTTTCATCTCACTTTTATTCTCATGAGGTTCATACTATATTTTCCACTCTTACCTTTTGTGTGGTGTATGTAATGCACATGATTGTATTATTTGTGAAATATACCTTAATTTATGTTTATTTACATCATAATTATATGATCCTCCTTCCATGGGGTGTATGTTTTTTAATTTACCAAATCGGTATGGGAATTTCAATTTTCTATTTCCACTCATTGGGTTTTACACAAACTTCATTGATTATTCTACTCCAAGATTATGTGTGAAGTCATTATTTATTTACTTATGTAGTAATTTCCACTTCCCTTTGTGTGGATATACTTTTTATACACATAATCACTCCATTTATAAATTCTCAAGTCGTCCATATGAACTTGATAAGAGTAATTTAAACTCAATTTCTATTCATTGAGTTAAACATCCAAGTCAATGGTGTTGTTTTTAAAAGAATATGTGTGAATGTCCTCTGATTTATTTACACATAATATTCAATCCTATTGAGTGTATTTATATTTTTCATGCATAACTATGTCATTTATTTATCCTTATCCTAAGGATACGGTCTTTATAAGGGATTTCATCTCAATTTACATTCCATTGAAACTACATTGTTGTTATGTGGCAATTCACTTTTATATGGTGTATATACTAAAATTTTACATAGTTTATCATGAATAACATTATTATCATGATATTATAAGGTTTTTATTACCTCAGTTATTTGTATTCAAGCATCTCTCATTTGGTTAGGAACTCTAACTAAAATATCATTTTAAATGGTTTAAATTTTTATTCTTCTAAATATTACTCATTAATTTCCATGTTTTAAAAATGGTTTTAAGGATTTACTTATATGTAAATTAATGTTTTAAAATTAAAATTTCTTTCAAAAGTTTCAAATTGGTATGGGAAACTTTGATTCAAAAATCTATTTAAAACTTCTTTTTGATAAATACTGATACTTTTAAATGTTTACAAGAAAAGGGAGTATATTTCTCTCAAATAGTTTTGATGATTATTTTCATATATTTTAATATCCTTAATTATTCTTGATTGAGGTTAATTTATTATAATACAATCTTATATATTGTATTTAATGAATTATTTTTATTGTTTATGTGCTATTTTTATACCATTCATGGTTTGTGGTTAAAATATTTACATTTAGTATGCTAGTTTTAATAAGAATGTTTATCTTATGTTTCAACATTTTCATATGAAGAATTCATTGGACTTAGTAAGTGACGAGTGTAGCTTGCTATAGCTCCTTGATGCATCGGTAGGTCCCATGAGGCAAACTAGTGTCTTGGAACAAATCCTTGACAAAATCTTATTTATTGTCTTGGCACGAGGCATTGACTATATGGTTATGATGTCTGACATTATGCATTCCATCATCATGAAATTGGCTATTGATATTACATGTGATTATTTGACTAGTATAATGTCCATGTGAATAAGTAAATGGCATTATTTGATTTATCATTGCCATATTATGTTGAAGTTTAAGTTTAAAAGGCCTGTATTGTAGTCTTATACATTGCCTTAAATGTTTACTCCTATTTATAATAGTTTCCACTATATTGTTATCCTTACTAAGCAATTGAGCTCACCCATTTCTTATGTTTTAATTTTTCCTAGGATTTAAAGAAGTATATTATGATTAACCTGCAGAAATAGGCCAAGGGATATAAGAGTCTTGAAAAGGGGACACAATGATGTTTTTTTTATTTCCTAATGTAATGTGAATCTTATGTATGTATCTAGTACTTATAAGGATACTAAAGTGATGGGTCTCTCAGGACATAATTCCTTGTATCATGCCAATATTATTTAATATTTCACCGACTATGGGTAACTAGGGCCAGGGTGTTACAGTTGGTATCAGAGGATGTTTAGTACAAACCTTAGAAGCTAGATTTAGAAAAGATCTGATTAGAAAACACTACCCTAAGATAGACTTTGAAGATTATTATAGAAGAACATCCAAAAAATTTGGTAATGTAAATATTATGTGGGTTTTACAAGAAATACATCCATGTCTGGATACGATCAGGTAGAGGCGGCTCTGGCACAGATGTACCTCGAAGTGAAAACTCCAACAAGGAGTTTTGGGTTTGACCTGGGGTATCCTGGTACATGAAAATGGGCCCTGCTACACTCTTGTTTATGACACTCCCGGGGGATATGCTTAGTATAATTAACATTTTCTTTACAAACTGATTTGACTGATTTTAATATAAGATGAGAATAAATAACCTTGGTTAATCCTAAGGTGTTTTAGATTGAAAATAAGGTGTCATGATATTCTATAAATGATTTTATGACTCACACTATGCTTTCTTGTGTTAGTCAATGGCTGGATTCCAAGAAAGTCATAGTAACATTGAACATGATGTACAAGGTTGGCACGGTGGTGGAAATGAGCAACAAAATGGAATGTTGATAGGCCTAAAGGATATTGTGTTCATGCCGAATCAGTTTTCCAAAAATATTTTCAACAACATATATATTAACTAACTCCCAGACTCAACAAATAAGAGAAAGGAGGTGAATGATAAGATCTCTAGAAGTGGCAACTGTGGAGAAAAGAAAGCTCAATTTCCTTCATGCCAGAAATGTAGAAGGAGACACCCGGGGAAGTGTCTTAATGAAACAAATAAATTCTTTATGTGTGGGAAATAAGGACATGAAGTAAATAATTTCCGAAGAAAAATTAAGAGTACTATGGAAGAAAATAAAAATGGTCTTAATAATCTAATTACATTCAATTTACATTAATGTAAGGGAACTTGGAATTACCTGAGTCAATGCCCTACTCTATAGGATAACCTCTACGTTAGGGAAGAACCTATATGGAAATAAATGGATGGAGAATTGTTTAAAAAGTATGGGATTACTTTGGAAGACTATTCTCTTGTATGTGTAACCATGTAGTTTGTTATCTGAAAATGATATTTGAGGAAGAATTATTTTTTCTTTTGTGGAAATAGTTATAAAAAACCATTTGGGTTTATATGATCCTTAAATTTGTGGAAATTACAGGTTATTAATTTTTGGGATGAAAATGCAAGGTATGAGACAACATTTGTGGTTAAATTATGTTATGGTTATTTTGAGGTATTTATCTCATTTTGGTAATGTTATAAAATATATTTTTTGAAAAAGGAAAACACGAAGACCATGTGACAACATGTCGTGTCGGATAAAGTTGTGGGAATCAAACCCACAGCCAAAGTGCGATTGGGATTTATTGCCTACCACTGGACTACATGAAGTCCCTAGTTACGGTGACTAATTCTTTTTAGTTAAATGATTTTATTGATCAAAAATATGTCAATTTGGGATCTTATGTCTTATCAAATGGATATCCTTAGTATAGGGAAATGATTTGTTGATTAAATGATAAATGTTATTTTGGAAGATGTTCACTCTGTTGGGAACACTATACGCCTAAGGAAAATAGAATACTATGGGATTTTATTTGAGTAGTAATGGTGAATTTTTATCTAGGTTTTTATTGTGTATTTATAGCGATTTGGGTTATTTAGGGTAATGATAAACCTATCATTGAGAATATATGATTAGGTTAATTACTTTCAAGTATGTGACTTTAATAGTAGTCGATGTTATTTGGAGATACAATTTAATGTGGAAGACTACTTAATAAAATTCTACTAAATTTTGGGTTTCAATCTTAGTTTGGATTATATTGAAGTATTTTAAGGACAATTGTTTATTTAATGGTATTTATTAAACTTTGGTAATTATTGGTTTAATTTTATAAATTAATATTAGTATTTCATTCTCTAAAGGATTGTAATTTTTGGGGATCATATGATCTTATACTAACCATTTAGGTTTTTATTAATCTCTAAGGACAAGGGAAATATATAGTTTATCCTTTTTGGATCATGTGATTCTCTAGAAGTTGATTCTAGAGCTTCAGGTGTGACCAAGTCATCTGGAATACTCATCATTTGGAAAAAAGATGAGTTAGTGGTAGATATTTATTAAAGGATGAAACTATACTTAAAAAGTAAGTATATCTCTTTATGTTATTAGTCAATCTCATAAATAAATTCCTCGAATTTATGAAATATAACTTAAAACAAAAAACATTGTCCATTTACTTTACCTACTAGGAAACAAATGATCATTTATCCCATCACAAGTTTATGGTTTTCTTATTGTTAATTTTCTAAAGATCATGTTTTATATCACTCTCTATCAGAACATGACACTTAGTTTATCTTCCATATCCATGTTTTCATAAATTTAATCCTAGTATGGGTTATCTCAGGTGACATTTTTACTTCTCTTTCTTTCTTTTAAAGTGATAGTTTTATGACTCTTTTTCCGATGTGGGACTTTCAATGAAGTTCCCGATGCCAATTTTAAAATTGCAAGGATTCAATTTCTGAAAGGGGGAAGAATGTAACACCGCAATATTTGATAGTAATTTATTTTCTTTAAAGTAATTCAATAGTTTGCACTACACGCAACACCAACATTGAGTGCACCATAACTTAACAAACTAGCCATTCAAAAAGAGGTTATGAATAGTATTAACTTTATTTTGAAGTTTATATACTCCATATAATTTTAACTTCTATATTATGTGTTTTTTAGACATAATATAAGAACAAATTCAATTTTTTAGATAAAGGAAGTATTTTCAGAAAATGCAATTTACCACATTTTAATGCTGAGCCCTTTTTAAATCAAATATTTGACACTTTTATATATTCAATTTGAAAAAATAAACTTCTTCTTTATAATCGGGACATAAAATTTAGTTTCAATAAATTTTTGGGGTTTTTTAATAACTTTAATATTTTGGTGTATAGTGAAAAATACTAAATTTTAATTGAAAACAACTTTTTAATCAAAATAATTTATACTGTTTAATTATACATTTGAATGGTTTGGAAGTAAAATTAGATTATATTTTTATCATTTAATACAATTGGTGTCATTATAAGTAATTTTACAATTAAATTTGACATAAACACATGTCAATCTTTTGATAGTTTTTACTTTTTAAAAACCCATTTTTTGGTTTTGACAACGGGAATTAATTTTAAATTAATTAATGAAACTTTAATGTTTTGAATTTGGTAAAATATAATTCATTATTGAATTCATAATATAAATATTAACTCATGGTGAAGTTTTGGTATTTTTCTAAAAACTTTCAATTTTTGATGTATTGTGAAAAACACTACGTTATTTGGTTAAAACACAAATTTTTATTTAAATAATTATTTATTTTATTTAAATTAATTTTAATTAAAAACAGATAAAAAATAACTATATTAGTTCAATTTAATTCATTGGAGTCATTTTATAATAAAATTAGATGTATAAAATTTTATTGAAATTTTTAACTTTTTTTACCCACCTTCTAGGCACATTAGCAAATTTGCATAAAATGTAATTTTACCGCTTCTGTGGATTGAATTTAAAAAATACAAGATTCAAGGTTTATATCAGTAATTAAAATGTTGTTCAATAAGATGAAAATAATTTTTTTTTGAATAGTAACTTTTGACTTATTTTCCCCGGTTAAAAGTAAATGGGGTAATTAAAGGTAAAAACAACATTATAATTACCCTAACACATGTCCTAATTCTATTGGATAAGTTTATTTCGACCAAAATAAAACTTAGGAATAACATTTTATCCTTTTTTCCCACATGGATTAGATTAGGACATTTATTATTATTTTATTTAAAGAAGAGTTAAAAGTTTTAAATTCAATGTTTAATAACTATACCATTTTTAATATAGGGTTATACATAAGATAAGTTCGACTATAAATATTAATTAGAAATATAAAAATATTTCCTACATAATGGTATTTTATTTATAATTTTTATACATTAAATAATTAAATTTAATTATGACACAATGATGATGCGGTAATTACCTTATTAATGAAATATCAAAATAATTGATACTATAAATATCCAAATAAATGTAAATTGAGACTTTTGATTAATTAAACTAATTTTCTAGGTTAATATGACATTTCAGGGTTGATTAAATAAATTTTATATGAAGTAATCAAGTTTTTATAAATTTAACCAAAATCAAATACCAAATAGTGCTAAAATTGATATAAATGAGTTTCAAAAACAAATACTATATTATTAATTGATATAATATTCCAAAAAATATAAGGTTTGGAAAATGACTTAGATAAGGTTATATATAACAATAATGAGACACTTGGGGTTCTCTTGTCTTTTATAGTATGTTTATTAACCATTTATTATAATAATACAAGAATACATGGTAAAAGTTAAACTATTTAACAAAGAGTTAAATCTAAAAGCTAAGCTTAATGCGGTGACATAAACCTATCTAAAACCTATTGGTTGATAGGTTTTTGACACATCCCCACCTTATCCTCGAAATAAATCTATTTTAAGCCATTAGAAACTGAAAATTAATTTATAATAAAATAATATTTCAATGTTTTTATAAAGTGACCCTCACCTCTCTTATAAATGGGTACTTCCCCTTCTCTTAATTTCACACCTCCAAATCCATTTGGATCAGCCAACCCCTATCCAAATATCCTCCCAAATACTTTCAATACATCCTAGAGGCCTTCATTTGATCATAAATCCAACCTATTGATCCCTTTTGATCAAATCAAAAAAAAGCACTCGAAGAAGAGGTAATAATTTCATCACCTCTTCCAAAGTTATATTCGTATTCCACTTCCTATTTATTTGTTGTTTCCATAACAAAATAATAACTCCAGTACTTTCTAAATACTGTGATGTTATTATAAATATGTTACAACTATATTCATTATTCTATTCATCCTATTAATGACAAAGTCACCAAATGTGTGTACGTACGTCTTACCGTCTCCATGTCGTGGTGTAGTTGTTATTCAACACATCATTATTTGGATGCGAATAATAATGATTTATAATTGATGTAAATAGTAAATATAACATTTTAATGATTCTATATATATGATATAAAATCCAATTATATACGATCTCACCTTAAATTGAATGATATTGTCGCACCTGCGTATGTACGGATTACAGTCTCAACGAACGTGATGAGATTCATTCCCCATCGTAACCATTCAAAAATAATTTTCATTTTATGATTAAAAATAATTTTTAAGAAGTTAATATAATTCTGTATATGAATAGAATACATCTTATCCATAACAAATATGACTTAGGTAATAAAACATTTAAATGAAAATGAATCAATTAACACCTAAAACATTGATACTACTAAAATATTATTAACAAAGAAATATTAAAAAATCATATATGATATCATATTTTTGTATTTGGTTCTTGTATAATTCAATAAAATTGATTTAACTATTACACAAGAGGTTAACGTACCCTTTACTAAGGAAAAGTACAAGGTAAGGGGTTTTCATCTCACTTTTATTCCCGTGAGATTCATATTGTATTTGCCACCATTAGCTTTTGTGCGGTGTATATACTACCCATGATTGTATTATTTGTGAAATATACTTTAATTTATGGTTATTTAAATAATCATTGTATGATCCTTATTGCATGGGGTGTATGTTTTGTAATTTACCAAATCGGTAAGGGAATTTCAAATTTCTATTTCCACTCATTGGGTTTTACGGAAACTTCATTGATTATTTTACTCCAATATTTTGTTTAAAGTCACAATTTATTTACTTATGTAGTAATTTCCACTCCCCTTTGTGTGGATATACTTTTTATACACATAACCACTCCATTGATAAATTCTCAAGTCGTCTATATGAACTTGATAAGAGTAATTTTAACTCAATTTATATTCAATGAGTTAAACATCCAAGTCAACGGTGTTGTTTTTAACAGAATATGTGTGAATGTCCTCTGATTGATTTACACTAAATATCCAATCCTATTGAGTATATTTATATTGATCATAGATAATTATATCATTTATTTATCCTTAACTTAAGGATACATTCTTTATAAGGGATTTCATCTCAATTTACATTCCATTGAGACTTCTTTGTTGTTATGTTCCAATTCACTTTTATATGGTGTATATAAGGTACTTTGACATAGTATATCATGAATCCCTTTATTCTCCTGATATTATAAGGTTTTTATTACCACAATTATTTTTATTCAAGCGTCTCTCATTTGGTTAGAAACTCTAACTAAAATATCATTTTAAATGTTTTAAAAATTTATTCTTCTAAATATTACTCATTAATTGCCATGTTCAAAAAATGATTTTAAGGATTTATTTATATGGAAATTAATGTTTAAAAATTAAAATTACTTTTAAAAGTTTGAAAGTGGTATGGGAAACTTTGATTCAAAAATCTACTTTAAACAGCTTCTTGACAAATAATGAGACTGTTAAATGTTTTCGAGAAAAAGGGGGATATTTCTCTCAAATAGTTTTGATGATAATTTTTATCTATGTCAATATCCTTCATTATTCTAGATTAAGGTTAATTTATTATAATAAAATATTACATATTGTATTGAATGAATTATTTTTTACTGTGGATGTGCTATTTTTATATCATCCATGTTTTGTGGTTAAAATATTGAGATTTTGTATGCTAGTTTTAATATGAATGTTTAGATTATGTTTCCACCTTTTCATATGAGGAATGAATTCAACTTAGTATGTGACGGGTGGAGCCCGCTATAGCTCCTCAATGCCTCGGTAGGTCTCATGAGACAAACTAGTGTCTTAGCATAAGTCCATGACAAAATCTTATTTGTAGTCTTGGCACGAGGCCTTGACTATAGGGGTTATGATGTCCAGCATTATGCATTTCATCATTATGAAATTGGATATTGATATTACAAGTGATTATTCAACTAGTAGAATATCCATGTGAAAAAGTAAATGGAATTATTTGATTTATCTCTTCCATATTATGTTGAAGTTAAAGTTTAAAAGTATTGTGTTTCAGTATTATAAATTGCCTTAAATGTTTATTCTTATTTATGATAGTTTCTTCTATATTGTTATCGTTACTGAGCATCTGATCTCACCCCTTTCTTATGTTTTAATTTTTTCCAGGATGTAAAGAAGTATGTTACGATTAACCTACTGGAATAGGCTAAGTGATATAAGAGTGTTCTAAAGGGGACACAATTTTGTTTTTTTAGTTCATGATGCATTGTAAAACTTATGTATGTATCAAGTACTTCCAAGGCTACTAAACTTATTCATCTTTCGGGACATGATTACTTGTATCATGCCAATGTTATGTAATATTTCACCGAATCTGGGTCACTGGGGTCGGCATGTTACACGTCGTCAGTGGCATTGGGACCCATTTTGGAAAGCGGTACCTTTGGAATATTTTGGTGAGCTTGACCGAGTCGGGCCAGACCAAGGTGCAATCACTCCCCATTTCACGGAAAGGGATGTAACTAACAGACCGGGTGTCCGATTGGCGCGCCGTCTGTTGCATAAGAAACCGAGTGACAAGGTGGTCCTTTTGAGGTACTCTAAGTGAGTTTTTTCAGAGTTTTATTTGTGGAGTAGGTTGGATCATTCTTAAATCTAACCAGGAACTTTTTACAAAAGCATTCAAATCTCACAGACCGGGTGTCCGATCGACGCGTCGTCAGTCGCGTTGGAACCCTTACGACATGGCGGTCTTTAAGGTATGCTTCACTTCAAATTTATAAGGACAGGATAAAATTTTAGATTTTGGAAATTTAAAATAACAATAAGATAAAAAAATTATTTTATTTCCTTTCTTTCTTTTCCTCCAACAGACAAGCGGCGGTGGTGAGACCAACGACGGATCAAGACATTAAATGGTTTGACTCCTCAATTATTTGTAACATCACCATTTGAATTGGGAAGGTTACTTAATTAATTGAACCCCATTAATTCCATTTGTGTTACTCACCCTCTCCATTTCCTATTTATATTGAGCTTGGGGAGGAGTATTGGCACGGCTTCACCAAGAGATGAAGCTCTGGAAAAGTAATCCTACACCAACCACTTGGAGGATGGAACGAGTTCGAGTGGGCAGTGATGAGTGCCACCGAACAACGAACACCGAATCTTCCTCAAACATGGACGTTCTCCAATGATCTTGAGTTAGGGGGTTTATTTTGAAGTTTTCTTTGATAAATTAAATCCTCTCCTGCTTTTTATCCCCTTAACACGAAGGGCGTGGGGAAAAAGAACAAGGTTCGGACCCTCTGCCGCTTGGTTCTTGATGTGAACTTTGGGGAACAATTTCCAAATCGATAGAAACACGAAATAGCGGGTCATGCTGTGTCGGTGGAAGCACAGAAGAGTCATAGGCAAAGACAGCACCAAGAATAGACACAGGAGCACGTCCAGTGACCTGTGGAAGAAACCACTTGTGCTCCATGTTGGTGGCGGCCAGCGGGGGTTGAAGGAGACCCACGAAAACTGGCTGTAGGTAGTGTAAGGCGACACGCCGCGGTGTCCAATGGCGACCGGCCCGAGCCGACCATGTGGACAATTGAAGAACCCACAAGCACCACTGTCGTAAGTGTCCGCGGCTAGCAGGTTGTGGTAGGAGGGTGCGGCATAGTCCGCTCCGCACCACGTTGGCGGAACTCGGTCGGTCGACCGGTTAATGCAGCGGGGCAGCTCTCCATCAGTTGGGTGAAAAGGCCCTGCAACCACAGGGATAGCGAAAGAGGTGGTCCTCCTTCTAGCGGATAGAGCCGATGCGGGCCATCCAAGTGGGTTGGACCCTGCCAGCAGGTCGGGCTGGACCAGCAGGCCAGCACAGGTGGGCCGAGACCCATCCGATGGGTTGGACCAACCGTGGCCCGATCCCACGAACCGAACAGGGCGGACCCCGACGGGCCAAACCCAATGAATCGGGTAAATCCTTAGTGGACTGGACCCGAGCGAGGTCAGGTAGACCCTAGGACCCATTGCGTCGGGCCGGTCTGACCGAGTCAGACCAGGCCCAGACCCAACTGGTACCCGATTAAGGAAACGCCCGTAACTGACAAACCGGGTGTCTGGTTGACATGTCCTTAGTGATGTTGGGACCCCTTTTGGAAAGTGGTGCCTTTTTTATATTCCAGCTTGCCCAACTGAGTCAGGCTGGACCGAGGTGCGATCACCCCCTGTTTCACAGAAATAGATGTAACTAACAGACCGACTGTCCAATTGACGCGTTGTCTATGGCATAAGGACCCTAGTGACAAGGCGGTCCTTTGAGATACTCTCAGTAAGTTTTTTTAGAGTTTTATGTGTGACCTGAGTTGGTTCATAATTCAATCCAACCTGGCCCTTTTTACAAAAGTGCCAATATCTCACAGATCGTGCATCTGATCGACATGATGTTTGTCGCATTGGAACCCTTACAACGTCACAGTCCTTGGAGATGATTCTTCATGGAACTTTGTCATTGTTGAAATATGACTGATGGCTTGAGGAGTGGATCCTCCTGTAATCAAGCGTTCTTAGTACGGGAATCTCATGGCTAACTATGATGTGAAGAATGAACAGTGATCCTGTGTGGGTCAGTACCTATCGATCCTATTTGGGTCAGCACTCAATGGTTCTGTGTGGGTCAGCACATACCAATCATGTGTGGGTCATATCCTGTGTGGGTCAGTACCTATCAATCCTATTTGGGTTAGCACTCAACGGTTCTGTGTGGGTCAGCACATACCAATCATGTGTGGGTCAGATCCTGTCTGGGTCAGTGCTCAGCGATCCTATGTGGGGAAGCGCATACCAATCTTTTTTGGGTCAGCAGTAGATCCTCTCGACAGAATAAGATGATCTAGATTTTTGACTAATAATCTATACTTTTTTACTTAAGTTATATACCTGGTTTGAGCTGAGTCCTTACCTTTGTGTTACTTTTACCTTCATGATGTTACCTTCGTGGTGTTACCTTTGTCGTACTTTACCTTCATGGTGTTACCTACATGGTGTTACCTTTGTGGTACTTTTACCTTCGTGGTGTTAGCTTCGTGGTGTTTCCTTTGTGGTACTTTACCTTTGTGGTGTTACCTTTGTGGAACTTTTACCTTCATGAGGTTACCTTCGTGGTGTTACCATTGTGGTACTTTACCATCAAAGTATTACCTTCGTGGTGTTACCTTTGTGGTATAATTCCCTCATGGATCAATTGTGAAAATGGATTAAAGATTGGGGCCTTGTGTTTTCTCATTTAAGAGATGAGTATATTTTGATAACTTAGGTATATGTATGGGAATATACCTATGTAGATTTGATGTCTGCTACATGATTTGTGATTAAGGACTTGCTTTGTGGTATTTCCTTTGTGGAACTTTGGGAGACCTTCAGGGGCCTTAGGGTCCCTACTAAGTATTTTTATACTCACCCCTGCATGGGCTTCGACAGCACCTTGTTGTGTCTTGTGAAAATGATGAGCATTTGGGCAGAGACTTGAGGGATCTAGGACCAGGCGGTACATAGAGGAAACGGGCTGACGTGGAGTGTTGTGGAGACGATATGTACCTACCATTCAAGTAGGATCCTCGGTGAAAGATCCAAGATCTATTTTCCCTTTTCAGTTGTACTTGTACTTTTCAGTTGGGATTGTATTCTAGCCCCCTTTACTTTCAACTCACGTTTTACTACAGCAGTTTACTTTGTGGATGCCTCTTTTTGGATTCTTGGATTGTGTGTTTGTACAGGTTTAAAGGAAATTTCTTCCAATTATAGGGATACTCCTTTTTGGTTGTAGTTTCCAACCCTTGGCCTATGGAAGGTGGGCTTGTGGTAGTCCTGGCATGGGCCCTAGGGTACGGGTCGTGACCATCCTCTCCAAATGTGGTGGCAATGAAAACCAATATGCCACCTCGTCAACTCGCCACAATACCTCAAAGGGACCAACAAACCTAGGAGAAATATTAATGATTATCTACTGAAATAGGTTAATATTAATTTATTATATCTTAAAATACATGTTTTCTAAAGTCCATAAACATCATTTTTAGTGCATTATATAAATTGAACTTCATTTCTCATCTTAAGTGCAATTCATGATTAAAATGAAAATATAGGCATAATCAATCATCTATTTGTGGAGAACATTATATTCATATTTTGAATTTTATATTTTGGGAAATAATTTATTGATTTTTTTGGAACATTTTATCTTTTAGCATCGATGGATGAATCCCAAGGTATAATGGAGATGTTTGGGCATGAATGCAGAAATTTTCTGGACAAAGCATAGTGGGACTAGGTCCATTAAAACAAAATTGGGGCCCACAAACCAACCCCAATGAATCTAAAATATTTAATATAGAAATAGAAAAATATGGGGATAATTTCAATAAACTCTTTCCGGTGCTAATTCTGATGTTTTCATGGAGATAAATTTATCTGAAGTAAACATTTAAATGGTGGGCCAGATCTGAACGCCCCTAAAGTCAGACCACCATTTCGATCATAACATCCAAACGGATAAACCAAATGACCTTAAATTTAGGAAAATTATATAGGAAATATGGAAGATAATATTTTTATTCTATGCCTCCTTTTAATTCTTCCATAATTATTTACAAATTCACACGCCAATAATGGGGATAAATCAGGACGATTTTCTTGTCAACTTTGAAAAGTCCAAATTTCCTTGATTTTCTCACAGTATTTTGACTCACCTAATTAGTGGGTATGGAATTTATTGTTGTGTGGTAAACCTAAGGCTCATAATATTACTATATAATGAGATAGGGGTGAAGTTAATAGAAGTACGTTTTTCTTTCTTTCATTTTTATTGCCATGATTTCATTTTGTAATTGAATTTTCAATTTCTCCCATGTATGTTTTTTATTCACCTTCATTTAATTAATAAAAGATCATATTATTATTCTTAATTTATCATTCCATTTTCTATAGTACATTGATATATTTTCCTTAGGGAGTGATTCTATTCACATAATATTTTGTGATACTCTTCACACAATGGTGGAGTGATTGATATTTATTTGTTCTTCTTCTCCAATTTTACCCTCATTAGTATACTACCCACTATCATTAATATAATAGTATTAATGGAGGTAAAAAACTCTAATGGATTGATCTAAAGGAGTATAAAGGGGATGTATTGGATGTTATTTCTTATTTTAATAATTCCTAATCAATTCTATTTTTGATATTTTCATTCAATGATGTATGTTCTCCTTTGAACTCACTAATTTTAAGGATACACATCCTGAGTGATAAAACTACCCTCTACCTTGGAGTGCTCATCAATATGATCCTAAAAATGTATAGGTGATTATCCTTAGGGTAGTAAATGCTCAAAATCACTGAGTGATTTGGGATTTTCATATTTTTTAAAGGAAACGTTTGAATTTAAGACATTGAAATAATTTAAAAAAGAAATTCGTCCAATCCACCCCATGTGATAACCAAGGATCAACTCATGCTTTTAAATTGAATTCAATTAAGTATTTAAAATATCAAATAATCAAATAAATTCATACCCAAGTTGGAAACTTCATAGCTAAATAAACACCATCAAATCACTTTCATAGAATGTATGTTTCTTAGGTTTCTTCTTAGGTCTCTGAGGATCGATAACCTAAGTTGTACTCCAAATGACTGGTTACACCATACAACTTGAGTAAATTTGGTTGCAACCAAATTTTGGAGACATTTATGGGGTCCAAGTAAGTCACCTTAGAAAATATTTTTATTCTCCCCCATTTATCTTTTCTCATCCCAATTCTCCCATCTTTTCCACTATAGTTTTTTTCTCTTTTCTTAGCCCATGTCTGCCTACACCCGTGACCATTCAAATATTCTAGTTAGGATGGATATTCCTGGGGATAGGGGGTCAAGAACACATAGATGTATCTTTACATTATATCTAAATCTTCCTAACACTCCAGATTCAAATGTTGAGTTTAATATAATGGATAGTCTTCCACAAAACTAAATCATGAACTGAGAGGGAACCCAAATGGAAACCAAAATGAGAAAGACCCTAACTTGGAAATTGTTGCAAACCAGACCACGAATAACAACCTCACACATACATGGACTAATTAAACCTCATTCATTATGCATGATAACATAGTATATGCCCAATATTTCTTCAAACCCCATGTCCTGATCCACCTTCCAACCTTTCATGGGATGGAGTCTGATATGCCTTAACTTCATGTTAAAGAATTCAATGACATTGTCAAAACCATGTTCCCTCCAAATCAAATTGAATCTACTAGAATGAGACTCTTTCCTTTTTCTCTAAAGTACTGAGCAAAGAATTGGTTTAACAATTTGATACCAGTATCCATTCACTCTTGGGACCAACTGCAATGATAATTCTATAAAAAATACTTCCCTCATCACAAAATAATTTCACTTAAAAAGAGAATCCAAAAGTTTTCTTAAAGAGAGGGAGAAAAATTCTATGAAACATGGGAAATTTTCAATGACACATTAAACATGGTACCATGCTATGGTTTCTCAATCCCAGAATAAGTGAGAATTTCCTATGAAGGGTTAGGTCTAAGAAACAAACAATTCATTGACATGATGTGTAATGGAACCTTCAAAAACATATCCCCAAATGATGCTTATGAGTATCTAGAAAATCTTGCTGAATAGAACCAAACATGGGGAACATCACCATAATATGAGAATCCACCCAAATCTAGTGGAATTCACATTCTTGGGTAAGAAGAAAACCTTTAAGAAAAACTTGTTTAACTCACTAGGAAGGTTTAGTATATTTATCTTAGGAAGGTTTAGAAAACCCAAACTTTTGAGCCTATTTGTTCAATTTGTGACAAACATGACCACAAGACCAATAATTTCCCAACCATTCCTTTTATCAAGGATTTTATTTTAGTAGGACCACCATAAGAAGTTAATGCAATGAACTTTCAAAATCCACAATACCAAAAAACCTTCAATCCAAGGTATAATAACCATTTAGGCTTCTCTTGGAAGTAAAATCAACAACCAACACAACAACAATGTCTCAACCCATACCCTTAATAGAATTTTTAAACCCATAATCAGTTCCAACCACAACCAGTCCAATACCAACATCCTCATGTCCCACATCGACAATTGGTCCAACAACCCATTTAACATCCAATCCAACAACCAAAGTATCCTACTGAGATAAACCACCCAACACAAGCCACTACCAATTTATCCCAATCCTTGAACAGTTTTGTAAACAAATAAAGAAAATGAACTCAATAATCTCATCACTTAAACAAGAATTACAAATAATAAAAATTGGAAAGGCACCCATGCCTACTCGGGTTGTTCCATCCCCAACTGTAAGGGGAGAATCAAGTTACACCCAAACCTCTCATGAACAAAAAAAAGTCGTGACTATCTTAATAAGTGTGAGATAAATTGAAAAACCTAAAAAAACCATTCAAGAACCATTAAAATCTTCAGAATTACATGAAATTTTTGAATTACAGCACTCAAATTCCGAAAAATTCGAATATTAATATGAAATAACCACAACATAACCAAACCATAAAACAATATGCACCCTTTCCCAAATGTATAAGAGGAAAATATAAACCTAAAATCAATAATCCATTAAGGTAAATCTTCTCTCAGGTTAATATGGACATTACACTTCTTGATGCAATCCAAACCATTCCTACCTAATCAAAGTTCATAAGTATTTGTGCACTTTTAAAAAGAAATTTTCACATCAAAACCAATTCCTTTTGGATGCTAATGTGAGTATCAACATTCAAGGGACCATTCCTCTTAAGTTCAATGACCCAGGATGTCCATATATCAATGATGAGTTAAGAGAGAACAAAGTTTTGAAATCCCTTTATGATCTAGATGCTTGTGTGAACCTCATTCCATATGTCATGTATTTTCAACTAGGGCTTGAAGATCTCCAACCAACATCTATCACACTCCAACATTCAGATCATAGTGTTCAAGTTCCTAAGGGGAATTTAAAAGACATTTTGGTAAAGGTTGAAAATTTCATTTACCCTGCTGATTTCATTGTCCTAGACAATCACCCAATCTTAGGTCCTATAGAGAAAACACCCATCATCCTTGGTCGACCATTCTTAACAACAATCAATTCATTCATCTGATTTAGGAATGGGAACATAACAATAACCTGTGTAAACATGATCATTGATCTAAACATTTACAATGTAAAATCCAAAATTGGGGATGATGAATAGATCCACAAGTTTAATTGGATAAGCAATGTTTATTATGACCTATAGAAACATCAAGGAATTGTGGAAGGATGTCTAAGTCAAGATGAGATTGATTTACTTTATTAATATGAGGGAAATTTGACTCCTTGGCTTGAATCTCTTTCAGATGAGTCCTTTGATAATTTTTTGGGATCAACAATAAATGATACAATTTCTGAAATGAACAAAATTGGGTCCATACCCATTCCTGACACTGATCTAGCCAATGTGGAAGATGGAAATTATGTTCAAAAGTAACATGTTCTCTCTATAAATCTGGAAGAAAAACACTAACATTGATACAAATTCCAATACTTATTTTGAATTTTTAAACCAATATTATATCAAATTTTAGTTCATACCTTCATCACTCATGTATTCATTCTTAGGAGATAATAAAACTTTTCTTATTGTTATTTCTTTATCTATTAAATCCAATCAAGAGAGGATGCTTGTGGATGTCCTAGGAAAGCATAATAAAGCAATTGGACAAACCCTTTCCAAAATTCCTGGGATTATACCTCTCATTAAAACTCATAATATTGTTCTAGAATATGAATCTAAACCATTTCATCAACCTCAGCAGAGACTATATCCCAATCTTATGGATGTGGTAAGGAAAGAACTTCTTAAGTTGTTCAAATTCGGTATTATTTATCCCATTACTGAGAGTGAGTGGGTGAGCCCAATTCAATTTATTCCAAAGAAATATGGAATTAATGTGATTACCAATGAGGATGGTGATCTTGTCCCCAAAAGGTTCATTAGTGGATGGAGAGTGTTCATTGACTATAGGAAGTAGAACTCATGCATGAAGAAATACCATTTCCCCTTGACCTTCATTGATCAAGTCCTTGAGAGAGTAGAAGGTCGTCAGTTATACTATTTTATAGATGGATTATCAGGGTATAATCAAATTCAAGTCTCTTTAGAAGATCAAGGAAAAATAGCCTTCACCTTTCTATTCGGCACCTTTTCCTTCAAGTGCATGCCCTTTGGGTTATGTAATACCCCTGGAACCTTCTAGTGGTGTATGATGGGAATATTCTTAGACATGGTGGGGGATTGTTTAGAGGTATTTATGGATGGATTCACCATCTTTGGGAATAATTTTTAGGTATGCTTAATAAATCTTGAAATGGTTCTATCTAGATGTGAGGATAAGAATCTCATCCTAAACTAGGAAAAATTCCATTTCATGGTAAATTAAGGACTTGTTCTAGGGAATATAGTCTTTGGTAGAGGGATTTAAGTTGATAAATCTAAGGTATATATCATTCGTCACCTTCACTCTCCGAAAACTATCAAGGAATTGAGGTCCTTCTTAGGACATGTTGTTTTCTATAGAAGGTTCATTTAGAATTTCAGCTCAATTTCCTGACCACTTTGTTCTTTGCTAGTGAAAGATGCTCCATTTATATGGATATAAATATGTGAGGATTCATTATCAACACTAAATTCATTTCTTATCTCTCTACCTATCATTAAATCTCCCAATTAGAACCTTCCATTCGAACTCATGTGTGATGCGAGTGACTTCACTGTCAGAGCTGTATTTGGACAGCATAGTGATAAAACTCCATGTGTCATTGTTTATGAAAGTAAATCATTAAATGATGAAAAAATAAACTACACCACCATTTGGAAATAGTTAATAGATGTTTTATTTGCCTTTGAGAAATTTAATTCCGATATCTTAGGATCCCCCATCATTGTCTTCACCAATCATTCATCTCTAAAATACCTTTTCCAAAAACAATATGCCAAAGCTTGATTGATTAGGTCATTCCTTCTTCTTCAAGAGTTTGATTTAACCATTAAGGATAAAAAGGTTTTGAAAATTGTGTAGTTTATCACTTCTATAGTATTCAATTCAGTGACACCTCACATCACCTTTCCATGTCTGATTCATTTCCTGATGAGCACATTTGTTCTATGAGTGATTTCTCGTGGTACACTGACATAGAAAAAAAATTGGTTACAGGTGACATTCCAAAATTCCTTGGGACCAAAGCTAAGAGAAAATGCCTCTAATATGTAAAAAAAATTTGTTTGATGATCCATACCTCTTCAAGTTTTGTCCTGATCAAGTCATTAGGAGACGTGTTCCCAATTCTGAGAAAGAGTCCATTCATAAATTCTATCATGAGGAGGCATGTGGTGGCCACTTTTACACAAATAAAACAACTGCAAAGGTCCTACAAAGTAGTTTATTTTTTCCTCACCTTATTAAGGATTCCTACAAATTCTTAAAATGTTTTCCTAGATGTCAGAAATTTGGATCCATAACCAAAATAAATCAAATTTCCCTTACACCCATTCTAGTTGTTGAAATCTTTGATTGTTTGGGAATTGATTTCATGGGACCATTCCCAATCTCTAGGGGATATCTCTACATCCTCTTATCTGTTGATTATGTCTCTAAATGGGTTGAGACCATTACCACAAAGTCAAATAACCATCAAGTTTTGATCTGATTCCTAAAAGAACACATCTTTTCTAGATTTGGAATTCCTAGGGCTATCATTAGTGACCATGGAACCCATTTCTACAAACATCCCTTTTCATCACTCATACCTAAGTATGGTATTTATCACAATGTTTACACTACCTACAATCCCCAAACCAATGGTCAAGATGAGTTAAAAAATAGGTAAATTAAGAAAATTCTATAAAAAACTATCAATCCCTCAAGAAAATACTGGTATGATAAACTTTTTGATTCCCTTTGGGCATATAATACTACATTAAAAACTATCCTAGGCATGTCACCATATAGGTTCATATATGGGAAATATTTCCATTTACCAGTTGAAATAAAACATAATGCCTTTTGGGAAATCAAAAAAATGAACTTTGACATTTCCTTGGCCAAAAAAAGAGGAAATTAGACATTAAGGAACTTGAGGAACATAGGATGGAGGCTTAGGAAAATTAAAAGATCAATAAAACTAGAGTTCAAGCCTACCAATCTTGGAATTTCAAAGTCATACATTTTGAACCATGAAAACTTGTGATCTTATATAGTTACAAACATTATTTACACCCAAGAAAGTTAAGGTCAATAAGGTCATAGCCTTACAGAGTGCATCGTATATACCCCCATAGAGAATTAGAGATTTAGGACCCCATCGGTGGTCAGGTCTTCAAATTCAATGGTCATAGGTTAAAACTATTCATTGAAGCATTCAATAAAAAAGAAAAAGAGCAGGAGCTAACTTAGCCAACCTATGAACCAGACAAAAATTGTTAGATTTAGGGTCCATGTTGAGCTAATGACATTAAACAAAGTGATTTCCCGGAGGTAACCTATGTTTTATCTATCAATTTACTTAGATATTGGAACTTCTAAATAAACAGCTATGTTTTTTTCTTTCTTTTTCATTTTTTTTTTTGTGTTTAGAGAACCCCCTTGGGGTTTCAAATGTGATCTAATGTTTCTTATATGATAGATTTTTTATATGAATCATTTTTTTATTTTCAAATGAAACACATTCCATATAGAATCCAAACCTAACATGAACCATCCCTGAGGAATCCACTAGTGACATGAAGCCAATGTGATTAACTACCTTTTATGTTCATCAACTTTAAACCAGGTGATTTTGTTCCATCAATTTATTTCAAATAACATTCTTCCCCTCTTTCTATATAATCCTGAAATCTCTCTTCTATTCCCTTTCAACACTGAGGTCAGTGCCATTCTAAGTTGGGGGGAGTGAAAATCTAAGATTTTTAAAAAAGTGAGATAAACAATTCATTATTCTTGCATGTGTTAATGTTCATTGGGAATCCTAAAAACTGATTATAAAATGATTTTGAATTCCATGATTATGATTTTAATGAATGTTTAATTTCATGGTCATAGTTTTTGTAAGGGGTAGTTATCCGATGTTATTTTTCAATTTTTACATTTTCATCCTCTTAATAAAAATGACACAATGCACGTACATTGGATATTGGGTGTAAATTTGAGTTCTTGGGTCCCTTTCATCATAGCATAGGGTTTAGGGCCACCTTATTTTTAATTTGAGTATCCTAAAAAAAATCAAAAAAAATGACCACATAGAGAAATGTTTTTTCCAAATGTATGGCATCCATCACTTGGATATTGTGACTTCATAGTTGTCTTGGCCAAAGTTAGGATTTATATCTCTATTATAGAGCATGGAATTGACAATATGTGTGGGGTCTAGCACTTGGGGATCGTGACTCCATAGTCTTTTTTCTCAGAGTTAGTATTTTCATATCTATTATGGTTCAAAAAAACAACAAAAACAAAAAACAACAAAAAAAAGGATACTCATCTTAAGTTTTAATGTGATTCCCACATAGAACTTCCATTTTTCCCCTTGAACAAGAAAATGGGCCCCATGTATTTTGAGATACACAACACATCATCATGCTTAATTAAAATTGGATGAAATGTGACAATGAATTTGAAAAAAGGAATGGGCATGGGTTTGGGATATGATCGTGAACCTAGATTGTGTGAAATTATTTTGATAGGTTTTAGGGTTTTTTTGCATGATTTTTTTGTGAGCAATGTATGTTAAAATATTTTCAAAAAAGGAAATTCAATTTCATATTTTTGACATTCTTTTTGCTTGGGACTAGCAAAACTCAAGTTGGGGGTGTGATTAGACATTTAAAGAGGATAATATTAATTTACTATATCTTAAAATTCATGTTTTCTAAAGTCCATAGACATCATTTTTAGTACATTATAAAAATTGAACTTCATTTCTCATCTTAAGTGCAATTCATGTTTAAAATGAAAATCTAGGCCCAATCAATCATCTGTTAGTGGAGAACATTATATTAATTTTTGTAATTTAAAATTTTTAGATATGATTGATCACTTTCTTTGGAAAATTTTATCTTTTAGGATTGATGGATGAATTAAAAGGTAATATGGAGATATTTGGGCATAAATACAGAAATTTTATGGACAAAGAAAAATGGTCCAAAGGCCCCTCAAACAAATGTGGGGCCCATAAACCAAGTCTAATGAATCTCAATTTTTTAATTTAGAAATAAAAAAATATGGGGATCATTTAATTAAACTCTTTCTGGAGCTAATTCTGAAGTTTTGATTGAGATAAAGGGATCTGAATTTGACATTTAAATGGTGGACCAGATCTGAACGCCCCAAAAGTCATCCCACCATTTCAAGCATAACTTTCAAAAGACTAAACAAAATGACCTGAAATTTTGAAAAATGATAGAGGATATATTTTATATAATATTTATAGTATAAAACACCTTATGATTCAGCCATATTCAGTTAGAAATGTACACCCCAAAAAGGAGGATGAATCTGGATGATTCTCTTGTCAAATTTAAAAATTCTAAATTCCCTTGATTTTCTAATGCTCTTTTGAATCTCCCAATTAATGGGGATGGAATTTATTGTTGGGGGTTAAGGCTCATAATATTTATATATAAGGATCTGCGGATGAAGGTAATAGAAGGAATTTTTTCTTTCTTTCATTTTTGTTATCATGATTTCATTTTGTAATCGCATTGTCAATTTCTCCAATGTATGTTTTTCGTTCACCGTAATTTAAATCATAAAAGATCATATTCTTCCTCTTCATTTATTATTTCATTTTCCATATCATGTTGATACCATTTCCTTAGGTAGTGAGTCTATTCACATAATCCTTTGTGAAACTCTTCACACAACGGTGGATTGATTGTTATTTATTTGTTCTTCCCCAATTCTGACCTCATAAGTCTACTACCCAATTTCATTGATAGAATAGCATCAATGGAGGGATAAAACTCTTACTAGGTTGATCCAAGGAAGTATAAAGGGAGTGGATTGGATTTTATTTCTTATTTTAATAATTCTTTTTCAATTCTATTTTTTATGTTTTCATTCAATGATGTATGTTCGCCTTTGTTCTCACTAATTTTAAGGATACAAATCCCAAGTGCTAAAATGATCATCTACCTTGGAGTGATCATCAATATAATCCTACAAGTGTATAGACGATTATCCTTTGGATAGAAAAACTCAAAATCAGTTAGTGATTTGGGATTTTTGTATTTTGTTAAAGGAAACTCTTGAATTTAAGACATTGAAATAATTTAAAAATAAATTCATCCAATCCACCCCATGTGATAACCAAGGATCAGCTCATGATTTTAAATTGAATTCACTTAAGTCTTTAAAACATCAAATAATACAATAAATTCAAACTCAATTTGTTCACTTCATATCCAAATCACCACCATCAAATAAACTTCTTAGAATATATGTTTCTTAGGTTTCTTATTAGGTCTCTGAGGATCGATAACTCAAGTTGTACTACAACGACCGCTTACACCATACAACTTGGGTAAATTTGGACACAACCACTTACTACCTCTGTCAAACCTCTACTGCCCACATCAAGGGGAAACCTTCAAGAACACATGGTCCACAACCTAAACCTCCAAAGTCCTCCTCCTGCGATCGACATAAGAATTTTTTTTGGTCTTTCACTGCTTTCATCATCTCACAAACAAGATGAACTTTCTCTGTCATGCTATGCACCACATCGGGACCAAGTACAGTTGTTTCCCCAACCTTTGTATAGTGCAATGAAGAATGAAATGGCCATCCATACAAAGAATCAAATGAATCCATTTAAATGGAAAAGTGATATTTATTATAATAAGCAAACTCTATCAATGGAAGGTGTCATACCCAAGACCAACTAAATTACAAGATGTGCACCTGCAACATATATTCTAACTTCCGGATAGTCTTCTCCATCTGCCCATCTGTCTATGGGTGGAAAGTAGTGCTAAGTAATAACTGAGTGTCAAAAGTATTCTATAATACCCTCTTGACTCACGAGGTAAATCGTGCATCCCAATCCGAGACAATGGAAATCAGAACTCTATGCAGTCACACCACCTCATCCATGTACCTCATAGTCAAAGCATACACTAAATCCAACTTCTTAATCATTAAGAAATGGTCCAATTATATCAATAGATCCACTATCACCTAGATTTCATTACAACCTCCCTAAGTTCTCGGTAATCCTGTGACAAAATCCATCAATACTTCATCCGATTTCTACTCGGGAACATCCATGGGTTGCAAAAAACCACTAGGAACATGATGTTTTGTCTTTACCTTCCAGCAAACCAAGCACTTTTCGACAAACTATACCACTATCTATTTCATCCCAGGCCACCAAAACTACATTCTCAAGCCATTGTGCATCCTATAAATTTCTGGGTGTGCCTCCAAATTTGATCTATGTAACTCACGAATAACTCCCTTGTGCATTTCTATATGAACAAACAGTCTTCTACGAAACAACATTTGGTTCTGACCATTCTCCAACCATCCCTTAGGAGCATCACCATACCCAACACGATTGTACACCACCTATGCCTCTGATTCTCCCTACAAAGAATCCTCCACCTCCTATATCAGAGAATATTTCACCTTCATCTGAAACAAAAAAACTCTACCACCCTCCACTCTTGCATATAATTTCAAGGCTATAAACTCCTCCAATGCTCTCCAAGAATCCCCAGACTCCTGAACAACACCCTTCTATGAATTCCTACTCAAGGCTTTGGCCACAACATTTCCCTTTCATGTGGTGTAGGAGATCTCAAAATCATAGTCCTGAATAAACTCCATCAACCTCCACTGTCACAAGTTCAAATCACACTGATGAAAGATATACAACAAACTCTTGTGATCCTTGAAGACCAAAAAGTGATCACAAAAGAGGTAATGTTATCACAACTTCATTGTGAACACAACTGCTGATAGTTCTAGATCATGGGTGGAATACTTATGCTCATGGGGACACAACTTCCTAGATCCATAGGATATCACCATCCGCTATTACATCAGAACGCATCTCAATCCCAGACAAAAAGCATTTTAAAACACCTAAAATATCACCCCTTCCTCTAGAAATCAAAGCACTAGAGCACTAACCAAATTTCCCTTTAGGTAACCAAATGATGTCTGGAATGGATCAATCCACACAAAATCTTGGTCCTTCCTAGTCAAAGTTGTCAATGGGGCTGTAACTCGAGGGAAATTAGTTACAAACCTTCGATAAAATTCTTTGAGACCAATGAAACGGTATGGCATCCCGCATGTTTATCACATAAACTTTCATTACATTATACAAAATTGAGGATCCTTAAGGTTTAGTGTCTTGGAAACTAGGAACATAATACATGACAACAACAAAAAAATTATTCTTAAAAACTTGAAAGGCTTCTTCATTCTTCATCATAAGTTCATTACAGCATCTCATAACCTGGGAGCATACATCAAAGGAAAGCACTACTACAAACACGGCCTTTATCAGCGCTAGAAAAGCGCTGATAAAGCCAGCGTAGATAAAGGGGGGGTCCCCTTTATCAGCGCTTCCTTTATCAGCGCTCTCGTTTTAGCGCAGATAAAGGACCCTTTTATCAGCGCTTTTAAAAAAGCGCTGATAAAAGTTAAAAAATTTAAAAAAATTTAAAAAAATTTAAAAAATTTAAAAAATACTACTAATCGGGGGGGGATTTATAGTGCTTGAACCCCCCCCCCCCCCTTTTACAGTGCTTTTCGGCCCCTATACAATACCCCACGCACCCCACTCCACCCTTTAACAGCACTTGCTCCAATATTCCCCATGCACGCATACCCCTGCCTCCACCAGGATTTGAACTCGAGACCTCCCCCCTGCGCGCCTAAGCCCTTACCACTACTCTATTTTGATTTTCTTTCCAATTCATGATATCTCTATATATATATATATTTATATATTTAGTTATATTTATTCGTATAGTAATATATATTTATATTAATATATATATATATAGTTATATTATAATATATATAGTAATATTAATATATATATATATATAGTGGTATTAATATATATCTATATCTATATATATATATATATTTAGTTATATTTATTCGTATAGTAATATATATTTATATTAATATATAGTTATATTAACATATATATAGTTATATTAACATATATATAGTTATATTAACATATATATAGTTATATTAACATATATATAGTTATATTAACATATATATAGTTATATGAATATATATTTATATAGTTATATTAATATATATATAGTGATATTAATATATATATTTATGGTGATATTAATATATATATTTATAGTAATACTAATATATATATATGTAGTTATATTAATATATATATAGTTATTAGATTAATATATATATAGTTAGATTAATATATATATATAGTTAGATTAATATATAGGTATATAAATATTCATATATTGGTATTTTAAATAAAATGGATATTAGTTATTATTTAGATAAAGCTAATATATTTTATATGTAAATATGTTTAATTATTTATTTAAAAATTTTAATTTTTAGGTGCGAATATATAAAAAATATGTACATATAGTAATATATTTGATTATAAATAGCAGTACATTATAAAAAAGAATGAAATTTCAAAGAAATAATATCAATATGAATTTAATACCTTGAAATAAATTTAGTCCCCACCAAGAAAAGCCAACAATACACCCTTAAACGAGTTTGAAAATCCACAAAATGTTAAAAAATCTGGGTACCCCGACAAAAAACTTAGTTTTGGAGGCCTTCTGGGCCTCTTTTGGACTCGAAAAATGCTTGACTAGGGTCCCCCGAAGTCACCGCGACGTAGAGCTCGTTGCAGGCTTCGATTTGATATGTGGTAGAGCTCAAACGGACACCCGGATCAAAAGTTATTGCCGTTTGAAGTTTGAGTTGCGTTTTCAACATATTTTGGATCGTTTTTAAATTTTTTTAGTTTTTTTAGTCCTCAAATTGTTATTAAATGACTATTACTCCATAATGATTATCAAAATATTAATTAAAAATATTTTTTTAATTTTTTAAGAAGTCATTTTCACTAAATATCTTAAATATTAAGTATAATAAGTGTAAATGTACATTTATACTTATCTAAAATATATTTAAAAATTATATATTATATTTATATAACAATATAACTATATTTATATATTAATATATTTTTTTTTTGAATCCGACCCTTTATCAGCGCCTTTTTAGCGCTGATAAAGGCCCCCCTTTATCAGCACTACTAAGCAAGCGCTGATAAAGGGGGGCCCTTTATCAGCGCTACTAAGCAAACGCTGATAAAGGGGGGCCCTTTATCAACGCTACTAAGAAAGTGCTGATAAAGGGGGGTCCCTTTATCAGCGCTAAAAAAAGGGCTGATAAAGGGACCCTCCTTTATCAGCGCTTTTTCGTTAGCGCTGAAAAGGGGGGGCGCTGCGAAAAAATGTTTTTGTGGTAGTGAAGGGTGAGTAGAAGGCCCAGTAAGGGAAACAAGAGAAACATTTTACAAGTGAACTTGAGATACATCAATAAAGTCATGATAAATAACTTTAAGGCACGAGAAAGAGATCATGAGGCATATAATAATAAAAATAACGTGTTTCATAACTTAAATATGTGTCTACAACATTTAACTTAGACAATCATTTTCGTATCACTAAGGTACATCCCCAAGGTGTCATTAAAAATTACCAAGTTTATTCACCAAGGCATCATTAAAATGGTCATCTCTAGAGATTAACTCTTTACCCAATGCATTGGAGCGCTATCAGGATGCACCCTTAATTTGTCTTTATTAACATGTGATCCATATATATCATCATCAAACATTTCATAAATAACCCATACAGCATTAAATAAATGCGTTTCATTTCATAATCATAACGTTTTAAAAACTGCTTTAAAGACATGATCTTTATGTCACTTTAAACCCACGAAAAAGGAAAGTGAGTTTCATGTATGTAAATACAAGAATTAAAATAGAACATTTTGATATATATGTGAATACCCCTGTAGAAGAAAGATCTTTTTGTATTCACTTAATAAATTAAAATAATTTGAGAAAAAGAGAGAGACATTTTGAGACGAAAATTCTTCAGCATAACAGCTATGTTGCAGGGTTTTAGAAAACACTGAAAAGAGATAGGACATGGGTCACCCACTCATAAATGATACATAAAATAGTAAAGGGACAGAATATAAAAGCATATAAGAATTTTTTAATGAAATTTTAATGGAATACCATATGAAATGAAAAACATGAAAGGGAGAAAAAAAATATTTCTCTTATGAAACTTTGGCAGCCTAACGGCGTCACTTAAAACTTCAAAAAAAATGAATTGATGAGATTAAATAGGGTCTCTCATCATGTGAAAAAAAAAGTACAGTATGATGAATATATATATCATACCCCAACATGGGAAAAAGGAACTTGAAAGACTTTACATGAAAATAGAACTTTGAAAATGTGAAGAGTGAAAGAATCCCTTACAAAAATTTGGCAGCCTAACGGCACCACTTAAACATTCATAAAATGAAATGATGAGAGAAATAGGGGGTATCTAATCATATGAAAATAAAAAGTACAGTAATATGAATATAAAATAACACCCCCAACATAAGAACATGGGGCTTAAAAAAATGACATAAACGAGAGTACTTGAAAAGAAAGTGAGAGGTAGGATCCCTTACCTTGAAGAGTAAATTCTAAATCTTGAAGGTAGGGACCTTGGGAGGATTGAGCGCACCTTTGGAGGACTCATTAGGAGTTAAGGAGACCAGAAATTTGTTGAGGATTATTTGGAAATGAAATGAATGAGTGAAAGGCTTGGTATTTATAGGATAAGTGAGGGGACAAAGCATTAATTGCCAAGGGACACCTCATCAGTGGTATTGGAAAAACCATGGGCTTGCCCATGGTATTGGCCCATGTTATTGGACACTTGGGACACCTCATACCTTATATTACTATTCATAAGTCTACCAGAATTATTACATAATTATTACATCCTTAATGATGTCATTAAACACCTGAAACTCTAAACTGAAAATTCACTATTCACCGAAAATTCAACTTTTTCAGAAAAATCTCAAAAATTCACCTTAACATAATATCGATGATCTGAATTCAAAAATGAAATCCATTTTATAAAAATATTTTTATAAATATTTTTAATTTAATTTTTAAATAAAAAACATTATTCACCTAAAAAAACTAATACTTAACTAAAAATTTCTGAAACAGTTATTTACCTATTTTATTGAATCACATTACTTAATCAAGGTGCCTAAATTATATTCATACTTTCTTTAAGTGAGATTACTAATCCATTTGGTCACATTACTAAACCTAAGCGTAAAATCACTATTCATAAATTACTATTTACCAAAAATTAAGTTGATTTTATTAGACTCTAAATTTCTTACTGAGATCATTTGGAGAAGACCATTTTTTTAAAATCCATACACATCATTAATTATTTAAGGTTTACATAAATATTTTAAAATGTCCTTTTTTTCAAAATTCATCCATAAGATACATCCTATTTTTATTCGGACATCTGAAAATTCACAAACATCACCATAGGAGTAAATTACTATTTCATTTATCTCAAAGGATTACACAAAGTAGCTACGGTCTCGTTACATATCCCCTTATAACACCAGCATATGACCTAAGTGTAAGGTGTTCTAAGGTGAGAGAATCTGAGGGAGGCTCAACCAACATTTCTTGAGTAGTGATTTCAATAATCTTGAACTTCTTTTGAAGGCGATTTCGTTCCAGCTTCACAAGATGAAGTTCGGCTGGGGTTTGGTCCAGAGCAAAGACCAATGGTGCTACCTCCTTCCTGAGTTCCGTCAGATGGGATTCGATCGGCCAGAGACTACTGGATGGGGCCATCAAATCTTCTTTATATATTAATTAATCAAGATCACTTGTATTTATAGAAAATAATTGTAATAATTAGTTTCCAACGGTCATATTGACCAAGAGTCATATTGACCAATGGTCATATAACATTCGAAACCCAACGGTCTCATTATACTCATTTTATTAAATGAAATAGTTTTGTTGAGTATAAAATAAAATAACCCACAAAAATTAGAGAACAAAATATATTCAAAATTTTGGGTCATTTCATTCTACCACCCTTAAGAAATTGCATTCTCTCAATTCCAAAATTAGTCTTGGAAATTTCATTGAAAGTCCCACATCGGAAAAAGAGTCAGTAAAACTATTACTTTAAAAGAAAGAAAGGGAAGTACAAAAGTCACTCGAGCTAACCCGCACTAGGATTCCATGTAGGAAAACATGGATATGGAAGAGAAAACAAAGGTTCAAATTCTGATGGAGAGTGATAGAAGACAGGATTAGGATAAAATTAACCACAAGAAGATCACAAACTTAAGATGTGTTAAATAGTCTTTGATTACCCAGTAGGAAACATAAACCAACAACGTTTTTGTTTTACGTTCCTTTCCATAATTTTGAGAAATTCATTTACTACATAGAATAAAAACCTAAGTAAATATACTTACCTTCAAATATAGTTTCATCCCTTAATAAGTTTCCACCAAGACTAATCTTTTCTCTAAACAATGATCATTCAAAAAAACTTGGTCTCATCAAAAGCACAAGAATCATCTTCTAGAGAATCGCATAATCCACAAAAGATTAACTATCTATTTCTTCTATCTTTAAACATTATCCAAAAAAACAAAAAGGTTAAGATAAAACAAATCTTTAAAAATAAATAACCCCATAGGAAGGGAAACTACTTTTAATCTTCAAAGTTCCATGGTACTACCCAAAGTTCATCATAGACCATTCCATAAATAATTTCCCTTAAAATTCCTCAAAATAAACCAAAATAAGATTGAAACCCAAATATAATAAGGATTTGATAACATAGTCTTCCAAGATAAACTTTATCATTCATCTCCAAACAACTTCAACCACTCTTAACATCTTATAACAAAACTAACTAACCTAATCACATTTTCCCCCAGATAGGTTAATAATTTCCTAAATTACCATAAGTTCACCATAAATTTATCGATTCTTCAAAATATAAGTCAACCTTTACTTCTTAATGAAAATAATTTAGTAATCTATTTAACTTGATCATATAGGGTTCCCAAATTAGTGAACGTCTTCTAAAATAATATTCATCTTTTAATCCCCAAATCGTTTTTTTAAGAATAACAGCTACACAACATCAACATGTGATACATAAACAATAGATTTTTTCATTAATGATATAAAACCATCTTAGGTAGTGACTCAATGTTCTTATAAAACATTAAAGATATTCTCATAGATCACGAACTAAAATACAACATGACATAGACAATTATTGCGAAAAAGTTACATGTACATCAGTCATCATGATCCATCTCAGCATAGGAATTTCATTGTTCCCTTGTCCTTGAAGATTTTTTATGTTCATCCTGCTTATCATCCCTTCAAAGAGAGAATTTCCTTGGATAATGTCCAACTTCTCCACATTTACAAAATTGAATAGTATAAGGTACATTGGATTGAACCTTATCCCCATTCATTACATTATCCATTTTTTTAAAGCAATTGGATACTTTATGCCCTATCATCCCACACTTAAAACATCTCCCGATTCCTTTGGGACATTTTCCATGGTGCCTCTTTCCACACTCTTTGCACAACAGAAATTGGGTCTTCTTTACCTTATCACCTTTATCAGATGAACATCCTTGAGACTTCATCTTCCTCTTCCTGGATGAATTTGGGAATTCAACTAGGTACCAATTATTAATTGTGATTTTTGATAGCTGGTTTAGCATAATCACAATATGTTCAACTTGGTCACTTGTCGTATCTGTCATATTAATAGGGAAATATTCACATTTCATATCACATTGGTTGTTGGGACATGTTCTTCTATTTCCCGCCATTAACTAAGAAAATAAAGTATAATTAGGGGGCTTAAATACATAGCCAATAATCATGAAAAGGAAACTTTAAGTACATAAGGATAAACTTGTAGAAGAATATTATATCCTAACTTGTGATCCCCTAGGTTATAATCTAGGTTATCCAAGATCATATATTCTTATGTGAATCTTTGTTTTATTTTATCTTTGTTCCTTTAATAATGGTTCATACTAAGCTTATGAATTTACCAAAGCATATCCCCCGAGAGTGTCAAACCAAGAGTGCAGCAAGGCCCACTGTCATGAACCAGGTTACCCCGGGTCGAGCCTGAAACACCTTGTCAGAGTTTTCACTCTTAGGTACATTTGTGCCAGAGCCACCTCTACTTGTTCGTATCCAGATAGGGATTTATTTTTTAGGAAACCACTTACTCGATACTTCACCAAAATACCAGGATGTTTTCCTATATTTAATATTTTTATTAAGAAACCTTGTAAAGTTTTCAAATCCTAATTTCCAAAAATAACTAAACCATCCTTTGATACCAACTATGGCATCCCTCCTTTTTATCACATAAAATTTCGTTACATTATACAAACCTGAGGATCCTTAAGGTTTAGTGTCTTGGAAACCAGAAACTTAATACATGACAACAACAAAAATTCTTCTTAAACACTTGAAAGGATTCTTCATTGTTCATCCTAAGTTCATTATAGCATCTCATAACCAGGGAGAATACATTAAAAGAAAGGTTGAGTAGAAGGCTCAGTAAGGAAAACAAGAGAAACATTTTACATGTGAACTTTAGATACATCAACAAAGTCATGATAAATAACTTTAAGGCATGAGAAAGAGATCATGAGGGATGTCATAATAAAAATAACGTGTTTCACAACTTGAAGATGTGACTACAACATTTAACTTAGACAATCATTTCCATATCACCAAGGTCCATCCCCAAGGTGTCATTAAAAAATTACCAAGGTTATTCATCAAGGTATCGTTAAAATGGTCATCTCTAGAGATTAAGTCTTTACCCAATGCATTGGAGCGCTATCAGGGTGCACCCTTAATTTGTCTTTATTAACATGTTATCCACATATATCATCATAAAACATTTCATAAACGACCCATATAGCATAAGATAAATGGGTTTCATTTCATAATCATAACGTTTTAAAAACTGCTTTAAAGATATGATCTTTATGTCACTTTAAACCTACGGAAAAGGAAAGTGGGTTTCATGTATGTAAATCCCAAAATTAAAATAGAAAATTTTTATATATGTGTGAATACCCTTGTAGAAGAAAGATCTTTGAGTATTCACTTAATAAAGTAAAATAATTTGAGAAAAAGAGAGAGACATTTTGAAACGAAAATTCTGCAGCATAACGGCTATGTTGCAGGGTTTTAGAAAACATTGAAAAGAGAGGAGACATGGGTCACCCACTCATAAATGATACATAAAATAGTATAGGGAAAAAATATAAAAGGATATAAGAACTTTTTAATGAAATTTTAAGGGAATATCATATGAAATGAAAAACATGAAAGGAGACAAAAATAAGATTTCTCTTATGAAAATTCGGCAGCCTAACTGTATCACTTAAAACTTCAAAAAAATGAATTAATGAGATTAAATAGGGTCTTTCATCATGTGAACATAAAAGGATGGTATGATGAATATATATATCATACCCCAACAAGGTAAAAAGTAACTTGAAAGACTTGACATGAAAATAGAACTTTGAAAATGGGAAGAGTGAAAGAATCCCTTACAAAAATTCGGCAGCCTAACGGCACCACTTAAACATTCATAAAATGAAATGATGAGAGAAAGAGGGGGTATCTAATCATATGAACATGAAAAGTACAGTAATATGAATATAAAAGAACACCCCCATAATAAGAACATGGGGCTTAAAAATGACATAAACAAGATTATTTGAAAAGAAAGTGAGAGGTAGGATCCCTTACCTTGAAGAGTAACTTCGAAAGCTTGAAGGTCGGGACTTTGGAAGGATTGAGAGCAACTTGGGAGGACTCCTTGGGAGGTAAGGAGACCCGAACTTCATTGAGGATGATTTTCAAATGAAATGAATGAGGGAAAGGCTTGGTATTTATAGGAGAAGTGAGGGGACAAAGCATTAATTGTCAAGGGACACCTCATCGGTGGTATTGGAAAAACCATGGGCTTGCCCATGGTATTTTCTCATGTTATTGGCCACTTGGGACACCTCATACCTTATCTTACTATTCATAAGTCTACCAGAATTATTATATAATTATTACATCCTTAATGATGTCATTAAACACTCGAAACTCTAAACTGAAAATTCACTATTCACTGAAAATTCAACTTTTTCAGAAAAATCCCAAAAAATCAACTTAACATAATATCAATGATATGAATTCAAAAATGAACTCCATTTTACAAAAATAATTTTCTAAATTTTTTAAATCAATTTTTAAATATAAAACACTATTCACCTAAAAAATCTAATACTTAACTAAAAATTTCTGAAATAGTTATTTACCTATTTTATTGAATCACATTACTTAATCAATGTGCCTAAATTATATTAATACTTTCTTTAAGTGAGATTACTAATCCATTTGGTCACATTACTAATCTTAAGCATAAAATCACTATTCATACTTTACTATTCACCAAAAATTAATTTGATCTTATTAGACTCTAAATTTATTACTGAACATATTTACAGAAGACCATTTTTTAAAAATCCTTACACATCATTAATTATTTAAGGTTTACATAAATATTTTAAAATATCCTTTTTTCAAAATTCATCCATAAGAAACATCCTATTTTTATCCGGACATCTGAAAATTCACAAACTTCACCATAGGAAGAAATCACAATTTTATTTATCACAAAGGATTACAAAAAGTAGATACGGTCTCTTTACATATCCCCTTATAACACCAGCATATGACCTAAGTGTGAGGTGTTCTAAGGTGAGAGAATCTGAGGGAGGCTCGGCCAACATTGCCCGAGTAGTGATTTCTATAAGCTTAAACTTCTCATGAAGGCGATTTCTTTCCAGCTTCACACGATGAAGTTTGGCATGGGTTTAGTTCAGAGCAAAGCCCAAAGGTGATACCTCCTTCCTGAGTTCGTTCGGATGGGCTTCGATCAGCCCGAGACTACTGGATGGGGCCATCAAATCTTCTTTCTATATTAATTAATCAAGATCACTTGTATTTATAGAATATAATTGTAATAATTAGTTTCCAACGGTCATATTGACCAATGGTCATATAACAGTCGAAACCCAATGGTCTCATTATACTCATTATAAAAAATGAAATAGTTTTTTTGAGTATAAAATAAAATAACCCAGAAAAATTAGGGAACAAAATTTATTCAAAATTTCGGGTCTTTACAAACGGTGAGCATCTGTAACATTCATGGGTGCTACCTAATAAAAAATTGTTTCAAACTTTGATGGGTCAAATGTCACACCTTGCTGAGACACCACATGCCTGATGAATTTCACTTCTCACAACTATAATGTACACTTGGACAACTTTCCCTAAAGCTCATGGCATCAAAGAACATGAAAGACAATTCTGAGATGCTCGGCATGCTCCTCTTCTAACTTCAAGTTGAACAAGATTTAATCGATGAATACGATGACGAACCAGTCAAGGAACTCATGGAACATGGAGTTCATAAGGCCCATGAATGTAGTCGGTGTGTTTGTAACACCAAATGACCTGACTACAAACTCAAAGTGCTCATACCTGCATCTGAATGTAGTCTTCAGGACATCTCACTTTTTCACCCTCAACTGGTGATATCCAAAATAAAGATCAATCTTATAAAACAACTCAACCCTCTCAACTGGTTGAAAAGATCATCTATCCTTGGAAGAGGGTAATGGTTATTTACCATCACCTGATTCAACCTTCTTCATTCTATACACAACCTCATACTATCATCCTCCTTCTTTTCAAACAACATTGGAGCACCCCATGATGACACACTATACTAGATAAAACCCTTATGAATTATATAATCTATCTCAAATCTCAAATCCCATAACTCATAAGGGGTTATCTGATAATGATACATCAAAATTAGAGAAGCATCGGGTTGCAAGTCTATCCTGAACTCAACATCGTGTCAAGGGGTAGCATCACAACATCCTAGGGAAAAACATTCAAGAACTCCCCAACAACCCTAGGAATATATACCATCCCAACATCCACTAATTCCACCAAAAACTCATCCAAAAAGGAAATAAGGGTCTCCTCACGCTGAGTACCCACAATAAAACTCTAATCACCAAGGAAAACCACACACTAACCATCATCATCGAAAAACATGACTCCCTTCTGTAAGCATTCAATATTAGTACCTACATAATACAACCATTCAATGATGAGGATGACATCGTATGACTGAATATGTAGCAATAAAAATATACCCATGATACTGATGCATCTCCATCATCAATCTACACCCCTAGAACACATCAAACAAGATGGTCTGTCCTCCGAATAGCGTAGTCAACACCATGGGTTTGGGAAGCCTCTCTACTTCTAGTTCCATAGAATGGGATAGATCGGGTGCAATAAAGGAGTGCAAAGTTCCTGAATCAAAAAATGCACAAACAAGAGTACTAAACAAACTGATCATACCTCTGACGATCTCTGAACCCTCTGGAACTACTACCTCTACTGAGTGAAACTGACCACTCCCAACTCATCTACCTCTCTGCTGATGACCAACTCCATGATTGTGCTCAGGTTGTAGTCCTTGAGCATTAGGAATGTCCTGAGGTAAGCCTCTACCTTCTCCATCTCCACTCAGTAGAGCATAAGCATGCCACCCCTGCAGCTGAAACGGCCTCACTGGAAACTACTATCGAGGCTGATGCTAAACCTATCCTCCTCCATGAAACTTAGCTCAAGAATCCACTAGGAACTGGTTCTGAAGATGGTTGTGAACCCCATAGAATAAAAACAACATCCCTATCCCCACAGGAATGGAAAAAATATTTCCTAAGCCCGGTAGTGTAGAGTTTTATTAATATTTATTTTAATTAATTTCATTCATTCATTTATTTCATCCATTTTTACCTTCCCTAGACAACCCAATTCAGATGGGGACATAATTCATTATGATTCATGTACCTCTCCTAGGTCTCCACACTGCAAGTAGGTCCATATCACTTGGTTGTTCGATAAGCTCAGAGTTCGTACACTCGATCACGGGGGGGGGGGGGGGGGGGGGGGGGCTAAAATCCCATGTCTTAGCCAGTATCCCAAGCCTATGTTGCATACCAAGGTCAACTGACATTGTTTCCATACCAACCCATGAAAACCTCATAGTTTTTAACTCTAAAATCCATCATATCTCTCAACCATCCCCTTTGATACCACTCTGTCACAACCCCCTCCATCCAAAGATACCGCAATGAGGGGAGAGAGATAATGACCCTCAATTCCCTCATCTAGTAGGCCCCAGGTTGGAGAATAGCACCAAGGGTTTAAAAATCTCACAATATGGGAGGCATTACCCTTTATAAGGAAAATATATCACAACATAGAATGAATAATCCACAAAAAAAAAATCCAAGATATAATATAAAAGAGAAACCCAAACCATCCCACATAAATGTATAGAAAAACTAATATAAGTAAAAGTATCCAAAGTAAATATCAAAAAAAAACTAGAGCAGCAACACAGCAATAGTACCAAGATCTAAGATAGTAACGCCCATCATAGTCAGTGTAATCTTCCTAGAAACCTGAAATCAATTTTATATATGTACGGTGAATATACAAGTATACTTAGTAGGAAAACTCAAGACTTGTGAACATGTGAAAGAAGAATACTAATGCACATGTGAAAAAACAGAAGAACCAACCAGAACTTATAAAGGTACACTAATAATCCCAACCTCACCAAGGTACACTCACCAAATAACACAAGCCAAGTAATATAATATAAAGAATGTCAATGATAGGGTACCCCGTACCACTTTACCATTGATTATCCACTCACACACCCCAATAGAAAATTTCATGGCACCCCCACCTCTTCCGAATATACCACATCACATCCCTCCCACACACACCTGGGCCTCACAACACATGCCACCCACGTAAACCTGGACCTCACAACACATCCTGTCTATACACACTTGGGCCTCACAATACATCCTATATGTATACACCTGGGCCTCACAAAACATCATGCCCTCACTCACCTAGGCCTCACAACACATCACATATCATCCTGAATAAACCTGGGAAAGCAGATCAAAACTCATCCCGAAGACACCTGGGACACCACATCACAACTAATCCCGAAGACACCTAGGACACCACATATCATCACATCCTTCCTGAAGAATCTTGGGTTGTCATTTCCTAGAAGAGGTAGTAGGTAAGAGCGGGTGGATATCCATACATCCTCCCACCAGGGTGTTGGTAAAGACACCCCCCACATGACTATGAGGGTGTTCGGAACATAGTTCTCAATGTAGGTGGGATGCAAATAGAAATCACAAGTAAAATAAAAGTATATATATATCATATCAAACACTCAATCCCAACCTATGGGTTCTCAAACAAACTAACCAACTCATGAAACCATCACCTTTTCAACCACCTCTAAATTCATAACACCACATATCAAACCACAAACCTCATTTCACATTCCCATCTGATCTCATTTAATTCATTCTATTCTTTTCATTATTTAGTATCAACCACACTTAACCACACAACCCGTAATTTAATTATCCATTAACCATTTTCATCCCATTATCCAAACCAACTCATATCATTCCAAACATCATTAAACAATTATTCATTTACTTATTACATCACTACTCGGCTATCTAGTACAAAGCAACCACCACCTTGCCGCCCAAAAATCACGGCAAAAAAACTACCTCCTCACCACCCCAAAAGCATGACCAAACAAACCACATATAGACCCAAACCCCATAGCAACCACACATCATCGTCCCACAAGCACTACCACACATCAAAACACATCAAGATCATTTTTACAAATTTACAAAGGGGGTTTATTAACATTCCACATTATTTTAGGGGTGTCATCATGTAAACCAAAATCCTAGAGCAACCGTTTCATTAGCCAAGTATAAGTAATTAACCTATTTCCATTTAGGGTGATATCACAGCAATCACAACAGTCACAATAGTCAAAACAATCACAATACATATATCTAGTGCAAAAAAATCCCCTAACAGCCACACTTTTTATCGGGGCATCAAGCCTGAAAAATCCAAAATATCAAAAATAATATTAAAGTTGTAAAAGCATGCGAATCAAAAAAAATTTCCCATTTCAATCTCAATTATCAAATTCTTTATCTTTGATTGATCTGGCACAACCATAATCCATTTATAAACAAAAGGAACCCCCCCCCACACACACACATGATACACAATAAATCGAAACAAGGTAAACCCTACCTCAAAGAATATTTTCAACTTGTTGCGCACCATAGGGAAAAAAAGAACACTCGAAAACCACAAATGCACCACAAGAAAACACGGATTAACTTATACCGCACAAAAAGATCATCAAAACATAGCCCAACCAAAAAACCCAAACCAAAATTTTCCACCTTAGTGAAATCCTAAAGAACGGAAGGGAATATATGAGAAAAAGAGGGGAACTCACCACATATTGAGGATGGAAGCCCAAGAATCAATCCCCTTCGAAAGGAATGTCCATACACTAATGGAGAAGGTTGTTGGATGCCAAGAATGAGAGAAGAGTTGATGGTTGTATGGTTTGAATAAAACCTAAGCAGTTGAAACCTATAAAATTATAAAGCATCAGAGAATTACATGATTTTTAATCCCATTTCACGTCATTTAGTCTTAGGATTCTAGGTTCTTCCAAAAAACACATCGCCCTTTTATTATTTAACCTATAAAACTTACATGTCGTGAACTTCCCCTAGACAAGCTGTGAAACCAACTTTCATATCATGTAATAAAGTTACACGATGTGTATTTCCTACAAAAACTCTATTGCACCTCCATATTCCATTGAGAACTCCCAAAACCTCCCACAAACACCTCCAACCACCAAAATCAACAAAGTAACAAGCCGGGAGGGCACAGACCATTACAAGTTTGGTTACCACTTTTGGGATGACATAAACAATATGGTAATTAGAATTCAGAACATGGTATTCAATAAAGTTGTAAATTAAAATTATCTCCATATAGTTGAAGATGAAAATGGGAACAAATAATTAGAGTTTAAAGAGAAAGTTGAGTTGTAAGGTGTACCTGGTCATGATACATCAGAACCTGTCGAGCCTAGTCCTCAAGTGGAGTTAAAGAGATCAACATGGGTGAGAAGGCCTATGCATAATTATTCACCATAATTACACTATTTGTTATTGAATGAAGATGGGGAACCAGAATGTTTTGAGGAGGAAATTCATTTGAAGGGGTCAAGAAAGCGGTAGTTGTCCATGATAGAAGAAATTTATTCACTACATGACAAAAATACTTGGGAGTTAATACATCTAAAACAAGGGGAGAAAGTATTGTAGAACAATAGGGTATACTAGGTCAAGAAAGAAAATGATATAAAGAGGAGGTTCAAGGAAATGATGGTGATGAAAGGATTTCAATAGAAGGATAGAGTATATTTCACTAAAATTTTCTCACCTGAAATGATGTTTACCATCATCCGGATGGTTCTTGGCATTGTGGAAACAGAAGACCTGTATCTTGAGAATCTTGATGTGAAGATGTATTTCCTTCATGGAGATCTATATGAGGACATATATATATAGTATACATAGGGATATGTTGAGTCTGTGAAGGAAGACCTAATGTGCAAACTATAGAAGAGTTTGTGTGGGTTGAAGCAGACACCCAGGAAGTGGAACAAAAATTTTGATGCATTCATGAAAAAAATTCATGCAAATGATGTGGCATAAATCAATGTTTCTACATCAAGTATTTAAATGATGAATATATTATACTTCTTCTATACATGGATGAAATTTCCATTGAGGGATCATGTATGTAAAGAATTGATAAGCTGAAAGGGAATATGGTGAAGGAGTTCAAAATGAAGGATCTTAGAGAAGCTAGCAAGATTTTGGAGATGAAGATTAAGAGAGACTATACAGAAAAAACTTTCATGTTATCACATGATGATTACATTGGGGAGGTTCTAAGAAGATTTAGTATGATAGAAGTAAGATAGTCCTTATTCTCCTCATGGAATATTTCAAACTATCAAAGGAGTGATCACTAGAGACATTTGAAGAGATTGAGTACATGGAAAAAGTTCAATATGAATTAGTAGTTGGAAGTATGATGTATGATATGGTCTGTACTCAACCAAACATTTCTCATACTGTGGAATTTGTTAGCAGGTATATGGCTAATCCTGGAAAGTAACATTGGGAAGTTGTGAAGTGGATACTGAGGTATTTTAAGGGAAACAAGGAAGTATATTTTTGATTTGGGAAAGGAAATTCATTGTAGTGGTATGTGGATGCTAACCTTGGAGGTGATGTTGACACCAGAATGTGTACTATAGGTTATGTATTTATATGTCGAGGAACTACAGTAAATTGGATATCACAATTGCAGAATGTGGTGGCTTTATCCACCACAGAGGCAGAAAACATTACTTTAACAGAATATAGGAAGGAGATGGTTTGGATGAAGAACTTCTTGGATGATTTGGGAAGAAAGAAATTGGCGAATGTATTGTATTGTGACAGTCATAGTTTTATAAATCTTGCAAAGAAACCAGTATTTCATGCCCGTACAAAGAACATTCAGTTGAAGTATCATTTTCATCAGAGGTTTGATATTTGATGGGTTGCTGACATTGCAGAAGATTTTTGGAACCATCATTTTGGCAGACATTTTGATGAAGATGATGGTAATATAGAAGTAGAGGCACTGGTGTTCCTCTATTGGTCTCCACTGATGAATGGAGGATGAGAGGTAGAATATGGGAGGACACCATGGGAGCACAGAGGAAAACAGCTAGTATTTCATAAATTGTTAGCTTGAAATTAAAGTTATGAATGGAAAGCACGCTGATAGTGATTGAAGAAGAAGAGGAGATCAAATTAAGTTTGTCTTAGTCAATGAAATCGAAGTAGGTTAGTGTAGTAGATCAGGATCCAAGTGGTAGATTTTTGGATTAGTGTGACCCGATCTATTCTGGATGATGGATGCGTCGAAATCTTCCAGCCCATACTACGCACCAGGCTGTAACTCTACGAGTCTATCTTTTTAGTGAGCTCGTTGGGGGTTACAGGGGGCAACGCACCCCCACTCCGGGGGTCCGGGGTCCGGAAGTCCCCAGTCCAAATTTGGGGGCACTGTAGAAATTTTGACCACTATAGCAGAGCTGGCCAACCAACGCCAATAGGTAACTGTAGTAGTGCATACTTTTGACATGTCTACTGTAGTAAGTTAGGCTTTGGAGTCAACAATACGGTAGTAATGTGGAATTCCAACCACCGGCTACTATAGCATCTTAGACATGGGTGGTGTTGGCATTTTAGTGATGCAGACATCTTTCAACTGTTCACTATAGCATAGTATATTTTCTATGTGGATGATGGAATGGTACTTTTTCCTCTTTATTAGCCCATTTTAGGTTAGGGTTTTAAGTGTGCTTAAAACTCTAAAATCTCCCTATAAATTGTGATCCTGAATCATAGTGAAATTGTTGCCTCTTCGTGGATGTAGGGATCATTTCCCAAACCACATAAATCTTTGTTTCCAAGATCTTTCTATTCTTATTTTGTTTTTTCCCTTTTACAATTCTGTGGATTATTTTACGCTTCATTACTCCTGATGTTTCTGGAACAATACTTGTGCCTTATGTGTGAATTCTTTATGTGGAATAAATATATATGTACATATTATGATGTTATGGGTGGTCACATAATTATATGGACCCCCAATGTATTGGGTAATGTTTTAATCTTATGAGATATCATGTATGGTGTACATTCAATAAGCCTAACACACTATGTTGTGTTGTCTTCGCGGTGAGCCTTGACTTATGCTTATAATGTCATGTTTTATATTTTTGTCACATTATTATGATTTCATGATCCTATAATATCTAATTTTTTATTCCAGTATTTCATGTGGTTATTCTATTTTATGATATCATTATATACCTCTTGAATCATATGTTATATTTTCTTATCATGTTTATTTTGTTACTGGGATTTATATCTCACCCTTTTCTGTATGTATCTCCACAAAGTATCCTTTACTGTAATAAAAGAACAAAGGGACTTAAAATAAACTTATTAATATCAAAATATTTTTGAAATATTTTTTCCCATGTTGATTTAATATGTATCTAATATCCCAAAACATTCCAAATTTGTAGTGATTCCCTCCATCACGACACTAGGGTCCTAAAAAATGTGACATTATTCATATCTTCCCAAAATTACACCATAATTTAATCTATCATGTTAGAACACTTGTGTCTCCCTCAAGTCACACAACACACTGAAATCTGTGGCTGTGAATATCAAATTTTATATTTTTTTCCAAAAGAAATCATTTCATTAAGGTAACCTTATTATGGTGTAACATTTTGGTGAAATATTTTCTTCATCTATTTCTTCTTAATTTCAATACAATGAAAATGGACACACAAAAATTTCTTAGTCAGGGAATAGGACATCACCACGAGAAAAATTGTGTCTTATTTTTTTTCTTCCTCAATTGGTCATACTGGAAAAATACCCATTATGCAATTATTTTATCCTCTATTTTTTAAAAAACTATAAAACCCCTTTTAAGTTATCCTCAAGTCAAATACTTCCATAAAACATTAAAAACCAAAAATTAGAAATAATATTTTTTTTATAGCCAAAATATAGTGGATATATGAATATAAAATCAAGATATTAGTGTTTAGGATATCTTGGTAAAGAAAGATCATAATTTAAAGAGTTGAATTTAAATCTGTTATGAAATGATCTCAAATTGAAGTTTGAATTTTATGTAAAAATTATAAGATGATGATAGTATAAATATCAGAAGAGTTATATGTATTTAAAAATAATAAAATTCCTTAACATTGTAATATTTAATGTTATAAAGAAAAGAAGATTGAATATAGTGTTTAAGTGTTGAATATAAAAATTATGAATCATAAATCTCAAAATTAGTCAAACAATTTTTCTTTGTAGATTTTATCTGACTAAAACAGTTTAGTGGGAAGCTCTATCAGATATTCACATGGATATGTGAAAAATATTATAAAAGATGTAACATGTTTAACATGGATAACAAAATATAAAAAAAAAATTTTGAGTATTTTCATATTAGATATGATTAATATCAAATTTTATGTATAGTTTTTTTGGTATTATTATAAGAGTTAAATAATTTGAAAAACATATCATGTTATGCAAAAAGGTATCCCTAATTCATCAGTCATTCATAATAAATTCATATTTCATGTAATTAAATGATAATTATCCCCTCACAATATGACTTTGAGATATCCTTAATCTATGGTCATCATGGATATTTATGTGTTGTGATGGAATGTGGATATAATCATGAGTGGGGGCTCATGTGGAGATATTGATTTTTGATCATAAGGAACAAAAATAATTTTTTGTTATGGATAACCCACAACATATATTACATGGATTTTTATAAATTATATCATTAATATACTAAGGGTTTATGTTAAATATTAACTTAGGTTACATGAGGTTAATAAGTAATCTCACATGTAAAACTTCATAATTTGATACCTTACCTATGTCAGCCTTGTGGCTAAGCTAATTAGGGGGTGGTTGGGTATGTTTTTGGTCACATGGAAGGTTTTTATTAATCAAGATGAGATTTATCATATTATATAAAATTTATGACTTATAGGACCTTGATTGATAAAGTATAAGGAAGTTTATAGTGAAACCTAAATAAGTTCCATGTGATCTACTTGTCTATTTAGGTGATTGGCATGTGATGTACTCATCTACTTTGATGAATGACATGAGATGTGTTCATCGATTTTTCAATATTTAATTAGAGAATCAATAATGTATGAGTAGGACTATATGAAATTGAAATACTTTTTTCACATGGTCACTCGATGTCTTGGATAAAGGAGTTGTAATATTATTAATAATGTTTGAGATACATCTCATAGACATAAATATAGAGATACATATGTGTGATATAGTTCACTACAAATCCATGTAAATATTAAGTATAATTGATGATTTTCTAGAGGCCATTCTTTACATACAATTATGTATTATAGAATTAATATTTATTTTCCATTAAACAAAGGTCCATGGTGTCACACATAGTTATTTTGTGAATAAGGATAAGTTTTGTTCCAAAGTTTTTTTACAAAACTTTGTGGACATAATGATACCTTATCTAAAAGTATTTTTAGAAGGGTAAAAAAATCAGTTTTTGATATGCTTTCAAAAGTTTTTGATGTTATGTAAGGTGAAAGTATACAAAGTCTATAATACTTTAGGAAAAGTGAGAGATTGCAAAAATTACGAATTAAAGAAAAATAATGGAAAGATTAATTTCATTGTGTTATAGTTTTTACTGAAAAAAATCATGTAGTGTAAAAGGTCATTATGTCATAGTTTAGTGCATGTTAGTTCATATTTTATATGTTAGTGCATCAATTATACATTCATATTAATTATTTAACTCCTCAAAAAATAATTGAATCGTGAACCAAAAGTTATAAAAAATTGTAACATTTATAAAATGTTAAACAATTATAGCGGACTATTTATGAAATGTTTCAAATCAAAGTAGTTTATTTGGAGGCCTATTTAAAGTGGTTCAATCCTTGTGAAATTGTTTGTATAAAAGTGTCATGGTTATTTTGAAACACCTTGAATTTATGGATTTTACTCTCTTTTTCCTCCTTTGATAAAGGTTTTAGTAGGTCATGGAATGAATGAGAATTATACCAAGAATTTTTCTTGGTGATACAATCAAACCATGAATAAATTTGGTGGTGGGAGTCCTTTATATTACACTAAGATATCTCCCTAAATATCATGTAGAAAAACATAAAAGGTTTCCCTTCAAATGGTAAGAAGAGGTATTTTAATATTTGTCTTTATATTCAATTCAAATGAATGGTTGGATCTTGTGGTAAAATATTTTATTGTATATTTTTTACATTAGTACATGTTTTTTCCCCACTAAAACCCAAAACAATTACATGGATTCAGTGCAAGGTCTACGGGCCTAAGCTAATTATGGTTTTTAAACAATTTTTTTAAACCCCTTCATCTTAGTCAGTGATATACCCTATGTCACCAACGGGCCCGGATACCCCAATACAATGATACCTGATCTCACACTGACATAGATAAAAGGGTGTTCTTGATACCCATGGGTTGGAGACTATCACCCGACATCATATAAGATAAAATAGGGGATGAATTTTCCAAAAAATAGTGGAAGATAAAAAATACAAGTTAGTATGCTCAACACACAAAATGGAGAAAGTACTAGAAACCAAACTGGCATAACAAAACCCAAAATAGTACAACATAAAGTTCTCAACAACTGGAAAGATAAAACTCAAACAACTTAGAGAAAAAATAACTCTAATCCCAAAGGATCAAGAACATCTACGACCTCCAAGTGTCACTATCTCTTTACTTGGACCTGGAATAATAGAATCTACAATCGTCTGAAGGAAAAGGTAGAGTGTCAGCTATAAATCCCAGTAGGGTCTCAATGAGTGTTTCATAATATATTCCATAATTATATACCAAATCTTTCTTTAAATTTATGTAAAATTGGGCATGGAATAATATAACATTTGTATATTTAAAACAAAACATGCTTCTTTTCAAGATCCAACAAAGATCAAAGGTGAAAGAGATCTACAAACAAAACCTAGAATCATGATCCAAACAAATGGATTTTAGATCCATCCAATACATGATGATCCATCAAACTCTAAGGAGAAAGGAAGGAGAGATCGGGAGAAACTATTAGAGAGGATATCTACCTACCAGAGAGGGATAGGATTTTCCACTAGCACATTAATTTGTCAAAGGAGGAGGTTAGAGGAGCTATAATTGATTCTAGGGAGCCTTATCAGCCTTGTAAATCAAGTTAGGTCTGAGTATAGGTGACAAGAAACTTAAAAGGGGGTCGGGAATTAAAAAATAAATTTTTGAATTAATTAAAACTTGTCTGTACTATTTCCTAGAGAGGGTCGTACGGTTAGAAAAAGTTTGTTCCCTAATCATGCTTACCCTCTGGACTCACTATCCAAGGTGCATGGTTTCTCTTATGTGGGCGTATGGTTTGTCAAACAGTGCACCAACTATACAAACCCTCACTATTCAGGGTTGTATGGTTTTCACTAAGGGGGTGCATGGTTTGGGAAAACGATGCACCAACCGTGCACAGGCCAAAAAACCTCCAAAATTTTCCAAATTTCACCTAAAACAACCTAAGACAACCCCCAACCAAAGAATGATTAAAAGAAGTGTCAAAAAGTACCTGAAAACAAGTAACACAATTCTACAACTTCCCCACCATAAGAACTTTATGTCCCTAGAAAACCTATCAAGAAGTTTTCATATCAAAGAGACGAGACCAATGATCTCTCATCAGTGTCTCATGCTCCCAAGTCTCATGAGAATCAGAACCATGTTGGCATAGCCCAAGGACTAAAGGTAACTTAATCCCATGAAATAATTTTGTCTTAGAATCAACTATCTAGATTAAAAGCTCAGTCACGAATAAGTCAGGATCAACATCAATATCCTTCCAACTCAAGACATGAGATAGGTCAGAAAGATAATTTCTGAAGCTGTGATACATGAAACACATTATGTACCGATGTCAATTGTGGTGGAAGTGCTAAATGGTAATCCACTTCCTCCATCTGCTCAACCACCTCAAAAGGTCTCACATAATGAGGAGAAATCTTTCCTTACCTCCCAAGATGTCGGTGACCCAACTGAGATGAAACTCTCAAGAACACTTGGTGACCAACAAAGAACATTAATGGTCTATGACAATGATCAACATAAGATTTTTACTGACTTTGTGCCATCAACATTCTTTGATTAATCAATTGAATCTTTGCTGACATCTTTTAAACCAAGCACAGTCCAACCAAGGAACTTTCACTGATCTCCAACCAACACAATGGAGATTTAAAAGGTCAGCTGATACACATTGATTTTTTTTGTATTTTTATAATTTTTTAATTTAGTTTTAATTTTTTTCTAACCATTTTTAGCATTTTTAGGTTATTTTTATAGCTTTGAAGTATTTTAAATATTTTGATAATTTTTAGGTAATTTATATACTAACATTGGTATTTTAGTATTTTTCTTAATTATATTAATTTTATATATTATATTTAACAATATATTATTATTAATATTAGTTTATCTAATGTTAGTTTATTAATATTTATTAGTAATTATTTTAATTTCCTATATTAGTATTATATTATTGTATATCATCTTAATATTAGTAGTTTTAATAATATTATTATTAATTTTATTAGTTCATTATTATTATTATATTAGTATTTAATAATAGTAGTATTAATTAAAGTAGTATATTAATTATATTATTATTATTTTGATCATTAAATTAGATTAATTTTTAATATTATTATTATTATCATCATTATTATTATTAGGATAGATTGTAATTTTATCTAACTGGTAACTATTTTTTATATATTATTTTAGTATATTTAATCTTAGGCACACATGAACACACACATTTAAGTATATTTATATATAATAATTATCATTTAACTTATTATTATTAGTAGTAGTATTATTTTAATTATCATTATTATTTTGGCCATTTTTATTTTCTATTCTTCGTTAATTAGATTTAATCTTAATTTGAATTTTAAATTTTAATATTTTATTTTTCCGTTTTTTTCATCATCCAGTACATCATTAAGAGGGGGAACCCACCTCATGGATTCTTCATGTGTAGTTAGGAGAAAACCCTAGAGAGAGGGGGTAACCCATATCTCTCACACCCTCAAGGCATAGCACCACAAACCGCCAACGACCCCTCCTTCCAATGCACAGACCCTCCGCCTCAACCATCACCAGGCGCACAAGGATACTAGAAGAACCCTAGACATAACAAATGTGCACCTCATCTCCAGCACCGCTTCTCACCTCCTCTGCAGCACACACCACCAGCAGACCACAGCCTCAGTTGTAGACTCGTCACCTCCTCCTCCATCAAAATGCACCACCCAACATAGACCATCACAAGTGTAGGTTCCTTCCTCCTCAGTTTTGTATCACCGACTGCAGACTACTCCACTATCCTAGGTTTGCACTAGCCGACGCTTCACCACGCAAAAAGGTTTTAGTCTGGGAGGGTGCACAATTGTGGGTGAGTAACATGTTTAGTGTGAATTTGAAAAAAAAGAGGGGTTCACTTCACTTCCATAGATTGACGTTGTACGATGAGAGAGAACATGGATTTGATCTTTTTTTGTTGATGAGCATGCTCGGTGGTTCACATCGGCATTGTGCTGATCTACAGGCGATGGTTATTATCTTGCAATCATTGACAATGGATTAGGGTGATTTTTGGGATGACATGAACATTGTGATATCCTCATTTTATTATTTTATGTTTTGTGTTGTCGTCATGGATGAATAATATTTTTGGGGTTGTAGTTGTGATGCATTTGATAGTAAATTCATGTCTTAATTTGATTCCATGTTTGATTGCCTTTTGAATTTATTTTTTTAATTGGTTGTTTAATTATTTAATTATATCTGTGTTTGAATTAATTTTTATTTGGATTTTGTAAACATGATTTGATGCTCATTTGTGTGATACCTAATAAGTAATCATGGGTGGGAGATCATTGGAGAATTTATTTTTCCGGAAGTCGATTGTGCATTTCAGAGAATCGTAAATCGCACACAAGTGAATTATGAATAAATAAATATATTATTTGAAAACGTAATATTTTATGTTTATTCCCCTTCAATATTTCATGATTGATACTTAATCGGTAATCTCATACAAGTGAATTCAACACAGATAGATACTTCGACTTTATAAGAAATGAGTTTTGATATTTCACCAAGCGATTTAGTGCTATAATGACAGACAAAATATTCATCAGGACAGCAAATGAAATGACCGATAATTTGTGTGAAAATTAGAATATTTTCTAACATTAGAGAATGAGGCCTGATAGTATTTTGATTAAATTTGGAATCAGTGATAACTAAATAAATAAATATTCAGATGTGTGAATTAAATAATTGGCATTGTATGCACCTGAATAAATGTCCCAACTCTGACACTTCCATCTCCATCAATTTCTCCCATATCGTAATTTAGTTCATTTAGATAGTTTTAGTTTATTTAAATAATCATTTTTAAATAATTTTATTTTTTTACATTTTTTATTTGTTAATCATATTTAAAACTTATCTCTGTGAACATTCTTCCAAGAGGATATTCCTAGTGTCGACAAACATTCTCTCTATGGTTCGACCCTACTAGTTGATTTTATAGTAGTTGGTAGGTTAATAAATATTTCAAATTTCACACATTTATACATGTGTTCTAAGTTTCTGGTACCATTTTTGGGGAGAATGGTAGTATTAGGAGTTACTTAAAAAGAGTGATTTAGGTCAAAAACAAAAAACAAACAAAAACAAACATTTAGTTTACTGCTTTGGGAATTTTTCATTGTAGGTAATTTCAAGACACCTAGAAGATATTAATGGATTGGTCAGCACTATACAAGAAAAATAAACACCCTCCCTACATGGTCACATTTCTTGGTACGAAGTATAATGATTCACCACACATGGCTCTCCAAGTAATCCTATTTGCTTTAATGATTTTTATTCAAGTCCATGTTATAATACATATGAGAATGTTGCACCTTATTGTGATACAAGTCCTTTTACAATATTTGATCATTTTAAAATTCAAATCATTCCTGAAAATTTAGAAATTGATAAGTCATGTGAAAAAAATGATTTAATAATTGAATGCATGTTGTTTTCTGCTATCAAAATGACAAATCAGAAATTTGAACTTCAAGATGAATGAAATGAAAAAAAATCCTCAACAAAAGATCTAGAAAATCAAATAACTCATATTTTTTAACTTTTCACCTCACTACCACTCGATGATCTAATTAATAATAATTCTTTTTAGGAGAGTACCATAGAGGTTCAATTTGAGCATCATCCATTTCCTGATTCTGATAATGAGATTGATCCCCCTTATTTTCGTACCAGTGATGACTCCTCTCCATCAAAATTTAATTCTTCTAATATAATAAAATTTGAAGAATATGAGAGCTTAGTATTCCACCCTTTCTGATATAATAGTCCCCCAGAAAATGAGATTCCATGTTCTCATTATATGAGTTCACTACCTGTACATCCCAAAGTGAAAAAAGATGCACTCAACATCTATCAAATTTCACATTTTGAGGATGAATAGGTAATTGAATTTGGACCATTATTTACCATTATAGAGTCAAAATTGAACCAAGAAACCATGGATTTCCACATGAAAGAGAACATCATTTCAAATGGCATTGAATCACCACTCTTTGAAACTATTTGTGAAAATTGAACATTTTTCAACATGGAGACATCTGAAACATTTCAGGAGTCAGAAAATCAATCAGTGATTGTGGTGGAGGACACTCATAATTTTTTAGAAACAATGGAATAATGGGATTTCCTAGAAGATCATTAGTTCATGGTGCCACATGTTCCAATCAAGAAATATGACGAGGGTGGTATAGAAGAAACTTTTAAAAAAAAATCTTGAAATAATCTAGTCACCTACTCTAATTGAGCCCACCCCACTTGCTCTATGCATCAAGAATGAATTGATTTGGAAACCAGTGGATTTCCCTATGCTAGTGGTTGGTGGTGAAAACAAATTTGGATACATCATCAAACCAGATATTGAATTCAAGTATGTGATGGATATAAGCCAACCACTGAAAGAGTCCGGTAACGTAATCTCGTCTCTTGTGAAAACTCTAAAAAGTAATTTTCTTAATATTCATGATGATTTACTTGGTTCAAACATCAATTATTATGTTAGTTTTCCTTTAGAATATGTATATTAATTCCCTTATGAGTTGTGTTATTTTTATTTCATTCTACCCATCCATTTTTCTGACAAGTTACTCTTGAGATATAGTGTAACTTTTGGTATAATTTCATTTTCAATGAATATATTTCACACTACCACTGATAAAGAAGCGGATGCATGGTATAGATTTCCATTCGATCCCAGTGTAATTTTATCAACATCTGGATAAAGAAAAGGTAATCTTAGGACTCAATGAGAGGAAACCAATCATTTTTTTTGTTTTCCTTTCACTGCATTTAGTTTCAATTCATTTTTTTAAATAGTAAAATGGCATGCATTTACCATAATCCATTTTCTTCTGGCACTATAGTGAAGATGACTTCACCGTATATATTTTTATCATCCACAAGCTTTTGATTATGTTGTGAATTATTTGATATGATGTGGGTATGTGTTTTCCATGTGAAGATTATTCAGGTTACACCATTTACAGATATTCATTTCATACAGACAGGCTTTCCACCACTATATGCACTTACTCAAGAAAATATTTTATTTTATGTTATATTTTATGCTTCCAAAAACACCATGTAAACTAAAAAAAGAAAATTTAAAAAAACACAAACATTATTTTAATCATTAAACTCGCATGAAAATAATAGAATTTTGGTAGTAACACGGTTGGGAACATACCACTTGTATCTCTGGGTATTTTGAGCACATGATTCCTCTTTGGTATTTCTTGATCCTGTATGTCATGACTCAGATGACTGATGATATTATTCTATTCTTCAAATATATATTTTTTGGAAACTTGTATATTTTTGAGACACTTATTTTTACTCATGCTCATATGTGTTGTCCAACATTTTATTTACATACCCGTGAGGATTCTGGCCTATTTTTTGCATGAAATATTTTTTATTTTTTCTATTGAGGGAATCTTGTGTTTTATTTCTTATAGAACTTGTCATTTTTTTCTGTCAAAGTGATATAAATTTTGAAAGTTTCACTAAAATGATTGAATAATTTGTTTTATTTTCAGCCCCTTTGACCCATTGAGTCACCCTTTCATTTTATTCATCGTGTAGCCCTTAGAATCCATGAAGAATCCTTTTAGGATGATCCCATTGTCGATACCCATCTCTACATATTTCGTGAATATTTTCATAATGATTTTGAATCTTAGTGTGGGGGATATTTTTTCATGGAGAGGGTTGTTTTAATGGAAGTGAATCATTTAATTCACATGGATTGACATTATCTCTTCACGATTATATGTGTTATATTTCATGGTATTCACATCCATTATATGTATTTTTTAAGGGCATATAGATTCTATTTTTATTCCAACGATGAGAACTTTTGTGGTCAATAGATGGTAACCCTCGCTTTTAGGGATACCTATGAAAGTAATTACTCAATACTCCATGAGCTAGATATTTTTTCATAGGACCCAATTTCACTGATATGTTACAATGCACGTGCTACTTGTGTACCTTTCTTTAGAATTTTGTCTTACATTTATTTCATAGGGTTTGGGAGTGGATACTCACCAGTATTTCTTATCCATCTTATTTGATTGAGTTTTAAAAAAAACGAATTGATTGACAAAAAAAACATTGGATTTTTATATGCTTATGGACAAGTAATGTTTTAAGTTTGGGGGAGTGTGAGTTTTACGGAGACATTTTGATTGACACTTAACATGTATTTATTAAACCTTCCTTTTTACCAAAAAATGTCATCATTTTTCTTTGACCCACCATCATGTAGCCTCAGAGAAATTTGAACCTAATGTAAATTCCTTGAGATTGGTGTATTATTTTGATTCCCACTAATGGAGATGTGAAATTCATGGAAAGTTTATGGTAAGCATGCATCTGTATGAGAATTGAGAAAAACCTTGATCAAATTTTTTGAGCGATAAGATTGATGGTGAGGAAGGTCAAATGATGCGTGAGTGTAGGTACTTGTTTTGGAAAGACTATGAGTGAATAAAAACTATTTTTGAAAATTGTAATTTGAAAAGAAAACATGGTATTTTGTTGGTAAGAGAGATTGAAAATTTTTTAACTTGTAATTTTGATGTTTTGATTTGTTTACTGCTCCACTTGTATATTCATTCTAATTTTTTTTCCCATGGGTGAAAAAGTTTAAGTGTGGGGGATTTGATGCACATGGATTTAAATTGTATTTTTATAATTTTTTAATTTAGTTTTATTTTTTTTCTAACCATTTTTAGTGTTTTTATGTTGTTTTTATATTTTTTTAGTATTTTAGATATTTTAATAATTTTTAATTAATTTGTATACTAATATTAGTAATTTAGTATTTTAATTAGTTATATTCATTTTATATATTATATTTAACAGTATATTATTATTATTAGTTTTACTAATATTAGTTTTATTATTAGTTTATAAATATTTATTAGTAATTATTTTAATTTCCTATATTAGTATTATATTATTGTATATCATCTTAATATTAGTAGTTTTTATAATATTATTATTAATTTTATTAGTTTATTATTATTATATTATTATTATTTAATAAAAGTAGTATTAATTATAGTAGTATATTAATTATATTATTATTATTATTCATTAAATTAGATTAACTTTTAATAATAATAATATTCTTATTATTATTAGCATAGGTTGTAATTTTATCTAACTGTTAATTATTTTTTATATATTATTTTAGTATATCTAATCTTAGGTGCACATGCACACACAGATTTATGTATATTTATTTCTAATAATTATAAATTTATTTATTCTTATTATTAGTATTTTCATTATTGTTATTATTTTGGTCATTAAAATTTTCTATTTTTAGTTAATTAGATTTTATCTTAATTTGAATTTGGATTTTAATATTATATTTTTCCTTCTTTTATCATCCAGCATCTTCATTACGAGGGAGAGGCATCCTCATGCCTTCTTCACTAGTGGGAGAAGACCCTAGCAAGATGAGGTGACCCTTCTCTCTCACATCCTCAAGGCGTAACACCACAAACCGCCGACAACCACTCCTTCCAGCGGACAGACCCTCCACCTCTATCATCACCAGGTGCACAAGGAGACTAGCAGAACCCTAGACAGAACCCTTTTGCGCCTCCTCTCCAGTACAGTGTCTCACCTCCCCTACAGAACACACCAATATTAGACCATGGCCTCCGCTGCAGATCCCGTAGTTCCACCCCCTCTCCTGAGTATCCCTCTAGGAAACCAAACCTAGCACCTCCTCCTCCATCAGCACACACCACCCCTCACAAATCATCATAAGTTCGGGCGCCTCCCTCCTCTCTTGTGTACCACCGGCTGTGGACTCCTCTATTATAGGTTTGCACCGGCCACGGATTTGGTCTGGGAGGGTGTGCAGTTGTTGGTGAGTTGCATGTTGTGAGGGACGTCGATACGCACGGGGGGTTCTCTTCGTTTCTAGATATTGACTTTGTATGATGAGAGAAATCATGGATCTAGTCATTTCTCTGTGTTGATGAGCATGTTTGATGGATCACATTTTCATTGTGGTTATCTACAGATGATGGTTATTATCTTGAGATCATCGACGGTGGCTTGCGGTGATTTTTTCGATGACATGAGCATGGTGATACCCTCATTTTATTATTATATGTGTCATGTCGTCGTCATGGCTGAATAATATTTTTTGTTTCAAATTTGTGATGCACTTGACGGTAAATGCATTCCTTAATTTGATTCCTTGTTTGATTGCATTTTGAATTTATTTTTTTAATTGGATGTTTAATTATTTAATTATATCTATGTTTGAATTAATTTTCATTTATAACTTTCACATATTTTTTGGTGTATGTTCATGTGATACCTAATAAGTAATCACAGGTGAGAGATCATCAGAGAATTTATTTGTTCGGAAGTCGATCACACGCATGAGAGAATCATAAATTGTACGCGATTGAATTCCAAATAAATAAATATATTAATTGAAAAATTATTATTTTATATGTATCATCCTTCAATCTTTCATGAGTGATACTTAATCAAGAATGTCATTTTATTGAACCTGACAAATATAGATACTTTAACTTTATGATAAATGGGTTGGGGTATTTCACCAAGTGATTTAGTTCTACAAGGACATGTAAATTATTCATCAGGCCAGAGAATAAAATGGTGGATAATTTGTGTGAAAATTAGAATATTTTCAAACATCAGAGAACGAGACCTAATAGTATTTTGATTAAATTTGGAATTGGTGATAACTAAATAAATAAATATTTAGATGTGGGAATTGAATAATTGGCATTGCATGCACTTGAACGGACGTCACAACTCTGACACTTTTATCTCTACCAGTTTCTTCCATAGCTTAATTTAGTTCACTTAAATAGTTTTAGTTCAATTAAATAATCATTTTTAAATAATTGTATTGTTTTTAGATTTTTTAGTTCTTAATCACATTTAAAACTTGTCTGTCTAAACATTCTTCCAAGCGAATATTCTTAGTGTCTACGCACATTCTCTCTATGGTTCGACCATGCTCGCCACTTCTACAGTAGTTGGTAGGTTGATAAATACTATGAATTGAATGTGTTGTGATGCATGTTCCACCGGCCATATAAGGCCTCAAAAAGAGTCATTCTGATTGTAGACTGGTAACTATTGTTATAAGAAAACTCAAATAGTCTGAAATGGTCATCCCAAGCTTCAAAAAAATCAAGGACGTAGGCACAAAGCACATACTAAAGAATTTATATAGTCTTCTATTTCTTGTCATCCATCTGCAGATAGTATGGCATACTCAATCAAACCTAATATCTCATCACCTCCTGAAGTCCTCACTAAAAACAAGTGGTAAAATGATGATCTCTATCAGAGATTATAGAAAAATGAACTCCGTTCAAATGAATAATCTCTTTCACGTAGAGATTTCTCAATTCCTCAACTTTTTTTGTATCATGAATGGGTAATAAGTGATCCAATTTGGTCATCTGATCGATCACAACACAAATTTCATTCTTATTTCAAGGTGTATGTGGCAACCCAACCACAAAATCCAGAGAAATCTCGTCCCACTTCCAAGTCAACACTGGAAGTGGCTGAAGAAAACCGGAAGGTCTCTAGTGCTTGGCCTTGAATTTTTAGCAGGTATAACAATGAGAAAAATTCAGTGATTCATCATCTCATACCTAGACACTAGAATCATCGTTGCATGTCATACAACATATTTATGGTTCTTGGGTGTACAACCCATTGGGAATTATGAAAATCCCCTATCAAAACCTTTCTCACTAGGTTCCAAAAAATAGAATACACTCCGTGGAGAAAAACCACTCATAAATGGTCTCCCCACCATAAAGAGAGTTTATGATGCTACAGAATTCATCATCAATATATTATTCTAGAAGAATCATCTCGAGAAGACAAGAGGTCAAATGAACACTTTCCAAGATAACATTGGACCCTGTTTCCCAAACTCCTATATGTAACTAGGAAAAAAGGGTCATCAAGTTCCACTCTTTCAGTTTTTCTTTCACAACCTAGGTCATAAGGTTCCTGTTAAAAGCATCAACCACAACATTCCCTTTCTCTACAGGTATAAGAAATGTAGAAATCAAAATACTACAGGTACTCCACCCAATGCCGCTAGCGGAGATTCAAATGTTTTTTAGAGAAGATATAACTCAGGATTTTGTGGTCAGAATACATTGTAAACCTTTCTCCTAAAAGGTAATGTTTTCAACTTTTAAGTTCATGCATCACAACTACAAGTTCAAGGTAATGGGTTTGATAATTCTTCTTGTGTGGACTAAGTTTTCGAGATCCATAGGTAATGACGTGATCTCCATGCATAAGAACACAACTCAAACTCAAACCTAATGCATCACAAAAGACCACATAGCCTTTCTAGGCCTATATAAGATTCAACACCGGCACAGAAGTCAAAATACATTTCAGTTCAACAAAAGAACTATGACATTTCTCATCCAAATCCATTTGGAACCAGTGATAATACCCCACTAGTCCCAAGAAACTCTGAATCTAAAAAAACATTACATAGTTTCTCCCATGTCATAAGATATTTCCCCTTCTTGTGATCAACTAAGATACCATGTTTTGAGACCACCTGTCCCAATAAAGTCACTTCCAGAATCTAGAAATTACATTTTGATAGCTTAGTAGTGAGCCATTGATTTCTCAACAATTCTAGAACTTCTCTCCAATGACGCACATGATCCTCCTTGGACATTGAGCAAACCAATAATTCACCCACAAATACCACCATGAACATATCAAGATAATCATGGAAGATCAAGTTCATCAAATCCATAAAGACTATTAGATCATTGGTTAAACCAAATGGAATGACAAGATACTCATAATGGCCATATCCTCTCCGGAAGGCAGTTTTCTGAATGTTAAATTCTCTTATTCTCAACTGATGATAACCTGATCGAAGATCATTTTTTGAGAACCACTTCTCCCATTTCAATTGGTCAAATAGATCATTGGTCTGTAGTAATAGGTACTTATTCCTTATTGTAACTCATTTGAGTTTCTGGTAATCAACACATTGGTGAAGAGTTCCATTAGCTTTCTTAGTAAAGAGAAGTGTCACCTAAGGTGACACACTTGGGGCGTATAAAGCCTTTCTCCAACAGATCATCCAACTGAGTCTTTAACTCTTTCATTTCTACTGGTTCTATGTGGTAATAAGGTATAGATACCGGTTGAGTATCAGTCACTAAATCAATAGAAAAATCTACCTCTCTTATCAATGACGAACCAGAGAATTCAAAAGGAAACACGTTGGAAAACTCTAAGACAACTGGAAAGAGATAATAACTCAAATATTCCCACTCTAATTCAAAATCGGACACTGATATTACTTTCCCCAACTCTAGATAAGAATGTCTAGTGCTACTCAACCTCAGATCTCATTCTCCCTGAAAGGTATGGAACATCCCATCGAGCACGATAAAGGAGAACCATTGAAGATTGTAGTCAATTCAGGCCTTATTAACAATATGTAAATCTGTACCAAAAATTACATCAACACTAATGGAAATTCAGGTTTTCCCAATGCTTATTTACCAATGGTTTAAGAAAACTATTGGTAAAGAATACCTTTCCCAACGGTTTCCTAAAACCTTTGGGAAAGGGGTGTCCAGGGCTCCCTTTCCCAACGGTTCAATAGAACCATTGGTAACGGGGTCAGTTTTTTATAACCGTTGGGAAAGGGGTGTCTAGAACCGTTGGGAAAGGGTGACCCTTTACTAACAGTTCTCTTGAACCGTTGGGAAATGGTGACTTGGACACCCCTTTCCCAATGGTTTTTAAAAACCATTGAGAAATATTTACCCCAAATCCAGAATCGGTCACTGCTCTCCCCCATTTGTGACAGAGCCCTAATCTGTCCAGTCGTCAGCTCATCTCATGACTTCCCCCATCCGAACCTATCAAACTTCATCCAAATTGTCTCAAATCAGGTATTCTATTCTTCATACACATAAAATATTGAATTTCTAACTTGTTTTTATTGTTATTCATCTCATATTTTAGTTTTAAGTTTTGATTTTAATGTGTATATCATTTTTTTTGTTTTTATGTAATCTATACTTTATCCATTCCAATCCATTTAATTAATTAAATCCTTAACCCTCCATCGAAGAAGAAGCATCTCAAATTCATTTTGGTTGGATTCTAAATTTTCTAAGTATGTGTTTTTATGCTTTTTTTCATCGTGTAATTAATTATTACTTGGAAACTTACTTATATGTGTATATTAATTTTTAGAAAAGTTTTTGTGAATATTTTCCTTAAAATTCCTTAAGGAAAGTATTTTATTAAAATGAAATTTTTTTTAATAAGGCTTGTGTAATATAATTTGTTATAGTACACTGTGTGACTATGTTTGGTATTTATTAACACATGAGATAAATGGTGTGTGAGAATGTGTTGTGAAAGATATTCCATGGTTGGTTCAAGATTATATTTACGTTTTGAGCCTATTAATGAATTGTTTTAAAGATATTTTGAGATATTTACCTTATGTTTATTGGTGAAAACTGGGATCTATAGAGGTAGTTCATGATTAGGACATATAATTACTGCTAAACATGTGGATAAACCATGAATAGTAGTGAATTCTTGAAATGTTTGATGTTTTTATTCCTTTTTTATTTGGAGTTTCTTTTGATGGTGATTTTTCTTATTGATACCTATGATGGGAATTTATTTTAGTTTCTAAATCAGCTGATACTCCCCCACCATGCATAGTGTATGAAACCTCTACCCTTATTTAATCATTCTGTTTACACAGCCTATGCAACCTCTACCCTCATTTAATCAGTGAACTCAAGTCATTAATTCAAGCCTTCATTCTCACTAGCAAGTAAGAAATTGAATGATGTAAACCCATCCTCACATGATTTCTTACCTTAGATAGTCTCCAACATATAGAATACGAGATTTTGAAATCATCAGTTAACCAGGATCATATATTCCCTTTCCCCCAAGATGACTGTACTAATATAACATTAGGGTCAATTAAATATGGTTCTCATTGTACGTTGTATATTATGTATCCTTCTTGGCCAATACTCACTTTTACGAGGGTGGGGTGCTTTTCACTACCCATGCTGGCATGTGTAGACATCCATAAAAATGTTAGATAAGTCACAAGTTTAATTTAGTAATGTTTTTATCATTGACATACTTTATTATTAATCTCAAATTTAAAAATAAATGTTTTTGTCTATACTTAATGAAATTAAATCTTTTTACAATCCATGAACAACCTATTAGTGCAAAAGCCTAAAATTTATTCACCCATGGGGTGCGCTTGACTTGGGGAAGTAATTGGGTAATGAAAGGTATGGCCATAGAGGTTCCAATAATGAGTTATTGAACATGAGTGAATGATTTGGGATGCCTATAACACATAATGGGACCTGAGGAATGTGCCTCTTATAGACCTAATGAAAATTAATGTAAATAAATTTTAATTTAATTTATGAGTACTTGTTCTTTACATTATTTTAATAGTTCTCTACATCGACTAGAAACTTCTTCCTTTATCATTTACTTAAATGCATTTCCTATTAATGTTCAATCCTATTAAATTGTTTAAGAAAAAATGACTTATATAAATTCTTTTTAAAAAATGGATAGAAGTTGGATGTATGAAACCGATTGGATCTCAAGTGATTTTCAAAACAATTTGGAGAACTTTGTAGATTTTTCATTTCACAATGCTTCAGATAGTGGTCGCATACACTGCCCATGTTCTAATTGTGTTGGTAGACCTTGGTTGATCCATGAAGACGTCAGCTACCACATAACCAAAAATGGTTTTCAAGCAAACTACTTTGTGTGGTATTATAATGAGGAGAAAATGAAATCTGAAATCGGTGATGATCAAAATGAAAGGACTGGAATGGAGAATTTGTTAGATGATCGGTTTCCGTTTATTCGTCATCATGAAAAAAAGGATTTCGACTCAAGAAGACTTCGATATGAGGACAGCTGATGCATCTAGTGAAAATGATGATATTGATAGGGTGAAAAAATTGAATGATGCTGCAACGACTCCAGTATATTGACAATGCGATAAAATGAAAAAGATAGAATTTTTAATCTGATTGTTTCATGGGAAAACTATGTATGGGATTTCTAATACAGCAATTGATTACATTCTTACCCTCTTGAAGGTTTAATTTTAGATAATGCAGATATTCCCTCAAACCACTATATGGCATGGAAGTTAGTTGAGGAACTTGGATTTTCAAGAAGAAAAATTCATGCTTGCCCGAAAGATTGCAGTTTAATCTAGGAGGAAACTGCTGAATGAAATGATTGTATAAAATGTGGCACATCTTGCTGGAAGTCAAAATCTGATGGAACACCATCCCGCGTTCCACAGAAAGTAATGTGGCACTTTCCATTGATCCCTAGATTCCATAATCTTATATGTCTGATAACATATCAATAAAAATGAGATGGCATGATACCGAGAGAAAGAAGACTAATGATGAGTTGGTTCATCCTGCAGATGGATTTGCATGGCAGAGATTTGATACTCGATGTTTTGATTTTACAACTGACGTGCATAATGTGAGGCTATGTCTTTCATACGAGGGTTTTAATCCGTTGGGTCAGATTCTTACTTCGCACAACACATGGACAGTTTTTATACACATTTATAATCTTCCCCCATGGTTGTGTATGAAAAAACCTTTCACTTTCATGAGTATACTCATATCCGGTCCTTCTGATCCTGGAATTGATATTGATGTATACATGCAACCTTTAATAAAATATTTGAAACTTATTTGGGATGCGGGTTCGTGCACATACGATGCATGTTCGAAAGACATATTTCAGATGCGTGCTGCTCTTATGTGGATGATTAATGGTTTTCTGGATTATGCAATGATGTCTGGATGGAGCACGAAGGGAAAACTGTCATGCCCAGTTTTTATGAAGAATACACGATCCAGAAGACTAAAACATCGTTGTAGTTTCAGTTTTATGGGACATCTATGATTCTTTCCAAATGATCATCCATATAGAATGAATCGTAGAAGATTTGATAATACCATAGAGACTGATGATCCACCTTAGCGTATGTCTGTAACTGATGTGCTTAATGAATTTAAAGATTTCAGTTTTTCATTCAGGAAGGGTCAAATGAAATCTGGAAAGAGAAAGAATGTTTCCACTAAAACCTATTACAATTGGATGAAGAGGAGTATCTTTTTTAATTTTCCTTATTGGACAACCAATTTTTTATATCATTTCTTAGACTTAATGCATATTGAAAAGAATATATACGAAATGTTGCTTTCGGTTCTTCTAAATGTCAAGGGGAAGACAAAAGATGATTTACAATCTCGGTGTGACTTGGTGGATTGGGGAATCAGAACAGAATTGCATCCTGTGCGTATCAGTGAAAATTAATGGCAACTTCCATGTGCTTATTATGTGATGACACCTATAAAAAAACAATTTCTGGAAGTATTAGAGACTATTAGAGTTCCTGATTGCTATTCAAGCAACATATCTAAACGGGTCAATAGAACAGAGTTAAACCTAAAATCATTGAAAAATCATGAATATCACGTTCTACTGCATGATTTTCTTCCAATAGAAATCCATCATCTTTTTTACAATAAGGTAAGGGTGGATTTTATTCAGTTGTTCCATTTTTTTAGAGATCTTTGTGCTAAGAAGTTATCCAAGTATTTCTTGCAAAAAATGTTGACAGATTCCCCATTAATTTTGTGTGATTTGGATAAAATATTTCCTCCATAATTTTTCACATGCATGTTTCATCTGACTGTACATATTCCCGTTAAATAATTCTCGGAGGACTTGTTTCTTTTCATTGGATGTATCCAAATGAAAGAAATATGTTCACATTAAAGTCTTATGTCTGAAACAGAAATCATCCCGAAGGTTCTATCGTGAACGGTTACTTGGCTCAAGAATGTATGGATTTATGCTCAATATATTTGTTTAATCTTACTACAAGAATAAACAGACCAATGAGAAATGAAGAAGATCAATATGATAAAATTGAACCCAGTTTCCCATCACTTCCTCAAATAGGAGGAATTTCTGGATCATATACATTGAAGACATTAAGCCATGAAGAGCGGGAGATGGCACATCGCACAGTTTTGTTCAACTGTGATTTTTTCGATGACTATATCAGGTAACTAAATTGAATATGTATATCTTACATATATATCTGTTAAACTATTCATATTTTTATCTATAGGGAACATAAAACAATGATAAATAGGACGCATCGTTCTTTATCTTTGAGAAGGAGAGAGACTTTTCATAGCAAATAGTTTTCTTCTTGGTTAAAATTGAAGGTAAAAATATTACTATTTAAAATAAATATATCAATATTTAATTAAGTTTAATAGTCATTTATATTGTAGGTATTGAGTTTGTCTGCTGACTCTGTCTCTGAGAAAATAAGATCTTTGGCTTTTGGTCCTAATACCATGGTTCGGGGCTGTAAATCAATTATTATCAATGGGTACAAATTTATTATCACTGAACAAGCAAAGAACATGAGAACACAATATGATGGTGTTATGGTTACTGCCACAACAGATTGTCATGTCAGTGCATCAGATAGTAGACCACGATATGAAAATGTGGGTAATTATGGAGTTGTTGAGAAAATAATAATATTGGATTATTACTCTCAAGGACAAGTCACAATGATGAAATTCCATTGGTTTGATTCGATGACAATACAAGGCACATTTGTTGATGATTGTGGATTTAGAGTAATTAATATGACTCGCACTCTTGCTACCGAAGAACCATATGTGTTGGAATCAATGGATAAACAAGTTTTTTATGTCAAAGACCAACTTCAACTTGAATTTGTTGTTATAGTTGAAGTAATTCCAAGACATATTTTTGATTATGGTGATGATGAAATTGACACTGTCCCTAGTTCCATTGGAAGAAATCCATTTATTTCTTTTGATGACTTCAATAGCTCAATTGTCAAAGTTGATTGTGAACCTGAAGTTGTGGTTGAAAATATATAGAATCATTCATCCATGTTTTCAATTCTTTTGGTTTACCTCGAGTTGGGCTGTTAAGGTTAGTAATATTCAAATTGATTTAGTATTGATCACAAATATGTTTTAGTTGACTTGACCATTATGTGAATTTTCAATGTTTGTTGGTTGCTGTTTTATTTGAATTACATTTTCTAATTTGGAATTGAACTGTATTCAAACCTAGTCAAACAATATTTCTAAATGGTAAACATTACAACTTGTATGATTTATTAAATCCATTCAAGCTCTTCTAAAACAATTGATATCTAAATTACCAATGAATCCCCCTATTCCCTCATATATTTAGTTTTTTGGTTTTCACATTAGTTTCCTTTTTCTGATTAATTACATATTTGTTTTCAAAAGCAGAAAATGCAGCCAATTGAAGAGAGACGAAGGAAAAAATGATGGAGAACAATCGTCGAATGGAAGAGATGGGTGTTCTACCATTGATGCCTACAGTGAGTAATTTATTTCAAATATATATATTTAAAGAATATATAATGTCATGTGATTAATTTTTTTGTAAAAATTTTTGTAGGATCCACCTATACGTCGACAGTTATTCGACGAGGAGCCTAGTACAGGTCCTAGTACTCAGGGCGGTGGTACGAGGAGGGTTCATACCAGAGGTGGACGAGCAGCTACGCATACCCGACTAGACCCTTCCCCTCCCACTGACATGTCATCCTTCCCACATTTTGATCCTAGTGTGTCTTTGGGGACACAAGGGATATTTAGGCCTCCCATGTTTTCACTACCTTCTGCATCTTCTGGCCCATCATTTTCATATCACATGATGATTCCCACTCCCCAGTCAGAATCCGGTCATACAGTTATCCCATATTCTTTTCCTTCTACTTCTATCTCCTTGAGCTTCTATATTCCATCGTCTTCGACTCCTGTTACACCACAGGGTGTTCCATTAGTTTCTGTGGATCCGGCGGTGCTCAGCGATCAGACTAGCGCAGGTATATTTATAGAACCCTAACAAATTTTTATAGAAATATTTATTTTCATTATAACATGTTTGGATAAAATATTTGATTTTATTTCATGACAGATACATCTACTGACATGAGGTGGGGGCGGGGGCGTACACGCATGCGTTCGGTGTGGAACCGCCACACACAGGTTATGGTGGATTACAATGAAGACAACCAAATGGTTGAGAAAATAGGGCAGCAATGTCGGAGCTTTTTGGTGATGCTTTCCAAATACTCTGGCATCATTCCCATCAGCCCGCTATCATGGAGAAATTTTCCACATGATATCAAGGATAGATCTTGGGAAGAGATATGGGTAAAAAAATATGTTGTATTTAATGTCATGAATTATTTTTGTATTTATATGAATTAATATTTTGATGTCAGCATCGATTTAATTTTCTCGATGGTGAGGGTGCACGACTGGAACGTCTAAAGGATTTACGCGAGCTTTGGATATCCTACAAGTGTGATTTGTATATTGGCCAGTGTGCTAGAGTTGGCACTGAGTTAGAGGTGGTACTAGTCGTGGATGATTGTCCTATAGAGCAGTATCGTCAAATGATTACTCATTGGACGAGTACCCAGTTTATGGTATGAATTACATTTGAGGTATTTAAATAATAAATTTCATGTTTTTCATTAATATTATAATTTTCATTATCCAATTTTATTTAGGAATCATCTGGAAAAAATAAAAAAAACATTGATGCAAAAAAAAATACCTCCACACACTAGGACGTACTACGATGCTGGATCATGAGAGGAAGCAGGTATGACAATTATTTATAAGTTTTCTTTACGACTTACATTTTCTTTTGTTTCCTAAATTATTTAATCATTTTATAAAGTTTCCATATAACTTTAGTTTTCAATATCATTGTAGAGGAAAATACAGAATATTGAAGTACGTGTGCACCGAGCAAAACTGTTTTGCACGAGTAGACGAAAAAAGGGTGGAAGTGCCGTCAACGAAGTGACTCAGCAGTAGATTGTAAGTTTTAATCTGTTGATTTTTTATTTTAATATATATTTTGTAACTTAATAATATATTTATATTTGTAACAGGCTACTTTAGAGGCCCTCGGTGCCCAAGAACCAGACAATTTTGGGCCAACTGATCACTTACATCAGGTGTTGGGAGAGGAGCATTCTAGCAGAGTATGTTATCGACCTAGGATAGCCCCGAAGAGATATTGGTGCTCCTCAGGTACGATTTGTAGTGCCACTGAGCTGCAGCAAGTTAGGGCACAGGCAGAACAGGCTGAGAAAAGGGCCACAGATATGGAAGAACAGTCTGCTAGTGAAAATAGTGCATTTATGAAATTTATTGAAGTTCTATGTCCAACACTTCCAGCAGAGGCCAGCCCAGCTTTTGATGAATACATGTTGTCGATACGTTCTATGTATGGTGCACCAGGTGATAGTTCTAGTGGAGGTCAGGATGATGTCCAGCTTGATGATGATGATGGTGAGGAGTCTCATGCGGAAGAGGAGGGAGAGGAGGAGGGTGAGGCGGATGGCGAGGGCGAGGAGGAGGGTGAGGGTGAGTAAAAGGGCGTTGAGGAGGGTGAGGACGATGATGGGGACGAGGATGAGGGTGATGATGATGATGATGATGGTGATGGTGAAGTGGGACAAATTGATCCGTTACATTTTTTACTTATATTACTGAGATTTGATGTTTAATCTATTCTAGTTGTTGGTTTTATCTAGAACCTTAGTATAGTATTGAAGTTGAGTTATTTTTATATATTCTCTGTTTTTATGGATGTTGTTGTCTTTTAGTGGTTGTGTGTTTGGGAACTCCCTAGACAGTCTCCCTCCTTCCCGGACCCTGGTCAACCCCCCCACCATCCTCCTTGGACCCCGGACAGCCCCCCCACCATCCTCCTAGGTCCACAGATATCCCCCCAGACACCCCCCGGATAGCCCCCCGAACATCCCCCTGGACGCCCCCCCCCCCCCACCCTTCTCCTTGGACCCCGGACAACCCCCCGGACAGCCCCCCACCCTCCTCCTTGGTCCCTAGACAGCCCCCCGGACACCCACCGAATAGCCCACCAGACAACCCCCCGGATAGCCCCCCTGCCCTCCTTGATTTCATTTACTAATAGAAAATCTATAATATATGTTTTGTTTATTTTCATCATGATAATCAATGTAAATCACATTTACACATTTAATCAATATCATAGATTCTTGGTATGTTATAAAAGGGATGTATTCATTGGGCATGGTATTGTTAGCTCTGAAATGTTTCACAGCATGATAAACTAAAATCTAATCCATACTAAGAATGATATAAAAATATTCTATATGAATTTCCACAATATTTTAATTAAATACCATTCCACTAATAGAAACATGAGGATTCTCATAAATCATGTTTACCTTAATATTTCCACAAGTATTTTTAGTAAAAGTTTTATCTTCTATTAATTTTATGATATTATCATTTTAAATGTAAATTTTTCATAAATAAATTAATTTAAAGACCCATAGTCAAATAGTGTATTTGAATAATGTGAATAAACAACTAACATACCACTCTAATTGTGTCTCTTTTGTTTAAAATGGACAGGATTATAAGTGAAATGAACAACTAGCATATGGAAAACCAACAAAACGCATTCAGAATCTGTTGATAATTTATCACAATGATCCATGGGTCCTATGTGATGTGAACGAGCCAATCCGGGCTCAATCAGAGTCGCGATGTGGTCGGGATCAGTCTAAGTGTCTCTATTTTGTTTAAAATTGACCATATTTTAAGTATATACAGAAAACCGACCAAACGCATTCTGTTTCCATTGAAACTTTAGGAAAACGATCCATGGGGCATATTTGACGTGTACGAGTCAACTGCGGCTCAATCCGAGGTGTGGTGTCGCTGACACAACTCAAAGTGTCTCTCTTTTGTTTAAAATGGACTTCATTTTAAGTGAAAACATCAATTGGCATACGGAAAACTGACCAAACGCATTCGGATTGTGTTGATACTTTAGGAAAATGATCCATGGTTCATTTGATACATGTACGAGCCAAACCTGTCTAAATCCAAGACGTGGTGTGGCCGATACCACTCTAACTGTGTCTCTTTTGTTTAAAATGGACAAGATTATAAGTGAAGAGAACAACTGGAATACGAAAAATAGACCAAACTCATTCAGAATCTATTGAATTTTTTGTAAAACGATCCATGGGTCATATGTTACGTTTACGAGTCAACCGCGCCTCAATCCAAGTCGCGGTGTGGCCGAGACCACTCTAAGTGTCTCTCTTTTGTTTAAAATGGACAACATTTTAAGTACATACGGAAAACCGACCAAACGCATTCAGTTTTTGTTGAAACTTTAGGAGAACGATCCATGGGTCATGTGTGACGTGTAAGAGTTGACCTAGCCTCAATCCGAGGCATGGTGTGGCTGACACCACTCAAAGTGTCTCTCTTTTGTTTAAAATGGACTTCATTTTAAGTGAAAACAACAACTATCATACAGAAATCCGACCAAATGGATTCTGATTGTGTCGATACTTTAGCACAACGATCCATGGGTCATATGTGATGTGTACGAGTCAACCCCGCCTCAATCCAAGGTGTGGTCTAGTCGGAACCACTCCAAGTGTCTCTCTTTTGTTTCAAAAGGACAACATTTTAAGTGAAAACATCAACTGGCATACGGAAAACCGACCAAACTCATTAGAAATGTGTTAATGCTTTAGGAAAATGATACATGGGTCATATTTGATGTGTAAGAGTCAACCCCGCCTCAATCTGAGGCATGGTGAGGTCGAGATCACTCTAAGTGTATCTCCTTTGTTTAAAATAGACAACATTTTAAGTACAAATAGAAAACTGACCAAACGGATTCTGATTGTGTCAATACTTTAGAACAACGATCCATGAGTCATATGTGATGTGTACAAATCAACCCCTCCTCAATATGAGATGCGGTGTGGCCAGCACCACTCAAAGTGTCTGTATTTTGTTTCGAAAGGACGTTATTTTAAGTGAAAAACATCAGCTGGCATACGGAAAACTGACCAAACTCATTCAAATTGTGTTAATACTTTATTAAAATGATCCATGGGTCATTTCAGACGTGTAAGAGTCAACCCTATCTAAATCCAAGATGCAGTGTGGCTGGTAACACTCTAATTGTGTCTCTTTTGTTTAAAATGGACAAGATTATAAGTGAATAAAACAACTGGAATACAGAAAACCGAACAAACGCATTCGGAATCTGTTGAAATTTTAGGACAACGATTCAGGGGTCATACATTACGTGTACAAGTCAACCGCTACTCAATCCAAGTCACGGTGTGGCTGGGACCACCCAAAATGTCTCTCTTTTTTTTAAAATGGACAACATTTTAAGTACATATGGAAAACCGACCAAACAGATTTTGATTGTGTTTATATTTTATCACAACGATCCATGGGTCTTTTGTAACATGTAAGGGTCAATACTACCTCAATTCGAGGGGCATTGTGGCCGGAACCACTCAAAGTGTCTCTCTTTTGTTTAAAATGTACTTCATTTTAAGTGAAAACAACAATTGGCATACGGAAAACTGAACAAACGGATTCTAATTTTGTTGATACTTTAGCACAATGATATATGGGTCATATGTGACATGTAAGAGTCAACCCCGCCTCAATCCGAGGCGGGGTGTGGCCGAAACCACTCAAAGTTTCTCTCTTTTTTTTAAAATGGGCTTCATTTTAAGTGAAAACAACAAGTGACCTACGAAAAACTGACCAAACGCATTTGAAATGTGTTGATGATTTAGGAAAACGATCCATGGGTCATATGTGATGTGTAAAAGTCAACCCAACCTCAATATGAGGCGTGGTGTGGCCATCACCACTCTAAGTGTCTCTCTTTTGTTTCAAAAGGACAACATTTTAAGTGAAAACATCAAATGGCATACAGAAAACCGACCAAAAACTTTCAGATTGTATTGATACTTTAGTAAAATGATCCATGGGTCATTTGAGACATGTATGAGTCAACCCCATCTAAATCTGGGACTCGGTGTGGCTGGTACCACTTTAATTGTGTCTCTTTTGTTTAAAATGGACAAGATTATAAGTGAAAAGAACAACCGGCATACGAAAAACTGACCAAACGCATTTGGAATGTTTTTAAATTTTAGGAAAATGATCCATGGGTCAAATGTTACATTTATGAGTCAACCGTGCCTCAATCCATGTCGCGGTGTGGCCGGGACCACTCTAAGTGTCTCTCTTTTGTTTAAAATGGACAACATTTTATGTACATATGGAAAACTAATGAAATGCATTCATTTTCCATTGAAACTTTAGGAGAATCATCCATGGGTAATATGTGACGGGTACGAGTCAACCTCGCCTCAATCTGAGGCACGGTGTGGCCGAAACCACACAAAGTGTCTCTCTTTTGTTTAAAATGGACTTTATTTTAAGTGAAAACAACAAATATCATACAGAAAACTGACCAAACAGATTTTGATTGTGTTGATACTTTAGCAAAATGATCCATGGTTCATATGTGATGTGTACATGTCAAACTCGCCTCAATCTGAGTCGCGGTGTGGCAGACACCATTCATAGTGTCTCTCTTTTGTTTAAAATGGACATCATTTTAACTGAAAACAACAACTGACATACGAAAAACTGACCAAACACATTCAAAATGTGTTGATGCTTTAGAACAATGATACATGGTTCATATGTGATGTGTACGAGTCAACTCTACCTCAATATAAGGCACAGTGTGGCCGGGATAACTCTAAGTGGCTCTCCTTTGTTTAAATTGGACAACATTTTAAGTAGATACTAAAAATTGACCAGATGGATTTTTATTGTGTTGATACCTTATCACAATGATCCATGGGTCATATGTGACGTATATGAATCAACCCTTCCTCAATATGAGATGCGGTGTGGCTGGAACCACTCAATGTTTCTGTCTTTTGTTTCAAAAGGACATCATTTTAAGTGAAAAACATCAGTTGGCATACGGAAAACTGACCAAACGCATTTTTATTGTGCTAATACTTTAGTAAAATGATCCATGGGTTATTTGAGACGTGTATGAGTCAACCTCATCTAAATTTGAGATGCGGTGTGGCCGGTACCACTCTAACTGTGTCTCTTTTGTTTAAAATGGACAAGATTATAAGTGAAAAAAACAATTGGCATACGGAAAACCGACCAAACGCATTTGGAATCTATTGAAATTTTAGGACAACTATACATGGGTCATATGTTACGTTTACGAGTCAACCTATCTGCAATACAAGTTGCGGTGTGGCCGGGACCACCCAAAATGTCTCTCTTTTGTTTAAAATGGATAACATTTTAAGTACATACAGAAAACCAACCAAACAGATTCTGATTGTGTTGATATTTTAACACAATGATCCATGGTTCATTTGTGACATGTAAAATTCAATACCTCCTCAATATGAGGCGTGGTGTGGGCGGAACCACTCAAAGTGTCTTTCTTTTGTTTAAAATGGACCTCATTTTAAGTGAAAACAACAACTAGTATACGGAAAACTGACCAAATGGATTCTGATTGTGTCGATACTTTAGAACAATGATCCATGGGTCATATGTGATGTGTACGAGTCAACCCAACCTCAATCCGAGGCATGGTGTAGCCGAAACCACTCAAAGTGTCTCTCTTTTGTTTAAAATGGACTTCATTTTAAGTGAAAACAACAAGTGACAAACGAAAAACTGACCAAACGCATTCGAAATGTGTTGATTCTTTATGAAAATGATCCATGGGTTATATGTGACGTGTACAAGTCAACCTCGCCTCAATCCGAGGCGCGGTGTGGCCGGCACCACGCTAAGTGTCTCTCTTTTGTTTCAAAAGGACAACATTTTAAGTGAAAACATCAACTGGCATATGAAAAACTCACCAAACGCATTCGGATTGTGTTGATACTTTAGGAAAATGATTCATGGGTCATTTGAGACATGTACGAGTCAAGCCTGTCTAAATCCGAGATGTGGTGTGGCCGGTACCACTCTAACTGTGTCTCTTTTGTTTAAAATGGACAATATTATAAGTGAAAAGAACAACTGGCATACGAAAAACTGACCAAATGCATTCTTAATGTGTTGAAATTTTAGGAAAACGATCCATGGGTCATATTTTATGTGTACAAGTCAACCGCGCTTCAATCGAAGTCTTGGTGTGGCCGGGACCACTCTATGTGTCTCTATTTTGTTTAAAATGGACAACATTTTAAGTACATACGGAAAACTGAAAAAACGCATTCGGTTTCCATTTAAACATTAGTAGAACAATCCATGGGTCATATGTGACATGTAAGAGTCAACCTCGCCTCAATACGAGGTTCGGTGTGGCCGACACCACTCAAAGTGTCTCTCTTTTGTTTAAAATGGGCTTCATTTTAAGTGAAAACAACAACTATCATACTGAAAACTAACCAAACGGATTCTGATTGTGTCAATACATTAGAACAATGATCCATGGTTTATATGTGACGTGTAAGAGTCAAACCCGCCTCAATACGTGGTGCAGTGTGGCTGACACCATTCATAGTGTCTCTCTTTTGTTTAAAATGGACATCATTTTAACTGAAAACAGCAACTGACATACGAAAAACTGACCAAACACATTCTAAATGTGTTGATGCTTTAGTAAAATGATCCATGGGTCATATGTGACGTGTACGAGTCAACCCCGCCTCAATACAAGGCATATTGTGGCCTGTATCACTCTAAGTGGCTCTCCTTTGTTTAAAATGGACAACATTTTAAGTACATACGGAAAGCTGACCAAATGGATTTTTATTGTGTTGATACTTTAGCACAATGATCCATGGGTCATATGTGACATGTATGAATCAAACCCTCCTCAATATGAGATGTGGTGTGGCCGTAACCACTCAAAGTGTCTGTCTTTTGTTTCAAAAGGACAACATTTTAAGTGAAAAACATTAGTTGGCATATGGAAAACTGACCAAATGCATTTGGATTGTGTTGATACTTTAAGAAAGTGATCCATGGGTCATTTGAGACGTGTACGAGTCAACCCCATATAAATCTGAGACGCGGTGTGGCCGGTACCACTCTAACTATGTCTCTTTTGTTTAAAATTGACAAGATTATAAGTGAAAAAAACAACTGGCATACGGAAAACCGACCAAACGAATTCAGAATCTGTTGAAATTTTAGGAAAACGATCCATGGGTCATATGTTACGTGTACGAGTCAAACGTACCTCAATCCAAGTCTCGGTGTGGTAGGGACCACCCAAAATTTCTCTCTTATGTTTAAAATGGACAACATTTAAAGTACATATGGAAAACCGACCAAACATATTCTGATTGTGTTGATATTTTAGCACAACGATCTATGGGCCATTTGTGACGTGTACAAGTCAACCTTGCCTCAATACCAGGCACGGTGTGGCCATCACCATTCAAAGTGTCTCTCTTTTATTTAAAAAGCACTTCATTTTAAGTGAAAACAAGAACTAACATACGAAAACCCGACAAAACGCTTTCGGAATATGTTGATACTTTAGGACAATGATCCATGGGTCAATTGTTATGTGTACGAGTTAACCTCGCCTCAATCTGAGGCACGATGTGGCCGGTATCACTCCAAGTGTATGTATTTTGTTTAAAATGGACATCATTTCTAGTAAAAATATATGGTATATGAAAAACCGATCAAATTATGAATTAAATTCCAGATTCCACATATAATTGCCATCTAAATTTTAAATTGAATTCTAAATATATTATATATATTTATAATTCCGTTATGAATTCTTATTTAACTATGGATGTGTATAGTTCCAGGATGAATTATATGTTAAATGTGTATGAATTTGTTCACTATATGTATGTGTTAGTTGATTATTGCAGGTACAATAATTGTATATGTATGTGTTAGTTTATTGCAGGTACAATAATTGGAAATTATTGAAAATGAGAGGGAATGTTGCTGTGCAAATTGCACTAAATGAGAGCTGCTGTGAAAATTATAGGCTGTTGTGCAATTTTCATAGCATAGGGTATTCCAACAGTTTCAAACCATTGGAATAGCCTCTCAGAGAATTTTTTTTACCAATGGTTCTTAGTACCGTTGGTAAAACTTCTTTCCCAATAGTTTCTAAACTGTTGGGAAAGGAGCCCTCTGCTTGGTTTTCCCAATGGTTCAAGCCAAACCGTTGGGAAAAACTATCCCAACGGTTTGGCACAACTGTTGGGATAGGTTCAGTTTTTCCAACCTATCCCAACGGTTCACTGTAAACTGTTGGAAAAAGCTTTTCCAATGGCTTACTTCCCTACGGTTTGCAGAACCATTGGTATAACATATTCCAATGGTTCTGCAACCTTTCCCAACAGTTCAGAACTGTTGGGAAAGACTGTATTTCCAGAAGTGCAAGAGGTTTCATGTTAAGAACCATAAAATCTCAGGTAAGCAAAATTTCAGATAAAGAGAAGACACAAGCAGGACAACGGAGACCCTGGTCTCTCTTTGTTATGAGGAGCATAGTAAAAACTATCACATAAGATAGAATATCTTTATAAAGATTTAGAAAATTCAAAATATTAGTTGATATAAATGAATGAGATGAACCAGTATCAAATAAAGAAATTAATAGAGATGAAGAAATAGAGATGGTGCCTCTCATGGTTGTTGGACCCATATTTTCATCCTCTGGAGATTCTTCTACTATGTGAACAAGCTTAATTTTGGATGTCTGTGGATGGAACCTCTTTGTTCATGAAGAATTTGATTGTAGCACATTACTTTTAGATGCTGATGATCTTATTCCACAATGAGGGGAAGAAAATATATAACAAAATTTATCCAAGTGACCTAAGAATCTGTAGGAACTGTAGATCTTGGGATCCTTGATGAAAACTCAGTTTGAATGCTCAGTCCTTCTACACTAAAATCAAGCCAAAGGGACTTTGTATACACTACTAGAATTTGAGGTATTTGTGATAGGCTATTGGCGATGGGATCCCATGGAAATGAGCTTTTGCGATGGAGTCTTGTCGCAAATATCCTGTTACAGAAAACGGTGTTGCAAATAGTTTTTTTTTGCAACGGGCCCGTCGCAAATAGATCTTCGATTATATACATTATATATATAAAAACATGTTTCGACGGGCCCGTCGCAAAAAATATTTGTGACGAGCCTGTTTTCTCATCACAAATAGTTATCTATTTATATATGTAATATATATCAAGACCTTTTGTGACAGGATCGTCAGAAAAAAGTATTTGCGACGGTCCCTTTTTCCCATCGCAAATACTTATTTAAAATATATATATGAACTATTTTCGACAGGGTCCCGTTGCAAAAGGTACTGTCGAAAATACTAAATAAAATTAAAAAAACTATTTAATAAAATTATGATAAATTAATGAAAAAATAATATTAGTGTTATTAAAATGATAAAAAAATAATAAAATATTAAAATTCTCAATATTTGTAAAAAATATAAAAAATCATAAAATATTATTATTATTATTAGTAAAATAAACAAACATTAAAAAATATAATACTAACAATAAATAATAAAATATTAAAATATTAAAAAAATTATGTAATATTCGCACCAATATAAAAGATAGAAACTGTAAATAGTTTATATTGCAAAAAATCTTGAATTCAAATGTTTTTAACATAACAAAAAAATCACTGGGGGGATAGTCTTCTGGAGGAGGTGGACGAGCTGGTGGAGATGGTGGAGGAAACTTCATCCCTAAACTACGAGTCAAACGGCACATGTACTTCATCTGTCTGTGATGTTGTTGCTGCCATCGATGTATCTCCTCCTCGTATTGTTACTATTGTTGTTGTTTCTATTGACGCATATCCTTATTGTACTGATGTTGCTACTGCTTCTACTGACGCATCTCTTCCTACTACTTCTACAAACTCTCTATAATATCACTCTAAGCTCGTTGCTACTCGTAATACTGTGATCCAAAAGATGATGTATCTCTACGAGATCCTCTTCAGCTGGACGACGACATCACAACAGTTCCATAATAAGTCCCATGAGTCAAATGAGAGCTAATACCAACAACTCATCCCTTCTCGAAGGCATACTGGATCACCTATATTCATGCCGCCTCATCAAAATAGTGGGCACTAGTCTAATCACTCATTTTAGCCTAACTCTCAGCCTATTTCTGAGAGGTCGTGGCCTCATATGACTCCTTCAATTACAATTTGAAATTTAAATAGTGAAAATATTATATGTAGTTAATTTTTAAACTGAAAAAAAATAATATTGACCACAATCTGACGCTGGAGATCACCTCTATTCTCTCCAGTGGCTGGATCACTATATATCCTCTGATAAACGTCATACTTCATAATATCAGGTTTCTCGACTAGCTATATGAATATAAAATAAACCACTTATATTTAAATTTATATAAAATATTTAAAAAAAGGTACTTACCAGATGCTCTATATGCGTACTGAATATACAGCTACCAGCTCGATGCATCACCTCCTGTCTCCCCCAGTTCTGTCGGCCTAATGAAGATCTCCTCTGAAATCCACCACCCAACTAGTGTGAACATAATCCATCCCAAATTTGAGATGAAATGTACTATGTTCGGTAGGATCTACACAACTCATAAAATACTATCACTTTTTCTTTGTTTATTGTTGTCCTTCTCAAATTGTGCAAAAACTGTCGGAAATAGTTACGCATAGACACTGACCATGATGCATGGATAGCATCACACATGCTATCATCGATGGGATACTATAAACCCTACACATAAATTATAATATAAAGTTATTAACAAAATAAATTTCACAATAAATATTATTTATTTACGTACCATCCAATGATTGAACATGTCGAGTTGCACATCAAAAAGAATCTATTCCCATGTGATCCATGAATAAGAAAAATAATTGTGCAAGATAGTGCTCCCCTCTCCAACAGCTACATGCGCAAAACAATGAAAAAAGAATAAATAATCAAACAATTAGTATATAAATAAATTAATGAAATATAACTAAAATATACAGGTTATCATACTTCCACTTGTGTAGATCAAAGCCAAGACGTGGATGTCGCTCGGGGATAGGGTCAGAAATCATCAGTCATGAAAGACCGTGCCCCCTCTGTTTACTCCCGGAACTACCAGTAGTCTGAGGGTCAGATGATCCCCAAATCCTCCTCATCTAAAGGTAGGTCACCCTCCTTCAACTGAGGAAGTATATCATCATCTATATGAAACAAAAAAATTATTTTTGTTAGTAAATAGTTGAAAATAACTATTACATAAAGATATATATTAGTTATGACTATAACCAGCATTTAACTGTGTCAATGTTCACCTTCATCATCATCTTCGTATCTGATGATTTAAATGTCTTCATATTCCTCCTCGAAATCATCAATATCCATATGAGTTTCAGTTTCATCATCTCTTTCCATTTCAAATTCATTTTTAATATCATTAACATCATCGTTTCATCATTTATATTCATGTCTCTTCGTGAAAAAAGATAGATTTAGTCTTTTGAAAAAAATTAATTTATTACACTTCAGCAGAACCACATTCACTTTGAGTAAACTAATTTTCCTAAGATTTAATTTTTATTATGCTCCACCAATCACTCAGGTCTCTTGAAGTAGCACTATACTTTGTGTAATAAATTTGATATGTCTATTGAGCTAGTAAAAATGGTTCATTTACTGCAGGAATTTTATATTTAATATCGACGATTCCATGAGTCGGATAAACACGAAATCCTCTCTCAGTATCTAACCACCGACATTTAACATCATTATGTAATTTTTTCCTAGATAACATAGTTCAATAATTTCATCCAGTATGTTGTAAAAGTCAACTTCAGTTTCTCTATGATGTGATCCTCTCAAGAAAACTCCACAGTTCATTGATTTTTTTGATTCCTCATATGCACATGTTTGAAATCGAAAACCATTCACCACATATGCATTATAATATTTAACCATTTTAGATGGTGGGTTACTTAATATACACAGTCTCTTATCATTTTTATCAACATGTTGAGACACCAGAAAATTTGTAAAAAAATTATAAATATAATAAATAATAAACTGAATTTATATGTTGAACCATCAATAATTTATGTTACGAGTTTTTAAAACCATTGAGAAAAATGTTTTTGTTGGCGTTCTTCAAAAGTAGCTATTGTAATTTGTGGAAGCTTTTTCTTGATATGATTATCATATAACCTATAAATAAAATAAGTTTACTTACCATAACATAAATTATATAATAAGGGATAGAAGGACTCACAGTACAAATGATGACATTTCTTCACATTTGAGCAGAACATATGTATGTGCTTTGTGATGTTCATCATCTGAAATCCATCATTCATGAACTCTATAGAAATCCAAGATCTGGATGATTACAAACTAATAATTTGTTGTCCATTTAATCATCAACATTCCCCTAATTCCATCCCATGTAGTTTTGTTTAGAGGGATATTCAGATTCAGAATAATGATATTAGAAAAAAGAAATTTCCTATTGAAAATAAGCTTCAGTACTTGGGTTTTCATCTGATGCTTTGTTATGTACTTTTCTTCAATTTGTTCATACATATCTTGAATGGTTACATCCATAGAAACTGTACCAGACCACCACATTTTTCATCATGTGGAAAATGTAATATCAGATGTTCTGTTCAGTCAAAGAAAGCTGGTGGGAAGTTTTTTTCCAGTTTAGATATAATTACAACAACATCTTCTTCCAGTTTTCTTAGTGCATCTTTGTCTATTGTCTCTACAAAAATGTCTTGAAAAAAATATGATATGTCTATTATCGAATCCAAAATCATAGAATTAAACAAAACTCTTAATCCAATTAGCATAATTCTTTCCATTATAACATTAAAATCATGACTTTTTAATCTGGTAATATGACCATTCTTAACACATCTTCCCAAATTAGAAGCATATCCATATGGAAGTCTCAAATATGCAATACTGTGACAAAAATAATAAGTGACTCTTTTTGGACGGTGTATAAGCTGCTTTTAGCTTCATTAACCTCTGTGATCTAACATTTTCAAACAGTTCAAGTTTCGGTCTCCTGCAAATTTGGGAAAGATCTATTCGTGCATTTTCATTATCTTTGGTCTTACCTGGTGTTTCCAAAACTGTATGAAATAAATTATCAAAAAATTTCTTCTCAATATGCATGAAATCCAACATGTGATGGACCAAGAAATTAGACCCATATGGAAGATCCCAAAAAATAGTCTTTTTTATCCAATTGTGTTCTTTCCCAAAGCCATGAATTTTCTGTTGGTTCATTGTTGGTCTAAATGTGATGGGAGGTAATGAAAATACAATATATTTTAACTATATACCTAAGATTGTTTTTGGAGGTTCATCCCCTTCAATTATTCCTTTTTTGAAATTAGATTTGTTCTACTGAAAAGGATGATCAGTTGGAAGAAATATATGATGACAGTCAAAATAGAAAAGTTTTTCTCCATTGACGAACATAAATGCTTTATTGTCACCCATACAGTAAGGACATGATTTCAGACCATGTGCACTCTATCCAGATAACATGCCATATGCCGGGAAGTCATTAATTGTCCACATTAATGCAGCTTTTAGTAGGAAATTTTGTTTCACAACAATTGTAATGCCCTAACCCCTGTTACCCAGAGTCGGTGCATTATTACATAACATTGGCATGATCACAAAATATCAAGTCTTGAAAGACCGATTAGTTTAGTAGCCTTTGAATCACTAGATACATTCATAAAGTTTACATTACATCATAAAGTGAAAAAATACAATAACATAGTCTCCATAGTCCACACTAATATCCCCTTAGACTATCCCTACATGTCAGTCATAAAATACTTCTTCACATCCTAGGAAAAATAATACATAGAAAGGGGTGAGCTCAGATGCTCAGTAAGGATAACAATATAGTGGAAACTTTCATAAATAAGCATAAACATTTAAGGCAATGTATAACTAAAACAAAAGCCTTTTAAACTTGAACTTCATCATAATATGGCAAAAATAAAATGAAATAATTCCATTTAAGTATTCACATGGATATTCTACTAGTCGAATAATCACATGCAATATCAATAACCACTTTCATAATGATGTAATGCATAATGACATACTATCATAACCTCAAAGTCAAGGCCTTGTGCCAAGACTACAAATAAGATTTTTTCAAGGCCTTGTGCCAAGACACTAGTTCTTCTCATGATACCTACCGATGCATCTAGAAGCTATATCAATCTCCACTCGTCACTTATTAAGTCCAATGCATTCCTCATATTAATAGGTTTAAACATAACATATACATTCATATTAAAACTAGCATACGAAATGTCAATACTTTCTCTATAAATGTTGAATGGTATAAAAATAACACATCCATAGTCAAAAATGTCACAAAACCTTCAATACTATATAAAATTTTTGTATCATAATAAATCAACTTCAAATAATCTTAAAATCTATCAAAGTATGTTGACATAGATGAAATCAAAACTATTTGAGAGAAATATCTCTTTTTTTGAAATCATTTAAAATCCACATAATTATAAAATAAAACATTTACTTTGAAAATATTCTTATAAGATTTTAAGGGAAGCTTTGACAATTTTATAATGGTGGAAAATAGCCTCACCCACCATATAAGTTAAAAAAATACATTCTTACCTTAATTTTGTCAAAAAGTTAAAAAGGGCCTTGTTTGGAAAACGACGGAAAGATTCATTTATAATATTCTTATAAAAATTAAAACAAGGGTATAAATGACTTTAACCCATAGTCTGTAAAATAGTAAGAATGATTCAAAATACATTTTTAAGAAACATGGATGTAGATGATAAAGAGGTCCCAGTAGATAATTACGTATAAACAACCACGGATTATGAAGAGATTGTAGAATTAAGCCTTACCTTGTACTTTTCCTTGGTCGAGGGTAGGTTAACCTCCTGTATAATGGTGAAATAATTTTTATTAAATTATAAAATAATCATATACCTTAATATGATATCATATATTATCTTTTAACGTTGCTTTGTTAATAATATCTTAGTATTATCGTCGTTTCAGGTGTTAACTTGCTCGTTTTATTTTATATGATTTGTTACATAAGCCATGTTTGTTATGGATAGGTTGTATCTTATTCACATCCAGAATTATATCAAGTCCTTAAAAATTATTTTTAATCATCAAATGAGAATTAGTCTTGAATGGATACGATGAGGAATGAATCTCATTGCGTTCGTGGAGACGGTAGTCCGTACGTACGCACGAGCGAAAATATCAATCTTTTGATATTAAAAACATATATAAATGGATGGTATATCATATATAAAGAATCATTATAATGTTATATTTATTATTTACTTCAATCACAAATCATTATCATACCCATCCAAATAATAATGTTTTGAATAATAATTACACCACGACGTGGAGACGGTAAGCCGTACGTACGCACGTATGGTGACATGTCATTAAAAGGATGGATGTAATAATGAATATGGTTGTACCATATTTATAATAACATCACAATATATAGAATATACTGGAGTTATTATTTTATAATGGAAATAACAAAGAAATAACAAGTGGAAGAAGAAAGGAACTTGAAAGAGGGTGGTGAAAACATTACCTCTTCTTTGGGTTATTCCTTTTGATTTGATCAAAAGGGATCCTTAGGTTGGCTTTCTGATCAAACTAAGGCCACTAGATTTAATTGAGGGAATTTTAGAGAATATTTGTATAGGTTTTGTCTGATCCAAAAGTCTTTTAATGTATGAATGTGAGAGAAGGGGGGTGCCCTTTTATAAGAGGGGTGAGGGTCACCTTAGGAAAAACTTAAAATATTATTTTATAATAAATTCATATTTTGTTTATAATGGCTCCAAAGTGACTTATTTTGAGTCTAAGGTAGGTATGGGTCTCAATAATTTCAACCAATAGATTTTATATAGGTTTGGGTCACTATATTAACGTTATCATTTATATTTAACTCTTAGTTAAATAGTTTGATATTTACCATGTATCATTGTATTTTTATATTATATGGTTCATAAACTTACTATAACATGCCTAGAGAACTCCATGTGGTTCATTATTAATATATATAACCTTATCTAAGTCATTTGGCCTAACCTTGTATTTTTAGGTATAGAATATCAATTAATAATATAATATTTGTTTTAAAAACACTTTTATGTCAATTTTGAAACTATTTGGTATTTTGTTTTTTCTAAATTTATAACAGCATTATTACTTCAAAAAAAATTCATATAACCAAACATAATATGTTATATTAACCTAAAAAATTAGTGGAATTCATTAAAAGTCTCAAATTACTTTATTTTGATATTTATAATATCAATTATTTTAATATTTTATTAATTAGGTAATTACTGCATCACCATTGTGTCATAAATAAATTAAATTATTTAATGTCTAAAAATTATAAACAAAATACCATTATGTAGGAAATATTTTTATCTTTATAATGAATATTTATAATCAAATTTATCTTATGTATAACCCTATATTAAAAATGTGTTAGTTTTTTAACTTTGATTTTATCTCTTTTAACTCTTCTTTGAATTAAATAATAATAAATGTCCTAATCTAATCCAAGTGGAACAAAGAGGTTCATATTTTATTCCTAAGGTTTTTTTTGGTCGAATTATACTTATCCAATAGAATTAGGACATGTGTTGGGGTAATAATAATATCACTTTTACCCTTAATTGCCCTATTTACTTTTAACCATGGTAAATAAACCTAAAAAGTTACTATTCACCAAAAATTATTTTTATCTTATTGATCCACATTTTACTCATTGATATTAACCGTGTCTCTCAGATTTTCAAAATTCTACTCACAGAAGCGGTAAAATTAAGTTTTATGTGAATTTGAAAATTCTCCTAGGAGATGGGTAAAAGACGGTGAAAGTTCAATAAAATTTTTATATATCTATAAATATTATAAACTGACTCCAATGAATTACATTGAACTTATATAGGTATTATGTATCTATTTTGACCTAAAATAAATTTAAATAAAATAAATAATTATCTAAATAAAAATTCGGTTTTAAACTATAACTCAGTGTCTTTGAGAAAAATACCAAAACTTCACCCTAAAATTTTTCGATATTCTGAATCCAAAAATGATGTCCAATTTGAAAGATGAAATTTATAAAATTTCCAAAAGTGGGTATTAATATTCATAACGGATAGTTTTATTGGTTGTGGTGTGTTAGAACTCAAAGTTGCGTACAACACATGCTACTGTATTATTCAAAGAGAAGCGTACCGTGGAATCTTGGGGTGTTACATTCTCCCCTACTTCAAATAATTTCTTTCTCAAAATTTGTAGAATACTACTACATAAAAAGACTCGGGTGGTTCTTCATCATAAGTTCCTCGGTTTCCCATGTTTCCTCTTCCATATTATGTTTTCTCCATAGAACTTTTACCAGACGATTCATCCGGTTTCTCAGCACTTGTTCTCTAGTATCAAGAATCTTGACGGGCTCTTCGTAGTAAGACAGATTGGGTTCCAGTTCTACTTCCTCATAAGTGAGTACATGCGTTGGGTCAAGTATGTATTTTCTCAATAGTGATACATGAAACACATCATGAACTTTGGAGAGATTTGGCAGCATTGCCAAACAATAAGCTACATCCCCAATTCGTTCTAGAATTTCGAAAGGTCTTATGTACCTGGGACTCAATTTACCTTTCTTACCAAAATGTATAACTCCCTTCCATGGAGATACCATCAAGAAAACATGATCTCCTACCTAAAATTCCAAATACTTCCTTCGGTTATTGGAATAGCTCTTCTTCATACTTTGAGCTGCTTTGATGTGGTTTTGGATTACCTTCACCTTTTCAATCATTTCCTCCACTAGTTCTGGGCCTATGAGTTTTCTTCCACCAACAGCATCCCAACAGGTTGGTGTGCGACATCTCTTTCTGTATAACTCTTCATATGGTGCCATCCGAATACTTGAATTGAAGTTATTATTAAAGTAAAATTCTACCATAGGTAAATTTTGATCTCACATACCCTGAAAGTCAAGTGAGAAGAATCTCAACATGTCTTATAAGGTTTGAATAGTCTGTTCTGATTGTCCATCTGTTTGAGGGTGGTAGGCAGTGCTCAAACGAAGTTCAGTATCCAAGGCCTTCTGAAGACACTTCCAGAATCGTTAAGTAAAATGGGGATCACGATCAGAAACAACCGATATGGGTACTCCATGAAGTCTCAAAATTTCATTAATATATATTCTTGCTAGAAGTTCAAGTGGTAGATCTTCTCTTATAGCAAGAAAATGTGTTGACTTGGTAAGATGATCAACAATGACTCATATTGCATCGTTCCTTCTATGAGTCTTTGGTAGCCCCATGAAAAATTCCATCATGATATTATCCCATTTCCACTCAGGTATGGGAAGAGGTTGCATGACTCCTCCAGGTTGTTCCCTTCCAGCTTTCACTTGTTGACAATCCATACATCTTGACACAAAATCAGCAATCTCCCTCTTCATGTTGTCCCACCAAAAATGTTCCTTCAAATCTCTATACATCTTGGTGCTCCCAGGGTGTATAGAGAAATTGGAGCTATGAGCATCATCTAACAATACCCTTTTTAAATCAAGTATATTGGGAACACGGAGTCTCTGTCCAAATTTCAAAACTCCATCTCCATACACAAAGTCACTCAATTTCCCATAATTCACATATTTAATCTTCTTTTTAAACTCTTCATCATCGTTCTAAGAACTCTTTATCCTTTCTAGTAAATGTGGTTTGGAAACCATTTGAAAAATTATCGATCTTTCACCTTCCATGGTTATTCCCATATCCAACTTTATTAGATCCATGAAAATTGGATCCCTTTCAACTCTCATTTTGTTCAAAAATCCATGATTTTTTCTTCTTAAAGCATCTACCACCTTATTTTCCTTCCCTGGGTGGTATTGTATCATGCAATAATAATCCTTGAGTAGTTCAAGCCATCGCCTTTTCCTCATGTTGAGTTCATTCTGTGAGAAAATATACTTCAAACTCTTATGATCGGTATATATCTCAAATTGTTCACCATAGATATAATGTCTTCATATCTTCAAAGCAAAGATTATAGCAGCTAACTTAAGATCATGAGTAGGATATTTTTTCTCATGAATTTTTAGTTGTCGTGATGCATAGGCAATAACCCTATCATTCTGCATAAGGATACAACCAAGTCCTTTCTTGGAAGCATAACTATAAATAACAAACTCATCATTCCCTGATGGTAGGTTCAATATAGGAGCATTGACTAATATTCTCTTCAGTTCTTTAAAACATTCTTCACACTCTTTTTTCCAAATAAATTTAACCCCTTTACGTGTGAGCATATTTAAGTGGTTAGCCAATCAGGAAAAGTTCAGGACGAAATGCTGATAATAACCTGTTAAACCAATAAAACTTCATACCTCGGTTATACTCATTGGTGCTGGCCATTCTTGGATTGCTCTTGTCTTATAAGGATCAACTAAGATTTCATCCTTAGAGACAATATGTCCAAGAAAAGAAATCTCCTGAATCCAGAATTCACACTTGCTAAAATTCCCATATAATTCATGTCTTCTAAGAGTCTTTAGGATAATGTGCATTTGATTTTCATGATCTTCATAGATTTTGTAGTATACCAAGATATCATCAATAAATACCACTACAAAATCATTGATACATTCCTTGAAAACTCTGTTCATTAGATCCATGAATACAGAGGGTGCCTTAGTCAATCCAAAAGGCATTACTCTAAACTCATAATGCACGTACCTGGTTCGAAATATTTTCTTCGGAATGTCTTCCTTCTTCACACATAACTGATGGTATCTAGATCAAAGGTCAATCTTTGAAAAGTATTGAACTCCATGCAGTTGGTCAAATAAATCATCAATGTGAGGTAGGGGATACTTGTTCTTTATTATTATAGCATTGATTTCCCTGTAGTCGATACATAACCTCATAGATCCATCTTTCTTCTTAACAAAAAGGGCAGGGGCTCCCCATGGAGAAACACTAGGGCGAATATATCATTTATTACTCAATTACTCTAGTTGTTTATTTAGTTCAACTAATTCTACAGTGTCCATTCTATAAGGGGTCTTCGATATAGGCCTTGAACCAGGAATTAAATCATTATAAAACTCAATTTCTCATTTTGGAGGATGTCTAGGTAAATATTCTGGAAACCCATCTACATATTATTTCACAATAATTACATCCTCTATTTGAACATTCCTTTCCTCACCCATAGTTATTTCATTCTATTCCTCCCCAATAATTGAATTTAGTTGAGCTACTGGGGGTGGATCTAGATAAGAATTATGTGGTGACGATTCTGCTCTAAAGATAAGGTGTTCTTTATCATCGTCATCAAAAATAGTAACCTCCTTCTTCTTACAATAAATTTTTTCATCATGGTCTGAAATCCAATCCATAACAAGGATTATATCAAATTCAATCATGGGTATGACGATGAGATCAGCAGATAAAGTACATTTATGTGCTCTAATGGGGACTGATTCACAAAACTTTGTTGCAATGATACTTCCCTTAGGAGTTTTAGCAGACAACTCCCTTGTTAAATAAAATTGGAAATATCTAATTTTCTTAACAAACTGGGAAGATATGAAACAATGCGGTGATCCAGAATCAAATAAAGCATTGGAAAAACTTGAGGAAACCATTAAATTACCTTCCAACACATCTTTCGGAGCTTCTAACTCAGCAGTAGTGATAGCATAATCTTGGCCTTGATCCCTTGGCCTTTTCTGAGGTAAGTTCCCCTGACACTTAGTACATTCATTTTCATAATTTCACATCTCCCTGCAGTTGTAGCATTGAACATTGGTAGCTCCTTTCTTCCCCTTGCAATCACGAGCTTGGTGTCCTTTTTCACCACACTTGTAACAGACTCTCATTCCTTTCAAGAAAGTACCGGGGTGTTTCTTCCCACATTTACTATAGGATGGATATTCAATTTTTCCCTTCTTTCCCTTATTTCCATTCCCATAGTGATCAGAATATCTCTTCTTCTCTTACTTTCCTTTAAAGTCATAAGATTTAGAGAATTCTTTTTCTGTCTTGATAGCACATGAGACAATATCTTCATACGACGAGAAGGATTGTGAGACTAATTCTTGACAGAGAAATGGTTTTAAACCATAAAATAAATGATCAATATTACATCTTGGGTTACATATATAATCTGATTCATACCTTTCTAACCTTGTAAAGTTATCCTCATACTTTGCAACATTCTCATCCTCCTTTTGCCTCAGACTCAGAAATTATTTTTCCATATCTGCTCAATGGTCACGAGGAAAGTATTTTTCTAAGAAAATATCTTTGAACTCTCTCCATTCCATATTTTATACTTCATCATCTTCCTTCGTGTTTTGAATCAATGACCACCATTGACCATCATCTCCAGTGAGGCGGTAAACTGCCATGATAACTTTTTCCCTTTCACTACTCCCCAAGGCATGGAATATTTTCTCTAATGAATTTATCCATTGCTCAGATACTAGTGGATTTGTACCCCCATTGAATGTTGTTGGTTGTTTCCTCATGAAGAAATATAACATTGATCCTCCATGATGTGGATCAGGGTGCTCCATATGGGTATGGTTATTATTCATAACCTGAGTTAGTTGTCCTAGTATGGTGATAAGCTGATCAGCACTAGTTGTATCACCAGCTCCACTATAATTATCTTGAGCAGGATGGAAATCCCTACATGGAGTTCATGCATTGATACGGTTTCCATTCCTTCCACTGGGTTCCATTTCTAAACAATGGCATACACAAGATCAGTTTATGAATCGAAATACATAATTCCAAACTTGTAAAACACTTCACATAAATTTAATAGTTTATAGATATAATCCATAATCATAAAAATGTTTTCTTTGAGGAAGTATATACTCATAAATCCTTCACAATGGTTTTTAAATAAAATGATAATTATCCTAAGAATATCCCTCGGGAGTGTCGTAACCAAGAGTGCAGCAAGGCTCGTTGTCGTACACCAGTTCCCCTTCGACTCTAGCTCAAATTGGTGTTTTCAGGTTTTACCCCTAGGTACATTTATTCCAGAGCCGCCCCTACCTTCTTGTATCTATACGGGGATGTATAGCTTGGAAAACTCACAAAATATCTACAATACCAAAATTCTAGTAAGTTCTTCTATACCAATCCTCAAAGTCCATCTCAGGTCTATGTGCTCTAATCAGAGTTTATCTAAATCTAGCTTCTAAGGTTTGTACTAAACTTCCTCTGATACAAACTGTAATGCCGCAACCCCAGTTACCCAGAGTCGGTGCATTATTACATAACATTGGCATGATCACAAAATATCAAGTCTCTAAAGACCGATTAGTTTAGTAGCCTTGGAATCACTAGATACATTTATAAAGTTTACATTACATCATAAAGTGAAAAACTAAACCAACATAGTCTTCATAGTCCACACTCATATCCCCTCATACTATCCCTGAAGATTAGTAATAAAATAATTCTTCACATCCTGGGAAAAATAAAACATAGAAAGGGGTGAGCTTAGATGCTCAGTAAGGATAACAATATAGTGGAAACTTTCATAAATAAGTATAAACATTTAAGTCAATGTATAACTAAAACAAAAACCTTTTAAACTTAAACTTCAGCATAATATGGGGAAAATAAAATGGAATAATTCCATTTACTTATTCACATGGATATTTTACTAGTATAATAATCACATGCAATATCAATAACCACTTTCATAATGATGGAATGCATAATGCCAGACTATCATAACCACATAGTCAAGGCCTTGTGCCAAGAATAAAAATAAGGTTTTGTCAAGGCCTTGTGCCAAGACACTAGTTTGTCTCATGAGACCTACCGATGCATCGAGGATAAATAGTGGGCTCTGTCCATCACTTATTAAGTCCAATGTATTTCTCATATGAACAGGTTTAAACATAACATAAACATTCGTATTAAAACTATCATAGTAAATGTCAATAATTTATCCATAAACCTTGAATGGTATAAAAATAACACATCCACGGTCAAAAATATCACAAAACCTTCAATACTATATGAAAGTTTTGTATCATAATAAATCAACTTCAAATAAGCGTAAAATCCATCAAAGGATGTTGACATAGATGAAATCAAAACAATTTGAGAGAAATATCTCTTTTTTTGAAATCATTTAAAAGGCACATAATTATAAAATAAAACATTTACTTTGAAAATATTCTTATAATCTTTTAATGAAATCTTCGATGATTTTATAACGGCGGAAAATAGCCACACCCACCGTATAAGTTAAAAAAAAATTCTTACCTTAATTTTGTTGAAAAGGTTAGAAAGGACCTTGTTTGGAAAATGACAGAAAGATTCCTTTATAAACTTCTTATAAAAAGTCAAACAAGGGTATAAATTTCTATAACCCATAGTCTGTAAAATAGTAAGAATGACTTGGAATACATTTTTAAGAAATATGGATGTGGATGATAAAGAGGTCCTAATAGATAATTACGTATAAACAACCTCGGATAATGAAGAGATTTTAGAATTAACCCTTATTTTGTACTTTTCCTTGGTCGAGGGTAGGTTAACCTCATCTATAATGTTGAAATAATTGTTATTAAATTATACAAGAATCATATACATTAATATGATATCATATATTATCTTTTAACATTGCTTTGTGAATAATATCTTAGTATTATCGTCGTTTCGGGTGTTAACTTGCTCATTTTTATTTATATGTTTTGTTACATAAGCCATGTTTGTTATGGACAGGTTGTATCTTATTCACATCCAGAATGATATCAAATCCTTAAACATTATTTTTAATCATCAAATGAGAATTAGTCTTGAATGGATACGATGGGGAATGAATCTCATCGTGTTCGTGGAGACGGTAGTCTGTACGTACGCACGAGTGAAATATCATTATTTTGATATTAAAATCATATATAATTGGATGTTATATAATATATAAAGAATCATTATAATGTTATATTTATTATTTACTTTAATTACACATCATTATCATACCTATCCAAATAATAATGTTTTGAATAACAATTACACCACGACGTGGAGACAGTAAGTCGTACGTACGCACGTATGGTGACATGTCATTCAAAGGATGGATAGAATACTGAATATGGTTGTACCATATTTATAATAACATCACAATATATAGAAGATACTACAATTATTCTTTTAGAATGTAAATAACAAAGAAAGAAGAAGTGGAAGAAGAAAGGAACTTGAAAGAGGGTGGTGAAAACATTACCTCTTCTTCGGGTTATTCTTTTTGATTTGATCAAAAGGGCTCCTTATTTTGGATTTCTGATCAAAGTAAGGCCTCTAAGTTTAAGTGAGGGAATTTGAGAGAATATTTGGGCAGGATTTGGATGAGAAAAAAGGTTTTGAATTATGAATGTGAGAGAAGGGGGAGTGCCCTATTATAAGAGGGGTGAGGGGCACCTTAGGAAAAACTTAAAATATTATTTTATAATAAATTCATATTCAGTTTATAATGGCTCCAAAGTGACCTATTTAGAGTATAAGGTGGGGATGGGTAGAAATCCTTTCATCCAATAGATTTTAGACAGGTTTGGGTCACTATATTAACCTTATCATTTATATTTAACTCTTAGTTAAATACTTTGACATTTACCATGTCTCTTTGTATTTTTATATTAGATGGTTAATAAACTTACTATAACAAGCCAAGAGAACCCCAAGTGGTTAATTATTAATATATATAACCTTATCTAAGTCATTTGGCTAAACCTTAGATTTTTAGGAATATAATATCAATTAATAATATAATATTTGTTTCTAAAAACTCTTTTATGTCAATTTTGACACTATTTGGTATTTTGTTTTTTTTTAATTTATTACTCTATTATTAATTCAAAAGAAATTCATCTGGCCCACCCTAATATGTTATATTAACCTAAAAAATTAGTGGAATTCATGAAAAGTCTCAAATAACATTTATTTTCATATTTATAATATCAATTATTTTAATATTTCATTAATTAGGTAATTACTTTATCACCATTGTGTCATAAATAAATTAAATTATTTAATGTCTAAAAATTATAAATAAAATAAAATTATGTAGGAAATATTTTTATCTTTATAATGAATATTTATAATCGAATTTATCTTATGTATAACCCTATATTAAAAAAATTTTAGTTATTTAACTTTGATTTTATCTCTTTTAACTCTTCTTTGAATTAAATAATAATAAATGCCCTAATCTAATCCAAGTGGACCAAAGAGGTTCATATTTTATTCCTAAGGTTTTTTTTTGGTCGAATTATACTTATCCAATATAATTAGGACATGTGTTAGGGTAATAATAATATCATTTTTACCCTTAATTACCCTATTTACTTTTAACCGTGGTAAATAAACCTAAAATGTTACTATTCAAAAAAAATTATTTTTATCTTCTTGATCCACATTTTACTCCTTGATATTAACCGTGTCTCTCGGATTTTTGAAATTTCACTCACAAAAGCTGTAAAATTAAGTTTTATGTGAATATACAAATTGTCCTAGGAGATGGGTAAAAGACGATGAAAGTTCAATAAAATTTTTATATATCTAAAATTATTATAAACTAACTCCAATGAATTACATTGAACTTATATAGGTATTATGTATCTATTTTGACCTAAAATAAATTTAAATAAAATAAATAATTATTTAAATAAGAATTTGGTTTTAAACTATAACTCAGTGTTTTTCACTATTCATCAAAAATTGAAAGTTTTCAGAAAAATACCAAAAATTCACCCTAAGATAATTTCGATATTTTGAATCCAAAAATGAAGTCAAATTTGAAATATGAAATTTATAAAATTTCAAAAAGTGGGTATTACTATTAATAACGGCTAGTTTGATTGGTTGTGGTGTGTTAGAACTTGAAGTTGCGTACAACACACACTACTTTATTATTCAAAGAGAAGTGTACCGTGGAAGCTTGGGGTGTTACAGCAATATCATATGTACTCACACCATTACTCCACAATGAATTTAACTCTTCAATCAATGGTTTCAAATAAACATCAATATTCTTTTTTGAATGTCCTAAGATTAATAATGTCAAAAAGATATAAGGCTCATTCATCCACATCCATAGAGGTAAATTGTATGGAGTTATAAAGATAGGCCAACATAAATATTAACTACCACAAGAAACAAATGAACAAAAACTATCAATAAAAGACCCAATCTCACGTTCTGGGCTTCTAAAGCGAAAGACGGATGCACTCGGTCAAAATGTTTCCATGAATCACCATCAGATAGATGATTCAAGCTTTTACAGGTTGAAATCTTAGTTTTGTGCCCTGAAATCATTTTCACTATGTTATGAGACATAAATAAACTTTGGAACCTTGGTGTAAGAGGGAAATATCTCAACTTTTTTATAGGAATCAATCCAGACTTCCCCAATTGAGCTTTTTTATACCTCGCTTGTCCACATGTGGGAAAACTATTCAATGAATCATTTTCACCAGAATATAAGATGCAATCATTTTCACATGCATGAATCTTCTGATAACTAAGGACCAGATTACTTACTATCCTCTTTCTCTCATAGTAATTTGCAGGCAACACATTTCCTTCTGGTAACAGTGTTTTAACCAAAAAAAATATCTGATCAAAATGGTTGTTTGACATTCCATTATCTGATTTAATATCCATAAATTTTGCAACCGCTTATAATTCTCTTATCTTGAAACCAAGATATAATGCATCCTTAGCAGATATTAACAACTCATAAAATTTAGATGGTTCCAACTCAGAAGTTAAATTAATATCATCATGAGTTTCAGTTCATTGAACAGATGGACCTGCAACATTATGTATTAAATTTTCAAACTGTGATGGATCCAGAATCAAATTATTAGTATCTTCTCTGGAACTGCGTTCACTGTGTTGATACCAAAAAACATAATCTAGTTGAAAACCAAAATGCAAGAGATGTCCCCCAATGTTATCAAATGTGTCAAATGTTCTCAGAGCACATTTTTTACAAGGACACTTAATTGTGCCTTCTGAAACAAATTCTAGTTTTGATGATGAAAATTATAAGAAATCTTCAACACCCACAATATATACAGAATTTAAACCAGAACTGTCAGGATTTCTACACAGATTCAACCAAGAATGATCATCTAATAATGACTGTAGTCGAATTCCTTATACCATATTTTTTAATAAAATATAAAATCATTACTTTTTTTGAATAATTTGAAATAAGAAAAACATTATCTGAAAAAGAGAAGATAAATAATTACATTTACTTGTTACTAATTACCACTAATTATGAGTGACACAATTTCCAGTGGATTGAAGGATGTTCTTTTGTCTGATGGATCATTTACCTGTAACTTTCTCACACTGAAATCACAATGAAGAAATATGCTCATAGGTTTGAAAATTCATTCTCGTGCAAAGGAATATGCATAAGCGTACCTCTGACCAGATTCTTCAATGTGATTTCAGTGTAACAAAGATGCATGAAAATGAGCCGTCAGACAAAAGAATCCCCTTTTCATCGATGAATCATCTTCTTCCAACTATCACCGCCTCAAAACATTATGAAAAATCTGGTCCTACAAATGAATATCAAATCTCGTAAATACGAGATTTGATATGAATACATAAAATCACATTTTTCATAATGTTTTGAGTCGGTGAGAGTTGAAAGGAGAAGAATCATTGAGTAAAAGGAGTTCTGCCAATCTACTAGAAATTCTGCCAAGTTATTATAATTTATTATGATTTTTTTCTAATTATTGCTAATTTTTTCCTAATTATTGCAAATTTTTCCTAATTATTGCTAAGTTTTTTATAATTATTGATAATTTTTTCCTAATTATAGAAAAAAAATGTAATTATTAATAATTTTTCCTAATTATTGTTAATTATTTCTAATTATTGCTAAGTATTGCAAATTATTGCTAATTTTTCCTAATTTTTCCTAATTATTCCTAATTATTGCTAATTATTGCTAATTATCGCTAATTATTGCTAATTATTCCTAATTATTCCTAGTTATTCCTAACTATCCCTAATTATCATTAATTATCTCTAATTATCCCTAATTATCCCTAATTATCCCTAATTATCCCTAATTATCCCTAATTATCCCTATTTAACCCTATTTATCCCTATTTATCTCTATTTATCCCTATTTATCACTATTTATCGCTATTTATCACTATTTATCACTATTTATCAGTATTTATGACTCTTTATCACTATTTATCACTATTTATCACTGTTTATCACTATTTATCACTATTTATCACTATTTATCACTAATTATGACTATTTATGACTAATTATGACTAATTATTGCTAATTATTTCCAATTATTGCTAATTATTACTAATTATTGATAATTATTACTAATTATTGCTAAGTATTACTAATTATTGCAAATTATTACTAATTTTTGCTAATTATTACTAATTATTACTAATTATTACTAATTATTGCTAATTATTACTAATTATTACTAATTATTACTAATTATTACTATTTATTACTATTTATTACTAATTATTACTAATTATTACTAATTATTACTTATTGTTACGATTTATTACTATTTATTACTATTTATTACTATTTATTACTATTTATTACTATTAATTACTATTTATTACTATTTATTACTATTTATTACTATTTATTACTAATTATTACTAATTATTACTAATTATTACGAATTATTACTAATTAATACTAATTATTACTATTTATTACTATTTATTACTATTTATTACTATTTATTACTATTTATTACTATTTATTACTATTTATTTCTAATTATTACTAATTATTACTAATTATTACTAATTATTACTAATTATGACTATTTATTACTAATTATTACTATTTTTTACTATTTTTTACTTTTTTTACTTTTTTTTACTTTTTTTACTTTTTTTACTTTTTTAAAACTATTTTATTACTATTTATTTCTATTTATTACTATTTATTACTAATTATTGCTAATTATTAGTATATATTACTAATTCTAACTAATTCTTACTAATTCTTACTAATTCTTACTAATTATTACTAATTTTTACTAATTGTTACTAATTGTTACTAATTTTTACTAATTTTTACTAATTCTTAATATTTATTACTATTTATTACTATTTATTACCAATTAATACCAATTATTACTAATTCTTAGTATTTATTACTAATTGTTACTAATTATTACTGATTGTTACTAATTATTACTAATTGTTACTAATTATTAGTATTTGTTACTAATTATTAGTATTTATTACTAATTATTAGTATTTATTACTAATTATTAGTATTTATTACTAATTATTAGTATTTATTATAATTTTACTAATTATCACTATTTATTGCTATTTATTAGTATTTATTACTATTTTTTACTAATTATTACTATTTATTTCAAATTATCGCTAATTACCACTAATTATTACTAATTTGCGTTAATTATTATTAATTACTGCAAGTTGCCGCTAGTAATTACTAATTACCGCTAATTATTTATATTCATAACTAATTATCTTTAATAATTCCTAATTACTACTAATTATTAATAATTAGTACTAATAATTTAAATTTATTATTACAAATAAATACTGATGACAAAACAATCTAAATCTAATTTAATTTCAACTAATTAACAATAATTAAAATTAATATAAAAAAATTAAATAAATATTAAATTAAATAAAACATAAATACCTTTAAACTTGATCTCTTATAGGTGGAGATGACTTCAAAAACTTCTTCGTAAAAAAAATTAACTCAAAAAAATTCACTTTAAAATTAGAGTTTAGAAAGAGAGAGAAAGTCGGAATTGAAAGAATGAATGAAAAAAATGGATGGGGGTATGTATGGGTTAGATTAGTTGCGACGGTAGCATTTGCGACAGGACTCCCATTGCAAAAACTACTATTTGCGACGGGACCTGTCGCAAAAACCTTCGGCCGCATTAATTGTTGTCGGCAGTTAAAAGGGTATTTGTGATGGGTCCCATCGCAAATAGTGGCCTGCCGACACACTATTTGTGACGTGGCAACATCCCGTCGCAAATACTATTTACCGCCACCGGGTATTTGCGACGGGTCCCGTCGCAAATAGTGACCCGCAGAAGAACTATTTAGGATGGGAAATTTCCCATCGCAAATAGTATTTTACCGTCTCTGGGTATTTGCGATGGGGGCTGCCTCCCCGTTGCAAATACCCTTCCAGCGGTTTGGCGCGCAAACCGCGCCAAACCGTGCCTATATTTTTTCGACCAGAACCCAAGTCTCATCACAAATAACCTCTTCGACGGACTATTTGCAACAGGATTTATTCTCATCACAAATAACCTATCGTAAAAGGCCATTTTTTCTATAGTGATAAAACTTCAGAAGGTCTAGGACAACTTTGTTATTGAGATCCACCATGAGACTCATTGTACTTCTTCTTTTCTTTAGATGAACTCATAGAACTACCACTATGAGTAAAAGGAACTCTCATCAATTTTGACTTAACAGCCAGATCAAGATCAACCATCAATGCCCTATCAGCACATCAGCATAAGAAGTGATCTTCAGTAAAAAAACCGAAGAATGAATATTAGGTCAAAGACCCATCTCAAACCATCAAGTATTCATCTTCTCATTCGATACAATCTCGGGTGAAAAATTCACAAGCTCATAAAAGTGGTTTTCATACTCCATCACAATCCTGTCAGCCTGTTCGAGTTTGAAAAAATCCCTAGCCTTAGTCAACACCATAGACTCTGGATAGAACTATTTAGTGAAAAGAACTCTAAAGTCCTTTCACTCTAAACCCTCATGTTTCTTCACTATCCCCATCGTGTCCCACTATCTCCTGTTAGGTCCCTCTAGCTTAAAGGTGGCACAATTCACCTTAATCGAATCAAAAGTTTCGAAGAAAATAAATTGAATCTCTATCTTTCTTAACCAATCCCCAACCTCTTGAAGATCATTTGAGCCTTGGGACCCTGGTGGATTTTGGTGAAGGAACTCTTATGCATGATTCTGAGATTCATCCCTTTGAGGTTCCACAGCTGGAGCCTGAATAGGAACCGGTGTCAGTGGCTATCCCAGAACTTGGATAGCACGCACAATAATCTCAATAAGATTCTATTACACCGGACAATCCTCTCACTATGGTTCACCAGCAGCTTCTTCCTGAGACCTATTCATACATTTTCTTGAAGGCATGATTCTACACAATATCAGCAAACAACATTGATGACAACAGAATATTACTCACATCAAAAACTCAAACAAGAGCAATGGTAAAATTAACCTCATAAGATAAGATAAAAAGATTTGGATTTCAACCTATCCAAATAAAAAGTAGGGAAAATACTAGAATCATATCAAATTATTCCTCAAGATGTCTTTCCCAAACCACCCATGGTGACTTAAGGCTCCTTACTATAAGATTTGGTCAGTCACTCACTCGTAACTACCTCCTAAGTCCTGATAAGACATTCCAAACTACATACTGGCATCAAAGAAAGATGTTTAACCTGCACCTCTAATACCACTTTGTCATGAACCATCCCAAATGCCCTGGTTCCCTAATCCCAAAGTCGGCACTAATATAACCTGAAGGGAATTCCCAATCCCTATGGGTCAACAACTATCATCTGGCATCATAAGAGATAAAATAGGGAAAAAAATTTCCACAAAAATAATAGAAGATAAAAGATACAAGTCAGTATGCTCAACACTCCAAAGCGAGAAAGTACTAGAATCCAAACAGGGACAACAAAACTCAAAGCAGTAAATCATCAAGTGCATAATAAATAGCAAGATAAAACTCAAAAATCCCAAAGTAAACATCACTCCAAACCCAAAGGATCAAGAACACTCTCCACCTTCAAGTGGTGCTTTCCCTTTACGCGTACCTGGTATAAGAAAATCTACAATTTCCTAAAGGAAAATGAAAGGTTTGAAATATAAAAATCAGTAGGATCTCACCAAGTATTCCATAACAGATGTTATAATAATAAACCAAATCACGCTTTCAATTTATGTAAAAAAAATCATGGTATAACATATCATTTACATATTTAAAACAAAATAAGCTTCTTTTCAAAGGATTGAAAACATTTCAAATATGACATAAATAAACATTTTATATAAAATAATTTATATAAATCATTTTCCATGAGTAAAACAGTTCTATAATCAATGGAATATATATCAAAACAATCACAACAAGTAGCATGGTCATCTACCCTGTAGTATATTAGTTTCTGATTATAGGATCCTCACACTTCTAATATCAGTGATTGTGCCTAATATGTGTACACACGTCCCTTAGGCTTAGGCCGATAAGGACTCAGCAACATCCCATCAGGGATAAGATCTACCGAACTGGGTTTTTTAGAGTTTTCATCATCAATATATTATTAGGGAATCAACATCCTTGTGTGTTTGTCCCTAATAACCCACTAACTACCCAAGCTCACATGTCCTCAATCAATCAATCAATAATAGGAAAATCATCTCATTTCAAATCAATAAAAATTTACAATTCAATTGCCCAATTTTCAATTTCAATATGTCAATTTAATTTCAAAACCAAAACATGGGTTTTTCAATATTTCATGCCTTTTCAATACAAAACCAATAATATTTTTTCATCATTTTAATTTAAGCTATTTTCTCAAAACAATTCTCAAATCATTTCATCAATTCCATAAATTTCAAAATAAACCCTAAATTCCAACTCCATTAGAATTTGGGGGTTTTCCCAAAATCCATACCATTTCAACCAAGTTTGAATCATATCAAATTGGGTTTTCATAAATCAATTGAAATCTAATTCAAACAAATCAATCAAATCAAGGTTTTTTAATTATATAGCCAATATCAAACGGAACCATCTACCTTTAATCAAGGAATCACAATGCACAACACCCGCAATGGGAACATCAATGAATATTGAAGGTGAAGGAGATCTAGAAACCAATCCTAGAATCAAGATCCAATAGAATAGAGTTTAGATCCATCCAATATGTGATAATCCATCAAACTATAAGGAGGAAGGAAGGAGAGATCAAGAGAAACTATTAGAGTGGATATTCACTTACCTAAGAGGGATTGGATCTTCCAATGGAACTTTAATTCGTTAAAGGAGGTAGTTAGAGGAGCCAAAATGTTAGGTACCAGGACAGAAATCAGAAACCAATGGGGAAATAATTTAAAAAAAAAATCATCACCGGAGCGACTTAATGCCATCAACTCCTATGATCTTGTCCCAGTATGGTCTGAGGACCATGCGTGATTTAAATAGTGCACAAATATAAACTAAACGTATACCTCTTTCAGATATGATGTACGCAAGATTGTCGCAATATGTCGGTGATCGTTGCTCGAAGACGTCGATGTCTAATCCCTCAAGATCGTCTACACATGCTTCTTGAATATGCTCGTCCACCGTTCATTGGAATCCAGGTGCTATCGTGGTACTCTGACAAATACTTCGACATAGCGATGATCACCGCAAACCAACGTATTCAATCCGAGAAGACGGAACTTGAAGGACATTCTTTTTTGAGAGATTCTCTCTCTAGTATTTAGTAGGAGAGATAGTCTCTCAATTCCAACAGATGGATCATCTACATGGTATGAGCCTCTCTCCACTTATATAGTGAATATCTATAATACCAAGTTTGGGTTCCCGGCCCCCGTGTAATAGATATCCACTATATAAATATTATATATAATTATTTACAAAAAAACTAAATAAAACCATAAATATTATTTATATTTCATCACTAAATTATAATATATATTGAATATATTACATGATAATCATGATTCATTAACTCGACTCGCATCTCCTAATAATATTTAACAAACCCAAGATATTTAATTAATATCTGTTCGAATAATATTAATCCTTGTATTTACATTATCACCAGTAAATACATGCCATAAAAAATTCCATCCTATTATTCCATACTTTAATAATAATAAAATTATATCTTGGTGATCCATAGAACTCAGATAATACCCAGACCCCATGGTGGGGGCCACCAAGTTCTATACTCCTATTCAAAAAAATATGGAAGATTTTAAGAGTGATATAGTGTGTGACCCTCTATTCCATTATCTCAATAGCAGTGAATAAAATTCATAGACCAAGAGCAGGGTCTATAAACCCATCAAGACCCCTATAGAGATATGGAAAAGTCAAAGCAGTGACTACCAACCCATGAACACAGTCTTTGTAATATAATCTCTTCATCACCGATATCTATATAAAGTAGAATGCACACTAGTGTCATCATCCTATAATTTATTTATTATTTGTTGATCTATCCAGACCGACTTACCTTTGACTACTATGGCCATGGATTTAAAGAAGGTATTACCAACCAAATCAACCAGACCCAAGATATATATTTCTCAACTTGGAAGTAAAAAATCCTATCTTGATAATTCAATCAATGTCATGTCATCAATAACATACCAAACACAAACTACCTCACCACAACTTTAATGTCAGGGTTTTCATCTTGTATCAAAGTGTACAATCATGTGACATACATTGATAATAATCTCTAGTTAGGAGACCATTACACATGTCTGTAGATAGTAACAACCAATGACACCAGAAACATGTGGTGTTCTTATTTGTGGGTCTCTCCTCATGATCACAACTAGTAGAGATCACCAAGTACGGACTTTATGAGATGAATTATCGATGCTTATGATCCCCCAGCACCAAATAGTTGCAAGTCATCAGTGTCATGTCAGAATGATTTAATTGGACCATAGTAAATTCCTTTAAGATTGCTATCATGGTATCTCTAGGTTATCATTATAGCCTAGGATATGTTATAACCCTTTGAAACGACATGTAATCTATGGATATTAACATTAACAAAGTGGATGCAGAAGTATCTACACTATTATGGAAAGATGTGTACATGTATATATAATAAACTGCATAAAGGTAGTGGTAATCAGAGTACAAAAAAAGTTGTGTTTAGGGCACCCACTTTCTACACTCCCACTTACACTAGATCCAACTGCTAACAAGTCTCAATCCTAGCCCTCACATGAAAATCATGCTTCTGCTGAGAGATGGATTTAGTTATGGGGTCTTCCACATTGTCCTATATGGCTACTCTGCTAACTGTAACTTCACCTCTCTAGGTAAAATCCATCAAGATATGAAACTTTCCAAGTATATTCTTTATCATCTGGTGAGAGCTATGGTCCTTGGCAAGAACCATTGTAGTAGTATTATCACAATAAACTGGAATAGGTTCTGCACTACTAGGAACAACACCAATGTCTAAGACAAAGCTGCATATCTAGATTGCTTCCTTTGCAACATTAAAGGCTACTATATATTCAGATTCTACTGTACAATCGGCAACCACGTATTACTTCGAGCTTCTCCAGATCACTGCCCCACCATTCAAGAAAAATATGTAGCCTGATTGTGATTTTATATCATTGTGATCTGTTTGGAAACTAACATCATCTTATCCTCTCACTACTAGTTCCTCATCTCCCCCATACACCAGGAATATATCCATTATATGCCTCAAGTAATTTAGGAAAGTTTTAACAGCTTCTTAGTACATGTCTCTTGGATTATCTTGATATCTTCCCACCATGCTTAAAGAAAAGGCAACATCAAACCTCGTAAATAGAAAGGCATACATGATAGAACCCACTATTGAGGTATAAGGGATTCTTCTCATTCTGAAAATCTCTTCATGCATTTGTGGATACAATTTCTTGGAGAGATTGATATCATGTGACATATGAAACAAACCTCTCTTGGATAGTTTCATATTATACCTTTTGAGTACCTAGTCAATGTATGTACTTTGACTTAGCCCAACCAGCCTTTGAGATCTATCTCGATAGGTCCTGATCCCTATAATGTAGGATTCTTCACCTAAGACTTTCATGGAAAAGAATTCATTCAACCAAGTCTTAACTAACTGTAAGACTTTCACTTCATTTCCCATAATTAATATGTCATGAAAATATAATATTAGTAAAATAATGGAATTCCCATAAACTTTCCAATAGACTCAAGGCTCACTTCCATTTCTAAAAAAACAAAATTCTCTTACAGACACATCAAAATGAACATTCCATGATCATTATGTCCTCTTGAAATCTTAAAGGGATCTCTACAGCTTTCACTTGAAATCTTAAAGGGATCTCTACAGCTTTCACACTTTGTTGTAATTATTTTACCTAACAAACCCTTTGGGTTGAGTTATATAAACATCTTTAACCAACTTCCCATATAGAAAATCATTTTTGACATCCATTTCCCAAATCTCATAATCATAAAAGGCTGCTATTGCAAAAAATGTTCTGATAGATTTTAGCATTGCTGATAGTGAAAAGGTTTTATCATAGTCAATGCCTTGATGTTTCCTAAAACCCTTTGAAATAATACTTTCTTTATAGGTACTAACCTTACCATATATGTTCAGGTTTTTCTTGAATACCCATATTCACCCAATGGGTTTTATATTAGTTGGTGGGACTACCAAAATCTAAACTTCATTTTGGTACATGGACTCCATCTCATAATGCATGAAATCATTCCATTTAGCGGTTTATTTGTCTTTAACTACTTCCTTGTAGATTAGGGGTTTATCATCCTCAATTAGTAATGTGTCACCTGACTCAGTGATAAGAAAAATATAAAGCTCTAGTTCTCTAACCTCTCAAGAAGGCCTAGACAGTATTTGTGTATCAGGAACCACTTCTTCTTCCACTTTCTCTTATGGAGATTGTTCTTGTACCGAATCTTGTGCATATTGAGCATTAAATTCATTAAAGTTAATATTTCTCCCACTATTTCAATTGTAAATTTGTTCCCTTTCCAGAAATATTCCATGTCTTTCCACAAAAACTTTTCTATCTAAAGGGTTTTATGGTAATATCCTTACGTTTCCTTAGTATAACCTATAAAGATTCACTTCATGCTTCTGGATGCTAATTTTTAACTTGGTAAAGTCTTGATAAAATCCTTGCATCCTCATACATGTAAGTGTGATAGATTGGGTTTCTTACTGCACCATAACTCATATGGAATCTCATCTGCAGCTTTAGTTGGTACTCAATTAAGGGTATATGTCGTTGTCTGCAAAGCGTATCCCCAAAAGGATAATGGAAGAATAATATAACTCATCATTGATATGACCATGTAAACCAAGGTCATATTCCTCCTTTCACTAACACCATTCAATTTTGGTGTATAAGGAGGATTGAGTTGGGACATAATCCCACAATATTTCACATGATTAATAAAAGCTTGGTTAATATACTCTCCACCTCAGTCTGAGTGGAGTGCCTTAATCTTCTTATCAAGCTAGTTTTCTAATTTATTTTGGTATTTCTTAAATATCCAAAAGGAATCTTACTTATACCGCATTAAGTAGATATATTCATACCTACTATGTTCATTGTTAAAAGTAATGAATTATGAAAACCCACCCCTTTCCTCTACTAGAAATGGACCACATACATAAGTATGTATTAATTTCAGCAATGCATTGGCTCTTTATCCCTTCCTAGAGAAAGGTGCTTTGGTCATTTTCCCCTGTAAACAAACATGGAATACATCCAATGGTTTTATCTGTATATAATCTAAATACCCTTCCTGATGTAATTTTTGTAATCGTTTCTCATTTACATGACCTGTCCTGAAGTGCCATACGCGGGTGATATTAGAGTCTTTCTCGCTGTTTTTTTCATTGATTGTCATTATAGAGTTTTCAATTTCAAGTATATATAAACCATTGTTAAATTGTTCCATACCATAACACATTTTATCCATATAGAAGAGACAAAATTTATTTCAAAACTTGAAATAAAATCCCATAGTGTCCAAACTTGACATAGATATTATGTTTCTAGTAACATAAGATACATAATAATAATTATTTAAAAGTAGAACCAAACCACTAGGAAAATTTAAGTGATAGTCTCCCACTGCCAGGGCTTCCATACTTGCACCATTTGAATCTTGGATATCCACTTCACCTCTTGCAATATTTTTGAATCTACTTGGTTACTGTATATGAATACATGTGTGTGAGCCACATGCTGTATCCAATACCCAACTTGTAGATTAGGAAAAATGGAATTCAATGAAAAAAACCTAAAGTAGAAGCGTTATATTTCTTCTTCTTTCCAGCTCTGCAATTTTTCTTCCAGTGGCCTTTCTTGCCACATCCAAAGAAGACAGCCTCCTTCTCATTTCTTTCAATCTGAATCTTTGGCTTTTTTAAAGTATGGTGCATTGGATTCTTTGGACTTGACTTGGCCTTGGACCCCTTTGTCGGAGTTGGTGCACTAGAAACCAACTTCTTTTTACTTTTTGGTGAACCTATATTCATTCAATGAATATAAATAAACTCTTTAACACATCATGATTGTTCTTCTATGTGACATAGTATGTGATAATTTCTTAAGAATAGTTGTCGCACTAAAAGGTCATAGTGGATCCCTACTATGATGAGAACCCAGAAGTTCCATTAAATTATTCTTGAATAAATGTTCTATGGATAGATGATATCATTTTAGGGGACAAAAATTATATACTCTATCATGGGTGGTGACTCATGAAACTTTGAGTCACCTTCTCATGGTGTGCTCCCTTGGTAATATCTAGGAGGATATTATGAGAATAAGACCTATCAGTAGGAAATCCACATTCATAAGTGTTATTGGATATTCCTATCTACGGACATGTGTATTGGTCCTTAGACTTTAAGATTATTATTAATGGGTATTGTGAATCATGCACTTAGATGTATTAGGTAAAACCATAATGACATATGTTCATGGAAAGGTAGGATATGTTGGGTGTGTCACGAGTAATATTGCATTAATGTATAGTGAAAGAATGGATTTTTCACTTCTACAGAAGTAAATATCTTAGGCCCTTTGATGTAAATGATATAGCCTAAAAAATCTAGGGCCATGGTGTTCTCTAGGCAAGTTTAATTATTGGAAGTCAAAGAATGAAAAATCGAGCGCATGGGTTGATGACACTTGCATGTAACTCGATTTATTGGAGATATCATGACAAAGGGATTATATTACACGGTAAGCATTTGTATGAGGTGACATGTCATTGTGACTTAAAATTCTTTCTCTGGGGTTCCTTGAAACATTTCTAGATAATAATCTTGGACTTTAGGTAATCCCACCTAATGCCAAAGAGAAAGTGGCCTAGAGGGTCACCCACTAAGTGTAACCATTATCTCAGATAAATAATTTATTTATTTAACATATTGAATAAATATTATTCTTGGTTGTGGTTTAAAAATTATTCAAGTATATATGATCACATTTATTTCGTCACAAATTATTCAAGAGAATATATTGCGTATGGAATATTTATTTATTGATGAATAATAAAATTATATTTTTTTAATAAATAAATAGTCATTTTTAAAAGGCCCGGTAAATATTGAGGAGGATTGGTGGACCAAGTTATGGGTCTGGTGAAAAATAAAATTAAATATTATTTGGTTAAATAATATTTAAATATAACACACAAGTTAACCACATGTCATGTGTAAGATCCTGGTTTTTGGAAGGGTGTGTTTTCATTATTTTTTGGTTGAATCCCTTGTTTTGGGATTCAAGGGATGTCTTATGAAAGTATGAGAGGTCTTGGGGGTGTTTCGAGGGCTCGGGGCATGAAAGAAAGGAAAGTTGGGCAAGACAAGATTGGGCGCACGACTTGCGCATGGCCAGGAAAAACTGTGCGGCCTACCCAGGTAAATCATGCAACCCTCTTCCTCTAGACAGTAGCATGTGCACGGTTTACGCACGGTTTGTCAAACCGTGTGGCCAAACTGTGCGGCCTCTTAAAGTTGGGAAAAATTACGAAATTTCTACCCCTAGATTTTAAGAACCCACTCGGGATTTTCTCTCCATTCCTCCCTCTTCACCGTAAGAACACCCCAAATCCCCCAAGATCCCCAAGAGGTCGATCTCCATAATTTCTAAGGCGTTTTTGGTGCCGTTGGATGTGGATCGAAGCCCTGGGTAAGGCTAATCCCATCCTTGATTCTCTTTTTGGTTTAGGGTTTGTACCTTCTCTCCCTCTTGTTTCGAAGCTCTAAAACCCTATCTTTTGGGCGATTTCTAGGTTGAAGCTCCAAAGGCTTGACGGATTGAGGTCTAAGGACTCGATTGAGTGTGCATTCAACAGCGGTTTTGAGGTAGGTAGTCTAAAAACATTATCCCATAGTTTTATGGTGGATTTATGCATGTGTGGCTTTGCTCATGGTTTTTTTCATGAGCTTTGATCAACTTGGATGTGGTTGGTATAAAGGGTGCTTAAAAATGGTAAATAGAAACCCTCATGATCCCCATGGGATGCGTTGAGAATGACTTGACCTAATTGGGGTCATCCATTGGATGTGTCGGCTTTCCCCAGGTTTAGGGATTGTTATTAAACAAGTGACCTTGTTGTAATAAATGGTAGATCCCTTGAAGAATATGTTGGCATGATTGGTTGAACTTGGAATGGAAGTTAGGTGATGCACCTAGACTTTGCAATAACCTAAGGGTTGCTTGAAATGGGTTGAATGGTTGATTCATGGAAATGGTGAATTGGTTAAATGGGTTAATGTGTCAACTGATTAAAGATCATAATGGGATAAGTTATGTGTCTAGTGTTGAATGCTTAGTGAGATAGGCATAACACATGGGAATTGGGTGAATGGTTAAATGATGTGAAATGCTAATGTGTTAATGGGTTAAGGAAACATGTGAATTCCCTTGTGGTTTGTTGTGAATGGTGTTGTCAAGGGACAATGGTATGGTGGGTTGATGGTTACTTATATATAACAGCATGTGCACATGGCATGGTAGAGTGGGGTGTGACTTTAGGATCTAATCCCACGGGTCGAGTGAAGACTGATGCTCTGAACTCCACCCTAAATGCACGGGTTAGGAATGGAGACTGAGGATTATTTCTCCTAATAGCTGCATCCTCCCAGACTAAGGCTTCGAGGTGAGGATATGGTTCCTATGAAGAGGTTATTCCTAGTGAGATAGGATAACTATGTGGTTACCCTCTTGTACGTGATTGTTGGCCTTAGACCCGGGTAACATGATGTATGTGATTAACCCATGGAAAGGTGATGAAATGGTAAATGGTGATAATTGTTGTGAAATGAATGGTAATGGTAGTGGCAATGGATTTGGCTCTGAAATGGTAAATGGAACCTTAAATAATTACTTGGAAATTTTCATTCATATTCCTTTTGCATGCACTGCCTGTTCATACTGGATATTTTGTAGACACCATTGGTGGTGTCCTACTGAGTTGTACTCACACCCTTTTCGGGCCGTCATTGGGTACCCAAGCAAAATTCATGTTTGCAGGTCAGAAGAAGGGAAAGGGTTCTTGCTAGATAGTTGAGTGGACAAGGGTAGCACTTGGTGGAGGATCCAGACTTGGATTCGAGACCATTTTGGGTATTTTGGTCGTTGTCTCTATTTTGTTCTTTTGTCCACTTTTCACTTTTAGTAGGACATGGCATATTTTTTTGTTGGAAATGGTTGTTATACATGTTCCTTGTTTATTGATTATTGTTTCTACTATTGGTTTATTTCTGTTGTGGCTTATTCTGATAAAAAGGGGGTATAGTATCCCCACTTGACCACAAAGACCCCCGCTGCTAGTCGGCAGACTTCGGTGTACGGGGAGGTGCACTTAAGGTCATGTAACTACCCATCTCGGAGCACCGGTTTAGTGGCTTCCAGGTCAGGGACATTACAAAGTTGTATCATAGGAGGTCTTTCTTCTCCATATCTGAGGTCTTGTTATTTTGGATAGGTTTCCAAGGGTTAAGATGTGTTGAGCCTTGGTAAATGAGCTCGTTCTTGGGAGTAGTTAACCCATGTATGAGGGAAAACCCAAGTCACCCTGGGTGGGAAATGTAGTTCTTGGTTGTGTGTTGTTACAGTTGATGATATTTCACCATTGGGTGATGCACATGTGGTTTGATGTGACTTTTTTATGATAGTTGGATTGTGGCCTTAATGGCACGAGGATTTTCATTCATACATCATTGTAGGCACCTAGGGAAATAGGTGACATGCATTGTGTTATGAACATGCACGGGGCGGGTGTGTGAGGCATGAAATTAGGGTGCATCATGCATTTCATGAAACCAAGAAATAATGAGAAGAATAAAATAAAACAAGTGGTTAAATTATGTTTAATGAAATATAAGGGTTTGAAATGAAGTGGAAAATGTTCGTGTAAAATGTTGTGTGAGTTTGGTGGTAGTGCCTAGTTGTTTACCCCATGTGGACCATGGCCCATGGTAGGGATGGTCGGGGTGGTGAATTTGAGGTGTTAATTTCGTTGAACTAGTTTATGAAAATGGTTTGTTGTAGCTAGTAAAGAGATTTTGATGAAGTCGTGAATGTTTTATGGGATGCGTACTAAATCTCATGCTTGGCAATGTAGAGAGATGCAACCACGACATCGGTTACCAGTTGGGTAGTGGAAGGATGTTGCTGAGAACACTCCTCCGGTAGAAGAGCACGAAAATGTGGTGATCATTGAAGGTAGAGAAGACCAGTTCTAGGAGAACTTGGCTCGCCTTATGCAGATGATGGATCGGGACCCAGGGCGGGTTGCACCGAGTATGTTTGAGCTGACCAGGGAGTTCCAGCTGTAGCACCCTCTGACCTTAACTAGAGAGGGTGGGCCAGAGGTAGCGGAGTTCTTGTTAGAGTCTATCCAGATGATACTGGATCATCTGGAGACCCCTTTTGAAAAGAGAGTAAAGATGGTCATTTATATGTTGCGGGGCCAGGCAAGGTGTTGGTGGGACATTCAGGATCAGACCGAGAAGGCTGAGGGGATATTGTGGAAGGTTTTCTAGGAGAAGTTTCTAGAGCATTTATACCCAGAGACTTTCAGGCAGGAGTGGGTTGTAGAGTTTATGAACCTGACTCAGGGATTGCTATCGGTGATGGACTATGCTAGTCGCTTCACTGATTTGCAACGCTTTGTCCCAGTGTTGGTAGGGGATGAGGCAGAGATAGAAAAGCGTTTCCAAGATGGGTTGAGACATGAGATCAGGTCTCAATTAAATATCTTCTACTTTAAGAGGTTTTCAGAGGTGATGGATCAGGCACTCATCTCTGAAGAGAACCTGAAGGGAGCTTTGGGTGGTGGTCTTGTCGTGCTATCTGGGCAGACAAGTGGTGCATCTTCCGAAGGTCAGAAGTGTCATTTGGAAAGTTTCCAGTCAGGTGGTCAGAAGAGAGGGTCAACCTCTCAGAGTGGGAACCATGTGTTCTGTTATTAGTGAGGTAGGTCGGGGGCATATGCATGGTCAGTTTCCTCAGCCTCTAGTTGAGTGTCATTCATGCGGTAGGATGGGGCATGTGCAGAGGTTCTGTAGGAACCCTCGGCAGACGGGTCAGCATGATGATGAAAAGCAGGTACCGGGTACGGGAAGGGGATCAGTTTCCCCATATCAGGTTGGCAGTTGGAGCTCCACGGGCCGTACTGGCAGGGGAGGTGGACGTGGAACTTCAGGGAAAGACCGCTCACGCCAACCAGGTAGTTCAGCACAGGGTGCTCTGGCCGGAGCCCAGGGTAGAGGGACAGGTCAGCTTCAGGCAGTTCAGCTTGCGCCTGGTGATGGCGAGGCCGGACCGTCAACTGTTCGAGGTATGATCCTTGTAGCTTCTATATTTTCTAGAGCGCTGTTTGACACAGGTTCCACACACTCTTTTTTTTCTACTCAACTTGTGGTAGTGTTGGGTTTACCTGTGGAGGGGGTGTGTGGAGATATGTCAATTGACACCCCGTTGGGGGTGCGGGTTGAGGATATCAAGCAGTGCAAGGGATGTGCCCTGTAGGTTGGTGGGTATCGTTTTCTGTGGGACTTGTTAGTTCTCGAGATGTCAGGGTTTGACTTAATCTTGGGAATGGATTGGTTGGTGTTGTATCGGACGCACATAGACTGTTATCATCGTAGAGTATCGTTTAGGTCACTTGAGAGTGACGCTTATGTCCACCATGGTGAATGGGATGTTCGAGCAGGGCATGCGGGGCCGTTTTGTCAACAAATGAGTGGACTAACAAATCAAGTGGAATGTATCATGCTTGATGATGATGAGGTAGGGTAATAATATAATTTTCCTCCCATGGTGGATCGGTTTCAAGATATGTTTCCTGAGGTTTTCTTGGGGTTACCACCTGAGAGGGATGTCGAGCTCACGATCAAGTTGCTGTCGGGAGCGGAGCCAGTTTCTATTCCGCCATACCGAATGACACCGGAAGAACTCCAGGAACTGAAGGTTCATCTTGATGAGTTATAGCGTAAGGGGTTTATCCGTCCTATTACGTCTCCTTGGGGATCTCCCATGCTTTTTGCAAATAAGGATGATGGGTCGTTGAGGTTGTGTGTTGACTATCGAAAGTTGAATCAGATGACGGTGAAAAATCAGTGCCCTCTTCCTAGAATTGATGACATGCTTGATCATTTGAGGGGTGCATCAGTGTTTTCTAAGATTCATCTGAGGTCAGGTTATCACCAGATGAGGGTGAGGTCTTCTGACGTACCGCGAACAGCTTTTTGGAGTCGGTACGGGTTGTTTGAGTTTGTGGTAATGCCTTTCAGCTTGACCAATGAACCGGCAGTGTCTATGGTTTTTATTAACCGAATCTTTCATCCCTATCTAGATCAATTTTTTATTTTATTTCTTGACGATATCTTAGTGTACTTGAAAACTTAGGACGATCATGCCCAACATCTTGATATCATCTTGGGTACGCTAAGAGAGAATCGACTATACGCCAAGCTATCAAAGTGTCAATTCTGGATAGGTGAGGTGCATTTTCTAGGTCACATAATCTCGGAGGTAGGTGTGACAGTGGATCCAGAGAAAGTGCAGGCAGTTTTATCTTGGTAGCATCCCAAGAGTGTTTCTGATGTTTGGAGTTTTCTAGGTTTGGTCGGGTATTACTGAAGGTTCATTCAGGATTTCTCTCGCTTGGCAGCACCACTCTCAGGCTTGACCAAGAAAGTAATTTGGTTCAAGTGTTCTGAGGCTTGTGAGAACGCCTTCCAAGAGTTGAATAAGCAGTTGATGACCGCACCTATTTGATCTTACTTGAGCCGGGTAAGAAGTACATCTTCTTTTGTGATGCGTCTGGAGTCGTACTTGGGGCTGTACTGATGAAGGATGATCAGGTAGTGGCTTATGGTTCAAGGTATTTGACACCCCATGAGTGGAACTATCCCACTCATGAACTTTATTTGGCTATAGTGGTGTACTCCTTGAAGTGATGGAGGCACTATCTGTTGGGAGAAAAGTTTACTGTGTTTACCGACCATAAGAGTTTAAAGAACATCTTCTCGCAATGGGATCTGAACCTTCCGTAGCGAAGATGGGTGGAATATCTCCAGTCTTTTGACTTTGAGTTGATGTACACGTAGGGAAAGGGAAACAGTTTTGCTGATGCTTTGAGTAGGAAGTTTCAAAATCTGGTGGTTCAGGAGTCCAGCACTGAGTGGAAGGTGATGGCTTTGTTTGCAGAGATGCACCTGGAGGTGTAGGAGGAGAGTGGTCAGGTCACTCTTGCTTCCTTAAAGATGGATTCGATGCTTTTGAGTTGAGTTAAGGAAGGTCAGATTGATGATCATGAGTGTTTGATCATGAAGGAAAATCTTAAAGGTGGGAAGCTACCTTCTAGTTGGGCCATTGACGTGGAAGGTGTTTTTCATGTTCATGATTGTGTGGTTGTTCCAAAGTGTGTGCGAGAAGAGTTGATGTCTGAGTTCCATGCATCAAAGTGGGCAGTGCATCCTGGTTTGACCAAGATGTACCATGATCTCTGAAGGCAGTTTTAGTGGCCAGGAATGAAGAAGGAAGTTGTGGGATTTGTGGCATGGTTCCTTACCTATCAGCAGGTAAAGGTCGAGCATCAACGTCCAGGTGGTTTGTTGCATCCATTTCCCATTCTGAAATGGAATTGGGATGATGTAACAATGGATTTTTTTCATGGGTCTTCCGAGGATGCCGCGAAAGAATGATGCAATCTGAGTGGTTGTGGATCGGTTAACGAAAGTGGCTCATTTCTTACCGATTTAGGAGACCTTTAAAGTTGACCAGTTTGGTGAGCTGTATGTTTGGAAAATAGTGCAGTTACATGGAATTCCTTAAACCATAGTTTCGGACTGAGATCCGCATTTCACATCGCATTTATGTCAAGGGTTTCAGAAGGCGCTTGGTACGCAGGTGTTTTTGAGTACGGCTTTCCACACACAGACAGATGGGCAGTCAGAGCGTACGATCCAAGTGTTGTAAGAAATGTTGAGAGCTTGTGTCTTAGACTTTGGTGGTTCTTGGGAGAGGCATCTTTCATTAGTTGAGTTTTTCTACAACAACAGTTTTCAGGCTACAATTCAGATGGAACCATTTGAGGCACTCTATGGGAGGCCATGTAGATCTCTGTTGTGTTGGCTAGAGGCCGGTGAATCTGAGTTGTTGGGGACAAGTCTCATGCAGGAGACTTCAGAGAGATTTTAGTTGATCAGGAAGTGGATGGCTATGGCTCAGAGTAGGAATAAGTCTTATGAATATCGGAGGAATAGACCTCTTGAGTTTGCGATGGGTGATAAAGTGTTCCTTCAGGTGTCTCCAAGGTTGGGTCACCGTCATATTCGAAAGCAGGGTAAGTTGGCGCCCAAGTATGTGGGACCTTTTGAGATTATGGAGAGGATCGGACCAGTGTCTTATCGATTGGCTCTTCCATAGTGGTATGGTGGGATGCATGATGTGTTTCATGTGTCACAGCTTCGACGATATCACCCTGATCCATCTCACGTGGTTGATGTGGAGGAGGTGGTGCTTGAGGATGATGCATCCTTTGAGGAGCATCTGGTTCATGTGTTGGATTGTAGTGAAAAGGTCTTGTGAGGCAAGGTTGTTCTATTAGTGCAAGTACTATGGCAGCATGGGAAATATCGGGATGAAACTTGGGAGCGGGAATCAGATATGCGGGCTCAGTGGCCTGAACTCTTCTCTTCGGTGGATTAATGAGGCTTGGAAACTCGGCTCGAGGATAAGCCGTTATAAGGTAGGGAGGTTGTAAGATCCCAGTTTTTGGAAAGGTTTTATTTCGTTATGTTTTGGTTGAATCCCTTGTTTCGGGATTCAAGGGATGTCTTCTAAAAGTATGAGAGGTCTTGGGGGTGTTTCGGGGGATCGGGGCACGAAATAAAGGAAATTTAGGCAAGAAAAGCCTGGGCACACGGCCTACGCATAGTCAGGGAAAGTCATGTGGCCTGCCCAGGTAAAATGTGCAACCCTCCTCCTCCAGATAGTAGCATGTGCACGGTTTTCGCACGGTTTTTCAAACCATGTGGCCAAACTGTGTGGCCTCTTAAAGTTGGAAAAAATTACAAAATTGTCACCCCGGGATTTTAAAAACCCACTCATGATTTCCTATCTATTCCTCACTCTTCACCCTAAGAACAAACCAAATTGACCAAGAGCTCCAAGAGGTCGATCTCCCCCATTTCTAAGGAGTTTTTTGTGTCATTGGATGCAGATCGAAGATCCGGTTAAAGCTAATCCCATCATTGCTTCTATTTTTGGTTTAGGATTTGCACCTCCTCTCCCTCTTGTTCCAAAGCTCTAAAATCCTATCTTTTGGGAGAGTACTATGTTTATTCTGCAAAGGCTGGAAGGATTTAGGTATAAGGACTCGATTGAGTGTGCGTTCAACCGAATTTTTGAGGTAGGTGGTCTACAAACATTATCCCATAGTTTTATGGTGGATTTATGCATGTGTGGCTTTTCTCATGGTTTCCTTTTGATGAGATTTGATCAACTTAGATGTGGTTGGAATAAAGGGTTCTTAAAAACAGTAAATGGAAACCCTCACGATCCCCATGGGATGCGTTGAGAATGACTTGACCAAATTGGGGCCATCCATGGGATGTGTCGGCTTTCCCCAGGATTAGGGATTGTTATTAAACAAGTGACCTTGTTATAATAAATGGTAGAGCCCTTGAATAATATGTTGGCATGATTGGTTGAACTTGGAATGGAAGTTAGGTGATGCACCTATACTTGGAAATAACCTAAGGGTTGCTTGAAATGGTTTGAATGGTTGATTCATGGAAATGATGAATGGGTTAAATGGGTTAATGTGTAAACTGATTAAAGACCATAATGGTAAAAGTTATGGGTCTAGTGTTGAATGCTTAGTGAGATAGGTATAACACATGGGAATTGGGTGAACGGTTAAATGATGTGAAATGGTAATGTGTTAATGGGTTAAGGAAAAATGTGTATTCCCGTGTGGTTTGTTGTGAATGGTGTTTTCAAGGGACAATGGTATGGTGGGTTGATGGTTACTTATATATAATATCATGTGCACATGGCATGGTAGAGTGGGGTATGACTTGAGTATCTACGCCCATGGGTCGAGTGAAGACTGATGCTCTGAACTCCACCCTAAATGCACGGGTTCAGAATGGGGACTGAGGATCTTTTCTCCTAATGGTTGCATCCACCCAGACTGAGGCTTCGAGGTGAGGATATGGTTGCTATGAAGAGGATAGTCCTAATGAGATAGGATAACGATGTGCTTACCCTCTTGCATGTGATTGTTGGCCTTAGACCCAGGTAACATGATGTATGTTATTAACCCATGGAAAGGTGATGAAATGGTAAGTGATGATAATTGGTGTGAAATGAATGGTATTGGCAGTGGTAATGGATTTGGCACTGAACTGGTTAATGGAACCTTAATTAATTACTAGGCAATTATGATTCATATTCCTTTTTTAGGCAGTTCCTATTCATACTGGATATTTTGTAGACACCATTGGTGGTGGCCTACTGAGTTGTACTCACACCCTTCTCGGGCCTCCATTGGGTACTCGAGCAGACTTCATGTTTTCAGGTTAGGAGAAGGGAAAGGTTCCTTGCTATATAGTTGAGTGGACAAGGGTAGCACTTGGTGGAGGATCTGGACTTGGAGTTGGGACCATTTTGGGGATTTTGGTCGTTGTCTTTAATTTGGGCTTTTGTCCACTTTTGCACTTGTAGTAGGACATGGAATAGTTTTTGTTGGAAATGGTTGTTATACATGTTCCTTGTTTATTGATTATTGTTTCTGCTATTGGTTTATTTCTATCGTGTCTTACTCTAATAAAAATGGGGTATTGTCTCCCCACTTGACCACAAAGACCCCCACTGCTAGTCGGCAGCCTTTGGTGTACAAGGAGGTGAGCTTAAGGTTATGTAACTACCCAGCTCGGAGCACCGGTTTAGTGGTTTCCGAGTCAGGGACATTACATCATGGAAATAATATCATTGCTATTATTATTTCACATGGGGTTTCACATGGAATAAAAAATTAAGTAACGACGCATGTGGTAATTATTTATTTTTACCATGTGAATTAAATTCCCCATAATGTTATTATTCTCTATATTATCCAAGGGATCATTCCATCAGATAACCAATAATTGTGTGCACAATATCCTTGGATAAAATCTCTCTACCCAGTAGAACTCTCCCCTCTCCAAGAACACTCTCAAAAACAAGATAGATCCTCCTCCACTGAATCAAGGAGAACGCTTTGGAAATGATTCTCAAGGTGATCGAAGGCAGATATCACAAGCGCAAGGATATTTAGTGCTAGCACCTAGAGACTCGTTTGGCGACATCTGGTGATACGTGGAGCACGTGTGGATCACCGCTAGAGGATTCTGGTCCTTGGATTCTACATCGCAATGAAGTCACACCTCAGACTCGTGGTCACGTGCATCAATAAAATAAATAATCACCTTATAATTGATTCTGTAATTTAATTAAATTAATTATAAACAAAATATTTTGATCCTCTCTTCTCAGTTCCGGGTTCTCTCCTTTGTCTTTTATCTTTGATTCAATTTCGTGGATACTGGCGTTCATCGTTGTATTGATCCTGAATTAATCATCAATTATGAAAATTCTAAAAGATGGTTACAAGACCATCCTATACTTCCTCTACACCTAGAACCTACAAGTGGTATCAAAGGGATCATATTTTCATTTATAATTATTTAAATAATTTGTTGATTATTTATTCTTTAATAATTTATTTTTTCAATTCATGTTTAATTGTTCTTGTAATATGAATTTGGATATTTGTTCCTCCCTTATCCTTTCTTGTAGATCTAATAAAAAAATAATTTTATGATTAAAATTAAATCAAGGATCTCTTCAGGAGGTGTTGACGGTTCTATCTAGATAACACAATAATACATGCCATGTAGTCAGATCTACATGTCGTGTATTTGTGTTCAATGCAACAGGATTAATTCGGAAATTACTCAAGTTGTGTACATTAATCACATGTGGTGTATTTAATTCTTACAATGTCTGTTTCCCAGGACAGATTGGTGCATATTCAGTCAAAAAACACACTGTGTGACCCACTAGACACGGTGTGTAGTCCCTTTGGGTCAGGGTCATGTCATGTATCCCATACACAACTTTCCCAGTTGGTGACCATGTAACACAGAGTCTACACGGTGTGTGGCCCACTATACATGTTGTGTACTCCAAATATTTTTGAAGTACACCTCACATGTTTTTCCCCAGGCATGTACTTTGGATGGACAATGAGGAGGGTACATGCCATGTAGTCAGATCTACATGTCATGTACTAATTCCATATTATGCAGATTTAAAAATTTATTATTATATTATGTAACCCTTGAGACATGTACCTCCGTGTGTGTGTAAATATCAGACTTAAAATTTGATAGGTGTTTTATATATATATATATATATATGATTAATTAACATCTGCATAATGTTCAAATATTTACACATCACGTATGAGTTGTATTATAATTATAATTTTGCATGCATGTTGCGTGTCACAAATAATAAAGTGTATACAAGTGATGGATAGTTTTAGATGGGTATTCACTAGGTTTCTTCCAAGGTACAAGTTATGTACAAGGTTATGGATTATAATATTAAGGAAATTCATAAAATGATTGATTAATTAAAGATAATGATTAATCGATTCGAGCATAATTTATCTTAATAAGAAAAAATTAAATAATTGAATGCTAGTTTTATTAAATGCATAATTCATTGCATGTATGTGTATGATCAGGAGCTAGACCAGACCTTTGTATGTGATTGGTTCCATTTTAATTTATTTATTAAATTAAAATTGTTGGTCTTTGTGCCTTCTACTCATTAATATGTAGGGGCTGTAGGTCCATGGTTTCTTTTATGTAAAACCCCTTTTATCCCTCACCTGTGTGTGAGTTAAAAGCAATTGTAATGGGTAAATCTCTCAATCTAGTTTAAGTGGTTCAAGTTAGGAGCTGAGGTGAAACCAATCCAAGGAGAAAAAAATGTGGATAAGTGGAAATCTGTAAACATGAACCTTAAATGGTTAAAATAGTTACTCCCCTAGGTCAGGGTTAGTGTATCAATAGTTAGATAAACTAACCAATAGTAAAGCTCTTGATCATACCCTTTATTTTATTTCTGTCAGTTGTATAGTTATTCATTATGGATGTTTGACGTGATCACATAATTAATGAACTAACAAGCATACAATATGGAACTAAAATAAAAAATTTCTTATGAGTAATTTTTATCAATACATGGTTAATCATTTAAGTATATCTCACTTAACATTAAAAACCATGTGAAAATATTATAAGTGTCAATTTATGCATAAAGGATAAAATCCCTCAATTAAATATTAAGTCGGTATAGCCTTACATTAATTCAGTTAGAATCAAACCATGGTTAAAAGTTTTTGACCAGCCCTAGTTGGGGTGCTTTCAATTATTGGGGAATTATAATTTGGATTGGGTTGAATTTACTTAGTTTATATCAAGGGTTGATTGCCCTAGTAGGACTTGGTGTAACTGAGAGGAAAAGTTTGAAGAAATTCAAAATTAAGGATTTCAGGATTGGGGAGTCCACTCAACAGATCAAGGAGATATGAGTTAATATAGTTGGCATTTGGAATGCCTACCTAAAACCTTTCATGTTACTTGAACAACCCTAGTTGGGGAAATGTAAAGGGAAATATGGATCCTTGTTTCTAGAATGTCCAAGAAACAAGATATTCTGAATTCAATGGTGATGGATATTGGGTTGCAACAAAATAGCAGCATACTAATAGATATTAATTTATTTATTTTTCTATATTTATTAAGATAAATTACTAAAACTCTATCCATATTAATTTGTAAAAACAATAATAAAAATGACATCAAACATATCATTGTGATTCATACTTGAGAAGGAAAACCTTCTCACCAACACTAATTTCCAAGAGTTGCAAAGGCGCCTTCAGGTTATCCTTTTCCATGAAAGGAAACTTTATGTGCTGGAAGATCCTTTACCAATTGCGCTTGGAAATGATGCGAGTGATGAGGAACTCTCTATGTACAAGAAACATCTGAATGACACTAAGGATGTTCATTGCCTCATAGTATCATCCATGACCAATGAGTTCTTAAAGAAGCATGAGGAAATGGATTCATATAGAATGATGTATCACCTTTGGGATCTCTACCAGGAGAAGGAGAGACATGAGAGGTATAAAATCTCCAAAAATTTGTTAACTACTAAGATTGATGTGTTTTCACTAGTCGGACCACATGTATTCAAGCTTATTGACTACATTGAGCGTCTGGACAACTTAGGGATTAAATTCCCAAATGAGTTACGTATAGATCTCACACTATCATCACTGCCTAAGACCTTTTCTAGTTTTATTGTAAATTAAAATATTAGAAATAATGAGAGAAGAGTATATCAGATCTTATTACCATGATTATCCAAGTTGATAAGGAAATGATGTGTCAAAACCTGTAGTCCTTATGGTGAATGGGAGGAGGAAGGAAAAGGAAAGGGGTTCTAAGATTTATAAACAATCTAAATCCTCCAAGCAAAATCCAACCAAGAAGAATAATATTCATTGGTAGGGCAAGGAAAAGGAGGCAGTATGCTTTGCATGTCGCAAGTAAAACCAGTGGAAAAGAAAATGCACCCATAGGTAAGGGGAAGCCAAAGGTGTTTTCATTATCGAGTGAAATCTTTCCATTTCTACACATTTCATATTAGATAAATATTATGGGGATAAAATCTATATTAAAATGCAGGAACCAAGTAGATTCTGAAAAATTTCCAAAGGAGATGTGGATCTGCAAGATACCAATGGTGTGAGGCAAGATTCTCTTTCCATTGGTGACTACCACCTCACATTTCCAATGGGAATGATTTTGGTTTTACATGGATGTTATTATGTACCTAGTGTTACCAAGAACATAATTTCTGCATCAATTTTAGATACAAATGGATTTTTTTTCAAGTTTGTAAATAAATTTTGTTACTTTTATAAGGACAACATATGTTATGGTATGGTGCATTGAAATAGTAGTCTGTATGTATTAAATTATGAGAACCAAGTGTTGGAAATTGATAATGAACCAAGTTCACATGACTCATACAACACTCAGTTGTGGAATCACCACCTTGGTCATGTAAACAATAAGTGCATGAAAAATCTCTATCAAGATGGTTATTTAGACTCTTCCAAGCTAAAATCACTTGATAGATGTCATGCTTGTTTACAAGGTAAAATGACCAAACCACCATTTTGTGGATAGGGTGAAAGGGCCATAGATATTCTAGGATTGGTATACACTAATGTGTGTGGACCATTTCCAGTAGAATTTATAAGTGGATATTCTTACTTCATTACTTCTACTAATGACATGAGTAGATATGGCTATGTCTACTTGATGAAGTATAAGTCTGATTCCTTTGAGAAAATCAAGGAGTTAAATAATGGAGTTTAGAATCATCTTGGTAAGAATATAAATAAACTTTGATTAGATTGAGGAGGAGAATATCTTAACCAAGAGTTTATTGACCTTTTATAGGATTCTGGGATTCTATCTCAACTCACTCCACCTTATACACCATAGTGGAATGGTGTTAGTGAAAGGAGGAATCGTACCTTGTTGGACATGGTAAGGTTGATGATGAGTCATGCATATCTTCTATTATCCTTTTGAGGATATGAATTGCAAACTATATCATACGCATTAAACTAAGTACCAAAAAAGGTGGAAATGGAATTCCCTTTGAGCTATGTAGTGGAAATAAACCCACTTTATCACATACATGTGTATGGGGATGCAAGGTGTTTGTTAAGGATTTCTCAGGCAATGAAGTATCACCCTAGGGAATGAAGTGTATCTTTATAGGGTATCCTAAGGAAACAAATTATACTACCTATAAAAAACCTCAGACAAGAAAGGGATTGTTTCCAGATAGGTTGTCTTTCTTGAGAGGGATCACATACTCAAAAAGGATAATGGGAGCAAGATTGACTTCGATGAAGTTGATGCTCAAGATACATAGGATTTGGTACAAGAATAAGTTCCACAGGTCCCCATGGAAGAGGTAGTTCCTGAAACATAAGTTCTGTGTAGGATCACAAGAGAGGTAAGGTAACTAGAGAGATATAGTTTCATTATCACCAAGGATGGTGACTTGTTATTATTGGACAATGATGAACCTATCTCCTACAAGAAAGTAGTAGAGAACTCAGAAGCTACAAAATCGCTAGAAGATATGAATTATGAGATGGATTCCATGTATCAGAACCAAGTTTGGGTTCTGGTTGATGTGCCAGTTTATGTAAAGTCTATTGGGTGTAAATGGGTATTCAAAAATAAACTGGACATGGAAGGTCAAGTTAGTAACTATAAAGTAAGGATATTGGCTAAATATTTTAAACAGCATTAAGGAATCGACTATGATGAAACCTTTTCACTATTTTCCATGTTTAAATCCATAGGAATCATACTTTCAATAGCTTCTTTCCATGACTATGAGATTTGATATATGGATGTCAAAACTGAATTCCTTAACATGAACCTTTAAGAAGATGTCTATATGACACAACCAGAAGGGTTTGGGACATCAGGTGATGCTAAAAGGGTATGCAAGTTGTAGAGATTCATTTATGGATTAAAGAAAGCATCCTGGTCATATAACATTAGATTCAATGAATCCATAAGATAATTTGGTTTCATTAAGAATGAATGTGATCCATGTGTTTACAAGTAGTTTAATGGGAATGCAGTCACTATCCTAGCAGTGTATGTTGATGACATATTGCTTATTGGAAATGATATACCGGTCTTACAGTCACTCAAGAACTGGTTGAACAAGTTCTTCTCCATGAAGAAATTAGGAGAAGTAGCTTAAATTCAATGGATCAAGATCATCCATGATAGATCCAAGAGCCTACATGGACTAAGTCAAAGTACATACATTGACCAGATACTAAAGAGATTTAGTATGTAACAATCCAAGAGGGGATTTGTTCCAGTGTCACATGGTATAAATCTTTCCAAGAAAATGTGTCCCCAAACACATCATGATAAAGATAGTATGTGTAAGATTATATATGATTTAGTGAAAGGATCTATCATCTATGCCATGTTATGTACCAGACTTGATGTTTCCAATTCACTGAGCATAGTAAGAAGATATCAAGTAGATCTAATATAACAACATTGGATTGCTTTCAAAACTATCCTTAAGTATCTAAGAAGAAATAAAGATATGTTCCTAGTGTATAGAGTAGATTAGGATATTGTCATTATAGGGTATGCTGATGCTGGTTTTCAGGCATATCAGAATGATATAAAGTTACAATCAAGATATTTTTTCTATCTCAACAGAGAAGAAATGATCAAGAAGAGTTCAAACAATCTAGTTTTTGTTGATTCTATAGTGGAGTCCAAATATATAGGGGCTTCTGATGTAGCAAAATAATCCATCTAGTTTCATAACTTTTTCCAGGAACTTGATTTTGTTCCTAGCAGTAAAGATCTCATTACATTGTATTGTGATAATACTACAGCGGTGGCTCTTGAAAAAGAGACAAGGTCACATCAATGGTCAAAGAACATACTTCAAAAGTATCACCTCTTGAAGGATTTCTACTAAAGGGGTAAAGTTGAAGTGAGCAGAGTGTCCATGAAAGAGAATGTGGTGGGCCCCTTGACTAAAGTCATGTCTTAGTAGAAGCATGAATATCATGTGAGAGCTAGAGGACTGAAGGTTGTTAGTAGTTAGCTCTAGTGTAAGTGGAAGTCTGTTAGATTTGGTTCCCTAGAAACCAACTTATTTTTAATTTATGATAAACATGTATTCATTATATGAATATTAATAAACTCTTTATCACATCATGATTTTTCTTTTTCATGACATAGAATGTGATAATGTCCTAATAATAGTTGTCATACTAATAGGTTATAGCAGATCCCAACTATGATGAGAACCTGAAAGTGCCATGACACTATTCTTGAATAAATTTTCTATGGTCGGATGATATCATTTGAGGGTACACAAATGATATAGGCTATCAGGGGTGGGGACTCATGAAACTTTGAGGCACCTTCTCATGGTGTCCACCCTTGGTGATATCCAAGAGCTTATTATGAGAACAAGACCCGCCAGTAAGAAATAAACATTCATAAGTGTCATTGGATGTTCCAATCTATGGACGTGTGTATTGGTCCTTAGACTTTAATATTATTATTAATGGGTATTATGACTCATGTACTTAGATGTATTGAATAAAACTATGATGATAGATGTTCGCAGATAGGTAGGATATTTTGGGTTTTTCATGAGTAATATTTCATTAATTAATAATGCGAGAAAGGATTTTTAACTTTTATGGAAGTAGATACCTCGGGCCCTTTGATGGAAATGATATAGCCTATATAAATCCATTTCCATGGTGTTATCTAGGAAATTTCAATTCTAGGAAGTCAAATAATGAGAAATCGATCATATTGATTGATGGCACTTGCATGCAACCTGCTTGATTGGAGATATCGGGAAAAAGGGATTATATTACACAGTAAGCATTCGTATGAGGTGACATATTGTTTCGACATCAACTTCTTTCTCTTGGGTGCCTTGACCGATTTCTAGATAGTAATATTGGACATTATGCAAGCTCATCTAATGGCAACAAGAAAGAGGCCTAGAGGGTCACACACTAAGTGTAGCCAAAATCTTAGTTAAATAGTTTTTTTATTTAATAAGTTGAATAAATATTATTCCCAGTTGTGGTTTAGTAATTATTCAAGTATGTATGATCTCATTTATTTTGTCACTAGTTATTTGAGATAATATATTATGGAAAAAATATTTATTTATCAGTGAATAATGAAGTTATATTTATTTAATAAATAAAGAATCATTATTCAAGCCCCAATAAATATTGAGGAGGATTGGAGGACCAAGTTATGGGTCCAGTGAGAAATAATATTAAATATTACTTAGTTAAATAATATTTAAATATAATGTGAAAGTTAACCACATGTCATGGAAATAATATCATTGCTATTATTATTTGACATGGGGTTTCATATGGAATAATAAATTAAGTAACGGCACTTGTGCTAATTATTTATTATTACCTGGTGAATTAAATTCCCCATTATTTTATTATTCTCTTTATTAGTCATGGGTCATTCCACTGGCTAACCAATAGTTTTGTGTACAACATCCTTGGATAAAATCTCTCAAGCCAAGATAACTCCTCCCTCTCCAAGAACTCTCTCAAGAATGAGAGATATCCTCCTCCACTAGATCAAGAATAACTCTTTGGAATCGATTCTAAATGAAATCGAAGGCGCACATTGCAAGCACAAGGATCTTACATGCTAGCACCCGGAGACTCTTTTGGTGACATCTGGAGATAAATAGAGCACATATGGATCACTGCTAGAGGATTCATATCCTTGGATTATACATCGCAATGAAGCCACACCTCATACCCATGGTCGGACGCATCAACGAAGAAAGAATCACCTTATAGGTAATTCTATAATTTAATTAAATTAATTATAAACAGAATATGTTGATCCTCTCTTTTTGGTTCTGAGTTCTCTCCTTTGTCTTTTATCTTTTATTCAATTCTGTGGATACTGGAATTCATCATCATATTGATCCCATATTAATCATTGATTGTGAAAATTTTCAAAGTTGGGTACATGCCCATCCTGTACTTCCACTGCAACTGGAACCTACACCCTTTTCCATGCCTTTCTTTCTCTTGTTCACCATAAGGACAGATGAATTGGTATTTTTCATATCCTTATCAGCTTGGTGAACTAAAGACAATAGATCTGGGAGTAACTTTTTCCTATCATTCATGTTATAATTGGTAATTAAAGTAGAAAATCTTGGTGGTAAAGAGGAAATAATGAGATCCATTGATAGCTCTTGGTTCAATTTGAAACCAAGGTCTTAAAACCTCTCAATGTACACAATCATCTTGAGTACATGAGGACCCGCTTGGTGCCCTTCTTCTATCCTACACCTATAGCACCTATAAAGGGAAATGAATATCTCGTACCTTTTATTTTTTTCTCTCTCCTAATATAATTCTTGGATATGTGAAAGAATCTTGTAGGCATCTTCATCCTCATTCATTTTCTGCAATTGGTTGGACATGGATGAAAACATGATGCACTGAACATCAAGTGTATCCTCTACATGTTTTTTATATTTATCTTTTTCCAACTTACTTGATCCATGAGGAGGCACAGTGGGAACTGAGGATTCCCGCACATAAAGCTTCCTTTCTTGGTGTAGTACTATGCCTAAGCGCTTATACCACTCCTGGAAGTTTTTGTCGGTCAGAATATTTTCTTTATCCAGAATATATCACACTGATAAGGTACTTTTGGTGTTGGTGATTTCCATTTTAAATCTACAACAGATAAAAATTAGAAGTAAGTAATTTATAGTGATTACCATTCGACATTTATGATTAATTAATTATTATATCATTTTAATGTCTCCAACTATTTTAGAAAACCCTAATAGCCTTTGCTATTGGATTCGGAATACTCTGCCACTTGAGTATTCTAGTGGTAAGGATAATTGAAACTACTCCTTATAGTCTACTAGCTTTGGCTACGTCTCTACTTAGAGAGTTTCTAGTTAGGATCTCATTTGGCCAACCACATTAACTCACATTTCCTTGTATTGTTGGGTAAAGTCCTAGATTTTGGAATCTGGACTTGATTCCCTCAACATCTTTCCTCTAAAGTGATAGAAATATAGATTTGGCTAGATCTTTTCTTCCAACTTTAGTCAAGACGAACCATAATTATTATAATAACGCCCCGATATTAAGGAGAACTCTCAACTTTGGCTAACGAGCACTCTGAATAGTCGATTTTTCTCAAATTTGAATAATAGAAGGCATTAAGATTTGATATCTCTAGGATGGATTTTATTTATTGACGAATATAATCCAATTCTGTTTTATTTTTTCAGACTAAGTTATCGCACTCACAATAGAGCAAGCAATAAAAATATATTCATCACATCTTTATGCATTTTATCTTGTTTATTATTTTATGTGATCAAGCAATAATCACACATTGGCATAAAATAATAAACCATGCATAAAGGAAAAACATGCAATCTTTCTGGTCTTGAGTATTCCATTATGATTGATCTATAACAAATTAATCATGACCTAGGGGGTTCCATACCTGAGTCAACAGCTAACTCATGTCATGGCTCACCCATAATGCAAAGTATTCAACTCCTGTATGGATTACCACCTTGAATTGGTGGGGTCTGCGTCTTGGAATGTCATCGCCTTTTAACAAAAATACTTGCACGCAAGTGAGGAGGTCTAGGGGTACAATGTACAACAGGTGCATTGGACGCGCATATCTGTATACATATTTGAATTAAAAGGAGATGATTTGAAGACCATATTATATATAATTAACTATTATAATCATCGCGTATATTGAGTAAATAACTAAATAAATAAAACTGGACATGCACGGGTCAGTCACTAGCTAAAGACCAGTCAGTATTAAAATTATGCGTAATAAAATTAAACTAGGATAAATTTAAATAGTATGGGGTGTTATAATAAATTAAATGAATTTAGATAAATTTGAATAATTTATTTATCGGTTCCAATTGTTTAATTTAATTTTTAAATTCCAAAAATTAAATTAAATCATTAATTTAATTTAAGGATCGCATTAAATTAAAATTTTGGATTATATTAAATTTAAAACCCAAAAATTAATTTTAATTAATTTAATTTAAAATGAAATCAAATTAATTTAAATGGTTTACCTCTATTCGGAGAAGGAGTCCGATTTGACAAGGAACTACAGTGAGGCTGTTTCACCAAAGCAGGGAAAAACCATGGCAGAACTGTGGCGGAACTACAATGTAACTGCAACAGAACCGCGGCTGAACTGTAGCTAAACTGCGAAAGTGCGTGATCACTCCGGCAATGGCCTGCGGCAGTGCTCACTGGGGTGCGAGGTTCGGAACTAGCGTCCAGTTAGGGTTTTGGGAGGCTAGATATGGGTGTCGGGAACTGGCCGTGGTGGTGCTTAGGACAGGGGTGGTGTTTCATGGCTCTGGTGAGGTAGCGGCGTCCCGCGGTGCCGTCTTTGGTCAGGAAGCTAGCGGCCAGCTCCGTGCAGGCACAAAAGGCTCGGGACGATGGCAGTGGGCTTCGAGATGGCGGCAGGCTTTGAGATGGCAGGAGGCTCGGGGAAGGCTCATCCTTGTCGGGACGACGACGGCGGGTCGGCACGGCGCAGTGGAGCTGAACAGGGAAGCGGGCCGAAGGTGCGGTGAGATCCAGGCGGCGTGCAACAGGCTCCGGTGAAGTGAGATAGGGGGAGTGGAGAGGGTAGTACCGCGTAAGGTAGGGTGATTCCCTGGTTTGGATCGCACCAGCAAGGGAGAAAAGGGGGGAGCCGCCGCATAGGTCAGGGTCTCATTTCCCTTTTTTCTGTTTTTTACTTTTAAATCCACCTTTATAAAAAAATCCAAAAGTTTAATGAAAACTTTTGTATTATACCTTTAATTATATTTCCATAAGTTTGAAGGAAACTTTTAAAAAAATAACTTCAAACTTAGTTTTATTGAGAATAATAAAAATAACAAAATATTATATTATTTTTTTATCAATCTCAAAATAATAGAGCTCCATCGGATTAACTTTGGTGAAAGGATTCATGTATAAACTTGGTTGGATTTAGGTACATTGAAGAACACAAAAACAAATTAAAACTATGTTCTTTGAAAATAAAAAAATATAAAGAACTTAAATCTGACGATGTCGATCCATTTAAAATTTTCAAATGTTTGTTACTTGGCCATTCAGAAACGGATCGACATGCGGTCAGATCCTTTGGAAACATTTTAACACCATGTACTCAACTTCAAGGCAATTTAATTTTACTTTGACTCATAAAAACAGTGTGTCCCTCTGATACCACTGTTGGGTAGCAGGATGGGCAGTGGAAACCAATAGACTGAGATTTAAAATTTTCTGCATCACCGGAGCGATGTAACGTCATAAATGTAGAGACTCATGCTTGACGTACATGGACATTACATTAATTTTGTGTAATACTTAATACATGACACAAACAGATTCCCAATGACCGTATTAGTTTAGTGTCTTTGGAAACTCGGAACACAATCTTCTAATCATGGTGAAAGATCTTCAACATCTCCCATAAAGATCTTACCTTTTTCTTCCCTACCTAAAACCATCCTTTATATCCAGGTGTAAAAAAAACATAAAAAGGGTGATCTCAAATTCTTAGTAAGGTTAATCATGGATAAAATAAAATAAACCATATACATTTGAATTTAAATACAATAACATAAAGTTTAAACATCAAAATATTGAGTCGTAAAATAAATCTTGGCAGTACGTAAGGCATAGATCTATAAAGAACGTTAATCATGATAAAATAGCATGGGAATAAAACATGTAATTGTGGAAAACCATTAAGAACATGATATAATTTCTATAGTATCTGAGGCATTACTGCCAAGACCATCATAGTGGACAAAGTCCGTTATTGAACTGGGTTTACTTGTCGTTCCAGCCCTGTACTACTAAACTAGATATACTTGCCATTCCAGCCATGTATATATCATGAGATATAAAGCATTATCCAATGAATTGGAGGGAGATATAGGTCCCACCCATCTCATAATGAAATCATTCTTACATGTGACACCAATTAAACATAAATCATTCATCATAACCCAATGAATAAAATGGGTTTCATAAACATCATCTGATCATAACATAATCCATATCAAATAAATGGGTATCATTTCATCATAAACAAAATAAAACCATATAAATAAAATAGACATTATACTTGAAAGATAACCATATTAAATAATTTCATCTTACATGGAAAATAGTTTTGATAAAACACTTGAAATGAATTCTTGAGGAAAATATCCTTTCTTCTTCAAAACCATTTTCTTTTCTGAAAATGTCATGAAATTTTAAAAGAAAAGAATTTTGTTGAAAATAATAATGAAATATTGTAGAGGAATATTTATGGAAATAAGGTGTTATTAAACTGTAAAAATATGTTCATTCTGTATAAGTTTAAAAAACTTTCTTCTCATACTTTTTCCGGAAAAGTAAAAAAAAGTACCTCGTATGGTAAACAAAAGAAATATTCCTTCCATACCACATAGTAAAAGTCAAAAAGGGGTAAACATGAATTCAAACATACATGGAGGAATATTAAATACTTTATGAAAAAAAATTTATAAAACATGGGAATGGATGATAAATATAACCCTAGTAAATACTTACAAATAAACAATCTCGGATAACAATGAGATTGGAATAATTATCCCTTACCTTAAGTCTGATATGATTTGTACGTATCCGAACCACCTGTAAAATGATTTAAATAATTCCATTGACTTATTACATAATCATATTAATTGTTATGATATCATATATGGTCATATTCTTATCTGCTTATTTGTAATATTTCATTGTTACTCGTTATTCAGGTGTTCACTCTTTTAGGTTCTTATGCATGTTTTGTCGAATAAATTCTTATTCCAATTTTTAGGTTATAGCTATATCATTTTCAGAATGGTATTAGTATAATATATATCATATTTATTCATTAAATTCATTTATATAATCATTATTCAATGAATATCATGTAGAACGAGTCGCATCACATCGTGGAGATGGTAGGTCGTACGTACGCAAGAGTGATGATATCATTCCCATGATTGTGGAATTATATTGAATTGTATGGTGTATAATATTTCAGAATCAATATCACTTTAAAATAAACATATATAGTTTTTTCTTCCATCATTATACCCATCCAAGTATGTTGGTGATGAAAAAAAAATATTACACCACGGCGTGGAGATGGTAGGTCGTACGTACGCACGCGTGGTGATTTCATTTTTCATAGGATGGATAGAAGATAGAATATGGTTGTTTAATATTCATAATAACATATCAGTATAAAATTGATACTGTAGTTATTACTTAATAATGAAACAACTCATATATAGGAATTAGAAGAAGAAATAAGTTTGAAATAATCGATAAAGGATATTACCTCTTGTTCGACGCGCCTCTTCTAAACCTCCTCTTAGGGCACTAAAGTTGGTCTTTGAAGAAGAACAGGAACTATAGTATGTTTATAGGGATATTGATAAGGGATAAGGTAAAGGTTTGGCCATGTTTGAAAGCTCAAAATGGAGTTAAGAGAAGAGGGAGGACGTGCCCTTTTATAAGAGAGGGGAGGGGCACTTTTGGAAACCTCAAAAATATTAATTTATAATAAAATTAAACCCCACTTAAAAACCTCCAAAATGACTCAACATGGAATATGAGATGATATAAGTTTGTAATATAATAAAAAATAAAATTTAAACATTTTTTAAATTTATTTTAAACCTTATCATTTTGATTTTTCCTTATTTAATCTATTTAATTTTATTTGTGGTAATAATATTCTAAATTTTAAATTGTTATAAATACTTACTTATATGTTGTGAATTGTCCATAATTGGATACTTTATAAAATTTTAGACCACATAATTTAAAAATTTTAATTTTTTAAATATTTTTGTGATTTTTAAATATATTCATAATATTTTATTTTTATAAAATATCAATAGTGTCAATTTTAACACTATTCAATTATTTGAATTTAAATATAATCCACACAGAAGATATATTCAAAACAAAATATTTAATAATTTCCTAACATATCATATTCAGCTATAAAATTATTGGATCACATTAAATTGTTCATATAACATTTATTTTAATATTTTTAAAACCATTTATTTGATATTTCTCTTAATAAAATAATTACTGAAACATTTTTTATAATTATTTAATATACTTATTTGTTGCATAAAAATTAAAAATAAAATACTTTAATGAAGATATATATAATATCTTCCATAAAAATACTTTTAGTAGAATTTATCTTCTAAAACACCCAACTTTTAAAATGTTATGTTTATTAAATTATGAAGGTGACAACTTTGACATCATTTAAAATAAAATAATATAAATGTCATAATCTGTTTTATAAGGATCCAAATGGTCCACAAGTCACCACTTTGATTCTTATGGTGTAGATATACTCTACCAATAAGTTTTTGTCAATTTTTTGGGACTTTTAATGGGTATTATTATTTTAATAAAAACTATATTATTTATTTTTCAGTAAATAAATAATTTCTGCATCATTAATGTATAAGCTATTAAGGTAATTAAATATTTCTTAAAAATTAAAAATAAATTACCATAATAAATAAAAACATTTTATCTTTAAAATTAGTATTTATAATTGAATTTATATTCTGTATAACTTTATATTAAAAATAATTTAATTATTAAAGTTTGAGTAAGACATATTTCACTTTCCTTTAAATAAAATAAATTAAATGTCTTAATCACATCCAAGTGGGTTTAAATAGATTCAATTTTGACCCCAATATATTTAAGGTGAAATATAATCATCCAATTATATTAAAACAAATGTTAGGGTAATTTTATAATTTTATTTTTACCCTTAATTACCTGATTTACCTTTAACTGTGGTAAATAAAATTTACCGTAGTTACTCTTCATAATGCCCAAAAATAAAAAGTAGCCAATTAACATGATTTTAACCTAATTATTCCAAATATGGAATCCTTTTTTCAAAATTCAAAACAAATAATTTTCAGTAATTAATTTAAAATAAATCATGTTGTCGAAAAAAATGGGTTTTTGTTTAAAACATTGCAAAAGATTGAAATGTTTTTACCTATGAATTCAATGTAAAATTAATTATAACGACATAAATTATATTAAATTATAAAAATATATTCTATTTATATTTTAAAACCATTCAATAATATATTTTAACCATATAAATTATTTTGATGAAAAAAGTTGTTTTCAATTCAAATTTAGTTTATTTTCACTATTCATCAAAATATGAATGTTATCAGAAAAATATCAAAAATTTCTCCAAAGTAAATTTTTATATCCTGATTGAAAATAATAAGTTTATTTTTTCAAATTGAACTTATAAACCTGGAAAAAATAGATTTAAAATGGGTGTGTCATCAAAAGGTGGAAAAACTGCATTTTTTGAAAAATAACTCTTTTATCTGAAAAATTGATTTTGTTCTCATACCATGATCTAGAAAATATGTAAGATGAATGATAATGTTATAAAATTTAAAATATGTTTAATACTATTAATAAATGCTGGTTCATAATAATATTATAATAATATATCATTGTTTAGTGAAACTCGGTATTGCATACAACACAAGCTATCGAGGAAGGTCGCTCATGCGTGTAATGCAATCCATGACAGTGTTGCTTGTAGTGGAAGCTTCCTTTGTTGTTGCGTATAATATAATCCAACCATATTTCATTTATAAATTTAATATATATATATATATATACACTCAATGTTGTGTAGAATAACTTCTATCAAACGAACTTGAAATTGTATGTAACACAAGCCAAGAATAGTGTTGCATATACTGCAAGCTAATACGGTGTTGTGTATAGAGCAAGATAATCTTGGTGTAGTATACAAAAAAAATATCAAAGAAATTAAAAAGAATATATCTCATAAAATCAAGGGGTGTTACATTCTACCCTCCTTAAAATTAATTTCGCCCTCAAAATTCGTCGGGGTTATAAATGGTTTACTATATGAAAGTTTCTTTCATAGAAACCCACATCATAAAAAGTAATATGAAAACATCATTTTAAAAAGGAACGTTAGAAACATAATGGATACCCAAAAGTAACACATCACTGGGTTTCCAAATAGGAGAATATAGGTGAAAATATGGATATGGAAAAGAAATCTAACCATCATGTTCTAATGAAGAGTGGTAGATAACATGGCTATGAAAAGGCCAAAAATCACAAATCCATAAATTTTTTATGATCTAAGGTGCCATATGATTCATTTGATATATGGGTACTAGGACAATATTTTTAGTTTTCAAGATCATTTCCCTAAATTTGATGTATTTTTACATAAGGAGAAATACTTACTTGATTTCAGTGTAATATCATTGTTGGTCATTTCATGAACAATTTACACTTAATCTCTTATTTAAAGAAATGAAGTTGAATTTTTCATTCTTGAAGTGTTAGCAGATCATGAGATAGAATGATAGGTCATTCCATCTTTCTCTATCACAAAAATGTTATCACAAGTTATTAAATATACATAAGTCCATCTATGGTGAGATTAATCGTATATGGTTCCAAAAATGGAATTATACTTCATCTATCATACCGCTTAAAAAAATAAAACTAATTTCTACTAACCAGGGACTTCCTATAGGCCAGTGGTAGGTGATAAAGGAATGTCGCACTTCGGTTGTGGGTTTGATTCCCACAACCTTGTCTGACGCGACGGGTTGTCGCCCATCCTACAGGTTGTCCTTTTTCTAAGACTACACTATTATAACATTCTAGAAATAATATTGAGAAAAAAAGTTATATCCTTAAACAATATTATCTAATGTCCAACTTAGTCCATTCCAATTTTTAGGCTTATCCAAAATAATTTTGTCCAATCTCATAGTATAAAGAAAAATATTACTAGAAATTTCATCTACCAAGAGAGTGAATACAGTCATTTATCCCCCATATATCACAAGATATATATTGTTGGTCACATTCTGAGCATGTGAATACCTTAATCACATATTCTCTTGAAACTTGAGTTACCATAGAACCTTAGTGAAAACATGAATGTTGTCAAAAGTTAACTCTTTCCACATACCAAAATCCCAAAAAAATCTATATACTCAAACCATGATATCACTTTGTCATTATACTAGTCATGAGCTCATTAATAAAATCAAACATATCATTATCACTTATCTCTTCATTATGCGCATATTATGTACTTTCCAAAAATATATGAATAACCTTTCATGGTTACCGGTACCATTCAACATATACTTTCAAATACTTTATAAAAAACAATAGTGTAACAATACTTAGATGTTTATTTATTCCATAGTACCATTAAATTACCTATACAACATTACTCTTGATAAACATACAATAATTCCACTACCTTCTTAAACCATTGACCGAGATTCCTCATTTTATTCCTCAACACTTCTTTCATCTCATATATCATTTGTAGCCTCTTCATCATCATCAACATAAATACTAACCATACGCCCATGATGATTCTCTTCATGTGATTTTTCCTTAGGGAATTGATTTTCATAATGCCCGTACATTCCACATTTAAAGAAATTAATCATTGGTGATGTCTTAGAAATACCATTATCATTGTCTATTGTGTTAACTGAACCTTTTCTTTTGCAATTATTGTCTTTGTGTCATTCTTTTCCCCACCCAAATCATCTTCCAATTCCTTTGAAACATTCTCCTTGATATCTCTTCCCACATGATTTTCATGAGGAAAATTGAACTTTCTTTCCTCTAGGATCACCATGAATCTCCATCTTTCTATTATTAGTTGAGTCAGGAAACTTACCAAAGTTGAGATTATTGATCATATTATGAGATTTCTAATTAGGAATAATAATGAAGTTTTTCCTTCCAATTCCTTTTTTATTTGGTTTCTCATTAATAATATCATTTCATTGTCCATCATATTCTTCATTAACATGAATCCTTCCGTTTCCGACCATTTTTTAAAACCCAAAAAGAATAGTGTGAGAGGCAAAAATCATACTAGGAAAACAATATAATCAAGGGGAATTACTTTCAATCTCTAACATATTAGGTTTAATCCTAGGTTATTCATGATCATTATCACAATTCTAGGATTTTAATATATACTTATACTTAACCTTAGGGGCATCCCAGACATACCTAAGAAATATCTCTAGGGATTTCACTAAAGTTTTTGTATCCTAGTTTCCAAAGGTTAACTAAACCTTCGGTCTGATACCAACTATAGAGACCCATTCTTGATGTACATGGACATTAAATTACTTTTTTAGAATACTTAATACATGACACAATCATATGCCTAATGACCATAATAGTTTAGTGTCGTTGGAAACTCGGAACATAATCTTCTAATCATGGTGAAAGATCTTCAACATCTCCCATAAATATCTTCCCTTTTTTTCCTACATAAAACCTTCCTTTATATCCTAATGGAAAAGAAAACATAAAAAGGGTGATCTCAAATGATTAGTAAGGGTAATAATGGATAAAAAAACAAACCATATACATTCGAACATAAAAACAAAAACATAAAGTTTAAACATAAAAATAGTGAGTCGTGAAATAAATCTTGGAAGTCCGTAAGGCACAGATATATAAGGAACATTAATCCTAATAAAATAGCATGGGAATAAAATATATAATTGGTTCAAACCATTAAGCACATGATATGATTTATATAATAGCTGAGGCATTACTTCCAAGACCAACATAGTGAACAAAGTCCATTACTGAACCGAGTTTACTTGTCGTTCCAGCCCTGTACTACTGAACGAGATATACTAGTCGTTCCATCCATGTATATCTCATGAGATATAAATCATTACCCAATGAATTTTAGGGATATATAGGTCCCACCCATCTCATAATGAAATCATTCTTACATGTGCCACCAATTAAACATAAACCATTCATTATAACCCAACGAATAAAATGGGTTTCATAGACATCACCCCATCATAACATAACCCATATAAAATAAATGGGTATCATTTAATCATAAAAAAAATCAAACCATATAAATAATAGAGGCATTATACTTGAAACATAACCATATTAAAGAATTTCATCTTAGATGGAAAATAGTTTTGATAAAACACTTGAAATGAATTCTTGAGGAAAATATCCTTTCTTCTTCAAAATCATTTTCTTTTCTCAAAATGCTGTGAAATTTTAAAAGAAAAGAATTTTGTTGAAAATAATCAAGGAATTTTGTAGAGGAATATTTATTTAAATAAGGTGTTATGAAGCTGTAAAAATCCGTTCACGCTGAATAATTTAAAAAAACATTCTTCTCGTACTTTTTCCAGAAAACTAAAAAAGTACCTCATATGGTAAACAAAAGAAATATTCTTTCCATAACACATATTAAAAGTAAAAAAGGGGTAAACATTACTTTAAATATACATGTAGTAATAGTAAATACTTTATGAAAACATTTTTATAAAACATGGAAATGGATGATAAATATAACCCCAGTAAATACTTACGAATAAACAATCTCGGATAACAACAAGATTGGAATAATTATCCCTTACCTTAGGTCTGATATGCCTTGTACGTATTAGAACCTCCTATATAATGATTTAAATAATTTCATTGACTTATTCCATAATCATAGTAATTTTTATGATATCATATATGGTCATATTTTTATCTACTTATTAGTAATATTTCATTGTTACTCGTTATTCGGGTGTTCACTGTTTTATGTAATTATGTGTGTTTTGTCGAATAAATTGTTATTAATTTTTTAGGTTATATATATATAATTCACAGAATGGTATTAGTATAATACATATCATATTTATTAATTAAATTAATTTATATAATCATTATTCAATGAAGATCATGTAGAACGAGTCGCATCACATCGTGGAGACGGTAGGTCGTACATACGCACGAGAGACGATATCATTCCCATGATTGTGGAATTGTATTTAAGTGTATGGTGTATAATATTTCATAATAAATATAACTTTAAAATAATTATATGTAGTTATTTCTTCCATAATTATACCCATCCAAGTACGTTGGTGATGAAAAAAAATATTACATCACGGCGTGGAGACGGTAGGTCGTACGTACGCACATGTGGTGATTTCATTTTTCATGGGATGGATAGAAGATGGAATATGGTTGTTTCATATTCATAATAACATATCAGTATAAAATTAATACTGGATTTATTACTTAATAATAAAACAACTCATATATAGGAAGTAGAAGAAGAAATAAGTTTGAAAGAATCGGTAAAGATATTACTTCTTCTTCGACATGTCTCTTCTAAACCTCCTCTTAGGGCACTAAAGTTGGTCTTTGAAGAAGAACAGGAACTCTAGTATGTTTATAGGGATATTGATAAGGGATAAGGTAAAGGTTTGGCCATGTTTGAAAGCTCAAAATGGAGTAAAGAGAAGAGGGAGGACGTGCCCTTTTATAAGAGAGGGGAGGGGCACTTTTGGAAACCTCAAAAATATTAATTTATAATAAAATCAAACCCCACTTAAAAACCTCCAAAATGACTCAGAATCGAAGATGAGATGATATATGGTTGTAATATAATCAACAAATACAATTTAAACATGTTTGGAATTTATTTTATACCTTATCATTTTTATTTTTCCTTATTTAATCTATTTAATTTTATTTGTGATAATAATATTCTAAATTTTAAATTGTCATAAATACTTTCTTATATGCTGTGAATTGTCCATAATTGCATACTTTATAACATTTTATACCATAAAATTTAAAAAAATTATTTTTTTAAATATTTTTTGTGATTTTTACATAATTTAATAATATGTTATTTATATAAAATATCAATAGTGTCAATTTTGACACTATTCAATTATTTGAATTTAAATAAAATCCAAACAGAACATATATTCGAAACAAAATATTTAATAATTTTCTAACATATCATATTAAACTATAAAATTAGTGGATCATATTAATTAGTTCATATAATATTTATTTTAATATTTTTAAAACCATTTATTTGATATTTCTCTTAATAAAATAATTACTACAACATTTTTGTATAATTATTCAATATACTAATTTGTTTCATAAAAATTAAAAATAAAATACTATGATTCATATAACTCTAATAGATTCCATAATAATACTTTTAGTCTAATTTATCTTCTAAAAAACACAACGTTTAAAATGTTATGTTTATTAAATTATGAAGGTGACAACTTTGACATCATTTAAAATAAAATAATATAAATGTCATAATCTATTTTACAAGGATCCAAATGGTCCAAAAGTCACCACTTGGATTCTTATATTGTATATATACTAGACCAATAAGTTTTGGTCAAGTTTTTGGGACTTTTAATGGGTATTATTATTTTAATAAAAACTATATTATTGATTTTTCAGTAAATAAATAATTTCTGCATCATTAATGTATAAGTTATTATGGTAAATAAATATTTCTTAAAAATTATAAATAAATTACCATAATAAATAAAAACATTTTAGATTTCAAATGAGTATTTATAAAGGAATTTATATTCTATATAACCTTATATTAAAAATAATTTAATTATTAAAGTTTGAGTGAGACATATTTCACTTTCCTTTAAATAAGATAAATTAAAGGTCTTAATCACATACAAGTGGGTTCCAATAGATTAAATTTAGACCCAAGTATGTTTATGGATAAATATAATCATCCAATTATATTAAGAAAAATTTTAGGGTAATTTTATAATATTATTTTTACCCTTAATTACCTGATTTACCTTTAACTATGGTAAATAAACTTTACCGCATTTACTCTTCATAATGCCCAAAAATAAAAAGTAGCATATTAACATAATTTGAAACTACTGATTCCAAATATGGAATCAATTTTTCAAAATTCAAAACACAGAATTTGCATTAATTAATTTAAAATTAATCCCGTGGTCTAAAAAAATGGGTTTTTTTTTTAAACATTGCAAAAGATTGAAATGTTTTTACCTATGAATTCATTGTAAAATTAATTATAATGACATACATTATATTAAATGGTAAAAATATATTATATTTATACTTTAAAAACATTCAATAATATATTTTAACCATATAAATTATTTCGATGAAAAAAGTTGTTTTCAATTCAAATTTAGCGTGTTTTCACTATTCATCAAAATATGAATGTTATCAAACAAATATCAAGCATTTCTTCAAAGTAAATTTTTATATCCTGGTTGTAAATAATAAGTTTATTTTTTCAAATTTAACTTATAAATGTGTCAAAAATAGATTTAAAATGGGTGTTCCATCAAAAGGCGTAAAAACTGCATTTTTTGAAAAATAGCTCTTTTATCCGAAAAATTGATTTTGTTCTCATACAATGATCTAGAAAATGTGTAAGATGAAAAATAATTTTATAAAAGTGAAAATTTTGTTAATACTATTTATAATGGCTAGTTCATAATAATATTATAATAATATATCATTGTCTAGTAAAACTCGGTATTGCGTACAACACAAGCTATCAAGGAAGGTCGCTCTTGCGTGTAATGAAAGCCATGACAGTGTTGCTTGTTGTGGAAGCTTCCTTTGTTGTTTCATATAATAGAATCTAACCATATTTCATTTATACATTGAATATATATATATATATATATACTCAATGTTGCGTAGAATAACTTCTATCAAAGAAACTTGAAATTGTGTGTAACACAAGCCAAGAATAGTGTTGCGTATACTACAAGCTAATACGGTGTTGGGTATAGCACAATATAATCTTGGTGTAACGTACAACAGAAGATATCAAAGAAATTAAAAAGAATATATCTCAAAAAATCTCGGGGTGTTACAATCAACTCCAGTGATCTCATCCCGGTATGGTCTGAGGATAATGCATGATTTTAATACATCGCAAATATAAACTGAACATATACCTCGTTCCAATCGGATGCATGAAAGCCTATCACAAGATGTCAATTACCATTTCTCAAAGACTCTAATTTATAATCCCTCTAAATCCACAACACATTCTTCATGAATCTTCTCGTACGTCATTCTTTAGAATCCAGGTGCTAGCACGGTACTCCGACGACCATTTCGACATAGTGATGATCACCACAAGCCAACATCTTCAATCCGAGAATATGGAACTTGAAGAAATTTTTTGTTTGAGACAGTCTCTCTAGGATTTAGTAGGAGAGTGAGTTTCTCAATTCCAACATATGAATCATCTATATGGGATGAGCCTCTCTCCACTTATATAGTGAATATCTATAATACCTGGTTTGGGTTCCTAGCCCCTGTGTAATAAATATACACAGTATAAATATTATAAATAATTATTTATGAAAAACTAAATAATTCCATAAATATTATTTATATTTTATCAACAAACTATAATATATATTAAATATATTACATGATGAGTTTTATTCATTAACTAAAATCTCATCTCCTGATAATATTTAACAAACCCGAGAGATTTAATTAATATCCATTTGAATAATATTAAACCTTGTATTTAAATTATCACATGTAAATACATGTCATAAATAAATTCAATCATATTATTCCTTAATTTAGTAATAATTAAAGTATATCTTGTTGATTGATAGAACTCAGATAATACCTAGACTCCATGGTGGGGCCCACCAAGTTCTATATTCCTATTCAATAGAATATGGAAGATTCTCATAGTGCTATAGTGTGTGACCCTCTAGGCCCGTATCTCAATAGAAGTGAATAAAAATCACAGACCAAGAGCGGGATCTAGAAACCCATCAAGACCCCTATAGAGAAAAGGAAAATTCAAAGCAACAACTACCTACCTACGAACACAGTCTGTGTAATATAATATCTTCATCATCGATATCTTAGTAAGGTGGAATGAACACTAGTGTCATCATCCTATAATTGATTTATTATTTTTAATCTATCTGGAAGGACTTACCTTCAACTACTGTGGCCATAGATTTAAAGAAGGTACTATCATCCTAATCAACCAGGCCCAAGATATCTCTTCCTCAACTCAAAAGTGATAAATCTTATCATGGTCATTCAATCAATGTAATGTCACCAATGACATACCCAACAAAAACTACCTCTCCATGACTTTATTTCCATGGGTTTTTTCTTTCATTAAAATACACAATTAAATGACATACATTTATAATGATCTCAAGTCAGGAGACCATAACACATGTCCGTAGATAGAAACAACCAATGACACGCAAAACATGTGGTGTTCCTATTAGTAGGTCTATCCTCGTGATCTAAACTAGTAGAGATCACCAAGTGTGGACTTCATGATATGAATTCTTAATGCTTATGAGCCTCCATCACCTGATAGTCCCACATCATTTGTGTCATGTCAAAATGATGTAACTAGACCACAGGACATTACTTTAAGAATATTGTCATGGTATCTCTAATTTCTCATTATAGCATGGGATATACCATAATTCTTTGATACGGAATGTAATCTAAGGACATTATCATAAACAAAGTGGATATAGAAGTATCTACACTATTATGGAAAGATTAACACATATAAAAAACTGCATACATGTAGTAGTAATCATAATACAACAAAATATGGGTCTAGGGCACCCACTTTCAACACAAAATTTCTTCTAAGGAGACTTCTCAACCTTGGAAATCAAGTTAGGTCTGATTAGAGGTGATAAGGAACTTAAAATGGGGTTTTAAAATTAAAAATTAAATTTTCGAATTAATTAAAACTCGCTCATACAGTTTCTTGGAGATGATCACATAGTTATAAAAATTATACGCCCCCTCTGAACTCACTGTCTAGGGAACGTGGTTTATCCGAGGTGGGTACATAGTTTTTCAAACTATGTGCCAACCATTCAATCCCTCAGTGTCTAGGGTTGCATAGTTTTCACTGGTGGGGCACACGGTTTGGGAAAACCAACCACCAACCGTGCATAGACTAAAAAATCTCCAAAATTGTCTAAATTTCACCCAAAACAACCAAAGACAATCCCCCACCAAAGAATGATGAAAATAAGGGTCGATGAGTTTCTGAAAAAAAGTCACAAGATGTTGCACCCTATATCATAGACTATGATATGGGTAAAAAATATATCATCAACCATTATATATTGAAATATTGTATATTGAATAGTTTTAATATAGATAGATATATCACATATTGTCTCTTGTGATATACTGAATCTCTTCATTGAATCATAAAATTTATGCCATCGACCGTTTTGAGAATTACTCAAATATAACTCTATATCACTCCCATAAATAACCTAAAAAATTAAGAATTACACTATATCATCACCTATGATATATCTATATCATTATAGGTGATATAATGAATTGTTTTTAGAAACCATATTCAAACATATTGCTGATGGTGATAAAAAAAATTCAATTATTCAGATTTATCCATGTCTTATCGCAACCAACTATATCTCTATATCACTTCTTGTGATATCATATTCTTCATAAAATTTTAAAAATTCCCAAAATTTTATTTTCATCCAAACATCACTGGAACTGTCTATAATAACACTTAAGGGATTTAGAGACTTCTAATAACTATAATTTCAATGGAAAAAACCAAAAATCAAATACCAAGATCATCCATGAAAGGTTTAGTGAAATTAATAAATATGAAAAAAATATATAAATTCAAATTGTATGCATTTACTCATTATTGATCCAAGTTTCATTGTCCATGCACTTAATGATGATCTCTAAGCAAGAACTATTAGAGTATCACCTTAGTATATAAATGTTATTATGAAATATTTTTGCAACAACATTGTCTGCCTCTATTTATTCTTCATTATGATGAAAATCAAATGGTCAGGCCACAAAGTTCTCAATCATAGTGTAAAGAATTACCTTGTAAAAAATTATATCTCCCCCTTATTTCGGTGCAACATTTTCTACCTATATATCTTCTTCATTATGATGAAAATAAAATGGCTATGCCACAAAGTTCTCAATCACAACGTAAGTAATTCACCCATGAAAAATTATGTCCCCACTTTTTGTCCTCCTCATTCCATAATGCCACAACACTACTCATTGTGTCATGATCTTCTCTACCATTTTTTTAATTTCCGAAACTCCTCTAAAGTTATCCTCAAGCCAAATACAGTCATATAAAATTAAAAACATCAAATACTAGGTAACAAAAATTTATTTTGTTTAGTCAAAATTCAATGCTGATATTAATATAAAATCAATATATCCATTCTTAAGATATTTTGGTAAAGAAATATCATAATGTAAAGATTTCCATTTAAATATATTACCAAATGATCGTAAATATAAGTTTTTATTTTATGTAAAAATTACAATATAGTGATAAATATAAATATTATAAGAGTTTTATGTATTTAAAAATAATATAATTCTTTAACAATATAAAATTGATGCTATGAAGAAAATAAGTTTGAATATAATTTTTGAGTTTTGAGCATATGAATTATGAATCATAAATATCAAAATTACTCAAACAATTTTTCTTCATAGATGTCACCTCACTAAAAGAGTTTCATAGGAATATTTCCAAATATTCACATGGAGATGTGAAAAGTGTTATAAAGGGTTTAACATGTTTAACATATCGAATAAAATACATCAAACATAAGGTCTTTTGGATCTTTTCATATTGTTTATGAGAAATATTGAATTGTATGTATGGTTTTGTTAGTATACTTATAGTTGTTAAATAATTTACAAAATATATCATGTTATTCAAAAATTTATCTCTACTACATCATTCATTCATTAGGGATTCGTATTTCATTCAATGAAATGATAATTAACCCCCTAAAATTATGACTTCGAGATATCCTTAATCAAAGGTCGTGATGTAGGTTTGTGATGACATGTAAATATAATCATGATTATGACCCCGTGCAGAGATATTGAGTTTTGATCATAAGGCACAAAAAGAGTTTTGTGTTCGAGATAACCCATTACATATACAACATGGATTTTCATACATTATATCATTAATATACTAAAGGGATCATGTTAAATATTAACCCTTATTACCTAAGGTTAACAAGTAATCTCACGCGTGAGCTAATTATTGGGTATGTTTTTGGTCATGTGGAAGGTTTTTATTAATTAATATGGGAGTTATACTCTTGTATGAAAGTTATTACATCTAATACCTTGATTGAGAAAGAATAATGAATTGTATAGTCATACCTAGATAAGTGGTGTGTTATCTACTTATCTATTTATGTGAGTTGTGTGTGAAGTGATCATCTACTTGGATGAATGAAATGATTTGTGTTCATCCATTTTTCTAGTATGTACTCAGAGAATCAATAATATATGAGTAAGAATGTATTATATTGATATAATTTGTGTCATATTGTCACTCAATATCTTAGGTAAAGCAATTGTATGATTATGAATGATGTATGAGATATATCTAGTGGACACAAGTATGGAGATAGTATGTTTGATAGAGATCGTATAAAATTACTTTAAAGCTTAAGTATAATTGATGCTTTTCTAGACGTTTACCCTTAAAATTTTGGATTAGAAATTTTATTGTTATTTTTACTTCAACCAAGGAACATGGAGTCACACGTAGTGGTTTTCTAAATAAGGATAACTTTTGTTCTAAATTTTTTAGACAAAACTTTGTGGACATAATGATACCTTGCCCAAAAGAAAATTTTAAAGGAAATCTAAAAATAGTTTTGGATATGATTTCAAAAGTGGTTAAATATAATATTACATAAGGTGAAAGTGTACAAAGTCTATAAGGGTTTATGACAAGTGGGAGATTGAAAAAATTATGAATTAAATAAAAACATGGAAAGATGAATGTAACTACAATGTAGTTTGTGTTGAATAAAAGTATATGGCGGTGAAGGTCATTAAATTATAGTTTAGTACACGGTCTCTCATTCATTATGTGATTCCACACAACGGAACAAATTTTTTATTCCTCATAAGCTATCATAATTGGATTATCATTATTAGATAATGATATCAAGGAGTTGAAAACATTCATATTAATTATTTAGATGTTAAAAAATTAATGGTATCTTGAACCAAATGTTATAATAAATTGTAACATTATGAAACATTTATAGTGTTAAACAATTATGATTGAATGTTTATAAAATGTTTGGAATCCAAGGAGTGTATTTTTAGGTCTATTTAAAGTGGTTCAATCCTTATACAATTGTGTATAAAAAAGTGATATGATCATTGTGAAACTCAAATTTTTGGATTTTATTCCCTTTTTTCCTCCTTTAATAAAGGTTTTAGCAGGTCATGGAATGAATGATAATTCTTCCAAGTGTTCTTGTTGATTCAATCCACCCATGGATACCTTTGGATGAGGGAGTCCTTTTCCTTCCACAAAGAGATATCCCTCAATATTGTTTAGAAGAACTTTAAAGGTTTGGATTCAAAGGGAAATAAATTGTATTTTTATTCTGTATTTTTATATTCAATTAAAATGAAAGGTTGTATCTTGTGGAAAATGATTTATTGGTTATTTTGTTACATTTGGACAAGTGTTTTCCCCAATAAAACCAATAATAAAATCACATGGATTCAGTGTGGGGTCTAAAAACTAGGGAAATTGAGGTTTTAAAACAATTTTTTTAACCCTTGTATTGCATCCAACGATGTACCTATATCATTGGTTTTGATATAGGTAAAATTGATATTGTTTCATCCCTGTACAATAACCTCACCGAAGCCTCTGGTTATTGTTTCATCACTAGTTGTGATGTATCCATATTTTTTCCCCCAGGGTGCAGCTCGGTTGGTAGTTTCCCCTTAGGGTCTCAACGAGGTCTCGAGTTCGAGTCTCGCTGAGTTCATATTTGTACTGCCTGTTGCATGATTTTCTTTATACTATAGCCCCTTCTCTGAATAACCTGAGACTTTATCCTCAACTTTTATATATTTTTGACCCCTTTATGATGTGATATTACATATTTGAACAATTGTTTTGTATATATATATATCACATATTTCCTCATGTGATATACTAAATCACATTTTCCCATCATGAAATGTATTCCATTGACCATGTTTAAAAACACTCATAGAGATATCTCAATATCAGTCCCATCAATATCCTAAAAAATAAATAATTACTCTATATCATCACCTATGATATATCCATATCATCATCTGGGATACAATACACTATTTTCAAAAAACATATTCAAACATATCATTGATAGTGATAACAGAATCTGAAGATTTAGATTTATCCATGTCATGTCATGCCCAATGTTCTCTCTATATCAATACCTATGATATAATATTATTTCATAAAGACCCTAGGGGTGCGAGGGGAGTGGTGGCAGCACTGGAGTCAAACCCTGAGGTTCCGAGTTTGAGTCTTCTTAGCTTCATGCCTTTTCTTTAACACATGTTTCTCTAATTTCCTCGTACACCCTATAGGAGGAATTGGTCAACCCTCTGAGACCCACCGACATTAGAGGATAGATGGGGAATATGAACTACCTAGATCGGTGGATCTACCCATGGGAAGCGAAGGTTACATTGGGTTAAAAGGGCTACAACCATGTTTTTCCCCCATGGGGTGTTCGAGTGGTTAGGTTTGAGGGTTGTGGTCATCAGGTCCAGTGTTCAATTCCCACTGGTTATAGGTTTAGGATGAGGTAATTTTACACCATACGATTTAACACCTCGACGATGTCGGGTAGTGTGGGGAGGCCATCTTTACCTATGGGTTGTGGTTATCATTTGCGACTTGGGGGCTTGGTAAACCCACAGGGGAATGGTCTACACTAGAAAGAGAAATAATTGTATAGTTTAACTAGGGTTACTGTATAAAAACAAATAATATTCCTCATAAAATTTCAAATTTGAAAAAAATATGATTTTCATCAAAACATCACTAGAATTAACTATGATACCACTAAAGGCATTTGGGGAATTATAATAACTCTGAATAGAATGGAAAACTGAAATTTAAACACTGAGATAATCCAAGAAAGGTTTAAAGAAATGAGGAAATATGAAAAAACATGTAAATGAAAAGTGTAAGCATTTACTCATTATTTATCCAAGTCGCATTCTCCATGCACTTGATAATGATCACCAAACAAGAATTGTTGGATTCTTTACTTTATATAAACTAAGGTAAATGATTGAAAAATGTATATTCGAGATTATTTAAGCTTTGGGTAAATTTTGAGAATATTTAGGATTATTTGGACAAGTTTAGAGTTTTTTTGTTAAGATTGTAAAAAACATGTCACAACCAATATTATTATGTTGGGATTTTATTGGAGGATTATCTTGGATGAGGTGGTAAATCTTGTATCATGAAATAAAATAGTGTGTAGTGATACCTGCATTGTAAGGTTGAAAAAGGCTAAAGACAAGATGGTATGTGAAAAGCATATTGCATTATGAAGAGTGGATAATACATCGTATTATATCTATAGACAAGACTAGCAGGTCTCTGCCATTAAAGGTAGATGCAACAACATAGATTTCATTTCCACATCAAATCTGGAGTTTACTGATATATTTTATATCAATTTCTATATTGATCTTGAAGAGACCTACAAGTCTACAGACTTGCTTCTATCCATATCAAAATAATGCTTGTAGAAAGTGGGGGAGGGAGTAACAATTGGGTGAGTAGGGAGTTTTCCAAAAATATTTTTGAAGGGTAGAGTACCTTAGTGAGGAGTGAACTTACCTAAACATTATATCCACCGAACATTGTGTGATGGTGAATTTTGATACACCAATAGTAATTCATGTATATGTTCCTCATATGTAGTGTATGTGTCTCTGTGTAATTTATTTTTTGTATATGTTTTATATTTCAATGAGGATACATTTGAGGGAGTAATATACTAAAGTGATAATCTCACCAACATGGAATAAATATGATGATAGTAAAGGATTAAGTTTTAATAAATCTTTTCAATATTGTTCACCACTAGGATTACCCCCACCCCCCTCCCTCAAGTTTTCATGGAATTTATATCATAACTTGCTAATATTGATAATTAGGAATGCAAAACTCTTCAATAAAGAACTATAATCTGGTTAACTTCAATATATAAGGTTCACCAATGTTAATAAAAGGGTAAATATCCACTTCAAAAAGAATCCCTCTCTCATAAATTTCATATCCATGGTAAATTCATGAGATAAATAAAATGAAAAGGTATTCCTAATATTAAAAGAATATTCTAATATCATTAAGGATGCATGGTTGGAGTAAAGAAATAGATATTAAAGCATTATTATATGAAATTAATATTATTATAATGTATATATCAGTATAATTAAATAAAAAATTAAACTTAGGTTAATCTTATAGGAATACATGAATTATAGATGAAAAAAGAAAGAGAACATTCATTGTTTTGTATCCCGCTTTCAAATTTCAAAATTGCATAGAAAACTCTATGAGGGAAATTTATTAAAAGAAAAATATATGAGAAGTATATATTTGGGGAGGAGAATATGGTGGAGTGATATAGGCATGATGGTGAGATATTTTAATAAAAAATTGAATAATCTTGGACAAAAATGGAATAAAATTTAATTTTTTGTCAATAATATGAATAATGAATAGCACGAGTTATGCGAGGTGAGATAAAGAATCCCTTAAAATTTAAATGAATTTTTGGATCACTTATTTGACTAATTACATAATATAATGTATTTATATTTCATTATTTGGCTATAAAATATAATTTCAACTCCTATGATGGTGTATGTTTTCATCTTTTTTCAATTTTCAAATTGTTATGATAAATATATATCTTTGATTTCATATGTATTACCATGCATCAATAAAAATATTTGATACATAATATGACTAAGGTTATTCATATCGGCCATTCTCCTCTACACACTTGTATGATAGTGTTCATTCAGTGATCCATCGTGGAACACTGCGTATTCAAAAGGCCCCAAATCACCAAGAAAACTATGCATGTTTTTTACAAACCACTTTGGACCCATAATTAATTGGGACAAATAATGATTTGAACAAAGAGAGTTGGGAGGGGGAGTATTTCCAAATTATTCAACTTGAATTCTTCTTTGGGTTTCCATTCCACAGGATATGCATGGAATGATAAAGAAAATTAAGTATGACCTTGACAGAGGTAGTAGGGAAGGGCGCAGGCAAGAGGGAATCTTTAAAAAGGTCCGATAAAGGAGAGCCTTCTCAAAATCAACCTTGACAGACATTCGTTTTCTCTCATTCTGCCTTCCACCGCATAAATTCTCCTCACAAAATGTGGGAAAAACTTAGTTTAGAATGGATTTTAGCCAGACAAAACATCAAATTATACATTGAATATATTTTAAAAATAATTAATATGAGGATGAAGGTTGGTATGAGGGTTCATTTGGCGGCAAAGAGTAGAGAGGAAAGGAAATGATTTAGACCAATTAAAACTCATTTCACTCCTTTGGTGAGACCGAAGCAATGGAAGGAAATGTGAGGGGATAGAAATGGGGAGAAATATTTCTCTTTAAACCTCCATTTCGAATCATCCTAAAATTGCGATGATTCAGAAGGAAATTGTGTGTATGCTTGAGGTACTTATGAAATTTATAATATTATCCTTATAATTCTATATAAACAATCAGTTCACTCCTTTTATGACTTCAAACTATCGCACTGTTCCCCATTAAAATTTATATAAATAAACATAATTTTAATTATTAATAATGACAAAAAAAATATTTTAATGGGGCAGACAAAATATTTTCATGGGGAAAATAATAATGTTAATTTTCATGCGGGGGAAAACAAAATATTTAGATACCCATAAAAAATTGTTTGGGGGCGCTGGTCGCGGGGTCGAGTCCCCAGAACATTTTTTTATTTCCCTTGTAGCGTGTGTGAGCCATCATTTGACAGTTGTACCCAACATTTTTTAATAATAACAATCAAATAAAAATAATTTTGATAATGTGTATATAAATAATTTTGATTATAACTAATTATGTGTATATAAATAATTAGGAATAATTTTGATTATAAATAATTATGATTATCTTGAATTAATTGTTTATATAAATAATATATAAATAATTTTGAATTAATAATTTGGAATTAATAAATTTTTTGAATTAGTAATAATTTTAAATTAATAATTATTTTGAATTTATAATTTTGAATTTATAATTTTGATTACCTTGAATTAATAATTTTGAATTAATAAATTATATAAATAATTTTGATTATCTTTAATTAATTTTTTAAAATTTTAAAATTTTTATTAATATGTGTTTGTAGTTTAATTTTTATCTAATTTTGATGATGTGAAATATAATGATTGATTAAAATAAAAATTAATGTGTCTTTATTTGTTATAAAAAAGATAATAAAAATACATTTTTTTTAAAAAGTTTATATATTTCATTTAACATAAATTGTTGATGTTGGAAATACATGGTGGTAGGTCTGGTGTCCATGAGGATCTAATCTATGATTGTTTTTTATCTTGGGAAAGTATGTCCTTTAATCCTGTGTGTATGTGTTATTTTTTAACAATGTTTATTTGTGTTATTTGAACCAAAACATATTTTTTTCTTTTCTTTTAAAAATGGTCACCAAACATGATAGAGAGAAATTCAAATCATTTATTTTCTTTTACTAAGTTATAGATCCAAACACAAGGAGAGAAATTACAATCTTTTCTTTTATTTTCTTTTCTTTTAGAAACTATCAAATCATTTCTTCTCTTTTACTAAAACCTCACCAAATACAATGTGAATAAACTAGATTTTCCCCGATGGGAACATAGATTTAAGGATTGAAACAGAAAATCAATTCAGGAAAAAGAGAGAAACAGAAATAAAAAATGAGTCTACAAAGGAAACATAAAAAAGAATCATAAATAAATGCAAGAAATTAAATGAAGAAGGTTATTTATGTGATTTGGACCTTGAAGTTCATTCCAATCTAGACAGTTCTCACATGGTATGAATGAGCACTCTCCTAGAAATTTTCACTAGAGCAGGGGGTGGATTCCATCGATGGGAGCCATAGGTCCTCTCTCTCTCCCCCCTCTATGGAACAAGAAGAGAAATTCTGAAGAAGGAGTTATGACCTTTTTTCAAATATGATGAAGAACTTAAAAATATGAAGTGTTGTAATTATTAAGGAAGTAATTAGCTCAAAATGGTGATGTGGGTGAAGCAGACGAGGTGTGACACATGTGCAGTGGATTAATGCAGATTTTTTAGGGTGAAGAAACATAATAAGAAACACAAAATCCCTCAATAAGAGCTATAGGATCAGGTGTAATGGATGGATAAAGATCAAATTAAGAGTGAGCATGAGGATCAGGCTATGGAAATAATTTATTCCATAATAGTTGAAATTGAATAATAATAAAAACTAAAACAAATTTTTCATAGAAAAAACAAAATCCAAACATTTTATTTTGAAAACATAAAACAAGATTTCAAAAAATCTCCACCATTAATAATAAAATTAAATTAATCAGGTGATGTTCTTTCAATCTAGCCTAGTTTAGGAAGATTCCCATAAACATAAAACTTGAGACTAAACAACATATTCACCCTGGTGGAACATGTTCTAATCATACTACTCATTTACTACTATAAAAACTCATAAAACATGCTCAGATACAGAAGATACTAGAAATAGAACGAAGAAACAGAATTACAAATGAACTTACCCCTATTATATGGTTTTCTACTGAAGTTGAAACAAATTCAATTCCAATTATGCAAATATGGAAACAAAAAAATAAAAAACCTTCCTCAATGAAATCAAAGGTATTGAACATCAAAACCTAGAAAACTAAAAATAATGTGATAGTTAAAGATAGTAAAAAAATAGAAACCAAAACCAAGAATATTATGAGACACTAACTCTCCACTTGAGCCCAAATGGCTCAGTCCAACCCTATATCACCATCTCTTCGGGTCAGGGTCCCCTAAAAAATGCATGTAGGTCCATCCCTAAGATCATAGAAGAGTGACTACCTAGAGTGTGACAACCCAAAAATATCAATAATATATCAATTTAATTACTTATTGAAAATCATTAATTATATTTCATAAATCCATATTCATCAGAAGAATAATAGGTAATTTCTCATTCAAAAAAGAAAGTAGATTTATTCTAACTAAATTGAGTTTCGTGCATTATATGGTTTTATTCAAAAGTATAATTTCAAAATTTTAGAATTTAAATTTTAAAAAATTAACTTCATTTTTGAAATTATAAATTTAAAATTATCTTAAAGTTAATTTTTTATATTTTTTTGCAAATGTTGATTTTTGGGTGAATAGTAGAAAATACATATTTTTTATGAAAACTATATTTTCTTTTCATGTATTTACAAAGATGTATTATATTTTTTGATTAGTTCTAAAATTTAACTAGTTTATTTTGATTAAAATTTATCCAATAAATGTCATTGGTGTCAAAATTACACTTTATTTCTGTATAAAAACATTTTTATACTTAAAAATATATTTTTCTAGAAAAACGTTTTCCATCACATTTTTCAAATTAGTTTTTAAATTAATTTATACCACTTATATAAATTGGATTTAATAAAATATAATTGATATTTGTAATAATTGTGTCCAAATTTTTCAATGAGACCACTTTAATTTTTTGTCATTATTGTCCCGACCCCCTCCCACCAAAGATTCCCCTCCTGAGCTGGCAATGGTGAAAGGGACATAATGACCCCCGAGTCCCGCCTCCAGTAGGCCCCGAAGTGGTGACTAGCACCAAGGGTATGAGTTTTCACAAATATGGGTGGCAGTAACCTTTTTATTATTTAAGATCGGTAAATAAAACAACAATATCAACAAAACTTCCCCAAACCCATTCTTTAACCAGTTATTATCTTTATTTACTAGTTCAACTGTATCTCACAAAAACAAGAGGATACACACCCCGCATGATGCACAAAAGAGAGAGAGATTAAGGTAATATCCCTACCTGAATAGGTTTTGATGTCCTTCTGCGAGAGCAACCACCACGAGGATTTCGATCACTCCTCCCGATGACTAAGTCCTCCCGTGGACGCTGCGGCACAACTTCACATTAATATTATGTTCGTCGAAGAGTGTCATTCCCATAAAATATCTACAATCTCCTCGGTAGGAAACTGCGAAGAGGAAGTCGAAGAAGAGGGAAAGGAATGAGGTGCACGATGTTCGCCTCGTCGACATGATCTCGCAACCACCGACAGATCGACGATCGGAGTCTGGATGAAGAAGATAGGAGGAAGGCTTCTGGGTCATCCAGGGGCATCGCCGTACGGAGAAGAAGAGGGGTCCATAAATAACATGCGAACCTCTCTTATATTGGAAATGAAAAGTTAAAACGGTACACAGCGTGTATTAATGAATACACGACGTGACCGTACAACTATTACACTGTTTGACTGGTCAACACATGACACGTCACGCGCTTTCCATGCGTTTAATGATAATAATAACTTCAATTAATAATAGGTGTTTTATTGGCCCAATACATGAGTCATAAAAAGGTATTCATAATAGGTCTTAAAATGACCATCATAATTTCAGGGTTATGTTGTCGCTGACGGTTCGTAAAACCGAGGTCGCACAAAGAAGTTATAGTGAAAATAGTGTTTTATCATCAAAATTAATAATAACAATATTATATTATTATTGTTATTAATTGTTTATTTATTTCATATCTCCAAACTCATTCCACGCATGAAACATTGAAGTGCACAGTGCACAAGCCGCAAATCACTCTTCCTTTGATATTTATTTATCTATTTTCATTATTATCATATAATACCTCCCTCTCTCCAATATCATTAATTCTTCCATGATTTTCACTCACTCCCCAAAAGTGGCGCCTCCCCTTACTTTACTACATGTGGCACGTCCCAACCTCCATGTTAAAGTTTTATCATTATTTTTTTAACACAATTATCATAAATAATAACATCTCTCATCTATCCTCGCATCTCAAATCTCATTGCATTGAATTCAAAATTTAAATCTCATTAAATCTTTATTAACGGATCTTTCAAAATTTAAGCCAACATTATTATTATAAATATTTAGTATAATAATAACAGATCCCCATTTAAAATCTATTAACTTGTCACCAATTATTATTAATAATTATTATTATTATTGACGTTCGTCGCGTTGACCATGTATGACCACCATTACGTCAATGTCGAGCAGCCTCCCATTACACACATAATTTATTATTTATTAAAAATTTATATAAATCAAAATGAAACCATGCACCTCCCTTTATTGAATTAAATAAATTCAATTTTATTTCTTTTATTTCACAATGATTAAATTAAAACAATTTAATCTAATTAACACAAAATATTTTCACGCCACCATTATCAATTATTATTATCAAAAATTATTATTATAACACACATCGTGTTTGACCACATCAAATTTTACAAAGTAATAGACCAGAGAGGTCTGGGACATTACATCAGATACCTCTCAAAACATTCTCATCCTCGAGAATTAAAAACCAACCCATAAAAAGGGAAAAGGTCCGAATAACCACCCCGCAAGATACCTCTCAGGGCTCTTGTCATAACAGGAATCCAACCACTATTCTAATTATATGAGTCAGGGAATTCCTTCCCCATTTCGAGATATTATCCGCTTTAGGCGGCACTGAATTTCCTGCACGGGTTTAATCGCATCCACATTAATGCGTCTCGATTAGGGATTAGGTTATCCTACCCCTATAATTTAGGATTTCTCATACACACACTTCCCCCAACATCGCAAAAAACAAGCAACATGCTACCCCAACACATGGATTGGGGAATTCCTTCTCCCATGTCAAGATATTATCTACTTTGGATGGAAATGACTTGCCCGCACGGATTTAATCACATCCACATTAATGTGTCTTGATTAGGTATCAGGTCCTCCTCTCCCCACATGTTAGGAATCTTCACACACATTTAAAGGACAGAGGGAAACAACTTAGCATTATAGACTCATGAAAAACAAGGTCTGGGCCCAAGCATGGGCGAGAATGAGTTTCAACAAATGAGTGTGATGCTTCTGAATTTAAACAAAACATAAATTAAAGCATTTAAGTAAAACCGAAAACATCTCTCTCAATCTCTAGCCTTGATATGGTTGCTGCTTATATTGCGTGAAACTATCTACTTCCTACTCCTCTTCCTTTCTGTTGATGTCCAGGTGCCATAGTTGTTCGGTAAACAAGGAACGCCTAAGCCCAAGAAGCAAGGAAATTTTCTCAATTTTCCATTTTATTTAGATTTCTTTCCCAGAACACCCAAATCAAGTAAAACATAAATCATTATGATACATCTACCTTTCCTAGGGTCTCGAACCTGAAATCAATGTAGTCTTACTTGGTTGTTCGGTAAGCTCAGAGTCCTTGCATCGGATCACGGGAGGCCCTAAAATCTTGTGTCCTAGCTAGTCTTCTCTGGCCTATGTCAGGAACCAAGATCAGCCAACACTGTGGCCCTACCATCCCATGCAATCCTCACTGTGCCTAACTCCATACTCCATCCTATCTCTCAACCATCACCTCTGATACCATTCTGTCATGACCCCCTCCCACCAAAGATGCCACTCCTAAGCTGGCAATGGTGAAAGGGAGATAATGACCCCCGAGTCCCTCCTCCAATAGGCCCCGGAGTGGCGACTAGCACCAAGGGTATGAGTTTTCAAAAATATGGGAGGCATTACCCTTTTTATTATTTAAGATCGGGAAATAAAACAACAATATCAACCAAACTTCCCCAAACCTGTTCTTTAACCAGTTATTATCTTTATTTACTGGTTCAACCGTATCTCACGAAAAAGAGGATACCCACCCCGCATGATGCACAAAAGAGAGAGAGATGAAGGTAAGATCCCTACCTGAACAGGTTTTGATGTCCTTCTATGAAAATAACCACCACGAGGATTTCGATCACTCCTCCCGACGACTACGTCCTCCCGTGGACGTTGCAGCACAACCGCACATTAAGATGATGTTCGTCGAAGAGCGATGTTCCCATCAAATATCAGCAATCTCCTCAATAGGAAACTGTGAAGAGGAAGTCGAATAAGAGGGAAAGGAACGAGGTGCATGATGTTCGCCTCGTTGACACGATCCCACATCCACCTACAGATCGACGATCGGAGTCCGGATGAAGAAGATAGGAGGAAGGCTTCTGGGTCATCCAGGAGCGTCACCATGCGGAGAAGAAGAGGGGTCTATAAATAACACATGACCCTCTCTTATATAGGAAATTAAAAGGTAAAATGGTACACAACATGTATTAATGAATACACGACGTGACCATACAATTGTTACGCTGTTTGACTAGTCAACACATGACACGTCACGTGATTTCCATGCATTTAATGATAATAATAACTTCAATTAATAATAGGTGTTTTATTGTCCTGATACATGATTCATAAAAAGGTATTCATAATTGGTCTTCAAATGGCCATCATAATTTCAGGGTTACGCTGCCGCTGACGGTTCGTAAAACTGAGGTCGCACGAAGAAGTTATAGTGAAAACAGTGTTTTATCATCAAAATTAATAATAACAATATTATATTATTATTATTATTAATTTTTTATTTATTTCATATCTCCAAACTCATTCCACACATGAAACATTGAAGTGCACAGTGCACAAGGCGCAAATCACTCTTCCTTTGATATTTATTTATCTATTTTCATTATTATCATATAATACCTCCCTCTCTTAAATCTCATTAATTCTTCCACGATTTTCACTCACTCCCCAAAAGTGGTGCCTCCCCTTCCTTTACTCCATGTGGCATGCCCCAACCTCCATGTTAAACCATTATCATTATTTTTTTAACACAATTATCATAAATAATAACATCTCTCATCTATGCTCACATCTCAGATCTCATTGCATTGAATTCAAAATTTAAATCTCATTAAATATTTATTAACAAATCTTTCAAAATTTAAGCCAACATTAATATTATAATTATTTAGTATAATAATAATAATAATAAATCCCCAATTAAAATTTATTAACTCGTCACCAATTATTATTAATAATTATTATTATTATTGACATTCGCCGTGTTGACCATGTCCGGCCACCATTACGTCAACGCCGAGCAGCCTCCCATTACACACATAATTTATTATTTATTAAAAATTTAAATAATCAAAATGAAACCATGCACCTCCCCTCATTGAATTAAATACATTTAATTTTATTTCTTTTATTTCACAATGATTAAATTAAAACCATTTAATCTAATTAACACCAAATATTTTCACGCCACCATTATCAATTATTATTATCAAAAATTATTATTATAACACGCATCGTGTTTGACCACATCAAAATTTAAAAATTAATGGACCGGAGAGGTCCAGGCCATTACAATTATAAATAGTAACTTTGGTAAAAAAACTATTAACTGTGGTAAGAGTTAAAACGGGTTAAAATAATTAAAACTAAGTTGATAAAGGTTAAAAAAAATATAAAAAAAATTCTAGATACTGTTTTATAGTCATATTTTGACCCTATATGATCTTTTTTTTGAATATGAGTCATTTTGGGGCCATTTCGATTGAGTAATACATTAATATATTTTAATCGTTTGAAAAATTACAAGTATATCCTCTCTCTCAATTATAAAAGTACACAAAATATCATCTCTTATTCATATTTCAAGAGCCTTATACCTTATCCATGACCTACCCAAATACATTATTAAAATACCTCCCCAACTCTTATCGGTCCTATTTTGATCATAATACAATCCTAAGAAGGCTTTATGTATACCTAAGGAGGTTTTCCCAAGAAGATGTATGGTTCTTAAGCGAGTGTTTTCTTTTTTATTTCTTCTTTTATCTCATTCAAATATCTCCTAACCATTGTGATATAATAAAATCAGTATATCCCAAATACTTAAATTTTATTATGTTTATGGTATAACCCTTTTTCATCTACTTATCCATATAATGAAAAATAAAAACATCTTTCATGCGTACATGCAGAGCACAGCCTCACGAGGCGATTTATTTCATTTTTCATCATTGAATCTTATGGTTGGTCATAATTATGGATAAAAATGAAATAATATGATATATATTATATAAATTTTGTTATATAATGGTAATTAAATATTCTAATTCCTTCCCTACCATTAAATTAAAAATAAAAACATTTCTCATGTGTACAAGCGAACTACCACCTCACAAACAGACGTATTTTATTTTTCATAACCTCCTTACATGGTTGGAAAATATTGGTGGATTTATAGAAATAATATGATATTTATGATATAATTATAATTCTATAAATATAAAATAATACTTACCTTATTTCTTTTATGTTTGTTGAAACATAGAAACCTTAATCTTGCGTACGTACAGACTGTCATCTCCATGATGTAACATAATTCATTTTTCATATCCACCTTACATAGTTCGTTATAAAAATATAATTTATTTATAAAACATAATAATTATAACATTATTAAGATTATGGAAATGATATAATCATGATCTATTTGACCATATTAAACTTATTAAATTCATTTTGGACCTGTGGACCAAACAAACTCAAAACGTCTGAAGTAAACTTAATCAATTAAATGAGTAAGTATGGCATGTTAATAAGTGAAATAAAAATAATTATAAAAATATAATGAACATGAAAAAGAATACTAAGCAATTAAATTATTAACATAACTTTATTATTCAGGAAAATAAAGAATGTACGTGACAAATCAGACTCGACCTAAGGGATACTCTATCTTAAAACCTCATTTTGAAATGTTTTGAAGATTTCTTTAAAATATTTTTCCTCTATGAACATATTATTTGATGGATGTATAAATATTTAAATAAATGAATTAAAAATTTCATTTCACATATCCTTTTACTTTCTTACAAAGTTCTTTAAAAGGAATTTTTTTTCATATTTTATATAGAATGTTTGACTTTGTTTACAAAGTACAAAAGGAATATTTTTTAACGTATACATTGTCAACAAAATTTCCCACCACTATAGCCACTATTTTATATTTATATTTTTTATAATATTTCATGTTTTATTAAAATAAAAACATTTATTCCCTTTTTTCTAGGCATTTTATTTTTGAAAATGGGGTTTTAAAGGAAAGGGATATATAAATATCTGAAAATGTTTTAATTATGGGTCTAAAAGTATTTTTTTTAGTTTAAAGATAAAAATGAAAGATTTTATATGATTTATGAATGTTATGTTCCTTGTACATATTTTATGATTATGGTTGATCGAGATATAGCTCTCCAATTCATTGGGTAATGATTATGTTCTCTATTGAATTATGTTGGAATTCACCGGGTAGGTTATTCCAATTGTAAGGGTTCTTGTAAGGGTTATTTGAAGATGATGTCTCAAGGAACCTACATGAATTTTCTATTATTGAAAATTAATTTTCATGGAAATATATTGATTTCATAATCTAAGGTCATGATCTTTTATTTAAATGAATGATTATACCCTTTAATCAAAAAAGGTGTGTTTTTAAGAAATTTTTTTTCATGGATTATCATGTCATTTAAAAAACCCTAATGATTATAATTTTGCCTCTATATTTTCTTATAAATTTGAAACACCTCGATATTTTGTGAAATATTTTTTTCAAATAAATTTAAACATTTTGATATTTTGTGTCACACGCAGCATCGAGTTTAGCTTACATTACACGCAACACTGAGTTTATCTTGTGTTATACACAACATTGAGTTTAGATTTCATTAAATGTAACACTAAGTTTGTCTTTTATTACACACAACATGGATTTTATAATTCGTTACACACAACACTGAGTTTAAATAAAACTTGACATACTATTAAAATATTATTATTTAACATTATAGTTATCAACTAGCCATTGGAATGGCAGTTATAAATAGGATTAACTAAATTATAAAAATATATTGTTTTCACATGTATATATAATGAATTCACAGGTGACCAATTAATTATAAATGAAAATAAAAACCATTTGAAAATAAAGGGAATCATTTTCTGAAAAACTATTTTTATGTACAAAAACATGTTATATATCAATAAATTAAACAAATCAATTTTAGTGAATATTTTTAATGAAATTTATATATTATATATTCAATAAAATGTTTAATAATTATCTTATTTAATTTCTATAAAAGAGATAAAAATAAATCTGATTTTATTCTTAACAAATTTATTTTTCTAAAAAGAAGTTTTGTCACCTTTTGTGAACTTATTTTAAAATTAATTTTTTTTAATTTTGAAAATGTATCTCCCAAAATTAAATTTATTTTTCAAATCAGCATGTCATAATTATCTGAGGGTAATTTTTTGATAATTTTCTAAGAAGATAAATTTTTCGATAGATTGTGAAAAATACTGGTATGTCCAGCCCAAAGGCTATTAATTTTTTATTTATTTTACCCCTTTTTAAATTAGGGTGAGGGGTAACCTTACATGGATTTAAATCCCAAAGGAACATAGAACTATTACTTGAACTGTAGGCTCATAAGCGTGTAGCCTAAAACATGTCCCAGAAGGCCCCAAAAACCTAAACCACTAGAACATACCCTCCTAGCATATATTTAGATACAATAAACCAAGAACCCAACTTTGTAGGGCTACACAGCTAGCATAACACCGTGAAAAAAAAATTTAATTCTCAATACTAATTTCAGAATCCATACCCTCTCATTCATCCAATCTGATATCCCTACAAAGCTGGGAGCTACTGCCTGAAGCCCCATCTAGATCTACACAGTAGGGGTTAAACTAAAAAATAAGGGTTAAAAATGACCCAAAACATGTCCAACACATATTTTATGGACATATTTCAGCCTTATATATTATAATTTCAATAATGATCAATTTTAGATCCTTGTTTCATGTGAAAAACGTGTGTACAACTTTTTCTTTTCCAAAATTACAAGTGTGTCACTCACCTCACTTATAAAAGGCCACCCACTCTCCTCTTATATTCACACTTCCAAAACCCTTTGATTCAAAAAATACCTACTCAAATAACTTCCTTAATTCACTCGTTTAATCCTATAATATTTATTTTGGTATAAAATACAACCTAAGAAACCTTCTGGTGAAATGAAAAAGAATTTGTTCGAAGAAGATGTAACATCCCTAATAGAGAGTATTATTTTATTTCTTCCTCCACATACTTAAATTATTACTAAAACATGATTATATAATAACCTAATTATATAATATATAATGGGATGTTATTATGTTAATTTAATATCCTAAATTTTTCTCCTCTTCCATCAAATGGGTTGCAAAATCATTATTCGTGTGTATGGCGGACTACCGCCTCACGAACCGATGTTATTCATTTTGCATCACCACCACTCAAGGATGGATATAATTATGGATTTATCATTTATATATGATATTTATGATATCATTATTCCTTTTTAATCATTATATCACATGTTTCTTCTCGCCTTCCATTTTTTGGGAATATGATAACATCGTCCATGTGTACGCTGGACTATCGTCTCGCGAAGCAATGTGATTTTCTCACACTTTACATGGAAGGTAATAAGGAAAGTTTTAATTAAAATATGTGATATATATTACATAACAATTAATTTTTAATTGTAATATATTATTTACTTTTGTTTCTTTCTTTCTATCAGTAAAATTGAAATAGTGTTCATGCGTATGTATGACCTACCATTTCTAAGAACAGAGTATTTCATTTTCTATCTATAACTTTTATGGATCACTCTAAATACATATATAATATTTATATTATTATATTTATATCATGGTTAACATTCTGGATATTATGTAACCATGTCCAAAGTAATAGGACCAAAAATAACAAATCAAAACATACACGAAAAATAAAGCAGTTATTACCTGAAATGTGACTTTAACATAGAATTGTTAATAAATGGGTAATAAAAGGTCATAAGTAAATCATATATGAAATGATATATATAATTATGGTTTTTTAATATATTTATAATAAAATAATATTTATTATATAGGAGTTTCAAATATGTACGAAGAAATTCAAGATATATGGTAAGAGATTTATGTCTCACTTTTATTTTATGTGAGTCACATGCTATATTCACTATGTATTTATTTTATGTGGTGTATATACTACACATTAATTTATTTTATTATTATTCTCCTAAAAATTATTTTTATTTACATATCCATTTTAGGATATCTCTTTTATTGGTTTTATGGTATAAAAGTTACCAAATTGGTAAGAGTTTTATGATATAATCTCATCATTTATCAAGATTGTTTATGTTTATACTTTAGATGATGAAATATTATGATCTGTATCTCAAGAAACAAATGAAATTTATTCTAATCTATTTATTTCATGGGAATAAATTTTTTCCATTAATTTTTCTCTCTTTATTCACTCTAGAGTTCAAAATAATTTTTTTTAAATAAAACCAACTTTATTTCTCTCTTCGGTCGAAAATCCATTTTCTTCCGAAATCATGTTTTCTAAAAATGTTTTCAAAAATGTTTATAAATCCTCCAAAATTATTTATTAAATACATTTTTACCCATTTTTTACCTTTCTACAATTTTTTTTGAAAGGAATCTTAATATTATTTCCCAAACAATGTTGTTGGGATTTTACCAAAAATGTGAAAGGAATCTTTGTTTTAACATGTACGAAATGATTTTATTTTCCACCATCATGACCAAATCATTGTTTTGAAGATTAATTTATAATTTTCAAAGTTTATTTTCAAATAAATTTATTTCCAAATTTGTTTATGAATTTTTAGTTTTTCAAAGTGATTTTCAAAGTGGAAAGGATATTTTACTCAAGAAATTTTTTAAATGATTTTTAAAGTTTCCTTTATAAGTTTACAAGTTTATTTATAAATAAAAGGAAATTTAAATTTTTTTATGTTTTAAAAAGTTTTTTTCAAATTTTAAAGGCTATATTTCTCAAGAAATGTTTCAATTGATCTTTCAAAATCATTTTCCATCTAAGATGACATCCTTTGATATTAATTATGCTTTAATATGGATAATATTGAATGATATCGTACTTATTATTTTTCTAGATGGTTAATTTTTATATCTCCCTCCATTTCATTGGGTAAAGCTTTATATCTCATAAGATAACAATGGGAAAAAAATTGATGGGCTTGATCAAATATGGGAAACATGTGTGTCTTGATATACTATGGGAAACAGGTGCATCCCGATCCACTATATCGGTGGTCTTGGTAGTTAACCTTGATGTGTGAAATGGTTTTTTTATATTTCCAATGGTTCCACACTTTTATGAAATGATATTATGGTTATTGACTAATTTATGATTATTTATCACTCTTGTGGTCCATGTTTTATGAAATAATAAATTTTTATGTCATGAATCATGTTTATGGTCTATGATAGGTTAGGTATTAAATTTATAAGTTATGTTCATGATAACATACCATTATTTGTATCTTATGATTTAATATAATCATATATTGATATCTCTTATGTTTACCCTTACTGAGAATCAGATCACACCCTTTCTTATGTTTCCTTCCCTAGGTTATTAAGAAAGGTTTTGGTCGGGTATGCCTAAGAAGAGTACTATGTGAGAAGACATTTTTGGGATATATTTAATATCTTTTATGAAATAATAATATTTTTATTCTAGTCTCCAAATAAACTAAACCATTATGGTCCTTGGGAATGTGTTTATGAATTGTATTAAATATTCATATAAAAATATGTGATATTTATGTATAAAATCACAGGAATCTATAGTAGGTATCTGAACCTAGGTTTTGTAAATATTTAGAGATTAGGATTAGAAAAACTTTAGTGATATCCCTAGGGATATACCCAAGTATATGTTAATGGATATGTATATTGATCACTAAGGATAAGTTTAAGGATAATTCAAAGTATAAGAAAATATCTTGGAATTTTGGTGAAGGAAAGAGAAAGGGGTTTCTAAGAAATTACATCCATTCCTGGATAATTCAATTTGATGTCGCTCTGACACAGATGTACTTAGGGGTAATAACTATGAAAAGGGTACATTGAGTTGTAATCGATTGTCACCTAGTGCACAGAAACTGGCCTTATTGCACACTTGGTTTGACACTCCTAGGGGATATGCTTTGGATATTCACAAACTATTTATAAACCATCATAAATGGTTTAAATAATTACCATGAATGACTAAAGTTAAGCCTAAGGTGTTATAGATTGAAAAGCCGATGTCACGTTTCTGACATCCTATAAATGATTTTTCATAATTTTGTGGTTTTCCACTCTGATTGGTGTTTATCATGAAATGATTTCTATTTTTATTGAATGGATGGAACCTGATGGAACCATGTTAATTCTATGTGAAAAAAATACAATGATTCTACTCTTGAGAAGCTAAATGTTGTGGGAGATAGAATATAAAATCTTATTGTTATAATCACACAACATTATCAATCAATGAATTATGTTGAACTTCCAAATGATCAAAGGAGGGAACAAAATTCTATTAAGTCCTTCATGAGGAAACGTTTAAATTCTCTAAGTGGTTCTGTTGATCCACTAGTTGTTGAGAAATGGATCAATACCAATGAAAGGATATTTTCCATTCTTTAACATTGGTAGTATGAAAAAATTATTTTGGAAGTTTATAATTTATAAAGATAATAATATCAGTGGTGGACTCTTATTAAGAGCATGAGAGAATAAGAAGAAATTGAATCTATGGAATGGGATGGGTTTAAGGGGATATCTCTCAATAAGTAATTCCATCTTATTCTATGAACAAGTATGGAGAAGTAATTACTTGATATTAAACAAAAGGATGATTAATCTATTGGAACTTATTAAGCTAATTTTACAATACTTGCAAGGTATGATTATGCTTTAATTGGCATCCCTGAAAGAAAAATTGATCTAATATTTGGTGACATAATCCAAGTCTTTTTAAGGGCTTGGATATAAGAGACTTTATTACCTATGAATAAGTCATTCGATTCATACTGAATATAGAAATTTAAATTAGATATTCCCACCATTACTATAGTTTTGATAAGAAAAGTAATATCAAGTCTCATGAATACTCAAATGGTGGAACGAAATTCTAGCCATCTACATTCTAAAAATGTGGGAAAACTAATCAAGGGAATTACTTGAATATAACTAAGGGGTTATTTAAATATAGAAAATTTGTGTCATAAATCTTGTAAGTGTTGAAATGTGATTAATAGGATAGTTAATGCAATAGAGGAGAAGATGATACCAACTAATGTACCACCAACAATCTAGTGTTTCAAGTGTAAGGAGTTTGGGAATTATGAGAATTAATGCCCCAATACAAGGTCTAATATGGATGAGGAGACACAAAAACCTCTAAAGATAAAGGATAAAAGGAAAGATTATACAATCACAATAGATAGAGTGAATCATGATAATTGTTCCACACTTATCCTCCCCTCCTTGTCCGGGAATTGCATGTTTGATTTTGTATGAATGAGCCTTATGAAAATCTTATTGTTCATCCTTTAGTGAAATTTCATGTGGTTATATCCCTATTTATGGATTATATAATAATGAGATCACATTTTATATTATATCAGTACAAGTATTAACCCACAATGTTCCAATGAAAAAAATTGTATAAGATAAGATCTTATACATGGAATAGAGGGTGAATTAACTTTTGGAAGTGTATATTTCTCCATGTGAGATTAACATAAGAGTTTTGGATACTATCATGGGTTTATGAGTTCAAGGTTGATCATAAGTTAAAATTAATTGGAAACCCCTTTTGAGGTTTAATGTGATGGGGTTTTATCAAGATTAAGGATATTTTAAGATCCATTTATCGCAATACAACCCATTAGCTTTGAATATTTTTTAGTGACAAAGTTGTTTATAGAGGAACACCTTTACACTTTGTGGAAATATGATTAAAGGTACTAGTAACCTTTAGGGTTTATCTTATATTTGGTGATGATGTAACTATGGGTTGTATTCAACCATCTTATGAAGTCAACGCACTTTGTTTCTATCAGATAATATTTCTCTCTGGATCCTCTTGGTGGAATATTCATTAATAAAGTGGTAAGTTAGAATGGAGTACCATAATAAATTATATCTAATCAGGATCCAAAGTTTACCTTGAAGTTTTGGAAAATTATTTAGAATGATCTTGATACATATTTGAGTTTCATCACTTCATATCATCCTCATACAGATGGTAAGTCTAAGAGAACAATTCAAACCCTAGAGGATATACTGAGATCATATTCTATGGATTTCAAAGGTGGTTAGGATTAAAAACTTTCTCTAGTTGATTTTTTTTACAACAATAGATTTCACTCAAGCATTCATATGACTCTTTATGAATACCTTTATGGAAAAAAAAGTGTATAACTTCAAAGTATTAGAATGAATTTGTAGAAAGAAATCTATTGGGACCTGAGCAAGCTGATGAGATGGAAGAGAAGGTTAGATCCATTCAACAACATATAAGGATAGCACAAAGCTAATAGAAATGTTATACTGATAATCATTAATACGATCTAGAATTTGAAATTGGTGAGAATTTCTTTCTATAAATTTATCTACGAAAGAAAGAGGGGTAAACTAATCCCTAAGTATATTAGTACCTTTGAAATACTTCATCATATAGGGATAGTATCTTATAGTTTGGCATTTCCACCAAACCTTTCTCAGGTTCATTATGTGTTCCATGTATCTCTCCTGGGTAATTACATACCTAATCCTTTATATTTACTAAAATTAGAGGTCCTATCATTGGAGCATGGTCTTTCTTATAAGGAACAATTGGTTGAGATTTTAGATTATATAGAGAAAGTGATACAAAAAAGACCACTCACCTTGTCAAAGTTTTGTAACAAAGCCACAATCCTGAGGAAGTTATGTGGGAATTTGAGTATGTAATGAGGTAGAATTATCCTCATATATGGTACTAAAATTACAAATTTTTAGGGAAAATCATTTTAAGGGGGGTAGAATATAACACCCTGATATTTTGTGAAATGTTTTTTTGAATAAATTTAATCTTTTAGAAATTTTGCATTACACGCAATACCAAGTTTAGCTTGTGTTACATGTGACACCGATTTTATCTTACATTACACACAACACTAATTTTAGATTACATTACACACAGCACTGAGTTTATCTTTCATTACACATACTATTAAGATATTACTATTTAATATGATAGTTATCAACAAGCCGTTAGAATTACAATTTTGAATAGGATTAACTAAATTATGAAAATATATTGTTTACACGTGTATATATAATGGATTCCTTGGTAAAAAATTAATTACAAATGAAAATAAAAACCATTTGAGAATAAAGTGAATCTTTTTTTGAAAAACTATTTTAATGCACACAAATATGTTTTATCACAATAAATTAAATAATACACTTTTTTTGAATTATTTTAATGAAATATATGTATTATATATTCAATAAAAATTTTAACATTTATCTAATGTATTTTCTAGATAATAGATAATAATAAATACAATTTTAACCTTGAAAATTTTATTTTTCTAAAAAGCATTTTTTTCACCTTTTACGCATTTATTTTGAAACTAATTTTTTATTATTTTATAAAATTCATTTAAAAAAATGAAATTATATTTTTAAATAATAATTTAAAAATTATCTCTAGGTGAAGTTTTTAGAATTTTCTAGGAGGATGAATTTTTCGATGACTAGTGAAAAATACTAGTATTTATTAAGAATTGTCAATTATTTTAAAGAATTTAATAACAAAAAAATTGTTTTAATATGTTTTTAAAGGTAAAATTAGTTTAATAATATATATATATATTAATACAATTTATTTCATTGTAATTAATTTTATATTTAATTTTTATATAATAACTTTTTAAGCTTTTGAAAATTTTCAATTTGTAAAACGAGTTTCTCATTGCATCTAAGGGGTTATTTTTAAATTAAAATTTTCCAATTTCATGAATTTAATTTGAAAAAATATATTCCATATTTTTAATAATTATAATTTATATTATATGATAAGTTCAACTTATTTTTTTAGCATAATGAATAGTAAAAATAGTAAAAATTATTTACCATGGTTAAGGTAAAAATCAGTTTACCAGAGGTTAAACTAAAAAGATAAAGGGTAAAAATTACCCAAAACATATAAAAACCCCCTTTTATGGTCATAGTTATACTTTATATCTTATATTTTCTATAATATCCCATTTTGGATCCATTTTCCATGTGAAAGACATTGGTACACCTTTTTATTTTCAAACAATACAAGTGTGTCACTCACCTCGCTTATAATAAGGTCTCCCCCTCTCCTATCCTCTTCACAATTCCAAAACCCTTTGGTTCAGCCAATACCTAAAAAATTACTTCCTTAATTACATAATATCATCCTATAATCCTTATTTTGGTAATAAATCTATCTAAGAAGTCTTTTGGTACAAATCAAAATATGTTGTCTGAAGAAGAGGTAATGTACCTAACCGAGCATTTTATTTTATTTATTCCTCCACATCCTTCAATTCCTATTAAAATATGATTATATAATAAACTAAATATCTTCCATATACTTTTATTTTATTATATTAATTTAATAACCTAAATCCTTATCCTCTTCCATCAAATGGATTACGAAATCATTATTCGTGTGTACAGTGGATTACCGCCTCACGAACAGATGTTATTCATTTTCCATCACCACCCTTAAAGTATAGATATAATGATGTATTTATTGTTTATATATAATATTTATGATATTTTTATGCTTTTTGAATCATGATATCACATTTTTCTTCTTACCTTCAATTCTGTGGGAATATGATAACATCATTTGTGTGTACGATAGACTACCGTCTCGCGAAGCGATGTGACTTATTCACGCTTTAAATGGAAGGTAATAAGGTTGGTTTTCATGAAAATATGTGAAATATATGAAATAAAAATTATTATATAATGTTAATATATTTTTACCTTTCTTTCTTTCTTTTCTTCGAGAAAATGGAAATAGAGTTCATGTGTATGTACAGCTTACCATCTCCATGAACTATATATTTCATTTTTTATCTATAACTTTTATGGATAACTATAAATATATATATATAATTAATATATATGATATTTATATCATTTTTAACATTATTTATATGATGAAACCATGATCAAATTAAGAGGACCAAAAATAAAAAATCAAAACATGTAGGAAAAATAAATTAGTTATTTCCTGAAACGTGACTTTAACATGGAATTGCTGATAAGCGGGTAACAAAATGTCATATGAAAATCATATGTGGTATGGTGTAAATATTTATTTATTTTAATAGATTTATAATAAACTTATATTTATTATATAGGAGGTTAAAATGTGTACGATGGAATTTGAGACTTATGGTAAGGTATTTTCATCTCACTTTTATTTTTTGTGAGTCGCATGCCATATTCACCATGTGTTTCTTTTACGTGATGTATATAATACCCATTAATTTATTTTATTATTATTCTCCTGAATATTATTGTTATTTATATATTCATTTGAGGATCTCTCTTTCATGGGGTTTACGGTAAGAAAGTTACTAAAGCGGTAAGGGTTTTATGATATAATCTCATCATTTATCAGGATTGTTTATGTTTATGCTTCTGATGATGAAATATTATGATCCATCTATCGAAAAATACATGAAATTTATTCTAATATAGTTATTTCATGAGAATACATGGTTTCTATTCATTTTCCTCTCTTTAGATTTCAAAATGGTGCTTTTAAAGAAAACTGAATTTACTTATCTCTTCAACCGAAAATCCTTTTTCTTCCAAAGTCATGTTTTCTAAAAAAATAAAAAAATCGTTTTAAATCATCCAAATGATTTATTAAATACATTTTTATCCATGTTTGATCTTTTTACAATTTTTTTGGAAAGTAATCTTTACGCTTCTTTTCAAACAATGTTCATTTGGATTTTAGTGAAAATGTGAAAGGAATATTTGTTTTAAATTGCACAACATGAATGGTATTTTCAAACATCATGACCAAATGATTATTTAAAATATTAATTTATAGGTTTAAAAGTTTATTTTCAAAGAAAATTATTTCTAAAATATTTTATGATTTTTTAGTTTTAAAAAAGTTATTTTCAATATGAAAGGGTATTTTCGTCAAGAAATTTTTTAAATGATTTTTAAAGATTCCTTTATAAGTTTCCACATTTATTTTTAAATAAAATTATTTTTAAAATACTTTATATTTTAAAAATTGTTTTTCAAAGTGGAAAGGCAATGTTCCTTAAGAAATGTTCCAAGTTATCTTTCAAAATCATTTTACATATAAGATGACATCCTTTGATATTACTTATTCTCTACAGAGGATAATATTGAATAATATCATCCTTATTATTTATCTAGAAGTTTAATGTTTATGTTGATGAAATTTTTATGAAACCCATTTATTTTTCATTGGTAATGATATGGTGAATTGATGAAATGTTTATGATGTAACGCCCCGACCCCAGCTACCCGGAGTCGGTGCATTACTTCATAACATTGGCATGATCACAAAAGATCAAGTCTCGAAAGACCGATTAGTTTAGTAGCCTTGGAAACACTAGATACATTCATAAATGTTACATTACATCATAAAGTGAAAAACTAATAACAAAGTCTTCATAGTCCACACTCATATCCTCTTTTGACTATCCCTACAGGTCATTCATAAAATACTTCTTCACATCCTGGAAAATATTAAAACATTGAAAGGGGTGAGCTCTGATGCTCAGTAAGGATAACAATAATGCGGAAGCTTTCATAAATAAACACTAATATTTAAGGCAATGTATAACTAAAACAAAAGCCTTTTAAACATGAACTTCAACATAATATGGCAAAAATAAAATTAGATAATGCCATTTACTTACTCACATGGATATTCTACTAGTCGAATAATCACATGCAATATCAATAACCACTTTCATAATGAGGGAATGTATAATGCCAGACATTCTGAAACATTTTGTGAAGGCCTCGGCCAAGACGTCTAAAATGATTAAGGCCTCGGCCAAAACCATAAATCAAATTGGGAAAGGGCCTCGGCCAATTCCATGTCTAGTTGTCTCATGAGACCTACCAATGCATCGAGGAGCTATAGCGGGCTCCACCCATCACTTATTAAGTCCAATACATTCCTCATATGAATAGGTTTAAACATATCATAAACCATAACATAATCGTATCACATAAAACATGCATAAAGGAAACATAACATTTCCACATTTCAATCACAAGATATCAATACAACACATTTATATAATAAAAACGCTTTCAAAACCATTTTCAATACCAAAATAAAAGAAAGTTAAAACTTTGTATTTATTTTTCATTAAAAAAAATAATGGCTTGTAGAGGAAGTCGAAACTCAAATAATGGTCACGGCGGCAGAGAAGTCATTGTCGCCGCATAAATACGGAAAGAAAAACATTTCCTTTTGTCGTTTAGCAAAATGCTTCGCATAAAAAAGATTCCTTTTGAATAAACTTAAAAGTTAAAGGGGTTTATACACCGTATAAAAGAAAGTTGTGTATAAAACCAAATATGCCTCAATGAAAGGGGATTGAGACGAAGTCCTTAAAAAGATCATTTTTTTTATAAAGTAGGTCTATTATGTGTATTCACTATAAGTACACATAAATAATGTAAAAATACAAGATAGGACATAATAATATCATGACATAATTTGAAAGTAGGAGATTAACCCAAAGAATAGAAATTGGGTTAAGAAGTTCCCTTACAAAGATCATTTTTCTAAATAAAATAAATCCATTATGTGTATTCAATATAATTACACATAAATAAAGTACAAATACAAGATAAGACATAATAATATCATGACATAATTTGAAAGTAGGAGATTAACCCAAAGAATGGTAATTGGGTTAAGAAGTTCCCTTACCTTGCATCTTGTCCTGACTCGACCGTTCTTTAACCTCCTGAATAATAAACTAGAGTTAATATATACCTTATTAAGAACCATTTTCAATTTCATTATCCTTTTTATATCACTTATTACAATGTTATGAACATTATGTAATTATTTAAGTTAATAACGGTCGTTTTGTCGATCTTTGGTACTTGAGTCAACAATAAACTTCTTATAATTACAAGTTAATTATGTGGTAGAATATCCATTATCTCCATAATTATATTCATGGTTTAGATTTCATATATATCATATATATCCAGTATATTCATTTATAATATTACGTAACATTTAGAGGTAAGAAATGAAATGCACTGTTCATGGAGACTGTAAGCCGTACGTACGCATGAACGCTACTTTCATTTCAATTTCATATTTAATGGAACGAAATCATAATGATATAAGTTTATAATATAATTCCAGTATAATATAGTGTATAATACCATTTACTCCATCCTTTATACATCCCACATATGGCATTAACGATTCAAATCACTTTGAGGGGCGGTAGTCCGCACTTCCTAAAATGAAATTATCGCGTTTTACCCATAATGGAAATCATAAAGTATGCCATAAATGAGAAATACAGAAGCATAAGTAAAAAATAAACATATGATATATGATATATAAATATAGTGACATCTTAATGGCCACCTTTGAAGTTGTTATATGAGTGTTGAACAATCATCGTTTCGTGAGGCAGAAATTCGCCATCCACAGAAACCGTATGTTCTTTAACCATTAGATGTAGGTGTGTGTAAGTGTAGCTCGAATAAATCTTATAACAACATCCTAGTATATTTAGGATACTTTTGTTGTTACAAAATAAATGAATAAAAAGATTTTAGGTGGTTGGAGAAGAAAAACAAAACAAAACAACATTAGAGAAGACATTACCTCAAAATCGGGTAAGTCTTTTTGATTTGAGCCAAAGGATTCCTTGGGAAGAGTTCTGCCCAAAGTGAGGCTTCTAGGAGTAAGAGGGGGAAGTTGGGAGAGTATTTGGGCAGAGGTTGGCCGAGCCAAATGGCTTGAAAGTGTAAATGAGGTGGGAGAGGTGGGGGCCTTTTATAAGTGGAGATTAGGGGCTCTTTTGGAAAGATTGAAATGTTACATTATTATACAATGCTTTTCGGATTCTAAAGGTCCCACACTTATATAATTCGTGGATAAGGTGATAAGGGTTCTAAATATCTTCATCCAATAGGATTTGGACAAGTGTAAGCCTTGGATTTTGCATTATCTTCTCATTTTATTTAAATCGTTAAATAATGAGGTCATCGCCGCATCATAATGATGTCATAAATAATTTAATTTATTTAATGTATAAAAATTATAAAAAAAATACTATGATGTAGGAAATCTTTTTAGATTTCTAATGAATATTTATAATCAAAATTTGGACTTGTGTAACCCCACTTAAAAACTGTTTTAGTAAAACAACTCATGTTTGTGTCAATTTAATTTTAACATTAAATAAATATATATTAATGTCATTTTCCAACTAAAGTGGCTCCATGGGGTCCCCAAGTTGACCCATGGGTTGTCTTGGTCGGCCATGAATCATCCAATAGGAGTAGGACAAGTGTCATGGTCATCTCATATTATTAAAACATTATTTATACCTTAAACTACACTAATTACCTCTAATCGCGATTAAGAACTTAAAAGTTACTATTCACCAAAAAATTATTTTAATCTCATTGAACCACATTTTACTTCTTAATTACAACCATGTATGTCGGATTTTTAAAAATCAAATCACAGAAGTGGTAATATTTCATTTAAACGAAAAATCAGTTATTTAACTACCACTTAGTGGTTTCACTATTCATCAAAAAGTGATGTTTTTCAGAACAAGGCCAAAATTTCACCCTAAGCTATAATTGATATTCCGAATTCAAAAATGATGTCTATTTTACAAAATTCAAAACATATAAGTTGCATTAATTAATTTTATAATTAATTCCCGCTGTTACAAAAAATGGCGTGTTTCTAAGAAACAATTTATATCAAAAGATTGGCAATTGTTTATGTCCGATTTCAATGTTAAATTAATTCTAATGACCACAATTAGATAAAATGGTAAAAATATATTCTAATTATACTTTAAAACCACTAAATAGTATAATTTTTCACTATAAATTATTTTGATTTAAAAAGTTGTTTTTAAGTATTTTTCACTATTCATAAAAATTAGAAGTTCTCAGAAAAATACCAAAAATTCAACATAGGCTAATTTCGATATTCTGAATCCAAAAATGAAGTCCATTTTGATAAATAAAATTTATAAAATTTCAAAAATTAGGTATTACTATTCACAATGGCTAGTTTAATTAGTTGTGGTGTGTGTTAGAGCTCGAGGTTGCGTACAACACACGTTATTGCATTATTCGAAGGGAAACGTACCGTGGAAGCTTGGGGTGTTACATTCTCCCCTCCTTCAATAAATTGCGTCCTTGCAATTTGAAATTTTTCTTTGAAAATAAAAGGTTGAAAAGAGAAAATACCTTTGAGGATAACCCACATCGGAAATAAGGTTAATAAATATATAACATTAAAAGAAAGCAAGATAAGTACAAAGTTCACCCGATATAGCCCATTCTAGGATTCTATGAAAATATGGATATGGAGGAGAAACAAACCATCAAGGTCTGATGGAGAGTTATAGAAAACAGGATTAGGAGAAAGTTTAACCACAAGAAAATCACAAACTTGTGATTGGTTAAACGGTCATTGAATCCCCAGTTGGAAAAGTTAACCGACAACATTTTTGTTTTAATTTACCTTTTATAATGTTGAGGAATTTATTTAGGAGATTTACTAAGAACGTAAGGGAATATACATACTTGTTATGTATACTTTCATTCGTTAATAAATTTTTACCACAAACCCAACTTTTACTCCAAATGGTAACGGAACTAAAAAATATTCTATTTATCCTAATTGTATAAGGTTCCAAATGTTAACACATACCATTTAGATTAGTAAAATTATTTTGTAATAACCAGGGACTTCATGTAGGCTAGTGGTAGGAAATAAAGGCTTGTCGCACTATGGTTGTGGGTTCGATTCCTGCAGCTTTGTCCGACGCGACGGGTTATGCCCCACCCTGTAGGTTGTCCTTTTCCTAAAACTATAGTATCATAATATTCCAAAAATAATCTTCATAAATGCTTTAACCTTAAACAATACTATCCATGGTTCAACTTAATCCATTCCAACCTTAATAGTTATCCAAAATACCTCCGTCCAGACATTCTCTAAAAGGTCTCTTAATTCCAAAATCAATTTATCAGATTCCCCAAACAAAGTAAAGTTTCTCTTATTGTCACATACTAAAAATATAATTAACTTTATCATATTAAAACCTTACTGAAATCAACAAGTACTGCAGTACAATCCTTATATATATATATCACATTATTCTAATAACCAGAATATAATCCATGAGTCCAAAAGCACCAATACATTAGTTATTCTGCTTCAACTGTAGTAACAGCATAAGATTGTCCTTGATCCCTTGGCCTTTTCTGAGGTAAGTTTCCCTGACGCTTAGGACATTCAATTGCATAATGACCCATTTCTCTACAATTGTAGCATTCAACTTTGATAGCCTCTTTCTTTCCCTTGCAATCACGAGCCTGGTGACCCTTTTCTCCACATTTATAACAAAATCTCATTCCTTTTAGGCAAGTACCAGGGTGATTCTTCCCACAATTATCACATAATGGAAAATCCTTCTTTCCCTTTTTCCCTTTATCTGTCTCTTGTTCCACCGTTCTCTTCTTCTCTTGCTTTACTTTGTTGTCATAAGACTTAGAGAATTCCTTTTCTGTATTAATTCGTATGATGAGAAGGATTGTGATACTAAAGCTCGACGGAGAAATGGTTTTAACCCATCAAAGAAACGATCAATCTTACTCCTTGGGTTACGTATATAATCGGCAGCATGCCTCGCTAACCTTGTAAAGTTAGCCTCATACTTTACGACATTCTCATCCTCCTTCTGCCTCAGACTCAGAAATTGCCTTTCCATATCTGCTCGATGGTCACGAGGAAAGTATTTTTCTAAGAAAATCTCTTTGAACTCCCTCCATTCCATATTTGATACATCATCATCTTCCTTTGCGTTTTGAATCAGCAACCACCACTGATCGGCATCTCCAGTGAGGCGGTAAACTGCCATGACAACCTTCTCCCTTTAACTACTCCCCAAGGCATGGAATATTTTCTCTAAGGAATTTATCCATTGCTCAGCTACTATAGGATTTGTACTCCCATTGAAGGTTGGTGGTTGTTGCCTCATGAAACGATCTAGCATTGATCCTCCACGTTGCGGATCAGGGTGCTCCATACGAGTAAGGTTATTATTCATAACCTGAGTGAGTTATCCCAGTATGGTAATAAGTTGATCAGCACCAGTTGTATCTCCAGATCCACAATAATTATCTTGAGCAAGAGGGAAATCCCTACACGGAGTGCGCGCATTGATACGGTTTCCATTTCTTCCACTAGGCACCATTTCTAAACAATGGCATAAACAAGATTAGTTTATGAATTAAAATACATAATTCCATATTTGTAAAACACTTTACATAAATTGAACTATTTATAGATATAATCCATAATCATAAAAAGAAATGTTTTCTTTGATAAAGTATATACTCATAACCCTTCATAGTGGTTTGTAAAGAAAATGAGAATTATCCTAAGCATATCCCTCGGGAGTCTCGTAACCAAGAGTGCAGCAAGGCCCGTTGTCGTGCACCAGTTCCGGTTCGAGTCTAGCTCAAAGCGGTGTTTTCGGGTTTTACCCCTAGGTACATCTGTGCCAGAGCCGCCTCTACCTGCTCGTATCCAGACAAGGATGTATTGCTCGGAAAACTCACAACATCTCTACAATACCAAAATTCTAGGAAGTTCTTCTATACTAATCCTCAAAGTATATCTTCGGGCTATGTGCTCTAATCAGAGTTTATCTAAATCTAGCTTCCAAGGTTAGTACTAAACTGCCTCTGATACCAACTGTAACGCCCCGACCCCAGCTACCCGAAGTCGGTGCATTACTTCGTAACATTGGCATGATCACAAAAGATCAAGTCTCGAAAGACCGATTAGTTTAGTAGCCTTGGAAACACTAGATACATTCATAAATGTTACATTACATCATAAAGTGAAAAACTAATAACAAAGTCTTCATAGTCCACACTCATATCCTCTTTTGACTATCCCTTCAAGTCATTCATAAAATACTTCTTCACATCCTGGAAAATATTAAAACATTGAAAGGGGTGAGCTCAGATGCTCAGTAAGGATAACAATAATGCGGAAGCTTTCATAAATAAACACTAATACTTAAGGCAATGTATAACTAAAACAAAATCCTTTTAAACATGAACTTCAACATAATATGGCAAAAATAAAATTAGATAATGCCATTTACTTACTCACATGGATATTCTACTAGTCGAATAATCACATGCAATATCAATAACCACTTTCATAATGAGGGAATGTATAATTCCAGACATTCTGAAACATTTTGTCAAGGCCTCGGCCAAGACGTCTAAAATGATTAAGGCCTCGGCCAAAACCATAAATCAAATTGGGAAAGGTCCTCGGCCAATTCCACGTCTAGTTGTCTCATGAGACCTACCGATGCATCGAGGAGCTATAGCGGGCTCCACCCATCACTTATTAAGTCCAATACATTCCTCATATGAATAGGTTTAAACATATCATAAACCATAACATAATTGTATCACATAAAACATGCATAAAGGAAACATAACATTTCCACATTTCAATCACAAGATATCAATACAACACATTGATATAATAAAAACGCTTTCAAAACCATTTTCAATACCAAAATAAAAGAAAGTTAAAACTTTGTATTTATTTTTCATTAAAAAAAATAATGGCTTGTAGAGGAAGACGAAACTCAAATAATGGTCATGGCGGCAGAGAAGTCATTGTCGCCGCATAAATACGGAAAGAAAAACATTTCCTTTTGTCGTTTAGCAAAACGCTTCGTATAAAAAAGATTCCTTTTGAATAAACGTAAAAGTTAAAGGGGTTTATACACCGTATAAAAGAAAGTTGTGTATAAAACCAAATATGCCTCAATGAAAGGGGATTGAGACGAAGTCCTTAAAAAGATAATTTTTTTTATAAAGTAGGTCTATTATGTGTATTCACTATAAGTACACATAAATAATGTAAAAATACAAGATAGGACATAATAATATCATGACATAATTTGAAAGTAGGAGATTAACCCAAAGAATAGAAATTGGGTTAAGAAGTTCCCTTAAAAAGATCATTTTTCTAAATAAAATAAATCCATTATGTGTATTCAATATAATTACACATAAAGAATGTACAAATACAAGATAATACATAATAATATCATGACATAATTTGAAAGTAGGAGATTAACCCAAAGAATGGTAATTGGGTTAAGAAGTTCCCTTACCTTGCGTCTTGTCCTGACTCGACCGTTCTTTAACCTCATGAATAATAAAATAGAGTTAATATATACCTTATTAAGAACCATTTTCAATTTCATTATCCTTTTTATATCACTTATTACAATGTTATGAACATTATGTAATTATTTAAGTTAATAACGGTCGTTTTGTCGATCTTTGGTACTTGAGTCAACAATAAACTTCTTATAATTACAAGTTGATTATGTGGTAGAATATCCATTATCTCCAGAATTATATTCATGGTTTAGATGTCATATATATCATATATATCCAGTATATACATTTATAATATTACGTAACATTTAGAGGTAAGAAATGAAATGCACCGTTCATGGAGACGGTAAGCCGTACGTACGCATGAACGCTACTTTCATTTCAATTTCATATTTAATGGAACGAAATCATAATTATATAAGTGTATAATATAATTCCAGTATAATATAGTGTATAATACCATTTACTCCATCCTTTATACATCCCACATATGGCATTAACGATTCAAATCACTTTGAGGGGGCGGTAGTCCGCACTTCCTAAAATGAAATTATCGCGTTTTACCCATAATGGAAATCATAAAGTATGCCATAAATGAGAAATACAGAAGCATAAGTAAAACATAAACATATTATATATGATATATAAAAATAGTGACATCTTAATGGCCACCTTTGAAGGTGTTATATGAGTGTTGAACAATCATCGTTTCGTGAGGCAGAAATTCGCCATCCACAGAAACTGTATGTTCTTTAACCATTAGATGTAGGTGTGTATAAGTGTAGCTCGAATACATATTATAACAACATCCTAGTATATTTAGGATATTGGTGTTGTTACAAAAGAAATGAATAAAAAGAGTTTAGGGGTTGGAGAAGAAAAACAAAACAAAACAACATTAGAGAAGACATTACCTCAAAATCGGGTAACTCTTTTTGATTTGAGCCAAAGGCTTCCTTGGGAAGAGTTCTGCCCAAATTGAGGCTTCTAGGAGTAAGAGTGGGAAGTTGGGAGAGTATTTGGGTAGAGTTTGTCCGAGCCAAATGGCTTGAAAGTGTAAATGAGGTGGGAGAGGTGGGGGCCTTTTATAAGTGGAGAGGAGGGGCTCTTTTGGAAATATTGAAATGTTACATTATTATACAATGCTTTTCGGATTATAAAGGTCCCACACTTATATAATTAGTGTCTAAGGTGATAATGGTTCGAAATCTCTTCATCCAATAGGCTTTGGACAAGTGTAATCCTTGGATTTTGCATTATCTTCTCATTTTATTTAAATCGTTAAATAATGAGGTCATCGCCGCATCATAATGATGTCATAAATAATTTAATTTATTTAATGTCTAAAAATTATAAAAAAAATACTATGATGTAGGAAATATTTTTAGCTTTCTAATGAATATTTATAATCAAAATTTGGACTTGTGTAACCCCACTTAAAAACTATTTTAGTAAAACAACTCATGTTTGTGTCAATTTAATTTTAACATTAAATAAATATATATTAATGTCATTTTCCAACTAAAGTGGCTCCATGGGGTCCCCAAGTTGACACATGGGTTGTCTTGGTCGGCCATGAATCATACAATAGGAGTAGGACAAGTGTCATGGTCATCTCATATTATTAAAATATTATGTGTACCTTAAACTACACTAATTATCTCTAATCGCGATTAAGAACTTAAAAGTTACTATTCACCAAAAAATTATTTTAATCTCATTGAACCACATTTTACTTCTTAATGACAACCATGTATGTCGGATTTTTGAAAATCAAATCACAGAAGTGGTAATATTTCATTTAAACGAAAAATCAGTTATTTAACTACCACTTAGTGGTTTCACTATTCATCAAAAATTGATGTTTTTCAGAACAAGGCCAAAATTTCACCCTAAGCTATAATTGATATTCCGAATTCAAAAATGATGTCTATTTTACAAAATTCCAAACGTATAAGTTGCATTAATTAATTTTATAATTAATTCCCGCTGTTACAAAAAATGGCGTGTTTCTAAGAAACAATTTATATCAAAAGATTGGCAATTGTTTATGTCCGATTTCAATGTTAAATTAATTCTAATGACCACCATTGGATAAAATGGTAAAAATATATTCTAATTATACTTTAAAACCACTAAATAGTATAATTTTTCACTATAAATTATTTTGATTTAAAAAGTTGTTTTTAAGTATTTTTCACTATTCATAAAAATTAGAAGTTCTCAGAAAAATACCAAAAATTCAACATAGGCTAATTTCGATATTTTGAATCCAAAAATGAAGTCCATTTTGATAAATAAAATTTATAAAATTTCAAAAATTAGTGATTACTATTCACAACGGCTAGTTTAATTAGTTGTGGTGTGTGTTAGAGCTCGAGGTTGCGTACAACACACGCTATTGCATTATTCGAAGGGAAACGTACCGTGGAAGCTTGGGGTGTTACATATGAAACCTCTTTTCTTTACATAGGTTATGATTTAATGACGTGATAAATGTTTTGGATCTATATCTCCCTCCAATTAATTGGGTGAATCATTATATCTCGTGAGATAATAATGGGAAATAAGTTGACAAGCTTGATCAACTATCAAAAATAGGTGCGTCTTAATCCACTATGGGAAATGGGTGTGTCCTCATCCACAATGGGAAACAGGTGATAAGTCCCGATTTACTATGTTGATGGTCTTGGTAGTTAAACTTGACATATGAGATGGTTTTTTCTATATTTATGATGGTATCACACTTTTATAAAATGATATTATGGTTAATGATTGATTTATTATGATTTATCACTCTTATGGTCCATGTTTTCTAAAATTATAAATTTTTATTCCATGAATCATGTTTATTATAACACCTTGTTACACTTTTAAGGTACTCCCTTATTTATGTTTTGTTTATCATCCTTATTTGGGTGCGTTTTTTGGATTCTCAAAAATAGAGATCCTTTACTATGGTAAATGACCTAAAGTTTATGAGTAAAATTTTATTTGAATTAATGGATTCTCGATACAAATGTGTCAAAGATTTAGTGGGTTTCTTCCCATGTTTTGAGAACAGTCGGAGTGGGGTCTTTGATTTTTTTCTACCTAAACCTATAGATTTTGTAGTCTGTTGGGGGTTTACATGTCATGTAAGGGGTTATACAATGTGTATTCATCTCCTATTATATCTCTTGAATCTAGTTCATGGAATGATAGTTTCATACACCGTGTAAATATTTCATGTCATGTAATGTCAAAAAATGGATTTTAATAAAAAAGGAAATGTGTTTTTCAATGATTTATGCCTTTGTGGAATACACGACATGTAATGGTATTACACACCGTTTAAGTCTTGTGAATTTAATTTTTAGGGTTTTTATCAGCTGATTTGTTTTATTATTCATCCATAGCCCTCCTTTCTCTAAACCTCGAGGCTCTCAGGGGTGATTTTGGAGATCTTTTCCCCTTCTGAATCATTCATTCGAAAATCGATCATCAGGGTTGTTCTGGTGAACCTCTTTAGGTATGTAATCCTTTTAGTTATTCCTTCTTTTGGCCGTAGCAACTATTTTTTCTATGTTTATGGTTTATATTTGTGGTCATATAGTGTTTTATATCGATCTATTTTAGTTTCTTGGTGTTCCTTGTCTTTCGAAGGATGTTCTCATAGTTTCCAGTCACCATTGTCAAAGGTAGTTAGGTTTATATCATTTTGAGGTAGGTGTTTCTATACAATGGGTTGATACAATGAATTAATTATCATTCTTGGTAAATTCATTTGGTTTGTTCATTTATTTAAAGTGATATGTGGTTTTAAATGTTTTCTTAGAAAGGTATGTGTTTTTAAAAAGGGTTTTTCTTTGAAAAAATATTTTCTTGATTTGGAAATGGGTTTTCAAACACTGAAGTGGATTGGAATGGATTTGAAAATGTTTTTGAAAATTGTGAGCATGGTTTTGAAATGTATTTTAAAAATTGGAACATTGGGAACCTTGGGTGTGTTGGTAAAGAGACACGGGTTGCCTTAGCATGTGTGTCACCACTATGAGGTAACCATTTGGATATCAATGGACTGTGGTAGGATATGATATTGGTTGAATCCAACATTATGTATGTTTAAGGACTTGATTGTCAAGTATACATTGTCCTGTAGGCTAGGCCCCTATATGAGGTGATTTTTCATTTATGGTTATCTATCGCATGATTGTTTTTATCACAGATTGTTTCTCATGGGTTTTTATATGAGGTTGTATCACATAGCTTTGCATTCTAGATTATTTCATGGATATGTGTTTATTTTCTTACCTATTGATTCATAGACACACTTTTCTATTTTATTACTTCTACTTTTCATATTTATTATTGATAATATGAAAGGATTTTATGAAAAACAAAGAGAAAATTATTTATAAATGAAATGGATTTATGAAAATGCTTTGTAAAACTATTTTTGTTTTAAAATATAGAACTACTGTATTCGTGTCATTATAATTTTTATAGACTCTATGGTGGTATCCTACTAGTATTTGTGCTCACACCCTACTTTTTCCTTTGAGTGATTGTAGATGTTGTATTATGGGATATTGGTAAAGGAAATGGCATCAGGTAGCATGTTGGATTCTCCTTTAGTATTTGCCTTCATAGAGGGGTGTTTTAGAGGTGACTATTGGTTACATGGAGAATTTTTTGTCATGGTTTGTTCATACTTTCAGTTTTAGATGGTTCAGCTTGGATTGTTTGGATCTAGATGTGTCTTTTCCTTCTCATAGTACTCTTGTTGTATGTCTTGTTTCTCTATATACAAGACCTTGTTCTATTTTCTTACTTCAACACACTATGTGATGGCTAGCTCGGCTGTATAGTTTGGTTTAACCAAGTTGGTATATTACAATTTAGTATCAAAGGGAAGGATCATCCTAAAGTGTGTTAACACAACCTGATTTTGGTTTTGTACCTTGGGTAGATAGGAGTTAGGACCATCAGAATTTGGATAGTAAGTGTAGAAAATGGGGTTATCCAGCTCACTTCCATGACTGAACCCAAGTTAGCATAGATGATCATGGACTTTTACCAGGTTTGATACTTGGGGTTTGGGGCCATTTGAATAAACAGTATGGGGAGTTTATTTAAATTGACATATTCCTTTTTTTGAAATTTATTTTTTTGGTGATAATTTTTAATTTATTTAAATTTTTCTTGTTTTGAATCATTAATTTGAATTCTAGAAGTGGTCCTAATATTTTTTGGAATATTCTCACAATCTAATTGGTTATTTTATTGTGTTTATTAGACAATTCCTTAGAGAATGCCTCTTACAAAACTGAGGGAGGAAGTTACAAGATAGTTTTCACAAGAAAATACTTTAGTGGACTCTTCCTTGGTTGAAGAAGTAATCTACACCATTTAGACTCTGGGTCAACTGGGTGACGGGAACCTAGTACATGTGATGGATCATGGCTCTGAGTTTGCTAGCCAGTATCCACCCATCTTTCGTGGTAAAAAAGGACCACAGGAATCTGAGGAGTGGATTGAGAATATTGATAGGATCTTCAATTTCTTGAAGACTCTTGAAGACTTGAATGTGGGTTTTTTCACATACATGCTTGATGGAATGGGAAAGATATGGTGGGGATATATTGTGTAATCTATGTTACACGAGAATCTTACCTGAGATTATTTCAAGAATATATTTAATAATTATTTTTACCTTGAGACATTATGTGTGTAAAATACCCAAGAGTTTCTAAAATTAGATCAGGGGGCATACCATTCTAGAGTAAACAAGTTTTTTTGTTGAGTTGGTGCATCTGGAACTAGATATTGTCACTAATGAGTACTTAATGGCTCAGAGGTTTGAGTTAGGACTCAAACTTGATATTAATTCGATGTTGATTCTAATGTTCCTTTCAACTTTTGTGAAGGTAGTTAAAAAATCATCTTTGGATGAGGTATAAATAGCTAAGAAGATAGGTTTGGGTGGAGCTTCAGTTGGTTCAGTTGTTAGCCAAAGTGTATTTTTGGGAAAAAAGTAAATGTAAGGGTGGTCAATTCTCTTCAGGACTTGTTTTAGGGGCGTTGTTAGGACAACATCAAATTTTTTTCTATTATTGTGGGAATTTGGGTTATACTAGACCTAACTATTCATAGTCTACTGGGACATTTCATTGTTGTGGATTATTGGGCCATTTGAAGCATTTTTTTGAAAGTATATCCTAGGAAAGTAAGGAAGGATCCACTCTCACCAAGGATTCATAGGTTCGTACTAATGCTTCCAAGGGTGGTGGTTTGAATCCTTAGGCCAAGGAGGATGTTCATGTGGATAAGACCAGATGGATTTATGATTCAGAGTATGCTCCAGAGGAATCTAAAGAAGGACCAATAGTATTAGTGGTACAATATTTATTTTATCTTCTATAGTGATATCTTTGTTTGATACAGGTGTTACTCATTATTTTATATCATAAATTTTTTTTGGGAATGTTTTTGTAACTTATTTCATACTTTTTGGATCTTTACACACCTTTGGGAAAGAGGTCCAAACAACGTTTCAAGTGTCCCACGTGTCGGGTGATGATAGCCGATTTTGAGTTAGAATGAGACTTATTGGTGCTTGATCATAACATATTTAACTTGATTATCTGCATAGATTTAATGATCAGTGTCAAGGCCCAAATATAATATTATCAATAATAGGTCCAATTATTATATACTGATAGGGTGACTCGTGTATTTTAGGGTGAGTGGACTCTAGATTGGGAAGGGTAGGTCATGTTGTTCCTTATGTCGGAGTAATCCCATGTCATTTGTTAATGATTTTTCTTGATGTAGTTGACCCTTGTATAGGTGGCCGAATTCCTGTAGTGGAGAGTGTGTACCCGGAGGCTTTCTGGACGATTTTTCAGGTTTACCACCCTATATAGAGGTTGAGTTTATTGTTGGCCTACTCCCTTGTATGATGTCATTTCTATTCCATCTTATCGAATGGAACCTACTAAGTTGGTGGAACTTAAGGTCCATCTTGAGGACCTAGAGGATAAAGGATTTATTAATCTTAGTGTGTTACCATGGGATTCATCTATCCTATTTTCAAAGAAGTTAGATGGGATCCTAGAACTTTGTATTAACTATCAAAAGTTAAATTGGGTGACCATTAAGAACAAATATCTTTTTCCAAGTATTGATAACATTTTTTATCATCTTTGAGGGGAATGTTGGATTTCAAAAATTAACATGCGGTCAGGGTAACACTAGTTGAGGTTCCAAGAAGTGGACATATCTAAGACATCATTTAGGATCTAGTATGGGCATTTGGAGTTTCTAGTTATGACATTCATCCTGAATAATTCTCTCGAGGTGTTTATGGATTTAATGAACCAGATATTTCATCGGTTCTTAGACTCATTTTTTGTTATGTTTATTGATGATATTTTGGTGTACTCTAAGTCAAAGGAGTAGAATAAAGAAAATTTGGATATAATTCTTTGAAACTTGAAGGAAAAAAATATATATGGAAATATCTCCAAATTTGACGCTTTGGATCCCAGAAGTGAAATTTATAGGTCATGTGATATATATAAGAGGGGAGTCTTAGTGCATCCTGAAAAGTTATAGGTAGTTAAGTCCCAGGAGCATCCTAGAAATGTGTTTGAGATCCGAAACTTCTTGGGTTTGGCAAGTTACTATAGAGGGTTTGTTTAGGATTTCTCTAAGATTGCATCTTTGATGACTACTTTAACTCATAAGGGTGTAAATATTTAATTGAATGATAGTTATCAGAGATCTTTTGAGGAGATGAAGATGAGGTTGAATTCAGCACCAATTTTGACTCTTATGGAACTAGTTTTGAGTTATAATGTTTTCTACAATGCTTCTAGTATGGGTTTGGGATGTGTCTCATTACAGGGGAAACAGTTTGTGGCCTAAGTCTCATTCTAGTTACTCCCTCACAATAAAAAGTACCCTACAAATGATCTTGAGTTTTAAATAGTTATGATTTCACTCAAAATGTGGTGTTACTATATCTTTGGGGAGAAATTTATGGTGTATTATGTTCATAAGATCCTGAAATATATTTTTACTCAGAGGTATTTGAACTTGCGACATTGACACTAGGTAGAGTATCTTCAAGATTTTGATTTTTGATATTGCATACAACCCTAGAAAGGGAAATGTTGTAGTCAATGCATTGAGCAGAAAATTACTGATGAAAGTTGTGAATGAATTGGTTTAGAAGTGATCTCTAATGTGTTTATTTGCTGATATGGTCTTGGGAGTGTAAGAGGTTGTTGGACATGTGTTCTTGGATTTTATGAAAACTAACTCATCTTTATATTAGAGATTTTAGATCGAGTATGTGACATGCACCGATTTCCAATGATTTAGTGAAATCCTTTATGGTGGGGAGACCTCAGGTAAGTGGCCTCGATCTCCCAATGGAGCTTTGTTCTTCCATGGTAGGTTGGTTGTTCTGTTTTTTCTAATGTGTGATTTGTTAGATAGTGGACACTGGTCTTGTTAGTCCATGAACCCTAGGGATACCAAGATGTATCATGATGTGAGACACTGGTATTAGTGGTAGGGGATGAGGTGGTCAATTGCAGATTTTGTATCATGGTGTCTTACTTGTCATAAAATTAAGAAGGAACACCATAGACCTACTAGTTTTTTACATCCCTTACCCATTCCAGTATGTAAGTGAGATGATATTTCCATATATTTCATTAATTTTTTTTCATGGACTCCAAGTGGGAAGGATTCCATATGGGTGATCATTGATCAACTCATGAAATCAATGCATTTCTTATCTATCGAAGAGACAATGAAGGTGTAACAGCTTGGTGACTTGTATGTTCAAGATATTGTGAAACTTTATAGGGTTCCCTACGTGGTTGTATTTAATAGAGACCCAGGGTTTATGTCTAGTTTATGGAAAGGTTTGTAGGAGGTGATGGGTTCACAAATTAGGTTAAGCAGGGCTTATCATCTGCAGACTGATGGACAGACAGAGAGGGATATCTGGGTTCTTTAGGATATGCTTCAGGCTCATGTTCTTGATTTCAGAGGATCTTGTAAAAGGAATTTTCCTCTGGTTAAGTTCACCTATGAAAATAGTTATCATGTCTCGATTAGGATGGTTACCTTTGAGGCTTTGTATGGGCAGTCATGTAGATCTCCCTTGTGCTAGGAAAAGTTCGGAGAGCAGTCCCTAGTTGGGCCACTACAATAAAACCCACCTTTAACAACGCTGGAATTTATCAGCATTAGAAAAATGAGCTGATAAATTCCATATTTATCAGTGTTAAAATAAGTGTTGATAAAGTGAGACCTTTATTAGTGTTTTTTTAGCACTGATAAAAGGTAACATTTACCAGCACTTTATTTCGGCATTGATAAAGGGTACCTTTTATCAGTGATTTTTTTAGCACTCATAAAGGGTGCCCTTTATCAGTGTTTTTTAACGATGATAAAGGGTCCCTTCTCAACATTTTTTTAGCACTGATAAAGGTCTAGAATAAAATGAAATAATTAAATGGATAAAAATATTTTTTTTAACAATTTCATTAATTAAATATTTATTATTAAAAATGAATAAATTGAATATACACATATATAAATTTTAAAATATAAAAATAGTATATATTAAATATATAAATATATGTAAAATGAATAAAATGAAATATTTAAACAAATAAAAATTTAAAATGAGTGAGTTAAGAAAAATAATAAACATTTTATTAATTCAATAATTATTGATAAAAATGAATAAATTTAATATACATATATATATGTTATAAATTTTAATAAATTGTATATATTAAATATAGTATATAAAATGAATGAATTGTAATAATTAAACAAAAAATTAAAAATGAATAAATTGCAAAATTATTTAAAACATTATTAATGAAATAATTATTAATAAAAATGAATAAGTATAATATATATATATTAATTATAAACAGTAATAAATAATATATATTAAATATAAATATATATAAAATGAATAAAATGTTAATTAAAAATATATTAATGTATTATTCATTTTTAATGTTGTTTGATTTTTCAATTTAACATATATCAAACGTCGTGTGTTAAATTGATTTCACATACATATATATATGTAATTAATGCATTTTTATATACAAACACACACACAAATATATAGAAACACATGCACCTAATATTTATATAATTTATTTGAATTTTAGTATATTTCAGAATTTAATTATAACATGATACTTTTAATATATTATGTTTTTAATCCGTCAATTTTATTTATTTATTTTTAATACTATTACAGTTCGGGTACTCATTTTGAATTGTTTAATTTCACTCATTTTTAAAATGCATCTATTTAAGATTTTATATCCCCTAATAATGTTAAAAATATATTTTCAAATAAATATTTATAAATAAATACATTTATAAATGTATATTTACTATATTTATAAATTTATATATTTATAATTATTATAAATAAATAATTATTATTTTTTAAGTAAGTATTTATATAATTATAAATAAATAATTATATATATTTAAATAATTATAAAATTATAATAAATTTATTTAAATAATTATAATTATAAATAATTTATCATCACTAGAGTTTTAGCGCTGATAAAAGAAATATTTATCAGCATGTTTTTAGCACTGATAAAGATTGATCTTTGTCAACGCTTATCAATTTAGAACTCATAAAAGGGGTCTTTATCAGCGCTTTTCAGGAATCGTTGTTAAAAGTGTCCCCAGTCTATTTAAAATAACCCTAACTATGACTCAGTCACTCAGGATTCTCAAGATCTTGCAGAACTCCTCTATTATTGGTGCAACTCCTCTATATTCCCTTAGATAAATCAAGGCTACAATCCATTTTATGTTATTTTTTACTTTTTCCTCTCTCATTTTTTGATTTTTTGGGTTTCGTGTTTTGCGTTTTTGTGTTGTCCTTAACCATAATGAACACTACTTCTCATATCATAACCAATGAAATACAATGGGTGGTTCTACTTCATCTTTTCCTCCATAGAAAATGGTTTCAAAGAAATATATGGATGTTTTCATGTGTTAAGGTCCGTCAACATATGTTTATGGACCTGTATAGATAAATAAAATAGATTTTTCACCACACGCTACAACAAAGGTAATTCTCGTATTATAGCATGATCAAATTGAGTTTATTTAAACATTTAATAGGTTAACCCATTTCTCAAACATGTAATCTATATCTCTTATCATTGACACAAGACAATAGTGATTGAGAAGTGTGTCTGATGTGATGTGCTGACCTGAATTAGGAACTATTTGGGTATACTAATTCAAAAATGTTACAAAATGGAATCAGAGTGAAACTAGGGATATTGGTATTGATTATATCTAAAATAAAAAACTTTTCGGACATAATAATTAATCCATAAATATGTCTAGATAGTATAATTATGTTGGATACTTTGGTTAACATATGAATTCTAGGTTGTTTTTTATTTATTTTTTCCTTGCCCTGTCTTCTCGAGTCTCGTGCCTCTTATTTAGGAGTTGATAGGTAGGAATCAGTAAGAATATATGAAATGTCATGTTTTTATGTGTCTTTGTTTATTTTTTTTTCTAGAATCAATTATAAATTTATATGAATTGAAACTTGAATAATAAATAAATAGTGTATTCTTATTTACTTATTAGTAATGATTGGGTTTATATAACTTATTAATTGATTTTGTTTATTTAGTAACCCCATTTATCTATACTATCTGTTAGTTTTTTCATACTTATATTTAAAATAATGCTTCCAACATCTTTTAAATTGTATTTAAATTATAAAAAGACTTATTAAAAAGGAAATGAATGAGAGAGAGGGGCATGGGGTTCACATTTAATATAGATTATTTTGTGCCTATCTTTGTGTTTCCCTCGGAATTTGGGGATGACCTCATTGATTGAAGGTTCAAACATTCCAATCGGTTTCTAACGGGTTTGTTCGTAGAACCGGAAACATCCAATGATTCCACGTCCATTTGGACCTACTTTCCAAAGGTAGGCGCTTATTAGTTTTTGGACTGATGAGGCTTAGGAATTTTCATTGGTCGAGAGGATGGGAGGTCGGACTCATCACACCTTTTTTAGGGGAATTATTGTCTACTCCAGGACTCTCTTTATAGATTTAAGTTATGTTCATGAATCCTTATTACATTACCAAGTATAAAAATGAGCTTTCCTTCAGATCTGACAATCAATGATTAAATATGTAGGAAATTTAGAGAATCTTTTATATGTATTAGAGGTTATTCATCGATAGAGAATCATCTATATTTATTAGATATTCTTGGTCAATGGTATCCTTCGACACATTTATATAGAATTCTCTTGGTCATTATGATGACCATGCTGGTTTTAAAGCCACTCAGTGAGGCACTTGAAGTTTATTGTCATTCAGAAGGACATGGATTATTTCAGAGTTGGGATCAAACCCGCAGATGGGCTACCTACGTATCCTTTGTTTAGAAAAGGAATCAGAACCCACGTAGTTCGAGTAAGGGAGTATGATGTTTATGATTGATGGCTCAAAGAAGGATGTCATAATTACTTTTACACTCTAAGCTCACGTGAGTCATGCTCGGTGTGAGAAACAAGAGGTATTGGTAAAAATCAGACAATTATACCATGAAATATGCAATCATAAGAAATAATTTGGGACTTATGTATGTATTATTGCCCAGATAAATGAAGATTAGGATTTACTTCAGGGAAGAAATCCAGAAACAGGGTCCATAAAGGTATATGTCCTTCATGGAGATTTGAATACTCTAACTTGGGGCTTACTCCTGAAAAGGAGGCCCAAATTAGGAGAGGACTTATGATTGGGTTTTACTCTTGAGAAGGAATCCCAGATCAAAGGTAAATTAGGACTGGTTAAGAGAAATTAAGACTGGGGCTTACTCCTGAAAAGGAGTCCCAGGTTAAGAGACTTGAAAAATTAAGGGACTTGGGGCTTACTCCTGAAGAGGATTCCCATATTTAAGACTGGGGCTTATTCATGAAAAGGTGGCTCAGGTTAATGAGTTCTCTCATCTTAAAGGATGAGGTTGAATGAATGAAATCTCAATCTTTAGTGACATAAAGATGTGTAAATCACTAGGTTTTGAGAGATATTCCACAGAATTCCTTTCAGATAAGGAAGTCAAATCAAGAAATCATGTCATAAATGGATTTGAAGAGTTTCTTGAAGACTAAATATTGAATAGGAGAGGTGTAATGGCTTAAGAGAGGTGAAATGGGCAAGAAGGGAACCCAAAAAGGCAGGGGCACGCAAGTCCTAGAAGGCGCGCAGGTACTGCGTGGGCACGCAAGTCCTAGTCGCGCAGGTATACCTGCACGACATATGGGTACTTGTGCGATGGTTAACCAGCAGGGTAATACTTGAGCGACTCTTGGTTAAAGCCTTTATAATCATCTTGAGGTTCTTCCAGAAGAGTGGCGCACAAGTTCTATTGAAGGAGTTAGGCAGGGCGCAAGTGTGGCCATTTCCTTTAAGGTATGGCCACTCAGGCATGCAAGTGTTGATGAGTTTCAACACTTAGGCCTTCATCCCCCTCTTTAGATCTTCCATTCTAGGTAATAAATTACCTTAGAAGTGTTTCGGAAGCTTTGAGAAGAGACTAGGGCACCGGGAGCTCAAATTTGAGTTTTTGGAAAAATTCCTCCTCGAATGGGGGGCCCACGGGGTCTATTTATAGGCTGGAGAAGACCCCGGGCGGTTATCCTTTAGGGCGTGTAAATCACTTGCGTGACCATTAGGCGTCGTTCAAGTGGACTTTCACGACAGTGATGGAACTTGCGTGGAACATGTTCTTTTGAATCTTTGTTCATGCCTTTATCGATTTTTTATGTTTTAGTCAAAGGATGAATCAATATGTGCTAAGTCGTTTCCCTTTACATTCTTTTTAGACAATGTGACGAAAAAATAGTATCAACAAAAGTCCCCCCTCAGAGTTGGATCCAAAAGAAATGAGGATGTGACTCTGAGGAAAAGAAGAAAACCAAAGGAAAGGTGGCGTGCAAGTCTTTCAATGCGCAACACTTGACACACAAGTTCGAGTCAAGCAGGGCTAGAGTGCACTGGATGGAATGCGCTAGGTTACAGCCTTTTCTATAAATAGAGGGCCTCACTTCCGTACAAAGCATATGGATTTGAAACTTTCGAGCTCTCGCCGCGCAAGTTTCATTTGCCGCACAATTTGCTCTGTTTTCCGTTGTTTCCTTGATGTCACGCTGCTGTCAAAGTATCTGGGCATGCACGGTGATACTTGCGCGCCAAATACTTGCACGGCACATCCATACTTGCGCGCCAAGTTTTAGACTTGCGTGCCTTAATGCCTTATCCATTTTTCTGAATTCCTTCACAAATTTTATGAAAAATAAACCCCTTTAAGAGTTAATTTATTCAACTTTTGTGCAAATTCAATGGCTCTTAGGAGAATTAGAATGGCTGATGAACTGGCTAGCAAGCAGATTGATGACATGATGAACATTGTTGGACATGATTACTATGATATCTACGACAAAACTCTCCCAGATTTGGCTAAGTACTTGAAGAAATATCATCTTAATTTCCCACAGAGAATCTACCTGTCTTTGTATGGTCATGGTCATCTACAATGAGTCAATGTTCTAGATGAAAAGAACTATACGCCTTAAATTCAGCTTCACTTCTACTCCTCTATTTCGGTTATGATGTGCACTAAGAGCAACAACATTTGTGTGAACTTTCAAATTTTTCCTCCATTCCATTTCCTTGCAGATATGAAAATGTAAAACCCATGGGATGAAATGTTTTCCACTGCTGGTTGGTGGAGAGAAGACAAACATGACATTAGAGCAATATCTGAAAAGAGTACTCTCTCCAAATGGATCTTTACTTCCAATGCTCCATTCTCAAATCCATGTATCCATCTTCGAAGTCTCTTGGACAAAAATAGAGTCATTGTTTTATCAGTAGAAAATTTTCTCAAACCGCACTCAAGAACATCCTTTTACAATTGTTCCAAGAAGATCTGGTATCACTGCATCTCTTATTGTATCCAATTGAATGAATGAATTCCAGGTGGTTGCTGATGAAGCTCGGGATTCCATAAATCAAATGAAGAGTTATGTTGAAAGCCTTTTGTAATTTCTAAAAAAGGGAAGAAACTCCAGTCTGTGGATGTCCTTCTATCTCCTGTGTATCAATGAAAAACACTTTCATCTTCAATCATTTGTAATTGCATTATTTTGCTACATGCTTTAAATTTTACCTAAACCAATGTGCCTAGTAAGAATAGTTTGATTTTTACTAGGATTATTATAAATAACCTTACGAACTTTGAATCTTTTAATTGCTCAATATTACCTAAATCATATAAAATGTATGTTTAGTGAGCTGGAACTTGACTTTTATTCAGAGTTCCTTTGTCTTTTGTGGGCAGTTTAAATTCATGCACGTCGGACATACATAGTCTAATGTTTAAGGTCGAAAATAGATTTGACTGAATGAATTATAATTGACTCAATTCTTTGACAATTTATCTGAAAACATATTACCATACTCAAGTATGAGGGAAAAAATGTAAACTTTGGCTTAAGAATATTTGAATCTGAGGAATGACATGAAAAAAGAGCTAAAAGGCATCAGAAGAAGTAGTTCCCAAGAATGAAGTTACCATTATTTAATAAACCCGTTAGGGGGTTGAATTATGTAGGGCCACCTAAGGGCATTGGATGCATAGTCAAATAATAGTATCTTTTGGCTGATAAGTCTATTATGTAGACTGTTTATGCAAGGCCGCCTAAGGGCACGTTCTGCATAGTCAGGCAAAAGAACTCTCGGAATTTTACTTTCCTAATGCTAAAAAGCCTGTGAAAGTTTATGGAGATTCAAATTTTCCAAAGTATAGAGTTTGCTGTATGGAAAGAGGTACTTGAATATGGAGAAGATATTTCCAAACAAGATTATTGAAGAACTGGATGGATATCACTCCTATGAAATTCTGACTCAAATGTATGGAAGGAGAATATAAACCATAGACTTGAATACTTTCAGATCATGAAAAAGGATATGGGACAAATATGTTAAGGATGGCTATTTTTGTGGATCCCTATATACTGTCATTTAAGACCAATAAGGACAAAAGAGGCTTTCTTCCCAAGAATGAAGTTACCATTATTTAACAAACCTGTTAGGGGTTGAATTATGCAGGGCCACCTAAGGGCATTGGTTGCATAGTCAAATAATAGTATCTTTTGGCTGACAAGTCTGTTATGTGGATTGTTTATGCAAGTCCGCCTAAGGGAATGTGCTGCATAGTCGGGTAAAAGAACTCTCAGAAATTTTACATTTTTGTGACTAAAAGTCAAGAAAAAGGTTATGAAGGTCTGAAAATATTTAAGGTTAGGATTATGACACATAAAGATAGGTATTGTCCAATGTAAACAAAGATACACATATCAATGCTAACCATAATCATGTTGTGGATGAGTTCTGAATGGAAATCTTGGACTTCACTACGTATCCCATAAGGATGGGAATCAAGCCATACGTAGTTCTTGAACTACAGTTTAACATCATGTGGGAAAAAGGGATTAGAGATCTTAGTTTAGTGTCATAGAGCTTGGACCATTGTAAGAAATACACAGTGTGTGTTTTCATGGGGACTTTTCAGCCAAGGGACTGGAAGTGGAATTTGGGGTTAGGCCCAAAAGACTTGGGGCTGGATTCGAGGGACACTCGAACGTTCCTACGTATCCTATAAGGATGGGAATCAATCCCACGTAGTTCTAGAAATACCCTCTGTACAAATTTGGTTCGTACATGTGAAGGGTGAAAAGGGACTTTAGTGCAACGATGGTTTATCCCAAGATAAAAGGTTTGGGAATTGCCATGTATGCATGTAGTCTTTGAAATGAAACATGATTGAAAAATCAATGTAAATAATGTTTCCCTCTCAGGTGAGGGTATCAAAGAATATTGTAGTTTAATGTCATACTGGACAAAATTGTTGTATAGTTTAACATCGTATAACATGGATGAAAGTGAACCAATGTAAAGATATTGATTCTAAGGGCGGTTTCACAAATCAACATCATATGAGATGGAGGTGAACCGATGTGAAGATATTGGTTTTGGGCTTGAACCTTGGGAGGTTGCCTACGTACCTAGCCTGTAAGGCAAGGATAAAAGTCCACGTAGTTCAATTAAAGAATGAATTAATGATCAAGTTGTTCTTGGGGACAATGACCTAAAAAATTATGTTGGGAATTATTCATGGTTAGCGGCCCAAAGAGAGTGTTATGGTTGAAATTTTCTCTAACTCACGTGAGTCATACTCGGTGTGAGAAACAAGAGGTAAAAACAACCTTAACAATGCACAGTTTAATATCATTTAGGACATATAAAGGGACTATGCAGTTTAAAGTCTTGCAGTTAGGACTATTGGTGCTGCACAGTTTAGTGTCATGTAGCAGGGACAAAGTATAGTTTAATGTCATGTAGGACGTATCAAAGGACTTTCTGTACAGTTTAGTGTCATATAGTTAGGACGATGGAGACAACACAGTTTAATGTCATGTTAGACAAAAAGACGATTGTGCAGTTTAATGTCATGCAATAAGGACAAAAGAGTACACCATTTAACATCATGTTGGACATATTGGGGACTTTTTTCACAATTTAACGTCATGTTGGACGAAAAAGGGATGATACAGTTTAGCGTCCTGTTGGACAAAAGTGTGTATAGTTTAAGGTCATATGCATGGACCGTGGATGGTGCAGTTTAATTTCATGCTAGACGTAAGGGACTTCTATACAGTTTAGTGTCATGTAGTTAGGACGTTACCGTTTAACGTCTTGTGAGACAAAAGGAATACAAATAGTTTAAGGTCATATGTATGGACCGTTGCTGTATAGTTTAACGTCATATAGCAAGGACGATGAAGGGGACACAATTTAATGTCATGTTGGACGTATGTGCAAATAGTTTAGGGTCATATGCAAGGACCGTTGATGATGAAGTTTAATGTATTCCTGGACGGTGGTGCAGTTTAAGGTCATACTGGACCATTAATGATATATTTTGTGTTTATACAAAATACTTCTTCAAAAATATGGCATTGGTTGGAGTAGTGATGAGTTCTCCATCCATTGAGATTAAAGAATAAGCTCCATTAGAGTAGACCCTATGTATTGAGTAAGGTCCTTCCCATTTTGGCTCAATCTTGGGAGGTTTCTTTCCTGGTATCATTGGAGTTCTTAGAACTAATACCAATTCTCCCTGAGTGAATGAACGAAGACGAAATTTTTTGTTAAAAGATCATGTTATTCGATTCTGATAGACTTCCAAGTGGTGCAAAGCGCACAATATTTTCTCATCTAACTATTCCAATTCATTCAATCGCTTTTGAGATTGTTCATCTGTAGATGACTGATCACAAATGGAAAATCTGAGCGAGGGTAGTTGAACTTCAATTGGCAAGACTGCTTCTGTTCCATATACCAATGAATATGGAGTTGACTGCATTGCAGTGTGGGTGATAGTCCGATAAGCCCATAAAGCATGAAAGAGTTTATCAGGTCATGACCTCTTATCTTTATCCACCATCTTTTGCAGTATATTTGAAATACTATTATTGAAGGCTTCTATCTGGCCATTGGCCGCTGCATGATATTGAGATGAATGATTGGATTTGATGTTGTATTCTTGATACAACTTCTTCACCTCGGATGAACAGAAGTTGGTGCCATTGTCTGTCAATATGGTATGAAGGACACCAAATCTGGTAATGATGTTAGACTTGATGAAGCTAACAATGCATTTAGAACTGACTTCCTTGAGAGGTATTTCCTCTGCCTATTTGGAAAATAATTCAGTAGCAGTAAGAATGTACTTAAACTGCTTGGTCGTAGCCGAAGGGTAAGGTCCCACCACATCCATTCCCTATGTGGAAAATGGCCATGAGTATTTAGCTGTATGAAGCAACTCTGGATGTTGATGAATGAATTTGGAATGTACTTGTCATGAATGACACTTCTTTGTGAAATCAACACAATCTTGTATCATTGAAGGCCAAAAGTATCCAAGTCTTCGAATTTGATCAGACAGTATATGTCCAGACTGGTGGGCACCACAAACTCCTGCATGCACTTCTTTCATGACAGCCATTGTCTCTTCACCATCAATGAATCTAAAGAGAACTCCTTCAAAACCACGTTTTTAGAGAATTTTCTCTAGGTGATTTGGGCTATCATAAAGAGTAAAATTGACCACACGTCACTGGATTTGTTCTTTCTCGGCTCTATCAGGTGGAAGTGTTTCATTTTGAAGGCATTCCCTGATAGGTGACATCCATCCTGTAGTATGACCATACGGTTCAGGAATGGGACTAATTTCATTAATTTCCTCTGTTCTGATTCGAACATAAGTTGAAATTTCATGACGGTGGGCAATACTGATGGTTGTCTCGTCCCGATTTGGATCTGCCAAAGCTGTGGCTATATTAGCCAGTGCATCAGCTTGAGCATTTTGTGATCTTGGGACATAAGAAAATGTCAGTTCCGAAGGGAATTCTTCCATTAATTCTCTGATGTAATCATACAAAGGGATTATTTCTTATTTTTTGATGGCATAATCCCCATTGACTTGTTTGATTACCATGTCTGAATCACCTTTCACCTTTAAGTGATTCACTTGTGCTTGAAGCGCTAATTCCAAGCCTACGATGAGAGCTTGGTATTCTGCTTCATTATTGGTACCACCTTCCCACAATAAGAAGGAATAAGTTAACACTTCCTTTTTTGGAGAAATGAGCACAATTCCTAAACCAACTTTGTTGAATTTAGGATTTTCCATTTTTCTCCCTGTTGGACTTCTGGAAGCACCATCAAAATACATTTCCCATTCCTGAGGACTTTCTTGAATAGAGAAGACTTCCTCATCAGGGAGTTCAATATCTGAAGATGTGTCTTCCACTGAAGGGTGTTCAGCCAGGAAATCAGCTAGAGCTTGGCCCTTTATCTCCTTTTGAGACACATACTGAATGTCGAATTGCTGCAAAATAACTGCCCACCTTGACAGACGTCCTGTAAGCATTGGACGACTAAGGATGATTTTGAGTGGGTTATTGCGTGATACCAATTGGACCTCGTGATGTTGCAGGTAGTGTCTCAACTTCTGAACTGCAAATATTAATGCCAGGCAGCACTTCTCAATACTTGAATACCGAGTTTCTGCTTCAAGCATAGTTCGACTGAGATAGTAGAGGCTATTTTCATTCCCAGCATCATTCTTTTGAGCAAGAAAGACACCCAATGATCGCTCTAGAGTTGTCACGTAGAGTATAAGTGGTCTTCCTTCAACAGGTGGCATGAGTACCAGTAAAATCAAGAGGTATTTCTTGAGAATATCGAATGCTTCTTGACATTCTTCAGTCCACTGGTAAGTGACTCCCTTCTTCATCAATTTGGTAAAGGGTAAAAATTTTCCTACCAAATTAGAGATGAAACACCGAATATAGGCTAAGTATTCTTGAATTCCTCTTAATTCTTTCAAATTTCGAGGATGTTACATACCAAGGATTGACTTGGTCTTCTCAGGATCGACTTCAATACCATGATGGCATACAACAAAGCCGAGAAATTTTCTTGAGGTTTCCCCAAAAGCACATTTTAAGAGGTTCATCTTCAAATTATGTTGTCGAAGCTTGCGGAATATGACTTCCAAATCAGCCAAGTGATTAGAACGTTGTTTGGATTTAACCACCAAATCATCTACAAAGCATTCAACAAACTTCCCTAAGAAGGGTTTGAAGATACGATGCATGGCACGCTGATATTTTGCACCTGCATTCTTTAAGCCAAAGGGCATTACTCGGTAGCAAAACACACCCTAAGGGGCTCTGAAGGCTGTGGATTCCTCTTCTTCTGGATCCATTCAGATCTGATTATATCTAGAATATCCATCCATGAAGGAAAGTGCTTCATAGCCAGATGTTGCATCAATTAAAAGTTCTGTAATCGGAACTGGGAAATCATCCTTAGGACAATGCCGATTAAGATCTCTGAAATCGATGAAAACTCTAATTTGTCCGTTCTTATTCTTTATAGGGACAATATTAGCCAACCACTTGGGATATTGAACTTCTCTGATGAAGTTAGATTTGATAATCTTATCCACTTCAGCCTCAATTTTGGAAGCATAAGTTTTGTGTGTTCTTCTCGCGGCTTGCTTAAATCCTCGATGTTCTTATGGTAAACCCAAATGATGAGTAGCAACATCAGGATCAAGCCCAGGAATTTCTGTATAGTTCCAAGAAAATATATCTCTATTTTTCTTTAGAAAAGAAATATACATCTCTTTCTCTTTAAGAGTCATGGACGCACTGATTAAAGTGGGGCGTGGATCTTCTTTTGTACCCAGATTTATTTCTCTGAGTTCATCCACAGTGGTAGAGATACCCTCTTCAAATGTTGGAGGAGAATCTCTGAGATCTTCCTCTTCTTCTTCTTCATGTGTTATTTCTTCCATTTCTACTTGTATAGTAGATGATAAAGCAGAATTTTCATGATCAGAAGAGATGTCAAAATTTGCACATCTTGAAGAAGAAGCTTCCATTTCTGACCCGATTGATGATGAAGGGTCTTCTTTGGGTAATAAAGAGGAGATGATGGATTGAGAATCGACATCATTGTTCACCTATGATGTTGTTATAACTTCTTATGGCCTAATTGGTGAAGTATAGACTTTTTGGATTTCAGCAGATGAAATGAAGACGTTACCATTTGTGCTTTCATCACTGCTTTGTGGGTTACCAATTTTTCCCATGTTGTCTGGCTCGATTGTCATAAATGACATTATGGATCTTTCCATAAGAGTATTTTGATTTGGGTCTATCTTGTCAATTTGATTGATAGGAAACACATAATCTGTACTCACATGTGTAAATGGATTTACTAGAATCTTCTCCAAACCATATGGAGCATTAACTTTGGTAATCTCCTTTGTTGTGGATTTCTCCCTTCCCTTCATGTGATAGAATTCCGCCTCAATGTATTGAGACTCACATGTCTTGAACGGGGCCTTATCACCATACAATGTCCCAACTTGACCATTGAAACAATATTTGAGACATTGATGGTATGATGAAGGGATAGCCGCATGTTGATGTAGCCAGGGTCTTCCAAGCAAAATGTTGAAAACTGAGTCTTAATCAACAACCATGAAATCCGAATTAGATACAAGATCTCCAAACTAAGTTCTGAGTGTAACTTCGCCTAGTGGTTCTTGTTCATTTTTATCATATCCTTGTAACATCATGGTAGAAGGAGATAAATTAGATTCCATGAGGCCCAATCGACGAAGTGTACGAATGGGCATGAGGTTGACTCATGAACCATTGTCAATGAAAGCTCTTCAGACATCTACGCCATTGAACTTTCCAGATAAGTAAAAAGGCCTAATATTCCCATGCACAACATCATCTTCATATTCATCATTAAAAGATATTATTGCATGGAATTCTGCAGGATTATTCTCTATGTGATAGACTTCAGCTGCATCAATTTCAGTTTCAAACTCCTAAGGACTTGAAAAAGCCTCGTTGAGTGCTTCCCGGAGATCTTTTGACAGATTCAAAGCATCCAGAATTGATAACTTGGCTGGTACTTGGGCCAAGTGTTTCAATACATCATAATTTTTATCTAGAGGTCTGAGTTTCCCAACAGGAATATGTGGTTTAGCAGGTAACTTGGAAGCAGATGCTTTGGAAGTTGATGCATCTTGTATTGGGATAGGAGTTGGCAATATTCTTGGTTTTGGAAGATTATACCGATTAGATCCATTTACTTGCTGAGAGGAAAAAGATGGAACCTTCAACCGGTCTTCCAAAATAATTGTTCCATGACTGAATTTTCTATTGGTATAAGAACTTGCTTGTTCTTACTGAGCTTGCTGAAGGGCTATACCATGAGTTTCTGATGCGTACACAGTTCTAGTAGGGGTAGAATTGGAATAGTGGCTTCTGAAAGATCCACATCTTCCCCTGTATCCTGAGCCTCTGGAACTTCCTCTGATTCTCCTGTTTGATATAGGGAATTCAGGCTCATCGAAATCGAACCTGTGACTGGCATATGGATCTGTTAATTGAATCATATTAATAGAACCTAAGATTAACTCTTCATCTAATGAAGACTCCGCCTGATTAGCCTGTTTAGGTTGTGCCGTTTGGTGGGGCGGTGCCCGTGACTTTGAAGTAGATGGCATGAAGTCTTCCAGAGTCAAAGACAACTTAGGCTTGGACACATACTCATCTTCTTCTGATTATTTTTCTTTCTTTGAATCATGTCTTTTCTTTGAGGACTTTCCCTCTGATGAAGAGGGTTTTTCTGCAACATTCATGGAAGAATACACAATCGGTTTATTTAATTGTGTTTGCAAAATAGCATGAGTTCAGTTGATTGTCTTTCTGACCATCCAATCATCATACTTCTGTGCATTTTTTCTTTTGACTTCTTTCTATTCGCCTTCCTCCTCTGGAACTGTAGCAGTAACACATGCTACCTGAGCTGAAGAACCTTTCAGTTTGACTTGTCCCGATTCAACCATCTTTTGTAGGAGGTCTTTGAAGACAAAACACTCCTGGATGGGATGCCCCAACATCTGATGAAAAGGGCAATAATTGGGACAGTCTTCATCTCCTTCCTTGTTTGGCCTCTTAGGCCTTGGCAATTGAACTAGATTATTTTCCAGATCTGAAATGAAGTAACCAGGAACTTGTTCATTTCGAAAAGAGTATGTTTTTCTCTTCAGATCCTCAAATTGTTTTCATCTTTGATCTATTTGATCATATGGATGAAACGGCATTTGTTGTTGTCACTCAGGAGGTGGATCCCTTCGAGAAGATGAAGGTTTTGAAGTAGAAACAGGTACAGGTGCTTGTTTAAGAATAACTATAGCAGTTTTTTCTTTAATCATTCTCCTTCCTGGAACTGATAGAATTACACGAGATTTAGCCTTAGCCTGTATAAGGTAATCTTCAATCTTCTGAGTGATTGAAGTAAGGTCTCAAAACCCTCCTGTGTATTTCACAGGGATCAACAGCGTGCGTAATTCTTCATGCAGATTTGCCAAAAATATTGGCAACAATTATTCTTGAGGGAGTGCTAATCTTAGGGAATATGTTAATCCCTTCCAGCGAGCAATGAAATATGAGACCCTTTCATTCTCCCTTTTCTTACAGTTTGTAAGATCAAAAACTGTTGTCTTTGGAAAAGTTGAGCTGAACTGAAGAAGGAATTGTTGACGGAGATCATCCCATCCGGTAATTGACCAGGATTGCAAGCTTGTATACCAGAAAAAGGCTGATCCTTACAAGGTCCGTATGAAGAATCTGAGTTTTACTGCTTCTTTCTGCTCTGGAGTTCCCATCATAGGATCACAACAAGACATGTAATGCGTCAAATGTTGTTCAGGGTCACCTGATCCATTGAAAATATGGAATACAGGGTTTCCAAAACTGGATGGAGGAGAGATTGAATCTACCCATTTAGGGTAAACTTTCTTTTCTGGTTGAACCTGCGCACGTTTCCCTTCCATAGTTTCTAACTGAGCTGTTAATGACTCAATGGTAGTTATTAACTTTTGAGAAACATCTAGTTGAACTTGGACTTGGGTAGGTGCAATGACTGGAGCTTGGACAGATGTGGTGGTTGGTGCTGTAACTGATGGTAGCACTACCAACTATTGTTTCACTTGACCCGTAGGATTAGACCTGTGAGGGTGTACTGATAGAGGAGGATATTATTGACCCATCTCAGTAGCTACAAAAAATTCCCTTGGCTGACTGGCTCCAGCAGGCTTAAGAAGAAGGCTACCCTAAAGTAGTTCTGCATTCAACCTCCTTAATTCCTTCATTTCTTCCTCCTGTTGTGCAAACATTTGCTCTAGTGAGAGCGATTTCCTTCTCCAGAGGAAGGATATGTAACCTGATTCTTTCCCCTCACTTTGTTGAATCCTTTTCGGAGAGGGGGAAGTGGGTTACTTGAAGGATTACCTAGGTTCTGAGTAACCCTTTGATTTCGTGTATGCACACCTTCTTCATTTGTGTCGATGTGTACATCTTCTTGAGCAGGAACCTCTTCATCTGAGTCCCCTGAGTGAGCCTCATCTGGTGGATCAGCAACAACGGAATTGATGACATTGATTGATGCATAACGCATCGCATCCCTTCTATCAGCATTTCTGGGATATTTTCTTCTTCCATGTCTTTGATGAGACATTGCCTTTTGTTGATTCGATCCCTCGGGAACTTCTTGACGAACCGTAATTTGGAGGGAATCTCCTGATAATTTGGATCCTCATTCCTCTTGAGGCTTCTTCCCCAATCGATAAAAGACCGACTTTCTCTGAGGAGGGGATTGATGATTTGAAAATATCCCCAGTCCGATGGACTGGGGTTGTTCCTGCTGTTTCCGCTCAACTCCTCGAATCCTATTTGTTGATTCCGAGGGTTGGTTTAAAAGAGTCCCTAGTCTGGAAAGCTGGGGTGTCTCTTGACATGCTATTTCTGAGACATTCTTAAAATCTCTCCTGATATTGCAAACCTTAGTCCAGAAATTCGCTGGATGCATTAACCTGTATCCACTTTTATCACCTGGTTCAAAAGACCGTTGGATGATTTCCGACACTTCTGTCACTTGATGATGTGCTTGCTCCATACGATAGGCATGTTAAATATTCCCGTTTGCTTGATGCAGGAGTAATTCAACAACTTGTTCTCTGTATTCTTGATTTTGAGAGGAACTAGTTGAGGCCTGTTCTTGGGCAAGCTTTTGATTACAAACAAAGCCCATTGACTATGGTCGGCCATGGGCAATAACATTGCATGAGACCATTTTCGGCGGGCTTTGTTGACTGGAGAGCACTGTGAAATGTAGTGCTCCATGAACACCCCATCCTCTGACATGAATACTAGATGGGGCATTGGCAATTAACTGACGCAATATTCTTAGTGCACCAAGGCATGAACGTTGAAGGGCTCTCTGCTACTTTTCAGCCTTCGAATATCGAGATACCGATAGAGATGCCAAATCAATCTGATGTTGTAACCCTTCTATTATCTTAAGATGATTTTCATATTCATCATAATATAATAATTTCTTCTTCAACTGACAAAGAGTTTTCTATATGTTGAGACGAATATCATGAATTCCATCTTCCGTCAACATCTTTGGAATGTCATACTGAGAGTCAGCCAGAGGCCAAAACATGACTGGTACTTCACCTTTTGCTAGTTGTTTTCTCATGTTCATCATTTCCTCTTTATCATTCAATGAATATTATTCTACCTTATTTGACCAAAGTTGGTGTTTCCTTGTTTCTTCATCGGATTCAACAAGATTGGTAGATAAATCATTGATCAAACTAGAAGATACATGACTTAGGGGTGGTTCGGAGAATGGCCTACACCCTGGGCTATCTTCTTATTGAGAAATTATTTCACCTGCTAGCGATGAAGCATCAAACATGAATGGTTTTGCATTTTCAAGTACCTCAAGATAAGAGGGCTTTCTCGGCACTACATTGTCCACTGGAGCATTTTCCAGGCAATGTGCATCACTACTGCAGAGAGCACTTTCACAGCGAAATTCATCACCATGGGGAGGACCACCATGATGGGTTACAGCAAAAGATGAAATCTCTTGCTCCTTGGTCTTCTGACCACACAGAGGGTTCTTGTGGCTCTCATCTGAAGATGAAACTTCAAGATCGACTGAATTGTCATGAAGCAAGCCTTTATGAGGAAGTGTATGTTGAAGACCTTCAGAATTAATGTTCCCACTATTGGGAAATGAGGGAGTAGAATCTTGGATTCCAACAGATAACTGTCTGAGGACTTCAAGAACTCCAACATCAAGCAAGGCCTTGTTACAGATTGTCTCTTGATCTTCTGATTGTGCTGGGTGGGTCTTCTTCTTAGACGCCTTCTTACTCTCCTTGGAAACCACTTGTTGATGAAAGTGTCTACTCTGAGCAGTTTTATGTGCCTGATCAGGAGAGATGGCCAGGTTAGGCTGACAATATCCACTCAAATCAGGTGTATGTGCCTGACTTGATTGTCCATATGATATAGGGGAGTATGCCCTACAACCCTCTTAGACTGGAACAAATGTGTGTGTCTTTTCTGGAGTGAACTTTTGATGTGTCACTCCACTGGTAGGGATAGATTTATGTGTCTTTCCCTGAGATGTTGCTGAAGCTGTTATAATATCCTAGCAAGCATCCAGAATATGAGCAAGGATTTTCTTCTGCTCTTTCACCATTGATAGAATATTCTTGGTGACTTCAGCTACCGCAACAGGAATATACATCCATTCCTTGATTGGAGTAGGTGTATGTGCCTGCTCCTGTCCTCCTTTTCCTATCAGTGAATCCTGACAGTAATCAAGTGTGGGGGAAGAGAGTTGAGTCTGCCTCCTGTTTGTTGCCGGATCTTTCCGACTGACTTCTCTGTGTGCTACCAAGAGAGGTTGTTGGTAGGCTTGATTAGTATTAGCAGGTGTATGTGCCTATTGATTGCACTTTTCCGAACGTGGTTGATGAGCTCCATTATATGTAGTCAGACGAGCATGTTGACTAGCTGATGATGTATAAACAGGTGTATGTTCCTGCCTATAGTACTCCGCCAGAATTACCTGGCGGGATTGGCGTGATGCTGCCAGATGAGTCTACTGGACAGCAAAATTAAAATGGGCAGGTGTGTGTGCTCGCACGTTTCTTTCCACCAAGTTAGGTTGGAGGACTTCCCCGGAGATGGCAGAGATGAGAACCTACTTACTGTTAACCGGATTTCACCTCTGGTGATTCGTCTTGCCTGCTCGGGTTCGAGGAACCTGAGTCGAACTCCTGGAGTCGACACCCTCATCATGTTGAGGGAACACTGCCGCACGAATCTGGTGGCGATTATTTATGGGATCCCTCGGGAAGGACTCCTGTTTCTTTGAATTAAGGCCCTAAGGGACCTGCTCATTCACCTCCCCAGAATATGGGAGTGAATGCTGATTGCATTCCGGGGATAACGACCCGAAACGGTTGGAAACGGTGGTTAGCACCGCCTACTTCTTGATCACTTTTCGTCATTGTTCGGACGACCGGTGTGATTTGTTCACTTGGAGGTCTTGTCGGGCAGCCTCCAGAGTTGGGATGGTACCGTGTTGACGGTACTCCTTAACCAGCGCATTTGATACCCAGCGTTGAAGATGCTGAGTAGATGATGTCATCCTCAGAGCAGACGACGATCCAGCAGGAGTAGCAGTAGCGGTATTCACAGGTGTGAACTTGAGAGCAGCCATTTTGGAAATGTAGAAGATCTTGGAAAAGAGTGCCTGTTTGGTATAACAGACGTAATCAAGATAAATTCATCCCCTACATCTTTTGAATGAGCACATATGTCAATGATTTTTTTTTCCCTCTCATTGAGTTTTAAATAGGGGCCTAACAAATAGGTAAAACATCATTTTAACTTGGTTAAGGATTCATGTCGGGTTCACCATTTTTTGTTTCCCTTGGAATTTGGGGATGACCTCCTTGATTGAAGTTTCAGACATTCCAATCGGTTTCTAACGGGTTTGTTCGTAGAACCAGAAACATCCAATGATTCCACATCCATTTGGACCTACTTTCCAAAGATAGGCGCTCATCAGTTTGTGGACTGATGAGGCTTGGGAATTTGCATTGGTCGAGAGGATGGGAGGTCAGACTCATCACACCTTTTTTAGGGGAATTATTGTCTACTCTGGGACTCTCTTTATAGATTTAAGTTATATTCGTGAATCCTTATTACATTACCAAGTATAAAAATGAGCTCTCCTTTAGATCTGACAATCAATGATTAAATATGTATAAAATTTAGAGAATCTTTTATATGTATTCGAGGTTTTTCATCGATAGAGAATCATCTGTATTTATTAGATATTCTTGGTCAATGGTATCCTTCGACACATTTATATAGAAGTCTCTTGGTCATTATGATGACCATGCTAGTTTTAAAGCCACTCAGTGAGGCACTTGAAGTTTATTATCATTCAGAAGGACATGGATTATTTTAGAGTTGGGATCGAACCCGCGGATGGGCTACCTACGTATCCTTTGTTTAGAAAAGGAATCAGAACCCACGTAGTTCGAGTAAGGGAGTATGATGTTTATGATTGATGGCTCAAAGAAGGATTTCATAATTACTTTTACACTCTAAGCTCATGTGAGTCATGCTTGGTGTGAAAAACAAGAGGTATTGGTAAAAATCAGACAATTGTTCCATGAAAGATGCAATCATAAGAAATAATGTGGGACTTATGTATGTATGACTACCCAGATAAATGAAGATTAGGATTTACTTCAGGGAAGAAATCTAGGAACAGGGTCCATAAAGGTATATGTGCTTCATGGAGATTTGAATACTCTAACTTGGGGCTTACTCCTAAAAAGGAGGACCAAATTAGGAGAGGACTTATGATTGGGTTTTACTCCTGAGAAGGAATCCCAGATCAAAGGTAAATTAGGAAAGGTTAAGAGAAATTAAGACTGGGAATTACTCCTGAAAAGGAGTCCCAGGTTAAGAGACTTGAAAAATTAAGGGACTTGGGGCTTACTCCTGAAGAGGATGCCCATATTTGAGACTGGGGCTTATTCCTAAAAATGAGGCCCAGGTTAATGAGTTCTCTCATCTTAAAGGATGAGGTTGAATGAATGAAATCTCAATCTTTAGTTACATAAAGATGTGTAAATCACTAGGTTTTGAGAGATATTCCACAGAATTCCTTTTAGATAAGGAAGTAAAATCAAGAAATCATGCCATAAATGGATTTGAAGAGTGTCTTGAAGACTGAATCTTGAATAGGAGAGGTGGAATGACTTAAGAGCAGTGAAATGGTCAAGAAGGGAACCCAAAAAGGTAGGGGCGCGCAAGTCCTGGCAGGTGCGCAGGTACTACGTGGGCACGCAAGTCCTGGCCGCGTAGGTATACCTACGCGACACATGGGTACTTGCGCGACGGTTAACCAGCAGGGTAATACTTGAGTGACTCTTGGTTAAAGCCTTTAGAATCATCTTGAGGTTCTTCCAGAAGAGTGGTGCGCAAGTTCTATTGAAGAAGTTAGGCGGCGCGCAAGTGTGGCCATTTCCCTTAAGGGCTGTCCACTCAGGCGCACAAGTGTTGATGAGTTTCAACACTTAGGTCTTCCTCCCCCTCTTTAGATCTTCCGTTCTAGGTAAGAAATTACCGTAGAAGTGTTTCGGAAGCTTTGAGAAGAGACTAGGGCGCCGGAAGCTCAAATCTGAGTTTCTGGAAAAATTCCTCCTTGAATGGGGGCCCACAGGGTCTATTTATAGGCTGGAGAAGACCCCGGGCGGTTATCCTTTAGGGCACGCAAGTCACTTGCGTGAACATTAGGCGTTGCGCAAGTGGACTTGCGCGACAGTGATGGAACTTGTGTGGAACATGTGCTTTTGAAGCTTTGTTCATGCCTTTGTCTATTTTTGATGTTTTCTTCAAAGGATGAATCAATCTGTTCTAAGTCATTTCCCTTTACATTCTTTTTAGACAATGTGATGAAAAAAGAGTGTCAACACTTTAAAAGATTTTTTTTTTGGAAGGGAAAACTTATGTGAATCTATACATTAATATAAAATATGTCACCACTCTGACCCCTAGATCTCCATAGGAAGGATCCAATGAACATCCTCTGTATGCTAGAACCTATATTGATCTTCATTTCCTAGAGTTAATTATAGATCTACTTCAAGTTATGTGGTATAATTTTCAATGACAGGGACATATAGTATCTATGGTTCCTCTAAGAGTCTATGGTAATTTATCATAATAATAAATTTAGGATTTAATTGAATAGATTCATTTCATTTATAAGAGTAAAAAAATTCTAGATCAATACTGAGCATAAGTTTAAAATTTCACCCTTTGAAGGGATGTATGTTATTAGAGGAATCTTATGGTGGGTTAAAAAAATAGCCAAAATTGGATGGTGATGAATCCTTGAGTAGACAAAAGTGATGTCAAACATAGGTGGGGTGAGATTCATTTCTTCAATGCCATTATAGTGGAGGTATTCCAATTCCTTTTAAATTGAAGAGACTTTTTGAGTGATTCCAACAATGTAGGTTCCTAGGACACTTTAATCCTTATTACCTCTTTGATGTGAAACATTTCTATTAATGTGGTTAATTTGAGAACCACAATCTTTGAAAATCATGGGAACCACAACCTCTATCTCTCTCTCACTTACCTATACCTACACAATTCCAACCCTACTCTGTAAAATTATTCCAGCTTCATATGAGACCACTAAAAACTATATCTCCATCCACTATTGTGAAAGAAGCATACAACACATAATATTTGTAAGAAACATAAATAAATTTTCATAAAAAAGGACCATGGGTTTCACAAATAAGTTTGTGTAAATAAGGATTCATTTTGGTAAGATAGATATACAATACAATACACCCCATGCATAAATGTCCAAAATTGCTTGTATCTTGAAAAAATGTTATTGTCTTGAGCAGAGACATAATGCTTCAATACTTCAGTAAAACTAACCTTCACTACCTTTATTTAATCCATCCTTAGACACTTTATTTCCTTCCATCTCTTGATGATGGATTGGAATCCCTCTTTCAAACTAGCTTTCCTCCCATAATTGTGGTTCCAAAGTTCCTTGATGACATACCTCCCACTCATATTGTATTCATTAATCTCCGCCAAAGTCGCTGCTATGGAATTGAATACCATATTTCCCAACTCATTATTTAACACTTCCATAATTTCATACTCCTCATTTACTAATTCTTGATAACATGAAAAATGAAACTAGAAAATTAATAAAAACATAATGAATGAATTTTTTTGGTTTCTTGATATACATTTTCTTATACGACTCACGCGGTTACTTTTGACAACACTTTATAAAAAATTACTTTTATTTTGAGTGTGGTCACATTGGATCCTATTAGAACTCCATAGTTAATCATACTTGGAAGAGAATATTACTACCATGATTGACCTCTTAAAAATACTCATTCTGCACATTTTTTTGTGAAAAAAATATACCAAACACACATTTTGATTATCTTCCCCTTTAACCTTGATAAATTTAAAAGGGTGTCAATATGACTCTTGACGGTATTCCTCCCATAATGAGAAAAGATATCCAGACCTATTTTCAGCTTCATCTTCAGGATAATTTCTCTATGAATCTTGGAGAAATGGCTAGTTTTCAAGTTCTCTCATCCACCTCACACCAATACCACCAAAAGTTTGTATCTCCTCTAAGACCTACCAAAAAGAGAAACAATTCAAAGGAAGTGGAAAATAATAAATGTTTGGGAGTGGAAGTAAATGACTACAAGTGGAAGTCATGTGGATTTGAATGTTAATTCCTTCATTTTTTTTAATTTCATATGTCGTAATATATAATTAAAATTAATTTTAAGTTATTTTTTAACCTCAGTGGAAACTCTAACTTCATATAGTGAACAATTATTAATTCATTTTGTTTCTTGAGACTCATCCCACATATTATCTATGTTATTTAAACTAATTTGAGTAGTAGTCATACAAAATGATTAGAATTACATGGTATGGGATGACTTTTGATTAAAGTAGTAAAGTAACATAGCTGGATTTCCACAAAATATGAGAGATAAATATCAAATAACAAAATGTAATAATAACTGTTTGGGAGGTATTTCATCAAGGATCTTTGGAACCATGATGATGGGAGGAAGGCTAGTTTCAAATAGGGAGTCCAATCCATCATCAAGAGATGAAAGGTAATCAATGTTTGAGAATAGATTAAATAAAGTTAATGAATGTTAGTTGTATTGAAGTATTGAATTATTATATCTTTGTTCAATATAGTAACAATTTTTATTCAAGATGCATGAAGTTGTGGACTTTTATGCATGGAGTGTATTGTATTGTTGATATTCAAGACAAATTAAATGTTTTACTACTCATGTAGACAGTGTATTCTACACATGATGATGTTACCAATCCCGAGGAAGAACATACTATTGATGATGAAACTACATAATTATTATGGGATCGACAACATATTGATGAAAAAAACAAAAGTGATGAATCATCACAGTGGTGAAGGAAATTATCAAGGTAAGAAGTTAGGGTATAAATTTTGAGGTTGGTTAGAATCAACGCGGCCAACCTATTGACCCCAATAATTCAATGTTTATTAGTTATCTTGGGGTTTCAATGAGGATGAATGTTCCAATTTATATTGATCCATGGCATCACGTCTAACCTATAACTAAGTAAATCCTTTGGAAAGATATAACAGTGATGTTACAATATACTTTCTCTATTTTGATGAAAAGATATGTAATTAAATGTTGATTTAATTTTCATTATTCCTTATAGACTTCATTTATTTTAGAATATTTCTGTAAGAATTTTGTCTTAATGGCTGCAAGATAATCCCATAGAGGCTTCCAAACTCTTCTTATGAAGTTTTATATTAGGGATGTTGAGGGGAAAATAAATCCCCACCCACCACTTAGTTATGAAGACATTATAAAACGAGAAACATGGACTTCTTTCATCAATAATCGCAATGAGAAATCATTTCATGTGAATTATAGTCGATAATATATTATTTGAAATTATTTATTTTATTCAACTTGATTCAAAATTTTAAATTTATGAAATAAAAAAAGAGTGATGCAATTAAAGAACGTGCATCAAAACCAATATACCCCTATCACAAAGAAAGGATGGGGTACGCTTCATTAGAGAAGAAATTGGTATGTATTTTAAATCAAAAATAAAAGTGTAATATTGTGACATAAAACAAAATATGTTCTTTGTTTATATGCATATTGATGAATCAAAATATGAATCCACTTCCATCCCATGTCATGTGTTATGAAAGGAGGATCGTGTAAATAATAAGGGTAAATTAGTTTATGAAAACACAAAAATAGTATGGGGATTATGTGTAAGTCTGAAATAATTGTAATTATTTATGATTTATAATAATATTACATAAAATTTTATATTTATTTTCATGTTTTTTATATGGTTTAGGCATAAGAATTGACAACAATCATACCAGAATAAAAACAACTTTTGGTAGCTTTGAAGCGGCCTAAACAATTTGGTCACGTTAGAGGATTAGGTTTTGGAGTCTCTCCTCAAACATATTTCAAGAAGTTAAAACCACATGAAGATATATATAATATGGTTATATGATTACATACACAAATAGAATCACTGTAAGATATTAATTTTTGGTCTGGTTTGGCAGACCAATGTATAAGAAAGGATCAAAGAGAACCAATTGCGGAGTAAAGATTTTCACATAAACCAAATGATCCCACTATATTTGAGGCTAGTAATTCCCCCCAACTACATACCTTACCTGAGTTAATCAATTTTTTCATTACTCTTTCTCCTAAATGTGAATCAAACAACTTCTGATAACTTTATATTACTAAAATAATGCAAGGTATGGTTGTATGTGATTTGTATCTGTCAACACTCATGTAGCGTCGTGTTGTGATACGTACAGTGTATAATATCCTAGGAGACCAGCTACATAATCAAGCCCTCCCAAAAGATCACATGAGAGTGGGGATTGAGGTATCTCATGAGACAACTACTGAGTTTCCTGTTCCACTTGATGGTTTAGATATTACAATTGTCGAAGCTGTTATTGTAGATTTCATAGCATGACTGTCTAATCTTATAAAGATACATAAGGCATGTATTTAACAAATTTTTTCATATGAAAAACATGTAACGATTGATGATAAAAGTAACTAAGTAAGGTATGATATTATATATTGATAAAGCGGTGGAGAAACGGAAGGTCGAATCAAGAAAATCTATTGAATCGATCAAGAAAACAAAACGACCTTCTTAGAGTACCTTCTCCCTGCTAGTTCTAGAGAAAAATTTATTATCATTAAAACTTCATGCAGATACCAAATTTAAAGATAAATATATGTCTTAAATTCAATATGAAGAACAAATATATGGATTTTCCATGACAAATGTAATTGGTTTCGAGAGTCTAAATGGGATTTTCAAGCATCAATGGTTGGGCGTCTTAATTGTGAATACATACATCAGGTACATTTTCATTATAGGTTTTTCCAAATAGTGAGTTAATATGTTTATTAAAGTTAATAATTATTCATATTTTGTATATTAGTTTATATCACAAGTATATAAATGGAAGATCATGTGAAGAAATATTTTCATTCATTAATCTCTGTATCATTTCTATGCCATTCCTTACTTTGGAAAACAATAAAATTGAGAAGAAGAAAAGTCAGTTACTCGAAGAATTTAATGAAAAAAATTAGATGTTGGACATTTTTTATGCCTATAATTCAAAGTTAAAACTCTAAAATCTAGTCACTTAAAATAATTTTTTAATTTTTTCGTTACTTAATTGTTTTTTTAGGGTGCACTGGATACCCAAAGTAGTCAATCTCGACACCCTAAATATTTATTTTTTGGATCCAATGCATGGATATGCAACCAACTGACCACACATGATGTGTATTATGAATATGTAATACACTTAAATCAACATTTTATATATAAACTTATAATTATATGTTCAGTCTATGTTTTAATAAGAATTTTTTTATCATTGGGAAGTCGCTCAATACAGGCTAGATCATGGAATGAAGTTGGTGACTGAAGGGATAAATCTTATGAATTACTAAAAATTAAAACAAATTAATGTATATATAGAAATATTTAACTAAAAAAACATTTCAAAACAATTTACTTATTTTGTTCAATGTTTTTATAGTGTCTGAAACAAAATTTCCTAAAACCTAGTTTCTCAAAAGAAGAAATCGATTTGTTAAGAGATGAGAGGTAAGTGTACTTTTTTTAGAATGTATGATAACATCAAATTTAGGTGATTACCTACTGTGTTTTTAATATAGTATGAGTTATGAACTTTGAAATATATTTGGGGTGTGGAGCATTAGTGTCATAATGCTTATATATTATTTTTTATCTCTTTCTCAAGGAGAAGTATAATAGAGGAAATAAATTTATTTAGAAGCGTTGACCTGAAAAAAATAAATTTTTTGGAAAATCATGGAGGCATAGGTGGAGGCAGAGGTGGCACAGAGGCGTAGGTGGAAGAATAGCTGGAGGCAGATTCAGAGTTAGAGACTGACGTGGAGGAGGAGGCAGAGGTGAAGACTAAGGTGTAGATTGAGGCGGAGGAGCATAAGAAGTGCTAGATTTCAAATAATAAAATTGTTGTGAAATGAGGAATAATGAGGATCATACCATTTTTTTTGATAAAAATTATTTAAAAGTTCACACAACACTTTTTACTTAAGATAGCATCCATTGTGTGAGTGTTTCTAGTGAATTATTGAAATAATGTTTTTCATCGCTTGTTTAAGTGATTTTATACAGGGTAATAATCCATCTGTAAGATCAATCTATGTTGGAAGCTTTAATTTCTTAATTATTTTTATTAAATAAAAATATGTACAACTCCCAATCATCAAATAGGTGGTGTACTCAAAAGTATGTGTTTCCAATTTAAAATGACATTTTAGTAAAAAACACAAGTGACGTACTCAAAACTGAGGAAATGAATTCTGATTGTCTTGATACTTTAGAAAAAAAATACATAAGTCATTTTTGGCATTTATTAATTAGAATCACCTCAATATTATGCATGGTGTGACTGTTATGACTCTAAGTGAATCTTTTTATTCAAAACTGACATTAATTTTAATAAAAAACAACTGATATACAAAATCTGAGCAAACACATTCAAATTGTTTTGGTGCTTTAGGAAAATGATCCATAATTAATTTTTGATGTGTATGAATTAGATGCACCTCAATTTGATGCACAATGTGACTGTTATGACTCAAATTGTATCTTTTTATTCAAAATTTACATCAAATTTAATGAAAAAACACAAGTGGAATACTCAAAAATGAGGAAACACATTCAGATTATTTTTGAACTTTAGGAAAATGATCCATAAGTCATTTTTGACATGTAGGAATCAGATTCACCTCAATCTGACACACAGTGTGACTGATATGACTCCAAGTGCATATTTTTATTCAAAATTGACATTAATTTTAGTGGAAAAAAATAATTGACATGCTCAAAAATGAGAAAATGCATTTGGATTATTTTGGTAATTTATAAAAATGATCCATAATTCACTTTTGACATGTAGCAATTATATTCATATCAATCCAATGCATGGTATGACCGGTATGACTCCAAGTGTCTTTTATCAGTTTAAAATTGACATTTTAATACAAAAAAGTGTCACTCACTAAAAATTGAGAAAACATGATCAAATTGTCTTGATAATTTGTTAAAACCATTCATAATTCATTTTTGGCATGTATGAATCAGTCTCATGTCAAACCTGTACACGATGACCCCAATATGGCTCAAAGTGCGTGTTTCTAGTTTAAAATGACATTTTAATAAAAAACACAAGTGGCATACCAAAAACCAAGTAAATGAAACCATATTGTTTTGATAATATAATAAAACGGTCCATAAGTCATTTTTGATGTTTAGTAATCAACCGCACCTCAATATAATGCACAATGTGACTAGTATGACTCAAAGTGTCTGTTATTAGTTTAAAATTGACATTTTAATACAAAAAAGTATCACTCACTGAAAACTGAGAAAACATTCTTGGATTGTCTTGATAATTTGGTAAAACTATTCACAATTTATTTTTGACATGTATGAATCAGTCTCATATCAAACCCACACACAATGCCACCAGTATGGCTCAGAGTGTGTGTTTCCAATTTAAAATGACATTTTAGAAAAAAGCACAAGTGGCATACTAAAAATTGATAAAATGCATTAATATTTTTTTTATACTTTAAGAAAATGATCTTTAAGTCATTTTTAACTTGTAGGAATCATTCTCAACTCAATAAAATTCACGGTGTGACTGGTATGACTCCAAGTGCGTCTTTTTATTCAAAACTGACATCAATTTTAATCAAAAAACAACTGACATACTCAAAACCAAGAAAACACATTTTTATTGTATTTTTACTTTATAAAAATGATCCATAAGTCATTTTTGATGTGTAGGAATCATCCTCACCTCAATTTTATGCACGGTGTGATCTGTATGACTCTAAGTGCATCTTTTTATTCAAAATTGTCATTAATTTTAGTGATAAAAACAACTGACAAACTCAAAACTAAGAAAAACATTCAGATTATTTTGGTCCTTTAGGAAAATAATCTATAATTCATTTTTGACTTGTAGTAATTATCCTCACCTTAATTTGATACATGTTGTGACCAGTATGACTCCAAGTGTTGGTTATCTATTTAGAATTGACATTTTAATACAAAAAAGTATCACTTACTGAAAACTGAGAAAACACACTTGGATTATCTTGATAATTTTCTAAAACCACTCATAATTCATTTTTGACATGTCTGAATCATTCTCATGTAAAACCCACACACGATGCCACTAGTATGGCTCAAAGTGCGTGTTTCTAGTTTAAAATTACATTTTAGTATAAAAAAAAAGTAGCATACTCAAAACTAAGGAAACACATTTTGATTGTTTTTGTACTTTAGAAAAATGATCCATAAGTTATTTTTGATGTGTAGGAATCAGTTTTACCTCAATATAATGCACGGTGCGACTGTTATGACTCCAAGTGTGTCTTTTTATTCAAAACTGACATCAATTTTAATAAAAAAACAACTAACATACTCAAAAATGAGAAAATGCATTCGGATTGTTTTGGTATTTTAGTAAAATGATCCATAAGTCATTTGTGAAATGTAAGAATCAAACACACCTCAATTTAATGCACGGTGTGACCTTTATGACTCCAAGTGTGTCTTTTTATTCAAAATTGACATTAATTTTAGTGAAAAAAACAAGTAACATACTCAAAATTGATAAAATGAATTCAGATTGTTTTGGTCCTTTATAAAAACAATCAATAATTCGTTTTTGATGTGTATAAATTAGTCACGCCTCAATTTTACTCATGGTGTGATGGGTATAACTCCAAGTGTGTCTTTTTATTCAAAATTTACATTAATTTTAGTAAAAAGAACAAATGACATACTCTATAATAACTTTTTTTCTTATATTTGTGTTTGAAATTTTATTTCATTTAAATTCAGTATTTGTATCTTATTTTGGTACTTTTTTTTGTTTTTGGTGATGCAGTGTGTTGTTACAACACACTTCCTACCTTGTTTTTGGTGTTGTAGTGTTCTATAGCCTCATACTACAAATTTACCCTATATCAGTAGTACTAAATGTACTGATAAAGGTATCCTTTATTATCACTTCTAAAAGAACTGATACATATCCATTTATCAGAACTTTAAAAATCGCTGATAAAAATAGCCTTTATCAATGGTTGTAGAAGCACTGCTAAAGGATCCTTTATCAGCACTTGTAAAAGCACTGATAAATGATCATTTATCAGCACTTTTAAAATCACTCATAAAGGGTCTCTTTATCAGCACTAAATAAAAGTGCTGATAAATGTTTTCTTTTATCAGTGCTTTTAAAAGCACTGATAAAGAACCCCTTTATCAATGATTTTCAATCATTAATAAAAACCTTGTCCTTTTAACTTCATTGAGGTATTCACCATTTTTCTAGCACTAATAAATGCCATTTCTAGCGCTGTTAAAAGTGGGTTTTGTAGTAGTGGGTTAAGTCTCATTAAGAAGATGACACATATGGTGCAGTTGATCTGGAGGAGATTGATCACAGAACAGAGTCGTCATAAATATTATGCAGACCATGTTCGTCGATCACTAGAGTTCTAGGTTGGTGATTGGGGTTTTCTTAGAGTTTCACCTCTCTTGGGACGTCATCATTTGGGTAAGAAGGGTAAGTTGGCACCAAGATTTTTGGGGCCCTTTGAGATTGTTGGATGAATGGTAAAGGTGGCATATCGGTTGGAATTTCTATCTGGTTTGACATTTATCCATGATGTGTTTTATGTTTCCCATATGAGGAGGTATATACCAGATCCTTTTCATGTGATTTGATGGGAGGATTTTGATATTGATACTGACACCATATTGATTGAGTATCTAGTTTAGATTATGGATCGCTGATAGAAGGTACTACGTGACAAAATTATTCCTCTATTCCGGGTACTGTGGTAGTGCAGATGAGATAGCCACTAGACATGGGAGAGGGAATTGTTTATGAGGTGATAGTGGCCTTCACTTTTTGTGAGTTTAGGAATCTTAGGACTTTTATGGGGTAGAAATCATTTATGGTGTGGAGATTATAACACCTCATTACGCTTTTCAAGTACTCCTTTTTTTATGTTTTGTTTATCGCCCTTGTTTGGGTGCATTTGTGGACTTCTTGAGATGGAGATCCATTTCTAGTGTAAATTAATTAATGTTCATGGATGTATGTTTATTTGAATTAATGGATTCTGGGTATAAATGTGTCAAAACTTATTAGGGTTCTTCCCAAGTTCAAAGAACACTCGGATTGGGCTCTTCAAGTTTTTCATCCTAAACCTACAGTTTTTGTAGTCTACTAGGGATTTAGACATCATGTAATGGGGTTACGCGATGTATATTTTTCAACTATTAGATTACATGAATCTAGTTTATTGAATGCTATGTTTTCACACTGTGTAAAGATTCCACATCATGTAATGTCAAAAATAATATTTTAATAAAAAGGTGATGCATTTTTTGGTAATTTTAGCCTTCATGGAATACATGGTATGTAATGGGCTTACATGCCTTGTAAGTCTCATGAATTTGGTTTTTAGGGTGTTTCTTGGCTAATTTGTTTTATTATTCATCCACAACCCTCTTTTCTCTCCACCTAGAGGCTCTCAAGGACGATTTTAGAGACCTCTATCCCTTTCAGATCATTCATAAGGTGATTGATCATCATGGTTGTTTTGGTGCACCTCTTTGGGTATGTAATCCTTCTAGTTCTTCCTTCCTTTGGTCGTAACAACTGCATTGGATGCATTTATGGTTCAGATTTGTGATCAGATTGTGTTTTTTATTGATCCCTTTCAGTTTCTTGGTGTTCCTTTCCTTTTGAAGGTCATTCTCATGGTATTCAATCACTGTTGTCAAAGTGTGCATATGTTTATATAATTTTGAGGTTGGTTTTCCTATACAATGGGTTAATACAATTAATTTCTTATAATTATTGGTAAAATCCTTTGGTTAATTCATTTATTTTAAGTGATATGTGGTTTTAATGGTTTTCTTACAAAGGAAAATGTTTTCAAAAGGAGGGTTTTCTTTGAAAATGGATTTTCTTGATTTGGAAATGGGTTTTCAAACATTGAAGTGGATTGGGTTGGCTTTAAAAAAATTATAAAATTATGAGCTTGGTTTTGAAATTTATTTTGACAATTGGCACATTGAGAACCTTAGGTGTGTCAGGAGAGAGACATAGGTATCCTTAGTGTGTGTGGCGTCACTAGGAGGTAACCTTTTGGATATCAATGGATTGTGGTAGGACTCGATATTGATTGGATCCAACATTATGCCTTTTTAGGATCTTTAGTGTCTAGTACACATTGTCACATGGACTAAAGCCCAATACAAGGTTCTTTTTAATTTATGGTTATTTATCACGTGATTTTTTTATCATGGATTTTTGCTCATGGGTTTTTATATGAGTTTTTATCACATAACTTCACATGATAGGTTATTTCATGGATATGTGTTTATATACTTACCTCTTAATGCATGGATATTCTTTTCTATTTTATTACTTCCAATTTTCATATTGTTTATTGAGAATATAAAATGATTTATGAAAACCAAAGGGAAAATTATTTACAAATGAATTGGATTTATTAAAATTCTTTGTAAAACTATTTTTTATTTTAAAATCTAGAACTAGTACATTATTGTTATTAGACCATGTATAGACTCTATAGTGGTATCCTACTGGGATTTGTGCTCACACCCTAATTTTTCATTTGGGTAGTTGTAGATGTTGTATTGCAGGATACAGATAAAGGGAAGGGAATCATGTAGCATGTCGGGTTCTCCTTTAGTCTTTTCCTTCGTAGTGGTCTAGTTTGTAGGTGACTATTGGTCACATAGAGACTTGTTGGTTTTTCTTTGTTCATGTTTTATGGTTTAGCTGGTTTAAATTAGATTGTTTTGATCGGGTTGTATCTTTTCCTTATTCTAGTGCTTTGTTTGTATGTCTTGTTTAGTTATATACATGACCTTGTTCTATTTTCTTGCTTCACCTCACCATGTGATGACTATATTGGGTGTATGGTTTGGTTGAATTGGGTTGGTCTATTAGATTTATGATCTATGAAAATTTGGGTATGAAATTCATAATTTATGTTCATGATCACATACCCTTATGATTATCTTATGATTTCATATGATAATAAATTGATATCTCCTATGTTTACCCTTATTGAGCATCAGAAATCACCCTTTCTTATGTTTTAATCCCCAAGTTATGAAGAAAGGTTTCGATGGAGTATTCCTAATAGGATTACTGTGTGAGAAAATATTTTTGGGAGATGTTTAATATCTTTCATGAAATAAGAATATTGTTTTTGTAGTCTCTAAATACACTAAACCATTACGGTCCTTGGGAATGTGTTTATGAAATGTATTGAATATTCATTTAAAAAATGTGATATTTATGTATAAAATCATGGGTCTCTATAAAAGTGTTTTATGAAAACCTTTGGTTAGTAAATCTAATTTCATGTATAACTAAATTATTATTTAAGATCAAAGTTTATTATATTAAAGAAAAACATTATTATATGATCTCATGATTTTGAAAAGAACTAGTGGGTCTCTTTTCTTCTCTATATATGTTCTGTACTGAGATTTTTATGCTCATCCCACATTTTCAAAAAAAAATCCCAAGTTTTAAGTATGATTGGGACCAATGGTGAATCCAAGTTGAAAATCATAAATATTTTTCATGAAAATAAAATGTATTTCATTTTAAAATTATTGTATTGTTAATAAATGGACATTAAGTCAAATTATCTACTTTATAATGCATGGGATTGTTATTTAAGAGCAATGACCTAATTCTATAAAACTCTAAACCTAAAAAGGACTTAAATAATGTAATAAAATGAATCCTTGTTTAAAAATTAAATTATGGGTTGAATAAGGATCAGGACCCTATAGTAAGTATCATAAAAGGATTTAGATAATTTTAAAGGTTGTGATAATGTAAGTAAGTACCCTTAAGATACTCTAATTTATGGTTATCATGAGATAGATTCTAAATATTTCCATATTACTTTATATAAATTTATGTTTGTTTAGAATGGTTTTCTATAGAGGAAATAGAGAATCTGAAGTAGGAAAGAACCAAGAGGAAAATATCATTCCAAACCAGTAACCAGGAATGGTTGAAATCAAAATTGATCAGTTTTTTGTTGTGATGGATCAGTTTGTGAAAGCTATTAATGGTGGAAACATCCATATTAGAGAGAAACCACATCCACTATAGAGGAAATTGTTTATAGTAAATCATTACATGAAATAGTACCCTCCAGCATTTAGTGGATCTTCTGAATCAGTGGTAGTTGATGGATGGATTAAATCTTTGTAAAAAAATATTTGAATTCATGGGTTGTTCTGAGCATCAAAAGGTAGATATATATATTTATCATTTTGAAGGTGAAGATGATCAGTGGGGCTCAATGGTAAAGAATATTAGGGAAAGATAAGATATTTATGTCTTAGAATGGGATGAATTTAAGAATAATTTCCTTTATAAGTATTTTTCAAAGGCTATTCAACATAATATGGAAAAAAAATTCTTAAAATTGAGGCATAATGAGGAAGATTTAGAGATCACGTATAAATAAAACTTCACCTGTTTGGAAAGGTACGTTTCAAATTGTATTAGGTATCTTGATAGTAAAATTAATCATTTTTACTCAGGATTGAAGCCAAGATATATAAGGTCATTGGATTCTTATGAATTTAAAAATTATGAGAAACATTTTCAATATACTGATAAGGTAGAAATGGAGCTTTCTGATGATCATGTGTTCTATGAAAATAAGCCAAAAAAGGGGTCCAGGTGTTAGGCAATGGGGAAGTATCCATTGAGGAAATCTGAAGGAAAGAAAATAAAGTTTCTATCTTGTGATAAGTTTGGTAGAAAAAACTTGGATAATGTCTTATAAAATCTAGAAAGTGTTTATAATGTGCTAATTTTGGACATGTATCTCATGATTGTAAAGAAAAGGATCGCAGTAATGATCATAAAAATAATAAAAATTTTGTAGTAAGATGTATTAATTGTAATGATATGTGTTATTTGAGTATTTGTCCAAAAATAGGAATAAAGGATGGAAATCATTAATATCACAAGAATAAAGGGGTGGTTAGATCCTCTATGACTACTTTGGAAGATGTTGGACCATCCAGTGATGTGGTGTCAGGTAAATTACTTGTTTATTCAAATGATGCCAATGTATTGTTTGATTCATGGCATACACATTCTTTAATTTCCAATAAATTTACTAGTAAATTATAAATTTCACCTCAAGAAATTAAGGCATAAATTTTGGTAAAAACACTTAGGGGTAGTATTAAGGAAAAAAAAATTATAAGAATATTCTTGTTCTTACTTGTGGAAAGGGTTTACATACAAACCTTGTTATTATCACCTTGTAGAGTTTGATATTATTTTGGGTATGGATTAGACTATTATTTATCATGCTAAGATATATTGTAGAGCTTAAGAATTCATTTTTTAGAATGATTTTTAGTTTTTATACATGAATGAATTCATGTCATTGATAACATATTAAGAACCAAAGAAATTGATTAAAGTTGAAAATGAAAGTTATATCGATCATATTGTTGAGAGGAAGGAAACTATTCAAATTAGTGATGTTCTTATAGTAAATGAATATCTATAATTATTTCTTGATGAATTATATGGTATTACACATGATCGGGAGATTGAATTTACTATTAGTTCTTGATTTTAATCCAATATCAAAACTTCTCAAGTAGAACTTATGGAACTGAAAAATTAGTTACAAGTGTTTCTTGATAATGGTTTCATTCATCCAAGAACTTCACTATGGGGTTCTCCTATTTTGTTTGTTAAAAAGAAAGATGGTGTCATGACCTGACCCATGATGGGGATCGAGCCTCAACTACCCCAAGCTTGCCTCCATAGGCCAGGGGGTGGTGAAAAGCGCTAAAGGCACAACAAACTCAAGGAGGAATTTGCCTAAGTACTTGTACACATGAACAAAGCCAATAAATGAAAAAGTGAAGAGGGAAAGGAGTAAAAGATACTACATTTCTATAAATAAACCAAACATTCATGAACCACTAAATAGTAAGAGTACTGTAATGTAAAATGAAAGAAGAAAGGGTAAAATACACACCCAACCAGAAAAGTGTCTAAACATGATCGAAAATTGGGAAAGTAAAATAACCAAGAGAGACCTGCTCCTAAATCCCATGCTATAACCACCATACACAGTCTAAAAACATGTATCCCTAAGATCCTCTAAAGTCCTGATCAAATCTGTCTGTCATTTTAATAAGGCATGATACGTGCGGGCAAAACCCATGCAGGGGTGAGTATAAACATACCCAGTAGGATACCCTAAAAAGGTGAAGGGGGATTAGTAAGAGATACACTGAAGAGGAAATCAGTAGATAGAACAAAGTACAGTAAAAGAGTGTAGCTCAACCCAATAAGAGAGTGAAGTAAACTCATCTAGACACAAGGATCTAGAAACGGTGATAATATGAACTTCTCATCTAGTCTTCGCTACCTATAGTAGAAGAGTAAACTTTTCCAACCATGAGAAGCTAGACACAGAAAGCACGTGGCATACCCCACGTGCCTTCACCTCTCCTATAAAGAGAGTAACCAAAACCAACGGAGTGGTTACTGAAATAATATATATATATATATATATATACTCGGTCAAAAGAAACCCAAATGAGAGAGTAAGGGGATCTCCATCTCACAACACCGCCCAAGAAGAAGAGTTTCAAACAGTTCCAAAAGTATCCATCAACGATGCTCAGAATTCCACATGTCTTCCTTGAACATGTAAGTCAAAGGGCATCAATCACCACACCTTGATACTATCTACTTTTGGTGACTCTGACTCACCCACATAGTTTTAGGTCATGTCACATGGATGTGTCTTGGTAGGGAAAACGCCCCTCTTCCTCGTGAGTCCAAAGGTATGCCAAACCATGCCTCGTCACTATGTCTCACATCTTACAGTCTTCTCTGGTAGTTACTGAGGAACGCCACTACCTAGCCTAGCTAGAGGGTACCACACAGGAAAGTCACCGTGGAACGCCACTACCTAGACATTACTAGAGGTTAAGCCCAGTGAGTCGTCAGGGAAATGCAACTACCCAGCCCGACTGGAGGGTTACGCTTAGAAAGTGATCGAGGAATGCCACTGCCCAGCCCGGCTGGAGGGTAATCTTGGAACTTCAAGGGACTCCACTACCTAGATCCTACTGGAGGGTAACTTGGAAAGATCATTAGGGAACACCATTGCCTAGTCCTAAAAAAGGGTAAGCCCGGAACTACCATTGAGGAACGCCACTACGTGTACCAAACCTGGAACATCCACATTTAATGAGATCATGAATAAGGCTACACACATCCAAACGAATCACACTATTGCAATGCTTGTAGAAAAATGCTTAAGTTTGACTATTCATTTTCCCCAATCGGATATCCTATGAAAAAGTTGCATTTCTCCGCAATACGCTTGAACCGGGATTTGTGGAGGCTGACCCTCAGTTTCAGTTTAAACACCTAAAATTGGTCTTTAAAAGTCCACGTAAATGTTAGGATCACGTCATCGCTGATAGAGAATCATTTGGACATTATGTCTATAATATATGTCTAAAACAAGATTTCTTAATAATAATATTTATATTATTATTATTAAACTTAGGTGTTTCATGAAACCGAGCCACGAGATCAGATCCTAAAATTTTAGAACTACCTTCAAAAGGTTCTTCTCGATGATAGGATCTATTTTCCATAGATGGAACATAAAACAGATTCTCTGTTTAAAAGATATTGGGGTTTGAATCTGTAGCCCCAAGACTCTCCAGGCCTGCCCGGCCTGCCTGGCCTGTTCCGGGCCGCCTGGGCTTGGTCCACCTTGTCAGCATGTGGCCCACTCTAGGCTCAGCCCATTACTGCTTGGCCCGGCCCACTACCACTTGGGATCAACCTTGGCCGCCCCACCGTCCACCTCGTCGCCTTCTTTGCAGGTCAACACGGCCAACTGCCTCCCACAAAAATAGGTCACCTTCCACCTCGCGCCTTGACTCCTTCGCCTAGACACCTTGTCATCCGTTGCGCTCCATCAACCTGTTGCCACTCCCCCAAATCCGCATGAAGCCTCTCATCCACGGCCCCTACATCTTGTTTTCCATCCCAACTGCACGCCAACTGCACCACCCATGAACTGCATCACCACCCATGCCAAGCCTTATGTCTCATCGCCAGCTGCCTCGTCCGACTACCCTGCTCCATGCAGTTGCTGCCACCATGCACCACCGCCGGCCACCACCACTGACGGCTCTTTGGTGGTCCCTTCCACAGAACATTGGGTCTCCTACTGTCTTCTAAAAATTGTGATGAACACATTTTCAAAAACCTTGGGTCGATATCTTCACATAACTAAGCTCTGCACAGTGATCCGATGATGATTTGATGCATCCGAAAGTAAATGACGATTTCCACGAATAATGAATGAAGAACGGGGAGAAAAAAATTGATTCCAAGCATTGATAGATGGATGTGTTAGGTTGGCCATCGATGATGAGGATCAAAAATAAATAAACAAATTACAACAAACTTCATATGATTTAGGAATTGGAATTGGAGTGAGGAAACCAAAAGAAATCCTACCTCGATTTCGGTTCTGATATCCGTTGACGAACACGCCCGCCTAAATTTTGACATCAATTTTTCGAAGGAGGACGGAGAGGAGGAAGATCTTCAGTGGTGTAAGGAGGAAGAGGAAACCCTAATGAAATCCCATAAACATGATTTTATAGGTTTTAACTAGGTTTAGGGTAAACCTCTTAACCTTAACCTCCAACAGTCACGGGATCCGAACATCCCGTGCCCTCTAATTTTAGGTCATGCATATGTAAAATGATGCATTACAAACTCAATAGAGGTCTCATATTTTTAGTCTAAATCCTCATTAAAAAGTTATTCATTACAATATCTAAGATGAAATAATTAATTTTAATTATTTTATTGATGATTACACCCCTCAGGGACTTTTTCCATAGAAGTCCCGCACTAACAAAAGTTATTTCTCACCTAGGGTAAACGCCACGTCCCTGACTCAACTGTGCCCTAAGATTTCTGATATGGGCTACCGTCTAAGAGTTACCTTATTACCTTCATTTGAATAGTATAACATATACTTAATATTTTTATAAAATTAATCCTGGGCACATCAGGCCTCAGAATCACACGTCATCTCAGTGCCTAACTCTGGAAATATATATAGAAATATTTCAAAGTCTTATCAAATGAAAACCAAGTATCTAAATAATTATTGCTTTCAATATTTTTATCCCTAAAAATAAAAACTAGGAAAACAACTTGGGATATTGAGCCCACATCTGGCTCTCCTGTTCCTAGGAACTCTCCTGCACATTTTTGTGCTCCCACATCACACGAACCAAAGGGATGGTTCGTCCACCAAGGTTTGTTCCTATCAATCCTCGATCGCCACCTGGTGCTTTGCAAAGGTGGATCCATCTTCAATTTCCTGCTCACCCCAATTGATGACATGCATAGGATCATGCACATATCACCTCAAGTGTGACGCGTGGAAGACGTCATGCACCCGATCTAGTTATAGGGGTAGGGTGAGGTGGTAGGCAACCTCGCCAACCCTCCACACAATCTTGAACGGCTCGATGAACCTTGGGGATAGCTTGCCTCCCTAGTAAAACCTCCACATCCCACATCATTGGGAGACTCTCCAGAATTCATGGTCTCCCTGCTCGAACTCCATGGGCTTAAAACGGCAATTTGTGTAGTATTTTTGTCTACTCTTGGTTATCTTCATCCATTCACAGATGACCTGAACTTTCTCTATTGTCGCCTGCACCAACTCTATGCCCCTTAGGGATGACTTCCCAACCTCTGTCTAGCAAAACGGTGACCTGAAGGGTCTCCCGTATAGGTCCTCAAAAGTTTCCATACTGATGGTATAGTGGTATTTTTTATTGTATGTAAACTCTGCGAAAGGCAGGTGATTCTCATAGCTCCAGCTAAAATTTAACACGCAAGCTCTCATCATATCCTCCAACACCTGGAGAGTGCACTTGATTTGCCCATTGCTCAGGGGGTTAAAGGCTACACTCATTTGCAGTTGGTTCCCGAATGCCTCATGTAGGCCTCTCCACAATCGTGATGTAAACTACGTGTCATAATTAGAGACAATTGTCAAGGGAATACTATGAAGACGAACGATCTCTCATACGTACAAATACTTAAAACTCTCCACCGAACATTGCTCCCAGATAGTAAGGAAGTGTTCTGACTTCATGAGTTGGTCCACTATCACCCATATAGAGACATGGCCTTTTTTTGTGCATGGAATCCCTATGATGAAGTCCATGGATATGTCACCCCATTTCTACTCTGAAACCTCAAGAGGCTATAACAAACCCGATAGAACCTAATTATTATCCTTAACCTACTGACAGGTGAGGCATCATGAGACAAACTTAGCTACGCTTCATCTCATGTCGGATGACCAAAACTACTACTGAAGATCCCCATACATCTTCCTCACACCAAGATGTACAGCTAAGGGAGAAGTGTGGAACTCCTGCATCACCTCCTCCCGGATCGTGAATGGAACCACTATTTTCTCCTAGAACAAAATCTCATGATTCCTTCCTTAAGAATATCCATCTGGTGTATCACATATGGCTATCCGGTCATGAAAAACTTCATAGTCAGTGTCTCCCGTTTGGGACTCTTTCACACGATCAAGAAGCGTAGGAGTCAGCACCATCAACTTCAGGAAAAATGTACCCTCTTGCTCCACCAGGGTCAGCTGTAGGGAAGCTAGCTACTCAGATGCTTCCCACACTAGGTGATCCTGGGAATTCCTAATAAGGGAACCTACTAGAACCTTGACCTTTCTTGTAGTATAGACTATCTCTAAGTCATAGTCCTGTAGGAACTCTAACCAGCGTTTCTACCTCAGGTTCAGGTCTCTCTGGGAGAAGATGTACCTAAGGCTTTGGTGGTATGAGTAAACCATAAAGATCTATCCCAGAAGGTAGTGCCTCCACATCCTTAAGGAAAATACTACCACTGTCAGCTCTAGATCTTGAGTCACGTAGTTTGGCTCATGGGGTCTTAGCTGCCTCGACCCATATGTGATGACTGCCAATTGTTGCATGAGCACACAACCAAGCCTAGCTCCAGAGGTATCTCAATACACTACAAACTCAACACCTTCCATTGGTATTATCAAAACTGGATCACTCATCAGTCTCTACCTCAACTCCTTGAAGGCCTTTTGGCACTGCTCAGACCAAGTAAATGGTTGTACCTTCTACGTAAGAGCGGTTAAAGGGGTTGTGATCCTAGAGAAGTCTTCCACAAATCTTATATAGTACTATACCAAACCAAGAAAGGTTCATACCTCTAATACATTCTTGGGTGGATCCTAAGAAATTACTTCTTCAATCTTTGCTAGATCTATGGCTAAACCTTGTTTGGAAATAACATGCCCCAAAAAGTAAACCTCCTGTATCCAGAACTGGAACTTAGATAAATTCTCATAAATTTTGTGCTCTCGAAGTAAATCAAGAACCATCCTCAAGTTCTCTGCATGCTTCTCCTCTGACGCATAGTAGATGAGTATGTCATCAATGAAGATAACAAAAAACTGGTCCAAGTAAGGTTGGAATATCTCATTCATCAAATACATAAATAAGGAGGGGGAATTTGTCACACTAAATAGCATCACTAGGAACTTGTAGTTCCCATAGTGACATCAGAAAGATAACTTCATAATATCAGCCTCGTGAACCCATTGCTGGTGGTAGCCAGACCTGAGATCGATCTTGGAGAACCACCTCGCACATCACAACTGGAAAAAGATGTCATTGATCCTCAGCAAGGGGTACTTGTTCTTTATCATGGCTTGGTTCAGGAAATGATAATCCATGCAAAGATGTAATTTCTCATTTACCTTCTTCACAAACATAACTAGAGATTCCTAGGGGGACACACTGGTCCTGATGAAACCTTTCTCGCAAAGGTCCTCCAACTGTAACTGTAGCTTTCAGAGCTCAGTGGGTTCCATCTGATATACCACAGAAGATATCGAGGCAGTCCCTGGTTGTAAGTCAATAAAAAACTCCAACTCCCACCTAATAGGTAGTCCCATAATGTATTCAGGGAAGACATACATATAATCCTTCACAAATGAAGGAATACAGATGCCTAAAGAGTCTAATTCACCGAGGGTTATTCTTTCTAACTGGTGGGTATAAGGCCATAGCCTCCTGCTCATAGCACCTAACTTCTCTGCTACGAGGTCTCTTTCACTGAGAAAGGATAATCTCATCCTATTAGTGCGTAGGCATATGACTAGTCTGTTGTGATAGTAGATCTAGGATCGAACCATGGAAATCTAATCCATGGCCAAAATTATGTCATAGGGTTACATGATAATGACCAGTAGGTCCCACGTGAACCTATCTCCTCCAATCGATAGCTCACACTATCGACAAATGAAAGGCATAGAAGAAGCGCTCCCTATAGGTACCTCGAGAAAAATCTGATGTGCCAGCACCTCTACTGGGAGCACTAACTCTTGCAACAAGAATAAAGAGATAAAGGAGTGACTAGAAATTGTTTCTACTAATACTGAATCAAGAGTAGAATAAACATAGATCGTACCTTGGATCATCTCATGTGCTATGGGATCATAGACATCCAAAGCATGTAGCTGCCCACAGCCCCAACCACCAGCTCCCTGATCTTGAGGTGGGATTCCTAGTAGTGGTAGTGGTGGAAGAACCTCATAGAATTGTCCCCCACATGAGGCTCCTCCCACTCCCCATAGAGCATTGCCTCCCTTGGTACCTGTTTCCGATGCTTTTGTCGGGGCGCGCACGTCCGTCCGCCGGGGAGGGCGCGCTGCTTGTGGTCCTGCATTCCCGCTTTCCAAAGGCGGGTGGCATCCGTTCCTTGTTCAGGTACATCTGCTCCTTGATCGAAACCGGGATGATGGGATGTCGGTTCTTCCTTCCGTGGATTCCTCCTCGGAGCTCGTCACCTAGTCCGGGTCTCCCTCAAAGATTTAAGATGGATTCGTGAAGCCCATTCCCGGTTCCATATCTACATGGACGCCAGTTAATTACGCTGCTTCCGTCAAGATGCTCCAAGGGGTCTTGTCGGGACAGTAACCTGCGGTGAGGAGAATGGTCACGTTGGGGCATCGTCAGCATGTCTGTCTTTGGTCCCTCATCACAAGGCTTCTCGAGGGCACGGAAGCCCAAGGCATCCCACATTGAACACGGGGAATGTGTACCATATGAGGTTTTCCTCAACTTCCCATGTTTAGCATGGGGTATGTCGCGAGTTTAACATCTTGCGGAGACGGATCGGGTTAAAGGATCCCTAGGGGGGACACCGATGTTGGGGCCAGCACGTGGGCGGCCTCCCGTATGACATGGAGTGGGAAAGGGTGGCATGATCCCACCGGGATGTGGCGGCCCGGGTAAGGATCAGGATGGATGGTGGGGTGAAGCATGGGGCTTACGTTCTAAGACGGCCAAAGAGGGGGGATACAGTTTAACGTCATGCAGGACGGAATACAGTTTAACGTCATGCGGGATGCGATACAGTTTAACTTCATACGGGACGGGATACAGTTTAACATCATGCGGGACGGGATACAGTTTAACGTCATGCGGGACGCAATACAGTTTAACGTCATGCGGGACGAGATACAGTTTAACGTCATGCAGGACGAAAGATTTGGGGATTATGCTCTGAGGCGGCCCAAGGTGGTCAGCGAACCGACATGGAGAGGTCAGGACAACCGTGTGGTGGGCTTGAACCTCGTGGAGGCTTCCTACGTACCGTGCGCTAGCACGGATCAAAGTCCATGTAGTTTGCTGGGATGAGGCTTACGCTCTGAGGAGGCCCATAGGAGGATGTCATGGTCGATGCGCACTCTAAGCCCACGTGAGTCATGCTCGGTGTGGGAAACAAGAGGCATCAGGGACCAGACGATCACGTCGCGAAGGGTGCGTCCGTGAGAAGTGGAATGGGGCTTACGCATTGTGCGGCCCAAAGAGGAAATAGGGGCTTACGCGTGGTTGGAGGCCCTTGGTGCCAGGGCTTACCCCAGGGTGGAGGCCCGTGGTGCAACAAAGCACAGTGGGAAAAGGACTCCACTGGCCTTGGCAGGGGGGGAGTACGGAGATGCACGGGTGCAATCATCCGTACGAAAGGTTAGGGGCTTACGCTCTGAGGCAGCCCTTCCTCCGCGGACAAACGCCGCTCCGACAAGGAGGATCTCATTCCATGTGAGGAAGAGTCCACTCCCGTGGAGACGAGTGGGCGTAAAAAATGTTCGAGCTGGGGGGACCCTACGTGCGAAGCACGGGGTCGGACCACATTTTAACTTCTTGTGTTAAGGAAGAGGTGCTTAGCAGTTTAACGTCCTGCAGCTTGGACAAGGTGGGTTTTCTCCACACCCCTAGGGCTTACATGCCCAACGCCATCTACCCCTTGTGGAAGGGAAGGCATCGGCAAGGCCGTGGCAAAGGGGGGCCGCAGGGCAAACCACCAGGGGGTCCATGTTATCATGGCTATGCGAAGAAGCAATAGCTGTTAGTGTGCCTATGCGGAGAAGCATAAGGCAAAGCAACGCAACGGGAAACACGGCCCTAGGGACCTTGAGGTTACTTCGCACGAGCCTGGAAGGATGTGTGGGAAAACAACGCATGGCGCGCATGCCCGGCAGGGGAGACATCAGGTGCCGGTGCAGGGGGCAGCCAAGGGGCGTCAAGGTGAGGGGTCCTCGGCTCTATACGCGCAAAAGGGACGATTTGCGCGCAAAACACCGGGACGGCGCGCAATTGGAGTAACGGAATTGCGCGCAAAGAGGGAATTATGCGCAATGCTCTGCGCGCAAGGCAAGGTATTGCGCGCACGGACCACAGATTGCACGCAAGTGGGGAAACCAGGGGAAGGGGCAAATTCACTGAAGCCGGTGGAGTTGCGCGCAAAGGCGAACTCCGGGGCAAGGTTGCGCAGAATTCGGGATTACCTGGATGTCATCTTTCGCACGGGGGGAGCCGAATTGCGCGCACGAGAGTCGCTTTGGATTCCTCAACCCCCAAACCGTTCGGGGTCACCTTATATTTATAGGCGACCTTCGACGTGGAATCCAGGCGGCGCGCGAAGTTTTCCGCACCGGGAACCGCTTGCGCACAAAATCTCTCCGCGGAGAAACGGGGCGCACAATTATTGCGCGCCTCACCGGTCCAATTTCGTGAATCTCGGGAGCACTTCGTGCGCATAACATTTTTGCGCGCGGATCCTCCTTTATTTCGCGCACCACTTCCCAGGCCTCTGGATCGGGCCTCTGATTCCGAATATGACTTCGCTTCGTCATTCCGAAACTTCCTTTGGAGTTGCGGGCTTTTTTCGGTGTCAACAAATGCCCCCCCTTGGAATTGGATTGGCGAGAGGTCGTAATGATCAGATTCCAAGGGAAACGCCAAAATTCTAAGTCTCCTAATCAAGTTGCGCGCAAAAAATCTGACGGGGCGCGCAAAACCTACGGACGCGCGCGAAATATTCTTTCCGTGCGGCGCGGAACCCTGGCCTCACCTATAAAAAGGGGCGCTGGGTCCCAGATCCGTACTTCTGCTTTTTCCGCGTGATAAGCTTATCGCTCTCGTGCGCGAAATCGCTCCGTGGCTGCGCGTAATAACGCACTGGCAGCGCGGAATTCCTTCCGAAAGTTGGCCGTGATTTCGCGCCAAACCGGGATCTTCCGTGCTTAGCATGCCGATTGCGCGCTCAACTCCAGAATTTCGCACAACTCAGCCATATTGCGCGCCGAACACTCCGATTCCGCGCACTGCATCCTGATTTCGCCTAACTCCCGAAAAATTCGAGATGGCTGCAAACCGAGTCGATGATGGGGAAGCCGCTGCCTGTAGGACAGAAATGGTGGCGAACGAGGAGGTATATGGTGCCAAGGTGATCGTCTCCAACAATCTCAACCTGTTCAATCTGCTGACTCCGGCCCAAAAGGCATATCCCTTGTCGGACAACCTCCCGCTCTGGAATTTTGGCATCCTGGAGGAGGTACCACTGCCGGGCTTCGAGGTGGACACACCGCGGTCCTGGGTGACTCGGGAGGACGAACTTCTTCACTACAACATCACCAACAACGGTCGTCCTACCAGGGAAACTAGACACATGGATGTATATGTCCTGAACCCGAGGACTAGGACCATTACCGGGGACGAGCCTGTGGCGGAGGATTCTCCGGACCTCTACGCGAGCATGTTCCGTCAGAGCATCACGGATGACACGAAGGGCTGGCTGAAGGATTGGGACCTACGGTCTGGGGGTAAATTCACCAGCGAATGGGCCTGGGTGTTCTGGGTTCACCATACCTGCGACCAGTTCAGAGACGAACTACGGTATATCGGCCTGTTCGAGGCGGTATGGACATCGAAGTTCCATTTCCACCGTCAGCCTGAACTCGGACCGGAGCTATTCACCTGGTGGTCTCCTGACACCAACACGTTCCACCTTCATCATGGGGAAGTTGGCGTCAGTCTCTGGGACATTCACTGCATCGGTGTTATCCCACTGGAGGGTTACCTATACGACGAGTTCGTTCCTCCAAAGAAAACCTGGGGAGACAGGTCGCGGACGCCTATGCTGACGTGGCACCTGCTGCAGCTGGCCAAGGAGAGGTTGGGGGTTAAGGACTTCTTGAAGGACATCGCCTACAAGGGCTGGTTCAGCCTGTTCCTTGAGAAGGATCTCTCCGTCAAGATGCCGGGACGGGGCAAACGGTGCCCAACCGCGACTCAAAGGAGCAAGGACGGGTCATACTGGAAGACCCTGGAGGCAGGGCAGTACCAATCATGGGGCTACCGCATCATTGAGGCCCGGGACCCGAACGTCCAGTATGCCGGGTTCCTTGCCGCCTTCCTGAGCGGGTGGCTCCTGCCGGTGCGGGACGCGAGGATGGGCGTCCGTCCCGCGACTTTGGTGATGGTGGGCTCCATGGCCGCCAAAAAACGGTTCAACTTGGGCGTCCTCGTGCTGGCCAAGCTGTATACCATTCTGGGGCGCATCTCACGAGGGGGGTCGCCTTGGAGAGTCTGTGGTCCCTTCCAGATCTTCCATGGCTGGGTGGCGGCTCATCTCGGTGGGTATACTTTCCCAAACGCCATCCGTCCTCCGGGAAATGGCTTGCGACCGTCCTTGCTAAACATTGTAGGGGTGGCGCCATTGACGCTCAATGAGGAGGTCATGAGGATCCGCATTGGTAACCATGCCAACTTCAACTTCAGCCCGTTCCCCACCCCGGTCGGCCAACTGGTGGACAACGGGCGAGGCTCTCTGGAACAGCAGGAATACTTCCAGAGTATTCGGGGCGGGGTGCTCATGGCTTGGATCGAAGGGAAGGTGATCTGCGAGCCGTACGTGCCATCCCGATTCGCCAGGCAGTTCGGGTGCCTCCAGCGAATGCCGAAGAAGGTATTCACGGCTGTCTGGCAGGAGAAGAATCCATGTGTCCTGCACCAGATGTGGTTGATGTTTACCACCTTCGGCTCTGGAGACGTCGTTACTCTCCCTCCCACCGGGGTCTATGCCGGCCTAGCAACTGAATATGCCGAAAACTGGACCATTGCGTACCCTGAGGGGATATTACACAAGCGCGTCCGGCAACTCAAGGTTACTCGCGCAGAAACCGGGCGACGGGAAAGAAGGGAAGGTGTCGTCGGAAGGGGAGAACCGAGGGTGCGCCAGGCAGTGAGGCTTGCGCAGGCCGAGACTTCGGCAGCGAGGACATCACATGGTGCCTACACGTCCTCGTTACCCGCAGGGGGGTCACATGAGGCGGCCAGGGAACTGCCTGGGAAGCAGGTAAGATATCTGCTTGAACCTTCTCAAGACGCAATTCTCCCGGCACTGTGGTCGGCCTGGATGACCCTGCGGCAATCGCTGAGCGTCAAAGCCATCTGGAAGAAGATAATGCAGAACGGGATCCAACTGCCGGAGGTCAGGCTCGTTCGGATTATCGACCGAGTGAACTTCCATCGGCGGCACGCTTATCTAACGGCCATGGACGCATACGCACGCCAAAGGGGGCGGCGTGCGGAGCCAACTTTCCTGGTGAAAGTGATGCTTGGCCAGGAGCATGATCCGGAAGCGATGCCGCCGGGAGAAGGCGACAGTGATGAAGAGACGGAGGGGGAGGAGGAAACCGAAGAGGACGAAGGCGAGGGAGAAGACGAAGAAGAGGAGCCCGAAGGTGAGGGTTCGCAAGGGGCGACCTACCAAGGGAGTCTCCGAGAGAGTGGCGAGATTGCCGACTCTGATCTCGACATAACCAAGATTCTCGAGGTTTGTCTCTGTCTTCATTAATTTCCATCATTCATCCATTCTACTTTCCAACTTCTAACTCACTTCCCCATCTTACTCAGGAGCAGCTGAGCGGTGGACAGGCATCCCCACCAGAGGAAGGCGGAGAGGAACCAGTGGGACATGATGGGGATCCGACACCCATCATTGAATTAACCAGCGCAGAGGGGTATCCCCTTATGGCATCTCCTGCAATGGCCGGAACACTGGGGACCAACGCTCTGGATTCCTGTAAGTCTCACGCTTCACTACTGGTGCTTGGTGTCAAGAGATCCCGTCTGACCAACGTATGCCCCGCGCAGTGATCTCAATACTGGAGGTACGTCAGGCTGCGGAGCCTGGGCCATCCGTGAGTGGACCAGCGGCGGACATACCACCTCGCTCGGAACATGCCCTCTGCACTGAGTCGGCCCCGACAATAGATGAACAGAGGGCGGAGGACATCAGCAGCGCTATTCCCGGAACGCGGTCGGAAGCTGGTGGAGGCATCACTGCTGCTGGGGCGAGGGAGGGTCGCCCGGATGTCGAGGATTCTATTCCTCATGAAGACATACCTGGGGTGGATCCTGCTACCGATCTGCTGGCGGCCTTCCCCATATACTAACCTGCTGACCCTGAGGAGATTGATGACTCAGACTCAGAGGCAGCCGAGGAGAGCCGGATGACACGGCGCAAGGGGTGGAAGTGTATCCAGCGCTTTCTCAGGTAGCCCTAGTCCGATTGGATGAGGCGGATGGGATCACTTCAGACCTGGATGCGCTTCCTGTGCGCCGGAGGGGCTGACGCTCAGTGTCTTCATCTGACGGTCCGTGATTACATGGCCGAGAAGATGCGCGAGAGCAGTCGGCGCACCGATATTTCCTAGTGCCAGGAAGGATCGACAAGCGCTCAAGCGCTGCTGAGGGCGAAGCAAGAAGTATGGCACCTCGAGGGGCAGGCGGCAGATAAGGAGTTCTTCATTGCAACATGCTCTGAGCTCGTGGAGCAACTGACCGCCCAGCTGGCTGATGCCCAGGAACAACTGGTGGAGGTGAGTCACCAGATGAACATGCTTCGAAGCGAGCGGGCGCAGGCACAAGCTAGGGATGATGAGCTGCGCTCTGTGGTGGCCGATGAGGAGAGAGTCTTTAAAGAGCGAAAAGCGGTCCTAGAGGCTACCAGCCAGAGGGTAGCAGCGCTGGAAAGATCGCTTCAGCACGCTAAACCCTGAGGGATTTTTTTTCGCCATCTCATGAACTTTTTTCCTGTATTGCTCATCGTCTCAATCCAATGTATGGCCAAATCCACTCTTTTGTACCCTTGGTTTAATGCGCTCAACCATAGCTTCGAAACGATTAACAACTCACCCCTAGGATCCTGTGGGACATGCCCAACGCAAGAAGCAAGAGGTGCTCGTACCATCATTCTGTTCAACTGTGGGGCATTGACCAAGCTTCAGGCATCCAAAATCGGGCCTGGACTTTTGAAGATACCCCGGGCCGATTGATGTGTCGACTTCTCAATGTGCCTTAACACACGAGCGGGGCAATGCCGGGGGCATTGAAATCCATCCGAACACAGGGGGATGGAGAGAAAGGGTGCATCACGCTACCCAAATTCGGAACCCAATGGGGCACAACCATGGAGGATAACTGTCAACCGTGGCGGAAACACAGCACCCATATCACGTTGGCCCGGAATGGGAGGAAAATAAATGAGGGCTGACTGCTGACCATGTTCGCAACACAGGGCCTAACTCAAATATTGTTGGTCAGTTTTCCGGAATATTGGCCCAGGATAGTAGGCGGACCATAGGTCGAGCATCCATACTGTTAGGGGGTCCCGTCAAACATGACCAGTTCTCCAGAACGTTGGCCCAGGACAATAGGCGGACCATAGGTCGAGCATCCATACTGTTATGGGGTCCCGTCAAACGCGAAAGGAAATGAGGGTCCGAATAAGGGGGAACGCAAAGCGCGGGAGGTGGAGTGGTGGCTTGTTCGAACAGAGTCCAACACTCTCGATATTGCACCACCAGGGCGAAGGCGCATTAGGCGGACATACCAACCTGAGCACGGGTCGTCCCAATTTCCAGGAAGAACCTCTTTGGCGAGAGAACTACCGCTTCCCATCATTACCATGGGGCATCCCGAACATGCTCGGGGTAGATTTCCTGATTACACCATTTCTCATGAAGTCAGGCCGAGGGGCCGACAATAAAGAAGGACGGTGTTCAGCTATCCCTGGGGCTGGACCCAAGACGAAACATTCGGGCGGTCCTACGTATCTCATAAGGATGATAATCAAGCCACACGTAGTTCTAAAAATACAGTTTAACGTCATGTTGGACAAAATACAGTTTAACGTCATGCGGGACAGAATACAGTTTAACGTCATGCGGGACGGAATACAGTTTAACGTCATGCAGGACGGAATACAGTTTAACGTCATGTGGGACGAAACATGGATCTTAGTTTTAGGTCTTAGATCTCGGACCATGAGGATCTTAGTTTTAGGTCTTAGAGCTCGGACCATGAGGATAGGGGAGAAACGGACACATGGCCAGGCGGCTACAAAAAACCCGACGTGAAGGACGACCTAAGTCCTACTTAACATGTGCTCTCCGGGGAAACGCTCGAGTCGAGGGACCGAACACGGAGGTAGGCTGGACCCATGGGAAAGTGCCCCAGGCGTTCCTACATATCTCATAAGGATGAGAATCAAGCCACACGTAGTTCTGAAAGTGACATGGTAAGATACCAGTGCCAAGGGAAAAGGGGGAGTGCAGGCGTGGCCCTTGCACTAAAAGAAGCGGCATTTGATAAATCTTGTTTTTCCTTTAAGGTGAGTGGTTTTTTTTTGTGAAGCGACAGGCCCGGAGTAGCAGGCCATGGTGTCGCCACAAGCATCAATCCGTGATAGGCGTTGAAAAATGGCATGGCATAAAACCAATACCCAATGTGATTTCCTCTACAGCGAGGTCACCACAATGCAGTGCCATTTTTCGTCGTGCGGCCAGGACGATAATGTCACAGTTTAGGGTCGTGTGATAGGACCAACAGCACAGTTTAAGGTCATAAGGTTTGGACCAACACCACAGTTTAAGGTCATATGGTTTGGACCAACAACACAGTTTAAGGTCATATGGTTTGGACCAACAACACAGTTTAATGTCATATGGTTTGGACCAACAACACAGTTTAAGGTCATATGGTTTGGACCAACAAAACAGTTTAAGGTCATAAGGTTTGGACCAATAGCACAGTTTAAGGTCATAAGGTTTGGACCAACACCACAGTTTAAGGTCATATGGTTTGGACCAATTAAGAGAGGAGCCTCGGGCAAAGGAGCCTACGAGGGTTCAACAATCAGGGAGGGGCAGCAGATGCTGGCTCCCAGCTATGCTGGGCCCAATACGCAGTGTCTAGGAGACTCCTCACTCCCCTAAGGGGATGAAGGTCAAGCTGCACATGATCCACAAGGAAGAGACCCAAGCACATACTCTAGCGCTCAGACCGTGGGAGCCCCGAGAGACACCGTTACGCAGCTCGATATGTCTGATGTGCGGGGGTGTACTGAGGGTTAGTATAAGGAGTGTCGAGATTCCACCTTGGCATAGCGGGGCGGGAAATGACATGAACCATGCCACCAACATTCAAGGCCTGGGGAACCGGCATGACGACTGAGGACTACTGTTGACCATGTTCACAACACATCATCCTGTCGTGTTAGCCATGGGGACAAACAAATGAGCATCAACCGCTGACCATGTTCGCAACGCGGGATTTGTATCAATTTGTTGTCTGAAACCCTCGGGGGCGTTGGCCCATGACGGTAGGAGATCCCTTGGGCGTTGTATCCAGGCCGTTCTTGGGGGTCCCTCCGGGAATGAAAGATGACAGGGGCCCAAATGAAGGGGAACACGAAGCTTGGAAAGTGGATGGAACTTGCCTAAGTCGAATCTGGAACTCCAAGTTCTAGACCAGAGTGCTTTGAGCACATCAGCAGACCACTGTAAAGGGTCAGAGGGCTCATTCTGAGAGCGGCCAAGAGATGGCGGATCCCTGGGCAAAAGAGGGGGCGTAATGCCAAACACCCTGGGCACCGGGAGATCGTGGGATCTCCTAAGAGATGGGGCTGGACCTGACATCCAGATGTTCAGGCGGTCCTACGTATCCCATTAGTATGGGAATCAAGCCACACGTAGTTCTGGCAATACAGTTTAACGTCATGTTGGACGGAATATAGATCTTAGTTTTAGGTCTTAGAACTCGGACCGAGAAGGAAGAAAGGGCGGAATTTGGTAACTCCTGGGCTGGACCTGAGACGAAATGTCCGGGCGGTCCTACGTATCTCATGAGGATGAGAATCAAGCCACACGTAGTTCTTGACAATACAGTTTAACGTCATGTTGGACGGAATATAGATCTCAGTTTTAGGTCTTAGAACTCGGACCGAGAGGATCTTAGTTTTAGGTCTTAGAGCTCGGACCATGAAGAGCCCAAATGTAGGGCAGAGTGTAGTTTAAGGTCGTGCTGGACCATACAGTTTAAGGTCATGTAGGACCATACAGTTTAAGGTCATGTAGGACCATAAGAGGATCTTAGTTTTAGGTCTTAGAGCTCGGACCATGGAGCCCAGATGTAGGGCAGAGTGCAGTTTAAGGTCGTCCTAGACCATACAGTTTAAGGTCATGCTGGACCGTACAGTTTAAGGTCATGTAGGACCAACAGTTTAGGCAAAATACTTCTTGAGGAACCTGGAGTTGGTGGGAGGAGTGATACGCTCCCCATCCATAGTCACCAGGGAATACGCACCATTGGGATAGACCTTGTGGACAATAAAAGGTCCCTCCCACTTGGGCTCCAACTTGGGTGGTTTCCTGCCAGGAATCATTGGCGCTCTGAGAGCCAACACCAGGTCACCTTGCAGGAAGGAGCGGAGGCGAACCTTCTTATTGAAAGCTCGAGCCATCCTACTCTGATGCCTTTCCAGGTTATGTAGAGTGCGAAGCCTACTTTCTTCCAGCGCTTCCAATTCGGCTAGACGGATCTCGGCAACTCTGTCCGACGCTTGCTGGTCGTAGACCACCGTGCGCAATGAGGGAAGTTGGACCTTGATGGGAAGGACGGCCTCAGCTCCGTACACCAGGGAATACGGGGTCACCTGGGTGGAATTGCGAGTCATCATCCTATAAGCCCAGAGGGCGTTGGGGAGCTTGTCCGGACAACTTTTCCTGTTCTGACCGACCATTTTTTGTAGAATGTTAGAGAGGGTTTTGTTAAACACCTCAATCTATCCATTCGCCCACGCATGATAACGGGAGGTGTGGTTCGAGCGAATGTTGTACTTGGAGTACAATCTCTTCAGCTCAGCCGTTCGGAAGTTGGTTCCGTTATCCGTGAGGATAGCGTGAGGTATTCCAAACCGATGAATGATATTGGAACTCACGAAGTCAGCGATAGAACCAGCCTTGACTTCCCTAAGTGGGGTTGCCTCTGCCCACTTTGAGAAGAAATCCGTGGCGGTTAAGATGAACCGGCACTGGCGGGATGTCGCCGGCGGGTAGGTCCCTACGACATCCAACCCCCAGACTGCAAAGGGCCAAGAATACTTAGTAGTATTGAGAGGCTCCGGTGGCCGATGCACAAAGTTAGCATGAACTTGGCACGCATGGCACCTCTTGGCATACTCGATGCAGTCGTGGATCATGGAGGGCCAGAAGTATCCCAGTCTCCGAATCTGGTGGGACAACTTCGACCCGGCCTGGTGGGCGCCATAGGAGCCAGCGTGCACTTCCTGTATGACCTGTGGGATCTCAACCCCTTGAAGAAAACAGAGGAGAACACCATCAAACCCGCGCCTGTAAAGGAGCTGCTCATGGCTAGGACCGCTTTGAAGGGTGAACTGCGGCGCGCGGCGCCGGATTTATTCCTGCTCCGCTCGGTCCATCGGAAGATTTCTGTGCCGGAGATATTCAACCAGAGGTGTCCTCCAGTCAGGAACTGTTTCGATCACCACGCCTAGAACCCCGGTGGGTCCTGACGCGGGGGCACCAGCGGTGAGATGGTTCACTCGCGGGCCACGACCGCCCTCTGGGATAACAGGAGCAATGACTCTTCGGTGCGCCACGTGGATGATTGGGTCATCCTGCTCGGGCTCTACGAGTGATGTGTCCAGGCTGGTCAAAGCATCTACTCGACTGTTCTGCGACCGGGGAATGTGAACGACATCTGGTCGGGAGGGGAACTTAGCCATTAGATGGAGGGTGCACTCCAGCAATGGCACAAGTTCTGGCTTCCTGACAGCGTAGTCACCGTTAACCTGCTTGATGACTAGCTTCGAGTCCCCTTTTACATACATGTGGGGCACGTTAACCTCCAGAGCCAACTCGAGGCCAGTGATGAGGGCATGATATTCTGCCTTATTGTTGGTGCAGCCCTCTGACAATAAGAAAGAATATGGCAGCATGGATTGCTCTGGGGTGATGAAGACGATACCCAGGCCCACTTTGTTAATCCTAGGATCGTTAAGCCTTCTACCGGTAGGGCTTCGGGAGGCGCCATCAAAGTGCATCTGCCAGCATGGGGTGGCGTGATCGACTGAGAGGATTGCCTCATCAGGAAAGCCCACATCCAGTGGCTGGTCCGCAGAGGTTAGATGAGTAGCTAAGAAGTCTGCCAACGCCTGTCCTTTGACGGCCTTCTGAGATACGAACCTAATGTTTAACTGCTAGAGGATCACCGCCCAGCGTGCCAATCGGCCGGTCAACATAGGCCGACTCAGGATGTATTTCAACGGGTCTACCCGAGAGACCAACTGTACCTCATGGTGCTGCAAGTAGTGCCGCAATTTCTGCACGGAAAATACGAGCGCCAGGCAGCTCTTCTCAATGGGAGAATATCTAATCTCCATGTCGAGGAGCATGCGGCTGAGGTAGTATAGGCTATTCTCTGTTCCCTCTTTGTTTTTCTGGGCGAGAAGGGCGCCGAGGGATCACTCCAGGGCGGTCACGTAAAGGACCAGCAGCCTCCCGGGAACGGGTGGCATCAGGACCGGAAGTTGAAGCAGATACTGCTTGATTTCCTCAAAAGCGGTCTGGAATTCTTCATCCCACCCATAGGCGGTGCCTTTCTTCATGAGCCGAGATAAGGTCTTACACTTTCCGGCCAGATTCGCAATGAATCGGCGTATATAGGCTAAGTGGCCTTAGAGGCCTCGAAGCTCCCGAATATTACTTGGGGGAGGCATCTGACTGATGGCCTTGATCTTCTCGGGGTCGATCTCGATACCTCGATACCTGATGATGAAGCCAAGAAACTTTCCGGAGGTGACCCCGAAGGCACACTTCAACGGGTTCATCTTCAAGTAACGAGAACGGAGCAAACCGAACACTTGCTCAAGGTCTTTGATATGGTCCTGGTGCTGACGAGATTTAACCACCAAGTCATCTACATAGCACTCCACCAGTGTCCCGAGGATCGGCTTGAATATGCGGTGCATAGCCCGTTGATAGGTGGCACCGACGTTCTTCAAGCCGAAAGGCATAACCCGATAGCAGAAAGTGCCCTGGGGGCCCTAAAGGCAGTGTACTCTTCATCCTCGGGGGCCATCCGGATTTGGTTATACCCGGAGTACCCATCCATGAAATAGAGGGCTTGGAACCCGGTCGTTGCGTCGATCAACAACTCTATCACGGGAAGGGGAAAGTCATCCTTCGGACAGTGGCGATTAAGATCGCGGAAGTCGATGCAGACCCTGATCTGCCCGTTCTTCTTCCTGACGGGCATAATGTTGGCTAGCCACCCGGGGTACTGGACTTCCCTGACGAAGTTGGCCTTAATGAGCTTATCAACTTCAGCCTCAACCATGGCACCGTGAAAGGGGTGCATTTTTCTGGGAGGCTTCTTGAACCCGCGATGGTTTGCTAGGAGGCCAAGGCGGTGGACGGCTACCTGGGGATCTAGTCCCGGCATCTCGTCATAACTCCAGGAAAACACATCACGGTGTTGTTTGAGGAAGTCTATGTACCGTTGCCGTTCCTCGGGAGGCATAGCGGCGCTGACCAATGTGGGTCTCGGGTCCGCCTCACTACCGAGGTTCACCTGTACGAGCTCGTCGACCGTGGCAGAGATGCCCTCCTCAAAGGCAGGAGGAGCATCTTCCATGTCTTCTTCTCCGCTTGGGGAAAGATCGTCCACGAGGGGAGCCGTTTCGGGGCTACTCGACCCTGATGGGGAGCTAGCACAGGCTTGGGCGGCAGGGGTCGTCACGACGGGAGGCTCATGCACCGCGGAGACTGTAGCGACAAAGGCGGTTGATCCAATCCCATCCGGCCTGCGGCCCAAGGGACCACGCTTTACGACATCGAAGCAGTGGTGTCGCGTTGGCCTGAGCCGGTCAATCCTGGCTCGACGAAACATGCACGTATGACGCACCGTCATTGCCATAAGCCCAACGTCCCAATATCGTACGGGGGTAGGAGGCTCGGGGATCACCCGGGCCTGGTTGGTGTAAGAGTACGAGGTGATTTCCCGCCGTCGCTTAGACCCGGAAACATGCATTCCTCTGGTACCCGAGACAACAAAGCACTCCCCCATATCGGGAGTTGTGGCCTCCAACCGATGGATATGGAAGACATATGCGTCATCCAAACCTGCCCAGGGATCACTCGCGACAGCGGCAGGCTCAACCTCACCTGCCAGGATCTACTTGTCCTTGCTCTTGTAATAGTCTGCGTCCAGGTAACGAGCTTCACAAGAGGCAAACGGGGACGCATCTCCTTGGATCACACCCACTCAACCCTTAAGGGAGTATTTGAGGCACTGATGGTATGATGAGGGAACCGCTGCGTGAAGATGGAGCCACGGCCTGCCCATCAATGCGTTATAGGCAGTGTCCTGAGAGACAACCATGAATTCAGTATTGGCAATTAAGCCGCCGAACTGGGTCTTCAGACGAATCTTGCCGAGTGGAGTTTGATCGGTCCTGTCATACCCCTGGATTATGAGGTCGGAGGGAGTTAAATCATCCTCAGACAACCCCAGTTTTCGCAGTGTCTGAGTTGGGATCAAGTTAATCCCAGAACCCGTGTCGACAAGACAGCGATGGAACTCCACGCCATTGAACTGGCCGGTGATGTACAGCGGGCGGATGTGCCCCTGTATGGGAGGGTCTTCATCTTCACTGGAGAATGAGATAACCGCCCGACATTCGGCGTCCTCAATCACCTCGGTGTGGAAGGCTTCTGCGGCCGCTACCTCCGTTTCAAACTGGAGGGGGCTCCTCAAAGCCTCGGCGAGCGCCTCACGCATTTCATACGACAGGAGGAGGGCCTCAAGGATGGAAAGCCTCGCCAGAATGCCGGCCAGATGCTTCAGGACATCATACTTTCGCGCCAAACGCGAGCTTCTGCTTACAGGAGGTCGCTCTGCGATTGGGGGCATGACGGGCCCTACTGGCGGGACCGGTGACTGACTGGTACTAGGCACGTCCCGCTGTTCACTAGCTGAAGCCCGGGAGGTGGCTGCCATGCTAGGACCGGAAGGCCGTAGTCGGCCAATGATAGGGCTGGGCTGGTTGCGATGCGGGCAAGGCGATTCCGCCCGATCCAGCAACACGAACGGTGGTGGAAGGGAACCTGTTGTCACCGGATGAGGGAGCTGTGAGTGCTGCTCTCTATACCGGGCCTACTGCCTAGTCTTGGTAGCGTGCACAGCTTGACTGGAGGGGACGACCGTCGTGCCCCGGCGATTCATGTATCCATGGCTCCTTCGACGTTGACGATGGCTGGGGACATTGGAAAGGTTCACCCGGCACTCCTCATCGTCGGGAGCCACAAAGGGATTTACCAACTCTACAGTGTTAACCGAAGCGTACCCTGGGCTCTCGGTCGAGGAGTTATCCATTACCGGACGGGGTCTCGGAGGGATCTCCATTCCCGGGGGCATGAAATCGCCAAGCGTGCGAGAAGATGACGGCAATGGCAGGGCGCGTTCTTTCTTCTTGTGTCGCTGCCTGCTCTTCTGGGAAGAAGTAGGCTGGGACGACGAGGCCGAAGCGGCGCTCGCGGATTCTAAAGGCTCTGGCCGGTCCAGGCGGGCACGGATGATGCCATGGTCACGGGAGACCGTCCTGCGGGCCATCCAGTAGTTATACTTCTGGGACCCATGGTCGGAAACCTGTTCCCACCCGTCCTCGTCGTCACTACTGCCATCTGATCCCACGAAGACACCTGCCACCTGTGTCGGGGATGGGCCCAACCTGACTATGTTGTTGTCAATATGGTCTTGGAGCCATTCTTTGAACACATATCATTGTTGGATGGTGTGTCCCAGGAACCAGTGATAAGGGCAGTAGTCAGGGTGATCTGTAAGACACGCCTCTTCTGTCTTCTGGCACTCAGGCAGCCGCACGATCCTCTGCTCCAAGGCACTACGGAAATAACCGGGGACCTGGGCCTCGTCAAACGAGTAATCCTGATTCCTTCTACCAGGAAAGGGGACCCTTGGGGGCTGACCATGGCCAGGGACCGGAGGAGCAGGCCGAGGAGGCGGAGCCGGATTACCTCGCCTAGGTGGTGGCGGTGCGTTACGCGGAAGCGCCTGCCGATTTTGAGGCGGTCGCTGCTGGGCCGGAGGCTGTGGGGGTGGACCCCTATGAGCCTGTTGAGATGGCCTCACCGGCAGCAACTCTAGCTGTCTGGGGGCCTCTATCTGCGCCACAGCAGCGGGCTCGGCTCTGGCGGCTCTCCTTGCGAAGATCATAGGAGGCAGCGGGCGTGCCTGACTGGCCTGTTGCAGGGCTTCTTCGAGGCGCTGAGCCTTATCCGAGAAGTCCCAGAACCCTCCAGGGTAATTCTTCATGATCAGGGAAGGAACCAACTCCGCCTTGACGTTCCCCACACACATCGTCAGTAATTTCTCCTGAGTCAGTGGCATGTCAAGGGAGTACGTGAGCCCCTTCCACCGGGCAACGAAGTCCGCGACTCGCTCGTCGGGCCTTTGCTTGCACCTGAAGAGGTCTGCAATGTTCGTCTTCCGGGTTGTGGAACTAAACTGGTAGAGGAATTGTCGACGAAGGTCCTCCCAGCTAGTTACTGATCCAACAGGGAGCTGGCTGTACCAAACGAACGTTGGTCCCTCCAGCGTCTGAACGAAGCACCGGAGCTTGGCAGCCTCCTGCTGCGCCGGAGTCCCCAACATAGGCCCGCACCTCGATTTGAAGTGGGCCAAGTGTTGTGGTGGGTCTTCGGTCCCGTTAAAGGGGGAAAAAGTGGGATTCCCAAATCCTGGCGGGGCTGGCATGTCATCCACCCATGCGGGATACGGCTTGCCATCCGGTGGGATCGCCACATGCTGAGTTTCCAGGGCCTCCAAGCGAGTGATGAGTACCTCCACCAGATCATCTAGATGCGGATTCATGTCCTAACGGGGATCTCTAACCACAATCGCATTGCCAGGCTCTTCGATACGATAGTCGCGCTCAGCGGCTCGGGGGGCAGCTGGCGGAGCGACTGTCGGAGCGGTGGGAGGAAACCGAGCAGGGTCTCCCAGGTTGCCTCACTACTCGGGAGGGTTCGGCGAAACATATTGTGCCCTCTTTCCATGGGCTCCAGTGTCTCCCCTGTCGGCGAACACGACACGGTCACGGTTGCCCGGGGGGATCTCAGCAAGGGGTAGATGCTCCTGCCCCTGCTGTCCTAGTCTAGGGTTGCCGTAGACAGGCCACCGCTTTGCAATGCATTCGGCCAGGAGCTCATCAACCAGCCTATTTTGCTCGGCTAGCTGTTGGCACAGCGTGGCCTTCTCGGGATCTTCCTCTGCCTTCTGCACTGAGGCAGATGGGTCGGCAAGTTTGACAGGCCCGACGGGCTCTTTACCCTTGCCGATGTTTCGGCCCAGCGCCAATGCCTCCGTAGGTATATGAAGGCCTAGGAGGCTCCTCTGTTGGCGAGTAATCCTCCCAGATGGGTCCAGTAGAGGCCTGTCCTCGGGGGGTGAGTCCCCGTAGAGGGGCTCCACAATGTTTCCCTCATCTGAAAGGTCATCCATGTTGACCGTGACTGCCCTTGGCGACGTTCCATCAGGGCCGCCCAGTGGATCGGGCTGCCGGCGGATCGCACAGAAGAGGAGAGCAGCGTACTGCCCCCACCCGCGGACGTGCACATGGGGGGTGGCCTCCTCAATAACTCTGCGGAGTACTTGAAAACTCTGGACGCATTGTTGCTGAAGGGCCTCGTGGAGGCCCAGTGACTCGGGGTGCCAGACCGCGGGGAGTGCTGCTAGGTCAACCCAGCAGCACTGCTCACCAATATCCTCGAGATGCGCTTGGCTCCCAGGATAAGGCGCCAGCTGATGACGGAGGCGGGAGTGAGTCACCCGAAGAATCTGGCGGAAGCATTCAAACTCTCCCGGGGTGAGTGACTCTGGCACATCAAAACTCGATTCTGCGACCGGCTAAAACTTCTCAGGGAAGTGGCCCGCTGCAAGAACGGTCCAGAAGCTCCACGGCTCCGGCTCGGGGTCCGGAACTGGCCGCCCCTGCTCGTCCACCGAGGAAAGTCGGGGAATTGGCAATGGCACTGAGGCAGGCCGTCGGGGCAGTGGGCTAGCCGGCGGGGAATATGGTGAACAGGCAGACTGGCCGCCGATCCCTAGGTCATCCTCCCGAGGTTCCAGTGCCCTGACCGCCACGTCGCGATAGGATGGGCCGGTGGATGGGCCTCCTGTCACAACTTCGGTGCTCGCCAAGGGTGTGTCGCCTCGAGATCCTTCCGTCGGTCCCCAGATGAGCTCCTCACCCTCCCTAACAGGGGCGGGAGGTGCTTCTGAGGAGATCAGCGGTAACTGCGGGCTTGATCCCTGGCGGTACGCCAAATCCTCGTCCTCCTGGATATACCTTCGAAGGGAGGAGGGAATCATACGGATCTCGCATTCGAGGAGTACGAGACTGACACGCCGCGTCCCCATCCCTGCCCTCAACTCGAAAGGTTGGGGGGAAGGTTCTATTGTCGAGTCGTACTCTACCTCAGAATCCGAGAAACAGACTAGTATGATTCCCGTCCGGACTCCCCTGACATTCCTCCGACGATGACGACGCCCGGCCTTCCTGCCCCTGGGTAGCCCCTCAAGGTAAGGACGACTTCCGTCATCGGGTCCCCCGGCCACAATAGAGCTGGGGTAGAGGGGACCGAAGGCCGGGGTGTGAGAAGCACCGGGACAGATGTCGAAAGGGACATGGGGAGGACCTCCATGTGAGTGAGCGACTGGATACACAACGGCTCCATGCTCGCGACCGGCGGTAGGGGGAGCGACCTCATACCCCATGCAGTGGGTGCTGGAAGGAGTCGTACCCAAAGCATAGCCGTCGCGAAGAATCCTTCGGCTTCCCAGATCGGTGGCACGGGATGAGCCTTCATGGTGAGCGGCACTACCGCGGATTGGCCCGCAGTGGCCATTGCCAGTGTCCGCGACCGGGAGATTCGACCCAACCTGCCTGCAGGGCGGTCGGGGTTTCGATCCCAGTCGGGCACGTGGTTGCCCCTGCTCAACATGCGCAGGGATCTGGGAACAGGAGTCAGTAGTGGCTGGGGCCACAATGGTTGCTGATGCTGGTGCTCTAGGACGGGCATTCTCCCCCACTCGCGCCCGACGATGGCGTCGAGTCAGATGAGCCGGAGCCGGTGATGCGGGCATGAATATTGCCTGCTCCTCGGCTCGGGGAGTCGGGCGGCGGCGTCGACGCAGCCTGGCGGGGGTTCCTGCCGGTAACCCCTGTGATGGATCGCCGATCGGGTGGACCCGGACATCCCCCACCTCATTGGCGTAGGGGAGGGATGTGTCACAGCGCTCCGGGATAGGCTCCCGAAGCGGTTTAACATCGGCGTGGGGAGCGGCGGCTCCCTGCGCGGCCCTTGAGGGCGGCGATGGTGGTGAGGTGCGGCCGCCTCTAGATCCAAGCGGGCCATGCCCCTGGTGAGGATGATCCCTTCCTCGTCATACCTACGAACCAGGTTATTGATCACCCTCCGTTGGATGATTTCTGACGGGGAGAGGGGGCGCAAGCGCCTGGCTGCTATGGCGGTCGAAGTCGGAGTGACCGTGGTATAGGCGGGACCACGCGGGGTAGCCACGTCGGCACTGCCCCTACCCCTGCGCCGGTGGCCAGGTGGCGATCGAGCTCCGAATGCAGTGATCTGATTCCTGGAAACAGGGAGATGAACCCATTAGTATCAACAGGAAAGGAGATCAACAACCAAGGCCCGACATCATTCCGTCTTCAGTGGTCGGCAAGAGGGAACCACGCTGACGACGTCACAGAACGGAGTAGTCAACGTCCTGACGGCCTCGACCCCTGGAGGGTTCTTGTCCCGGTGAGGGTTACCCGGACCTGGTGACATGCTATTATTCCGATGCTCCAACGGCTACTATTCCCCGCGTTGAGGAGAAGAGCTTCACATCGGGTTCACCATTTTTTGTTTCCGACGCTTTCGTCGGGGCACGCACGTCCGTCCGCCGGGGAGGGCGTGCTGCTTGTGGCCCCGCATTTCCGCTTTCCAAAGGCGGGCGGCATCCGTTCCTTGTTCAGGGGCGTCTGCTCCTTGATCGAAACCAGGATGATGGGATGTCGGTTCTTCCTTCCGTGGATTCCTCCTCGGAGCTCGTCACCTAGTCCGGGTCTCCCTCAAAGATTTAAGACGGATTCTTGAAGCTCATTCCCGATGCCATATCTACATGGACGCCAGTTAATTATGCTGCTTCCGTCAAGACGCTCCAAGAGGTCTTGTCAGGACAGCAACCTGCGGTGAGGAGAATGGTCACGTTGGGGCATCATCGGCATGTCTGTCTTTGGTCCCTCATCACAGGGCTTCTCGAGGGCGTGGAAGCCCGAGGCATCCCACATCGAATGCGGGGAATGTGTATCATCTGAGGTTTTTCTCAGCTTCCCATGTTTAGCACGGGGTATGTCGCGAGTTTAACGCCTTGCGGAGACGGATCGGGTTAAAGGATCCCTAGGGGGGAACACCGATGTTAGGGCCAGCACGTGGGCGGCCTCCCGTATGACATGGAGTGGGAAAGGGTGGCATGATCCCACCGGGATGTGGCGGCCTGGGTAAGGATCAGGATGGATGGTGGGGTGAAGCATGGGGCTTACGTTCTAAGACGGCCCAAGAGGGGGGATACAGTTTAACGTCATGAGGGACGGAATATAGTTTAACGTCATGCGGGACGCGATACAGTTTAACGTCATGCGGGACGGGATACAGTTTAACGTCATGCGGGACGGGATACAGTTTAACGTCATGCGGGATGCAATACAGTTTAACGTCATGCGGGACGAGATACAGTTTAACGTCATGCGGGACGAAAGATTTGGGGCTTACGCTCTGAGGCGGCCCAAGGTGGTCAGGGAACCGACATGGAGAGGTCGGGACGACCGGGTGGTGGGCTTGAACCTCGTGCAGGCTTCCTACGTACCGTGCGCTAGCACGGATCAAAGTCCACGTAGTTCGCTGGGATGGGGCTTACGCTCTGAGGCGGCCCATAGGAGGATGTCATGGTCGATGCGCACTCTAAGCCCACGTGAGTCATGCTCGGTGTGGGAAACAAGAGGCAGCAGGGACCAGACGATCATGTCGCGAAGGGTGCGTCTGTGAGAAGTGGAATGGGGCTTACGCATTGTGCGGCCCAAAGAGGAAATAGGGGCTTACGCGTGGTTAGCGGCCCTTGGTGTCGGGGCTTACTCCAGGGTGGAGGCCCGTGGTGCGACAAAGTGCAGTGGGAAAAGGACTCCACTGGCCTTGGCAGGGGGGAAGTACAGAGATGCACGGGTGCAATCATCCGTATGAAAGGTTAGGGGCTTACGCTCTGAGGCAGCCCTTCCCCCGCAGACAAACGCCGCTCCGACAAGGAGGATCTCATTCCATGTGAGGAAGAGTCAACTCCCGTGGAGACGAGTGGGCGTAAAAAATGTCCGAGCTGGGGGGACCCTGCGTGTGAAGCACGGGGTCGGACCACAGTTTAACGTCTTGTGTTAAGGACGAGGTGCTTAGCAGTTTAACGTCCTGCAGCTTGGACAAGGTGGGTTTGCTCCACACCCCTAGGGCTTACATTCCCAACGCCCTCTACCCCTTGTGGAAGGGAAGGCATCGGCAAGGCCGTGGCAAAGGGGGGCCGTAGGGCAAACCACCGGGGGGTCCACGTTAGCGTGGCTATGCGAAGAAACAATAGTCGTTAGCGTGCCTATGCGGAGAAGCATAAGGCAAAGCAACGCAACGGGAAACACGGCCCCAGGGACCTTGAGGTTACTTCGCACGAGCCTGGAAGGCCGTGCGGGAAAACAACGCATGGCGCGCATGCCCGGCAGGGGAGACATCAGGTACCGGTGCAGGGGGCAGCCAAGGGGCGTCAAGGTGAGGGGTCCTCGGCTCTGTGCGCGCAAAAGGGACGATTTGCGCGCAAAACACCGGGACGGCGCGCAATTGGAGTAATGGAATTGCGCGCGAAGAGGGAATTACGCGCAATGTTTTGCGCGCAAGGCAGGGTATTGTGCGCACGGACCACGGATTGCGCGCAAGTGGGGAAACCGGGGGAAGGGGGAAATTCACTGAAGTCGGTGGAGTTGCGCGCAAAGGCGAACTCCGGGGCAAGGTTGGGCGGAATTCGGGATTACCTGGATGTCATCTTTCGCACGGGGGGAGCCGAATTGCGCGCACAAGAGTCGCTTCGGATTCCTCAAGCCCCAAACCGTTCGGGGTCACCTTATATTTATAGGCGACCTCCGGCGCGGAATCCAGGCGGCGCGCGAAGTTTTCCGCGCCGGGAACCGCTTGCGCGCAAAATCTCGCCGCGGAGAAACGGGGCGCGCAATTATTGCGCGCCTCACCGGTCCAATTCCGCGAATCCCGGGAGCACTTCGCGCGCATAACATTTTTGCGCACGGATCCTCCTTTATTTCGCGCACCACTTCCCGGGCCTCCGGATCGGGCCTCTGATTCCGAATATGACTTCGCTTCGTCATTCCGAAACTTCCTCCGGGAGTTGCGGGCTTTTTTCGGCGTCAACAGTACCACCATATCCCTGCTTGGGGGATCCCTAATCACGGCAATGTCTCTGTCGTGGTGGTCCACCTGCTATCTACAAAGGATGCTCAACATGCCTAGTCGGGCAGTCCCATGCTATATGACATCACCTGTCACAAGTATAGCATCGGACGTCTCCAAGTTTCCCCAGTTCTCTTTGTTTCCCCTGCACCATACGACCACACCACTGAGTCTACTCATGAAAGGGTCTCATGCCCTCGAGATCTTTAGTGCCTGCCTGCTAAAAAAGATGACTCAGCCTTGTCATGCCTACTGCCAGCTCCAACTATCTGGAATCCCTCTTCTAGGAATATCTATATCACAAGTGACCATTCCAGCACCCCAACATAGGTAGGGATACATAAGGGCACTACGTTGGCCTAGATCTCTCTACGGAGTCCCTGCTCAAACTTCTGTACTCGGAAGTATCCATCTCTAATCAAGTCAAGAGAGTAGAGTGTAAGGTATGTGAACCTCACCGCGTACTCTTCCACTGTCATCCCTCCCTACTGTAACCTTAGAAACTCCTGAATTAAAATGGAGAAAAAGTAGGAGGGGTAGTACTCCTCACATAATAGCTGATGGAAGTCATCATATGAGAGTTCTGACTCCTCATGCATTTGAGTAACCAAACCCCACCAACAGACAACCGCTCTGTGGAAAAGACCAGCTACTAGCACAACCATCTTATCTGTCAATGTCCGGATAAGCCTTAAAACATATATCACTAACTCCATCCAATCCTCTACTGCCTGAGGATCTAGCTTACTGTGGAACCTTAGCGGTCTTTGGAACCGGAACTCACAGAGTGCACTCAGCTTGCGCTCATCCTCAGCCTACTCTTCTGGAACTATCTACTGCTCAATGGGTGGAGATGGTGCTACCTATCCACCTGGAGGAAGGGGATCGCATGATGGACCCTGAACCGAGGCCTCATCTCTCATGAGTTTGTCATCACGAACCGGAACCGGTATCCTTGTTGGATATCGTCGTGGAGGTATCCTGAAAGTCATTAAGGAATACAGCGGCCAGATGAGCATATATATATATATATATATATATATATATATATATATCAATAACAACAATTGGTAGCTTACTTAATAAGGACAATCAAAGACTCAATCCTATATGATGTATGTACCATTGTCCTCTGCAAAAAGTGTCTCATCATACCGAGTTGACAAGCGGGTAATTAGGGTCCTGGTGAATGGATATGTCAGCCGTCCACACCATCACTAGACTCCCTGGCTTGAGAGCCGCTCTCGAGATACTTCAAACATATATTTCCCTAAACCTAACCAATCTATTTAAAAGGTAACGTTAGAACAACATCCCAAGGAAGGAACTTTCTCTGATACTAATCTTTCATGACCCGACCCATGGTGGGGCTCGAGCCACAACTACCCCAAGCCTGCCTCCATAGGCCAGGGGTGGTGATAAGCACTAAAGACATAAAAAAACTCGTAGAGGCCTTTTTCTAAGTACCTGTACACACACACACAACCACTCAATGCAAAAGTGCAGAGGGAAAGGAGTAAAAGATGATACACTATTGTAAATAAACCAAACATGCATGGATCACTAAACAGTACGAGTACAATAATGTAAACTAAAATGAAAAATGGAAAAATACACACCCAACCAGAAAATTATCCCAACCTGACAAAAAACTAGGAAAGTACAATAAGTGAGAGAGTCCCACTCCTGGATCCCATGCTATTACCACCGTACGCAGTCTAAACATGTCACACCCTGACCTAAGCGTTTATTATATTTTATTATTTCTTTGGCCTTATATAATTTTTGTGAGGTTCAGGTTGAGTCCTGGACGATTTTTTTTTTTTTTGATCCTAGGTTAAAAATTGTGTTTTTTTAGTCGACGTTGTTGGGTGCACGAGCGGAGCGCATTTTGGAAACCCCGCACAGCTCTACCTAGGTAATTTTTCATCCCATTCTTCTTCGGAAAATTGAAATAAAATGATTTTATATTTAAAACGTGCATTTATTTGTTGTGGCATTTAAATTTTTATTGTGTTAAGAATTTTATTATTATTAAAATGATATGAATACCTTTATTATTTTTATTTTATCATTATAATGATGATTATTTTTATTTTTATTTTTAGTATTATTATTATTATTACTATTCCTTTTATTATTATTATTATTATTATTATTATTATTATTTTATTATTCCTTTTATTATTATTTTTATTATTATTAGGATATTAAAACTATATTTAGTTTTCTTTTTTATTTTATTTGAGATTAGTTTCATTGTTTTTTTTTTTTTTTTGTAGGGTTTCCCGGTTGCCCCTACCCCATCCTTCCCCTTGCTGCGCTTAAGCAACCCAGCCACCTCCCTCCTGCTTCTCGGCGTCGAACCCCCTCGGCTCCTTCCCTCTTGCGGTGCTCGAGAAAACCAGACACCACCCCCGGACTCGACCCTCCCTCGCAACCTAATGGGTCGGCCTCCCCTTTGCCCCGCTCTATCCCTGCATTTTTCCCCTCCTATAGTGCAACATTGACCTCTCCCTGCCGGCGCGCCTGGCCTCCGGTCGAGACTCCCTCAGCCCTGCTTCTCCCGGCGCCTCACCCCCCTGTAGCACCGCCACACTGGTCACGGTCGCCCCCTCCTCTAGCTATCTCTCCACCGGCACACACAGACTCCCCCCGGCCAGCTCACTATCCAGCCAACAACCCCTTTGGCCGACCTCCTCCCGCGGCCTCACCCTCTCTGGATGACCCGCAACCCCCCGGTACCCTCTCTTCTGCCTCCCGCGCGGCCCTTCTCCTTGACGGTGCCACCCCTATCGGTGTGCACCCTACTGGTGTTGTTACGGCCTCCCCGTACCCCCGACGACATCATTCCAACTAGCGCGCTACCACCCTTCTGGTGTGACTCCCTCCGGTAACCTATATCCTCTTCTTTAGGGTCTTCTTTGACATTCCGGGTTTCTAGAAACTTTGGTTCGTGATTTGGGAATTTGGTTTTTAGTCTCTGCATTTGATTTTTCATGCTTAGGATTCATTTTTGACCCTCAAAGGTGTGGTTGAGGTGCGGGTGGTTCCCGCACCAGTACTGAGTTTGCATTGTCGTTGTGCCTTGGTTTCGAGGTAGGTTTCCCCTTGCATGTACCTTTTCAATTTAAGATTCATTTTTTCATGGTATTTTCACCTTCTTTACATTCTGAATTTTATTTTTTGATCCATTTAATAATTATATTGTGTGTAAAATTATAGTGTATACCATGTTTTGTGTTGAATTTCTTTGTCTTGTTAAAAGCGTACACATTGCTTGTCTAATAAATTGTTCACTGACAATTTGCACATGAATCGTGATATTTTAAACATGTTTCAACAAGTGGGATAAAGTTAAGGCATGCAGATGATGTTATACTTTGTTTTTTATTAAATATAAATTGTTTTGATAAATATTTGATGTCTTGTGCTTTCTTTTTTTTATATATCTAAAATGCCCGGTTGGCTTTTATGGGTTAAGTGTGATATAAAAAATGGTGGATTTGGATTTATTAATGTGTCAAAATCACGCAAAATGTTGTTTTGGGGATTCCTTATATGGTTTGAAAAATGATTTGAGATTTATAAAGAAATGTGTTTCAGTTTTTAAGGTGTTTTAGTGTGTTTTCACCCCTTTATAAAAAGTGCATGTGTGTGTTGGTAAACGTGGATTTTGTGAAAAAATGTTTTAAATGATTTTAAAGTAAAAGGAATAGTAGTGAGTTTTAAATCTGTTGAAGTGAAATGTTGAATTGTGGCCCGGTTGGCATGTTTTTGTAAAATGGTTTTGTTTGAATGTGCGAAAGGAATGTTTTGAAAAATATTTATAGATTTTTTTGATTGGAAACAGCGTGCTTGACACCACTTTTGAAAAACTGTTTGCATTTTCAGGTAAGGCTTTATTTGTGAATGTTTAAGGGCCCGTTTGTCCATTTCATGAAATTTGTGAAAAATATTTATTATGAAAACCCTTGTTGGGTGTTTCTTATGCCTCGATTGTATGCAATGGGTGGGAGGTTCTTGTTGGGTTTCTTGGGATCCATTGTTAGGATTTTCAGTTGGAACTCTTTTTAATTGTTCTATTTTAAGGCATGAGAATGGTCCCATGGGAGACTCGAGGTGAGACATGTTGTGCATTATTACTATTATATATACTGTGATTGGGTGCTTGGCTGGCATTAGTTGTCTCACCCCCTTTTTAAAAACTTGAGACATGAGAATATGGCATATTGAGAGAATATTCTGAGAATGATTGTCTCACTTATAGGTTATGGTACTGACCAGTGGCCCATAGTAAGTAGATGTATTGGGTTTATTGTTATGGGATTTTCCCGCAGCCTTCCTGAGAAAGGATGGTCGATCGTTTGAGCATTTTGATTTCATCATGTGTGACATGTCAACAAGGATGAGGTCTCATGTATTGGTGTCTTTTGGATTATTCTTGATCTCCTAGGTTCACTCATGTCTTTTTGGATTCTGTTGCTTGTAATAGTGATTATGATGCTTGTATGTATACCTACATTTCCCTTGGTGCGTGATTCCTATTTTTCATTTTTGTGTATTGTTTTTCTTGGAAAGTGGTGAGCTGGTTTTTATTGGGTTTCTAGAAAAGGTTTTCAAATGAAATTTTTTATCCTCTTTGTATAAATATGAAAATTTAGACACCACTTTCCCTTTAAAAATGTCGTTGACACTAATGAAAAGAATATAGATTTGAAAATGGTTAAGGGAAATGGTTCGTACTTTATTTTTAAGTAAAATATTTAGTAAAACTTACTTTTATAATTTGTAGTTCAAACTTGAAATGATGTTTCTTTTATTTTAAAGGTAGTGTATTGGGAATAGATACCAGGATAGCATATTGAGTTTCAATACTCATGCCTATAGTTATTTTCTGTTTTTAGTTCTTTTACAGGTTCTATCTTGGGTGCGCTCTCTTTGGGCGACGCTTGATCATTGAGTTGGAGATTGACCTGTGGGGTCACATGGAGTTAGTTCAGATGTCGAGTTTGGTTAGTTTTATCTTCTTTAGTTCTTGTTTAGTTGTTTGTTTGGTTTATTTATTCTACGCTGATATTTATTATTTCCTCTACTTTTATTTATTTTTATTGGTCGAAGTCATTCCCATCATCTCTATCGATGCTCTGGCGCTTATCGCCAACCCGGGAGGATCGGGAACGCCTCTCGGGCCTTGACACAGATTGGCTCAAGTGACCGGTTTAGGGTAGAACCGAGTTGGTTCGTGGAAAATTGGTATCAGAGCAGATAATCTCTTATGGGACCTCTCTTTTTAGAGCACCCTTTTTTATTTGGGAATGTTAAGGTAGAAGGATTAGGATTGTCGAAACTTGAGGATAGGTGCGGGAAGAATGTTGTGAACTCTTGCTCGTTCTGATCCTCGAGTTTCCAAGGGAAGTCTAGTTTAATTAGTTTTTTGGGTTTTTATGGAATGTTTTTTGATTAGGATATGACAAGGGGAGTTAGGCTAATAGTCCTCGTGAGCCTACACGGCCTGGCAAGCCATGTGAAGATTGGGGCATGGTCCTAAAAGGCTCTTTGTATCGGTGACATGTTTGGAATATGGCCGCCAACCATATGGTCAAGTCACCCACCGACACTAGTACCCTATTTGAGTTGTTTTGGGTCTCTTCTAACTTCTAAACATTGTTTGAATTAGAAAAGTTGGTTTTGAAAAATGGTTGTTTGAAATGGCATGTTTAATTTGTGGATTGTTTTAAAGGAAATGGGGTGAATGATTTGTTTTTGGAAAATAAAGTTTTTTTGTTTTGGCCTTGGTGTTCCTATGGGTGCTCACATGCATAGTGGTATGTTGGAATATGAACGGATGTCTGGTATGGCGGACGGATGCTCGGGATGGCATGAAAACATGCATGTGAGTGAAACTCTAAAGAATACCAATGGCAAGGGTTTAACCAACCAAGCTTGTTTTAAATCAAGGATGTTTTCAAAAATGAAATTTTTGATGTTATGATATCTTGTTTTCTTGTGTTTTGAGCTTGTCACGTATGCGGTGTTTGATCTTGATGATTTTTATTTATTGAGTTGGTCTTGATTGGGTTTTTGAATTTTCTTGTCTAGTGGTTGTCCCATTGAAGCTTCTATGGGTGATCGTATTGAGATTGATCAACCTAATGATTTTATTCTTGAGTTTCAAAAGATAGATCCACCTCTCTTTTATGGTCAAGCAGACCCTTCCGTAGTGGAGGAGTGGATACGGAAGACTGAAAGGGACTTTAACCTCGTTGAGTTTCCCGAGTCGTTAAAGGTTAAGTTTGCAACCTTCATGCTTTAAGGTTCATCGTGGATGTGGTGGAAGTCAGTGTCTCGGAACAAGCCTCATCAAGAGTTTACTTGAAAGTTTTTCAAGGCTTTGTTTATTCGTCAGTTTTTCTCTGAGGAAGAAAGGGTGAGAAAGAGGATGGAGATTTGTTATCTGCAGCAGGGCGACAGATTCATGTTGGAATATTTCCAGTGCTTTGTGGAGCTAGTCCCTTATAATTCAGGGTATGCCACAGATGACTCCCTGAAGGCTTGGTGTTTCGAGGTCGGTCTCTGTCCCGATCTACAATCAAAGGTGTCGGCGTCCAACCTAACCTTGTTTGCCGATGTGGTGAGACAAGATTTTCATGTTGAATTTGTGATGGTGGGAGTGATCTATGTAGTCCTCCCTCCTTCAATCCCTAGGAGTAGTGGTGAAGATTCTGGAAAGGAGATGAGTAAGTGATCGAAAGTCGAGGGAGAAGGTCATGGAATCAAAAGGCCTCTGTATCTTTCATAAACCTCTTCGGAGCAAGAGATCCTCATGTGTTATAAGTGTGGAAATCTGGGTCGCAAGAGTTCTTCATGCCCAAGTACTCTTAAGTCCTGTCATGCTTGTAGACATTTGGTTCACTTACAACGATTCTATCAAGGCATTGCTAGAAAGCATCGTGGAGGAAGTTATTAGAAGTGATGTGTTGTAGGGTTTTTGTTTAAAGTTTCTTGTGTATGTTTCCTTCCACAATAAGGGATCTATTATTGTGACACTTGTACAGATGTTGTTTTGGGTTTTGAAATGTATGGGAATGTCATGGGCCTTTTGATGAACTTCGGTTTTCAATGCCAGTGTGGTTTTCATTTTAAAATTATGTCCTTTCATCTGTCAGATCAAAAGATGTATGTTTCTTATTATGATTATCAGAACCTGACTGCAAGGCAGGAGGTGCTTCATCCATCAGAGCTCCAGCTAAAAGGCCTCGGAGTGAAGTCGATGTGTAGTCAGGAACCCTGGGGGAATTTTAAGGAGCTTGGTTAAGGTTGTGCCTCTATTATGCAGTGAGATAGTTTTAGCGTTTTTATTGTGGTTCTCCATTTTTGTAAATTCCCTATAGTCACAAGAGTGTGATGGACTTATCCCTCACACAATGTCAGTAATTGTGACTTTTTGGATGCTAGTTGTCGATCAGTGTCCTGGCATGAACCATCCATGTGAACAGTTTTGGCTTTGGTTTGTGTCCATCCCGAAGTGGTAAGTCATGAGTAGTTGTCCACTATAGTTTCATTGATCCAATCCTTGGGTCCTCCCTCCCCACCCATGGGGTAAGGGTTGTTAGTTCATGTGGAGTTTTCAGTTCAGATCTTCTCCCTTTCAGATGGGAGTGAATGGTTTAAATGTTCTTGTTGTGTTCTTTCTAGCTTTAGTAAGGCCCAGTTTAGGTCTAAGTCAGTTTTTCATTTGGCCATGTATAGGTTGGTTCTTTGTGGTGGGGATACCCATTATGAGTCTCTTTGGGTTTTCTCTTAAGTCATTACTAGATGCTAGTTGAATTCTTATGGTGGGGAATCCGTTTAATCCTCCCCTCTACTGGGGGTTTGTTTCAGGCAATAGGGTTAAGTCCCATTGGTGGTCGATAGAATGTCCTAAGGTTAAGAGGTTGGATCATATTTATGTGAAATCCTTAGGTGTTGATCGATCGGCTGGATAGTGTTGTGCCTTTTTGGGGATGGAAAGCATTATGGTGGGGAGAATTGTCACACCCTGACCTAAGCATTTATTATATTTTATTATTTCTTTGTCCTTAAATAATTTGTGTGGGGTTCAGGTTGAGTCCTGAACAAATTATTTTTTGATATTAGGTTAAAAAGTGTGTTTTTTTAGTCGACGTCGTTGGGCGCACGAGCGGAGTGTGTTTTGGAAACCTCGTGTGGCTCTGCCTGGGTAACAGTGCATCCCGTTCATCTTTAGAAAATTGAAATAAAAAGATTTTATATTTAAAATGCGCATTTATTGTTTGTGTCATTTAAATTTTTATTGTGTTAAGAATTTTATTATTATTAAAATGATATGAATACCTTTATTATTTTTATTTTATCATTATGATGATTATTATTTTTATTTTTATTTTTAGTATTATTATTAATATTCCATTTATTATTATTATTATTATTCCTTTTATTATTATTGTTATTATTATTAGGATATTAAAACTATAGTTAGTTTTCCTTTTTAATTTATTTTAGATTAGTTTTATTGTTTTTTTGTAGGGTTTCCCGATTTCCCCTCCACTTCATCCTTCCCCTTGTTGTGCTTGAGCAACCCATCCACCTCCCTCCTTCTTCTCAGAGTCAAACCCCCTTAGCTCCTTCCCACTTTTTGTGCTCGAGCAAACCAGTCGCCACCCCCGGAATCGACCCTCCCTTGCAACCCAACAGCCCGGCCTCACCGGCCTCCTCGTTGCCCTCCAGCTGTAGCAGCCCCGGACTCTGCCTATTTCTCCCTCCGTCTCAGCGAGCCCCAGGACCTTCCTCCACCCTGCTCTAGCCCTACGTTTTTCCCTCCCTTGGTGCAACATCGACATCTCCCTGTCAGCGCACCCGACCTCCATCCGAGACCCCCCTCGGCCCTAAAACTCCTGGCGCGTCACCCCCTGTAGCACTACCCCGCTGGTCACGACCGCCCCCTCCTCCAGTTGGATCTCTACCGATGCATGCAACCTCCCCCTAGCCATCTCACTATCCAGCCGGCAACCCCTTTGGACAACCTCCTCCAGCAGCCGCAGCCTCTCCGGCCGAACCGCATCCCCCTTGCGCCCTCTCTTCTACCTCCTGACCGGCCTCCTACATGGCCCTTATCATTGATGGTGCCACCCCTACTGGCACGCGCCCTACCAGTGTCATTACGACATCCCCGCACCCTGATGATGTCATTCTGACTATCACACTGCCACCCTTCTAGTATGACTCCCCTCCAGTAAGCTCTATCCTTTTCTTAAGGGTCTTCTTTGACATTTTTGGTTTCCAACAGCTTTGGTTCTTGATTTGGGAATTTGGTTTTTAGTCTATGCATTTTATTTTTCATGCTTAGGATTCGTTTTTGACCCACAAAGGGGTGATTGAGGTGTGGGTGGTTCTCGCACCAGTTCTGAGTTTGCGTTGTCGTCATGCTTCGGTTTCAAGGTAGATTTCCCCTTACACGTACCTTTTCAATTTAAGATTCATTGTTTCATGGTATTTTCACCTTCTTTACATTTTGAATTTTATTTTTTGATCCCTTGAATAATTATATAGTGTGTAAAATTATAGTGTATACCATGTTTTGTGTTGAATTGCTTTGTCTTGTTAAAATTGTACACATTTCTTGTCTAATAAATTGTTCAGTGAAAATTCGCACATGAATCGTGATATTTTAAACATGATTCAATAACTGGGATAAATTTAAGGCATGTAGTTGTTGTTATACTTTATTTTGTATTAAATATGAATTGTTTTGATAAATATTTAATGTCTTGTGCTTTCTTTATTTTTTATATATCTAAAATGCCCGGTTGGATTTTATGGGTTAAGTGTGATATAAAAAATGGTGGACTTGGATTTATTAATGTGTCAGAATCATGAGAATTTTTTTTTTGGGATTCCTTATATGGTTTCCAAAATGTTTTGAGATTTATAAAGAAATTTGTTTCAGTTTTCAAGGTTTTTTAGTGTGTTTCACCCCTTTATAAAAAGTGCAAGTGTGTGTTGGTAAACGTGGGTTTTGTGAAAAAAAAATGTTTTAAATGATGTTAAATTAAAATTAATAGTTGTGTATTTTAAATATGTTGATGTAAAATGTTGAATTTTGGTCTGGTTGTCATGTTTGTGTAAAATGGTTTTGTTTGAATGTGCGAAAGAAATGTTTTGAAAAATGTTTATAAATGTTTTGAGTGGAAACAACGTTCTTGACACCACTTTTGAAAAAGTGTATGCATTTGAGGTAAGTCTTTGTTTGTGAATGTTTAAGGGCCTGTTTGGACATTTCGTGAAATTTGTGAAAAATATTTATTTTGAAAACCCTCGTTGGGTGTTTCTCATGCCTCGATTGTATGCAATGGATGAGAGGTCCTTTTGGGGGATTATCAGGATCCATTGTTAGGGTTCTTCAGTTGTAAATCTTTTTAATTGTTCTATTTTAAGGCATGATAATGGTCCCAGGGGAGACTCAGGGTGAGACATATTGTGCATTATTACTATTATATATACTGTGATTGGCGGCTTGGCTGGCATCGGTTGGCTCACCCCCTTTCTAAATACTTGAGACATGGGAATCTGGAATATTGAGAGAATATTCTGAGAATGATCGTCGCACTGGTAGGTTATGGTACTGATCAGTGGTCCATAGTAGGTGGATGTATTGGGTTTATTGTTATGGGATTTTCCCTTGGCCTTCTTGAGAAAGGATGGCTGAGCATTTGAGCGTTTTGATTTCATCATGTGTGACATGTCGACGAGGATGGGGTCTCATGTATCTGTGTCTTTTGGATTATTCTTGTTCTCCTAGGTTCACCCATGTCTTTTTGGATTTTGTTTCTTGCAGTAGTGATTATGATGCTTGTATGTATACCTACATTTCCCTTGTTGTGTGATTCCTATTGTGCATTTTTTTGTATTGTTTTTCTTGGAAAGTGGTGAGCTAGTTTTGATTGGGTTTCTAGAAATGGTTTTCAAATGAAAGTGTTTTATCCTCTTTGTATAAATATGAAAATGTATACACCACTTTCCCTTTGAAAATTTCATTGACACTAATGAAAAGAATCTATATTTGAAAATGGTTAAAGGAAATGGTTCATACATTGTTTTTAAGTAAAATATTTAGGAAAACTTACTTTTATAAATTGTAGTTCAAACTTGAAATGATGTTTCTTTTATTTTAAAGGTTGTGCATTGGGAATAGATATTGGGCTAGCCTACTGAGTTTTAATACTCATGCCTATAGTTCTTTTATGTTTTTAGTTCTTTTGCAGGTTCCATATTGGGTGCGCTCTCCTTGGGCGATGCTTGATCGTTGAGTCAGAGAGTGACTCGTGGGGTCACACGGAGTTAGTTCGAGCGTTGATTTTGGTTAGTTTTATCTCCTTCAGTTCTTATTTAGTTGTTTGTTTGGTTTATTTATTCTGTGTTTCTCTTTATTATTTACTATTCTTTTATTTATTTTTATTGGGTGAAACCATTCCCATCATCTCTATTGATGCCTTGACACTTTTCACCATCCCGAGAGGATCTGGAACGCCTCTCGGGCCTTGCCGCGGATTGGCTTGGGTGACCGGTTCAGGGTCGACCCGGGTTGGTTTGTGACAAAACATCTATATCCCTGAGATCCTCTAAAGCCCCAATCAAACTTGTCTATCATCTTCATAAATCACGATACATGTGGGAAAATCCCGTGCATTGGTGAGTATAAACATACCCAGTAGGATGCCCCGAAAAGGTGAAATGGGAGCAATAAGAGGTACAATGAAGAGGAAATAAGTAGATAGAACAAAGTATAGTAAAAGAGTGCAGCTCAACCCAATAAGAGAGTGAAGTAAACTCATCGAAATATAAGGAGCTAGAAATGGATAGAAGATGAACTTATTGTCGAGTCTTCACTGCCTATAGTAGGAGAGTAGACTCATCCAACCACAAGAAGATGGATATGGGAAGCACATGGCATACCCCATGCGTCTTCACCTCTCCTAGAAGAAGAGTAACCAAAACCTAAGGAGTGGGTACTGAAACGGGATATATATATATATATATAATCAATCAAAAGAAACCCATTTGAGAGAGTAAGGGTATCTTCATCTCACAACACAACACAATAAAAAGAGTCGCTAATAGTTCCAGAAGTATCCACCAATGATGCGCAGCATTCCACACGTCTGCCCTGAACATGTAAGTCAAAGGGGTTCAATCAAAACACCTTGATACTATCGACTTTGGGCAACTCTGACTTTCCTGCATGATTTTAGGTTGCATCATAAGGACGTGACTTAGTGGGGAAAATGCCCCCATTCCTCGTGAGTCCAAAGGTGCGCCAAACCAAACCTCTTCACTATGTCACACATCTGAGGGTCTTCTCTGGTAGTCACCAAGGAACACCACTGCCCAGCCCGGCTGGAGAGTACCATCAGGAAAGTCAGTGGGGAATTCCACTGCTCAGACACTACGGGAGAGTAATCCTGGTGAGTCATTAGGGAAACACCGCTGCCCAGCCCGACTGGAGGGTTACGCCTAGAAAGTCATTGGGGAGCACCATTGCCCAGACCAGCTAGAGGGTAATCCTAGAACATTGAGGAACTCCACATCCCATATCCTACTAGTGGGTAACTAGGAAAGATCATTGGGGAAATTCACTGCCCAATCCTACTGGATGTTAAGATGGGAACTACCATCAGGGAATGCCACTGCGCATGCCAAACCCAGAACATCCACATTTAATTAGATCATTAATAAGCCTCCGTGCATCCAAAAAGATCACACTGTTGTGATCCTTATGGAAAAAGACTCAAGATCAACTATTCATTCACCTTGATCGTACATCCGATGAAAAATTTGTATTTCTCTACAACACGCCCGAACCGAGCTTTATGGGTCCCACACCTCAGTTTCTGTTTAAACACTCAAAATTGGTCTTAAATTTTATACCTAAATTTTAGGGTCATGACGCCATTAACGGCACACCATTTGGATGTTCTGTCTAGAAGATGTGTTCGAAACAAGATTTCTTAATAATAATAATTATATTGTTATTATTAAACTTAGGTGTTTTGTGGAACTGAGCCATGAAACCAAATCCTAAAATTTATAAACTAGCCTCAAAAGGTCTATCTCAATGAAAGTATTTTGTTTCTGCATATGTCATATAAAATAGACACTTTGTTTAGGAGATATCGGGGATTGAATCTGCGGCCCAAAGACTCACCAGGCCTGCTTGGACTGCTTGGCTCATTCTGGACCACTTGGGCTCGACCCACCTCGTTGGCCTATAGCCCACTCATAGCTTGTCCAATTGCTACCTGGACCGACCTGTTGTCTCCTGGGATCATCCTTGACCGCTCTTCTGTCCTCCTCATCGTCTCTACTGTGGGTCAACACGGTCGACCGCCTGCTACCTCGCGCCTCGGCTCCTCTGCCCAGCCGCCTCGTCGTCTTCCACACTCTATCATCCCACTACCAATCCCCCGGATCCACCAGTTTCCTCTCATTCACGGCCCCATTGGCCTGCTCGCTGGCCCGACCGCACGCCAACCGCATCACCCGCGAACCGCACCGTTGTCCTAATCGAGCCCTGTAGACCGTCGTCAGCCACCTCATCTGGCTGCCATTCTCCACACGGCCACCACCATTGTGCGCCTCCCCCACCGTTGACTCTTCGGTGGTCCCTTCTACGGACCATCGAGGCTCCTCTGGTCATCCAAAAATTGCGACAAACACATTTTCAGAAACCTTGTGTCGAGAGCTTCACAGAACTAAGCTTCACTCGGCAATCTGATGACGATTTGACACATTCGAAAGTAGATGATGATTTCCACGAAGAATGAATGAAGATTGGGGAAAAATAAATTGATTCCATGCATGGATTGATGGTTATGTTAGTTTGTCCATTGATGATGATGTTCAAAATGAATAAACACATGACAACAAACTTAATATGGTTTAGTAATTGGAACCAGAGTGCGAAAACCAAAATAAATCCTACCTTCATTTTGGTTCCGATCGTCGTTGATGAACACACCCGCCTAAACTTCATCGTCGATTTTTTGAAGGATTAAGGAGAGGAGGAAGCACATCAGTGGTGGAAGGAGGAAGAGGCAACCCTAATGAAACCCTATAAACATGCATTTATAGGTTTTAACTAGGTTTAGGGTAAACCTCTCAACTGTACCCGCCAATGGTCGTGGGATCCAAACATCCCACGCCCTCTCATTTCAGGTTGCGCTTAGGTAAAATGTTTCATTATGAACTTAATGTAAGTCTTAGATTTTCCACCTGAATCCTCGTTCAAAGTTATTCGTTATGACATTTGAGATAAAATAGTAAATTTTAATTATTTTATTGATGATTATGCCCCTCGATGACATTTTCCATAGAAGTCTCATGCCAATAAATGTTATGTCCTGCCTAGGGTAAAAACTACATCCCAGACTCAACCATGCCTTAGGATTTCTAATATGGGCTACCATTTAATAGTTATCCCATTTTTTTATGTGCATAGTATAAAATATACTTAATATTTTTATAAAATTAATTTCAGGCACACCAGACCTCAGAACCGCACATCATCTCAGCGCTTAGCTCTGGAAATATATATATAAATATTTCAAAGTCTTACAGGGTGAAAAAAAGGTCTTTATAGATGGTTCAATGAGGATTTTTATTGATTATAGAGTATTGAATAACATCACTATTAAGAAAACGTATTTTTTGCCTCATATAGATGACTTGTTTGATCAGATTTGGGAGCTTAGTATATTTCGAAGGTTGATCTTAGGTTCGATCATCGTCAGATGAAGGTGAAATAGGATGACATTACAGAGATAGTATTTTATACTAATTATAGTCATTATGAATGTGTGGTTATGTATTTGGGTCGACTAATGCTTCTTCTATATTTATGGACCTTATGAATAGAGTTTTCCATGAGTTCTTGGATAAATTTTTGGTTGTGTTTATTAATGACATCCTAATATATTTTGAAAATCATAATGATTGTGAGAAACATTTGAATTTTATTCTGAAAACCTTAAAAAAATAAGTTACATAGAAAATTTAGTAAATGTGAATTCTGGTTGTGATAGGTTTCTTTCCTTAGACATATTATCAATAAAGACGGAATAATTATTGATATAGATAAAACTAAAGTTGTTAAATAGTGGTCAATACCTACAAATTTCACAGATATACATAGTTTTCTTGGATTGTCGGTTTACTACCAACGGTTTATTGAAAACTTTTCTCAATTATCTAGCCTACTAACTAAGTTAAATTTAAAAGGATTTAAATTTATCTGGATGAAATAATATGATGAATGTTTCCAAGAATTAAAAATAATATTAGTGAATGATCAATTTTTGTCCCTGACATCTAGAAATAGTGAGTTTTTTTTATCTTTAGTGATGCTTCTTTGAAGGGAATTGGTTCTGTTTTAATGCATAATGATCAGGTAATTTCTTATACTTCACAACAATTGAAACCTCATGAGCTAAATTATCTTACACATGACCTTAAACTGGTGTTTGTAATGTTATCTTTAAATATCTAGAGACGTCATTTATATGGAGTAAAATTTGAAATATATACTGATCCTAAAAGTATAAAGTATATATTCACTCAAAAATAATTAAACATGAGACTGGGAATATGGTTAAAACTGATTAAGGATTATGACTACATGGTTCATTATCATCCGTGAAAAGGAAACAAAGTAGGTGATTCTTTAAGTTGGAAAGATAATGTTCCATTAATTATGATATGAATGGAACATGACCCTTTGGTTAATTATTTAATGAATGTTGGCCTAGAAATTACGCATGCAAGAAATACTACTATTTTGTTTCGAGTATCATTGCAGTCATCATTGTCATCCAGAATTAAGAAAGAACAAAAAGAGGATTATTATTTACAAGAAAAGGTAAAAAATTCAAGAAAATTAAGTTGCCTCAATTTAATAGTGATAAATAAGATGTTTTGAGATTTAGACAAAGATTATGCATGCCTTGTGATTACGAGTTTAAGAAAGAATTGTTTAGTGAATCTCATAGATATTTGTTTTTTGTTCTTCCCAATGGAACTAAGATGTATAGAGACCTTCAGGAAAATTTCTGGTGGGATGGAATGAAAATGATATTGCAGAGATTACTATGAAATGTTTGACTTATCAATAGGTTAAAGCAGAATGATAATTACTGAAGGGTATGCTTCAGCCTTTTCTAGTGTCAAAATGGAAAAGTTAAAATATATCCATGGATTTTATGGTTGGGTTACCAAATACATCTCGAGGTAATAATTTGATATGGGTTATTATTGATTGTTTGAATAAATCTACACATTTTTCTCACATTCGAGATAATATGTCTTTATAGGATCTTTTTATACTTCATATTAAAGAGATAATTAGATTACATGGAGTCTATATTTTAATTGTATCTGATCATGATCTCATATTTACCTCTAATTTTTTAAAAAGCCTTCAGAAGTCATTGGGTACTGAATTAAATTTGAGTACAGCTTTTCATCCTCAATCTGATGGATAGTTAGAGAGAATAATTCATACATTAGAGGATATGCTTTGAGCTTGTTCATCGGATTATCAGGGAAGTTGGAATCAATATCTTTTACTTCTTGAATTTTATTATAACAACATTTTTCACTCTAGTATATATATGGTACCTTTTGAGGCATTTTATGGAAAGTGATGTTGGACTCCAACTTTTTAGGATGTATTTATTGAAAGAATATTTTTGAGATAAAAAATGGTAGAAGATATCATTGAGAAACTAAAGGTGATTTAGCAACATATGAGGGAAGCTCAAAGAAGTAAAAAATTATGTGGATAACTAGAGGAAAGATCTTTTGTTTGAGGTATGTAGTTATGTTTTTATTAAATTATATCTATGGAAAAGTGTTATGTATTTTGGTAAGAAGGTAATGTTAAGTCCACAGTTCATTGGACTATATGAAATTCTGGAGAAGATTGGATTGTTTTCTTATCAAGTAGATTTTCTTCTGAGTTTATATCAAGTATATTATATGTTTCATGTTTCATTGTTAAATAAGTATGTGCTAGATGCATATTTTAAGTATATGATATGATATCATATCATATCATATTTCATTGGACTCTTGAATTAGTTCGGTTATAAGAGAACCTTTCTTATGAGGAATGGCATGTTCAGACTCTTGATCATAGAGAGCAGGTGTTACGTAATAAGGTGATTCACTGGTTTAGTTTTTTTTTGGAAAAAACCATATGATTGAAGAAGAAACATGGGAATCTAAATATGTTATGAAGGAAAAAATATCCCCAATTATTTAAAAAGTGAATAAAAATTATGAGGACATAATTTCCAAGAGGGGGAAGAATGTGACAACCCATGTAATATTAACAATAGATAAATTTCATTACTTACTAATATTCGTGAATTATATTTCATAGATTCATATTCATTATAAGAATAATAGTTAATTTCTCATTCAAAAAAGAAAATAGTTTTATTTTAACTAAATTGAGTTTCATGAAATATATAGTTTTATTTGAGTTTAATTTACAAATTTTAGAATTTCAATTTGAAAAAATGGAATTAATTTTTGAAATAATCAATTCAAAATTATATTAGAGTGAATTTTTTATAATTTTCTTCAAAAGTTGATTTTTTGGTGAATAGTAGAAAATAACGATTTTTTATGAAAGTTGTCTTTTCTTTTCATGTATTTACAAAATCACTTTCTATTTTGGATAGTTTTTAAAATTTAATTAGTTCTTTTTGATTATCCATAATCAAATCAATGTCATTGGTAATGATATTATACTTTATTTTTGTATAAAAACATTTTTATACTTAAAAATTCATTTTTCTAGAAAACCATTTTTCATTGTGTTTTGTGGGTTTGTTTTTGAATTAATTTATACCATTTATTGGAATTAAATTTTATAAAATGGAATTAATATTTGGAATCAGCATGTAAATTTTTTTTAATGATACCACTTTCATTTTTTGTCACTGTGAATAGTAACTTTGGTAAAAAAAACTAGTTATCGTGGTAAGAGTTAAAACATGTTAAAATGGTTAAAACTTAAATGATAAGTGTTTAAATGAACTAAAAACTTGTCTAAATACTATTTTCTAGTCAAATTTTGACCCTATATCATCTCCTCTTAAAATATGAGTCATTTTGAATCCATTTCTCTTGAGTAAGACATTAATATATTTTAACCTTTTTGAAAAAATGAGTGTGTCCTCTCCCTCACTTATAAAATGACACAACATATTCTCTCTTATCCACACTTCAAGAGATTTTTATCTTGTAAAATACCTACCCAAGTCCTTTATTAACATCACTCCTTATATCCTAGTTGTCCCTGTTTGATAATAATACCATCCTAATAAGGTTTTAGGTATAAACCTAAGGAGGGTATCTGAAGAAGAGGTATACTTCTTAACCAAGTGTTTTCTTTTTTATTTCTTTTTTAAGTCTTTCAAACATCTCATAACCAAAGTGATGTAAAAACATTGTTTTTTTACATATAATTAAATATTGTTATTTTTATGTTATAACCCTTTTCATCTACTTATCCATCTAATGGAAAATGAAAACATCTTATGTAGGTACGTGTGGACTTTCGCCTTTTGAGACTGTATTTCATTTTTCATCACTGGCTATTTGGTTGTAATGATGGATCCAAATAAAATAATATAATATTTATGGTATAAATTTCATTCTAGAATGATAAATAAATATTCTATTTTTTTCCTTTCTATTCAATAAAAAATAAAAACATCTCTCATGCGTACGCACAGACTACCACGTCACGAAACGATATATTTTATTTTTCACCATCACCTCACATGGATATCATATATAGGTGGATTTAAAGAAATAATATGATATTTAATATAAATTATCATTATGAAAAGACAAAATAATACTTATCTTCTTTCCTTTATGTTATTTGAAAAATGGGAACATTACTCATATGTACATATGGACTACTGTCTCTATGATGGAATGTAATTTATTTTTCATAACCATATAACATAGTTAGTTCTAAAAGTATAATTAAGGTTTAAAAATGATAATTATAACATTATTATGATTCTATAAATTATATAATCATGATCCATTTGACCATAGTAAAGCTACCAAATTCATTTTAGACTTAAAAACCAAAAATCCTCAAAACATTTGAAGTAAACTTAATCAATTATGTTTTTTTAAAATTTGAGGTCAGAGCCTATTTTTATTGTGAAATTAATGACCTATTTATATCTATGTAGAGGGATAACAATTACATAGCCTATAGACCCAAGACCAAGTGGCCCAAAAACATGGCCCAAAGGCCCAGTGCAATGTCTGCCTTCATCATCCTGCCTGCACCATCAGGCATGCGTCATGTCTGCATCACTGCATGTGTCATAAATCCCCCAAGGGGATTTCTAGGACTCAAACCCTGCGTCATAAGTGATTAATTATTAAATGTAAATAAGTGAAATAAAAGTAAAAATAAAAATATAATGATCTTGAAAAATATTCTTAAGCAAGTAAATAATGAACATAATTTTATTATTCAGGAAGATAAATAATGTACGTGACAAGTCAAACTCGAGGTAAGAGATATTCTCTCTTAAAACCAAATTTTAAATTTTTTTGAAGGTTTATTTATAATCTTTTTCCTTCATGTTTATATTGTTTGATGGATGTGTAAATATTTAAATAGGTGAATTAAAAGGTTCATTTTACCACTCCTTTGACTTTCTTATAAAGGTCTTCAAAAGTAATATTTTTATCTATTTTATAAAGATTGTTTGACTTTCTTTAAAAAGTAAAAAAGAATTTTTTTTGAATATATATGACATAAAAGACATTTCCCTCCACCACAACCATTATTTATATTTGGATTTCTTTATATTATTTTTTGTTTTCTTCAAAGAAAAACATTTCTTCCCCTTATTCTGGGTATTTTAGTTTTGAAAATAGGGTTTTAAAGTAAAGGGATATATCAATATCCAAAAATGTTTTACTTATGGGTTAAAAAGTGTATTTTTATGAGTTTGATTATGAAAATTCAATCTTTTATGTGTTTCATATATGTTATTATGACGACCCATAATTTTATCATTGGAATTTCCTTCTTATAATTATGTCATGAAACACATACATCACATGGAGAACTCAATAAAAAAATTATTCTCATAAATGAAGAATGATACATTAGTAATTAAATAAATGAATAAGAATTTCAAATATTATAGTGGGACAATAAAGAGAAATAAGATAACAAAAATGAGAAAATTTAGATTTTGGTTGATCCACCAGAATAATTTCACCCATGAACAAAGCTACGGAAATAAAGCATAATGTTAATAATAAAATATCCATTTTGAAGATGAAATTATATATATAACCTTAAGAGAAAATAGAAATGAATGAAATAAGAGGTATTTATAGGAATTAAAGAACTTATATGACCGTTATAAATTTGACCATTTGAATAGTAATCTGACTATTAAGAATAGTAATCTGGTCGTTATAATAGTAACATCACTTATGAAAGTATAAAATAAAATTTAGGTATATTATAAATTAAAAAATGATATATTTATATCATGGTATAAGAAAAATAAATGTTTTAAATATGATAAATTATATGTTGGTATTTTTGTAAAACATAAATGTTTATTTACAATTTTATAATTAATATAATGATTTAAAAGAAAAATTATTTTCCTAAAATATATTTATAAATTAATATTTCATTTTATTATAATTATAAGTTAATTTTATGTGACCTTAATTAATTTTTCAAAGGGGAAAAAATGATTATAATATTAAAATCGGTATTTTTCAAATAAATGTTGATTTTATTTAGAAATTAAATTTACCATATTTAGAAAAATATTTTCATAAAATGGATTCCTTTTTTTGAAATCTGCACATTGAAAAATGATTAGGGTAAATTTTTGGGATTTTTCTTAAATAGTTGAATTTTTATGAATAGTGAAAAACGGTAATTTACAGTATTTAACATCCTAAGCCAAATACATGAATTTTTGAGTTGTGGCTAATGCAAGCACCCATTGGTTCAAACTCTGCTAAAACATTTACTATATTTATTTATAGGAATCAACACTATTGATAGTCTTGATCCAAAATAATGAACTAATGAATATAATAATAAAAAACACCCCTCTCCTCCCCATATAAATATCAATTTTCACCACTCCTCCCCACACCTATTAAGCTTTTTAGATTTTCAATGTTATACCCAATTCCCTTCCCAAACCTCTTTCCCACATTCAAGAGCTATTGGTCATAATAAAAGACCAATTTGAAGTTCCTTAAGGGGTCCTTAAAATAGGTGATATTCAAGAGGTAACTTTCTCAAACCATCTCTTTTAATTTTATTTCTTTTTTATACCTTCTCCTCGCCTCCTTCATCTATAAAAGCATAATAACTCTATTATCATGTATATACTAAAATGTTGTATTGCTAATGGAATATCTTCTGTCCACCCCTTTTCTCATCTCGTATTATTCAAAGAAATGAAATTGTTATCAAAATTATAGTGGTTTATTGTAAGAACCCAGGTACTTATAAAATAATTTGTTTTCATTCTAGAATTAAATAGTTAAATTAATTATAAAGGTATAATGAAACATACGGTATTTATAAAAATTAAGGAATTTATACTGATGGAATAATAACTTGACCTTAGAAATAGTAACTTGGTCTCAGGAATAGTAATTTGGCCAATAAAATAGTAATCTCACCTATGAGAGTATAAATAAAATTTATGTATCTTATAAGTGTTATCAAGATATATTTATATCATGGAATAAGTAAATAAATGTTTAGAAAATGATAAATTAAGTGTTGGTATTTTTGTAAGTCATAAATATTTAATTATAATTTTATAATTAATATAAGTATTTAAAAGAAAATGTATTTTCATAAAATAGATTCATAAATAAATATTTTGTTGTATTATGGTTATAAGATAATTTTATGAGACCTTATTTAATTTTTCTAAGTTTTATAAAATCAGTTATAGTTTTAAAATCGGTATTTTTAGAATAAATTATGCTTTTAATTAAAAATTAAATTTCTCATATTTAGAAAAAAAATCAAAAAATGGAGTTCATTTTTGTATTCTAAAAATTGAAAAATGGTTAGGGTTAATTTTTGGGATTTTTCTAAAATACTTTAATTTTTGGTGAATAGTGAAATATGACAATTTACTGTATTTAATAAATTCATAAATTATTGAGTCATAGATGATGTGAGGATAATGTAAGCCCAAAATCTCAAACTCTCCTTCATTATTTTAATATATTTATTGATAATTCTTAAACTATTCATATTCTTGAGCCAAAATAATAAACAAATGAATATAATAATGAGAAAACACCTCTCTCCTCCATTATAAATATCACTCATCACCACCTCTTATCTTCACACATCAAAGCCTTCTATCTTGTTTAATTTTTTCCCAAATACCTTCCCAATCCTCTTCCCCACATCCAAGACCAACTGGTATCACCAAAATGCCAAAACCAAGGGACTTAAGGAGGTTCTCAATGAGAATAATTCGAGAGGTAAAATCCTCTTTCATTTTCTTTTATTTTCTTTTCAATTTCTTTTAATTTGTTTTTCTCTCTTCACCTCCCCTTATACAAGTGGCATGAAAAATATAGTTCCTTATATATACTATAATTTTTCATGTTTATGTAAAAATTTATCATCAAACTTCTTTTTCTCACCCTTTTATTCTAAAAATGAGAACATCGCCTGCGATGTGTCGATTTACTACCATCGTGGACGATACACTTTCATTTTTATTTAGCACCTTAAATTCTGGTCATAAAACCATTATGATGGTTAAATTATATTTTATTATACATATTATAAGTTATTTAATGTTCTATAACCAATATATAAACATGATATTGAATAATATGATATATGTTTGCGATGATCATAAAAACCACCAAAATAAATTATATCATTTTCATTAATGTTTTATCTAATGATTCATCCTCATATCAGAAAACAAAATGATATATGGTATCATTTAAAATCTTGGAAACATATTTACATCAATTTATTACACTTCTTGAGTTTTTCTTCCATTCGACAAGAAAATCCATAATGAACCAACCATGGAAATCATGAAATAAATGCACCTGAAACAATGAAAATAACAAAATATTATTAATAAATGGGTGGAATGATGTTATAATAATATAATATAAGTAATTATAAATGTGAATATATTTATTTAATATATTAACAACACTCTTTAAACCACTATACGAGATGTTTGAACACGTTTGAAGTAAGATGAATATGAGGTAAGGGAATTCTTAACCCGGTTTCCATTCTTTGGGTTAACCTTCTACTTCATTGATTGTGTGGTACTAATATTATTTGTGAAATTAATTTTCATTATATTATGTTTTATTATGTTTATTTATAGTTTATACACATATTCCATTCTTTTTATCAATTCTCACTTCAAATATATGATATTTGTAAGAGACTTTTCTTTAAAAACCCTCTTTTAAATTTCTATTTTTAAAAAAATTAAAAGAAATGTTTTTATGAAAGTATTCTTATTTTATGATTATTTTATGGTTCTTGGGAATTTTTTATGATTACGGGTTGGGCCTATATCTCCTTATAATGCATTTGGTATGTTTATGTTGGAGGTTGACTGTATGGTTACTCCAAGTATAACTACGATGATTGCACCATAAGGTGGTTGTGAGGGTTACATTATACGGTAGTTGTGAGGGTTATATTGTAAGGTATTCATGAGGGTTACAAATAATATGGTATCCATTATGGTTACAATTTTAAGTAATTAATTCCCCAAGTTACCTTTATGGTATTATTTATGTTTTCTATGTTTCATGGAAATCTCACGTTTTTACAAAGTTACTATATGATACTTATTGGGTGAGAAGTATGTCTTTGTGAAAATGTTTTCATATGTTTATAAGTATTCCTGGACTAATGTTTTATCTCCTTCTATTTATGTCCCTTACTGAACTTTTTGTGCTCATCCCAAGTGTAAAAATGTTTTTCACAAGGTTTAAGGATGGATAAGAGAAAAGGAGAAGCCAAGATGAATGTTGTGAAGACTTTTCATGAAAATATTTCATTTTTTTATTAAAAACTTTTGTATTATGGAAAAAATGGATATTGTTTTAGTATTACCCGGTTTGTATGATTGTGGGTTGATATGTATGAATTATGTCCTAATTTGCTAAAGCTCTAAACCAAAAAGATCATTTGGAATGTAAGGAAGTGAATTCTAAAGGAATTTACTAAATTATGTAATGTTTAAGGCTGAGCTTTATAATTGATATCAGAGCACAGTTTAGATAACTATAGGGTTTAGGATGATGTTAATAGAATACCATAAATGATTTTTAACTTATGGTTAAGTTTTAATGATATAGCATTTAAATATTACCATGTTGCTTCATCTAATAAATGTCTGTTCAGAATGGTTTTTCACAGAACAAATGAAGAACCTGAAGTAGGAAGACACCAAGAGGATGATATATTTCCGAATATAAAACCTGGAATGGTGGGAATTGGAACCGAGTAGTTTGTGACAATAATGGATCAATTGAAACAGACTATAAATATTGTTGGAATCCATGCAAGATAACAACTAGAGTTACCTCAAAGGAACATGATGATAGTGGAACATTTTATGAGGCAACACCCTCCTAATTTCAGTGGATCTTCTGACCCAATTGCGGCTGAAGGGTGGATTGAATTCCTTGAAAATATATTCAATGTCATGGGTTTTTTAGATAACCAAAAGGTTAGTCTTTTTATTTACTATTTTGAAGTTGAAGCTTACCAGTAGTGGTCAATGGTCAAGAATATCAGAGACAACGATGAGATTGATGCCTTTGAATGGGATTAATTTAAGAATATTTTCCTAAAAAAATTACTAAGTTGTTTCAAATTTGGATGGAAAATAAATTACTAGAATTGAAATAAAAGTAGTAAGATTCATTAGTCGTGTATGAAGCAAACTTCACTTGATTGACAAGATACGCTTCAAATATTGATAGTAAAATCAATCATTTTTACTCAGGATTGAAGCCAAGATACCGAAGGGCGTTGGCCTCCTAAGAATTCAAAAAGTTATGATAAACTTGTTTGATCTACTGAGAGGGTATAAATAGAGTTTTTCAATGATCACATGTACTTTGAAAATAAGAAGAAGAAGATGTCCAGATGGAAAGTGATGGGTAATAGTCAATCAAAGAAATATGAAGGTAAGACAGTTTAGTTTCTATCTTGTGGGAAGTGTGCTAAAAATAACCCTAGGGAATGCCTTAATAAATATGGAAAGTGTTTATGATGTGGTAAGTTTGGACATATGACCCGATATTTCCATGAAAAAGATCTTACTAATGATATGTTTAATTTTTATAAGAAAATATTAAAGTGATTTAAATGTGGTGAGATGAGGAATTATGAAAATACCTTCCCAAAGAAAGATCTGAATGATGGAACACTTCAGTGATGGCACGGTGGTGAAGGTGAGTGGTCAAAATCATCGTTCTTTGGGAGTTTCAGGGTTCGAATTATGGGAGTCCTCTTTCGGGACAAGCCTCTCCCCCGAGATCCACCCATCTTGTTGGGTCGCCCGGTCTCGACTGGGTGAGAAAAATGAGGTGCGGCCCACTGTGTTGATAGATTTATTTGACGAACCATCATCGATTGGGCCATTACCCTCCGGGACACTCTACCATCTTGGTTAGCAACAACTCCTTCCCTGGCTGGGGCTCTACCTTCGGGTAGTGACCTCTTCATGGGGGAGGGGGTGACCATGTGTAGAGGGTTCGAAAAGGCCACCAATGGTATTCTCTTCTTTAAGAAAAGATATGAATGATAGAAAGAAGATAGATTATAAGAAGAAAGGTGCAGTGAGATCCTTTGTGACTATGTTGGTAGATGTCGGATTATCCAATAAAGTGGTATTAGGTACCTTTTTGTTTACTGAGATTTTTCTAATGCCTTGTTTAATACGGGGTCTACACATTCCTTTATTTATGATAAATTTTCTAGTAAATTGGAAATTTCACCTCAAGAAATAAAACACGATTTTATGGTCAAAACACCAGGGGGTATTAAGGATAAACAACATTATAAGAATATTCCTTTTGTTGTTTGTAGAAATACATTACCTACAAACCTTATTGTTTTTTCCATAGTAGAGTTTTATGTTATTCTAGGTATGGAATGAATTTATTTTTATCATGATAAGATTGATTATAGAGATAAATAAGTTTTTTTTAGAAAGAGTTTCAGTTTATATACAAGAATGAACCCATACCATTGATAAAATATCATGAAGATGAGAAGCTGTTAAAAGATAGAAATGAAAGTTATCTTTCACACATTGTTGGAAATAAGGGAACAATTCAAATTAATGATGTGCCAATGGTAAATGAATACCTGGATGTTTTTTCTAATGAGTTGTCTGGTGTTATACCTGATCGGGAGGTTGAATTTACTATTGACTTAGTTTTGATGCTAAGCCAATTTCAAAACTCCCTAATCGAATGGTTCAAGTGGAACTTCTTGAATTGAAAAAGAAATTGCAGGAGTTGCTTGATAAAGGTTTCATTCATCCTAGCAATTCATCATTGGGTGATCCTATTTTATTTGTTAAAAAGAAATATGGTTTCATGAGGCTTTTCATTGATTATAGAGCTTTGAATAACATTACTATTAAGAATAAGTATCCACTACCTCATATAGATGACTTGTTTGATCAACTCCAGGGAGCTCATTATTTTTCCAAGATTGACTTGAGATCCGGGTACCATCAGCTGAAGGTGAAGGAGGATGACATCTCAAAAACTAATGTTCATACTAGATATGGGCATTATGAGTTTTTTGTTATGCCCTTTGGTTTGAAAAATGTCTCTACTGTATTCATGGATCTTATGAATAGAATATTCCATGAATATTTGGATAAGTTTTTTGTTGTTTTTATTGATGATATTTTGTCCTTCAAAAAATTTATGAGGTTCATGAAAAACATTTAATTATTTTATTGGAAACTCTCAAATAAAATAAGTTATATGGAAAATTTAGCAAATATTATTTTTGGTTGCAATAGATTTCTTTTCTTGGGAATATTGTAAATAAGGATGATATAACAGTTTATCCTACCAAAACAAAAGTGGTTGATGAATGGACAATACCTAAAAATGTTACAAAGATTCGTAATTTTCTTGGATTAGTAGACTATTACCGACGGTTTGTTAAAAACATTGCACATTTATCTAGATTTCTAACTAAGTTAACATGAAAAGGGATTAAATTTATTTGGATAGAAGAATGTGATGTTTGATTTTAGGAACTGAAAAGGAGATTGCTGAATGCTCTAGTTTTGGCTCTGCCTTCCAGAAATTGTGATTTTTTCATCTACAATGATGCTTCATTGAAGGGACTTGGTTGTGTTCTGATGCAGAATAATCATGTAATTGCTTATGCTTTAAGACAACTAAAATCTCATAAGTTAAATTATCCCACATATGATCTGGAATTAGCAGCTATGGTTTTTGCTTTAAAAATATGAAGACAACATTTATATGGAGATAAATGTGAAATATATACTGACTATAAAAGTTTGAAGTATATATTTACTCAAAAGGAATTGAATATGAAATAGAGAAGATGGATGGAGATAGAGAAGATGGTTTGGATCATGACCCCTTGATTAATAATTTGATGGATTTTGGCTTAGAAGTTGTTGGTGTAGGAAATTAATCTATTTTGTTTCAGGTTTCAATGCAGTCGTCTCTCTTAGATAGAATTAAGTAAGCGTGGAAGGAATATGGTGAGTTACAAAAAAAAAGTAGAATTGGTGAAAGGGGTAAGTTGCTAGAATTTAATGTTGATAAATTTTATATTTTAAGATTTAGGAAGAGACTATGTGTGCCTTGTGATTCACAGTTGATGAAAGAGTTGTTAAGTGAAGCTCATAGTTCTACATTTTCAGTTCATCCTGGTAGCACTAAGATGTACAAAGACCTTCGAGACTATTACTGGTGGTATGGAATAAAAAGAGATATTGCAAATTTTACCATAAAATGTTTGTCAACAGGTTAAAGCATAGCGACAACTACCAAAGGGGATGCTTCGGCCTTTTCCAATGTCGGAGTGAAAATGGGAAATTATATCAATAGACTTCGTGGTGGGACTACCAAAGACTTCTTGAGGTAACAATGCAATTTTGGTTATTATTGACCGACTGACTAAATATACACATTTCATTCCTATTTGAAATACTTTTTCTTTGGATCATATTTCTCGATTGTGCCTAAAATAGATTGTCAGGTTACATGGAGTTACCCTTTCCATTGTTTCTGACCGAGATCTAATGTTCACTTATAACTTTTGGAAAGGCCTTTAGAATTCATTGGGTACAGAATTAAATTTCAGCACTATTTTTCATCCCTAATATGATGGACAGACTGAGTGAACAATTCATACCTTGGAGGACATGCTTCGAGCTTGTTCAATGTATTATCAGGAAAGTTGGAATCAACATCTTTCTTTAGTTGAGTTTTCTTATAATAATAGTTTTCATTCCAGTATTCAGATGGCGCCTTTCAATGTATTATATGAAAAGCAGTGTCGAACTCCAACATTTTGGGATGAAGTCAGGGAAAGAAAGTTGATAGGTATAGAATTAGTAGAGGAAATTGCTGAGAAAGTGAAGATGATCCAGCAACACATGAGGACAGCTCAGAGCATGCAGAAAAGTTATGCAGATAATAGGATGAAAGACTTTTATTTCAAGGTAGGTGATCATGTTTTTCTTAGAATCTCACTATGGAAAAGTGTTGTGTGTTTTGGTAAGAAAGGAAGACAAGTCCATGGTTCATTGGACCTTATGAAATCCTGGAGAAAGTTGGACCAGTTTCCTACCAAGTAGCTTTGCCTCCGAGTTTATCTCAGGTATACAATGTTTTTCATGTTTCGGTGTTGAGAAAGTATGTGTCAGATTCATCCCATGTTTTGAGCCAAGAAGTAGTCCAGTTGGAAGAGAACCCAAGTACTTATAAAATAATTTGTTTTCATTCTGGAATTAAATAGTTAAATTCATTATAAAGGTACAATAAAACAAGTGGCATTTATAGAAATTAAGGAATTTATACTGATAGAATGATAACTTGACCTTAGGAATAGTAATCTGGCCAATAGAATAGTAACCTCACCTATAAGAGTATAAATAAAATTTATGTAACTTATAAGTGTAATCATTAAATATTTATATCATGGAGTAAGTAAATAAATGTTTTGGAAACGATAAATTAAGTGTTGGTATTTTTGTAAGTCATAAATATTTAATTACAATTTTATGATTAATATAATGATTTAAAGGAAAATATATTTTCATAAAATAGATTAATCAATAAATATTTTGTTTTTTTATGGTTATAATATAATTTTATGAGACCTTATTTAATTTTTTAAAGTGTTATAAAATCAGTTATAGATTAAAATTTGGTATTTTTAGAATAAATTATGGTTTTAATTAAAAATTAAATTTCTCATATTTAGAAAATTATTTTCAAAAAATGGAGTTCATTTTTGAATTCTACACATAGAAAAATGGTTATGTTGAATTTTTGAGATTTTTCTAAAATAATTGAATGTTTAGTGAATAGTGAAATACGGTAATTTACGGTATTTAACAAATTCATGAATTATTGAGTCATAGATGATGTAATGTAACACCCCAAGCTTCTACGGTACGTTTCCCTTCGAATAATGCGATAGCGTGTGTTGTACGCAACCTCGAGTTCTAACACACACCACAACTAATTAAACTAGCCGTTGTGAATAGTAATACCTATTTTTTGAAATCATATATATTCTATATTTCAAAATGGACTTCATTTTTGGATTCGGAATATCAAAATTAGCCTAGGGTGAAATTTTGGTACATTTCGGATAACTTTCATATTTTGATGAATAGTGAAAATTTCTAAATTTTAATTAAAAACAACTTTTTTAATCAAAATAATTAATAGTGATAAATTATGAATTTGAGTGGTTTTAAAGTATATTTAGAATATATTTTTACCATTCAATTTAATGTTTATCATTGGACATAATTTTACAATTAAACCGAACATAAACAAGTGTCAATCTTTTGATAGTTATTATCTCTTAAAAACACGCTTTTTGTTTTGACAGCGGGAATTAATTTTAAATTAATTTCTGCCACTTCTGTGTTTTGAATTTAGGAAAATGGATTCCATATTTGGAATCAGGATGTTCAAATTGTGTAAATAGGTAACTTTTATTTTTACACATTTTGAATAATTACTGCGGTAAATATTTTATTTACCATGGTTAAAGGGTAAATCCGGTAAATAAGGGTTAAAAAATAATATTATAATAATACTAAATTACCCTAAAACGTGTCTTAACCCTATTGGTTGATACATGGTCGACCATGGGCATCTTTGTGTCAATTTTGGGACCCCATGGATCCACTTGTAAGTGATAATGACACTTTATTTTAATTAAGTTAAAATGAATACAAAAATGACACAAGCATATATCTTTTAGAACAACAATTGTTACATAGGGTTATATATGTTGGATTTTAGATTATAAATATTCATTAGAAAGATAAAAATATTTCCTACATAATGATATTTTATTTATAATTTTTAGACATTAAATAATTTATTTTATATATGACACAATGACGATGCAGTAATTACTATAATAGTGAAAAATTAAAATAATTGATATTATAAATACCCAAATAAATATAATATGAAACTTTTAATGAATTAAACTAATTTTCTAGGATAATATGATATATTAGTATTGATATAATTGACTTTTTTCTAAGTAATCAATCTGTTATGAGTTTCAAAAAAATCAACTATTGAATAGTGTCAAAATTGACATAAAAGAGTTCTTAAAACAAATATTATATTATTAATTGATATTAAATTCCTAAAAATCTAAGGTTCGGCCAAGAGACTTATATCATGATAGGTTCATCATTAATGTACCACTTGGGGGTCGCTTGGATGTATATAGTAAGTTTATTAACCATATTATATAAAAATACAAAGAGACATTGTAAAAGTGAAACTAATTAACTTAGAGTTAATACTTAACGATAAGGTTAATATAAGTACCCAAACCTGTCTAAATTCTATTGGTTGAGTGGTTTTCTACTTATCCCCACCTTAACCTTTGAATAATAAGCTTTGGAGCCATTAGAAACCGAATATGAATTTATTATAAATTAATATTTCTAACTTTTCCAAAGGTGCCCCTCACCCCTCTTATAAAAGGGCACTCCTCCTTCTCATTTCTTCACACCTTCAAAGCCTTTTGGTTCGGCCAAACTCTGCCCAAATACTCTCCCAACATCCCTCACTACAACCTAGAGGCCTTAGTTTGATCATAAAGACAACCTAAGGAGCCCTTTTGATCAAATCAAAAGGAAGAACCCGAAGAAGAGGTAATGATTTCACCACCCTTTTCTAAGTTCATTTCTTCTTCCACTTCTTCTTCCTTTGTTCTTATCATTATGAAATAATAACTCCAGTATCTCACATATACTGTGATGTTATTATAAATATGGTACAATCATATTCAGTATTCTATCCACCCTTTGAATAACATGTCACCATACGTGCGTACGTACGGCTTACCGTCTCCACGTCGTGGTGTAATTGTTATTCAATATAATATTATTTGGATGGGTATAATAATGATGTGTAACTCATGTAAATAATAAATATAACATGTTAATGATTCTGTATATATGATATATCATCCATTTATATATTATTTTAATATCAAAAGAATGATATTGTCGCTCGTGCGTACGTACGGACTACCGTCTCCACGAACGCGATGAGATTCATTCTCCATCGTATCCATTCAAGTATAATTATCATTTGATGATTTAAAAATGATGTTTAAGGACTGTATATCATTCTGGATATGAATAAGATACAACAACCATGGCTTATGTAACAAAACATATAAAAGAAAATGAGTAAGTTAACTCCCGAAACGACGATAATTCTAAGATATTATTAACAAATCAATGTTAAAAGATCATATGTGATATCATATTAATATATATGATTCTTGTATAATTTAATAACAACTATTTCACCATTATACAGGAGGTTAACCTACCCCAACCAAGGAAAAGTACAAGGTAAGGGTTATTTCACAATCTCTTCTTTATCCGAGGTTGTTTATACGTAATAATCTACTGGGATCTCTTTATCATCCACATCCATGTTTTCTTAAAAATGTATTTCAAAACATTTTTACTATTTACAAGAATATGGGTTAAAGTCATTTATACCCTTGTTTTACTTTTTATAAGAGGTTTATAAAGGAATCTTTCCGTCGTTTTCAAAACAAGGTCCTTTTTAACCTTTTCGACAGAATTGAGGTAAGAATGTTTTTTTTAACTTATACGGCGGGTGCGGTTATTTTCCGTCGTTATAAAATCGTCGAAGCTTTCCTTACAAGCTTATAAGAATATTTTCAAAGAAAATGTTTTATTTTATATGGATCTTAAATGATTTCAAAATAAAAGGAGATATTTCTTTAAAAAGAATTTTGATTTCATCTATGTCAACATCCTTTGATGGATTTTAAGATTATTTGAAGTTGATTTATTATGATACAAAACTTCTATATTGTATTGAAGGTTTTGTGATATGTTTGACTATGGATGTGCTATTTTTATACCATTCATAGTTTATGGTGAAATTATTGACATTTCGTATGCTAGTTTTAATACGAATGTTTATGTTATGTTTAAACCTTTTCATATGGGAATGCATTGGACTTAATAAGTGACGGGTGGAGCCCGTTATAGCTCCTCGATGCATCGGTAGGTCTCATGAGACAAACTAGTGTCTTGGCACAAGGCCTTGACAAAATCTTATTTGTAGTCTTGGCACGAGGCCTTGGCTATGTGGTTATGATAGTCTGGCATTATGCATTCCAACATTATGAAAGTGGTTATTGATATTGCATGTGATTATTCGATTAGTAGAATATCCATGTGAATAAGTAAATGGCATTATTTCATTTTTATTTTTGCCATACTATGTTGAAGTTCAATTTTAAAAGGCTTTTGTTTTAGTAATTCATTGCCTTAAATGTTTATGCTTATTATGAATGTTCCGCTATATTGTTATCCTTACTGGGCAATTGAGCTCACCCCTTTTCTATGTTTTATTTTTCCCAGGTAGTGAAGAAGTAAATTATGAATGACTTTCAGGGATATTATGAGGGGTTAATAGTGTGGATATGAAGACTTTGTTGTTGTAGTAGTTTTTCACTTTGAAATGTAATGTAAAAATTTATGATTATATCTAGTGTTTCCAAGGCTACTAAACCAATCGGTCTTTCGAGATTTGATCTTTCTTGTGATCATGTCAATGTTATGTAGTAATGCACCGACTCTAGGTAGCTGGGGTCGGGGCGTTACAGTTGGTATCAGAGGAAGTTTAGTACAAACCTTGGAAACTAGATTTAGATAAACTCTGATTAGAGCACGTAGACCTAAGATGAACTTTGAGGATTAGTATAGAAGAACTTCCTAGAATTTTGGTATTATAGAGATTTTGTGAGTTTTCCGAGCAATACATCCCTGTCTGGATACGAGCAGGTAGAGGCGGCTCTGGCACAGATGTACCTAGGGGTAAAACCCGAAAACACCGCTTTGAGCTAGACTCGAACGGGAACTGGTGCACGACAACGGGCCTTGCTGCACTCTTGGTTACGACACTCCCGGGGGATATGCTTAGGATAACTCTCATTATCTTTACAAATCATTATGAAGGGTTTATGAGTATATACTTCCTCAAAGAAAACATTTTTATGATTATGGATTATATCCATAAATAGTTCAATTTATGTTAAGTGTTTTATAAGTATGGGATTATGTATTTTGATTCATAAACTGATCTAGTTTATGCCATTGTTTAGAAATGGCGCCTAGTGGAAGAAATGGAAACCGTATCAATGCACGCACTCCATGTAGGGATTGCCCTCCTGCTCAAGATAATTATAGTGGGGCTGGTGATGCAACTGGTGCTGATCAGCTAATCACCATACTGGGACAACTTACTCAGGTTATGAATAATAACCTTACCCGTATGGAGCACCCTGATCCGCAGCGTGGAGGATCAATGTTAGATCGATTCATGAGGCAACAACCACCAACGTTCAATGGGAATACAAATCCCTTAGTAGCTGAGCAATGGATATTTTCCCTAGAGAAAATATTTCAGGCTTTGGGGAGCAGTGAAAGGGAAAAAGTTATCATGGCAGTTTACCACCTCACTGGAGATGCTGATCAATGGTGGTCATTGATTCAAAATACGAAGGAAGATGATGAAGTATCAAATATGGAATGGAGGGAATTCAAAAATCTGTTTTTAGAAAAATACTTCCCTCGCGACCATCGAGCGGATATGGAAAGACAATTTCTGAGTCTGAGACAAAAGGAGGATGAGAATGTCACAAAGTATGAGGCTAACTTTACAAGGTTAGCGAGGTATGCTGGAGATTATATTCGCAACCCAAGAAGTAAGATTGATCGTTTCTTTGATGGGTTAAAACCATTTCTCCGTCGAGCATTAGTCTCACAATCCTTTTCATCGTACGAAGACATTGTCTCATGTGCTATAAAGACCGAAAAGGAATTCTCTAAGTCTTATGACTTTAAAGCAAAGCAAGAGAAGAAGAGACCTGCTGATCAATCTGGGAATGGAAATAAGGGGAAGAAGGGAAAAGTTGAATATCCATCTTGTGGTAAATGCGGGAAGAAACATCCTGGTACTTGCTTGAAGGGAATGGGAGTCTGTTACAAATGTGGTGAAAAAGGCCACCAAGCTCATGATTGCAAGGGGAAGAAGGAAGCTACCAACGTTCAGTGCTACAATTGCAGGGAGATGGGGCATTATGCAAATGCATGTCCTAAGCGTCAGGAGAACTTACCTCAGAAAAGGCCAAGGGATCAAGGCCAGGCTTATGCTATCACTACTGCTGAGGTAGAAGCTCCGAAAGACGTGGTGGCAGGTAATTTAATGGTTTCCTCAAGTTTAGAAAATGCATTATTTGATTCTGGATCATCGCATTGTTTCATATCTTCCCAGTTTGCTAAGAAAATTAGATATTTCCAATTTGATTTAATAAGGGAGTTGTCAGTTAAAACTCCTAAGGGAAGTATCGTTGCAACAAAGTTTTGTGAATCAGTCCCCATTAGAGCACATAAATTTTCTTTATCTGCTGATCTCATCGTCATACCTATGATCGAGTTTGATATAATCCTCGGTATGGACTGGCTTTCGGACTATGATGCGAAGATTTATTGTAAGAAGAAAGAGGTTACGATTCTTGATGATAATGATAAGGAACACCTTATTTTTAGAGCAGAATCGTCACCACCTAATTCTTATTTAGATCCACCCTCAATAGCTCAACTAAATTCAATTATTGGGGAGGAAGAGAATGAAATAACTGCGGGTGAGGAAAGGAATGTTCAAATAGAGGATGTACCTGTTGTGAAAGAATTTGTAGATGTATTTCCAGAAGATTTACCTGGACATCCTCCAGAACGAGAAGTTGAGTTTTCTATTGATTTGATTCCTGGATCAAGGCCTATATCGAAGACCCCTTATAGAATGGCCACTGTAGAGTTATTCGAACTAAAGAAACAACTAGAGGAATTGAGTAATAAGGGATTTATTCGCCCTAGTGTTTCTCCATGGGGAGCCCCTGTTCTTTTTGTTAAAAAGAAAAATGGATCTATGAGGTTATGTATCGACTACAGGGAGATCAATGCTATAACGATAAAGAACAAGTATCCCCTACCTCGTATTGATGATTTATTTGACCAACTGCATGGAGCTCAATACTTTTCAAAGATTGACCTTCGATCTGGATACCATCAGTTGTGTGTGAAGAAGGAAGACATTCCGAAAACAGCATTTCGAACCAGGTACGGGCATTACGAGTTTACTGTAATGACGTTTGGATTGACTAATGCACCCTCTGTATTCATGGATCTGATGAATAGAGTCTTCAAGGAGTATCTCGATGAATTTGTAGTGGTATTTATTGATGATATCTTGGTATACTCCAAAACCTACGAAGATCATGAAAATCACTTGCGCATTATCTTGAAGACTCTGAGGAGGCATGAATTATATGGGAAGTTTAGCAAGTGTGAATTCTGGCTTCAGGAGATTTCTTTTCTTGGCCATATTGTCTCTAAAGATGGAATCTCTGTTGATCCTTCTAAAACCAAGGCAATCCAAGAATGGCCAGCACCTACGAGTATAACTGAGGTACGTAGTTTTATTGGTTTGGCAGGTTATTATCGACGTTTCGTCCAGAATTTTGCCCGATTGGCTAACCCATTAACGAAGCTCACACGTAAAGGGGTTAAATTTGTTTGGACAAAAGAGTGTGAAGAATGTTTCGAAGAACTGAAGAGAAGATTAGTCAATGCTCCTATATTGACTCTACCATCGGGGAATGATGGGTTCGTTATTTATAGTGATGCATCGAAGAAAGGACTTGGCTGTGTCCTTATGCAGAATGATAGAGTTATTGCCCATGCATCACGACATTTGAAAATTCATGAACAAAACTATCCTACTCATGATCTTGAGTTAGCAGTTGTGATCTTTGCTTTGAAGATATGGAGGCACTACCTCTATGGTGAAAAATGTGAGATTTATACTGATCACAAGAGTTTGAAGTATATTTTCTCACAAAAAGAACTCAACATGAGGCAAAGGAGATGGCTTGAATTACTCAAGGATTATGATTGTACGATACACTACCACCCGGGGAAGGCAAACAAGGTGGCAGATGCTTTGAGTAGAAAAGACCATGGAGTTTTGAACAATATGAGAATTGAAAGGGATCCAATTTTCATGGATCTAGTGAAAATGGACATGGGAATAACCAGGGAAGGTGAAACATCAATGCTTTTTCAAATGGTTGCCAAACCATCTTTACTAGAAAGGATTAAGAGTTCTCAGACCGATGATGACGAATTCCAAAAGAAAATTAAAGCTGTGAATGATGGGAGATTGAGAGACTTTGTGTATGAAGATGGAATTTTGAAATTCGGGAAGAGACTTTGTGTTCCCAATATACCTGATCTAAAAAGGGAATTGCTGGATGATGCTCATAGTTCCAATTTCTCTATACACCCTGGGAGCACCAAAATGTATAGAGATTTGAAGGAACATTTTTGGTGGGACAACATGAAGAGGGAGATTGCTGATTTTGTGTCAAGATGTATGATTTGTCAACAAGTGAAAGCTGGAAGGCAACAGCCTGGAGGAGTCATGCAACCTCTTCCCATACCGGAGTGGAAATGGGACAATGTTACGATGGACTTTGTCATGGGGCTACCGAAGACTCCTAGAAGGAACGATGCAATATGGGTTATTGTTGATCGTCTTACCAAGTCAGCACATTTTCTTGCTATAAGAGAAGATCTACCCCTGGAACGTCTAGCAAGACTATACATTAATGAAGTTGTGAGACTTCATGGAGTACCCCTATCAATTGTTTCTGATCGTGATCCCCGTTTTACTTCAAGATTCTGGAAAAGTCTTCAGAAATCCCTGGATACAGAACTTCATTTGAGCACTGCTTACCACCCTCAGACAGACGGACAATCAGAACGGACTATTCAAACCTTAGAAGACTTGTTGAGATCTTGCTCACTTGACTTTCAGGGTATGTGGGATCAATATTTACCACTGGTAGAATTTTCCTATAACAATAGCTTCCATTCGAGTATACAGATGGCACCATATGAAGCGTTATACGGAAAGAGATGTCGTACACCAACCTGTTGGGATGACGTTGGTGAAAGAAAACTTGTAGGCCCAGAGCTGGTGGAGGAAACGGTGGAAAAGGTGAAAGTAATCCAAAATCACATCAAAGCAGCTCAAAGTAGGCAGAAGAGCTATGCCGATAATCGAAGGAAGGATTTGGAATTTCAAGTCGGTGATCATGTTTTTCTGAAGGTATCTCCGTGGAAGGGAGTCATACGTTTTGGTAAGAAAGGTAAATTGAGTCCCAGGTACATCGGACCTTTCGAAATTCTAGAACGAATTGGGGTTGTAGCTTACCGATTGGCAATGCCGCCAAGTCTCTCCAAAGTTCACGATGTGTTCCACGTATCTCTATTGAGGAAATACATGTCTGATCCGACGCATGTACTCACCTATGAGGAATTAGAACTGGAACCCGATCTGTCTTATTGCGAAGAGCCCATCAGGATTCTTGATACAAGAGAACAAGTACTGAGAAACCGGACGACGCGTCTGGTAAAAGTTTTGTGGAGAAATCATAAGATGGAAGAGGCAACGTGGGAACCCGAGGAACTTATGATGAAGAACCACCCGAGTCTTTTTATGCAGTAATACCCTAGAAATTGCGAGGACGCAATTATTTGAAGGAGGGGAGAATGTAACACCCCAAGCTTCTACGGTACGTTTCCCTTCGAATAATGCGATAGCGTGTGTTGTACGCAACCTCGAGTTCTAACACACACCACAACTATTTAAACTAGCTGTTGTGAATAGTAATACCTACTTTTTGAAATCATATATATTCTATATTTTAAAATGGACTTCATTTTTGGATTCGGAATATCAAAATTAGCCTAGGGTGAAATTTTGGTACATTTCGGATAACTTTCATATTTTGATGAATAGTGAAAATTTCTAAATTTTAATTAAAAACAACTTTTTTAATCAAAATAATTAATTGTGATAAATTATGAATTTGAGTGGTTTTAAAGTATATTTAGAATATATTTTTACCATTCAATTTAATGTTTATCATTGGACATAATTTTACAATTAAACCGAACATAAACAAGTGTCAATCTTTTGATAGTTATTATCTCTTAAAAACACGCTTTTTGTTTTGACAGCGGGAATTAATTTTAAATTAATTTCTGCCACTTCTGTGTTTTGAATTTAGGAAAATGGATTCCATATTTGGAATCAGGATGTTCAAATTGTGTAAATAGGTAACTTTTATTTTTACACATTTTGAATAATTACTGCGGTAAATATTTTATTTACCATGGTTAAAGGGTAAATCCGGTAAATAAGGGTTAAAAAATAATATTATAATAATACTAAATTACCCTAAAACGTGTCTTAACCCTATTGGTTGATACATGGTCGACCATGGGCATCTTTGTGTCAATTTTGGGACCCCATGGATCCACTTGTAAGTGATAATGACACTTTATTTTAATTAAGTTAAAATGAATACAAAAATGACACAAGCATATATCTTTTAGAACAACAATTGTTACATAGGGTTATATATGTTGGATTTTAGATTATAAATATTCATTAGAAAGATAAAAATATTTCCTACATAATGATATTTTATTTATAATTTTTAGACATTAAATAATTTATTTTATATATGACACAATGATGATGCAGTAATTACTATAATAGTGAAAAATTAAAATAATTGATATTATAAATACCCAAATAAATATAATATGAAACTTTTAATGAATTAAACTAATTTTCTAGGATAATATGATATATTAGGATTTATATAATTGACTTTGTTCGAAGTAATCAATCTGTTATGAGTTTCAAAAAAATCAACTATTGAATAGTGTCAAAATTGACATAAAAGAGTTCTTAAAACAAATATTATATTATTAATTGATATTAAATTCCTAAAAATCTAAGGTTCGGCCAAGAGACTTATATCATGATAGGCTCATCATTAATGTACCACTTGGGGGTCGCTTGGATGTATATAGTAAGTTTATTAACCATATTATATAAAAATACAAAGAGACATTGTAAAAGTGAAACTAATTAACTTAGAGTTAATACTTAAAGATAAGGTTAATATAAGTACCCAAACCTGTCTAAATTCTATTGGTTGAGTGGTTTTAGACTTATCCCCACCTTAACCTTTGAATAATAAGCTTTGGAGCCATTAGAAACCGAATATGAATTTATTATAAATTAATATTTCTAACTTTTCCAAAGGTGCCCCTCACCCCTCTTATAAAAGGGAACTCCTCCTTCTCATTTCTTCACACCTTCAAAGCCTTTTGGTTCGGCCAAACTCTGCCCAAATACTCTCCCAACATCCCTCACTACAACCTAGAGGCCTTAGTTTGATCAGAAAGCCAACCTAAGGAGCCCTTTTGATCAAATCAAAAGGAAGAACCCGAAGAAGAGGTAATGATTTCACCACCCTTTTCTAAGTTCATTTCTTCTTCCACTTCTTCTTCCTTTGTTCTTACCATTCTGAAATAATAAATCCAGTATCTCACATATACTGTGATGTTATTATAAATATGGTACAATCATATTCAGTATTCTATCCACCCTTTGAATAACATGTCACCATACGTGCGTACGTACGGCTTACCGTCTCCACGTCGTGGTGTAATTGTTATTCAATATAATATTATTTGTATGGGTATAATAATGATGTGTAACTCATGTAAATAATAAATATAACATGTTAATGATTCTGTATATATGATATACCATCCATTTATATATTATTTTAATATCAAAAGAATGATATTGTCGCTCGTGCGTACGTACGGACTACCGTCTCCACGAACGCGATGAGATTCATTCTCCATCGTATCCATTCAAGTATAATTATCATTTGATGATTTAAAAATGATGTTTAAGGACTGTATATCATTCTGGATATGAATAAGATACAACAACCATGGCTTATGTAACAAAACATATAAAAGAAAATGAGTAAGTTAACTCCCGAAACGACGATAATTCTAAGATATTATTAACAAATCAATGTTAAAAGATCATATGTGATATCATATTAATATATATGATTCTTGTATAATTTAATAACAATTATTTCACCATTATACAGGAGGTTAACCTACCCCAACCAAGGAAAAGTACAAGGTAAGGGTTATTTCACAATCTCTTCTTTATCTGAGGTTGTTTATACGTAATAATCTACTGGGATCTCTTTATCATCCACATCCATGTTTTCTTAAAAATGTATTTCAAAACATTTTTACTATTTACAAGAATATGGGTTAAAGTCATTTATACCCTTGTTTTACTTTTTATAAGAGGTTTATAAAGGAATCTTTCCGTCGTTTTCAAAACAAGGTCCTTTTTAACCTTTTCGACAGAATTGAGGTAAGAATGTTTTTTTTAACTTATACGGCGGGTGCGGTTATTTTCCGTCGTTATAAAATCGTCGAAGCTTTCCTTACAAGCTTATAAGAATATTTTCAAAGAAAATGTTTTATTTTATATGGATCTTAAATGATTTCAAAATAAAAGGAGATATTTCTTTAAAAAGAATTTTGATTTCATCTATGTCAACATCCTTTGATGGATTTTAAGATTATTTGAAGTTGATTTATTATGATACAAAACTTCTATATTGTATTGAAGGTTTTGTGATATGTTTGACTATGGATGTGCTATTTTTATACCATTCATAGTTTATGGTGAAATTATTGACATTTCGTATGCTAGTTTTAATACGAATGTTTATGTTATGTTTAAACCTTTTCATATGGGAATGCATTGGACTTAATAAGTGACGGGTGGAGCCCGTTATAGCTCCTCGATGCATCGGTAGGTCTCATGAGACAAACTAGTGTCTTGGCACAAGGCCTTGACAAAATCTTATTTGTAGTCTTGGCACGAGGCCTTGGCTATGTGGTTATGATAGTCTGGCATTATGCATTCCAACATTATGAAAGTGGTTATTGATATTGCATGTGATTATTCGATTAGTAGAATATCCATGTGAATAAGTAAATGGCATTATTTCATTTTTATTTTTGCCATACTATGTTGAAGTTCAATTTTAAAAGGCTTTTGTTTTAGTAATTCATTGCCTTAAATGTTTATGCTTATTATGAATGTTCCGCTATATTGTTATCCTTACTGGGCATTTGAGCTCACCCCTTTTCTATGTTTTATTTTTCCCAGGTAGTGAAGAAGTAAATTATGAATGACTTGCAGGGATATTATGAGGGGTTAATAGTGTGGATATGAAGACTTTGTTGTTGTAGTAGTTTTTCACTTTGAAATGTAATGTAAAACTTTATGATTATATCTAGTGTTTCCAAGGCTACTAAACCAATCGGTCTTTCGAGATTTGATCTTTCTTGTGATCATGCCAATGTTATGTAGTAATGCACCGACTCTGGGTAGCTGGGGTCGGGGCGTTACATGTAAGGCTTATGTAAGCCTAAAATCTCGAACTATCATTCATTATTTTAATATATTTAGTGATAATTTTAAAACTATTCATAGTCTTGAGCCAAAATAATAATCAAATGGATATAATAATGAGAAAACACTCATCTCCTCCACTATAAATATCACCCCTCACCACCTCTTCTCCTCACACCTCAAGTCCTTGTAGCTTATTTAATTTCTATACAAATCAATTCCCAAGACTCTTCTCCACATCCAAGACCTTCTGGTCTCACCAAAAGGCCAAAACCAAGGTCCTTAAGGAGGTTCTCAAGGATAAGAATTCAAGAGATAAAATCCTCTTTCACACTACTGGAAAAATACCCTATACCAACGGTTTGGAACCGTTGGTATAGGCCCTCAAACCGTTGGTATAGGCTATACCAATGGTTTGGAGGACCGTTGGTATAGGCTATACCAACGGTTTGGAGGACCGTTGGCAAGTAAGTTGTGACAATAGGTCTATACCAACGATTTTCCCAAAACCGTTGGTATAAGTAATATGAAAACCTATACCAACGGTTCTCAAAACCGTTGGTATATGTATTTCAAAAAAAAACATTCGGTGGGATTTGATCCGAGGACCTCTAGTTTATAATTGAATGGCTTAACCACTAACCTAACATGACTTTTGTGAATATAATTTCATAAATATATATATGTATTGTTATAATAATTTTAAATTTGGATTTATATAATGTTCTCGGTAAGAATATTCGATTAAAAATTGAAGGACCTATACCAACGGTTTTGGAAAAACCGTTGGTATAGGGTCTCTATAATGGACCTATACCAACGGTTTGTCCAAAACCGTTGGTATAGGTCCTATAGGTCCCCCCCTATACCAACAGTTTGTCCAAAACCGTTGGTATAGGTCCATATAAGTGACCTATACCAACGGTTTTGGCCAAACCGTTGGTATAGGTCCAAATTAATGAACTATACCAACGGTTTGGCCAAAACCGTTGGTAAAAGTCATATTTCCAGTAGTGTCATTTTCTTTTATTTTCTTTTCAAATTCTTTTCATTTCTTTTTCTCTCTTCACTTCCCCTTATCCAAGTGGCATAAAAATCCAGTATCTTATATATAATGTAATATTATCATGTTGATGGAAAAATTCATCATCAAACTTCTTCTTCTCCCCCTTTTATTCTAAAAATGAGAACATCATCCATGATGTGTCGATTTATCGTCATCGTTGACGATACACATTCATTTTTCTTTAGTGCCTTAAAATATGATCATAAAACCATTATTATGGTTAAATAATATTGTATTATACATATTATAAGTTATTTAATGTTCTGGAACCAATATATAAACATGATATTGAATAAAATGATATATGTTCGTGATGATCATAAAAATTGCCAAAGTAAATTAAATCATTTTCATTAATGTTTTCTCTAATGATTCATCCTCATATCAGAAAAAAATGATATAAGGTATCATTTAAATTTCTGGAAACATATTAACACCAATTCATTCCACTTTTAGAGTTTTGCTTCCATTCGACAAGAAAAATCATATTGAACCAACCATGAAAACCATGAAATAAATGCACCCAAAACAATGAAAATAACAAAACATTATTAATAAATGGGTAGAAGGATGTTATAATAATATCATATAAGTAATTATAAATATGAATATGGTTCTGTAATATATTAATAACACACTTTAAACCATTATACAGGAGGTTTGAACACGTTTGAAGTAAGACGAACCTGAGGTAAGAAAATTCTTAACCCAATTTGCATTCTTTGGGTTAACCTTCTATTTCATTGATCATGTGGTGCTAAGATTATTTGTGAAATGAATTTTGATTATATTATGCCGTATTGTATGAATTTACAGTGTATACACATATTCCATTTTTTTATCAAATATCACTTTAAATATATGATATTTGTAAGGGACTTTTCTTTAAAAATCCTCTTTAAGATTTCTATTTTTACAAAATTCAAAAGGAATGTTTTTATGCAAGTATTCTAATTTAAGATTATTTTGTGGTTCTTGGGCATTATTTGTGATGAAGGGTGGGACCTATATCTCTCTCTAATGAATTGGGTATGTTTATGTTAGATGTCGACCATATGGTTAAGTGTAACTGTGATGGTTACACTATAAGGTATCCATGAGGGTTACATTGTAAGGTAACCATGAGGGTTACATTGTAAGGTAGTCGTGAGGGTTAAAAATCATATGGTAGCTGCGGGGGTTGCAATCTTAAGTAAGTAATTCCCCAAGTTACCTTTATGATATTATTTATGTTTTCTATGTTTTAAGGAAACCTCATGTTTTCACAAAGTAACTATATGATACTTATTGGGTGAGAAATATGACTTTGTGAAAATGTTTTCATATGTTTATAAGTATTCATGGAGTAACGGTTTCTCTCCTTTTTATGTCTCTTACTGAGCTTTTTGTGTTCATCCCAAGTTTAAAAATGTTTTTCACAGGGTTTAAGGATGGGTAAGAGAAATGGAGAAGCCAAGATGAACGTTGTGAAGACTTTTCATGAAAAGATTTCATGTTTTTATTAAAAACTTTTCTATTGTTGAAAAAATGGATATCGTTTTAGTATTACCCACTTTGTATGCTTGTGGGTTGATATGTATGATTATGTCCTAATTTTCTAAAACTCTAAACCGAAAAGATCTTTGGGAATGTAAGGAAGTGAATTCTAAAGGAAATTACTAGATTATGTAATGTTTAAGACCGAGTCCTTATATTTATCATCTTTATGGATAATGAGTTTTTGTTTTCTATTACCGCTTTCAAGGCTGGTCATAAAACCATTATTATGGTTAAACCAGATTGTAATATGTATATTATAACTTGGTTCATTTTCTGAAACTAATATATAGTCATAATATTAAATAAAACGAAACTAGTTCGTGATGATCGAAAAAATCACCAAAATAAACTTAACATTTATCATTAACATTTTATCAAATGAATCACCCTCATACCAGAAAACAAAATGATATATGGAACCATTTAAACTTCTAAAAGTGCATTAATACCATAAAATTTCACTTCTAGAGAATTATTCTCATTTGACAAGAACTTCCATAATTATATACAAGTAAACCAACTATGAAACCATGAAAACAAATGCTCCCGGAGTGATGAAATTGAACTTTATAACTCATCGAAATGGTCATAAATAAATTTCATAAAATTATAATAAATCAAATACATGTAAAATAGTTTTTGAATTAAGTAATTAATAAATCTAATTTGATTAACCAGGACATCAAGTGCAAATGCAGAACGCATTTAGACATAAGATGAGGGATCTCTCCGAACCTCCGTTTTTTTTTCTTTGGGTTACGCTTTCACTCTCTTTACCCCCAATGAATTCATTCATTCTTCTCGTTTACTTCTACATTCTATGTATATGTTCCACATATGTGTATATAGGTCAATTTATCTTTCTTTGATAGGTAAATACATGTTTTAAAAGGTTCCCTTCTCAATTTCTCTCGATAAGCAAACTCGATTAAAAGGAATTTTTTTGTTTCTTACTCATTTTCAAGTACACTCAATAAACCGTTATAAGTCACCAATATTTTTATAAAATCAATCATTTTATCATGAAAAGGAACTTTAGTTCATTTCTGATTTTATAGAAATAATTATTCATTTATTCACTTTAAAAACTCATCATTCTTTTCCCTAAAACCATGCTTAAGTGACGTATTTTTAAAGTTACCTAAGGACTATTTTTCATGTTTTCACTTCAGTTGAACATCGTTATTCATGATATATTCTTAAATTCCACTTATGAATGTTTAGGGATGATTTAATCCCCTCTTTCATGGTTACCATTATGATACACCATTTGGTTATGTCTTATGACATGATTACGAAATCTATTTCTTTTCATGGATAACTCTTATGTTTATTCCTTATGTTTAATTTCTTTATGTGGCGCATATATGCATGTACATGTTAAGATGGGTGCACCCAGATAACGTAATCCATTATTAGACTTTGTCCAGTATGTGATATAGTCTTGGTAGCTAATTTTGACTCATGTTAATGTCATGTTATGTGTTGTTGTCACATTCTAATATTGTCATGATCATGCTATTCTATGTTTTATATATTATACTTCCATATGTTTATGAGTCGTGCTATTTATATTATCATGTTATGTCTTCTAAATCATGTGTTATGCTTTATTCTCATGTTTATTCTCTTGGTGCGTTTTTTAGCTCATCCTCAGGTCATCTTATGCAGTTACAAAAGCTCAAAGGGAGTTAGGAGCTCATTATGGAGATTAATAAAATGATGTTTCATTCTAGTTTCATCTTTTCTAATTATGTAATTAATCTTTCAAAGACACTAGACTTTTCTGTCCTTAGTTTGTTTTTCATGGATAATTATGTTTAAAATCATGTGACAATATGTGTAAAATGATTGGATCGTTATAGTTATGATCCTTGGACATTATTTATGATGACAGATGAGCTCGATATAGGTATTTCAATGTATTGGATAATGATTATGTTCTCTGAAAAATTATATTGGATTTGAATGAGTAAATTATTCCAATTATAAGAGTTTTTGTAAGGGTTTTATGAACTCAAAGCACTTATGATTTTTTTATGATTTCAAATGACTTCATGAAAATCTTTTGATTTCACAAGATAAGTTAATGATTGTTTAATGGAATGATTATGTCATTATTTAAGAGTAAAAGGCATGTTTCCAAGATAAGTATGTTTTTTTATTGTATGTCATTTATTGAGTTTTTTGTGTTCATTACACATTTTAAAATGGATTAACCATTACCTTTTCTTCTTTGCATATATCCTTTACAACGCTTTTAGTAGAAACGATGATAGAAATCAAATTGAAAAATTACCATGAATAGAAAACATGTAACATTTTAAAGTATTGTATTATGAAAAAATGGACAGTATTTTATAATGCATGAGTTTTTTTTAAGTCTTTGAAAATACAAGAAAATTAATTCTTGTTTAAAAATTAGATTATCAATTGAATAAAAATAGATCCTTAGTCTACGCTCAACTCTAAACGCTGCTAAACAGAACAGAATAATGGTTTGATCCTAGTTAATATTCACATCTATCCAGGAATGAAATCCTTACACCTTCAGGACTTGTGAGAAGGGGGTGGAAACCGTCGACGGGAGCCGGAAACAGGCCAGCGGGCCCCCACAGCAGCAGCCCGCATAACGATTGAAATTGCATCATAATAAAAACTAAAACAATTTTCACCCTGCCCATCCAAAAACGTCGTCGTCTGCCTGCCTCAGGCCGCCACAGTTGACCCACCCGATCCACCGAACGACTCAAAACGCACTGTGTTCGTTTGCTCTTCAGTTCCGAATACAAAAACTGTTCATCACTTCCACATCAGTTCTTCGATCCGCTCATCGAGGTGCGCACACCGCTTTACCGTGATCAGGTTTTTTCAGTGATACGACCACTTCGTTCATTCGATCGGTCTGTCCAAGGAAATACAAGCACCAAGTAACGAGTATCGCTCTGAACCGCCAGCAGAATGGGGAGATCTGTTTTACCTTGCAGAAACAAAACGGAAAGGAGAACGAGCAGGAGAAAACAATCCAAGGGAGATCACAAATTCAAAAAATGATAATCATAATAAATCAACACGAAACATAAGTTACCTCTGCAAGATACGAAACCGATCTCAGTAAACCAAAACAAATTCATTCGACGCAGGGATCCGCTGAATCGGAAGCGTAAGTCACTACGGCAACTCAAAATACGCCGGCATCCGGAACGTTCATACCACGACCTAGAACATCGGTGGGAGCAAAATGGTGAACGCGCAGTTTGATGTTAGGTTAGTTTTAATCAATTGGATTAGAAGCTAACCCGATCCAAGGGAGGTCACAAATTCAAAAAATGATAATCATAATAAATCAACACGAAACATAAGTTACCTCTGCAAGATACGAAACCGATCTCAGTAAACCAAAACAAATTCATCCGACGCAGGGATCCGCTGAATCGGAAGCGTAAGTCACTACGGCAAATCAAAATACGCCGGCATCCGGAACGTTCATACCACGACCTAGCACATCGGTGGGAGCAAAATGGTTAACGCCCAGTTTGATGATAGGTTAGTTTTAATCAATTGGATTAGAAGCTAACCCGATAAACAATTTTCAACTCATAACCACAAATATTTACAAGTTGAGATCGCCGCGTTAGGGTTCGGTTTACAGAGTACAGAAATTGTCCGCCCCGAAACGAAGTTCTTCGCATCACAGCTCGTCCTCCGCGAGAGACATCACGGAGAGCCGACTCGGCCGCGGCTGGAACGCGCCCCGGCGGCGCTGGTGGTGCGACGAAGGCCTTATCAGAGCAGCCAGAGTCCTCTTCACGAGGTCTCCCTCCACAGTCCCGATTCGGACGAGAGAGTTCGTCATCGCAGAGCGCCGCGCGTTCAGGGAGTGCGAAGGGAACGATCCGCCGCGCGCCGGGGCGGAGTTCTTATGGAGGCTGCACCGGAAAGAGCCCGGATGCGTCGACGGCGAACATGAACAGGCTCGCTTCGGAGTCGCCTTCGCCGGCAGGCGCCCGCTGTCCCGCCGGACAGCTTGATTCCTAGAAACGGAGACCGACCGGCCAGGTGAGCTCGGTCGGTCATACGAAAACCGTAGCGACGAGCCCGCACCGCTAGAAATTCTGACGCGTGTTGGAGAGGCGACCCTGTGAAACGATCCTGCAAATCGGGAAGAAAATCCGGAGCTAGATGAAGCGAAAGCAGAAGCTGTGGAAGATCGGGAGGAGGAAGCGGAGAATCTTCCGGAAGGCGAGAGAGATCGGAGCACCGGGCCGCTTGATCTCCGGGGTGAAACCACCATTGTTACCGAACCAGGGAGTGTGGGGTGAGGATTTTTCTTCTTCACAGAGCCCGTTTGGGAGTTGGGTTCAGCAAACACAGCTTTACTGAAGCCATCAATTTATAGCACGGGTGCCGGCAGGGGAAAAGGGAAAATATCGTCATATCGCGATATTTTGGAAGGGCGCGTTGTTAGGGTTTGGGCGGGGGCCGGGATCCAATGTGCCACAGTAACTCTATGGGCTCGCCGCGTCCTTTTTTCGCCGTATTTTGGCGATTAAATTAAATGACTTCATGAATAGTAATAAATTTAATTAAAAAAATATTTATCATCACCATCAAGGTGTCAAATAATTTGTTTATAGTTTTCTAAAATACGTAATTTTCTCGCCCATATTTTTAATGCAATTAGGTTTACGTGTGATTTCAAAAAATATATATATCGCGAAATTATTAAATTGAAATTTTGAAGCAAGGCAGGTTGGGGAATTCCCGCCAATCCCCCAACCTTCTCCAAAGAGATATATCATAATATGTCATAAAATGTTTTATAAATCAAATTATAAAAATAAAAGTTTAGAAAGTCAAAAATTAAAATAGATAAATACCATAAGAAGAAAGAAAGATAAATCACAAAAATGATAGATATTTAGAGTTCTATAATAAGAATTCCATCACTTAAATATTTTTTATTAATTGTGTATAACAATGGAGATCATCATCCCTTATATACACATCAAATAATTCACCGCCTAATAATTAGTTTAACATTTAATCATCAAATCAACATTCTCACACGCTACGCTAGAATACCGCTCTTGTGAACGCTCAAGAATAGGTTTCTCAAAAGATGACACTAAGAAAAGAAATCATTGATGTACACAATGAACATGCCATTTTTTAACTAAAGTGCCCGAACCACGCAAATGGGGATCACTGTGATGGAAGAAAGGGCGTGGAGAGCGAGACGGGTGCGCTTTGGAGGGATGAGAAATAGAAATGTGTAACGACCCATAATTTTATTAGTGAAATCTTCTATTCTGATTATATAATTGTGTCATATTTAGCAATGTGTAGTATTACATAAAACATATGCATCACGAGATAGAAAACATGACACGTTTATATCATGATACAAATAAATAAATATTTCAAAAAATGATAAAATAAGTGTTTGTATTTTTGTAAAACATAAATATTTTATTTTATTTTTTATAACAAAATATAATGATTTTAAAAAAAATTATTTTCATAAAATGGGTTTATAAATGAATATTAAATTGCATTATAATGATAATAAAATTTGATGAGACCATAGGTAATTTTTCAAAGGGTCAAAAATTGATCACAATATTAAAATTGATATTTTTCAAATAAAGACATTTCAATTAAAAATTAAATTTATAATATTTATGAAATTATTTTCATAAAATGAATTTCATTTTTTGAATGTACACATCGAAAAATGGTTAGAGTGAATTTTTTTATAATTTTTTTAAAATAGTTGATTTTTTAAAGAATGGTAAAATACAACAAAATATGATGATTTGCATTATAACCAAAATACACATAGAAATGAGTCATGGCTGTTGTAAGTGATCATTGGCTCGACCTCACATGCATCATTTTACTGTATATGGTCACAAAATTTATCACCATTGATAGTCTTGAACCAAAATAATTAACTAATAATTATAATATTCAAAAAACACACCTCTCCTCCTTATAAATATCACTCACCACCACCTCTTCCCCTTAGATCTTCTAAACCTTGAAACTTATCCAAACTCTATCCAACTCTCTAATCATCTCCTCTCAAGTCCCTAGAATCGTTGGTCTCATAAAAAACCAATCCAATATGCCTTGAGGGGAAGTCTAAGATGAGACATCCAAAGGAGATGATAAAACCCTCAAGCGAGTCTTTTAATTTTTCTTCCTCATTCTCCAAAACAAATTTCATCCAACACCGCATGATGACTCCAATGTCATATATATTCTGGAATGTTATTGTGTTAATGGAATATCTATCACCCATCCTCTTATCTTCTCCTCTCATTATAAAAAACGAAAACATCGTCCATATTATGTCGGTTCACTGCTTACATGGATGATGATTTTTTGTTTTCCATTACCGCCTTCAAGCCAGGTTTAAATTCACTTATAATGGTTTTAAATGACCTAAATATGCATATTATATATTGTTTCATATTCTCGAAGGAATATATAGCTACAATATTGAATAAAACGAATCTAGATAGTTGGTAAAACCACCTAAAATGAAATAATCGCATAACGTTAACATTTTTACTAAATAAATCATATCATTCCACTTATGGAGTTGTAGCACCATTTGATAAGAACTTCAATAATTATTCATAGTGATCCGACCTTGGAACAATGAAATGAACACCTTCAGAACCGTGAAACTAAACTTTATATCTCACTAAAATGGTTGTAAATGAATAGAATATAATTTTTTGTAAATCGAATATAGATGGAAAAGGTTTTGAATTAAGTGATTAATGAACCTAATATGATTATTTAGGATGTTAAGTGAAAGTGCAGAATGATTCCGGAACAAGACACAAGTGATCTCTCTGAACCATCCTATATTCTTTGGGTTACGATCTTTCTCTTTTTACCTCACATTCTCTCTTTATTCGTCTTATTTACTTATTCTATATTCTGTATACATGTCCCACACATATATACATAGTTTAATTCACCTTTCTTTGACGGGGATATACATGTTCCAAAGGTTCACTTCACAATTTATTTCATTAAACAGAGTCGATTAAAGGAAACTTCTTCATTCTCTTACCTAATTTCAAGTACCACTTAATGATTTTTTAACCTTACATGGTTTCTAAAAACACTCATTTTCTTAAGGAGAACCATGATTGTTTATTTTTGGTTTTATGGAAATTATTATGCCCTTACCCCTTTTAATGTTTCTTTACCTCATCTTCCTAAAACCCCACTTAAAAATGAATATTTCCAAAATTATTTCTCCACTTTTTTTATATCTTCAATTCATTGGGGCTTCATTTTTATGTCCTATGCTTCGTTATTTTTTGAAGAACACCCAAGAATGATTTAATCCTTTCTTTCATGGAATTCATAATAATATGTCATTTGGTTATGTTATAAGACATGATTATGCAACCCACTTCCTATCCATGGGTTTATATGATGTTTATGCCTTATGTATGATTTCCTTATGTGGAACACATAAGCATGTATATGTTATGATGGGTGTGCCCATATAGCTCTCCAATTCATTGGGTAATATTTATGTCTCATGAGAAGATATGTTTGAGATTAGGGAGTAAACCTAATCGATGATGAGATTTTATCCACAATGTGATGTTGTCATGGTAATTAGCCTTGACTTATGCTTATGACATGTTTTATGTTGTTGCCACATTTCCATATTACTATGATCTCATAATTCCATATTCTTATTTCATGCTTCCATATGATTATTCATGATTCTCATCTTTTATGATATCATGTTACACCTTCTCACTCATATGCAGTGCTTCTTCATCATATTTATTCCCTTACTGAGTTTTATAGCACACCCCTTTCTTTTATGTATTCCTCAGGTTATCCTGTGCAGTTTTAGGATATAAAAGGGATTAGGAGATCATTATGGAGATTAAAATAAAGTTGTTTTATTTTAGGTTCATTTTGATGTATTATGAACTTAGTCTTCCGAAGACACCGGGCCTCTCGATCTTTGGGTTGTGTTTATTGGATATGTATGCCAAAAATCATGTAATGGTTTGTGTAAAAGAATCAGGTCACTATAGTTGGTATTAGAGAAGGATATAGTTATTTTTAGGGATTAATACTATAATATTTTAGTGAGAACCCAAGGGATAAGTCTAAGTATAGGAAAATATCCTGAAATTTTAGTGAAGTATAAAGCGAGCAGTTTCTAAGTAATTACATCCTTGCATAGATACTATAAGTAGATGTGGCTCTAGCACAAATGTACCTAGGGGTAATAACTCCAAAAAGTCTCATTGGGTATTGACTCGACTTGCCCCTGATACATGAAAAAGAGGCCTTGATGCACACCTGGTTTGACACTCCCGAGGGATATGCTTTAGCAAACTCACAAACTCTTTACGAACCATTATGAAGAACTTGAATTGATTGTTAGGTTAGAAAAACTAATAGAAAAATAACCATGGATAACCTAGATTTAAACCTAAAGACTCATAAGTTAGGATTTACACGTCCTTCATGATTAATTCCTTATATGTTCATAGTTTCCCTTTTTAGATGCTCTTTAGTTCAAGTATTCTCATCCCTATGTTTGTTTTAGATACAATAAATAACTAGAACCTGAATCAAATAGTGAAAGGTGCACTCATTATATATTCATGGACATCAAATGTCCTATATGATTATAGTTCTACACATTATTTCATATCGCGCAAGTTTATTAGAATTAACAAACACCACCTTAGAACGTGGGGGTTAAGTTATCTATAGAAATAATAAATAGAGAAATTATTGCATCCTAAGTATATAACTCATCCCCATTTAATGTTTTTGGACTGAATGTCCCAAAAAATCTTTTCATACCTCCTTTAATGCACTTTGATGCTATATTGGGAATGGATTGGCTATCCTTACATAAATCCAACATCAACTGTCAAAAGTGGGACACCACTCCTCACACCCCCAAGTCATCCTCCAATTTTATACAAGTTTAATGAAGGGGATGAATCTCCTTTGTAATATTCTTCTCAAGCATAGATATTATTTCTTCATGAGAAAGAATATAAATCTCAAATGATTGAGACAAAGGAGAGAATTATGCTCGAAGACATACCCATTATGGGGGACTATAGAGATGTATTCCCAAAAGAGTTTCTCAATCTTCATCCTAACTGATAGATTGAGTTCTTAATTGAAAATATACCTAGACCTACGCCCATATCCAATAATCCTTGTAGAATGAACACTATTGGGATCTAATAATAAAATAAGAAATTACAAGAGAATCTGGATAAGGGTTTTATATGCTTGAGTGCTTCACTATGGGGTTCCTCGGTCCTCTACATCAAAAAGAGGATGAGTCAGTGCACCTCCACATTGATTATTATGAACTCAAAAAAATCATGATAAATAACATATATCCCTCACCACATATTGATGATTTTTTCGATCAACTATGGGGGGTCATTATTTCTCTAAGGTGGACCTTTGGTCGAGATATCTCCAATTAAAGGTGGAGAAGGAAGAAATTCCTAAGACTGTCTTTAGAACAAGGTACGAGCACTATGAGTTCATAGTAATTCCCTTTGGACTCACTATTCTCTAGAAATTTTCATGGACTTAATAAATATTCATTAGAGATTACTTTGAAAAATTCATGGTAATCTTTATAGATGACATTATGATATAATCTAAAAATAAAGAAGCATATGAGGATTATTTGAATATTGTGCTAAAAACTTTTCAAAAGGAAAAACTATTTGAAAAGTATAGTAAATGTGAGTTCTAGATAGAAGAAACATCATTCTTGGGGCATGTTATCACCAACAAAGGGATATATATAGACTCTTGTAAGATAAAGGAAATTGAGGAGTGACCTAGATCAATATCTATAACGGAGATCCATAATTTCCTTAGACTAGTTGGGCACTATCGATAATTTCTGAATAACTTCTCATGATTATCAAACTCATTGAACAAGAAACTTGAAATGAAGTAAAGTTTGTCTGGATCAATGAATACAAAGAGAACTTCAATGAATTGAAAAAGATGTTTATCACTACAACAATCCTCACACTTCCCTCAAGTAAGGAAATGTCTATGGTATATAGAGATACATCAAAAAAGGGATTGGGTTGTGTACTGATGAAAAACTAAAAAGTGATAGCCTATGCCTCAAGGCATTTGAAAGTTCACGAGCAAAACTATCCAATGTATCATCCAGAGTTGGCTGAAGCAATATTCACATAAAAAATTTGGTGGTATTATCTTTACGGGGAGAGGTGTGAAATATATACGAATCCTAAGATTCTCAAATATATATTCACAAATAAAAAGCTTAATATGCATCAGAAAAGGTGGGTAGAGCTGATCAAAGACCATAACTGCTCAATCCACTACCATCCCAGGAAATAAAATAAAGTGGCACATGCTCTAAGTATAAATAATCCTAAAACCTTATCGAAGATGAGAATTGAGAATGATCTAATCTTCTTATACCTTCAAAGAATATACATGAGAATCATAAAGGAAGGAACATCATCATTCATTTCTCAAATGATTTCTCAACCACACCTTTTGAAAAAGTTAAAGGATGCTCAGAGAGATGATGTATAAATACATAAGAAGGTGGAAACTTTAAGAAAAGGGAAATCCTTAGATTTCAAAACTGATGAAGGAGTTGTAAGATTTGGGTCACAACTATGTGTATCATAAAATCCTGAGATAAATGAGTTGTTGAATGATGCAAACAACTCAACCTTCTCCATCCACCCAGGGAGAATAAAGATGTATCATGATCTATGAAATCACTATTGATGGGATAATATGAATAATGAGATCAAAAAATATACATCAAAGTGTTTGGTATGTTAGTAAGTAAAGACTAAAAGATATAAGTCTAAGGGGGTGATGAAAACATTACCCACACCTATATAGAAATAGGAAAATATCACTATAGATTTTATCAATTGACTTCCAAAGACAACCAAAGAAAATAATTCCATATGATTTGTGGTGGATTTTCTTATAAAGGCTACTCATTTCATTGTTATTTGAGAACACTTCTCACTCAATTAACTTGTAAGGATATACAATAGAGAAGTGGTGATGCTACACAGAATAACACTATAAATTATATTTGACCAAGATCTGAGATTGACCTAGTTCTAGAAAATTCTTCAGCATGATCTAAACATCGAGTTGAACTTCAATATGACTTATCACCCCCAAATTGATGGTCAATCTGAGTGGACTATATAGACACTGTAAGACATGTTGAGATAATTTTTTATTTACTTCAAAGGAGGACGAGATCAAAATATTCCACTAGTTGAGCTCTCATACAATAATATTTTCTACTTAAGAATCCAAATGGGCCCATATGAGGCCCTTTATGGGAAGAGATGTAAAACACATGTGTGCTAGGATGAAGTTAGTGAACTCAAGCTTATGGGACCTGAAATTTTTGAAGAAATGGTAGAAAAGGTCAAGACCATTTAGTAGCACATCGGGATAGCTCACAGTTGATAAAAGAGTTATATCAATAACTGTTAAAGAGACCTAGATTTTGAGGTTGGCGATGAAGTCTTTCTACACATATATCCATAGAATAGAGTCATGAGATTTGGGGAGAAGGGAAAGTTAAGTCCCAAGTACATCAACCCCTTTGATATTCTTGACCACATTGAAGATGTGACCTATCAACTAACACTACCACTAACCCTATCTCAAGTACATGACATAATCCACATATCCATCTTAAGTACATAACAAACCCCTCACATGTACTGAATTTGAAGGTGGTACAACTGGAAAATTATCTATCTTATGAGGAGAAACCGATGAAGATCTTAGATCATAGATACAAAGTTCTATACAACAAGATGATTCACTTAGTCAAAGTATTATGAAAGAACTATAAGTACGAGGATGTGACGTGAGAATCAGAGGAAGCAATGAAGTAGAAACACCCTCACCTATTTTCACCTTAGTATGTAAATCAAGATTTCAAGGATGAGATTTCTTAAGGGGGAAAAATGTAATGACCCATTTTTTAATGGAATTTTCCCTTATGATTATATAAAATTTTCATATTTAGTAATGTAGTATTATATAAATCACATGCATCACAATATAGAACCAAAAAAATTATTATATAAATTTAAACATTACATTTAGAGAATAAATATGGCCAAAATAATTGAAAATATTACAAGGGGATAAAAAATAGAAAATAAGATAACTATAATATGAAAATTTGGATATGCTCGATCCACTAGAATAACTACACTCATGAACAACACTATAGAAATGAAACAAAATATCAGTGATACAATATTTATCTTGAAAATAAAAATATATATAACCTTGAGAGAAAATATAAGTGAGTAAATAATGGATAAAATATGAGGTACTTATAGAAAGAAGGGAACCCATATGACGATTAAAAAATTGACTATTGGAATAGTAATCTAGCCATTAGAATAGTAATATGACCGTTAGAAATAATAACATGACTGTTAGAATAGTATCCTCACTTATGTAAGCATAAAATAATATTTTTTTACCTTAAAAAATAGAAAGATGACATGGTATATCATGTTAAAAATAAATAAATATTTTGAAATGATAAAATAAGTGTTGGTATTTTTATAAAATATAAATGTTTTATTTTCATTTTTATAACAAAATATAATGATTTAAAAGAAATTTTATTTTCTAAAAATAGGTTTATAAACTAATTTCAAGTTGTATTGTAATGATAATATAATTTTATAAGACCAGAATTAATTTTTCAAATGGTCATAAATTGATCATAACATATATTTTTTTTCTTTTAAAAATGGAATCCCCATGTGTGGCCTTTTCGAACCCTCCACACAAGGTAATCCCCCTCACCATAAAGAGATCACTCTAGAGAGATCCCTAGGTAGGAAGGATCTATTTCAAGCCGAGATGATAGAGTGTCCTGGAGGGCGACAACCCGATTGGCGATGGTTCGACACAATAATTCATCAACATAGGTGGGTTGCGCCTCATTTCACCCACCTAGTCAGGAACCAGGTGACCAGACAATATTAGTGGATCCTAGGGGAGGGGGAAATTTACCCAAGAGCAATCTCCTAGGAATATAACCCTACACCTCCCAAATAACAGCATTGTTATGCAATTGTTCATAATATTAAAATTGGTATATTTCATATAAATAAGGATTTTAATTTAAAATTAAATTTATCATATTTAGGAAATCATTTTCATAAAATGGATTTATTTTTTGGAATATACACATCAAAAAATGGTGAGGGTGATTTTTTGGTATTTTTATAAAATAGTTTATTTTTTGGTAAATAATAAAATACTACAAAATACGGTAATTTTCATTATAAGAAAAATACATGCAGAAATGAGTCATGGATGATGTAAGTGACCATTGGATTAGCCTAACATGAAAAATTTACATTATATAGTCACAAGATTCATCACTATTGGTAGTCCTGATCTAAAATAATAAACTAATGATTATAATATTTAAAAAACACCATTCTCCTCCCCTTATAAATACCACCCCTTACAATCCCTTCTCGTCACACCTTCTAAGATTTTGAACTTACTCAAAATCTACCCAAATTTATCCTCTTATCTTCTCCACATCCCAAGAAGCCCTGGTCTCATAAAAATATGAATCCAAGGTGCCTTAAGGGGAAGCTTAAGAGGACGCATCCAAAGGAAAAGGTAAAACCCTGAACTGAGTATTTTAATTTTTCTTTCTCCTCATCCTCAAAAAAAAATTACATCTAACATGGAATAATATCTTTTGTATTGTATATATAATGGAATTTTATCATGTTAATGAAATATCTATCATCCATCCTCTTCTCTTCTCCTATTATTCTAAAAACGAAAACAACATTCATATTATGTCGGTTCACCGCTTACGTGGATAATGAGTTTTTGTTTTCCATTAACACCTTTATGGAAGGTTTAAATTCACTTATAATGGTTTAAAATTACCTATATATGTATAATATATGTTTTTTAACATTTTTTAAGGAATATATATCCATAATATTAAATAAAACAAATCTAGATGGTCAGTAAAACCACCTAAAATGAACTAACTGTATAATGTTAACGTTTTTACTAAATTAATCATATCTATGTCGAAACACACATGGATATTTGGGACCATTTACATTTATAAAAGGACATGAATATCATATCATTACACTTCAATATTTTTAGTCCCATTTAACAAGAACTTCAATAATTATCCACAAGTGATCTAACCATGGAACCATGAAACAAACACCCTGAGAATAGTGAAATTAAACTTTATATCACATTAAAATGGTTGTAAATGAACATAATATAATAATAGTAAATAAAATAAATATGGAAAAGGTTATGAATTAATTATTGAATGAATATAATTTGATTATCTAGGATGTTAAGTTCAAGTGCATAACGATTCTGGTACCTAAGGTATGAAATCTCTCATAACCACCCTATTTTATTTGGGTTATGAAATTTCTATATTTACCTCACATTCTCTCTCTTTTTTTTTATTTAATTATTCTATATTCGGTATATATATCCCAAAAATTTATAACTATTTTAATTTAACTTTATTTTATGGGGATATACATGTTCTAAAGGCCCCCTTCTAAATTTATTTCGTTAGAAAAAGTTGATTGAAGGGAACTTCTTCATTTTCTTACCTAATTTCAATTACTACTCAATGAAATGTTTTTAACCTTACATGGTTTATAAAAACATTCATTTTATTAAGGAAACCAATCTTATTTAATTTCTAGTTTTATGTAAATTATTATTCCCCTACACCTTTTAATGATTCTTTACCCCTTTTCCTAAAACCCCACTTAAAAAGGAATATCTCCAAAATTATTTCTCCACTACTTTTTATGTCTTCAATTCTCTGGGAATTCATTCTCACTTACTATGCTTCTTTACTTATCTCTTAACATCCAAGAATAATTTAATCCATTTTTCATGGAATTCATATTGATATTTCATTTGGTTATGTTATAAGACATGATTATGTAACCCACTTATTTTCCATGGGGTTTTATTGATTCTTATGACTTATGTATGATTTAATTATATGGAACACATAAGAATGTGCATGTTATGATGAGTGTACCCAGATAATACTCCAATTCATTGGGTAATGTTTATGTCCTATGAGACGATATGTATAAGATTAGGGAGTAAACCTAATCCATGATGGGGCTCTATCCACCATGTGATGTTGTCTTCGCAGTTAACCTTGAATTATGCTTATGTCAAGTTTTATGTTGTTGTTGTAGGTTTTAGGCACAACAGAAGTGCGTTGGTGGGATTTCCCAACTTTAATTTTAGCATTAAACAACGTTCAATCCGAGATCCATCACGATAATAAAACGTTGAATCTTCAGAATAGAATGAAGAACGAAAAGAAAGAGAAGGGTCCCAGAACCATCGAGAGGATCATCATATATTGGTTATAATTAATTTAATTAATTGAAAATAATTACCTTGATGTAATTCTTTCTTCATTGAAATTTTCCGGTCATGTTTCGATGTGATTCGTCATTGCGTCGCAGAAGCCAATTGTAGACTTCCTCTAGTGGTGATCCACACGTGCACCACATACCTCTGGACGTCACCAAAGGAATCTCTGGGTGCTAGTGTGGAGAAGCCTTTGTTTGCGTTGTCTTCTTTAGATCACCTTGATCCGATGGAGGAGGATCTATTTCGGTCTTGAGAGTGTTCTTGGAGGAAGGAGTTCTCTCGGCCTTGAGAGAATTTTCCAGAATTGTTGTGCACAATGATTCTCTCTAGAAAAGTGTTGGGGTTGTGAGAATATTTATAATCGGGTTTGAGGTTATAGAGTTATGACAATAAATAAACGTGTTACACATTTAATTTATTTCATTAACTCTTATTGAAAACCCCCATGTCAAATTAATAATTCCTTGACATGCGCCCACACTGATTATAATAAATATTATTTAATAAAATGATATTATTTCATCAAAATCCCAACTGGAAAATCTACACGGCGTGTAATCATTAATACACAGACTGTACTTGTTTTATATGAAAACTACACAGCATGTACATTCAATGTACACAACGTGCTTATCTTGTTTTCATTTTTCTTTATTTCCTCCACCACATTTATTAGACCTTAAGTAATGGATATTTATTTCTTAAATAAATGTAATTGCATTACTCGCTAATAAATATATATTATTTCACCCACAATATATTCTTTCGAATAACTAGTATCAAAATAAATGTGATCATACATCCTTAAATAATTATTAAACCACAGTCGGGAATAATCTTTATTTAACTTGTTAAATTAATATTTTACTGAGATACATGGACACACTTAGTGTGTGACCTTCTAGGCATCTTTCTCAGCGGCATTAGGCGGAGCCTGCCTAAAGTCCAAGTCTAGTGTCTATCAACACGCCAAGACACCCATAGAGAAAGAAGTTAATGCTGCAATGACGTGTCACCTCATACGAATGCTTACCATGTAATATAATTCCTTTGTCACGATATCTATAATCAAGCGGGTTGCATGCTAGTGCCATCAACCCATGTGCTCGATTATTCTTTCTTTTACTTCTCGGAATTAAACTCGCCCATACCTTACCATGGTCATGGATTTATTTAGGCTACATCAATTCCATCAAAGGGCCTGAGATATCTACTTCTGTTATGGAACAGAAGAGACAAATCCTTTCTCGCATTATCTATTAATACAGTATCACTCACGACGCACCCAACGTATCTTATCTCGCTGCAAACAGTGTGTCATCATAGTTTTTGTCAATACATCTAAGTGCACAAGTTTTAATACCCATTAATAATAATCTTAAAGCCTAAGGACCAATACACACGTCCGTAGATAGGAACATCCAATGACACTATGAAATGTGGATTTCCTACTGGCTGGTCTCATTCTCATAATATTCTCTTGGATATTACCAAGGGCACACACCATGAGAAAGTGCCTCAAAGTTTTATGAGTCCTCACCCCTAATGGCCTGTATTATTTGTGTCCCTCAAACAACATCATCCCACCATAGAACATATATTCAAGAACAGTGTTATGGAACTTCCGGGTTCTCATCATAGCAGGGATCCGCTATGACCCTTTAATGTAACAGCTGTCCTTAGGACATTATCACATGCATTGTCACGCAGAAGAATAATCAAGATGTGATAAGTTATTTATTAATGAATAAAGTACAAAGTAGTTGGTTCTAGGCCACCAAATCCAACAAACTCCCACTTGGACTAGAGCCAACTGCTAACAACCTTTAACTCGCTAGCTCTCACATGATATTCATGCTTTTGTTGAGATATGCCTTTAGTCATGGGGTCCACCACGTTCTCTTTCGTGGACACTCTGCTCACTACAAATTCACCCCTTTTATAGAAATCCCTAAAGAGGTGATATTTCCAGAGCATGTGCTTTTTCCGTTGATGTGACCTTGGTTCTTTTTCAAGAGCCACCACTGCAGTATTATCACAATACAACATGATAATATCTTTACTGCTAGGCACAACATCAAGCGCCTGGATAAAGTTTTGAATCCATACGGCTTCCTTGGCTGCATCAGAAGCCGCTATATATTCAGACTCCGCTGTAGAATCAACAACAACTGGCTGCTTTGAACTCTTCGAGCTCATAGCTCCTCCATTGAGATAGAAAACATATCCAGATTGCGAATTCAGATTGTTATGATATGTCTAAAAAATAGCATCATCACACCCTCTGATGACAAGCTCCTCGTCTCCTCCATACACCGGGAACATATCCTTAGTTCTTCTCAGATACTTAAGGATAGTCTTAACAACAGTCCAATATTGTTCTCCTGGATCTACTTGATATCTGCCTACCATGCTCAGTGCATAGGCAACATCAAGCCTGGTACATAACATGGAATAAATGATGGATCTTATAGTCGAAGTGTATGAGATCTTACTCATTTTATCTTTCTCATATTATGTGTGTGGACACATTTTTTTAGAAAGATGTAGGCCATGTGACACTGGAACTAATCCCCTCTTGGATTGTTCCATACTAAATCTCTTTAGTATCTGGTCAATGTATGCACCCTGAATTAGTCCAAGCAGCCTCTTGGATCCATCACGAATGATCTTGATCCCTAGAATGTAGGCTGCTTCACCCAAGTCCTTCATGGAGAAACATTTGTTCAACCAGTCCTTAACTAACTGTAAGACTGGTACATCGTTTACAATAAGCAATATGTCATCAACATATACTACTAAGATAATGTTCACATTCCCATTAAACCACTTGTAAACACATGGCTCACATTCTTTCTTAATGAAACCAAATTCCTTTATGGATTCATCAAATCTAATGTTCCATGACCTGGATGCTTTCTTTAATCCATAAATGGATTTCTGCAACTTACAAACCCGTTTGGCTTCACTTGGTGTCACAAACCCTTCTGGTTGTGTCATATAGACATCTTCCTAAAGGTTCCTATTAAGAATTCCATTTTGAAATCCATATACCAAATCTTGTAGTCATGGTAAGAGGCTATGGAAATTATAATTCTTATGGATTTAAACATGGAAACTAGCGAAAAGGTTTTATCATAGTCAATTCCTTGATGTTGTCTGAATCCTTTAGCCACTATCCTTGCTTTATAGGTGCTAACTTGACCTTCCATATCCAATTTTCTCTTGAATACCCATTTGCATCCAACAGGCTTTACATCAAATGGATCATCAACCAGAACCCAGACTTGGTTTTGATACATAGAATCCATCTCAGAATTCATAGCTTTCATCCATCTTGCAGCTTCTGAGCTTTCTACTGCTTCCTTGTAGGAGAGAGGTTCATCATTGTCCAACAATAATGATTCACCATCCTCGGTGACTAGGAAACCAAATCTCTTTAGTTCCCTTACCTCTCTTGAGCTCGTACATAGTACTTCTGTTTCTGGAACCTCTTCCACAGGTACTTGTGGAACTTGTTCCTATACTAAATCCCATGTATCTTGAGCATAAACTTCATCGAAATCAATATTGCTCCCACTATCCTTTTTGAGGATGTGCGCCCTCTCAAGAAATACGGCTTGTCTAGCGACAATCACTTTCTTGTCTGAAGGGTTATATAGGCAATATCCTTTCATTTCCTTGGGATATCCTATAAAGATACACCTCATGCCCCGGGGTTCTAGTTTGTTTCCTTAGAAGACCTTAACAAACGCCTCACATCCCCATACATGTGTGTGCGAAAAAATGGGTTTCTTTCCATTCCATAACTCGGATGGAATTCCATTTCCGCCTTAGTTGGTACACAGTTTAATGTGTATTCTACAGTTTGTAATGCATATACCCAAAAGGATAATGGAAGATCTGCATGAATCATCATGGACCTCACCATATCCAACAAGGTGCGGTTCCTCCTTTCACTAACACCATTCCACTATAGTGTATAAGGAGGAGTGAGTTGAGATAGAATCCTAGACTCTCGTAGAAGATCGATGAACTCTTGGTTTAGATATTCTCCACCTCGATCCAATTTAAGTTTCTTTATCTTCTTACCAAGATGATTCTCTAATTTATTCTTGAATTCCTTAAATTTCTCTAAGGCTTCTGACTTATACCTCATTAAGTAGACATATCCATATCTACTTAAATCATCAGTAAAAGTAATGAAGTAAGAATATCCACCTCTAGCTTCTACTGGAAATGGTCCGCACACATCCGTGTGAACCAATCCTAGAAGCTCTATGGCCCTTTCACCTTGTCCAATGAAGGGTGGCTTGGTCATTTTTCCTTGTAAACAAGAATGACATCTATCTGGTGGTTTTAGCTCAATAGAGTCCAAATAACCATCTTGGAAGAGCTTTTTCAAGCGCTTCTCATTTACAAGACCGAGACGGTGATGCCACAACTGGGTGATGTATGAGTCATGTGAGTTTGTTTCGTTATTGATTGCCAACACTTGGTTTTCGTAATTTAATACATACAAACCATTATTTAAATGTGTCATACCATAACATACATTTTTCTTATAAAAGAGACAAACCTTATTTCCAAACTTGAAAATAAATCCATCCATATCCAAACAAGATACAAAAATTATGTTCTTGGTAACACTAGGCACATAATAACAGTTATGTAAAACCAAAATCATCCTAGTTGGCAATGAGAGGTGGTAATCGCCAATAGCCAACACAACCAGCCTTGCGCCATTGGCAGCTCGAAGATCCACCTCTCCTCTGGAAATATTTCTAAATCTACTTGGTTCCTGCATTTTAATACAAATGTGATCCCCAAAAGCTGTATCTAATACCCAATGTGTAGAAATGGAAAGATTACACTCGATAACGAACACACCTTTAACGTCCACATGCTTCTAAGTGCAGTTCTTCTTTCAGTGGCCTTGATTGCCACATGAAAAATATACTGCCTCCCATTCCTTGCCCTACCTCTAGATCTTCCCCTTATTGGAGGGACGATGCTCAGGGGCTTCAGATCATTTATAAGTCTTTGGCCCCTTTTCCTTGTCCTTCCTTTTCTTATTCACCATAAGGAATTCCGTTTTTTCACACCCCATGTCCTTATCTACCTGGCGAATTAAGGTCAGAAGTTCCAATAGACTCTTCTCATTACTGATCATGTTATAATTGACAATGAAGCTAGAGAAGGTCTTGGGTAGTGATGATAGGATGATATCTATACACAACTCATCCAGGAATTTAATCCCTAAGATGTCAAGATGTTCAATGTATCCAATAAGATTGACTACATGAGGCCCAGCTGGCATAGAATCTCCAAGATTAGTTGTAAACAAAGCATTGGAGATCTTATATCTCTCTTGTCTTGCCTTATCTTGGTAGATATCCTTAAGGCGAGACATCATGCTATACACGTCCATGTTTTCATGTTGCTTCAAGAGCTTATTAGACATGGCCGATAACATGAAACACTGGAAATCTGTGGCATCATCCATATGTTTCGCATAGAGAGATATTTCCTCATCACTGGCCTCTTTCCCATGCACAATTGGAACATGCTCTTCAAGCACATACAATTTCATCTCATGGTGAAGGATGACGCGTAAACGCCTCTGCCACTCTTGGAAATTGGTGCCAGTGAGAAGGTATTCCTTCTCGAGTATGGTTCGCAATGATATGTTTGAAGTCATTTTTCTTGTTGTTTCTACAAATTAAGATGAGAAAAGGTTTTAGTACTTTATAAAACTGAGACAAATAAATAAATTAATACTTATTAGTCTCCCACTATTTTATTGAAATACAATAGCCCTCACCATTGACTTCGGAATATTCTATTGCCTGAATATTCTAGTGGCAAGGATCCATATTTCCCTTTGAATTACCCCAACTAGGGTTGGTCAAGCAACTTAAAGGGTTTTAGGCAGACATTCCAAATTCCAACAGCATTAACTAGCAGCTCCTTGATCCGCTGAGTGGACTCCCCAATCCTGAAATCCTTTTATTTTGGATTTCCTCAACCTTTGCCTCTTGGTCACACCAAGTCCTACCGTGGCAGTCAACCCTTGATGCGAACCAAGTCAAGTCAACCCAAAAACTTGAATTAGAATTCCCTAATAATTGAAATCACCCCAACTAGGGTTGGTCAAGCACTTTGAACTATGGTTCGATTCTAACCAAGATTAGGGAAGGATATACCGACTTAATATTTATTTGAGGGATTTTATCCTTATACATAAATTTCCATTTTATTATCTTTGATTACGTGCTTGTTAATATTAAGTGGGATATACTTAAGTGATTAACCATGTCTAAGATAATATTTATGCATAATCCGGTCTTATTTTAGTTCCATCTTGCATGCTTGTTTAATTCATTAATTGTGTGATCATGACAACACACCCACAATAAATAAACCATGCAACTGACAAAAATAAAATAAATGGTATTATCATGAGCTTGTTCTATTGGTTAGTTTATTTAGCGATTGATAAACTAACCCAAGACCTAGGGGAGAAACACCTTAAACCTTTCGGGTTCGTGTTTAAAGCTTTCCACCTGTCCACCTTTGTATCTCCTTGGATTGGTTTCACCTTGGCTCCTGACTTGAGCCGCCTCCACTAGATTGGGATCTCCATACATTACATATGAATTTATCTCACACGCAAGTGAGGGGTAAAAGGGGTTTTTACATAAAAGAATCCTTGAGCGCGCAGACCCTACATATTAATGAGGAGAAGACTCACAGGACAACAAATTTAATTTAAATAAATAAATTAAAAGAAACCAATCACATATAAAGGTCTTGGTCTATCTCATGATCATCCATACATGCAATGATATTTACACATAAATAAAACAAGCATTCAATTCTTTAATCATTCTTACTTAAGATAAATCACGCTCGAATCAATTAATTATCTTTAATTAATCAATCCTTTTATCTTAAACCGTTTTCTGAATTTCCTTGAGATTCTCATCCATCATAATTTTAAACAAATAAATTTAAAATTATCTTTGTACGTAACTTGTACCTTGGAGGAAACCCGGTGAATTCCCATTCATTACGCAGATGCTAAATTAAACACACATATATAAAACACCTATCACGTGTTGTGCCTCAGCTTTACGCCTGCACTATGGTACACATCTCAAGGGTTTGTATAATATAATAATAAATTTTAATAAATATGCGTAATTTGGATGAGTACACAGTATGTAGTTCCGACTACACAGCGTGTACTTTTGTTCACCGTCCATCCGAAGTACACACCTGGGGACATGGTGTGTAGATGTACTTTAGAAATTTTCGGAGTACACGACGTGTTCAGTGGGACACACTCCATGTAGTATCCGTGTTACACGGTTTCCAACCAAGCAAGCCATGTACGGGGTACACGGTCCAACCCTAACCTGAAGGGACTACACACCATGTTTAGTGGACCACACGGCATGTAATCTAGAAACCGTGTTCCACCTATTCCTGGTCAACACATGGTGTCATTTATGACATAGGTATACTCCAATACATGGCCTGATTTGGCAGACCAGTCCGATGCATTGAACCTATACTACACGACGTGTACTTCTGAATACACGTCATGTATTCTTGTGTTGTACGACCAGGAACTTTTGGAACCTCCGTATGAGATCCTCTATTTTATTTTAATCAAAGTTAAATGAAAAATTTGTTTATGTAAGGTGAATGAGAAATGATAGAGGAGAAACAGATCTCGAGATTCAGATTTAAAGAATGATGAACTTGAATTGAAACAACTAAATTATTAAATGCGTAAATCACCAAAAAAAACTAAATAATTATAATAAAAAATATGACCCCTCTGATACCACTTTTAGGTTCCGGGCGCAGCGGAAGCGCATTGGTGGGATTTCCCAACTTTAATTTTAGCGTTAAACAACATTCAATCCGAGATCCATCACGATAATAAAACGCTAGATCTTTGGAATAGAACGAAGAACGAAAAGAAAGAGAAGGGTCCATAAACTATCAAGAGGATCATCATATGTTGGTTATAATTAATTTAATTTACCTTTATGGAATTATTTCTTTATTGATGTTTTTCGGTCATGTTTTGATGTGATTCGTCATTGCGTCGCAAAAGCCAACTTTAGACTTCCTCTACCGGTGATCCACACGTGCACCACTTATCTCTGGATGTCGCTGAAGGAATATCCAGGTGCTAACGTGGAGAATCCTTTGATTGTGTTGTCTTCCTTAGATCGCCTTGATCCAATGGATGAGGATCTCTCTTGGTCTTGAGAGCGTTCTTGGAGGAAGGAGTTCTCTCAGCATTGAGAGAATTTTCCAAAATTGTTGTGCACAACGATTCTCTCTAGAAAAGTCTTAGGGTTGTGAGGATATTTATAATCAGGTTTTAGGTTATAGAGTTATGACAATAAATAAATGTGTTACGTGTTTTATTTATTTCATTAACTCTTATTGAAAACCCCCATGTCGAATGATTAATTCCTTGACATGTGCCCACACTGATTATAATAAATATCATTTAATAAAACGATATTATTTCCTCAAAATCCTGACTGAAAAAACTACACGGCATGTAATCATTAATACTCGGCGTGTACTTGTTTTCCATGAAAACTACACGACGTGTAAATTCAATGTACACGGCGTGTTTATCTTGTTTTTATTTTTCTTTATTTCCTCCACCACATTTATTAGACCTTGAGTAATGACTATTTATTTATTAAATAAATGTAACTGCATTACTCTCTAATAAATATATATTATTTCACCCACAATATATTCTATCGAATAACTAGTGTTGAAACAAATGTGATCAGACATCCTTAAATAATTATTAAACCACAGTCGGGAATAATCTTTATTTGACTTTTTAAATTAATATTTAACTGAGATACATGGACACACTTAGTGTGTGACCTTCTATGCCTCTTTTTTAGTAGAATTAGGCAGATCCTGCCTAAAGTCCAAGGCTAGCGTCTAGAAACACTCCAAGGCACCCATAGAGAAAGAAGTTAACGCTGCAATGACGTGTCACCTCATACGAATGCTTACCGTGTAATATAATCCCTGTCACAATATCTCTAATTAAGCGGGTTGCATGCTAGTGCCATCAACCCATGTGCTCAATTATTCTTTCTTTGAATTCCTAGAATTAAACTCTCCCATACCTTACCATGACCATGGATTTATTTAGGCTACATCAATTCCATCAAAGGGCCTGATATATCTACTTCCGTTATGGAATAGAAGGGACAAATCCTTTATCACATTATTTATTAATGCAATATTACTCGTGACGCACCCAATGTATCCTACCTCGCTGCAAACAGTGTGTCATCATAGTTTTCGTTAATAAATCTAAGTGCGTGAGTTGTAATACCCATTAATAATAATATTAAAGTCCAAGGACCAATACACATGTTCGTAGATAGGAACATCCAATGACACTATGAAATGTGGATTTCCTACTAGCGGGTCTCATTCTCATAATATTCTCATGGATATTACCAAGGGTGCACACCATGAGAAGGTGCCTCAAAGTTTTATGAGTCCTCACCCCTAATGGACTATATTATTTGTATCCCTCAAATAACATCATCCGGTCATAGAACATATATTCAAGAACAGTGTAATGGAACTTCCGGGTTCTCATCATAGTAGGGATCCTCTATGACCCTTTAATGCAACAGTTGTCCTTAGGATATTATCACATGCATTGTCACGTAGAAGAACAATCAAGATATGATAGGGTATTTATTAATGAATAAAGTACAAAGTAGTTGGTTCTAGGCCACCAAATCCAATAGTTGTCACATTCCTATGTTGTTATGTTCTTATGATTCCATATTCTTTATATCATTATTCTATATGATTATTCATGATCCCTTTATTTTATGATATCATGTTATTCCTTTTGACTCATATGCAGTGCTTCTTCATCATGTTTATTCTCTTATTGGGATTTATTGGTCACCCCTTTATTTTATGTATTCATTAGGTTATACTATGCGGTTTTAGGAAATAAAAGGGATTAATATATCATTATAGAGATTAAAATAAATTTGATTTATTTTAGTTCATTTTGATGTATTATGAACCTAGTCTTCCAATGGCACCAGACCTCTCAATATTTGGGTTGTGATGGTTGGATATTTATGTCATGAATCATGCAATGATTTATGTAAAAGACTTGGGTCACTATAAAAGTCATGATACATGTTATTCTAATGAGTAAAGGGGGGAATAATAGCTTATAAACCCTCCACATGTACGACCCTACATCCAATGCAGAACAACTAACAGGACAAAAAAACATGGGTCTTCTCTCCACAAAATTTTTATCACCCCTTATGGGTGCTTTTTTAGTAATGAGAAAGTGTGATTTTTTAGCTCTTTTTTAAAATACCAAGAAAGACCACACCTCAATAATCCCCATTCTATAGTAGTGGCGTGTTTGTGTCATCCTCACCCATAAAGATTTCCTCCTTTAACATTACTCCATTTCACATATTATTCCATGTTTCTATCAAGACATCAAGCCACTCACCACTTTAGTGACACACAATAACCTCCGACTCTATCCCACCTTAATCCGTCGAAGGTTGTTTATCTATTAAAATTTCCCATTTAGTTGTATTATCAAATATAATAAAATAAATAAAAACATGGGGACATAAGGGTCCTTTTAAAAAAAATCTACATTCTCAATACATAATAATTGAGTCACAGATGATGAATTTATACGAGAAGTGTAATATAAATCAATATAATATTTATTTCCAACACCCCCATCAATTTCAATAAATCTTAATAATCTTTTAATTAAAAATCAAAGTTTAAAAACAAGTGAAACAAATATGATTGAATTTCATATTGATTTAAAATTGTCTCATTAAAAATCTTATTTGGAAAAATTAATAAAAAACTGAATTAATAAAAAAATACAGCACTTGGAAATCCCTCTCCTAAAATCATGAAAATCATTCAATTGTTTTGGGATGTTCATTCTCATTCATACACTACAATAGAATGATGTATTAGAGGCATTTTATAAAACTGTCACTTAATTTTAACATATTTATTTTTATTAAAAATATTGCGATGTTTATTATAACCACTGTTAAATTTTAAAAAATACATGCTAAAATTTAGCGACAATTTTTTATTAACTGATACTAAATTTTTAAATTAAAAATCCTAATTACCCCATCTGACCCCCTTCATCCTTCCTCGTGACCCCAACCCCTTACCCATTCTCCCAATGAAACTGACCCCTTATCCTAATGAACCTAACCCCTTATCCAAACAAACCCAACCACTTCTCCTAGAGACCCTCATCCTCTTTCCTTGTGACCTCGACCCTAACCTCAACCCCAACCCTGACACCCCTTTTCCTCTCAACTTTTACCCCCCGTACTCCTCCTTTTCCCTATGCATTGACCTAGATCTCCCACCCCCTGTCCATTCATGAGTCCAACATCACTGAACTCACCTCCTCGACCTTTACACCAATCACCACCCTCTCCTCATCTTCCTCCATCCCCTCACCTCGTTATCCTTCTTCCATGACATATGACTCCCTTGATTATAGGCAATGATATTTTTTCCTTTATGTTGTTTAAGTTTTTCATGTTGGATTTTTGTTTTATTGAATCAAGGCCTAACCTTGGTCAATGAATAAGTTGGGTAAGATCTAACCCAAGTTCTCTTCCAACAAATTATAAACATGGAAAGTATTATCCGATAATAATGACCTTGAAACCATATTAGAAATTAATTTAAATTCATAATTATATATTAAAATGGGAATAAACCTTCAATCAAACATTATTACAATGATTAATTACTAGTAATTATTTAATATATATATATATATATATATATATTTATTTAATTATGTTTTACATATATTACAATTATATTTAAACTTTTATGTATTCCTATTTTTTAATATTAATTATATGATGATATAATTTTTCATTAGATTTAAAACTTATACTAAGTTTCTTAAATATACATGAATATTTTTTATTTAATATTATTACATTAAAATAATTAAAATACTTATTAGTATTTTAATCATTTTACAATATGTTACTAATCATTTTTATTTATTTTTCATCTTTTAGTTTAAGCTAAGTTTTCCTATCAGTATAATTTTATTGAAGAAATGTTTTTATGAAGTGATGTCAAGAGTTGATTATACTTGTTTGATTAAACATTTATATATTTATTTTTAAATGTATAGGGATAAGAGTGGTAATATAATGTTTATGTATAAAATTTGGATTAATTTACCCTAAAACACACCTTGGTATGCTAAGGGTTTGGAAGAATTTTTAGATTATGAAATTGAAAAATGATTATTAGATGATATAATAAAATGTTCTTGTTTGGATTGTAAATTCAAGCAATGGTTGAATAGATACAAAGTATATGAGCACCTAATATCGAAACACTTTCCTACTTGATATGTATGTTGGATTTAACATGATGAATTATATGTTATATAAATTCAAAGAAATGACGATCATGTCCATTATTTTTGAGTTGATTCATCATGAATTTGGTAAGGCTAAGATCCCTACATCATTCTATGAGATAAATAAAATCATCAATAAAATTGGACTTGATTATAAAAAAATACAATCACACCCTAATGATTTCATGATTTATTGGGGAGAAGAGTTTAATAAATAATAATGCATAATATGTCATACAAGTATATGGAAATCTATGAATGATAGCGATAATACAAATGAATGTAACACCAGGAAGAAGAAGAAGAAGAAAACCATCATAAAGGTATTGTGTTACTTTCATTTGAAACTATGAATGTAAATATTATTCATGTCATTTAAGACTACACACAACATGAAGTGGAATACTTTGGAAAGTAACAATGATGAATCAATGAGACATCTAAAAGATTCAACATAGAGAAAGGTGTTTTATTTATTATATCCAAAATTTTATTTGGATCTTAAGAATGTACATTTGGGGTTGGATTCTAATGATTTTAACCCTTTCAGTTTTTAAGTACTAATTATAGCATATGGTCAGTTGTTTTGATCCCCCGTAATCTACCTCCATGGAAGTGTATGAAGAAAATTTATTTCATTATTTTGATGATTATTCCATGAAATAAAATGCCTACAAATGACATTTATTTTTACCTTCAGCCTCTAATAAAAGAATTTAAATAATTATAGGATGATGTTTTTGGAAACATTTGATGCATCAATGAGAAAACCATTTAAAATGCATGCTAATTTAAAGTGGAAAATTGGTGAATTTCCTAAACTAGGAAACCTATATAGTTGGAACAATCTTGGATTATCCAGTTTGTAATTTTGGTTTTGAACCTCAACAATTACCTCATAAAAGAAAATGGTTCTTTATGTGTCATCACCAATTTCTTGATGCATCTCATGAATTCAGATTTAATACAACACAATTCAATAAAGATATTGAATTGATAAAGTCAATGAAAGTTTTTTATAGTTTATAAATCTTGGGACAATTAATGAATTTCATTGAAGAATTTATAAAATTTAATCAGTTTAAAGAAGGGGGAAAGGGTATGAGGTATAATATCTAAAGCAGTTGGAACACAATAATGGAAGAAAATGAGTATTTTTTTTTCAAACTTCCTTAGTGGGAGTTTAATTTGATACATTATAATCTCGACATAATACATATTGAGAAGAATGAATATGAAAATGTAATTATTACATTGCTTAATGATCATGATAAATCAAAGGATCACTTTAATGCTCATAAGGATTTGGAAACAATGAATATAAAGCATGGTTTGTGGGAAAATGAGAATATAAGATATCCTTAAGTTATTTTGAAATGAAAAATCATGATAAAGACATATTTCTTTGAACTTTAGAGAATATAAAAGTTTCATATGTATATTCAAGTAACATTTCAAGGTGTATTGACTTAAAAAATCAAAATTTATATTGACTGAAAATTTATGATTCACATATTCTAATAGAGTAGTTTCTACTCTTGGAATTGTGTAATACATTACCTGAAAAAGTAAATATAGTTCTAGTTGAGTTGTGAACCTTCTTCATAGAGATGTGTAAAAAAATATATATTCAACTAATATTTAAAAACATCAATAAAAAATGTTTTTACATTTTTTATTTGGAGATGTTATTCCCCCCTTTATTTTTAACTATCATGATTCATTTGACTGTTCATTTGGTTTAGGATGCTAAACTTGGTGGACCATTACACTATCAATAGATGTATCCAATTAAGAGGTATGCTAATATTTTTTTTATTTTCATTGATGAATTCAATATTATCAAATAATTGTGTACAAAAATTAATATGTTTATTATATTTTTTCATTAGGTACTTAGGTCACTTGAAGTCATATGTGAGGAATAAAGCTCAACCAAAAGGCTCTATTTATGAATTTTACATAACTGAATAGTGTTTAACCTTATGTTATAGGTATTTTTATGGGATTTAGACTAGATTTAATTTCATTGGATGTGATGACAAAATATCTAATAATTCTTATTTTGAAAAAATTCATCGGTATTTCCAACTATTGGAGGACCAGTTGGTAAGGGATCAAATTTTACACTGACTAAATTAAAATTATTACAAGCACAAAGATATTTGATACTCAATGGTCTTATTTCAGACCCATTTTTTAAATAATTGATATTGGAAAAAAATACGACTAAGGGTTCAAGCTTGAAATGAAACAAAATTAACAAAATCTATTAATAATGAGATTTTAGAATGGTTCTCCTATCGTGTAAGTACATACTCATATTCATATTATTGATGTGTTTTTATATTTTATATTTTAAAACCTATACCTTATATCTTATAATCTAGATAATTAATGTTGATAATTAAGTTTAAATGTCAAATGATTTGAAGTTTCTGGCTTTAAGTTCTCTAAGTAAGGCTAAGAGATTTGATGCCTAAAATATCCATATATTCAAGTTTAATACAATTAATCATGAAGAAGGCTTAAAAACTAAAAATAATGGTGTATTTAAACTTGTATAGGTGGGATACTATGGAAAAATGGTTTATATAATCAAATTAAACCATTATGGTCAATTTTCAATTGCCTTATTCAAATTAAAGTGGGTAAATATTGATAGGGGTGTAAAAAAAGATTCATTACATTTTACATCTATCAACATTTCTTGCTTGATCCATACTAGTGATCATGAAGAGAATGATACATTTATCTCAGATTCATAAGTGAAGATGGTTTATTACGTGGTTGACGAAGTACATGAAGGTCGGAGTTTTTTTTGTACACTTAAAACAAAGATACTTGTATGACATGAGTGATGAAAATTAATTGGTACTTTGTGATAGTGAACCTCATTAACTAAAAATAATTCAACAGGTTTTTCTTGACAATATTGATACAGTATAATTTAAAATAGAGGGAGAAAATGAAGAATTACTTTCACAATGGAGGCTGATGCCAATGAGGAAAATGAATATGAATATGATTGAATGTATAAATTGATAATAAAACTATATTATAATTTCATATATGTAAGTTTTTATACATATATAAATTGTTCTATTTTGTTTTTTTAGTTTTATAAATATTTTACTTATTTTTTTTACGTTGAATATATTCTAATCCATGTGAAATAAAGTAATTCTGAAAAATAAAAAATTCTGAGATCTTATATGATCATTATCTTAGAGAACACCACCTATACTATCACCTTCATATGATCCAAGTTATTTCATTATTCCAAATACTATTAGTGATCCATCATCTTGCCTAGATGTTCTCGGTAGCTCATCATCCAATACACCTCTAATGGTAGAGCATCTGGTCACTCTTCCATCTAGGGGATATTGGTAAGTTACCATTGTTGGTAAGTATGTCATTGCAGAAAAAAATATTGTTTTATTAATTATTTAATACATTTTTCAAATAGATAAAGATAATGTTGGAGCTAGTGGTGCCCTAAAACCAACAGTCCTTGTACATTTGATTACATTTTATATTCATAATGTTTGAATATAATATAATTTCTTATCACATCCTAATTGTTATTTTTCATGATAGTGTATGTGATAATTTCCCAAAGATACTTTATGTTTCAAAAGTACATAACAATTCCTCACTATGATGTGATACTTTAGATGCTATGAAAATATTCCTTAAACCCATGTTCTCTTCCTGGATGATATTATTAGATAGGACACATATGATACATATTATCAATAATAGGAGGCTTATAATACATTGATACACCTTCTCATAGTGTTTTCCCTTTGTAATCTCCAAGAAGGTAGGTTATAAGAACAAACTCACCAATAGTAATTCCACATGTTTCATGTGTCATTGGATATTTCTATCTGTAGGCCCGTGTAATGATCCTTTGACTCACATATTATTATTAACGTGTGTCATGAATCATGTTCTTAAATGTATATTATAAACTGTGATTATAAAATTTTATAGTAAAGTTGGATACATTGGGTGCATCACGAGTGGCATAACATTAATGAATAATGTGAAAGAGGATTTTTCCCTTTCGTTAGAAGTGAATATCTCAGACCCTTTGATGGAATAGAAAAATCGAATTAAGTCCATATACATGGTGGTTTATTGGTGTGTTCAATTTAGGAAATTAAAATAAAGAGAGTTAAACATATAGGTTGTTAACATAAGCTACGCAACCTTTTAGACAAGATATATTTAGACAAAGGGATTATATTACATGGAAAGGGTTCATAAGAGGTTGAATGTTGTTGTGATATTAACTCTTTTTTCTATGGGTTACATTAAAAGTTTCTAGATGCTAACCTTAGAATTTAAGTGGTTTAGACTAATTCCACTAAGAAAGGGACCTATAGGGTCACACACTAAGTGCATCTAGGAACCATGTTTAAATTTTATATGAGTTTAACAAGTAGATTAGAATATTATTCTCAAGTTTGAGGAATAATATTTAATTGGTTTTATTGGTTGATTGCAAGTATTTATTCATTTATGTATAATGAAATTATATTTATTTATTTAATTAAATAAATATATGTTATACTTGGTCTGATAGATAATGAGAAGGATGAGAAAATCAGGTTATGGTCTGGTGAGAATGAAATATTATTTGAATAAATTTTAATTTATTTATTTGGTAGAAATAAGATTAAATTAGTCTATAGTTTTTGTGCATGTAAAGTAAATAATAACAATATTATTATTATTTATAAATGGGCTATGCTAAGGGATAATATAATATTAAAGGGGCTTTGTGAAAATAATATTCCAATCCTAACTCTATAAATACCTGATTATAGAATTCTCATTGTGATAGGGGTTTTTCCTAACAATTGGTATGCACACCATTTTTCTCTCTAGATAATTCTCTTATCCAAAACATATTACCAAGAACACTTGAAGTTCTATGAGTTTTGGTGATCCCCCTCCTCCCTATTGGGTTGTGAGAGAACTAAGATAATCCAATAGGCCTTGTTGAAATCCTAATGCACGATCAACGATGAGTGATGCATGGTGTAGGGAAATCCACACTAAAATCTAGAGAACCATGCAATGAAGTTCTGAGATTATTTTTGCACATGTGGATCACCACTAGAGAGAATCCACCCTTGATTCATCCACTGCACTAATATTTAAAAAATAAAGTTCAACCACATTCAATAATGAAGAAAGAATTACAAGATGAGGCAATTATTGATCTATCTAAATTAATTATCAATTGTATATGAGATCATATATTTTTGGATTTTGATAATGCATTTTTATCTAATTATAGGGAGAAATTTGAAGAAGTTAATGGAAAAATATTATTAGTCATGGGCCCGACCACTTTCTCTACACCTCAAAACCTTCAAGTAATATCAAAACAGTCACATGTTAATTTATAATTATTTATTTTCAATGATCATTACATGAATTATTTGTTAGATTTATTTATATTTTATTTTATCTTTATTCTAATTATCATTATTATAATCATTCACCTTCATGTAACCAAGAACATGTTAAAAACTGATGAAGGACGAGTCCAAGGATGTTGTTTTGAAGTACCAGAGATTTGGGCCAGAATACATGGATACACAGTGTGTATGCAATTGTACGCACCATGTACCAAGGTTCAAAACACATATATTCTCCATAGGATACACAAGATGACCAACATACATAGTGTATTTATTACACCATGTGTTAACTGGCCAGATGACACACATGTTTTTAAATTACATGTCGTGCACACAGTCATACACTTTGTGTAGATTACCCAATATTACAGTGAAAAATGATCACTCCATTCTATCATTAATACATCAAATATATTTTGGCATGTGGGACTAGAAACATGGGGAGAATAAATGGTGTGTGTCTAGCACACACACCATGTACCCCATAAATTTCTACATCTGAAAAAAGTTATTGTGTCCCTAGGTGTGGGATTCAGACTTAACAACGGAGGAGAACATGATGTGTATCTCATGTACACATTGTGTATCTTGATACACAACACACAATTTACTTGCCGATCCAAGGTGTAACTATGTGAAATTTATTACGTAGAAAGAAATTAATTACAATTTAATACTAAACTACATGTTATGTACATGATTGCACATGTTGTGTGATTAGGGTAATAAATTCAAATTAATTTCATAGTAATTAATGAAAAACCATGTAATCCATTAACACACTATGTACATTACATGATCATTTAATTAAATACACATACCTATCAGTTATATGCATGTTTTACATGTCGTTCAAGAAGCCAACACATCGTGCAACAATAAATGTCATGTAGGATTAATACACGAGTTAAGAGATTATAGTATGCAGTGTAGTTATGTACATGCCATGTACTTATTTAATTTTAATAAATTTAAAATTATAGAATAGTGGAATTAATTGGAAAGTTGGGATGGACATTAAAAATACATAATTAATTAATTAATTGGATTACTTGAATTAATTTAATCACCCTTTATCTTAATAATAGAACAAATTTAAATAAATTCTAGCTATTGTGAAAATGTATCTTTGTTGCATTTCATGAATGATCATAATCCTAAAAAGAATTATTTATGATTGATTAATTTTAATTTAATTTATTTCACAATTTTTTCAATTATTATTAGTAAATTAAAATAATGGTCTGCGTATAATCCCCTCCTCATTATAATGTACGGACCTACGTGTCCGTGATTTATTTTATATAATCCATTTAACCCATCCTTGGGTTCCCCTCACCTATGTGTGAGTAAATACATATGTAATGGATAAATATCCTAGGTGAGTGGAGGTGGTTCAAGTTCAGAGCCAAGGTGAAACCAATCAAGAAGATACATAGGTAAACTGGTGGAATGCTGCATCAAAATCCAAGAACTGACTCAAGGTGGATTTTCCCCTAGGGTCTATAGTTGGTTTATCATCCACTTGATACACCAAATATTATATAATGATCATGATCAATCAACTTTATTTATTTATTTATTTATATTAGTTTCATGGTTAATTATTTATTTTGAATGGATGGATGTCATGTTAAATAAACGAATTAACAATAATTCAAGATAGAATTAAATAAACCAGATTATGCATAAATTTTATTTGGACATGGGTAATTAGTTAAGTGAAATCCTCTTAACAATAAAAAGTATTCTATTTAATAAAATGGGATTATTTTATGCATAATATAGAAGATAAAATATCTCAAATAAAACATCAATTCAGTATATACTTCCATTACTTGATTTATAATGGAACCAATAGTTTCAAAGTTCTTGACTAACCCTTTTTGGGGTGAGTTAAACTAATGAGGAGTTATAAAGAAAATTTTGGGTTAACTTAAACACATTTATATCAAGTTTTTATATCCCTATCTAGGATTAGTATAAATTTGGAGGTCAATTTTGAGGAAATCCAAGTCCATGATTTCAAGATTGGAGAGTCCACTCAATAGATCAAAGAGTAGTAATTCAGTAATTGGAAAAGACCTGCCTACCTAAATACCTTCAAGTATCTTGATCAACTCTCTTTGGGGTTATGAGAAGGGAAATATGGATCATTACCAATAGATTATCCATGTGATAGGATAATACAAGTTTGATGGTGAGAGCTATTAGGACTTGATGAAATAGTGGGAGACTAATAATTAAATTTTATCATGTCACTCTTTTAGTACTCAAGGAAAGAAATGAAATCTAATCTATTTATTATAGAAATGGAAAATAACTCATATTCAACATTTTAATTGCGATCTATCATTGAGAAGAACAACCTTCTCACCAACACCAATTTCTAGGAATGGTATAAACACACTTTCATATTTTACTATGTAAATATCAGAAATTTTATGTGATAGAATCCCTAGTTCTTGAGACTCCTTGTAAAGAGGATAATGAAGAGGAATTATATCTCTTTGAAAAAAACATGGATAATATGGTATATGTCCAATGTTTGATGGTATCAGTTATGTATAGTGAGATTTATAAGCTTCATGAAAGCATGGAAGTGTTAGAATGTTGTATCGTCTTCAAGATATTTACTAAGAGAAACTGAGACAAGAGAGATTTGAGATATCTAAGGCACTATTTATGTGAAAGATTATAGAGTTAGATCCAGTTGGGCCACATTTGGTCAAGGTGATTGAATACATGGAGAACTTGAACATTCTAGGCTTTAAGATACTGAATGAATGGTGCACATATCTCATTTTGGCCTCACTCCCCCAGATCTTCTCCAATTTCATTGTTAATTATAATATGAGTAATTTTGAGAAGTCTCTTACAAAACTTCTAATTCTTATTCTCTAAGTTGATAAGAATATGGGGCGCAAAAAAATCACGGTCCTTATGGTAAATAAAGGGAAACACATGGAAAAGGTCCCAGAGACTCACTCCAAGTATAAGTCTTCTAAGAAATGACCTTACAATAAGAGGAAGATTGAAAGGTTATCAAATGAACATAACACAATATTTTTTTTCATGTGGATAGCTCAACCAATAGAAGAATAACTATACCCATAAGAAGCAAGGGTAACTTTAGATACATTTGTTATTGAGTACAATTTATCCTCATCTACCACCTATTTATTAGATGTTGTTTGTGGTGCACACATCCATATCCAAATATATGAACCAAGTAGACCCAGGAGGGTTTCCAAAGGGAAGGTAGATCTTCAAGGCACCAATGGATTTCAACTATATTTCATTGATGTTGGATACTACCACCTCACACCACTGACATGACTTATCTTGGTTTTAAAGAATCATTATTTTATACTTAATGTTACCAAGAACATCATATCAGTTTAGTATCTTGATATGAATGGTTTTTTATTCAAGTTCAAAAACAATGAATGTTATTTTTACAAAGATAACATTTGTTATGGTATTGAACAACTTAATAAAAACCTTTATGTATTAGATTATTAAAACCAAGTGTCAGTAGTTGATAAAAAATTAAGTTTTCATTACTTATATAAAACCCAATTATGACATCACCATCTAGGTCATATAAACCAAAAGCACTTGAAAAAGCTATATCAGGAAGGGTATTTAAATTTTTTTGAGCTAAAACCACTTGAAAAATGTCTCTCTTGTATAAGGAAAGATGACCAAACCACCTTTTAATGGTATAAGTGAAAGGTCTAAAAATCTTAGAGAATTAGTACACACTGATGTGTGTGGACCATTTCTAGAGAAGATTGAGGTGAATTATCATACTCTATTACTTTTATTGAAAACTTGAGTAGATATGGATTCATCTACTTAATGAGGTACAAGTTAAAATTCTTAGAGAAATTCAAGGAATTCAAGAATTAAGTAGAGAATAAACTTGGAAAGAAGATACAAAATATTTGATTAGATTGAGGTAGAGAATATCTAATCCAAGACTTTATCAACCTTTTATAGAAGTTTAGGATTGTATCCCAACTCATTTTTCCTTATACAACATAGTGGAATGGTGTAAATGATAGGAGAAACCACACTTTGTTGAACATGGTGAGGTCAATGATGATTCATGCTAATATTCCATTGTCATTTTAAAGACATTCCTTACATAATGTGGCATGCACACTAAACCAAGAGCTAACTAAAGTAACAGACGACATACCATATGAGTTAATTTATGGAAATAAGTCTGTGCTGAAAAAAATACATGTATGGGGTTATGTGTCATTTTTCAAGGCCACTTGAAGCAATAAACTATCACCCTAAGGCATGAATTGTATATTTATTTTTTAACCTAAAGGAACAAAGGGTTATTTCCCATATAAATCATCATACAAGAAGATGAGGATAGTGGGATCACATTATCATGAAGGATAGTGTGATAAAGATTAACTTCGATGAGGTCGATGCTCAAGATACACATGAGTTGGCATTATAAAACTTCTAAAATACCAATGGAAGAATATGTTCTTGTGAAACAAGCACTGCGTAGGAGCACACGGGAGGTTAGAGAACTAGTATGTTATGGTTTTATAGTCTCCAAGTATAGTGACTTATTATCTCTAGACAATGATGATCCTATTTCATATAAGGGGCAATATAGAGCTAAGAAACTATAAGATGACCATAATTCATGAATTCTAAGATGGATTATATATATCAAAACCAAGTATAGGTTCTGGTTTATCCATAAATTGATGTAAATCCTGCTGGGTAAAAATGTGTATTCAAAAGAAAACTAGACATGTAAGGTAAAGAGAGTAACTATAAAGAAAGGGCAGTGGTTAAAGGGTTTAAACAGTGTTAAGACATTGACTATGATGGAACCTTTTACTCAATTGAAATGTTTAAATATATTATAATTCTAATTTCTATAAGATAATTCCACGAATATGATATTTGGTAGTTAGATGTAAAAATAGATTTTCTTAATGGGAACCTTCAAGAAGATGTCTATGTGACACAACCAAAAGGGTTTATGACTCCAAGTAATACCAAAAAGGTATGTAAGTTGTATAAATACATTTATTGATTAAAGAAAGCATCTTGGTCATGAAATATTCATTTTGATGAAGCTATATTAGAGTTTATCTTCATAAATAATTAATTTGATCTTTGTTTCTATTGATGGTTTAGTGGGAGTTTGGTCATTTTCCTAGTAGTATATGCTGATGATATATTACTATTTGGAAATGAGGTACCAACCTTAAAATTAGTTAAGGAATGGTTTATTAAGTGTTTCTCAATAAAGGAATTAGGTGAAGTAGCCCACATCCTCAAGATCAAGATTCTTCAGAATAAATACAAGAGGTTTCTTGTACTATGTAATGGTATATACATTGACCAGACACTAAAGAGATTTAGTATGGAATAATCAAATAGGGGATTGGTTCTAGTGTCACATGGAATTCACCTCTCTAAGAAAATGTGTCCTTAGATACAACAAGAGATATAGAGGATGAGTAGGATCCATTACATGTATTTTATAGGATCAATTATGTATGCCATGTTATGTACCAAAATTTATGTTTCTTATGATCTAAGCATGTAAATAAGATATCAAGAAGATCTAGGAGAAAAAAATTAGGTTGTTGTTTAGACCATCCTTAAGTATTTGAGGCATACTAAAGATATGCTCTTATATATGGAGGAGATGAGGAGAAAGTCATAAAGGTATACAAAAATTCTAGTTTCTAGACTAATAATTATAACATGAAATCACAATCAGGATATGTATTCACACTCAGTGTATGAGATGTGAGCTAGAAAAGCTCAAAGCAGTAAGTTTCTATAGATTCTTTAATAAATTCCAAGTATATTACGGATTTTAATGTAGATAAGAAAGTAGTTTGGATTCAAAACTTCATTCAAGATATTGGTGTGGTGCTTAATAGTATATACCCTATCACAATGTATTGTGATAATACTATAATTGAGACTCTTGCAAAGGATCCTAGGTCTCACTAAAGGATGAAGCACATCCTCTATAAGTTTCATCTCTCGGGGGATTTTCTCAATGAGGTGAATTCATAATGAGTAGATTATCTAAGGAGGAGAACATGGAAGGCCCCTTGACTAAATAATTATCTCAAAAAGCATAAATATCATGTGAGAGCTAGGGAGCTTAAAATTGTTAGTAGTTTAATTTAGTGTAAGTGCAAGTCTATTGGAGTTAGTGGTGCCCTAAAACCAAATACCCTTATACTTTAAATTAAATTATATATTCATTTTGTTTGATTATAATATAATTTATTATCACATACTATTTTTTATTCTATGTGATAGTGTATGTGATAATTTTGTAAGAAAACTTTCCATGTAAAAAGTACATAGAAACTCCCCACTATGATGAGAAACTTTAAATTCCATGAAAGTATTACTTAAACCAATTTTCCATGGTCAAATTATATCATATGGTTGGACATAGATGATATAGGTAATTAGGGCTGGGAGGCCTAAGAAATGATATGGGAGATCAAAAAATCACAGCCAACAACCCAAGTCATGACCCGGGGAAGGAGAAGCAGCTCCAGGAATAGACCCAGGCAGTTTCTAGTGTGTTTACAGAGGTTCATGTTTCTCTTGGTCTGAATGTAGTTCAACCTCGACAACTTGATGAACCAACTAGGTCCATTAATATCCAAAACTGGTTCTCTTACCTGAATGCAGATGGGAAGGAGAATACTGATCTTGAAGGATGGAAAACATATATACCAAGATAGAACTAGAAGCCGGTCAAGCCAATATCTTCTGAGGATACCGAGTTAAGTGAAAAAAAATCACATCCCCACCAGACATCAGATTATGAGCTAAAACTCCAAGGGGACATGGCAGTTGGGTTGGGATCAAGGAAGGGTAATCAAGGAATTATTGACTCTAGGAATTTTCTAATTCTAAAGGGGGGGGGGGGGTAAAAACCATGACCTTGAAAAGACTAATTGAATACTCCAAAAAAATTGTTACTAGATCTTCAGGTAAGACCAAGAAAAATGAGACTCAGATTGTATCAAGGGAACCATCTAATAAAGAAGGTGTTTTGCAAATACCTGGTATATTGGGAAATCCAGATCTAAAAGAGGAAATTAAGGCTTCTAAAGGCGATGAAATTGTTTTGAATTTGGAACCACTTGTAGATAGAGCCTTAAAAAAATGACAGGTAATGTTGAAGCAACAAATGGGGATTATTTGGAGCTAGTTTTTCACTCTAAGGAGGAAATGTTAGAAAAATATTTTAATATTAATGCTTCAAAGTAAGTTCTCAATAGAATATATGAGATATTGATTAGAGTGAAAATTAATGAAGAGAAAAGGGTGTGGATCAACAAACATGACCACATTTTGGCATGTAGTTTTAATGAAAGTAAGATCAACGTGGAGGAATACATCCGGGACTGGGACAAGTTGGATGAAAATTTTGAGGATCTTCTAGAGAATGTACCAGATTTGGAGGTATCCACTCTTAATTAGGGGATTTATAGGGTGGTTGTCTCTAACATTCTGAGTCTTGTTTTTAATGATTTTTTTTGGTTCCTTCTGTGGTTAACTCATTTGATTTGGATTTTCGTTGGTTTTAAACTTTTTACTCAAAAGTGTTTTTGGAATAAAAAATTAAGTTTCTGGTCATGGAGTTAAATAAAAATAATATTTCCATGTATATGTTAGTTTATCAATGTGTTTAGTTATATAAAGTAAAAGAAAGATATTTGAACATATTGGCTGATGACACAAGATATGCAACCCGTTTGACATGAGATATAGGGACAAAGGGATTATATTACATGACAAGTGTTTATAAGAGGTTGAATGCCATTATGACATTAAATATTTTCACTATGGGTTCCTTAGCATGTTGTAAGATTAGAACCTTATACTTTAGGTGGTTTAGCCTAATGCCACTAAGAAAGGGGCTTAGAGGGTCACACACTAAGACCGCATTTGGTACAACAAAATCAAAGGTTGGGAAATGGAAATGGAAATGGAAATGAAAACCATGAAAGACTATGTTTTGTAATAGTGAAATGGATTCCATTAGAATCCTGAATTAAATCATTTTATGGAATCAAATGTCAATCAAAAAAGGAGTAGAAACTAGAACTCTATTTAGGATTTTTTCTATCTAACACTACCTACTACACCCCATCATTCTAGTTCCCTATGACCATGTGACCACACTGTTATCTTACTAAAACTGTTCCATTTCCATCACTTGTTTCTAGAATTTCCCCCCCATTATTAGCTAGAATCAAATCCCTCCCATTGAAATTGCCCCTATTATTACGACACCCCTCTTCCCACTGGCATCACCCTCATCCAATCACCTCCCTCTTTATCAACTAGCTCTTTTAATCAATCTATTCTTTCCACCATTGAGGGAATTTTGTTCTTTGATAATGGCTAGGGGTTTGATGAGTAGGGAAAGGGAGGGAATATCATCGACAAGGGGATGTTTGAAAATGATTGCTGGGATGGTGCTATGATTACAGGGCTTCATAGAGGGTCTACTAGGGTGGGGTTGTAGAGGTCTTCAACAACAAGGGAGAGGAGAAGCCTGTGGTGAGGGTGTCATAGGGAAGAGAATAAGGTGGGTATAGTTTTCTATTTTTAAAATTTTATATCTATAATCCATAAAAATATTTCCCACCATACGAAACATGATTTTTAGCACATTTCCCTCAATTCTACAATTTATTTTCCTTGATATTTTCTAAATTATTTTCCATCTAAATTCATTCCATCATAACAAATTGGTTCTAACTATATCGAAGAACCTTAGTTAAATTCTATATGAGTTTAATAAGTAAATTTGAATATTATTCTCAAGTTTGAGGAATAAAATGGTATTGGGTTTATTGGTTGATCACAAGTATTTATTTATCAGTGTACATCATAGTTATATTTATGTAATTAATTAAATAAATAGACATTATATTTGGTTTAGTAAATTATGAGGAGGAATACCATATCAAGTTATGGTCTGATGAGAATGGAATATTATTTTAATAAATATTAATTTATTTATTTAGGGGAAATAATATTTAACTAGTCCACAAGTTATGAATATTTAAAGTAAATAATAATAATAATAATAATATTTAGATATAGTGTAACACCCCAAAATTCCAAAAGAATAACATTTTATTCAATAGCGTATGTGACACGAGACATCTAGTTTAGAAGAGAACATAACACACCAATACTTTAAAATGTATTTATTTTAGAATAAATTTAATTTCTTTGATAGCTTATAATATATACAACAATAATTTTCTTTGATACCTTATGTTACATGTAATACTGAGTTTTATCAAACAATAATATACCATTAATATTATTATTTAATATGATAGTTATCGTCTATCCATTATAATGGAGGGTATGAATATGATTCAATAACTTATGAAAATTTATATTTTACACATGTTTATTAATGATCTATTTATTAGTAATAAAATAAGTAGCATTTAAAAGAAAAAGAAATGTTTTCTGAAAAACTGTATTTTTTCAAAAATACAATTTTGTCACGCTTTACACACTTAATCTAAAATTAATTTTTACCACTTTTAGAAAATTTATATTAAAAATAAACTTTTTTTATGAAATAATAATACATAAATTATCTTAGGGTGATTTTTTTTGGATTTTTCTGGGAATTTTTATTTTTTAATGAATAGTGATAAATACAGAATTTTAATTGAAAACTGCCTTTTTATTAAAATAATTTTTAATGTTAAATTATATTTTGAATTGGTTTTAAATTAAAATTAGTTTAATTATATATAAATTAATCAAATTTACTTCATTGGAATCATTTTCATATTAAATATTTATATAAATTTGTTTTAATCTTTTGGACATTTTCTCTTTAAAAACCGACTTTCTCATCTTGTCTACAAAATTAATTTTAAATTAAAATTTTCCACTTTTATGATTTGAATTTTGAAAAAATATTTTATATTTGGAATAATCATAATTTATAATTTCTAATAATTTCAACTTAATTTTTTAGCAAAGTGAATAGTGAATGTAGTAAAAATTAATTACCACAGTTAAGGTAAAAATTGATTTACCAAGGGCTTAAACTAAAAAGATAATATTTAACCTATAAATTTGTCTAAAAATATTTATGGACATATTTCAATCATTACACATATAAGGTTTGATAATGGCTTATTTTTTACCCTTGTGACACATGAAAAACTTGGGAGCACTCAATTCTTTTAAAAAATACCAACTGTGTCCTCTCCCCTGCTTATAAAAGTCCACCCACTCTCCTCCCTTCTTCACACATTGAAACCAATTTTGTTCAGTTAAGACCTAGAAAAAAAACTTTGAAAATTTCATCCCCTCATCATAGAATCCTCAGTTTGGGAAGAAATCCAACCTAGGATGGATTTAGTGAAAACCTAAGAAGGATACCCGAAGAATAGGTAATGTTCTTCAACGAGCATCATTATTTTACTTTTTTATCAACCTCCTTAAATTTTTATTAAAACATGATGAAATAATAAACTTAGTATATTCCATATAATAGGCTGTTTTTATATTAAGTAAATGACCTAAAATCATATCCACTTTCATCAAATGGGTTATTAAATCATCATTCGTGTGTACGAAGGATTATAGTCTTGCGAACTGATGTCATGGGTTCTTCGATTACCACATTTAATGGTTGGGTATGATGATGAATATAAATTATATATATGATATTTATAACATATTTATACATATATAGTTATTATATCATATATACATTTTTACCTTCCATTTCATAGGAGATAAAATAATGTCGTTCATGTGTACGGTGGACTACCACCTCACGAAGCGATGTGGTTCGTCCTTCACTAACAATTCATATAGAAGGTGTTAAAGATAAAGTTAATGATTATATGTGATATAAATGAAATAATTATGATATTAATGACATATTTATCATTATTTAAATGATATAACTATATAATATGTGCAAGAACAAGATCATTCATGACAAAACATGCATGAGAAAATAAGGAAATTGACACCCAAAACAACGAAAATAATGAAAGATTATTAATGAAAGGGTAATAAGATATTATAAAATGATCATATATGATATTATAAATATTAATATAGTTATTTAATAATTTAATAACATGTTTAAAACCACTATATAGGAGGTTAAATCATGTTCAACCAAATGGAGCGTAAGGTAAGAGATTTCATCTCAATTTCATTACATTGAGGCATATTGTAATGTTATGCACATAATTTATTTCATATGGTATAAATAATTCCCCTTTGAAATGTAATATCATGAATAATTCATTATTCATAAAATTTTAAGTTTCAATTTGAGTTATTTCATCAAAGGCAATTAGAATTAAAAGTTACCAAGTGGTAAAGAATTTCATAGCTCGATTTCTTTTCATTGGTTTATATTGTTTCTTTGTTATCATTAATATTATAAGATTATGTGTATAATGTATTTTTATTATATCATGATGAATTTAAACTTTTTTTTATTTGGATTTATAGTTGATACACATAATTGATTCATTGGTTGATTCTTACTTCAATGTTATGCTCTTTGTAAGGGTTTACTTCCCAATCTTATTTTATTCAAGATTGTTCATTATTGAATTTTAATTGAAGTAAATTATTTGATAATTGTTTAATAAACCATTTAATTTTTTTATTATATGGTTATTCATGATATTTTCAAGTAATATTACCATTTTACCACTCTTGGTACTTAAATTAATTGAGAAAATGTTATAAGAAAATCTGACTTCATTTCTCTCTTCGGCCGGAAATATGTTTTCTTCCAAAACCATGTTTTCTAAAAATATTTTCAAAAAATAATTCAACCTTTTAAAAATGAATTATAAAATTAAATTTCACCCATTTTTACTCTTTAATTTTTGTTTAAAGGAGTCTTATTTCATTTTTCAAAACAATGCCTGTTTGTCTTTTACTGAAAATGAGAAAGGAAGTTTCTTATTGTTTTTTGAACAAGGAACTTTCATAACATTTTTATAGAGAAAAAGTAATGTTATTATTAACTTTTATTGAATGTATGTAATTAACCTCCATCACGAATATAATTTGTTTGAAGCTTACTTTGCAAGTTTATAAGGATATTTTTAAAGAAAATGTTTTTAAAAGTGATTTTCAAAATGTTTTTCAAAATGAAATGGATATTTTCCTCAAGAATGTTTCTAAATATATATTTTATGGTATTTATATTCATCAATTACAATAAACCTTTATTCTTACTCCAATGGGTATATATTCAGTTGAAATATTCACTTTCATGTGATAATTATGAATCAAAGTTCCCCTAAATATATTTATTATTTATCATGTATATTCTTATTTCTTAAACCATATACCATTTTAACATACAATGTTTACATTAAAATTTATTTATTTATCTGGGGAAATATTTATAAATTTATATTATTTACTCAATGTGGATATTTTATGATAAGGGACATTGTTTATTAATTAAATTTATTATTCAATATATGAGGAATGATTTGGACCTACTGACATGGGTGGGGTCTAGTTAATGATAGCCCCTCAATGCATTGGTAGTCTCATGGGATGAATTAGTTGGATAGCCTTAGTTAAATGGGTTTTTACCCATCAATTTTAAACTTTCTTGGGAATAGATCTAGATGATAAAGGTATCATGTGCCTGGGAAACATAACATACAATAATTAATCATTTCCTTCATTTAAGTTATTATTATTATTATCTAGGATATTTTCATAATGACATTATCTTTGGATGCATTTCATTCTCAAATTATTGATTATATGACATGTGTGTTTAGTTATTTACCTTTCCATATTGATTATACCTTATCTATTCATACATCAAAGATATTTAAATGGAATATATTATTAGTTACTTACCTTTGAATATTGATTATTCTTATTTATTCATGATAGATTCCACTATACTTAACCCGTACTGATCATTTGATCTCATCCTTATTTTGTTTCCTTTCCCCAGAATTCCATGAAATTTACTATGAATGATATGAAGGGATATGCTAGATGGAATGAAGTTATTCTAAAAAAATTATTTTTGTAATTTGTGTATTCAAATGTAATATGGGACTCATGTACATATCTACTTTACCAAGACTACTAAACTATTCGGTCCTTTTTGATGAAATTCCTTGTATCTTATGCTAATGTAATAAAGTAGGCATAAACTCTAGGATATAGGGGTCGGGCTTGATATAGTTGGTATCATAATAAATTTATTAGAGACCTCGAGAACTAGAATTAGGAAAACATATACTAGGGAACATAACCCTATAATAGACATCGAGGATAAGTATAGAAGAACATCCTAATGTTTTTATAAGGTAGAGATTATGTTTTTTTTCCTAGAAATACATGAATGTTTGGATACTAAAAGTATTAATTTTTCTATAATTGATGTACTTTGAAGTAACAACTCCAAAAAGGGAACATTGGGATTGACTGATCATCAACTGGTGGATGAAAATAGCCCTTACTGTGCTCCTATTTTGACACTCCCAAGGGATATGCTTAGGATAATTTACATTTTATTTACAAACCATTATGATGGATTTTTAATAGATAATGACAATGAATGACCTATGTTAATCTCTATACCAAGTAAGGACCTATGTTGAAATAAAACAGATGAAATATTTGTGTATTTTGATTCAATAATTAAATTGTAGAATTATTTTACCAATGGTATTTTGGTTATAATAATCATAAAACATTTAAGGATTCTATTAAATTGTAGAAGCATGTTTGTATCAATTAAATTAAGAGTTATGGATACCATCATGGGTTATGAGTTTAAGGTTGATCATATGTTCAAAGTATTAAACACCCCTTTTAAAAATTTGTGTGATTGGAATGTCACAAGATTAAGGACATTTTGGATAAATTTATGGAATGTATATGTTTTAGTGAAAAAGTAAATTGAGGAAAAATGCCTTTATATTTTATAGACAAAAGTTTAAATGTATTGATAACCTTTATGGTTAATATAATAATTAATAACATTTAAATAATAGTTAGATAAGATTATTAGACTTTTGTAAAGAAAAGTTGTATTGAAAACCTTAATAAAAAGGTTATTTCATGATTAATTTTATTTCAAGGATGTCCATCATATTTTTCTGCGAATGTTATAAAAATTATATTAATATGATTTTACAGAAAGGAAAAATTGCATACTGGGTGATAACCTGTCAAGTTCGGCAATGCCGTTGGGATTGAACTCATAACCAAAGGGTGATAAGGGTTTAACACCTACCACTCGCTTACATAAAGTCTTGGTTAATATTTCATAGTTTTTAGATAAACAATTTGAAAAAAATTAATATCAATGATGAACTTGTAATGTTACTTATGTGGTTTAAAGATTAATTTATTATATCGGATAACTTATGTGAACCATACTGGTTCTGGAAAATAGTTAAAGACAGATATAAAGACTTGTTTTATGGATCTTAAGCTCTGTTAAAAGTGAATTTTAGTGCTTCTTCCATAATTTTTTTGATATTAATTTATTAGATTAAGGGATGAATTGGAAATTGATTAAAGCATAAACAACTGTTGAAATTGTGATTTTAAATTAGAAACATACCAAGTAAGTATATTTCCTTAGACTGTAAAATAATTTCACGACTTTAGGAAAAGGATCTTAAAACAAAAAATTTATCCTATTATATTCATCACCAGTGAATCAGAGGGTCTTTTAGATCATCACAAATTTATGTCTTTGAGACCCTTAAATTTACATTGATCATTCAATTTCTTGTAATCAATAACCTAAATCATTCTCTATAATTATTTACACTTTTCTTTTATATCCATGTTTTCATTTCCTACTTATGTTCTCCTACTTGGAAACCTAGTTATGTGTTATTCTAGATGACCTTCGTACTTCCTTCTCTCTATTATTAAGAGGATATTTTATTAAACCTTTTAAAATGTGGGTTCTTTCAAAAAATTAATTTTCAAAAATCAAACCCTAGATTACCAAGATCAAGTTAAAATTGTGATGACACAATTTATTTAAGGCGGGGATAATGTAACAGCCTGTAATTGTAGAAGAATAACATTTTATTCAATAGCGTATTTGACATGAAACACCTAGATTATAAGAGAGTATAACACCCCAATAATTTAAAATATATTTATTTTAGAATAAATTTAATTTATTAAATAGATTAAAATACATGAAACAATGATTTTATTTGATAGTTTGTGTTACACGCAAGACTGAGTTTTATCGAATAATAATATACTTTTAATATTATTATTTAATATGATAGTTATCACCTAGACATTGGAATGAAGAGTATGAATAGGATTAACTAACTTATGAAAATATATAGTTTACACATGTTTATTAATTATCTGTTTATTAGTAATAAAATAAGTATCATTTAAAATAAAAGGAAATATTTTCTGAAAATTTTTATTTTTTCTAAAAGACGGTTTAGTCATGCTTTGCGCACTTAATTTAAATGTAATTTCTACCATTTTTATAAAATTTATATGAAAAAATAAACATAATTTTTGAAATCAAAATATCAAAATTATATTAGGATGAATATTTTGGATTTTTCTGAGAAGTTTCATTTTTTAATGAATAGTGAAATATACTGAATTTTAATTGAAAACTGCCTTTTTATTTAAATATTTTATAAGGTTAAATTATATTTTTAATTGGTTTTAAAGTAAAATTAGTTAAATTATATATCAATTAATATAATTTTGTTCAATTGAATCATTTTATTATTGATTTTTGATATAAAAACTTTATAATCTTTCAGACGTTTTCTCTTTAAAAACCATCTTTCTCATTACGTCTGCAAGATTAATTTTAAATTAAAATCTATCAATTCCATGAATTGAATTTTGAAAAATATATTACATATTTTTAATAATAATATTTTATAATTTCTAATAAGTTCAACTTAATTTTTGAGTAAAATGAACAGTGAATACAGTAAAAATTAATTACCTAGGTTAAGGTAAAAACTGATTTACCAAGGGGTTAAACTAAAAAGATAAAAGTTAACCTATAAAATTTTATAAAATATATTTTATGGACATATTTTTACCATTAATACTATAAGGTTTTATAATGTTTTATTTTTAACCCTTGTGGCACATGAAAAATGTGGGAGCACTTAATTCTTTTCAAAAATACCAAGTGTGTCCTCACCCCCACTTATAAAAGGCTACCCACTCTCTTCTCTTATTCACACATTCAAAACACTTTAGTTCGGCTAATACTTGCCCAAATAATATCCTAAATTTTCTCCCATCATCCTATAATCCTTATTTTGGGTAGAAAACCAATCTAGAATGACTTTATTGAAAATCTAAGGAGGATACCCAAATAAGAGGTAACATTCTTCAATAAGCATCTTTATTCTACTTTTTTCTCCACCTCATTAAATTTTTATTAAAACATGATGATATAATAAACTTAGAATATTCCATGTAATAGTATTTTTTAGTTAGGTAATGACCTAAAACCATATCCACTTTCATCAAATGGGTTACAGAATCATCATTCATGTGTACAGCAGACTAACGCCTCACGAACCGATGTCATTCATTCTTCCATTACCACCTTTCAAGGTTGGGTATGATGATAAATATAAAGTATATATATGATATTTATACCATATTTATAACTATGTAGTATTTATATCATATATATATTTTTACCCTCCATTCCATAGGAGATACGATAACGTTGCTCGTGTGTATGGAGGACTACCGCCTCATGAAGCGATGTGATTCGTCTTTCACTAGCGCTTCACATGGAAGGTGATAAAGATAAATTTAATAATTATATGTGATATAAATGAAATAATTATGATATTAATCACATATTTATAATTATTTATAGATAATATATATCATTTTATTTCTTTCCTTTTCACTTATATAAAGATGATAACATCATTCGTGTATGTGTGGACTACTTCCTTAACGAAGCGATGTGACTCTCTTTTCATTATCACACCACATGGATGATATATAAAAGTATATAATATGATATATATGATATAATGATAATTTTTTAAATTTAAAAATATTACTCACCTCCTTTTCATAATGATCACTAAAAAATAGAAACGTTACTTATGTGTACGTATGACCTACCGTCTCCATGATCGTAACATACTTCATTTTTCATAACCATCATTCAAGATTGGTTTTAAAAGTATAATTTTTATAAAAATATGATAATTATTTCATTATAATAATTATTCAAATGATTTAACTATATAATATTTTCATGAACTAGATCATTCATGATGAAAAAAGATGAGAAAATAAGGCAATTAACACATGAAATAATGAAAATAATGAAAGATTATTAATGAACAGGTAATAATATGTTATAAAAGGATAATATATGATATTATAAATATTAATATGGTTTTATAATAAGTTAATAACATGTTTAAAACCACTATATAGGAGGTTAAATCATGTTCAACCAAAGGGATCCTAAGGTAATGTATTTCATCTGAATTTCATTTCATTGAGGTGTATTGTAATGTTATACACCTAATTTATTTTATATGATTTATATACTACCAAATTGACATGTAATATAATTAATAATTCATTATTAATGTTATTTTAAGTTTTAATTTTAATTATTTCATCTAAGGGGTTTTGAATTAAAAGTTACCAAGTGGTAAATAATTTCATAACTCAATTCCTTTCCATCAGGTTATATTACTTCTTCGTTGTTGTTAATATTATAAGATTATGTTTATAATGAATTTTTATTATATTATATTATATTTAAAATTTTTTATTTTGATTTATAGTTGATACACATAATCAATTCGTTGTTTGATTCTCACTTCAACGTTATGATCTTTTCAAGGGTTTATTTCACAATCTTATTTTAATTGAATTATTTATTCTTAAATTTAAATTAAAGGAAATTATTTGATAATTGTTTAATAAACCCTTTAATTTTATTGTCATATGGTTATTCATGATATTTTAAAGTAATAGTACCATTTTACCACTCTTTGGTACTTAAATTAATTGAGAAAGTGTTTTAAGAAAATCCGACTTCATTTATCTCTTTAGTCAGAAACATGTTCTCTTCCAAAACCATGTTTTATAAAAATGTTTTAAAAAATGTTTTTAACCTTTTCAAAATTATTTATCAAAGTAATTTTCTCCCATTTTTACTCTTTACAAAAAAAAATCAAAGGAATCTTACGTTGTTTTCAAAAAAAAACTCTCATTTTGCTTTTACTGAAAATATGAAAAGAATTTTTTTCTTTCATTTTCTGAATGAGGAACTTTCCTAAACTTTTTATAGTTCAAAAAGAATGTTCTTTTTAACTTTTAAGGCATGTACAAAATTACCCGATGTTATAACCATCATTTATTTGAATCTTCCTTTGAAAGTTTATGAGTATATTTTTAAAGAAAATGTTTTTAAAAGTGATTTTCAAGAAAAAAGGATTTTCAAAAGGATTTTCAAAATGGAAAGGATATTTTTATCAATAATTCTTTCAAAGATATGTTATGGTATTTCCATTATTCAATGAAAACAACCATTTATTCCTACTCCAAAGGGTATATATTGATAGCATTATTATACTTTCTCTAAATGGTTTATGATTATTTTGACCGAGGATAGGGTCATGACCTGTACTAGTGGGACCCGTGACACGACTCCCCAAGCCCGCCTCCAATAGGCCAAGGGCTGGAGACTCGCATTGTGGAGGTATATCACTAACATGGGAGGCCTTATCCTAAGTCCCTGTACACACACACACACATCTACAAGCCTATATAATGATAAAATGTAAAAATGGCTGAAAAACCATGCATGCATACATCTAGATCCCATAACCGGAGTACGTTAGGAAGTAAAGGAAAGTAAATAGGGAAAATAAAATTCCACCAAAAAGAGTCTAAAAAACCAGTAAAACCTGAAATTAAAGATGGGGCAACTATCATAATATCGTAGGAACACACCTCGGTTTGTCTGGTCTCGCTAAGAATCGTCTGGTCTAGGTCTGTCAAGGACTCTATCAAAAGGTTGATCATTTGCACAAGACACAACATGTGGGTGAAAAGTCCATGTAGGGGTGAGTATAACAATACCCGGTAGGAAACCCTGAAACCAAAAATCATGAAATAAAGGAAATATATTCATCTATACATAGGTATATCTCTATAATGCATATAATAATAATATCTAGATATACTCAATAAATACACATAGTCTAAATGTAAGTCACGAACATAATACTGGCCTAGTATTATAGCACAAAGATTCCATATAGCACTTGTCTGGGAGAACACACTCTTGATTCTAATAACACTGATGACATCTATCTGAGAGGTAATTCTTGTTGGGTATCACCATAAGAAAGTACACACTAAAGTCCAAAGAGATACGATACATAGATGAGGATCACACACAAGGCCATGAGGTGATACCAACAACTAAATCTGGATTAACCTGCCAAGTAGAGGATCGAATCACACATAGTATTGGTCACGGAAATATCAAGAACTCCAGCTAGGGCATGAAGATGAATGGAGGATTTCACTACGTACCTCATAGAGGGATTCCAACTACTCTATCCAAGAAGTCCTACTGGATGGATATTTTTCCTGTGAGTAGGAGACAATTCCATACTAACCTTCAGGGAAAGGATAAAGGGAACACACCCTAATGAAACTTATTTAAGATATAGAGAAAAAGGGATCAAATCCATGTATAAATAAGTACATGACGTGTAGAAGGGGTCACATGCCGTGTCCCTTGACCCCAGGTCCTTCCCGTGAAAATGACCCATGTATCTTGCTTGTGTCCATGTAGAAGTACATGACGTGTAGGTTTCCCATGTACTCTACCTATGTGCCAGGACATGACTCAACCCATATACTATGGTCCAAGCGGTGTCCGTGTAGGGGAGTACATAGTGTGATCCAACCCATGTACTCTAACCCATGTCTGTGTGCCCTTTGAGGTATACACCAAGTCAATAGGGATAGGTCACACATAGTGTGACCGGGTCTCATTTTGTGGGATACTTAACTATCTCCAAAAACCCTATCTGCTATAAATGGGTCCCCACATGATGGGTAGATCTGACTTACATGCCATGTATTGCATAATTTCCTAGAATTATAGATCTGCTACATGCATCTCTAGTCGCTCCTCCGACCCCTGATCTGGAAACCACCTCACTGGATAATCAAAGATCCCATATTGTCCAAGCCTCATTGTTGATGAAAAACACATTTCAGCCATCAAAACCATTCATAAAATGGATCTACACATTGTTATTCATTGTGAACCGAAGAATGAAAAATAATGATGAAGAACACAGAATTAGGTTTCAAAATCCATCTGATTCTTCTCCAATTACATCATCGCACCACCGTCATGTTGTACAGATTCCAGATCTATGATATCAGATCATTGTGACAAGAAATGAGTGTGCAACGATCGATTTATCAGGATATATCGAACAAAGATACGAATGAAAAATGCCCACGATGAACTCAGAATCGGGGGAGAAAAGAAAAAGAAAAATAAATTGGAATGAACCTCGATCAATGTTCATGTTGACCCCAATTCATTTCCATGAGAATAGTAATGAATAAATAAAAAATCACAAATAAATTATCCTGAATAATCTCCACAAATAAACTATCCTACAAAATGATCGAACCACATATCAATATATTCATTGATTGATTCATGTTTGTCATAGAAATTAAGAATGGGGAAATAATCCAAATAAAACAAATTCCCCATCTTGATTTGGATTGGTCGCTAACAAAGAATGATCACACTCAGTGATAATTTGAGAGATCTTTCGATTTCGTTGCATGTCAATCATCGATCCACGATCCGATTACCATTCGTCTAGGAGAGATCCTCCAAAGATCTCTCCAATGGCTCTAAAATAGTTCTAGGGTTAAGAGTTTAAACCTGATATTTTTCCATAATAGTATATTTAGATATTTCAATCACTGCGTAAAAAATTAGAAATAAAATAATTTATTAAAATAATTTATTCATTTTCTCACCTGTGATGACTTTTTAAAAAATGACCCACGCCGACCAAGGTTAAGTCACGCCTAGGGTAAAACCCATGTTCTAAACTCAATGGTTCCCTTATATTTCTAATCCAAGCATTTATTTATAATTTATTACACTTTTTTAGGAAAACTTCACATGTGTGATATTTAATATATTTAATATATTTCAAACATTTATTTTGGGTACACTAGGTATCAAAATCATACGTCGTCTCAGCACCTAGTCTTGGAAATAATTCATAAAATATCCAAAAATAATACATTAAAAATATAAGTAATTACACTCTTACCACCTTGGGGATTTACTTAAGAGAAAGGGAATCCCCAAGAGTGGCCTTTTCGAACCCTCCACACTCGAGAACCCCCCTCCCCATGAAGAGATCATCCGGAGATGCCCCAGCCGGGAAGGAGCTGTTTCCATCCAAGATGACAGTGCGTCCCATGGGGTAACACATTGATCAATGATGGTTCGTCACAAAAATCCATCATCCAGGTGAAGTGCGCCCATTCTTCCCACCTGATGAGACACCGGGTGACCCGATAAGACGAGTGGTACATGGGAGGCGGAAATTCTCCCAAGAGCAGGCTCCCAGGAATTGAACCCTAGACCTCACCGAACACCGTTGCTATGGCCCTCAACCCTGCACCACTACGCCACTACCGAAGCGGCACCTTGGGGATTTATGTCTCAAAATTCCTTAATAATGGATACACAAAGAGATGTAAGTGCTAACCATGACTCTGGGCCTCCCACTCCCATGTGCTCTCCTAGAGATTCATGTGCTACCATCTGAAACACACTAAATGAATTGATCACTCATAAAGGATCCTCTCATGCCGATCATCAATCTTTTCTAGGTACTTAGTAAAGGTAGATCCATCCTCAATATCTAGTTCACCCCGATCCATAACGTGCAATGGGTCACACACATATCTCCACAACTGCGACACATGAAAGACATCGTGTACCCGATTTAACTGTGGAGCTAGATAGAAGAGGTATGCCACCTCGCAAACTCTATGAAGTATTTAGAAAGGGCCAATGAATATCAGAGATATCTTACTACCCTGACCAAATCTCTATAATCCACATCGAGGTGAAACCTGTTGGAATACATGGTATCCTTAATCAAACTCCAAAGGCCTTTGTCATCTATCAACATAAGACTTATGATGGATCTTTTTAGTCTTCATCCATCCCTGTATGATATCCACCTTCTCGATAGTTTCTTGAACTAACACTAGGCCCATGAGTGCCTACTCTCTTAGGTTAGTCCAACAAAGTGGTGACATGCAGGGTCGCCTGTAAAAATCATCGAATGGTTCCATACTAATGGTGGAATGATAATTTTTATTGTATGAAAACTCCACCAGTAGTAGGTGATCTAACCAACTACGACCAAAGTCTAACATGAAAGCCTCCAACATGTCCTCCAGAACCTGAATGGTCTGCTCCGTATGGCTGTCAGTTTGGGGGTGAAATGCTATGCTCAAGTGTAACTGAGTCCCAAACTCATCCTACAATCCCTTCCACAACCAAGACGTGAAGTGAGAATTACGTTAAAAAACAATCATCAATGGAACTCCATGGAGTCAGACTATCTCCTACACATAGAGGAACCCCAAAATCTCTACTAAACTCTACTCTCAAATATCCAAGAAGTGGGTTGACTTGGTGAGTCAGTAAACAATTACCCAGATGGCATCATGTCCCCTATAGATATATGGTAATCCCATTACAAATTCCATGGACATCTCATCCCACTTCTACTCTAGAACCTTAAGGAGTTGAGATAAACCTATTATAACTTGGTTCTCAACCTTAACTTGATGACAAGTAAGGAATCGAGAGGCAAACTCTGCAACTCCCTTCTTCATTCCTGGACAAAAAAACTGACATTGGAGGTCCTGATACATCTTTTTCACACCTGGATGTACCACCAAAGGATATATATGAAACTCTATCATAACCTCCTCCCGTGAATTCATTGGTACCATCATGCATCTTATGAAAATAACGACATGATCACAACTTTCATAAAACCCATCAGGAGCATGTCCAGTGGATATCTAAGTATATAGGATCTCACAGTCAACATCCCTAAGTTGTGCCTCCTCAACTTTCTATAAGAGAAGAGGGGTAACAACCATCGACTAGACGTAAGATTATCCATATCCATCCAAAAAGGATAAATGCAACAAGGAAAACTACTCTGATGCCTTATTCAACAACTGCAAATGAGATCTCCTACTGAGGGAATTTTCTACCACATTCCCCTTCCCAAGAGTATAGATAATTCTGATGTCATAATCCTAGAGGAACTCTAGCCATTACCTTTTTCTATAGTTAAGATCTTTCTGTAAAAAGATATACTTGAGACTCTTGTGATCATAATAGACATTAAACCACTCACCCATTAGGTAGTGTTGCCACATATTTAGTGAGAACACTACTGCTGCTAACTCAAGATCGTGGGTCATGTAGTTCTGCTCATGTGGTCTCAACTGATATGAACCATATGCAATCACTATCTACCTCTGCATCATAACAAAATCAAGCCTGATTTGTGATGCATCTCAAAACACTATGTACTTGACACCCTCCTTTGGAAATCTCAAGATGGGGGTACTCATCAAACTCTACCTCAACTGTTGAAAAGCTTGTTGGCACCTTTCTGTCCACATAAAAGGCTGACCCATTTGAGTCAAAGCTATCATGGGTGCTGGAATCCTGAAGAAATTATGTATGAATCTCTAGTAGTATCCTTATAACCCAAGAAAGCTCTTCACATCCATCATGCTCTTAGGTGGCTCCTAAGATAACACTACCTCAACCTTGGCCGGGTCCATTGCCACTCCATCTGCTGAGATAACATGTCCTAGAAAGTGGACTACCTACATCTAGAATTGAACCTTTGAGAGATTCTTGTTAAAATAGTGATCTCGGAGTACGTCTAGAACCATCCTCAAATGTATTACATGATCCTCATTAGATACTGAGTACACAAGGATATTGTTGATGAAGACTACCATGAATTGACCTAAGAAAGGATAAATAATCCAGTTTATGAGTACCATGAACACTACTAGGGTATTTGTCATGCCAAAGGGCATCACCAAGTACTTATAGTGACTGTAGAAACATCTAAATTCCATCCTCTACATATCCTCATCCCGTACTCACAACTGGTGATAGCTTGACCTGAGTTCAACCTTCAAGAACCATCGTGCCCCTCTCAACTGATCAAATAGATTATCAATCCTTGGTAGCGAATACTTGTTCTTCATGGTCACCTGATTCAAGTGTTGGAAGTCCACACACAACCTCAGGCTCCCATATTCCATTTTGGTGATTAAAATTGGGGATTCCCTGGGTGAAAAACTGGGTCTAAAAAAACACTTCCTCTAAAAGTATACCAACTACACACTCATCTCACAAAGCTATTCAGGATCCATCTGATATGCTGACATAAATATCTGTTCCATTCTAGGGTTTAGATCAATGCATAAGTCTATCTCTCAGTGGGGAGGTAAACCTAGAATATCTTCAGGGAAGACATCCTCATACTCCTCTAACAACCTAAAACTTGGAACTAATAACATTCACTACACCAAGGGTTATTCTATCCAACTGATGAGTAATCAGCTTCACCTTCCTATACATGAGTTCATTCTGCACTGCCCAAGTTTCCATTTCCCTAACAAAGGAAAACCTGGTTCCATCACTATGGACACACCGCATCCTCTATATGAAACAGTCAATCTAGGCATGAACTGTGGATAACCATTCTATACCTAATATGACATCATAAGGCATAATTTTTTTTACAAATATATCCCAATAGAAACTCTCACCTCCAAGAGTCAAGTCACACTATCAGCACAAGTGTGTGATCACTGAGTCTTCTCTAGTAGGAGTCTCCAAGTGCAAGGGTCTAGCTAAGGGATCAACAAAAATATATAAGTTTCAAACAAGATGTGTGGTAAGAAAGGAATGAATAGAAATTTTTTCTATCAATACTATAGATAATGTAAAAAAGAAACATATCGTACCTTGAATCATTTTTGGAGCCTCTGGTTTGTAAGCTTTGACTGCCAGCAGTTGTCTCTACCCTTGTCCTACAACTCCCTAAGCCTAGTGTGGACCACTTGGTGGTGGTGGTGGTAATATGTAATAGCATATACCAACTCCTACTTCTCTCCTATATCCTCTTCCATGTTTGACACCCCGTGATCCTTCCTGATCCTTCCACTACCTCTGCCTCGACAGTCCATCTATGGTCTCTCTATCAGCTATTTGGTGGGTCATACAATCTATTTAAAAATTTCCACTACCATCACATGAGTAGCACCGCCTCTCTCTAGGATGACTGAACTCATCTTGTAAAACTTGAACCATAGAACCTTTATCCTAGGACATCCTCCTGAAACATATCGTATGTCCAGGTCCCTAAGACTGAAGTTGGCTCCCTACTACCAAGGTCTCTACTTCTGTATGCCCACTACTAACAACCAATAGCCATATCTTCTCATCCAAGAAACTCTCACCCACCAAATCTCACTATAGAACCCCATAATAGGTAGTAATTCATAAAGGGTTAACACTGGATCAGATGTATTTACAAAGAACTAACTCAAAAGTCCAAGCCCTGAAGAACTAGTCACAAACCATATCCATCCAGTACCTGGAGAGATTGATAAATCTTTATGAATACTCAACTACTGTCATGAAACCCTACTGGAGCTACAGAATCTCTTATATATGAATAGACCTCAATGTAGCTAGATAGAACTCCTCTCTAAAAATGATACCAAACTCTGACCACACTATATATTCCTCTTTATAATACTAGGTCACTAAACCCATCCATAACCCTGATGATCCATGATGAAGGCTCGACACTAGGATCAACATCTGCTCTGTTGGTGTCTTGACTAGATAGAAAACTTGGGTCACCGCCTTAATCTAGTCCTCATCCACATATCGTTCAGGCTCACCTTGAAACTTTAGGGGTATCTTCCGCTAAAACTCATGAAACACGCTCAACCTACACACCTCATCTGCTGGTACTATGGGTACCATCAACTACTCAATAGGTAGTGGTTGAGATGGTGCACCACCCGAAAGTAGCACCTCTAGAACTGGTCCCTGTATCGATGACTCATCACTGAGGGGATCATTCTCATAATCATGAAGTTGAATCCTAACTGGGATACATCACAGAGGCATCCTGAAATAAACAAGATACACCATGGTCAATGATTATATCTGAAGAGCTGACTCAAGAAGGATATGGAAACCACAACCCATTTCTATATGATGCACGTACCATTATTTTCCATGAAACCAGTGTTATCATGTACCAAATTTAAAAGCAAGTGATTGAAGTTCTGGTGTATGGATATGTCAGTTGTTGCACCAACACTGGAGTCCCTAGCCTGAAAGTCAAACTTGAAACACTTAACATTGTCACCCCGAACTAAACCCACAGACTTTGGTCCTAAGGTAGAACCGATTGCTTCTATGATAATACTCTACCAGGACCTGTCCCAGTGAGGCCCATGCCGCGACTACCCAATCCCACTTCCAATAGGCCAGGGCTGATGACTAGTTTTGAGAAGGCATATCACTAACATGGGATACTTTAGCCTAATTACCTTTACACACACACACACACACATATCCAAGCCTATACAATGCTAAAATGTAAAAATGACTGAACAAACATGTATGTATATATCTAGATCTCACAACCAAAGTACGACACAAAGTAAATGAAAGTAAATATGGCCAAATAAAATACCACTATAAAAAGTTTGAAAAAAAAGTCCAACCAGAAAGTAAAATTGGGACTGATATCAGAATGCCACAGGAACACACCTTAGTCTGTCTGGTCTCACTAAGCACCTTCTAGTCTTGGTCTATCAAGGACTTTTTTAAAAGGTCAATCACCTGCATAAGACATGACACATGCAGGAAAATCCTATTCAGGGGTGAGTATAAAAATACCCAATAAGACATCCCAAAACCACAAAGCATACAAAAATGGAAATATAGTCAGATCTAAACAAGTGTATATCTACAACACATACAATAAGAATATCCAGATAAACTCAACAAATACACATAGTCTAAAGGTAAGTCACAACCATAATACCAGCCTCGAATTCGAGCTCGAAGATTCCACATATCACTCGTCCGGGAGAACACACTCTTGAGTCTGATAACACTGACGACGTCCGTAAAATAGGTGATGCTTTTCGGGTCTCACCATGAGAAATTACACACTAAAGTATGAATAGATACAATACATAGATGAGGATTACACCCAAGACCATGGGATGATACCAAAAAATAAATCCGGATTAACCTATTAAGTAGAGGATTGAAGCCTGTGTAGTGTTGGTCACAATGATACCAAGAACTCCACCTTGGGCATGAAGATGAATAGAGGATCTCACTCTAGGCATCACAGAGGGATTCCACTGACTCTATCCAAGAATTCATGCTGGAGGGATTGTTGTCCTATGAGAAGGAGGAAATTCTATACTAACCTTCAGGGAAAGAATAAAGGGAACACACCCTAACAAAAATTATCCAAGATAAAGAGGAAAAGGGCTCCAATCCATGTATAAATAAGTACACAATGTGTAAAAGGAGTCACATTCCATGTCCCTTGACCCCGGGTCCTGCCTGTGTAAAAAACCTATGTCTCTTTCCCATGTACATGTAGAAGTATATGGTGTGTAGCCTTCCTATGTACTCTACCTATGTGCCTATATACGGATTAGCCAGTGTAATCTGTTCCAGGCTGTTTTTGTGCAGGGGAGTACATGGTGTGCTTCAATCCATGTACTACAACCCATGTTTGTGTACCCTCAAAGGTATACACTAAGTCATTGGAGAGAGGTCACAAGCCATGTGATAGGGTCACACACCATGTGACAGGGTCACACCCCATGTGATAGGGCCACACTCAATGTGATAGGGTCATACGCCATGTGATACTTAGTTATCTCTCGAAACCCAATCCATCGCAACGGGGGGCTCACATAGTGTGTAGATCCAACTTACATGCCATGTAATGCAGAATTACCCAAAATTCCATATCCGTTGCACGCAACTCTGAATACTCCTATGGCCACTGATTTGAAAACCACCTCACCGGATAATCAAAGATCCCATCTCATCCAATCCTCGCCAGTAAAAAAAAAATGTGTTCTGGCCATCGAATCTGTTTATAAAACATATCTACACACTATTCTTCATTGCACGCTGAAGAATGCCGAAGAATGCCAAATAACGTGAAATCCTGTATCAAAATTCATCCAATTTATTTTTTCTTCCATCATCGCACCACCTTCACATCCTTCTAATCCCAAATCTAAGATATTAGATCATTGCTCCAAGAAACAGGTGCGAAATGATCGATTGATTAGGATATGTCAAATTGTGGGCCGAATGAATAACTCCCATGATGAATGAAAAATCAGGGGAGAAAAGCACAATAACAAAAAAGATGAATGAACCTTGATTGATGTTAGTGTCAACCTTAACTCATTTCCATGATAATAACAATGAATAAATCAACAATCACAAAGAAACTATCCTGAATAATCCATACAAATAAACCATCCGACAAGATGATCAGACCGCAGATCAATCTGTCTATTGATTGATTCATTTTTTCCGTAGAAATTAAGAATGAATAAATAATCCAAATTGAAAAAATGTTTTACCTCGATTTGGATTGATCACTAACGAAGAACGAGCCTACGCCATGATCAATGGTGAGATCCTTCGATTCTGTTGCACGTCGATCGTTGATACACGATACGATTTCCATTCGTCTGGGAGAGATCCTCTGAAGCTATCTCAGATGGCTCTCCAACAATTATAGGGTTATGCCAATAACCCTAGGATTTCTCCATAACAATCTATTTAAATAAACATCAATCGCTGCATCAAAAATTAGAAATAAAATAATTTATTAAATTATTTTATCCATTTTTTCACCCATGATGACTTTTCTACAAATGGCCCACAATGAACAAGGTTAAGTTGAGCCTAGAGAAAAACACGCATTCTGAACTCAACGGTGCCCTTATATTTATAATACAAGTTTCAGTTTAGAAGTTATTCCACTTTTTTTTTGGAAAATTTCACATGCGTGTTATTAAATATAATTAATATATTTCAAAAATTTATTTTGGGAACACCGGGCCTCATAATCACACACCATCTCAACACCCAGTCTCAAAAATAATCCATAAAATATCTAAAAATAATACATGGAAAATCTAAGTCATTACTGATAGTATTAACATTTAGTTCCTCATTTCATTTTGTAGCCATTAACTTCCCCTTAAAATATTCAATTTCATGTGATCATTAGGCATTAAATTTCTCCTAAATATCCATATTATTTATCATGGATATTATTATTTATTAAATCATATACCATTTTGACATACGATGTTTACATTGAAAGTTATTTATTTATCTGGGGAAATATTGATAAATCTGCATTCTTTACTCAATTTGGATATTTGATGATAAGACACTTTTTTATGAATTAAATCTATTATTAAATATATGAGGAATGCTTTGGACCTGCAGAAATGGGTGGGGCCTAGTTAATGATATCTCCTCAATGCATCAGTAGTCTTATGGGATGAATCAGTTGTATAGACTTAGTTAAATGGGTTTCTACCCATCAATTTTAAACTGTCTTGAGAATATATCTTAACAGTAATGGTATCATATGCCTGGGAAAAATGACATACAATAATTAAACATTGCCTTCATTTCAGTTATTATTATTATATAGGATATTTAGGCAATGATATTATCTCTGGAAGCATTTCATTATTGTATTATTGATTATATTACATGTGTGTTCAATTATTTACCCTTCCATATTGATTATTCCCTATCTATTAACATAATCAAGTTATTTAAATGGAATATATTATTATTTAGTTAACTTTCCATGTCAATTATGCTTATTTATTCATAATATATTCCATTTTACTTAACCCTTACTAAGAATTTAAGATCACCCTTTTTTGTTTCCTTTCCACAGGATTCCATGAAGTTTACTATGAATGATATGTAGGGATATTCTAGATAGAATAAAGTTATTATCAAAAAAAATTATTTTGTAATTTTTTTATTTAAATTTAATATGGGGAACATGTATATATCTAGTTTACCAAGACTACTAAACTATTCAGTACTTCAGGATGAAATTATTTGTATCTTGTACCAATGTAATAAAGTAGGTACCAGTTTTGAGCTACCGAGGTCGGGGTCACTACACATGGGATGCACTATGGGTTAATATAATATTAAAGGGTCTTTTTGAAAATAATATTCTAACCCTAGATCTATAAATACCCGATTATATAATTCTCATTATGATAGAGGTTTTGCTCAAAAATTATTGTGCATGATATTTGACTCTCTAGAGAATTCTCTTAGCCCAGAGATATTCCTATGAATGCTCTAAGTTATGTGAGAACTAGTGATCATCCTCCCCCCTTTTCAGTTACAAGACAACCAATGGAATATAACATGCTTTGTTGGGATTGTAAGGTGTAATCAACAATGAATAAATCAAGGTGTAGGGATATTTATACTATAATTAGGAGAACCCTACTATGATATTTAGAGATTCTTAGTGCACCTGTGGATCATCACTAGAGAGAATCTACCCTTGATTCCTCCATCACAATAGTAGTTTGAAAAGAAGGGTCAAACTCATTTGACAAAGAATAAATAATTAAAAGATAAGGTAATTATTGATCTATCTAAATTAATTATAAATTGTATGTGATATCCTATCTTTATATATTTTTGGGATGGATTTCTATCTAATTATGTGGATAAATCTAAATAATTTGATGGAAAAATATCATTGGGAATAGGCCCAACCACCTACACCATGCCCCAAAATCTTCAGATAATAATATAATATATAAAAATATGAATACAAAAGATATATGGGACCTAAAATAATTTAGAAATATTATTCAATTTCACGAGTTCAGGGTGCCTACTAGTGATGCTGTCAGAATCTTTAAACAGATTCTTTGGAATCATTATTGTGAGATAGTGAAACTTTCCATGAATTACAAATATTGAATTCTTATTATCACATATTAGAAGAATGATGCATTTTACAACCAATTAAATGTAGTAATAATTTATTATTCATTGAAGACTAATTTAAAATGAGTGAGTAACATTATTAATATACTTATAAAGGGTTATGTTTTTTATTTCTAGATATATTTTCATTTCAATATACCTGAATCCATTTCACACCCATAGAACATGAAAAATGTGAGTAATAAATAGAGAGACCATATGTGGATATTATGGAAATTTTTTAATGAAACTTCTCTGAGCACTCAAAAGATGTATGAGAAAGTGCTTGAAGGCATGTGTCGTGACCAGTGGAAGTTTTTTGTTGATATTAACATGGATGTATTTCATGAGGTATTTTCATATTTTACTGTAATTGAATTCCATAAATACAAGAAAATTATAATTATTATTAATGTTTCTATTTTTATAATAATTATCTAAAAAAATAAAACTAATTGTGAAATAAATTCATTCCTCATATCACTCGGTCATAGAGTTTTTCTAGTAAAATAAAAATATTGGTTGTATTTTATTCATTAGTATTTATATTATTTTATTATTCCTAAATCTTTTTTCTAACTTGTATATTTTTTATAGAGTTCCATGATTTAGATTACCCAGTTGGATGAACAAAGATGCAGCTTAATGTTCATCAGAAACCTGATGATGGTTTCATGAATGAACCTATAAGAGATATTAGAGTAAATACTTTTCATTATCATTTAATGTTATTTCATTACTATAAAAAATAACAAAAAATAAATTAATTAAAAAATAATATATACTTTTATAATTTATAAAATCACTGTTAATATTATTGTATTAATAGGTTAAAATTCAAGAATTCTGGGATGTGAACCTTTGGAAATCATCATCAGTTTCCCAAAACGATGCAGCTGTAATTTTTTAGGAAAGGAGCATCTTATAATTGTATGTGGAATTCGTTTTGGGCCTAATCCATCAGTGGTATTTGGTAGGCCACTTTAATTATTTAATATTACACCATCTAATGGGTGTTTAAGTAGTGCCATTGATCGAGAAGTATACAGGGAAATTTTAAGTCTGAAAGAAAATATGCGAGAACATGAATCCTATTGGAAAACACAAGATCAATGGCATTCAATAATGGGAAAAACATTAGTTTCTATATTATAGAGGAATATGGGAATAATCCATGAGGAAATTTATAGTCTTATAGCTTATCCTGGAGAGTTAAATTCTAAACTCAATCCATAACATCTCCAAATGACTATTTTATTTATTTCTATGATGATATTGTATCTTGTTGGGAATGTTTTTTTGATAAGGATTTGAAAAAATGTGAGATAATTGTTCTATTTTAATTACATGGGTGTATATTTTTGAAATCACATGAAAATTTTTTTTGAATAATTTTTAATGTGTATGTGCAGACGACATGTTAATCTGTTGTGTAGTGTGATCGAAATGACAGAATAAGCAATTTTTAATGATATAAAAGTCTTTAAAAATATATTTTAGGGGGGTTAAAACAAAGTAAACAACCTCATAGTTCCATTAAATCATATAATAATTACCATATATTTATTTTTAAAATTTATAAACTGACGCCTCATCAATCCAAGTGGTGGTTTGCTTGGGATGTGCATAAACACAGTTTTAGTGTTTGAAAAATCTAAAACATGAATGTAATTATAAAAACCATATTGAAAGAACTTGTATTATAATGAAATCATAGGAAAACTATATTTGAAATATTTTTGATGTGTATAAGTAGATGAAACATCAATCTGACATGCGGTGTTCTCAGAATGACTCAATAAGCAGTTTTAAAAGATATCAAAGTCATTAAAAATGTTTATTAGGAGGTCATAAAAGCAAAAAACCTTAGTTTGGAGTGAAATAATAGTATAATTACTACATATTTATTTTTTAAAATATAGGAACTGATACCACATCAATCAAAGTTTTAGTTTTCTCATGATGATAGGAAGTACATTTTTAGTGTTTTAAAACTCCAAAACATGCGTGCAATAATAAAAACCATATAAAATGAACTTGTAATAATGTTAAATCATAGGAAAAATAGTTTTTAATTATTTTTGATTTATATGTGTAGAAACACATTAAAACGACATGTGGTGTGCTAAGAATAACTCAATAAATTGTCTTTAGAGATATTAAAATCTTTAAAAACACATGTCAGGGGGTCAAAACCAAAGAAACTACCTTGGGTTATGTTGAAATCATAGGAAAACCATTATACAATATTTTTTGAAATCTAGGAATTGAATCTACATCAATTCAATTGGAAGTTTTCTCAGGATGTCTGTAAATATATTTTTTTGTGTTTTGAAAGTCTAAAACATGCATGTAATGGTCAAAACCATAGATAACAGACTCATATTGTCATGGAATCATAGGAAATGTATCTTTGAATTATTTTTATGTTCTTGAGTAGAATAAACATTAATCCAACATGTGTTGTTCTCAGAATATATCAATAAATAGTTTTAAAAGATATCGAAGTCTTTAAAAACATATATTAGGGAGTCAAAATCAAGGAAATAACCTCATATTAGAGTGAAATCGGACAAAAATGACTATATATTGATTTTTTAAATATAAAAACTCATGTCACATCAATCATGGTTTCAGTTTTCCTAATATGAGAAAAATGAATTTTTAATGTTTGAAAACTCAAAAACTTTTATATAACTGTCAAAACTATAGAAAAAAATCTTTTAATGATGTGAAATCAAGGGAAAATTTTTGTTGTATATTTTTGGATTGTATTAGTAGACAGAACTTCAAAACTACGTTTTTTGTGATTGAAATGAATTAATAAATAGTTTTTAAAGATATTAATGTCTTCAAAAACATGTGTCATGGGGTCAAAACCATGAAAATGACCTTGTATTATAGTGATATAATAGTAAAAACCTATAGAATTATTTTTGATATATAGTAACTGACTCCACATAAATCCAATTAGTAGTTTTCTTTGGATGTCCATAAACACAATTTTTGTGTTTTAGAACTCTAAAACATGCGTGTAATTGTCAAAGCCATATAAAAAACCTTATATTGGCATGAAATCATATAAAAACTATCGTTGAATAATTTGGGACTTGTATGAATATATGACATGTTAATATGATGTGTGGTGTGCTAAAAAAGACTGAATAAAAAGTTTTTAATGACATGAGATTCTTTAAAAATGCATGTCAAGGGGTTAAAACTAATAAAATATCCTTAGAGTGTGATGAAATCATTATAACATGACTATAGATTTATTTTATAAATATAATAACTAATACCACATCATTCTGAGTGGTAGTTTGTTTAAGATGACTCTAAACACATTTTTAGTGTTTTAAAACTCCAAAACCTGCATGTAACGGTCAAAACCATAGCGAGAAACCTCATATTGGTGTGAAATCATATAAAATATGCCTTTTAATTAATTTATATATATAAGCAGATATAAAACCAATCTAACATGTGGAATTCTTATAATGACTCAACAAAAGTTTTAAAAGATATCAAAGTCTTTAAAAACATGCCTTAAGGAGTCAAAAATAAGAAAAAACCTCATATTGGAGTGAAATCCTAGGAAACCGACCATAGATTTATTTATAAAATATAGGAACCTATGATACTTTAACTAGAGTTTTTGTTTTTCAAATATTATAGAAAACACTTTTTTAGTGTTTTAAAACTCTAAAACGAGCGTGTAATGGGGAAAATCCTTGAGAATGACCTTGGAATGATGTAAAATCATGGAAAAAAATGTTTTTTTTTAAATTTTTTATGTGTATGATAATATTTCACATCAAACTAACAAGTGGAGTGCTCATAATGATGTGATAAGAAGATTTTAAAGATATCAATGTCGTTAAAAACATGCATTAAGGGTTAAAAACCAAGAAAAAAACCTTGGATTTCCATGAAATCATAGAAAAACCACCATAGAATGATTTTTTAAATATAGGGAATAAAAACACATCAATATAAGTAGAAGTTTTATTTGGATTTCCATAAACACATTTTTTGTGTTTTAAAACTCCAAAACATGCATGTAACAGTCAAAAACATAGCAAACGATATTAGATTTCTGATGTATATGAGTAAGAAACACATCAATTATTTGTATAGTGTACTTGAAATGACAGAATAATCATTTTTAAATGATATGAATGTCTTTAAAAACAAGAATTAGGCAGATAAAACTAATAAAATGACCTAAGAGTGCCATGGAATCATAAGAAAATGGCTATAGATTTATTTTTGAAATGTTGGAACTGAAACCACATAAATCCATGTGGAATATTTCTTAGGATTCCCAAAAACACATTTTTAGTGTATTAAAACTCTAAAACATGCACTTGATAGTAAAAACCATTGTGAAAAAACATGGACTGACATGAAATCATAAGAAAATTTTCTTTAAATTATTTTTAATGTGTATGAGTAGACAAAACATCAATATGACATATGGTGTGCTCAGAATAACTCAATAAGCAGTTTTAAAAGATATAAAATTCTTTGAAGTCATACATTATGGGGTTAAAACTAAGTAAATGACCTTGAATTGGAGTGAAATCATAGGACAACAACCATAGATTGATTTTTGAAATATAGTAACTGACACCACATCAATCCAATTGTAGTTTTTTCAAGATGATGGTAAACACATTTTTAGTGTTTAAAAACTCTAAAACATGCATGTAGCATTCAAAACCATTGAAAACAACCTTGTAATGATGTGAAATAATGAGACAATTTCTATTGAATTATTTTAGATGTTCATGAGTTGATGGCATATCAAACTAATGTGTGGTGTGCTCCAAATGACTCAATAAGCAATTTTTAAAGATATCAAAGTCTTTAAAAACATTATTTATTAGGTAAAAACCAAGAAAATGATTTAGGATTGTCATGACATCATAGTAAAACCACCGTAGAATGATTCTTGAAATGTAAGAACTGATGAAAAAGTATTCAAAACTCCTTATTAATTAATTTTGAGCATACCATGTGTCAATTTAAAAATTACTTATATTGTTATAAACTTATCAATTTTGAGTTCCAAGAGTTGAATCATATCCTAAATATGTATTTTTAAGTTTTAAAAGTCTTATCAGTGAGTTGTAAGGCTTGATTTCCTTGATAATTTTTACATCTTCATTTAATCCATGATATGTGGTATGATATATTATTTGTTTTGTGCTGAAATTTTATATGTTTGATCAACAAAATAACAAATGTTATGTGAAAAATTATAAATATATTCTATACCTATGTTGTTTTTTGTTCCATTCCTTAAATGGTTTGGTTTTTATTATAGGTGAAAGATACAGACAACATACATCAGGTTGACCATTCTAATCCATGACACTCTTCAGAAGGTAGTCATGATGGCTTATAGTTTTTGCAGTATGGTTAAACATCATCATGGATTCTATAGTAATTACTATTCATTATGTTTAGTTGTTTTGATTCCTATTTTGTTTTTGTTTCAGTTGATATAACAGTGATGTGGTCTGTTTCGTGTATGATGAGTCTAGGTATAGAGGTGGTCGAATGCAGTGGAGGTGGAATGATGGATTTTATGGTCATGGGTTGATACTGGATGTTGGAATTATTGTATATATATATGATTATTGAGCTGATGATTGATGGGTTATTAGTGGATGTATGACCGATAGTTGTAGATATATGACTGATGGTTGTGGATATATGACTGATGGATGTATGGATGATTTTATTATATATTTATGTTATTAATTAATTAATATTTAGCAACATTGTATGTTGTATAATTTTTTTAAAAACTATTTATATATTTTTATTTAAAAATTTTAGCGGTGGTTTCTATAAACCATCGCTAAAAGAAATGATAAATAATATGTATAGTGGTGATTCTTCTATAAAATTATATTTTTTTGTGGAAGTCCTCATAAAACATGATAAAGCAAAACCATTGATATATTATTCAGCAGTGGTTAATTTATTTTTTTCATAATTTATTAACTAATAAATTTTATGCTAAAAACCACTGCTAAATTTAAGAAAAGACACTTATCTTAACTATCAAAAAATAAATTTAAATCATTTCTAATTGATTAATGACTATGAAATATACAACAGTTTCAATAACTATTTCTAATTGGTTTCCTGATTGTTTAAACCACTGCTAATAAGAAAAAAACCACTAGACCTCATTTTTTATAGTGATAATATCACATTTTACTAAGAATGAAAATATTTCATCTATATTTAACATTTTTTATTAAATGATTCTCTAGTCGTAACAAATTTTAATGTGACCTCATTATTATAAAAAAATTCAGGGTTTTTAAACACATTTAAATTATTTTTATTTGTCTCATTATGTGTTTCTCCATGAACACTTAAACTTCATGTTTTTTTCTAGAAGACTCACTTTCATAATGAAAACATTGATTGTTTTTACTCCCTTTATTTTTATATGATTATTATCTTTAGAACAAATAGATCTACACTGTTTTATATGTGTTTTTATATATTTATAATATCATTATTGATTTATTTTTTGAGAACATAAATTCTAGTAAGAGCATTAACAAATGGGATGTCTTATCTGACCACTCCTTTTTTTCTTTTCACCCCCTAATGCTAGTATTCTTTTAATTTAAATCTTTTACATTGATTTTGAATCTAGATATTTTCATGAAAATATATTAAATTAATCATGGGGTTTTTCATCTAAATGTTATTATAATATGACCACATAAACTTATAATAGAAACATCAATTATATGTAATTCAGTAATTTCATTCATAAAATATTAAAATATAATTGATTATTTTATACAGTACTATGTTTTACATCATATAAATTTCAATCAATTAATCTCCATATAAAATTATAATTATTATTTAGTGAGATTAATATTCTTAATTTTTTTTTACTAATGATCCTTACTAAAAACTTTGGTTAATGTTGAGTCTTTTTTCATATTAAATAATAATTATAATCTCAATCTTTTTTTAGTAATTTGATGTTCAAAATTGTAATCATTTATAATCCAAAAAAACACATTTTCATAATAAAATATGCGATCAATAATATTTTCACATGGTAATAATAAATATCTCATTATCTCTCATTATCAACACCGATTATGGGACATTTTCATCACTTATTAGGTTGCTTCTATATCTCTTCTTTAAAGGGAATTTCCTAGGTGTGGCCTTTTAGAACCCTCCACACCAGGAAACCCGCATCCCCATGAAGGGATCACTCCAGAGAGATCCCTAGCTGGGAAGGATCCATTTCCAGCCAATATGGCAGAGTGTCCTGGAGGGTGACGACTCGAGCGACGATGTTAGGTGATTTCTATATAAATACATGGTTTTGATTTTAAAATACTCATTTATTCTTATAATAAATACTATTTGTTATTGATATTTTCTTTTGACTAATAGTTCAACCATGCTTCAGGTGTTCTTTGAAGTCTTTAATTGTTATTTTTCATATGCTATTCTTTAAGAACAAAAAAATTAATTTACAACTAAAAATACATAAGATTAAGTGACATTTATATTTTAAACATAAATTATTTATTTTTCACATTCCTAAAATAGAACATATCTTGAACCCCACATTCTCATTGATTTTTATGGCATAAAAAGATTAAAAAATATTAGTTTATGAATATCAACTTCTAAACTTTTTACGCCAACCAAATATTTGATATTTATTAGGATGTATATTTTTAAAACTTTTTATATTCTTCTAGATATTATAAACACATCCCATTATTAATATAAAATACACTTATAAATTATGATTTTCTATAACAATTTATTTAAAAATCATGGTATTGAATAACCATTAATGTCAAATAATGTTAATTACATAAAATAAAATTTTTTATCATAATAAATTTTATGAGTCTACTACCTCATTTATAAACTCTAATAAAAATGAAACCATATTCATGGTTGAAATCAAGGAAACCCAATATTTACATTCCTTTAATGAAAACCTTAACATAATGTAAAAAAGAAATTATTTCAACATTTTCATGATGGGATATTGTATTTCATTACTTTATAATAAATTTAAACAAAATATTTTGGTGTACTTCAAGTACAGTCCAAGGATATTTCATTTATATTTATTTCATTTACTATTATGATCAATGTAAAACATCATGATTGCCTCAATTTTGGTTTCTAATATACATTAATATCCACTTTATAGAATAAAATTATAAGATTTTGTTGGTGAAGCTCAATATTTACAATCAAGAGTTTATTATTTTTCAAAACATCATGTAGTTGATTTAAATAATAATATGACATAATTAAGAACATATTCACTCTTTTATTTGTAATTATGTCTTCATGTTCATTAATATTATTGTGTTATGTTGGAATATTTATTAAATAATAATAAGAGTATTTAAATAAAAAATAAATTTAAAAATCATCATTTCAATCGATCAACAAATATTTTACATGAAAAGTTAAATGTGAAAAATAAATAAATACACCATGTTACTTGATTAAAAATATTTTCAAGAGCATTGATATAATAAAATAATAATATAAAATCTGTCAATTAGGTTGATTTTTATTAAAATTTTAAAATATAAAAAAAATCTGGTTTATGACCATTTATATTTATCAATGTGTTCAACATCTTTAGGGTTTACCAACAAATCATAGGTATCAAAATTCATTATACTATTGTCATGATTTATAGACAGATCAATAACTTTTTCTTCAATTCATTTCTCCCTCTTTTAATTTTCTTAATAAATATCAATAAAGTGTTTTGAAGTATGATAAGAATATGGTATAAAACACATAAATTAGAATTGATAAATATGAGATTAAAAAAGGATAAATAATGAAAGAGAATGATATTTAGGGCCACCAATTGCATTATTTCCATTAGTTGTCTGCCTGAATGGCCTGAAGGCCTTCAATTTTTATTCATTTTTTATAATCCTCCTTTTAAGGGTTGAGGAGGAACCCTTATATGACATGTAGGCTTCATGACATTTCATGACTCGAAGGTCTTCAAAAAATTCATCCCAGACTGAGACTACTTGGAACTGCCCCTCCCTAGCATTTTCACCGTGATCAGCTCTCCACCTTCACATGGTTGTTCAGCTAGCTGTCCTGTGTAAATATGCACATGCTTGGTATCGATGACAATTTCCATGCCCCTCTCATTCTTCCAAATCCGATAGCTCTGCTCTGGTGAATGTGCCTGCTTTGAATCCTTCTCTGAATCTTATTCCTTATAGAATTTTTCTGGTTTGCATCTACACATTAATTCATTTATATAAACACATCAATTCATTTATCACACCATAATTTTCAAAAAATTAATTAGAAGGTTAATATTTAAAACCATAAATGGTTGTGTAAAAAATGATAAATTTATATTATAATTAAGGCATTCATCAAAATAATATTTATTTATAACAAATACAGTGTAAAATATTAAAAGAATATAGATGTTTCATTATATTTAATTTAAAGGTTATTTAAATTCTAATGATCATTTACTAATTATTTATTAGATTAATAATTATGGTCGATAATAATATTTTAAAAAAATGTTTTATAACTAAAAAAGTGATAAAAATTAATTGAATACATTAAAATAAATCATGCAAAAAAAATATAATGTATTATCAAAATCATTCTTAAGTTAAAACCATATATTATATTTTATCTCACAATTAATAAAGTATATTTGTGAAAAAAATATAATTAAACATGTTACTTTTTTATATTTTTAGATTATATAAATACTTATTTTTTTTATTAAGAGGATTATTATATCATATTAATTTTGGACAATGATTTTTGAGAGGAAAATGATGTGAGTGAAAAAAAATAGATTACCAATAATTTTTGTTGTGAAATTATGATTTTAACACCGATTAAATACATGTGTTATAAATGTAAGTGGGATGTCTATCGAAGAAGCAAGAAGAATACTAATTAATACAATTGTCTTTAAAAATTATATATAAAAGAATGAGATAAGAAGAATAAGAAAATGTGGATAAAGTTCTTATTTCATGATTATAATATCTCATATATATATATATATATAGGTTATAAGAGTCTATAATCAATGTTTCAAATCAATCTATATCTTCTAAAAAATAAACAATTAGAATCAAAGACATGGAAATAAAGTTTTGGAAATAAATCCATGGAAATCACCACCCATGGGAAATTATGACATCCACCATTAAATCATATTTGTTTTTAATACCCCCTTGGATGTTAGAAATTTCATGAAATATTTTTTAATATTCACTTAAAAAATAGGTTTGGAGAAATAAGTGAAAAAATGATAAAATTCATTAGAAAATCGATTCTATGTAAAATTGAAGTTATCACATTAAAAACCTTATTTGTAAAACACAATAGAAAAACCTGATTAAGGGGAAAAGAGCACAAAATTCCCACCACCTCATAAAACCATGATATACATTAGAGTCTTCACATCCAAAATTTATAAATAGCCTTATCAAAATTTATAATTGATAATTTATTTGTGAATAAATCTATAAAATTATTACATAATCTAATTTGTTGGATATCATTCTCATAATTCTTTTGAAACTCATTAGTAATTTTTTCTACAATGAGATATATTTCATCCTATCATATTTACCACCCTTTAATTACATTACACATATCATATTTTTCTCATGTAAAATAGTTGAAATAACATTATTCATATTTGATCTATAATTATTTTTGATATTATAAATAATCATTCTCAACCAAACACATTCTGAACCTACCTAGTGAAATACAATCAACTATGCAAGGTTATAGAAAGTCATAAAATTGGTTTGTTTCATATATTCTATGAAATTAATGTTCCACCATATTTGAATAAATATATAGTTTGAAATTGTGATTTATGAAGACCAAAACAATATCCAGTATCAACATAACCAAAGAAACATGTTTTTAAATTTTTAGAATAAAATTATCCTTGATCAAAAGATCCTTAAAGTTATTTTAATATTTGTTTTATACCATTATAATTTCTCAAAGTAGGAGAAGAAAAATATTCTTAAAATAAATTAACATAAAAAATATATATTTATCCATATATTATTTTTGAGTTATATTAGTGTTTTCATAACACCAAGATATGGTGAATTCAGGACCAAGAAATTATTCACTATCCTCTCATTGTACAAAAGGATATTTTTCATTATCAACTTATCACACAATTATTTATGTACTTAATGAATATGAATTATCCATACAAAACCTTTGTATAAATGTTTTTATTAGTTTATATTGGTAAAAAAAATACATTTCCAAGTTGTTTAGTTTTTAATCCAAGACATAAATTTTCCTTTTCAAAGTATTTCATTTTGAATTATTTATTTAAAATATTTAATATAAACAAAAATGATTACAAATTTATATCCAATCCTCCTTATGAAAAAATGAAAAAAAATTAAGTCATATTTATAACCCTATTTAATTAAATATTTACTCGGATGATTATACCACATATACCTTAGTTGATTTAATCCATCTAATGATTTGTTCAATTGAATAGAGTAATGATCTTGAGATCTTGAACATGCTAAAATTTATTTTCGACTTAATTTTTTTTAAAAATATATTTTTACAAGTAGAGTTTGTGTTGATAACATATTATCAAACCCATAAATTAAAATAGATAAATAGGAATATAATAGGAGAAATTGAGAGAAATAATGAAACAGGGAGATATCTAGGGTTATGATTATGATAATTTCATCACTTGGATCATTTCCACTAGTTCTTTATAAAATCGATCAAGATGAACACCAATTATATAAACCTCCAAAGTCATGCATTATCCAATAATTAAATAACACTTAATATTTGGATCAATATTTAAAGTCATAAATAGTTGGATAATAAAAAAGAAACTTAGGAGTTGTGAGATATATTAATATAATATTTATTTATAATAAATAAAATATAGTATATTAGAATGATATAAATATTGGATTACATTTAATTTAAAGGAGATATTGATGTCAAAGTTCATTTATAGATTATATAATAAAATAATAATTCTAGTTTATAATAAAACTAAAAAGTAATAATTTTTTATAACAAATAAACCTGATTAAAATTAGTTTTATTCAATAAAATTAAGTAATAAAAAATGCAACTCATTGCTAAAAACATTCTAAAATTAAAACTTTATACTATATCTCATAATTAATAAATCATATCTATGAAAAAATAATAATAAAATGTGTTACTTATTTAGGAAGAAATTGATTAAATAAACAATTTTTTATTAATAGGATTTTTATGTGGTATTAATAAATTATAATGAAATTATGAGGCAAGAATTACGAGTAAGGAAATTTTAAATTACATTTAATAATAATTTTATGTTGTGAAATTATGATTGCACCCATTGAAAATAGGTTTCATGAATGTAAGCATGATTTCAATCAAAGGAACGAGAAGATAATTAATGAACAGAACTTCCACTCATTCTGATTTATATAAAAAAAGTGACAAGAAGTAAAATAAAATGTGTAATCCAAAATTTTTATTTTTATATAATCTAAAATATATTGGTTACCTGAATATATAATCAATAGTTTAGATCCATATTTATCTTCTAAACAAGATCAACGCCTAAAATCAAATACACATGGATAGTGTTTGGGAAATGAAACACATGAGAATCACAACCCATGAGAAATTATGGCATCCAATTAATAATATTAATTTATAACACTCTACCATAGATGCCATCAATTTCATGAAATGTTATTTAATGTTTAATTGAAAAAGTCCTTGTAAAATAATAAGTGAAACCAAAATTATTTAATTCAATGTACGATTGAAGATATTTGATTCAACATTTTATCGGGAAAACCCAATTGGGGGGGGGACATTCTAAACCCCATTATAAAATCATGATAAACATTAAAGACTTTATATCCCAATTTTATAAATCAGTTTCTTGAAATTTTTAGTTATTAATTACTTTAAAAGTAAATCTAAAAGTTTATCACAAGATCTAATTTACTAGATATCAATGTCACTATTCTTTTGAAACACATGAGTGAAATATATTTTTTGTTGGATATGTTTTTTAATCACTTTTTATAAAACCATCCTATAATTAAGCTATAAAATCCAAAATTATCCTCACACAAAGTAATAAGAATATCGATATTCATGGATAATGTAAAACTCTTTCAAATATGATAAATTATCAACATCAACCAAAAGCATTCTTGACTTTTATCATTAATTACAATAAGTTCATCATTATTAGAGGGAGTCTTGTAAATGGTTTGTTTAATTGAACTTTGTGAAATATAATTTCCACTACATGTGAATAACAATCAAATTAAAACAGATTAAAAATTAAGTAAAAAACACACACACACAACATTGAGCTCTCATCTCCCACCCACTGTTTCACCAAGAAAGAAATCTTCTCCAAATCCTGAATCCTCTCCGAGAGAGCATAGTGAAGCATAGTGAAATGGAATTTTATCTAGGCCTTTTCATCCCACTCATTCCCAGAAACACCTCTCCCAGGGCCACGACTGCCTCCAACCATCTTCCCCAACGAACCCACCTTTGAGTACTCCCTGAAACTGCTGCTGCCCTCACTGATCTTCTGGTCCCTCCTAGATTTTCTCAACTACAAGGAGTTGGGATCCCCATCGGCATCCCCATTATTATCGATAGCCCTGGCCACCACTAGGCGGGCAATGGTGCTCGGACAGAACGGGCAGACGGGGGCCATCGGTGGAGGCACCGCCATGGGGCTGGTCTTGCTGTGAGTGCAGAGGGACAGCGTGCATTGTGCACACATTTGGTGGCCACAGTCCCGAACTTCTATAGTACACGCCTGATCAAAGAAGTTCGGGATGAGAATTGCCCTTCAGGATTCTCCTCTCCCCCTCCCTGTTTGACTCCATCAGTGCCTATTCTAACGGAAGTTTTGCATCCTGACCAAGCTTGCTAATGAACTTCAGAGGCGCTGGCCAAATAAGAGGTGCAGTAGAAGAAGGATTCAATAAAGCTTGACATGCTCCATGCCTGTGCTTCATGGCAATTATGTAAGGTATTCTCCCAGATGCATCCAAATGGTGTCGATCTGCACCCCATGCCAGCAATTGGTGTATGCAATCCAGCGACCCACTTCTGGCGGCCAAATGGAGTGAGGTGCTCCCTGGGCAGCTATATCCACCTATTAATGCACAAACCAGGGCTCCTGTGTCCAACAGCATACGAACACAATCTGGTCGTCTCTTTCGAGCTGCCAAATGCAAAGGTGTTGCTCCCCTCGCAGCTCGAACATTCACAAAACGCACAAATCCCCATGAAGCAATAACTTGGGTTGTATGGGCAGCTGATATGATGGCTTTAAGCCAATCAGCACGGCCGTAATAAGCAGCATAGTGCAGGCAGGTTCTTCCATGAAGCGAATCAAACATCAATACGTTGGCTCCGGCTTCAAGAAGCTTCTGCACACAGGAGATCTTCCCGTGCATTGCAGCCAACATAAGAGGGGCCCGGGACTGCTTGTGACGATTCAACACATCTGGGCTCACGGATAGATCCAAAAGCAGGGAATTAATCTCGATCTGGCCATTGGCCGCGGGGATGTGCAGGGCGGAGTGGCGATCGTAGATCGTGGTGTTGGTCCCTCCCCAGCAGCGCTTCCACAGCGGGTGTTTTTTTTTTTCTGGGTTTTAGGAAAATAAAAATTTGGGAAAAGGAGTTAGGGTTCCGATATTTTTAAAATTGGGTCCGGGATGCGTGAACGGCGGTCATGCATCCTTCGCCGCGGAAGGATGCGTGAGCGCCGTTCACGCATCCCGGACCCAGGCGATAATGCGTGAACGGCGTTCACGCGTCCTTTGCTGACCAGCTAAAGGACACGTGAACACCGTTCACGCATCCTTGCGCGGGAAAAGATGCGTGAACGGCGTTCACGCATCCGAGCCGCAGCAGTGATGCGTGAACGCCGTTCACGCATCCTTCGCAGACTAGCTAAAGGATGCGTGAACGACGTTCACGCATCCAGCCGAGATTTTCTATAAAAGGAGGGGTCCCCCCTCCAAAACCCATTGTTCTCCTCTGGTTTTTGTTGCGAAGCTCTGCAGAAATTCTTTCTCAACAAATATTTGCTGCTTTTATTGAGGTAAAATTTCTATTTAATAATTTAATTGTTTAATTGTGTTTATTTATTTCATTTGTATGTTTAATTGTGTTTATTTATTTCATTTGTATGTTTAATTGTGTGTATGATTTATTTATTTCATATGTTATGCATGAAAGGTTTTGTATGATTTAATTTTCTTGATGTTCAATGTTCGTATGATTTAATTTTTTGAATGTCTGTTGTCTGAATATTGAATGTTTTATGTTATGTCTAATTTTTTTAATGTTTAGGAAAAGTAATTTATGTTAGAGAAATTTATTTTAATGGATGGTTTTGATGTAAGTGTAAATTAAATTACTTTTATTTACTAGTAATAATATTTTTAATCAATAAAGTATAAAATATATTTACTTATATTTTGAAAAGTAGAAGAATGCCCAAAAAACATTACAATTTCATAAAATTTAAAATAACAAAAGTGTTTATTATGTAAATCTCAATTAGATCAGTTATAATAAAATTTATTAAATGTTATTAATAATTATATATATATATATATACACATGAAGTTAAATTTTCGTAAAAGAGGTGTAGTATTTAATATAGATTTTATATAATACGAATAATATAATAAATATACCAAAAAACACGGTATGAGTGATGACTGATCTTGAGATGACCGACCATGCATAATTGAAATTACATGTTTTATTTTGTGTATGTTGTTATTCAATTTGTAATAATTGCATTTTTTCCGCATTGATGACCTGCGATTCATCTCTCAGTAAGTGTAAGGACCTGCGTGTCCGCTTAAAATAATTTATGTATTTCATACCCCTAGACCCCCTCACATGCATGTGAGTAAATTTGTAATTAAAAGACAGACGCCCCGAATAGGTGTCGACGAAGAGGCATCCCCGAAGAGGTGTCGACGAAGAGGCATTCGAGAACTCGTTCGAGAGGAGGCGTTGCTGTTTGACAGGAGATTGGCGGTTGCTGCAATATTTGATAATAGAGACAGGAGTTTACCCATATAGGTTGTATGACATTGGATGCAGTTCATAATAAGATTCATAGTCGGTTAAAACTGAGTGCAGGACAAGCAATCACTTCAATTAGATACTGACATCTTCAATATCCTGAGCGTCTGTGGCATAGCGACTACCCTATAGTCGATGACGAGGATTGGATGGAGGCTTCTCAGTTATTCAGGAAACAGTGTATTAATGGTTTGATGGAATTATTTATTGTCATTTCTGATATTGATGTGGTGCAATCGATTACTACAAAACCATGCTTTGTGACCTCTATAGAAGTCAGTCCTTCACAACAGTCTTCTTCATTGCCTCCTTCTCATATGACTCCTGTGGAAGAATGTAATGAGGAAGATCATCAAAATTTGAAAGAAAATGTAAATGACATCCCTTTCTGTGCTGATATAGTGCATGAAAGTTTATCTGAGGAAGAAGAATCTGGGGAGTCAGCAGGAGATGATGTGGTTGGGAATGAACCTTCTGAGGTTCCTTTGAGAGACAGACATCCACTACATCCACCAGTTAGTGGTAATCAGCCTTCAGTTTTGAGTTCCTTAGTTGGAGGAATGTCTCGTGAACAACATTTTGATTGGGATGTCATTACACCAGCTTCTGAATTCCCTGGCATTATAGGGAATATGCCTGCATCAAATGATAATGCCATATATGTTGGGCAGAAGTTCGAAAGTAAACAGGTCATGAAAAATGTGATAAAGCAATACCACATTGAGCGACATTTCACATTTGTGGTTTATGAGTCAAAGAAGATCAAATATCTCATTCGTTGTGAAAAATATGGGTCAGAATGTAAATTTTGATTAAGAGCACTATTTGATAAATATTATGGATGTTGGAAGATAACCAAATTAGAAGGCCCACACACTTGTCTGCATCCCAGCTTGGCACAAGATCACTCTTCTCTTGATGCAGAGTTTATATCTACTGTTATTTGTGAGATGACACGAACAAGTCAGGATGTTCCTATTGCCCTTGTTCAGGAAAGAATTCAACAGTTGTATAACTATAAGGTATCATACAACAAAGCTTGGAATGCAAAACAGAAAGCCATTGCAAAAGTGTATGGTGATTGGGATGATTCTTATGCGATGTTGCCACAGCTTATGGAATTGTTGTCTCTCAATAATCAGATTGTTTATCAATTGGACAGTGTTGAGTATGTATCCCAAAATCATCGAGTTGATCGGTCAAAGGTGAAGTTCAATAGGATTTTTTGGGCATTCAGACCGTGCATTGCTGCATTTCCCTTTTGTAAACAATTTATTCAGGTAGATGTCACATTCCTTTATGGAAAGTATACAGGTGTTCTACTCATTGCTGCCACACAGGATGGTAATCGCGCTCCTCTGCCACTTGCTTTTGCTGTTGTTGAAAAAGAAAATTTTGAATGCTGGAGCTGGTTCTTGGCATGTGTACTTGTTCATGTCACGCAAAAACAGGGCGTGTGTCTGATATCTGATCGTCATCGAGCGATTATAGAGGCCATGAGTAGTGATGGGGTTTCTTGGACTGATCCGAATGCTTATCACCATTATTGCATTAGATATATTGCAAATAACGTGCATAAGCAGTTTAGAGATGAGGCCATAAAGAAGGCGATCCTCAAATTGGGTATGGTTTTCTAAACTTGCTTTTTTTAACAAAATTTAATATCCATTTTAATACATTATGATGTTTTTCTTTCAGCATATGAACCCCAACAAGAAAGGTTTGATCGACGTCTTGAAGAGATCCGAACAGTTAATGATGAGGTATATGAATATATGGTACAAATTTCAAAGGAAAAATGGTCATTAGCATATGATGGTGGCATGAGATATGGGCATATGATCACTAATATAGTGGAGTGCGTAAATGGGGTCCTCAAGGGTGTGCGCAAACTCCCAATCACAGGGTTAGTGCAAGAGACATTTTTTAGATGTGTTCACTACTTTGTTGACCGGTCCCAAAAGGCCTACCAGAGGATGGAAAATGGAATGTTTTTTACTCAGCATTTTCAAACTGATATTGACCGGATACGGAATGAGGCTTCACGATGGAATGTTATAGCCTTTGACAGGGAAAAGAGGAGTTTTCGGGTAAGACAGTGCTACGACCAGGGTACATGCACTAATGGTGGAGTGTTTATCGTGATGTTGGACAACAGGTACTATGATTGTGGTAGCTTTCAGGCATTGAGATATCCATGTGTACATGTTATTACAGCTTGAGCTTCGGTAAATATATCATGGGAGCCATATGTTGACCCGGTGTATCACATGAGCACTTTGGTTAACTATTATAGTGCTGCTTGGATGCCTGTTGGTGACTTCCATTCTATCACATTGCCTACTGATCAACCGACCATCGTCCCTAATATTTCTAGGTTTTCATAAGTTGGTTTTGGTTTCATTTATAATTTTTTCAATGTCTGTAATTTTTAAAATTATTGGCTTCATGTTACCAGGTTGCGGCCTCGAGGAAGACCGAAGTCAAATCGCATCAGAAATGAGATGGATTGGCCTCGACAATGAGGAGGGAGAATACGATGCAGTATCTGCCACGCAGAAGGACATACTCGTAAGAGATGTCCCCAAGTGGCAGGACAGAGTTCCACATCTCATCATCCATGATCGAGTCTGTGTACCTGCTTCATTTTTGTGATAAATATAATTTTCTAGAGCGTGAGTTGTACTTTTTCTGGAGGAGTTCAAGTGCCTTGTTTTGGATAAATTAACAAACATAATTTCACAAAAAAGAAGAAATAATTAATTTTTCACTTTTTCCTGTTAAATTTTAATGTGGAATAATGTTGATGGTTATTTAATGGATAATGGATAAATTAACAAACGTAATTTCACAAAAAAGAAGAAATAATTAATTTTTCACTTTTTCCTGTTAATTTTTAATGTGGAATAATGCTAATGGTTATTTAATGGATAATGGATAAATTAACAAACGAAATTTCACAAAAAAGAAGAAATAATTAATTTTTCACTTTTAAATTCTGGTTTTCTTATAAGATGTCTAGTTTTAGTAATGGCATCTGAGTGTCTGAGCATCATTAACTAATTTTGATTGTGAGACTAGGCTAATGTTGATTGTGATACCAAATAAAAATGAATATATCATGCTTCCACTATTAATAAGTAACGATGATATCATGTGTGCAGATGACAGGTTTTCCATTGCTTACATCTCAGGCTACTCATGTATCACGACTTCTTTTAGAGGGATGTCATGTGGCTCCCTTGAGTGTACGTAGATCTCACCATTTCCATCATACTGCACCACCTCTCGCTATTGTCCCACATCTTCGTCGAGATGGATTCTATGGAGTAGCGATGTGCGACTTCACATTTCTTGATCATCAGCTCATTGCCACACTTGTAGAGAGATGGAGACCAGAGTTGCATACTTTCCATTTCAGTGAGGGGGAGATGACTATTACGTTGCAGGATGTGGCCATTATGTTGGGCCTCCTTATCGACGGACATTCTTTGACAGACCGAGTTCCATCAGATTTTCCTGAGTTTGTTCATAGACTTCTGGGCATAGAGGTCCATGATGATGGCAGGACCATCGTCGGTGGTAGATTGCAGATGCCTTGGTTAGACCAGCACTTCACACATTTACCAGATGATGCTGATGACGTCACCATGTTGTGATTTGCATGCGCATATATTTTGATGCTGATCGGTGGCACGCTTTTTGTTGACCACTCGACTACTTTTGTACACCTGATGTATCTATATTTTTTGGAGGATTTGGACCAGGCAGGCCGATATAGTTGGGGGTCTTCCTGCCTAACATATACATACAGAGCCCTATGCAGCGCATGTCGCATCGATAAGATGCAGATCACATGATGCATGGTTCTTCTACAGATGTGGGTATGGGAGCACATACCTCATTTAGATCCACATGCCTGTGCACCATTACCCGTAGATATTGTAGCAGAGGCTCCACGTGGACGTTGGTATGTTATTAATTCCTTATAATATCTAACTTACTTATATAAAATTCTTTTATGAAATGTAAAAAAAAATGTTATCTACAGGTGGAGTCAGGCACATCGACATTAAGATTCTCCCAGACATGATGTTCATGCCTACAAACTTATATTAGACAGAATTCGACCAGACGATGTAAGTGATTATTATTTATATTATTAAATCTTTACTCTTTACTGTACATCTATTCATTTATTAATTGATTATTCATTTTTTCTTTCAGATTACATGGATGCCATATACAGATGATATCCTTCAGAGTCTGCCCCCATACTGTACAGTGATTCTTGATATCGGCTCCTGCATGGTTCCACTGATTCATTTTCATATAGTCGAGTGACATCATAAGGATAAGGTTATGAGATAGTTTGGATTCCTTCAGCCAGTTCCTGACCCGCCCAGTCAGTTGGATTCATTGCATTCCTTGAAGATGTCAGGGAAGAGAGATTTTGATTGGAGGAGCTACCATGCCAGATATGTTGCGTTATGGGACAGATGACGGGAGTCCCAGTTGCGAGGGGCAGGGACAATACGTTTTCATTTGATGGATCAGATGGATTATGCAGGCTGGTACATCAGGTCTCCAGTCAGATTTATGACATGGCACGGACGGGGCTTCCATGACTTGGTATGCATTCTTCCTTTCACTGTTCAACATATTTTTTATTCAAATTAGTTAACAACCGAATTTGTTTTCACAGGATGCTCATATTTGTCATCTACTTCATATGTCTAATCTAGTGGAGAGAGCTGTCTTTGACCCATCATATTTTCACAGCCTTGTACGACAGATGCTACCGTCGATGGACGAGATTTATCATGGCATTTTCTTTGATCCACCACCTACTGCGGAGGTTGCGGAGCCTGCTGCGGAGGCCGCGGAGCTTGCTGAGCCTCACATAGATATAACTGGGGGTGACGACCCTGTTATGGATGCTGTTGTTCCACAGGAGGAGGCTACTCAGCTTGCTCAGCCACATGATATTGTTCCACTGGAGGAGGGTGTTCAGCACGATCAGTCAGATGCTCCTCCAGCTTCTCAGGCACAGCCACAGGTACTTACAGACGCTAACTGGATTGAGTTAGATGTTTTATTGCAGTCATCCGCAGCAGAGCAGCCATCTACTTCCTATATTGGTGAGAGTTCCAGCCAGCTTCCACTATCCTTAGATGCAGGCCAGGGTACAGGCAGTGATACTGTACATCCACCGTCTGTCACACAGGAGGATGTTGAGGTGGCTGTCGATGAGGATGCACAGTGTACTCCAGAGCACAGACATAGACAGACACGGCGTTGACGCATCTAGTATACGCCTGACTGTGGGAAAGAGGAGCATCCATGCCGGAGGCGTAGATTAGGTTGACATTTGATTTATGATACATTTTGTATGTGTATTACTGTTATCTAGACTTCTATTATATTGTTAATAAGTGTCTTACTGTTATCAAATTATCTACCAATGTATATATATATATATATACGTATAATAAATAATATGATTAAATTAAATGATAAATATTAATTATGTTAATTATTTCGAATTGCAATAGAAGTGGTCACAGTTATGATGAGTGCTGGTTCAGTCCAACCATGCAGAATGCATATGTTGATAAGAATAAAAGGCCACAATAAGTGTAGAAGAATGGAACAATAGTTGGAAAATATTCCATTGGGAATATGAAAAACAATGAAGTCAATAAAACTATGAAAGAAACTATTCCCAAGAATAAGTTTGAGCTAAAATCCAAGGATTATTTCATGAAAAATCTTGAAATTCATATCATCTCAAGAAGTTGAAACTTGAGGTATTCCAATCACACTTTATCCATTGTTATTAATTATATTTCTCATTTCAATTAAGGGGGAGAGCTTGATTGATGGAAATATGGAATGAAAAGGGGATATTTATCTTTTCACTTGAACTTTTTAATATATTTGGTGAAGTATGTGCAGGATTTAGCATTTCATTGATAATTTTTATTATCTACCCTTGGTTAATAATTGATACACTCTGAGCATGATTTCACATGTATGGTTGTTTATGGACAACTTTGAAAACTACAATATGAATTAGAATTTAATTTGGACAATTTTGAGAAGATACATATTCAGACTTTATAAAAGGAAACAATTTCTACTGGTACACAATCTAAAGAGTGAGATTATTGAGTATACATCTCAAAACTTAGGTCATGTCCATGACATCACTTCTTCCACCTTATTTTGATAAAATGATATTTTTTAGAGATCACATGCCTTAAAAAATATTACTCTTGGATCTAGAAATGAAACTCAGAGAACTTAGCATAGTGATGATGTGATCATGGTTCACTCATCACAATCACTAGATGTTTTTCATGTAACTCATTTGTTCACAAATATACCAATATTTAATCAGAAAAACAATGAAAAACGAGTATTAGAAAGTATAAAAATTAAGTTTCCACTTTAGAATACAAATGGAACCATATGAGGATCTTTATAGAAATAGATGTTTTACTACAATATATTTTAGAGAATACTCAAGCCATTATATTAATAATTATTTAATGAATATCTACTATTCATGAATATTTATTAAAAATTATTAACATTATTTCAATATTTTCTATTATTTAATTGAAATTTATTAATATTACTTAATTTTTACATTAAGTGTATTAGTTTATAATTAATAGTTATACATTTTGAGGAGGATTTGAGTCTTCTGTGAGATGCGTGAACGCCGTTCACGCATCCCTCCTCTCGGGAGGATGCGTGAACGGCGTTCACGTATCCTTCGTCGCGGAAGGATGCGTGAATGCCGTTCACGAATCCCGGACCTAATTTTAAAAATATCGGAACCCTAACCCCTTTTCACAAATTTTTGTTTTCCTAAGACCCATATTAAAAAATTACTCCTCGACAGCCATCGTATCCCCGAGCTGCACGACGGTGAACAAATCGTGCCAGAGGCCGGCACCGCAGCTACTCCCCCTGACCCAGGGGAATCGTATGCCGCCTTCTCCACTACATGTGAATAAATATCCAATTTGAGATTGAGCTTTATATGGATCAAACTAATATCCAGTATTAGAATAACCAACCAATTTTGGTTCTGATTTTTTTATAATAAAACAATCCCCAACCAACAAACCCTTGAAGGTATATTTATATATGTTCGATGGTATTCCAATGAATCCAAGTAAGAGAAGAATTGTACCTAGATAATAAATTCATAGAAAAAGATATATCTGGACCTATATTATTTACGTGGTATATTTTTTCTCCCATAGCACTGAGATATGATACTTTAACACCAAGAAGTTCTTCATTATCTTTTCATGGTCTAAAAAGACATTTTATTCTCTATGAGGTTTAACTTAGTGGTTTCTCCTCTACAAGGTGTTGGGGAGTTCTCAAGTTCAAGCCTTCCCCTTCCATGGATGAATGTAAATTATTAGTGCTACTAAAAAGATCTTTATCTCGATCAAGAGACCACATTATCCTTATCATGCTTATTGAATGTGACTTATCCACATAAAAATATTGTAATTTTTTTTTGCAATATATCATAATTTTGGGAAAAAATATTCTTCTAAATGTTCAATTTATAACCCAATGTAGAAAATTTCCTTTCAAAATTATTTCATTTAAAATTATTTTTTAGATATTATAATGACTTAAAAGTCTCTTTGAGAGTCCCAATAATATTCAAACCAGTAACATACACTTGAATGGTTACAAGTTCATATTGAATTCTCTTTATAAAAAATTATAAAAAATTGGATCATTTCTATAACACCCATTCATCAAATATTCACTAAGGAAGTTATAACACATACAACCCTACTACTGGAATCCATTTAATGATTTTTAAAATTTAATAGAATAAATATTTTGATATCCTAAACATGCTTCAAGTTATTTTAAATCCTTTAGGTGTTTTTATATAAATATAATTGTTAATGTACCATATAAGTATGTTTCCACAACATTCATCAAGAATAATTCAATATATTTATGTATAACCAATGTCATTACATAATGAATAGTGATAACATCCATCACATGGGAATATTTTACATTATAATCAATCTTGGATCTTTGTGAAAATCCTTAAGCAACTAATCATGCATTATACCTCACAACTTCCTTCATTTCATTTCTCTTCCACAAAATACCTATTTCTAACCATTAGGTTTAATACCTTACATATTTTTTACAATTAACCTTAGAACCTCACATTTATAAAGTGAGCTTAATTAAAATTGGATCTAAAATTTCCATTTACATTAATCAGTTCTATCCTGATATTCATCTGGTTGGGTTACAACTTGCTAAATAATTATATAACACTCTGAGAAGGGGGTGAATTAGGGAATGAAGATATGAAACCTCTTTACCAATTCTTTATTCAATTATACCTCTCAAAGTATGTGCATAACTTAACCCATGTGTTAGTAGGGCCACTATTATATCCATTTTTTATACTATGACTTCTTTATTTATTAAATATTACTCATGCATATCCCAACACACCCATCCATAATGATATGCAAGTTTAGGAACACGTAGTTTTACTTAATTCATATAAAATGGTATAATACAAGGGGTATGGGAGGCACATTGATGCTTCACACTAGTAAAACTAGAATTATCTGATCCAGTAAAAGTTTGAGGGGTCACTCATCTTCTAATCTCATTACAACTCCACACTAATAAGACTAGACCTCATTGATAAAGTACAAGTTTTGGGTGGTTACTATTCTCCTAGGATCATAGCCTGTGATACGCATGTGGTCCATATTAAAGATTATGATATCTTAATATCATATAAGGCATTGGGTACCTCCATCATATTATATGATAGGACTAAGATATGGGTGCATGGAAACTTCTAATTACTCTACTTAGCTTCCTTTGGTTATAAATAAATAATTTGATTCCTTTATAACATGAAAATCATTTGAAAATTTCAAAAAATATTATTCTTAACATGTGTGCATTATGGGTAACACACATCAGCTTCCATATGATAGCAACCAATGCTAAACTCCCATCATTGAATAAAGAGATCCTATATAAAGGTATGAGATCCCCTTATTGCAGTAAAATGATTTTGATAAGCCATATTCAAAGCTATATATTCTTACTCATGAATTATTCATATTCATGGAGAAGGTGTTAATATACCTTTGGTTCTCGAGGGTTCGCCCATAGAAAATAAGGATCTTAGTGGTTGGTGTCATCCCTATTGAATCAAAAGTCAGACGACTATTACTCGATGATATCTGTCAAGAAAAATCCATCATTTATGATAGATATAGATATCACTGAAAAAAAAGAATACCTATATATTTTATATTTCTTACAATTTATATTAATTTGATGATGATAGATCAAAAACTTTAATGGGTTTATTCTATTACAATAATCATGAGATGATCCTCTAAAACCCATAAGTGATATCAGAGCCACAATAATTATCATATAAATATGTTTTAATTTTTTGTGAAGAAGATTAATATTGTAATATATAATAGGACATATCCTAATGCATGATATGACATGGCTGAGTGTCATCTATTGGATCACTTTACCTTGCATTATGATATAGGATATCATAATATGTGATTCTATTTTTTTCTTATACATAGGGTACAACTGGTTTGTTTCATAAGGTAAAATTTATGGAAGATATATTTTCATGGGTATCTTATCAAAGTTTTATCCACTAAATAATATAGTACAACAACCTCTTGGGTTATCTCTCAAGGAGGTTGTTATACTTAAGTTTCAAACCATAACTTTTGTTTTCTATTTTTATAAAAAAATATTAACAAAATTGGGGATTTTTTTTATTATAATAAGAATAAAAAAATATAATTTAAAATTCCAATAAAAGAATATTGAGATTGAAAGAAAATCATAATTGGGTGTCAAAAACTATATTTTAAATATAATAGAAGTGGTTAGTGTCTATCCTTTAGACTTTCCCTTATTCCTTGTCTAGAATTATTATCTAATTGTATTTATCAATACACACCCAAATAACTCTGGGTGAACACCTAAATCTTTCTAAATACTATACCAAGAACTTGATATAAGTGTTGTTCCCTTTATGAAAGTGATTCAAAATCTCAAAGATTGTAAAGATGATCAACCTAATTAAACTCACTATTCATAAAGGAAAGACCTCTCCAAATAAGTTTAAATAATGAAAAAATTACTTACTTTCATAAATTGAAAAACTATTTAGGGAAATTTAGAAGAAAATAATTTGAGAAAGAAAAGAAATACTTCATTCAAAAACATGATTCCATAAAAAAACAAAGAAGATACATTTAAAAACACATACTTTGAATGGTTCATCCTTGGATCTCCACCACCACAACCACCTGGGTAGTTTAGATGAGCATGGATAAATCATCTCCCATATTCCTCCTTCCCCGAGTCTATAACAACACCTTTGTGAAAAAATTCCAGTAGCAACACCCAACCTACAGTAGTCCACCCATTCTGTGTCCTCCTATTTGCATGATTGTCCTTTCCTTTTATGGTTTGGTTCATCTATGAAAATATATGGAAAATTATTTGAAATATATTGTAGCCTTAAATCTCACCTCTAGGATCTCTATATGTGCACAATGGATCCTATTACCAACTTCCAGATAGTAGCATTAGTGATTTGATCTTCACATGATTTAATATATTGATAGTATTTAACTTTCATGTGCACCAAGATTTTAATATCATTGGAATTATCCTATGAATGTTGGACTTTGATCTCTCTTTAAAAATGAATCCACATGGGTCAACTAAATTTCAATAGTGAAAATAGCTAATTCTTGAAAAAATTCACAAAGTATAGATCATAATTCTTTTAACAAATCATCATAATACTTTTGAAGTCTTATGATATCATTTGTTTGACAAAGGTAAAAAGCTTTTGATCCAAAAAAATACTTACAATCATATAGACGGACTTACAATCATATAGACGGACTTACAATCATAGACTTATGGAATGAAAAAGACTTACAATTAGGGAAAATAATTATGCTGGAGAGGGAAAATAATTACATTTATTGTGAAAAATACTTATGAAACTCCATAAAGACTTAATATTAGGCAGAACGTCATATGTTTCTTCCTAAAATACAAATGATGGGGATAAAAGACTTACACTCCAAACTTATCCAAATTTCCATTTTAATCCCAAAACACAATTCATTCATAGAATTTACAAAATTAAAATAAAATACATGTCTTGATCAATTAATTTAAGAAATGGATAAAAACATTTAAAAACATAAAAAAATATCCTTAAATACCAAATATGATATAAATAATCTTAAAATGAAAATTGGTGGGGATTTATTACTTAAAATACACATGATAGGTCATGAAAATATTAGTTTTATCAATGATATTGAGATATCCAATAGTTTTTATATGTTTTTAAAGATATAATATAGTTGATATCATAGGCTATGATTGAAATATGATTTTCTAAAAAAGAGAGCATTGTTTTATAATGATGATATAACATATATCATCAAATACGACCAAATGTGTTAGACTATATTTTCCCAAATGTAAGGGTTATGAGCTAATGTGTAAGGGTTACTTCACACTGGTAACATTTACATATCAAGGATTCTAATGTTCAAGGGTTACACCACTGATAACCTTTACATATAATGGTTTTCGACCGAGTAACCTTTACATATTCATATGGGTAAACTTTATATATCAAGTAACCTTCACACTTTTATTTTCTTTATAAATGATATGTAAGTGTACTCAATTATATGTAAGGGTACTCGATGGTTCCAATCACATATTATGGTTGATAGTGCTCTTATCAATCATAAAATATGATATAAGGCAAACATGAATAAAATTAATATTTCAAAAACAAATGATTATGGTTAATGAATGGTTTAAAAAAGATAAGTGTTAGGCACTATAAATATGATATTTTCATGCCTAAATAAAATTTGAAATGTTTATATTAATACCACATTTTTGGGAAATTAATAATTTTTTTATTTTTTTTATTTTTCATATTCATGTTTATAATTTTTTTATGAAATGTGAATATTGTGGATACTTTAATTTACGAGATAAATTTATTCTTATAAAATTTTCATACCATACATTACATTCTAGGTATGACAACATAATATTTAGTTTTCATCTACCTTAACTTCAGATTTTAGTTAAGTTTATTATCTTTAATTTAGTTATTGAATACGTTTATACATATTAGATATTAGAGTTATTATGGAATTAGAAACTCTCTTGGGAAAAGTATCCCTGGGTCGAAGAGCTTGGGGTTGGAATTCCCACTTTTATAGAGTCTTATAACTTGTTCTAAAAAGGTGATAGTTAGCTATACGTGGCTTCTAAATTACTCTTATGAATATTTCTAATTTCAAATAATTCTAAAAATTTACATGAAACATTCATGATCCTTATGAATATGATGAATTTTGATTTGTGTAAATATGTTTGGTTTTTATTTTTGGGTTAGTAATAAAAATTGTGGGTTATGTAATGATTTTCACATTAATATATCTTGATCATATTAAATTTTTAGATGAAATAATGATTCCAAAACTAAATCATTTTATGTATTCATACATAAAGAAATGAAACAAGATATAATAAAGATTTCTAAGGATGTAATAGTTATGAATTTATTATGCATTTGACATATATTAAATTAGCGAGACTTTAAAAGAAAACACCACCAGTACTAAGTGTGAGATTCCTTCCAGAGTTATCAAAACCTATATCATCCAACTGAGTAGGTCATGCCAAATATGGGTGAGCCTGGATTATCTTGTGTAGGGAAATCAAGTAATGAGTGAACCTAATAGGATTAGGTGCCCATTATTTATGTTTTCATTTGTGAAATTTGATGTGTTTTTGTTTATAAATTGTTTTATTTTATTTATTCTCTATTGGTTTAATTATTTCTGTTCTCATGTTTTTTATTCATAAGAAATTTTTATTTTCATGTTTTATTATCTATTATTGTGTTTGATGCATTTTATTTTTTATATGGGACTGTTCATCTAGGATTTTTTTGTTGGACTTAGACGAGCTGTTTTGGTTGTCCTGCTATTTCTCAAGGCCTATTTTTTTATTTATGAGGTTTTATGTTTTCCATTGATTAGGTCAATCATGTAGTTGTGGGATTTTTTTTTCAATCTCTATATTCTTCTTTATTATCTATATCTTGGAGAAATATATATATTTTTATTTCCACCATTTTTTGTATAATGCATGTCTTGTATTTGTTTTAAATTTATTTCACCTGTTGTGGCTCAGTTTTCTCTACATTTTCTCCACTATATGTGCATGTCACAGTTTTCTTGATGTTGAAGAGACACTTTCTACACCATTATGATTTCAACACATCATTATTTCTCAAGTGAGGCCCTATAATCATTCAACTTCTAGTTTTCAAAGAAAATAGGGAGAGATATTGAGAGTAGATAAACCCTGGTGCTCTGTTTGATGGATTCCTTCAAGTATATTTATCCTAGTTATATTTTGGTGGATAACTCAGAGATTAAAATCTAGAAGGAGGATCATGATTACCAACATAGATGTTTTAGTTCCAAAAGTTCTGATTATCATTTTAATGACTATTTCTAGGTTCTTGGTTTAATCTCAGACCTATAAGTTTCTACTATTGCAGTTATTTAGTTTTTTGATATATAATTTATATATTTTTGGCTCCCTTGGGGTGTGTAAGTGAGTTTTCCTAGTTCTAGAGTGGATGTTACCATCCTTGACCTAGGTTCATTGTTAGGTCTTGGAGTGGCAAAGACTATGTGATCAGATAACTTCTATGTTATTGATTGTTTGTTTTATTTATTTATTGTCCATCTCTACTGTTAAGTCTATTTTTTTGTTTTATTTTCATAATAAAAGTGATTGTGTTGGTGTTCTTTTCATGCATGTAGAACCAAAGTGGTATAAAGCACATAAATATTAGTGTTTTTTATATTTTTTCACTTTTCTTTATCATCACTACTTATACTTATATTCTTTAACTTTTGTTTTTGGTTTTCCTATTAATTCCCAAATTACATCAATAAAAATGACCCACTTTCACTTTTATTAGATGCAAATTATGTCTTTATGGGACTATATCCACCCCACTGGTATCATAGTTAGTTTATTGGGTTTAGTGATGTCTTATTCTAAGTTTAATATTGAGAAGATTGACAGTGAGAATGATTTTAATTTGTGGAGAGTGAATATGTGTGTGTCTATTGTCCACAAAGGACTAGTAGAAAATTTTCTTGGCCCTAAGGAAGTTTTTGTTACCGTGTACACTAAATTGTAGTTGTTCACCCCTATGTATATTTCAACTCTTGAATTATTGTGAAATACCACTATATGTTGTTATTGACATTAAGATAAAATTTTATACATGAAGGTTCTTATAAGATCATTGATAATTCCATTTGGATGAAGCTAGAACACATGTACATGACTGAATCCTTCTTGGAAGGTTGTATAGAAAAATGAGACGTTACATTTTCAAAATGATTCCTAACATCTCTATTTGGGTTCACTTAGATGAATTGAATAAGGTCTTTATTGATTTATCCAATATAGATATTTTGATTGGCAATGAGGACTGAGAGATTATTTTATTGATCAACGTAGTTGAGTATTTTAATTCCTTTAAGGATTACATGATGTAAGTTAGGTATTCTATCACCTTAGAAGAAGTTAAGGTAGTTTTTATAACTAGGGATCTTAAAACTGGTGGTTTTAAGGAGAAGGATGGTGGTGTTAATACCAAATATCAAATTTCAAATGTTAAGAGTCAACCCAAGAATAGTAGTAGGAATTATAAAGATAAGATTCGGTTTAATAATTTTCAATTCTATGAATGGGGAAAGACCATCCTCATTAATAGATATTTTCCTAAGAACAAGACTGGGGATAATTTAGCCTAGAATAATGTGTTATTCCCCAATTTTGATAGTGATGATGTCTTATAGGGGGTATCAGATTCCCTTAGAGTAAAGTTATTCATATCTATAGGTTGTATTTCTTCTATGATCCTAGGATCGTCTCTTCAAGGAATTTATAGGGGGTCTTAGTTGGAAGAGAGGGTGTGATTTGGACTAGTGTTTGGGTTGGTCTAGATCCAGGTAGAGAGTCTTATCCCGCTATCAAATTGTGTGCTTTCTAATTCCTTACTACATCAATTTTTAGATTTGTATTTTCTAAGTCTCAAGATTTATTTTTAACCACTTAGGTAGTTCTTATAATCTAGTATTGATAAATTGAAGGAATTTGTGTTTTCTTGGCGATTTTAGTAGATTTAGTTTAGGTAGATAATTGGGTAAATTGTTGGTAAGATCTATTTTAAATGTTATTTCTTAGGATATTTTTTTTATTCTTGATTATGAATTAGTTATTGATAATAGTATATGAGAGGGTATGCTAATACATGTTCCAATTTGGAAAATGTTAAGGGGATAATCATACTTGGATGTTTATGTTAGCGCTTAAGTTTTTTAGTTAGTGAAAACTTTGTAAACCATCTGATTGGTAAGGATAGTAAAGGTTTCAAGAAAATTTCTTATATAGATTACTTTTTATTTGTAAGATGGAGATTTTTGAAATTTGGGATCTTTTTTTACAAATAAATTATATTATTTTATTGATTCCATGTTGGTTTTATTGTTTTCATGCTCCTATTTTTTTATTCCCATGAAATTATTATTTTCAAATTTTATTATATATTGGTGTGCATGTTGGTGTTTTTTTCTAAATGGGAATGTTTTTATAATATTTTTTTGTTGGACCTATGCTGGATGTTTTGGTTGGTCCACTATTTCTCATAGCCTCTTTGGTTATTTCCTATGTTTTTTTGACAATTGATTAAGCCAATCATGTGGTTGTGGTGGAATTCTATGGTTTCTTGTTGTAATTATTAATTTTCTATATTTTTTAGTGATCCACATATATATATTTCCTATATTTTTTTCATACTATAAGGCCTAGGTTTGTTGATATTTTTTCCATTTGTGATTCAGTTTTTCATCATGCTCGATCCACCGTATGTGTGTCCCATAGTTTTCTTGAGGCTAAAGAGTCACTTATTACACCATTATGATGAATCCCCTTAATCCCCACTTGATTGAGGCCTTATATGAATTTTAATTATGGTTTTAGAGAAAATAGGGAGAGATATAAAGAGAAGAGGGACCTCAGTGCTCTACCCAACATATTTTTTTTCACCTGTTCCTCATGGGTTCCCTTCCAGCGGAGAGCTCGGTGTTTGCAAGCTCAAAGAAGGACTGTGATGATGAGAAGAGTAATTAGAGTCCTGATAGTCCTAATCATTATTTGGATGAACGTTTTCATGTTCTTGGTGTAATCCAAAACCTATAAGTGACTGTAAACATATTTTTAGTGTTTTAAAACTCTAAAACATGCATGTAACAGTCAAAACCATAAAAAACAGTCTCAAATTGGTGTGAAATCATGTAAAATATGTCTTTGAATTAATTTTCACATATATAAGTAGAAATAACATCAATATGACCTGTGGTTTTCTCAGAATGATTCAATAGAAGTTTTAAAAGATATCAAAGTCTTTAAAAATGTGCATTAGGGATTCAAAACTAAGAAAACAACCTTAGAGTGAAATCCTAAGAAAATGACCATAGGATTATTTTTAAAATGTAGGAATGTATTATACTTCAATTAGAGTTATTTTTTTCCCAATATTATAGAAAACACATTTTTAGTGTTTTAAAACTCTAAAACGTGTGTAATGGTCAAATCCGTAGATAATGAAGTGAAATCATGGGGAAAATGTATTTGAATTGCTTGTGATGTGTATGAGAATATGTCACATTAAACCAATAAGTGGTGTGATCATAATGAATTAATAAGAAGATTTCAAAGATATCAATGTCCTTAAAAACAGGCATCAAGGGGTAAAAAACTAGAAAAAACATTGATTTTCCATGAAATCATTGGAAAACCACCGTAGAATGATTTTTAAAATATGGGGACTAACACCACACCAAACTAAGTGGTAGTTTTCTTGAGATATCCATAAACACATTTTTTGTGTTTTAGAACACTAAAACAAGCTTGTAATAGTCAAATCCATATAAAACAATCTCATATTTTTGATGCGTATAAGTAAACAACACGTCAATCCAATATGTGGTGTACTCTAAATGAATAAATAAATAGTTTTAAATGATATGAATTTCTTTAAAAATATGAATTAAGGGGATAAAACTAAGAAAATGACATCAGAGTGTCGTGCAATCATAGAAAAATGACCATATATTGATTTTTGAAATATAGGAACTGACACCACATCAATCTAAGTGGAAGTTTTCCCAAGATGTACAAAAACACATTTGTAGTGTTTTGAAACTCTAAGACATGTGAATGACAGTCAAAACCATAGTGAACAACCATGTATTGACATGAAATCATAAAAAATTTCTTTAAATTATTTGTAATGTGTATGATCAAAAAAGCATCAATATGACATATGGTTTTCTCGGAATAACTCAATTAGTAATTTTAAAAAGATATGAAAGTATTTAAAATCATGCATTATGGGGTTAAAACTAAGTAAATGAACTTGGATTGGAGTGAAATCATAGGACAAAAACCATAGATTTATTTTTAAAATTTAGTAACTGACACCACATCAATCCAATTTCATTTTTCCCAAGATGATAGTAAACACATTTTAAGTGTTTTAAAACTCTAAAACATGCATGTAATTGTTAAAACCATAGAAAAAAACCTTGGAATGATGTGAAATAATGAGACAATTGCTATTGAATTATTTTAGATGTGCATGAATAGATGTTATATCAAACCAATGTGTGGTGTGCTCTAAATGAGTCAATAAGAAAATTTTAATGATATCAAAGTCTTTAAGAACATGCTTTATTCACTACTAAAATTTGAGGTATTTGCGATGGGCTATTTCCAAAGGGATCCAGTCGCAGATGAGCTTTTGCGACGGGGTCCCGTCGTAAATGGCATGTTGCAGAAAACGGCGTCGCAAATAACTTTCCGTTTATATAGATTATATATACAAAATCCTATTGTGATAGGCCCATCGCAAATAAGTATTTGCGACATGCCAGTTTTCCCTTCGCAAATACTTATTTAGAAAATATATAAACTATTTACGATGGGTCCCATCACAAAAGGACCCATCAAAAATACTTAATAAAATATATATATATATATATTCAATAAAATAATGATAAATTAATATTATAAAATAATAATAATATTAATACTATTAATATAAATAATATAATATTATATAATAATAATACTAATATTAATAATATAAAAAATATTATTATAATATTAATATTAAAATAATAATAAGAAATAAATAATGTTATTATTATTATTAATATTTATAAAAAAATAAAATTAATATTATTAAAATAATAAAAAATTTATAAAATATTAAAATTCTTGATATTCGCAAAAAATAAAAAAAATAAAAAAAAATTATTATTATTAGTAAAATAAATAAATATTAATTAATATAATACTAATAATAAATAATAAAATAATAAAATATTAAAAATAAAAAAATAAAAATAAAAATTTAAATTATGCAATATTTGCACCAATATAAAGGACAAAAACTGTAAGCAATTAATATTACAAAAATTTTTGAATTCAAATGTTTTTGACATTAAAAAAGTCACTGAGGGGGTAGTCTTATGGAGGAGGTGGCGGAGCTGGAGAAGATGGTGCAGGAAACTCTATCCCTAAACTACGAGTCAAACAGTGCATATACTCCATCTGCTCGTGATGCTGCTGCTACCATCGACATGTCTCCTCCTCGTACTACTGCTGCTGTTGCTACTGCTGCTAGCGCATCTCTTCATGCTGCTTACGCAAACTCTCTATAAGCTCACTTCAAGCTTGCAGCTACTCTTGATACTATGATCCAAAATATGATTCCTCTCCACAATCTCCTCTCGAGATGGATGCTGACATCGCGGTAGTACCATAATAAGTCCTAGGAGTCAAATGATAGTTGATACCAATTACTCATCCCTTCTCAAAGCCATACTGGGTTGCCTGCATCCATGTCGCCTCATCAAAATGGTGGGCACTGGTCTGATCAACCATCTCGGCCTGACTCTCAGCCTGTGTCTGAGAGGTCATAGCCTCATATGACTCTTTCAGTTCCAATTTGAAATTAAAATAGTGAAAATATTATATGCAGTTAATTTTCAAACAGAAAAAGAAATAATACTGACTACAATCTGACGTTTGCGGTCACCTCTAATCTCTCCAGTAGCTAGATCACTGTATATCCTCCGATAAACGTCATACTCCATAATATCGGGCTGCTCAACTGCCTATATGAATATAAAATAAACTATTTATATTTAAAGTTAAATAAAATATTTAAAAAAATTACTTATCATATACTCTCTATACATACTGAATGTATGGCTATCAGCTCGATGCGTCACCTCCAGTCTCCCCCAGTTCTGTCGGCCCAATGAAGATCTCCTCTAAAATCCACCACCCAACAAGTGTGAACATAATCCATCACTAATGTGAGATGAAATGTACTCTGGTTAGTGGTCTTTACACGACTCATCAAATACTACCACTCCTTCTTTCTTCATGGTCGTCCTTCTCAAATTGTGTAAAAAATGATGGAAACGGTCATGCATAGACACCTCCCATGCCGTGTGGATAGCGTCACGCATGCTATCATTGATGGAATACAATAAACCCTACAAATAATTTATAATATCAAGTTATTAATGAAATAAATTTCAAAATAAATATTATTTATTTACATACCAGCCAATGATTGAACATGTCAAGCTGTACATCAACATGAATATATTCTCATGTGATCCATGGCTAAGAAAAATAATTGTGCAAGATAGCCCTCCCCTTTCCAATAACTATATGTGCAAAACTATGAAAAAATAACAGACAATCAAATAATTAATATATAAATAAATTAATGAAAGCTAACTAAAATACTAAGGTTATCATACCTCTGTGTGTATGGATCAAAGCCAAGACATGGATGTCACTTGAGGATAGGGTCAGGAATCATCAGGCACGCAAGACCGAGCCCCCTCCACGTACCCCATGAACTGCCAGTAGGTTGAGGGTCAGATGATCCCAAATCCTCCTCATCCAAAGGTAGCCCAGACTCCTGCAACTCACAAAATAGATCATCATCCATCTGAAACAAAAAATGATTATTGTTATCAAATAGTTGAAAATAACTATCATATATAGATATATATTAGTTATTATTATTCATCATCATTTTCATATCTGACAATTTCAATGTCTTCGTATTCCTCCTCAGAATCATCAATATCTATATGAGTTTTTTTTTCATCATCTCTTTCCATTTCAAATTAATTTGTAACATCATTAATATCATCATCACCATCGACCCTTAATTGTGGGGTGTCAACATCGATATTCATGTATCTTTATGAAAAATATGGATTTTGAGTAATCTTTTGAAAAATTTCAATTCCTTGCACTTCAGTGGAACCACATTCATTTTGAGTAAACTAATTTTCCTGAGATTTCATTTTTATTATGCTCCACCAATCACTCAGGTCTCTTGAAGTAGCACAATACTTTGCATAATAAATTTGATGTGCATGTTGAGCCAGTAAAAATGGTTCATTTACTGCAATAAGACTTTTATATTAAATATCAACGATTCCATGAGCCGGATGAAAATGCAAGCCTCTCTCAATATCCAACCACCGATATTTAAACATCATTATATAATTTTTTCTTAGATAACACAGTTCAATAATTTCATCCAGCATGCTGTAAAAATAAACTTCATTTTCTCTATGATACGATTTTCTCAAGAAAACTCTGTTGTTTATTGTTTTTTTGATTCCTCATATGCACATGTATGAAATCGAAAACCATTCACCACATATGCATTATATGATTTAACCATTTTGGATGGTAGGTTACTCAATATACATAGTCACTTATCAATTTTATCAGCATGTTGAGACAACATAAAATTTGTAAAACAATTATCAATATAATAAATATTAAACTGAATTAATATGTGAAACCATCAATAATTTATTTTACCAGTTTTTGAAACCATTGAGATTTTTTTTTCGGCATTCTTCAAGAGCAACTTCTATAATTTGTAGAAGCTATTTCTTGATATGATTATCATATAACCTATAAATAAAATAAGTTTACTTAATGTAACATAAATTATAGAATAACTGATATAATCACTCACTGTACAAATGATGTCATTTCTTTATAGTTGAGCGGAACATATGTATGAGCTCTGTGATGTTCATCATCTGAAAGCCATCGTTCATGAACTCCACCGAAGAAAATCTTTGGCTGATTAAAAATTGATATTTTATGGTCTATTTCATCATCAAAATTCCCCTCGTTATATCCCATGCGATTGTGTTTTGAGGGATATTTAGATTAAAAATAATGGGAGCATAAAAAAAATGAATTTCCTCTGGAAAATAAGCTTCAACAATTGATCCTTCAACTGATTCTTTGTTACGTACTTTTTTCTTCAATTTCTACATGTATCTCTTGAATGGATATATCCATTAAAACTATACTGGACCTCCACATTTTTCTTAATGTAACAAATGTAATATCAAATGTTCCATTGAGTCAAATAAAGTTGTTAGAAATATTTTTTCCAATTTACACATAATTACAACAACATCTTCTTCCAGTTTGATTAGTGCATCGTAGTCTGTTTTCCTCGCACTAATTATTTTTAATTATTCCTAATTATTCTTAATTATTCCTAATTATTCCTAATTATTGCTAATTATTGCCAATTATTGCTAATTATTGCTAATTATTGCTAATTATTGCTAATTATTTCTAATTATGGCTAATTATTGCTAATTATTAATATTTATTGTTATTTATTCTTATTTATTGCTATTTATTACCATTTATTACTATTTATTGTTATTTATTACTAATTATTACTAATTATTACTTTTATTACTAATTATTACTAATTATTACTAATTATTACTATTTGTTAATATTTATTACTATTTATTACTAATTATTACTAATTATTACTAATTATCACTAATTATTACTAATTATCACTAATTATCACTAATTATTACTAATTATTACTATTTATTACTAATTATTACTAATTATTACTATTTATTACCATTTATTACTATTTATTGCTATTTATTAGCATTTATTACAATTTATTACGATTTATTACGATTTATTACTATTTATTACTATTTATTACAATTTATTATTAATTATTACTAATTATTACAAATTATTATGAATTATTACTAATTATTACTAATTATTACTAATTATTACTAATTATTACTCATTATTCCTCATTATTCCTAATTATTCCTAATTATTACTGATTATTACTAATTATTACTAATTATTACTAATTATTACTAATTATTACTATTTATTACTATTTATTACTAATTTATTACTAATTATTAGTATTTATTACTAATTATTATTATTTATTAGTATTTATTACTAATTATTACTAATTATTACTAATTATTACTAATTATTAGTATTTATTACTAATTGTAAATATTTATTACTAATTATTAGTATTTATTACTATTTTTTATTAATTATTACTTTTTTTCCTAATTATTACTATTTACCACTAATTATTACTAATTACCGTTAACTATTACTAATTAGCCTTAATTACTATTAATTACTACAAATTATAGCTACTAAGTACTAATTAACGCTAATTATTTATATTCATTACTAATTATCATTAATAATTATTAATTTCTACTAATTACTAATAATTAGTACTAATAATTTCAATTTATTATTACAAATAAATACTGATGAAAAAACAATCTAAATCTAAATTTTTTACAACTAATTAACAATTATTAAAATTATTATAAAAAATGAAATAAATACTAAATTAAATAAAGCATAAATAGCTTTAAACTTGATCTCTTATAAGTGTAGACGACTTCCAAACTTGTTCGTAAAAAAAATTTAACTTAGATAAATTTTAACTCTAAAATTAGAGTTCAGAGAGAGAAAGTAGAAATTGAGAGGAAGAATGAAAAAAATGGACAAGGGTATATATATGTTAGATTATTTGCGACAATACTATTTGTGACGGGACGCCCGTCGCAAATACTTTCGATCACATTAATTACTGTCGGCGGTTAAAAGAGTATTTGCGACGGGTCCCATCGCAAATAGTTACCTGCCAACACACTATTTGCGATAAGGTCATATCCCTGTCGCAAATAGTATTTACCACCGCCAGGTACTTATGATGGGGAGGCACCCCCCGTCGCAAATACCCTTCCCGCGATTTTGCGGGAAAACCGCGCCAAACCTTTTGCGACAGGACCCCTTATCCTGTCGTAAATAATAAGTTATTTGTGATGGGATAATTTCCCCGTCGCAAATAACTTTTTCGATGGGCTATTTTCAACGGGGTCTATTTTCGTTGCAAATCACCCATCGCGAAATGCCATTTTTCTCGTAGTGATTGGTTAAAAACCAAGAAAATGATTTGGGATTGTCATGACATCATAGTAAAACCACCATATAATGATTTTTGAAATGTAGTAATTGATGAAAATGTATTTAAATCTTATTGATTCATTTTGAGAATACGATATGTTGGTTTAAAAACTACTTAGATTTTTATAAACTTATCGATTTTGAGTTCAAATAGTTGAATCAATTCTTAAACAGGTAATTTTATGTTTTCAAAATGTTATCGGTGAGTTTTAAGCCTTAATTTCCTTGAGAATTTTCATATCTTCATTTAATACGTGATAAGTGGGATGATATATTATTTGTTTTGTTCTGAAATTTTATATGTTTGATTAAAAAAATAACAAATGTTATGTGAAAAATTATAAATATATTCTATACCAATTTTGTTTTCTGTTCCATTCCTTCAATGTTTTGGTTTGTATTATAGGCGACAGATACCGATAGTATCTTGGAGGTTGACCGTTCTGATCCACGACACTCTTCATAAGGTAGTCATGATGTCTTATAGTATTTGTGGTATGGTTAAACATTATCTTGTATTATATAGTAATTATTATTTATTATGTTCAGTTGTTCTAATTCCTATTTTATTTTTGTTTCAGTTGATATAACAGTGACTTGGTTGGTTTTGTGTATGATGAGTCTAGATATGGAAGTGGTCGAATGCAGTGGAGGTGGAAGGATGTATTTTATGGTCATGGGTTTATACCGAATGTTGGAATTATTCTATATGTATATAATTATTGAGCTTATGACTGATGGGTTATCGGTGGATGTATGACTGATAGTTATAGATATACGAATAATGGTTGTGGATATATAACAGATGAATGTATTGATGGTTTTATTGTATATTTATGTTTTTAATAAATTAATATTTTGTAACATTGTATGTTGTATAATTTTTAAAAAAAATATTAATTTAAACTGCCACTAAATATATAAAAAAAGACTTGTCTTAAATGTCACAAAATAAATTTAAATCATCACTAATTGATTAATGACTATGAAATATAAATCATTTTTTATAATCATTGATAATTGGTTTCTCAATGGTTTAAACCACCGCTAATAGGAAAAAAACCACTAGACCTTGTTTTTTCATAGTGATAATATCACATTTTACCAAGAATGAAAATATTTCTTTATATTTAACATTTTGTTTTTATTAAATGATTCTCTAGTGGTAATTTTTTTAAAGCGATCACATTATTCTAAAAAGTTAAATGGTTTTAAACTCATTTAAAGTATTTTTTATTTGTTTCACTATCTATTTCTCCATGAACACTTAAACTTCATGTTTTTTAAAGAGCACTCTCTTTCATATTGAAAAAAATTACTTGTTTTTTCTCCCTTTATTTTTATATGACCATTATGTTTAAAATAAATATATCTAAAATGTTTTATATGTGTTTTATATACATATATATGATATCATTATTTAATTATTTTTTGAGAAAATCAATTCCAGAAGGTGCCTAAATAAATGGGATGTGTGATCTCACCACTCCTTTGTTTGTTTTCTCCCCCTAATGCCACTATTTTTCCCATTGAAATCTTGCACATTGATTTTGAATCAAGATATTTTCATGAAAACATATTAAATTAATCATGGGGTTTTTCATCAAAATGTTTTTCTAATATGACCACATCAATTTATAATAGAAACATCCATTATATGTAATTCAGTAATTTCATTTGAAAAATATTAAAATATAATTGCTTCTTTTATGTAGTACTATGTTTTATATCATATAAATTTTAATCAATTCATCTCTATATAAAAGTATAATTATTATTTAGTGAGATTAATATTCTTATTTTTTTACTAATGATCCTTACAAAAAACTTTGGTTATGTTGAGTCTTTTTTCATAATAGCTAATAATTATAATCTCAATGCTTTTTAGTAATTTTATGTTCAGAATTAAAATATTTATATTCCAAAAAACATTTTCATATTAAAATATGAAATCAATAATACTTTCACATTCTAAAAATATCTCATTATCTCCCATTATTGACACCGATTATGGGACATTTTCACCCCTTATGAGGTTATTTCTATATAAATAATGGTTTAGATTTTAAAATACCCATTTATTCTTACATAAAATATTATTTTTTATAGATAGTTTCTTCTGAGTAACAGTTTATCCACGTTGCAGGACTTCTTTGAATTAATTAGTTTGTATTTTTCATATGTTTGTCTTTAAGAACAAACAAATTTATTTTCAACTAAAAAAACATAAGATTAAGTGACATTTATATTGTCAACATCAATTATTTATTGGTCACATTCCAAAAATAGACCATATATTGAACCCCACATTCTCATTGATTTTTTATGTCATAAAAAGATTAAAAAATATTAGTTTATGACTATTAAATTCTCAGCTTTGGAATCCAACCGAATATTTGATATTTATTATAATTTATATTTTTAAAACTTTTTATATTCTGCTAGATATTCTAAAAATATCCCATTATTAATAAAAAATACAATTATAAATTATTATTTTCCATGAACATTTACTTACAAATCATGGTATTGAATAACCATTAATGTCAAATAATTTTAATCACATAAAATACGCATTTTTATGATGATAAATTATATGAATCTACTACCTCATTTATAAAATCTAGAAAAAATGAAACCCTCTTCATAAATGAAATCAATCAAACCCAATATTTATATTTCTTCGATGAAAACCTTAACATAATGTAAAAAGGATTTATTTCAACATTTTCATGATGGGATATTGTATTTCATTACTTTATAATAAATATAAAAAATATATTCTGGTGTACTACAAGTAAAGGCCAAGGCTCTTTAATTTATATTTATTTCATTTTCTATTATGATCAATGTAAAACATCATGATTGCCTCGATTTTGGTTTCTAATATACATTCATATCCACTTTATAGAATTAAATTATAATACTATGTAGGTGAAACTTGGTATTTATAGTCAAGAGTTTATTATTTTTCAAAACATCATGTCGTTGATTTAAATAATTATATAACATAATTTATCACATATTCACTATTTTATTTGTAATGATGTCTTCATGTTCATTACTATTATTCTATTATGTTGTAATATTTAAAAAATAATAATAAGACTATTTAATTAAAAAATTAATTTAAAAATCATTATGTTAATCGATTAATAAATATTTTACATGAAAATTTAAATGTGAAAAATATATTTATACACCAAGTTACTTGATTTGAAATATTTATTAAGGGAATTTATATAATAAAATAAGAATAGAAAATCTATCAATTAGGTTAACTTTTATTAAAATTTTACAAAATCATAAACAATCTCATTTATGACTCTTTACATTTATCATTGTGTTCAACATCTTTAGGGTTTACCAATAAATCATAGGTATCAAAATTCATTATATTATTATCAAGTTTTATAGCTGGATCAATAAATTTTGCTTCAACGCATTTCTCCCTCCTTTTAATTTCCTTAATGAAGACCAATAAAGTGTTTTGGTGTATAATAAGAACATGATAAGTTCCATTTCACACCACACCAAAAACATTCATTTTCAATGTTTTTTACTTTTCTTTATATGGTTGTTCATTATTTTACCACCTATAGTGGTGTCATATCTTTTATTCATTTTATTCATTAATATAACCACCTCGGATACGAGCTTTACACCAACCTTGACCTAGCTTATTATTACCATGACCTCAACTATTTGATTTTTTATATTCATCCACACCCATTTCAAGGAATGAAGTCGATCTATTTGATCAGATTTTATAATTCCTCATAGATATGAATATGGATGAACATCATGGTTTTGAAATGATATAGTTAGGAAACGTTATTTTCCATTTTGATCATCTCACTAAGATCATTTTTATCTAGATGCATTTCAACATCTATAATCCATACCAAATAATTTTCTTCTGGGATGTTGAGAATGAGTAAATCAAATTTAATAATATTTTCCATAAAAAATAAAATCCACTATATAAAATAAACCACTTTATGTAATTATAGTTTATTTTGATTACATGTTATAAAACTCATAAACTAGAATAGATAAATATAAGGATAAGAAAAGGATAAATAATGAAATAGAGTGACATTTAGGTCCACCACTTGAATTATTTCCATTAGTTGTGTATAATGATCGATCAAGATAAATAACCTTTATATAAACACATCAATTCATTTACTACACCATAATTTTCAAAAAAAATAGGAGGTTAACATTTCAAACCATAAATGGTTGTGTAAAAACTGATAAATTTATATGGGAATTGTGGCATTCATCAATATAATATTTATTTATAACAAATACACTATAGAATATTAAAACAGATATATGTGTTTCATTATATTTAATTTAAAGGTTATTTTAATTCTAAGGATCATTTAATAGTCATGTGTCTGATTAATAATTACGGTTTATAATAAAATAAAAAAAATTACAAATAATAAAGTGATAAAAATTAATTGAATACATTAAAATAAATCATGAAAAAATATATTTTATTATAAAAATCATTCTTAAGTTAACACCATATGTTATATTTTATCTCACAATTAATAGAGTATATTTTTGAAAAAAAATATAATTAAACATGTTAATTATTTATATTTTTAGATTATATAAATACTTATTTTTTTATTATGAGTATTATTATATCATATTAATAATGGACAATTATTTTTGAGAGAAGAATGATGTGAGTAAAAAAACTAGATTTGTAATCATTTTTTGTAGTGGAATTATGATTTTAACACTAATTAAATACATGTGTAGTAAATTTAAGCATGATGTTTATCGAAGATGCAAGAAGAATACTAATTAATACAACTCTCTTTAAAATTTATATATATAATAAATAGACAAGAAGAATAAGAAAATTTGAATAAAGTTATTATTTAATTATTATATAATATCATGTATATATATAGTTTATAAGAGTATATAATCAATGTTTCAAATCAATCTATATCTTCCAAAAAAAATTGACAATTAGAATCAAAGATATGGTAATAAAGTTTAGGAAATGAAATCTATGGGAATTACCACCCATAGAAAATTTTTACGCCCACCATTAAATCATATTTATTTTTAATAATCTCTCTTGGATGTCCACAATTTAATAGAATATTTTTTAATATTAACTTAAAAAATAAGTTAGAATAAATAAGTGAAAAAAATGATATAATTCCATGTGAAATTGATTCTATGTAAAATTTAAGTTATCTCATTAAAAACTTGATTAAGAAGAAAAGAGCTCAAAATTACCACCCCATCAAAAAATCATGATATATATTAGAGTCTTCAAATCCAAATTTTATAAATACCCTTATCAAAATTTATAGTTGATAATTTCTTTGTGAATAAATATATCAAATTATTACATAATCTAATTTTTTGGATATCAATCTTATAATTATTTTGAAATTCATGGTAATTTTTTTCTTATGAGATATATTTCATCCTATCATATTTACAACACATTAATTGCATTATACATTTCATATTTTTCTCATGTAATGTAGTGGAAATAACATTATTCATAGTCAATATATAATTATTTCTGATATAATGAATAATCATTCTCAACCAAACGCATTCTCAAAATACCTAGTAAAATGCAATCTACTTATCATGATTATATAAATTAATAAAAATGGTTTGTTTCATATATTATATGAAATAGATGTTCCACCACATGTGAATAAATATATAGTTTTAAAATTGTGATATATGTAGACCAAAAAGATATCCAGTGTCAATATAACCAACTGAAATTTGTTTTTAATTTTCGTAATAAAATTATCCTTGATCAGAAGATCCTTTAAGTTATTTTAATATTTTTTTGATACCATTGTAATTTCTATGAGTAGGAGAATAAAGATATTTTGAAAATAAATTAACATCAAAAATATATATTTATCTGTATATTATTTTTGAGGTATATTAGTGTTTCCATAACACCAAGATATAGTTAATTTATTACCAATAAATTATTCACTATCCTCTCATAGTACAACAGGATATTTTCTTGATAAAAATATCATATAATAATTTATATACTTAATGATGTAAATTATCTATATAAAAACTTTGTAGAAATTTTTTGATTAATTTAGATTGGTAAAAAAATCCATTTTCAATATGTTTAATTAGTAATCCAAGGCATAACCTTTCCTTTTCAAAATCTTTCATTTTGAATTATTTATTTAAAATCTATAATATATATAGATATGATTACAAATTTAGATCCAATACTCTTTATGAAAGAGGAAAAATTAATTCATATTTATAAGCCTATTTAATTAAAGATTCACTCAGATGTTTCCATCATGGATACCCTGGTTTATTTAATCTATTTAAAAAATTTCCAATTTAATAGAGTGATGATCTTGAGATCTCTAACATGCTAAAATTTTATTTTCAACTTACTTTATAAACCAAATATCATTTGACAAGTATAGCTCATGTGGGTAACATGTTACCAAACCCATAAATTAAAAAAGATAAATAGGAATATAATAGGATAAATTACAAGAAATAATGAAAGAGGGAGATATCTAGGGTTATGATTGTGAGAATTTCACCACTTGGATCATCTCCATTAGTTGTGTATAAAAATAGATCAAGATGAACACCCATTATATAAACCTAAAAAGTCATGTGTTATCCCATAATTAACTAACATTTAATATTTTGATCAATATTTATAGTTATAAATGGTTGGATAATAAATAAGAAACTTAGGAATTGTGAGATCTATTAATACAATATTTATTTATAAGAAATGAAATGTAGTATATTAAAAAGATATAAATATTGAATTACATTTTATTTAAAGGGGATATTGATGTTAAAGTTCAATTATAAATTATATACTAAACTAAAAATTCTCATTTATAATAAAACTATAAAGTAATAATTTTTTTATAACTAAAAAACCTGATTAAAATTAATTGAATTCAATAAAATTAAGTGATAAAAAATAAAATGCACAACTAAAAACATTATTAAATTAGAATTTTATACTATATCACATAATAAATAAATAATATATGTGAAAAATAATAATAATATGTGTTACTTATTTTTTAGGAAATAGATTATATAAACGATTATTTTATTAATAGGATTATTATGTCGTATTAATAAATTACAATGAAAATATGAGGCAAACATTAAAAGTGATGAATTTTTAAATTATATTTAATAATCATTCTATTGTGAAATTATGATCACACCGATTAAAAATAGGTGTCATGAATGTAATCATGATGTCGATCAAAGGAACATGGAGATATTGAATGAACATAACTTCCACTAACTTTACTTTATATAAAAAAGTGATAAGAAGTAAAATAAAATGTTTAAGCCAAATATTTTATTTTATTTTTATATAATCTAAAATCTATAGGTTACTAGAATCTATAATCAATAGTTTAGATCGATATTTATCTTCTAAACAATATCAATGCCTGGAATCGAATACACATGGATAATGTTTGGGAAATTAAATACATTAGAATCAAAACCCATGATAAATTACAACATCCACCAAATAATATTTATTTATATCACTCTACTATAGATCTCATCAATTTCATGAAATATTATTTAATATTTAATTATAAAAATTACTTGCAAAATGATAAATGAAATGGAAATTATCAAATTCAATGTACGATTGAAGTTATATGATTAATCATTTTATCAGGAAAACCAAATTGGGGAAATTATTAAATTCAATGTACGATTGAAGTTATATGATTAATAATTTTATCAGGAAAACCAAATTGGGGGGGGGGGATATACAACATTCTCAACCCCCTCATAAAATCATGATAAACATTAAAGACTTTATATCACAATTTTATAAATCTATTTCTTGAGTTTTTTAGTTATTAATTCCTTTAAAAATAAGTCTAAAGTTTTATCACATGATTTAATTTACTAGATATCAGTGTCAGTATTCTTTTTAAACTCATGAGTGAAAAATAATTTTTGTAGGATATGTTTTGTTTAATAAATTTTGATATAAATACCCTATAATTAAGCTATAAAATCCAAACTATCCTCACATAAAGTAATAAGAATATCAATATTCATGGATAATTCCCAACTCTTTCAAATATGATAAATTATCATTCGTAACCAAAAGCATTATTGACTTGTATCGTGAATTACAATAAGTTAATCATGATTAGAGGAAGTCATGTACGTGGTTTATTTTTTATAAATCAATGAAATAGAACTTCCACTATATGTGAATAAATATTCAATTTGAGATTGAGCTTTATATGAATCACAATAATATCTAGAATTAACATAACCAACCAATTTGGGTTATGATTTTTTAGAATAAAATAGTCCAAATCAATAGACCCTTTAAGGTATATTTATATATGTTTGATGGTATTCCAATGTATCCAAGTAAGAGAATAATTGTACGTAGATAATAAATTCATAGAAAAAGATATAATTGGCCCTTTATTATTTACTTGATATATTTTTTCTCCCATAGCAGTGAGATATTATACTTTAACACCAAGAAGTTATTCATTTGTCATTTCATCGTATAAAAATATATTTTATTCCCCAGGAGGTTTAACTTAGTGTTTTCCCCTCTGTGGGGGGTGGGGGGGTGGGGAGGTCTCGAGTTTAAGCCTTCCCCTTACTTGGCTGAATATAAATTATTATTGCTACTAAAAATATCTTTATCTTGATCAAGAAACTAAATTACCCTTAACATGCTTAATGGATACGAATTATCCACATAAAACCATTATAAAGTTTTTTCACTATATCATAATTTTGGGGAAAATTCTTATTCTAAATGTTCAATTTATAATCTAATAATAACTTTTCCTTTCCTATGTGTTTCATTTCAAATTATTTTTTAGATATTTTAATCTTTTAGAAGGCTCTTTGAGAGTCCCAATAATATTCAAACAAGAAACATACAATTGAATGGTTAAAAATTCATATTGAATTCTCTTTATAAAAATTTATAAACAAATTGGATCATTTTTATAACAACCATGCATCAAATATTCCCTGAGGTAGTTATACCACATACGAACCTACTACTTTAATCCATTTAATTATTTGTTCAATTTAATAGAATAAAGATATTGAGATCATAAACATTCTTCAAGGTATTTTAAATCCTTTATGTATTTTCATATAAATATAATTATTAATTTACTATATAAGTATGTTTCCACAACATCCTTCGAGAATAATTCAATATATTTATGTATAAAAAATTTCATGACATGATAAATAGTGATATCATCTATCACATTGTAATATATTCCATTATAATAAATCTTGGATCTCTGTGAAAATCCTTAACCAACTAATCATTCATTATTCCTCACAACTTCTTTTATTTCATTTTTATTTCACAAAAATACATATTTATAACCATTATGTTTAATGCCTTCCATATTTTTCACAATTAACCTTATAAACTCACATTTATAAAGATAGTCTAATTAAAATTGGATCTAAAATTTATATTTATATTAATTTTTTTGATCCTAATATTCATCTAGTTGGGTTACAACTTACTAAATAATTGTACAACACTCTGGTAGGGGGTGAATTAGGGTATGACTATTTAAAACTTCTTTTCCAATTATTTATTCAATTATACCACTCATAGTATGTGCATGCCTTAACCCATGTGTTAGTATATCCACTATTATATCCATTGTTTGTACTATGATTTCTTTATTTTTTAAATCTTACTCATTCATATCTCAACACACCCATCTGTAATGATATGAAAGTTGAGGTGCACATAGTTTTACTTAATTCACCTAAAATTAGATAATATAAGGGGTGTGGGAAGAACATTGATACTCCACACTAGTAATATTATAATTCTATGGTTCAGTACAAGTTTGATGGGTCACTCCTCTCATAGGATCATTACAAATCTGCACTAGTATGACTAACCTCACTGGTCCAGTACAAGTTTAGGGTGGTCACTATTCTACTAGGATCATTACCTTAAGGGTGTGTAGATCAATTCCACTATAGGGAACCCCCAATCAAATTTATATAACACAATTTTACACACTCTCATGATGATATAATAGTAAGTATGAGTAAGAACAAATTCACCCTCATATATTGCTCCACTAAGGCTTCTCCTTACTAACACCTTAACCATTTCAGCTCGAACATCATCTTCCTATTTAAAATTCACTAAAATGGTTATATCATATTATACGATATACCCTAATTCATATCCCGTGACATGAATGTGATTCATATCAAATATTACAATATCCTAATATCATACAAGGCAATTGGAACCTCCATCGTAGCATATTATTGGACTATAATATGAGTGCATGGAAACTTCCAAGTATTTTAATTATATTCTTTTGGTTATAAATCAATAATTTTATTCATTTATAGAATGTAAAATAATTTTAAAATTTAAAACAATATTATTTGTAATGAGTGTGCGTTGTGGGTAAGGGTGTAATTTTGGCCTGGCAACCCAACAGGCCTGGCCCATAAGCTCGAGCGGCCCGGCCTGAAAAAGCCTGCATCGGGCCAGGCCAGGCTCAAGCCATAGGTTCATCGGGTCGGACCTGGGCCTATCCAAGAAGGCCCGCGGGGCCAGTCTGGGCCATACCAAAAAATCCCAGCCCACGAGCTCGTGCGAAGCCCATCCCGCTGTCCCGTGCGAAGCCCAGCCCGCTGGCCCGTGCGAAGCCCAGCTGCTGTAAAAAAAATTAACGTGAAACTGCTGGTAGGGAGATTCGATCCCCCTACCTCAAGCTTTCAATGTTGCACATGGACCAACTGGTCCAGGCACTGCACCTGTTATATTATCACCATAATTTATATATATGTATATATATATATATCAATATATATTAACAAAAAATAATATATAATATATAATATATATTATATATTTAATAATGTGTGTGTATATATACATATAATTATTACTATATATAATTATAATGTGTGTGTGCGTGTATATATACAACAATATATAATTATATATATATATAATAATGTATATATATAAACAAATCCATTAATAATATATATCAATTAAGCGTGACTTTTAAAAATCCATTAATAATAATAATATATATATATGATTTAATATAATATATATATAAACAAAGAAATTAATATATATATATATCAATGATTTAATATTATATATATATATAATAACTTGTTGTATATTAATAAAAAAATAACACACTCACCTAATGATGTTCGTGCAGGTTTTGCAACCTCATTATTAAATAACAAGGCTTTAAACTCACCCACTACTACGCACCCCCCAAAACCCCTCATTAATTTTTTTTACAATTTTCAAATAATATTTATAGATTCACAATATATAAATCAATTTAGACAAAAAAACATATCCACCCATTGTAAAATGTTAATAAAAAATAAAATAAACATTTCTACAAAAAACATCCTTTTAAAAATAAATGTAATTTCTTTAAATAAATGTTAAAAAATGGTTAAATAAAAACGTTTAAAACAAGTTTTAAAACAAACAATCATTTTGAAAATAATAAAGGCCCACCATGCCCTGACTCAAAAAAGCCCGGCCCGGCTCGAAAAATCTTGGCCTGAACCAATGGTTTGGGATGGCCTGAGGCCGGGCTTAGGCCGCCTCATGGGGATGTTTAGGCCGGCCCAGCCCAACCCGAATAGTGGCCAGCGGCCCGATTTTTTGCATGCCAGGACCGACCCAAGCCGAAATTACACCCTTAGTTGTGGTTAACACACGTCGGTTGTCATATGATAACAACCGACCCTTAACCCCCTTTATTGAATAAGAGAGTCTATATAAAGGTATGGGATCCCCTTGTTGAGGTAACACAGTTTTGATAAGCTATATTTAAATATATATATATTATTCCCAATGCATTTTTAATCTTTATGGATAAGGTGTTAACATACCTTTGGTGATTGGGGGTCCTCCCATATAAAATGGGAATCTTAGTGGTTGGTGTCATCCCTATAGAATCAAGAGTCTGACAGGTATTACTCGATGATCTCTGTTAAGAAAAATCCATTATTTTTTATAGATGTGGATCTCACTGTAATAAAGGTATACCTATGTATTTTCTATTTTTTATACTATATATTGATTTGATGATGATATATCATACACTTTAATGAGTTTCTTCTTATGTAATAGTCATGATCCTCTAAAACCCATTAGTGATATCAGAGCTATGATCATTATCATATCAACACTTTTTCCATTTTTATGAAGAAAAATCATATTAGAATCTATAATAGGTCATATCGTAATGTATGATATGACATGGTTGAGTGTCATCCATTGGATCACTCTGCCAAGATTTACGATATAGGATATCATATCATGAAATTATATTTTTTCATAGTCATATGGTACAATTGTTTTGTATCATAAGGTAAAATTGAAGAAAGATATATTTTCATGGGCCTCTTATAAAAAAAAATCCACTAAAGAATACGGTACATTGATCTCTCGGGTTATCTATCCAGGAGGTTTTCAGACTTGAGTTTCAAACTATCACTTTAGTTTTTTTTATAAAGTAATATTAACAAAATTGGGGATTTTATTTGTTTGATTATAATAGGAATGAAACTAAAATAGGATTTATAATTTCAAAAAAAGAATATTGAGATTAAAAACAAATCAAAATGAGGTGTTAAAAACCATATTTTAAAGATAATAGTAGCATTTAGTGCCGATCCTTTATAGTTTCCCTTATTCCTTGTCTAGAATTATTACCTAATTGTATTTATCAATGCACACTCAAATAAATCTGCGTGAACACCTAAGTATTCCTAAATACCTTACTAAGAACTCTATATAGTTTTTGTTCCCTTTATGAAAGTGATTCAAAATATAAAAAACCTTCAAGATTATTAACCTAATTAAACTAACTATTCCCAAAGTCAAGACCTTTCCAAATAAGTTTAAATAATGAGAAAAATTACTTTAATTTCATAAATTTAATAAACATTTAGGTTAATTTATAAGAAAGGAATTCAAGAAAGAAGAATAAATCCTTCTTTCAAAAATAGAGTTCCATAAAAATACAAAGAATATACATTTAAAAGCAAATAATTTGAATGTTTAATCCTTGGATATCCCCCAAAATTTGCACTAGGGTTTTTAGATGAGCATGGATAAATAATCTCCCATATTTATCCTTTTTTAAGGATATAGAAACACCTTTTTTAAAAAATTAAAACACTAACACCCAACCTCTAGGTGTCCACCCATCCTGTGTCCTCCCCTTTTCATGATCATACTTTCCTTTTATGTTTTGGTTCATCCATGAAAATAGAGGGGAAATTATTTGAAATTGATTCTAGCCTTCAATATCACCTATAGGATCTCTACACGTGCACAGAAATTCCTATGATCATCATCCGGGTGGTAAAATTATCAATTTTATCTTCATGTGATTGCATATATTGATAGAATTTAAATTGCATGTACACCAAGATTTTAATGTCCTTATAATTATCCCATGAATGATGGACTTTTATATCTCTCTAAAAATGAAGCCACATGGGTCAGCTAAATTGAAATAGTGAAAATACCTAATTTTTGAAAAAAATAACAAAGTGTATATCATAATTATTTTAATAAATCATCATAAGACTTTTGAAGTATTATGATGTCATATTTTTGACAAACTAAATCTTATGATCCAAAAAAAGAATTACAATCAGATATAAGGACTCACAATCATAGACTTACAGAATGAAAATGACTTACATTCAGGGAAAAAACTTATATTGGAGAGGGAAAACAATTACATTTATAGGAGAAAATACTTATGAAACTCCATAAAGATGTACGATTAGGTAGAAAGTCATAAATTTAATCCTAAAAGACTTATGATGGGGTAAAAATACTTACACACCAAACTTATCCAAATTTCCATTTTAATCCCCAAAACATAATTCTTTCAGATAATTTAAAAAATTAAAATCAAATACCTAGATTGATTAATTAATTTAAGAAATGGTTTAAAACATTTAAAAACATAAAATTCATCTATTTTATCAAATATTCTAAAAATATACTTAACTATAAAATATGATATAAATCATCTTAAAATGAAAATTATTGGGGATTTATTATTTAAAATACACATGGTAAGTTATGAAAATATTAGTTCTATCAATGATATAGTGAAATACTACAGTTTTTCTACATGTTGTAAGCTATGATATAGTTGATATCATAGGCTATAAATGAAATGTGATTTTCTTAAAAAGAGATCATCATGTTGTAATGATGATATAACATATATCATCAAATATGACCATATGTATAAGATTCAATTTTTTCATACATAAGGGTTATGATCTGATGAGTAAGTGTTACTTCACTGGTAACATTTATGTATCAAGGTTACTAATGTGCAAGGGTTACACCACTAATAACCTTTATGTATCATGGTTTCTGACCAAGTAACATTTACATATCTGGTTGGGTAAATGTTATATATCAAGTAAAGTTCATGATTTTATTTTCTTCATAAATGATATGTAAGGGAACTCTATGATATATAAGTGTACTCGATTATTCCAAGCATAGATTATGATTATAGTGCTCTTATCAATCATAAAATACGATATAAGGAAAAAATAAACAAAATTAATATTTTGGATATAAATGATTATTTTTTATGAATGGTTTATAAAAGATAAGTGTTAGGAACTATAAATAGGAAACTTTCATTCCCAAATAAAATATTAAATGTTTATATTAATACCACATTTTTGGAAAATAAATAAAATATTTATTTATTTGTTTATTTTTCATATTCATGTTTATAATTTTTTTATTAAATGTGAATATTTTGTATTATTTAATTTAGGTGAAAATTTTATTCTTATAAAATGTTCATTTCATGCATTACATACTAGGTATGATAACATAAGATTTAGTTTTCATAGACCAAAACTTCATATTGTAATTAAAGTTTTTAACTTTAATTTAGTTATCTAATATAGTTTATACATATTAGATATTAGAGTTATGATGTAATTAGAAACTCTCTTGAGTAATGTATCCTTAGGTAGATGGGATTGGTGTTGGAATTCCCACTTTCCTAGATTCTTATGCCTTGTTCTAAAAAGTTTGGAGTCTACTATCTATGGCTTCAAGATTACTCTTAGGGAAATTTATAATTTCATATAATTCTAAAACTTTACATGAAAAATTCATGTTCCTGATGCATATAATGAATTTGGATATGTGTAAATATTATTGTCTTCTATTTTTGGGTTAATAATAAAAAATTTGGGTCTTTTAAAGAGTTTTAAATTAATATAACTTGATTATATTAAATTAGTGAATGAAATAGGGATTCCAAAACTAAATCGTTATATGTATTCGTACATAAAGAGATGAAACATGATATAATAAATATTTTAAGGGATGCAGTGGTTATGAATCTATTATGAATCTTACATATATTAAATTGGTGAGACTTTAAAAGAAAATCCCTCTAATACTATGTGTGAAATTTATTCCATAGTTATCAAGACCTCTATCATCCAACTGAGTAGTTCATGCCAAATATGGGTCCCTATAGATTATCCTGTATAAGGAAAGCAAGTAATGGGTGACACTAATAGGATTATGTGCCCATTATTTATGTTTTCTTTTGTGAATTTTGAAATGTTTTTTATAAATTAATTATTATTTTTATTTATTCCCTATTGGTTTAATTATTTTTCGGCTCATGTTTTTTATTTCCATGAAATTTTTATTTTCAAGTTTTATTATGTATTGTTGTGTTTTATGGATTTTATTTTCTATATGGGACTATTCATTTGGGCTTTGTCTATTGGACCTGCACTAGTTGTTTTGGTTGTCCTTCTATTTCTCATGGATTGTTTTGTTATTTATGAGGTTTTATGTTATCCATTGATTAGGCCAATAATGAAGTTGTGGGAAATTTTTTTTTATCTCTCTATGTTTATTTATTGTCCAAATTTTGGAGAAATCTACATCTTTGTATTTCCTCCATTTTTTGAATAATGCATTTCTTATGTTTTTTTTAAATTTGTTTCACCAGTTGTGCTTCCTTTTTATCCATATTTTATCCATTGTATTTGTGTCTCATAGTTTTATTAAGGTTGAAGAGACACCTTCTACACCATAATGATGACACCTCATCATTCTCTCTCAAGTGTGACCCTTCAAGCATTCAACTTCTAGTTTTCAAATAAAATAGGGAGAGAGATTGAGAGGAGATGGACCATAGTGCTCTTATCTTTGGATTACTTCATGCATGTTCCTCTTAAGTTCCCTTTTAGTGGAGAGCTTAGAGTTTATGAGCTATAAGGAGGAATGTGATGACCAATAGAGGTTTTTTATCCCTGAAAATTTTGATTATCCTTTGGTTACTATTTCTATGTTCTTGGTGTAATCCTAGACCTATAAGTGTGTACAATTGTAGTTATTCAGTGTTTTTCTATATACTTTGTATGATTTTTGATCCCTTAGGGTTCATGAGTGAGTCTATCTAGTTCTAGAGTAGATGTTACCATCCTCGACCTAGGTTCATTATTAGATCCTAGAGTGGCAAGGAATATGTACCTAGATAGCTTATGTGGTCTTGATTGTTTCTTTAATTTCTTTATTGGTCATCTCTGTTTGTAAGTCTGTTATTGTGTTTTATTTTCATAATTTCTTTTTTTGTTTTCTCTTGCCTCACTACTTTCATTTTGAGGTATATATTTTATTATTTTTAGTATTTCTATTTTAACCATAGAGGAAAGTCCTGTAATCTATTAGCCATGAATTGATGGTGTTTATGTTTCCTAGGTGATTCGAGTGGCTTCAGTTTAGGTAGAAGCTTAGGTAAATGGTTGGTAAGATCTATTTTAAATGTTATTTATTAGTATAGTTGTTATTATTGATTATGATTTAGTTGTTGATAAAAGTATATGAGAGGGTATGGTATGACATGTTCTACTGTGGAACATGTTAAGGGGTTAATCATAATGGTATGTTTATATTAGTGCTTAAGTTTTTTAGTTAGTGAAAACTTCTTAGACCATCTAATTAGTAAGGATGGCATAGGTTTCATGAAAATTGCTTATGTAGGTTATTTTTATTATTTTTAATATATATATTTGTTAATTTTGGCATTTTCTTTAAAAAAATTATTTTATTTCATTGATTCCATGTTGGTTTCATTGTTTTTAGGCTCATGTTTTTTATTCCCATGAAATTATTATTTTCAAATTTTATTATGTACTGATGTGAATGAGTCGTATATTATTTGATTAGGATGATTCCCCACCTAAATAACTATGTGGTGATAAAAACACCAAATTTTACTTGTTACTTAGGGAAATATGGATCTTATCTTGTTAAATGTAATGATGTATAGAATAATCATTTTAGTGGGAGTAATTTCATTAATATTCCTTAATGAAAATATATAAAACATGATATTCACCCATAAATATGTCTTTTTTATAGATTATTTCAAGCATCAGGTTTATCATTTTGAGGTCTCTTATAGTTATGACCTATAAAATTATTCTAGATTAGTATATAGGGTTGAGGAGTGTTCTCAAAGAGAACCATTCTGAGCATGTAAATGTGAATGTTATAGAAATGATTTTTTTTAACTTTGAATCATGGGTATTAGATATTGGATGTTCATCACACATTTTTTATAAATAAAACTGATTTATAGATATTATGGAATTTAATAAAGTTGATGTAGATATACATGTTGGCAATAAGGAAAGAGTTGTTACATTGGAAGTCAACACTTAAGATCTATGTCTACCAAGTGGACTAGTTTTGGAATAGGAAAAATATTATTATATTCCTATCCTAAATAGAAATTTTAATTCTGTATCTTGTATGGATAAGATGGGATTTTTTTTCATTATTTTAAAAAATATTTATTCTATATATATGAATAAAATGTTTTATGGAATCGAGAATATTTTTAACCATTTATACATTATGGATATGGATAATGTTGTCAATAATATTCAAAATAAGAAGGTAAAGATTGATTCTAACCCTGTATACCTTTTTCATTATCACATTGGACATATAAACAAGAAATTCATTCAAATAATCCATAGAGATGGATTGTTTGAATCATTTGATTATGAATTGTTAGATAACTGTGGATCTTATTTATTAGAAAAAATGAATAAATAACATTTTATTGGAAAATGTGAGAGGGTTAGTGGGATATTATATCTTATACATGGTGATGTATGTGGACCATTGATCACCCAAAAAGTGTTTGGTTTATGTACTTCTTAACCTTTATTGATGGTTTTAATTGGTATGGTTATGTACTTATGATGAGAGACAAGTATAAAAATTATAAAAAGTTCAAAGCATTTTATAATGAAATATAGAATCAAATAAAGAAAGGTATTAAGATTCTATGATAAGATTGGGGTGGTGAATACTTAAGATAATGTTTCAATGATTATCCAAGAGATTGTGAAATTATTTCGCAATTGTAAGGTCTCGGCCCAACTGACCACTAAGATGGTAGCCAGACTGGTGGGTCACATGGCCTCAAGCGTGCCTCTCCATACACTAGAGGTTTTCGACTAGCTACAACAGTATAAGGAGTTGATAGTGGGGAGAATATACCCTCATGATTATAGTAGCATAGTGGTATAAAAGATAATATATAATAGGAAATAGTGGAAATAACACTAAATAAAGAACATAGAAGCAGAAGAATAATATAAACTGAATACAAAATATGGCCAATACTAATATACAACAATGCATTCATGTTCAGATAATGATACATAAATAAATAATACACATACATCATATAGTGATAAAATACAATAAAAAACAAAGAAAAGACAGCAAGGACCCCAAAGGGTGATCTCTACGAGAATCCCAAGCTCCAAATCAATCCTATGATCCTAACTCCCAGGTACAAACAAAACACCACAAGCAATAGTCTAAGGTCCTACAAACATAAGGTCTAATCGGGTGGCCCAATGAAATGGCAGATCGAGTAGGGTGTGAGATATAAATCCCAGTATGTTACCACCCATGGTGTCTATGGATAAATCCAGTATGTGAATATTAATTAAATTAGTGTGTAGGTAATATGAATAAATAAAAATTACTGAAATAAATAAATAATCACCAGTCAGCTCTGGTTCCAATAGGACACCTGGCCGACTCTACCCGCTTCAGCTCATGGCCAGAATAAGATTCTTAATTGTAACCATATATATATATTTATAATATTTACATACTATAGTTATATATTTCACTCATCTATATGAACCAAGTATGTCGGGACATAAGTGGCCATATACCTGGAGTACTAGAATCTAGCTGGAACGAGCATAACTCATTAATCCATAACTAGTCTAAACGAACCTATAAGATCAAGAAATAAGTTACATGACCTACATCCTAATAGAGTGTGAGACATCATGGATGAAACTTGAGATGGTGAGTGATCCACCATGTCAACACTCTAAACAGGGCACATGATGCCTCAACCCAACATCTTTTATAGTATCAATGGTGCAAGACACCATGACTAAACACCCGATGTAAGGGAGCATGATTTTATTCCATGCTCAACAGATCCCTTAACATCATTCCACATCCCATTTGAGGCATAATCATATGAAAATAATAATAATATAAGTAATAAGGCATAACCTCTAATGCTCTACATTCATTAATCACAATTAAATAAGGGAATCAAAATTATAACATTCCATTTAATGCATGAAATTTAATTTAAAAACCCATGTAAAATCAATTATAAGGGTCAAAAGGGAACTTATAGGGCCCCATGAACAAATGGGAATTTACCTACTTGGTAAAATCAATTTATAAGTTAAGACAATACCTTAGGAGGATCTTGGTTTAATAATCATTAAGGTAGGAAAATGTCCAAGACAAACACTTAAATAGTGCAATGGTTCTATAAACATTTATAAATGGAAAAATCCATTTTATAATACCATTAGAGGCCATGTCCCAAACATTCCATATATCAACAATAACTTCAAAGAATAGAAGAAGGACTAAGCATTAATCCAAGAACACCATGTACCATTACTCATAATTTTATTATTTTGAAGATAGTGCACCTCATTCATGGGGTTTTATTTTAAAAAAAATGACACTGTTCATAAACAATTCATTTATCACAATTAATCATCAAAAGAAAGAGTCATAACTCAACTCATCAAAGACCCATTTAATAAAACTACCATATAAGGAAATTTAATTCATATAGGTCCAACAAGGCATTAAAAATGTGCCATTATAATTTAATAAATTTCTTACAAGGAAAAATTCTATTTATTAATGAAAGAAGAATGCTTAGACAACATTTTAGAAATTTATTCAATTAATTTTAACAAATAAATATAAGACGACACACCCATAGGGTGTCCATGGTCGAGGTTAGAATCCACAATTCACATAACAATGATCATAGGGACTGTATATAGGTGAGTTGATCAATTTTATTTGAAGAAATCAATACAAACATGATGCTCAGAAAAATCCTGACGAAACTATTTACAAAACTATGGAAACTTGAAGAAAAAGTCATAAAAAATCTACCCCATTCTTAGGACATTCCACTCATCCAATATTAAGGTTTGATTCAATCTGGTTTGGAAGAAATCTAAGAAATGAACATCTACCTAGAAAATAGGTAAGGTGAGATCACACTAAAAAATCATAGTAGATGTAATGAATAAATTGAAATAGATTAGAGAATATTTGAGTGCTTACTGATGCAGATCCATAGAGACCAATGCCATTCAATTCAAAATTTAGAAAGAGGATATGTTGAGATCCCTAGGTGGAGGAGCTTGAGAGCTCAATGAGAGGAAGAGAGGAGGGATCATCTACTAGGGAGAAGAAAATGAATAAGAATAAATAATTAAAACCCGTTATGGATAAAATGGTAAATTTACTCTAAAAATTGGATCACATGGTTTGCCCACACGGTTTGGCCAAACCGTGTGCTGAATGTGTGGCACCCACTACTTAAGAAACCACCTCGCCTGGTTTTTCCCACACGATTACCCTAACCGTGTACTAACCGTATGATGAATAGTTCTTAGGTACTGTCTAAGTGGAACTAACTATGTGGGAGAGGTGCGCAGTTTGGGTAAACCGTGCACAACTCATGCATGACATTTCTTCTCCCCTACTGCAAACACATGATTTTCTACTGGGGGATGCATGGTTTCAGAAAAACCATGCGCCCTATTCAGAGTACCAAAACTATGGATTTTTGGGGCCCAGTATTCCTGAAACTCAACAAGGAACCCAGGTGACCCCTCAGGCCTTTACCTAAGTCTAAAAAAACATATTGAAGTGTTTCAACTCTCAAAATTACGTTCCAAATCTCAGTTTAAGAAACTAACCATCCACTAAATTCTGAAATTCAAATTCCATCATAATTCTACCTTGGATCAAAACATGGGTTGTTACAACCACCCCACCCTAGAACTTCTCATCCTTGATAAGCCTTCAAGAACAATGAAAACATCACCCCACCTATAAGGGTTGTGAATTATCATTCAAACGGTCACATTATATTTATAAATGACCAACACACCTAAAAGGAATTATTTAAGCACACGACACTTAAGATGTTAAGACCCAATCCAATGCTCATTTCTGAATGAAACACTAAAACAGAGCTTACTTGAGCCTGTTTATATAGAGACACGATCAAGTTTTCACCTTGTTAAATATCTATCCAAAGGATCTCCACACCTTAGGATTTAACAAAAAAGGGTCCAATTATAAGTGCCGATACCACCACCATTAAAATTTCCTTACAAGGCACACCTCTAAGAATTATAATGAATCTCCATGCATGATTTATTTAACAGGGTGAACCCATTTGTATCTGAGGCCATGTTAGAGACCTAATCAGAAATAAATGGTCGAATCCCGATCGACCTAACGAAAATTGGTTATGAAAGATTTCCTAGAAGACACTGCCGACCCTTACACCACAACCTCCTTAACTTGGAGACATACTTAAAATTGTTCCCCTAAATTGTATCCATTGTAAATAAGGAAAACAAGTTGATCCACTCCAGATGACTATTCTCGAAAACACCCAACTTAGATGGACAATATATTTACAAACAGAAGTACAATTCCTTATTCCTAGGCATTTCACATCCACCAAAAGCACATCCACCAAAGTCTATAACTGAATTCCAGTGATGTTACTTGATCAAACCATCAACTATTCGTTTAAGACGTAATGCATCAATATGAAAAGGGGTAACCCAGATCCAAACCACTGGAATCATTACCCTTTAAACCTCACCTCTGAGTTCGACAAGAAGTTTGGGGTAACCTCATATTCAAATAATTAGAGTCTAAGGAACTAAACTAGGGTAGTCCATAATCCATGCTTATAAGTGAGACATCAATACAAATCCAATATGTCTACATTAAAACATTGTATGGGCCTAGAGTGGAATCTTCCTGGCAGTCAAGTCAGAGAGGAATGGCTGGTGTCCAATAGTCCATCCAAGGAATTCCTACATGGAAACCTAGGTATCACTCCGAACTAACCATTACTCAAAGAAAACCATGCGTCCATCATGAAACTCCAATATAGATAAAAAATAAGCCCAAAAACTTTTAAAACTTTAGCATGGTGTAACACTAATGATCTCTTAGTTCCACAAGGAAGACACCAAGATAGTGGGAACGATCACTTCTTTCAGAAGTGTACACCAAGTGGAAACCAAGAAAACTAAAAGAAGAATAGTCTAACCACTAAAGGTAAACTTCTCAAAAGAAGCTTGACTTCACCTACCGACGCATTATCATAACCGATCCATGATGCCTTCACCAACCGATGCATTCCATGATCACTCAATATTTACCACCAAAGCTCATCCAAAATAATCGGTGTTTCTCAAAGGTTGCATACACATCCAAGCATCTCAAAGTTGTTCTACTAAGAAATAACTGACATGATTCCAAAACTTTCAAGCCTAAAAGGAATTTGAAAAAACTTACCATTTCCCAAGATCCTCCTTGGTTGTGTTCCTTCTACTTAGAAGAACACATATTCATCAAAACTAATATGACACTTCCCAACTTTAGGAGTGTCAGAGTCGCTGAAAGAAGGTATAGATCAGCTGCTCATAAGCATGCTAGATAATATTCACCCTAGAAGCACACATTATACTCCTCTGAGTCATGCTCATGTACATCATAGCATCATAGAATTTTCCATGAAATCCAAAACCAACCTGAACATCATGTAAAAACACCCAATCCACTAAGAAATTCATCCTAAGAATTGTGAAGATCTTTATTACTTTAACTCCTAGGTCACTCTACTCTAGAGATGACTTAAGAATGTACTCAATAGCTCAAATCTTAACGATCTCATTGAAATCAACTGTTTTGTTACATTATTTAGAACTTTACGGGCATTGGATATGTGAACACATACTACCCCAAGGTTTTGGAAGTAAGAAGACACATCCTTGATATTTTCCATATTCTATCCACCCTGTTCATCCAAGTATTAGGTGGTCCGTACAGAAAAATGGCTCAAAGTTATTCTATCTCATATGACTATAACACAAACTGAAAACATCCCAAGTTTTTCAAGGAAAAGAAACATGGTCATGAGACCTACAAAGTGGTTGAACATGCCTTTGGAATGTCTAACCTTATGTAAGTAATCATTAATATTTTTCTCACACCCACAAAAAATTTCAAGAAAAACATGACCACCCATCTGAACAAGGGTGTCATTTAGAAGCTAAGAGTCCTACTAAGGACAATGACACCTGAATGACACCAAACGTCAAAAAAATAGTAGCAGAAAGCAAGGCATTTAAACTATAAGGGTGATAACTACCAAACGATATCCCTTTACAAGAGCATAAGCATAGAACCTATCACTAGGTCACACTAATAGATTTCACTAGGTTCAAAGCCTATCATTTAAGCCATTGATAAAAGGAAAATAGGCCTATGTAAAAGGATCACATTTACATTCCAAGGCAACTTAAAGATACATTAAAACTACCCTTATGAGAGGGTTTAAACTAAGGATACCACATAAGGTTCCATTTTTAGGTCATTTCATTGATCCAAACCCAATTATATTAACATTTAAAATATTTTAAAACATAACCCTTTGGAATACAGGCAAGTTTTATCAAACTTATTTTTATAAAACATTAACCATTTAACATGTATTGAAATTCGTATTTATTAGGAAATTATCAAATAAATTTCTTTTTAAGAATACTCAACAGTAATAGATAATGCACCCTATGAGGATCCCATTTAAACCAACCTAAGTTCATTAAAATTAAATCCAATGGCAGTTGTTTAATTATTAAAGTTTAAAACACTCGCAGCGGGTCATCTCATGAGTAACATGCCCAAACTAACCTAACTGGGTCCATTTGTGTATTTTAGTAGGTAATAAATTCATTTTAGATTAAAATTAAACATACCTTTCATTTATAACCATTTAAAAATATAACATGGTCATATAAAATGGTTCAGTTATATGGGTGACCATGTACCAATCTATAAATCACCCATAAACTTTACAATTTGGAATTTATCTCCCATTAATTGTAACCAATTCACTTTAGAATTTTCACTCTAGAATACTTTTACATTTTAACAAATTATTCTAAACTTTTATAAATCTCAAAGATAGTTCATGTATACGGGTCGCATTTTCCAAATTATAAGGCACTCATACACCTTATAACTGAAAACTTGTTCCCATTTAATCGAAACCAATTAAATTTAAAAAGATATTCAAACTCATGAATCCTTTTCATTTTAACAATGGTCTTTAAATATGTGTAAATATCAGGATGGTTCAAGTACATGGGTTACCTTTTCCCAATCATAAGGCACCCATACACCTTAAAAATAAAAACCGGCTCCCAGTTACCCACAACCCATATTCTTATACCATTCAACCATTTATATGTATATCAAAATCAAAATGAAGCATGTTATCATAAGAAGTAAAAACATAAATCATACTAATAAGAACAAAATCATAATAGATAGGAAGAACATGATAAATAAATAGAAAAAATAGAATATCATTACCTAAACATTGAAGAATATTAACATGATAAAGAAATTTACCTAAATAGGTACAAACTAGAAATGGAATAACACTAAAGTCATGAAATCAAAATCAGAAAGAAGCCTATAAATGAAACTACATGGCATGACATATGCATGACATGTTAATTTTTATGTGCCTATAATGATGCATGTAATGCTTTATCCTTACTATACCAGTATAAGGGTAAAATGCCATAAATTTATAAATCAATAAGTAGAATAAAGTAAAACATTCACTCAAGGTGATATCATAATCAACTATAACTATTAACAATACAGACTTCAATCCCACCCCTGGCCACTTGGAATTTCTCCCGTGGGTGGGGTGATCAGTCCCAGACATAGCTATTTACCAAGCACTGACACTTTCTTAATATCCCTTCCACCAACTCAAAATAGAAAGACAAATGAAATGAAACACCTCTGATACTACTTTGTAACATCCTAGCCAGACTAACCACTAAGATGATAGCTAGGCAATTGGGTCACATGGCCTCAAGCGCACCTCCCCGTATGCTAGAAGTTGTTGACTAGCAGTGAGGGTTTAAGGAGGTGATAGTGGGGAGACTAGACCCTCATGATCAGAGTATCACAGTGTTATAACAGATAATATATAATAGACAACATTGGAAATAGTAATAAATAAAAGAGATAATAATGAAATAATGATATAAAAAGGATACAAAATATAGCCAACACCAATATAAAAAAATTCATGCAATTCTATATTATGATACATAAATAAACAATAGACATATAGTAGTAAGTGATACAATACAATAAAAAACAAAGAAAATATAGAAAGGCCCCCAAAAGGAGATCTCTATGAGAATTCTAAGCTCCAACTCAGTCATGTGCTTCTAACTCCTAGGTACAAGAAAAATAGCACAAGAAATAGTCTATGGTCCTACAAACATAAGGTCTACTCAGGTACCACAGTGCAATGGTGGTCTGATTAGAGTGTGAGATATAAATACCAATAGTTTACCACTCACAATGTCTAAAAATAAATCCAATCCATTAATATTAAGTAAAACAATGTGCAGGTAATATGAATAAATAAATATTACTACAATAAATAAATGAACACCAGTTAGCTCAAGTTCTAATAAGACACCTGGTTGACTCTACCTACTTCATATCACGGTCAAAATAAGAGTCTAAGTAGTAACCAAATTTATATATTAATAATATATACATAGTGTAGTTCTATATTTCATCCACTTAAACAAACCAAGTACATGCAGACGTAAGTGGCCATATACCTGAAGTACTAGGTGTTGGATGGATGGGGCGCAAATCAGTCATCCATAACTAGTCTAGATGAGCCTATAAGCTTAAGAAATATGGTACATTCCCTACATCCCTATATAGTTTGAGAAGTCATGCATGATACTCAGGATGGTGAGTGAGCCATCATGTCAATACTCTAAACAGGGAGTGTGGCACCTTAACCCAATGTCCTACATAGTATCAATGGTGTGAGATGCCATAACTCAACACCCAAAGTAAGGGAGCGTGATTTTATGTCATGCTCAATAGATCGCTTACCATCGTTCGATATCCAATTTGAGGCGTAATCATATAACAATAATAATATCTGGAGCCATGAGACATTACATCTCATACTCTACATTCATTAAGCCCAATTAAACAAGGGAATCAAAATTATAACATTCCATTTAATACATGCCATTTAATTTAACAACACATGGAAATTTAATTATAATGGTCACGAAGGAACTTAGAAGGAACCATGAAAAAATGGGAATTTACCTACTTGGAAAAATCCATTCATAAGTAAGTCCAAGCCATTAGGAGGAGCTTGGTTAAATAGTCATTTAGGTAGAAAAAGGTCAAATCCATGCACTTAGATATTACAATGGTTCTATAAACATTTATAAAGAGAAAAATCCATTTTCTGATGCCATTAGAGGCCATGTCCCAAACATTCCATATATCAACAATAACTTCAAAGCACAAAATAAGGACCAAGAATTAAGCTAAGTACACCATAAACCACTACTCATAATTTTATAATTTTTAAAACATTGCACCTCATACATGGAGTTTTATTATAAAAATGTGTCATTGTTCATAAATAATTAATTTTTCATAATTAATCATAAAAAATAAGTCATAAATCAATTCATACAATATCCATTTAATAAAACTACCAAACAAGGAAATTTAATTAATAAAGGTCCAAAAATGCATTAAGAAGGTGCCATTATCATTTAAGCAATTTCCTACAAGAGGAAATTCTATTTATTAATACAAGAAGAATGATTAGATGTAATTATAGGCATTTATTCAATTAATTTTAACAGGGAAATATAATATGTCACACCCATGGGGTGTCTGTGATAAGGTCATCATCCTCAATTCACATAAAAATGATCCTTTAGAGTGTATCTTGGTGTGTTGATCAATTTTATATGAATAACTTAATAAAAAGGAAACTCTTAGTAAAGGTCAGTGTGCGACATAACTGAACTATTTAAAAAATGATGGAAATTGAATAAAAATTCATAAACCACCTACCTCATTATTAGGACGTTTTTCTCGTTCAATATCAAGGTCTGGTTTAGAAGAAATCTATGAAATGAACATCCACCTTAAAAATAGGGAAAATGAGCTCGCACCAAAATACTGCAATAGATGGAACGAAGAAATTGAAATAGCTTAGAGAGGATTTGATGGATTATCGATACAGATCCATAGAGACTGATAATGTTTGATTCAAACTTCATACAAAGGAGTTTTCGAGATACCTAGGTGGAGGAGCTTGAGAGCTCAACAGGAGGAAGAGACGAGGGATCATCTGCTGGAGAGAATAAAAATAATAGGAAGAAATAATTAAAACCCATTAAGGAAAAAATAGTAAATTTACCCTAAAAATTGGATTGCACGGTTTGGCCGCATGGTTTGTCCAAACCATGCGCCAACCGTGTGACACCCACTGCTTAAGAAACCACCTCACACAATTTGTCCCACATGATTACCCTAACTGTGCATCAACCATGTGATGAATAGTTATTTGGTACTACCTAAGTCGAACTAACTGTACAAAAGAGGCACACAGTTTGGTTAAACCATGTGCAGCTCGTGTGAGGAATTTCTACTCTCTTTCTATAGCCACACGATTTTCTACTGGGGCTGCACAGTTTAATACAAATCATGCACCCTGTTTAGATCACCAAAACTTAGGATTTTTTGGGGCTCAGTGCTCCCAAAACTCAACGAGGCACCCATGGGACCCATAAAGACTTTAACCAAGTCTAAAAACATCACATTGAAGTGTTAAAACTCTCCAAATTACATTATGAAGGTTGAGTTAAGAAAAAGACCATCCACTAAATTCCAAAATTCAAATTCACTCAGAATTCTACCTTAACTCAAAAACATGGGTCATTAAAACAACTCACTCCTCCTAGAATATCATAATGGAATAGTGTGTCTTAGAGGAATAATATTACCCTATTAGACATATTTTATGATGTGGATTTGATTTGATAAATGGTTTCCACATCTATTTTGGGGGTTTAATTGAGTTTTTTATGTTAAAGTGTTCTTTTATTGTATAATCATTGATTTTTGATCATTTTAAGATGAAAACATAACCTTTTGAATATTCATGTTAAAATATTATTTTTTTGGTGTCATATTGTTAAATTTTCTTGGTTTAAATTTTCATATATTCTCAAAATAAATCTTATTGCTTTTTATTTTTATTTTATTTTTTATTTTTTATTTTTTTTATTTTTTTGTACTTGTTTTAGAGGCCATCCAAATTCAAAGGAATTAAGAAAATAATTAGGTAAAATGTTATTAATCGATAACGATATCAATAAAATGAAAATGAAGTAGATTTTGGAAAAGGAAATAAATTTTCATAGAATGTATACTATTTTTCATATAAAATAGCGCTATGTGAAACCCTTCAATTCTCATAAAGATGGGAGGGATTTGTGAAGAACTAAACCCTCCATAAACAAATTTCATATGCGGAGAAAGGGAGTGATTTTTCACCCTTAATTGAATTTCATTTGTGGAACAAGGTGGTGATTTTATTCCCTCCCTAAAACCAATTTTGTTTTCTAAGATAGGAGACCATATGTGAACCCCACATAGCATATCATGTCCTATATGATCTACCATTTCAGTAAAGAAGTTTCTTCAAGAATTCCTATAAATACCAATTTACTCCCCAAAGATAGACACATGGAGGGATAAACTAAGGAGAAAAACTGAGAACCAGAGTAAGAAATCTCCATTTTTGGAAATTTTTGTGACTTTGATCTTAAAAACATCATAGGTAATTATCTCACTATAAAGAAATATATACTCCCCATAAAGTATTCCTTCATGAAAGGATCCATTTCACAAAAAAATCCTTTGTAGAAGGGGAATATTTCTTGGACATTCATGGAAGAGGCATTGTCTTTCATGAAACAAGCACTTCACAAAGGAATCCTTTTGTGGTTCCCCCCATTTTACATAGAAAGACCCTATTCAAGTTAGGGTACCATATGATATTTATCTCCCTGATCTCAACACTTTCCTCCCATGAAGAATTTGGATTTATCTTATCCCCTCCATGAAGTGTCCAATTGTTCATCTCTTATCAATACTAAAATCCATAGAAAACCAAACCAAGGCCTACCCCAAGAGAACCATATTCACATGGTTAGGGTATTAGTCACACTAATGTTCCCTTTTTCAATCATGAATTCCCCTAGTAAAGGTTGTTCCCCACTTTTCCTCCCTTTTTGATGAGGTTCTCAATGGAGTTTATGACCATTCATCCATTTGGTAACTAGGTCCCAAATCCAAGAGGTAGTGGTGGTAATCTTCATGGACCGAGAATTAGAACTTAATTACTACTTGATATCTTAAATTTGAATAAATTTTAGTTGTATCCACACCTTCTATTGTCTAACCAATAGATATGTAAGCCCTATTACTAGGTTTAGAAATAGGAAAGAAGATGGTTTAGGGAATTCCATATGGAGTAATCCCCTTTCTGTACTTGCAGGAAACCACATCCCTCCCACATTTTGTATCCCCAACCTTATCCATCATCATACAAGGAGTGAATTCATCATGGGAAACCTCTTTTTATAATCCATATTCAAATCCAGTGTCATTCCCCTATGAAATTCCCATAATCTCCTCTTATCTCTTATTTCTCACACTGATCTTTACTCACGTGGGTTTAGATGTTTGAGTTGATTATGACATCGACATAATATCATAGGGAATCCCACATGGAGTAATCCCCTATCTTTACTTATAGAATTCCATATCCATCATACTTTCTATAGCCCATCCCTTATCCATTAGTGGACTGGGAGTGAATTCTTCATGGGAAACCTTAGCATGTAAGCCCCATTCAATTTTAACTCTATAATTAATGAGTATGACTCATGTGATCTTAGAGATCTATGGTAATTATACTATTATAATGTTGGAAATGCCTCTATTATAGGACTCATTATTTGGTGTAAGCTCTAATTATATGATCGTATTCTCAAAGGTCCATATTCCCCTTAATACATTCCTTCAAAAGGCCATATTCCCAATGAAGCATCTTAGGGAAACCTCGTATGTGTAAACCCTACTCATGTAGGTTCCGGGCATATGAGAAGTGCTGAAGGGGCATGCCCAACTCAATTTTCATTGCAATTAATGATTTATTTGAGATTTACATCGATGAATAACACCATAAACAATATTATTTAATAAAATATTAATTGATAGGATAATTCCAAAATCAAATACAGGATCATCGCATAATTATTTATAATTAATTTAAGTGGTTAATGAATTACATTGCGAGGAATTATTTATTTTTTGATGAATCTGAAAACATATCTACATCATACCATTATTGTTTCATAGTAAAAAAGTGTATATTACCTCTAGTAATGATCCATAAGTGTACCATGGACCTCTGAACATCATCATAGGCATCTTTTAGTGCTAACATGGTAGATCCTAATGCTTGCATTGTTCTTCCTTGATCACCAAGAGAACTGCTTTCAAAAAGTATTCTCCTTGATCTCTTTGGAATTGAGAGGGGTGGTGGAGGAAGACTTCTCTCCTTTATTGAGAGTGTTCATGGATAGGGTGTATCTAGGGCTTGATGAGATTCTTCGGATTCATTGTGGACAACCAACACAATTAGTAACATTAGGGATGGAAATAATATAATTGGGTTTAAACAGTGCTAAGGTCAAAAAAATAATAATTTCATATGCACCCTTATTATTTCTTTAATCCTCATGGAACCCCATGTCTATAATAATAATAATAATAATAATATTTCCTAACATGCACAAAACCAGAAAATTAATTAAATATTATTTTTTGAATAAATTATTTAACTTTATTAAAATAATATTTAATATACATTACTTATCACCAGACCTTTAAACTTGGTCCTCCATTTATCCACAATATTTATCAATCCTTGAATAACAACTATTTATTTAATAAATAAATATCACTGTATCATTCACCAATAAATAAATAAATATAATATTTACTAAATATAAAATAAATATTTACTAGATATTCTAATAAAAAAATATTCTCTCAAATAAATAGTGATTGAATATATATGTGATCAATCTAATCATGAATAATTATTAAACCATTTTTGAGAATAATATTTATTCAACATGTTAAATAATAAATAATAATATTATTTAACTAAGGTTCTATATGCACTTAGTGTGTGACCCTCCAGGCCTCTTTCTTTGAGGCATTATGCAGAGCCATCTAAAGTCCAAAGTTAGTGTCTAGAAACACATTGAGGCACCCTTAGAGAAATAATTTAATGTAAAAATAACATAAAATCTCATAAAAATTCTTATTGTGTAATATAATCCCTTTATCATGATATATCTAATCAAGTAAGTTGCATTCTGATGTCATCAACATATGTGATCGATATCTCTTTCTTTAACTTTACATAAATTAACCTACCCATATAACACCATATCCATGGAATTATTTAGGATATTTCATTCTCATCAAAAGGAATTATATATCAACTTTCATTAAAGAACATAATGGGAAAATACTTTCTCACATTATTCTTTAATTCAATATTACCCGTGAAGCACCCAAAATATCATACCTCACCACAAACATATGTTATCATGGTTTTCATCAATACATCAAATTATATGACTAATAAAATATATTAATAATAATATTAAAGTATAAGGATCAATACACATGTTCTTAGATAGGAATATCTAATGACACATATAAATGTGCCTACTGGCAGGTCATGTTCTCATAATCTCCCACACTGGAAATTACCAAGGGCATAGACCATGAGAAAGAGACTCAAAGTACTATGAGTCTCTACCCCTGATAGTAGGTATTATTTATTTCCCATAAAATTATATCATCTCTCTATATAAAATATATTTAAGAAGACCATTGTGGAACTTCTGTCTTCTCGTCATAGTGGGGAACTACAAGTGTGAATATAGGTAATCATAAAGTACATAGAAGTTGGATCTAGGGAATCGACTCCAACAGACTCCCACTTGCACTAGATCCAAATACTATAAACCTTTAATTATCTTTCTATCACATTATACTCATGATTATATTGAGATATGGGTTTATTCAAGGGATATTTCTTGTTTTCTTCCATGGAAAATATATTTATTGAAACTTCACCCCTCTGAGAAAAATCTCTCAAGAGTTGACACTTATAGAGTATATGACTTTTCTATTTATGAGACCTTAAATATTTTTTGAGATCCACCATTATAGTATTATCACAATATAATGTGATAAGGCCTTTATGACTGGGTACCATATCAATATCTGAGACTAGGTTGTACTTCCAAATGGATTCTTTGGATGTATTAGAAGACATTGTATACTCAGACTCCACTATAGAATTAGTGACAACTAACTACTTTGAATTATTCTAGATCACAATTCCTCTATTGAGACTAAATACATATCTTGACTATGACATCAGATCATTAGGATATATTTTAAATCTAGAATTAGTATAACCCATAATGACCAACTCATCATCTTTTCCATACAACAAGAACATATCCTTATTTCTTCTCAGATACATAAGAATAAGTTTAATATAAAACCAATGTTGTTCAACTAGATCATCTTGATATATTCATACCATTATCAATGCATAGGCAACATCATGATTAGTAAATAATATGGAATATAGGATTAATCCTATCATAGAAGCATATGGTATGATAATCATTTTTTGTTTCTGATTTCATGTCTAAGGACACATTTTATTAGAAAGGTGTGTACCCTATGAAATTGGAATGAATACTATCTTGGATTTTTCTATACTGGATTTTTTAGTACCTGAATAATGTATGTACCTTTACTTAGTCTAAGAAACCTATTGGATCAATCATGAATGATCTTGATCCCTATAATGTAGGTTTCTTCACCAAAGTCCTTCATAGAGAAGCACTTGTACAACCTGTACTTAACTAACAATAATAATTTTACATTATTTACAATAAGTAATATTTCATTAACATATAATACTAGGATAATTACCACACTCCTACTATACTACTTGTTAACACATGGGTCACATTCATTCTTAATGAAACTAAATTCTTTTACAGCTTTATCAAATTGAATTTTCTATGACCTAAAATATCACTTCAACCCATAAATGGATCTATGAAACTTAAAAATATTTTTGGAATTATTTAGAGTAAAAAAATACTTCTGTTTGTATCATATAGACATATTCCCTAAGGTTCCCATTAGAGAAAGATATTTTTATATCTATCTTCCAAATCTCATAGTTATGGTAAGTTGTTATAGAAAGTATAATTCTGATAGATTTAAACATGGAAACTATAGATTTTTTTTTCATAGTCAATTAATTAAAACTATTTAAACCCTTTATCAACTATCTTTTCTTTATAGGAACTTACATCACCTTCCATGTCTAGTTTTATTTAAAATATCCATAAATACTCAATAGGATTTACATAAACTGGAGGATTTATCAAAACCCAAAATTTGTTATGATAAATGGCGTCCATATCATAATTCAAGGATTATTTCCATCTTACATATTTTGATCTCTCTGCTACCTCTTTGTAGGATATAGTTTCATTATTGTCAATAAAAAAGAGTCACTATCTTTAGTGAATAGAAAACCATATCTTTTTGGTTCTCTTACCTCTCTGGTGCTCCTACATAGTACTTGTGTTTGAATAAAAATTTATTCCATGGGGACCTATAGAATATGTTCATGTTCCAACTCATGTGTATCTTGACTATCAACTTCATTGAATTCAATATTTCTCCCACCATCCTTATTGAGGATGTTATCCCTCTAAAGAATGATGTCATGTCTTGAGATGGTCACTTTCCATTCTGATAGGTTGTATAGATGGAATCCCTTATTTTATTTGGGACATTCTATAAAGATATAATTTATACCTTGGGAATATAGTTTGTTTCTTGAGATGGATTTAACAAATGACTCACATCCCCATACATGAGTGTGCGACTATACATATTTTTTTCATACATTAACTCATATAGAATTATATTTTTAATCTTAGTTGCTACTCAGTTAATAATGTTTGATTAATTATATGATGAATATCCCTAAAAGGATAATAGAATATATTCATGACTCATCATCAAATTTAACATGTTAATAAAGTTATGGTTCCTCCTTTCACTAGTACCATTACACAATGGTGTATAAGGTAGTGTGAGTTGGGAGAAAATCCCAAAATCTTATATAAAGTCAATAAACTCTAGGTTAAGATATTCACCACATCAATTGGATCAAAAATTATTTATATTATTATCAAGTTGGTTCTATAATTAATTCTTGAGATATTTGAATTTCTAAAATGACTCATACTTATACCTCGTCAATTAGACATAGCCACATCTACTCAAGTCATCAATAAAAATTATGAAATAATAATACTCACCTATATATTCTACTATAAATGGTTCACACGCATCAGTGTGTTATAATCCTAGAAGCTATATTTCCATTTCATCTTGTCCGCCAAATGGGGGTTTAATTATTTTTCCTTAAAAAAGCATGACATGTTTGAAGTAGTTTTAGATCAAAAGTGTCTAAATAACCGTCTTTATAGAGATTTATCACATTCTTCCCATTTACATGACCAAGATGGTGATGCCACAAATAGGTTTTATATGAGTCTTATGAACATGATTCATTATATATTACTTTGTTTTCATAATTCAATACATAAATACCATTATTTAGTTGTGTCATACCATAAACAATTTTGTCTTCACCAAAGAGGCACTATTTATTTCCAAATTTGAAAATAAAACCATCCATTTCTAGGAAATAAATAGAGATTATGTTCTTAGTAAAACTTAGAAAAAAATAATAGTTATTTAAAACCAAAATCATTCTAGTTGTAAAGGGAGGGTGGTAGTTTCCTATAGTAAAAGTAGTAAGTCTTACTTTATTGGATAATCGAAGATCCACCTATCCTTTGGAAATCTTATGAAATCTATTTGGTTCCTGCATTTGGACACAAATGTGATAACAAAAACCTATATCTAATAACAATTGTGTAGAAATAGAAATATTACACTTGATAATGAATGTATCTTTGGATTCCACTTACTTATGGGTGCAGTTATTCTTCCAGTGGTCTAGCTTGCCACATAAAAAACATATTGCATCCTTTATCTTCACCTGCCTTTGGATCTTATTTTTCTTGGAAGGATGGTGCTTGGGATCTTTAGACTTAGTTTTATTATTAGTCCTGTTTTCATTTTCATTACTTTTCTTATTCACCATAAGGAATATGGATTTATCATTCCCCATGTCCTTGTTAACTTTGTGAATGAGAATAGAAAGTTCTAAAAAAGTATTCTCATTGTTTCTCATGTTATAATTCTCAATAAAACTAGAGAATTATTTAGGTAGTGAGGAAATTATGAGATCAGTATGAAACCCATCAAGGAATTTAATGCCCAATATGTTTAAGTGCTTTATATAGCCAATCATCTTGACTACATGAGGCCCAACAGGCACCAACCCTCCAAGTTTTCATGCGAAAAATGCATTAGAGATATCATATCACTCTTGTATCACCTTCTCTTAATAGAGATCACTAAGGTGCGACATCATTATATGCACATCCATATCCTCATGTTTATTTATAAGATCATTGAACATGGAATATATCATGAAAAATTGGACATATGTGGAAACATTTAAATGTTTCTTGTAGAGAGACAATTCTTCCTCACTAGCTCTTTGCTAGGCTATTTAGTAATGGGGTTTTCTAGCACATGTAATTTTATTTCATGGAGTATAATAATGAGAAAACATATTTTCTATTATTTTAAATTAGTTTTAGTGATAATTTTATTCTTCTCAAGTATAGATCACAATGATATGGTTTAAGTCATGTCTATTTATGTTTCTATAATTAATAAGATATGAATTTTAGTACTTTATCTGATAGAATTGGATAATAAATATTAAATTTTTTAATCAACCACTATTTTATTAAAATGTAATACCCCTCACCATTAGTTTCAAAATATATTATTTCTTGGATATTTTAGAGTCAAGGATCCATATTCCCCATCTCATAACACAGACGAAAGTCTATCAAGAAATTTGAAGGTATTTAGGTAGTTATAACTTTCCAAGTGCTTTAGCTCACAGCTCCTTGATATGTTAAGTGGACTCCTCAATATTGAAATTCTAAATCGAGGTTTCCTTAAAAATTTTCCTACTATTTTCACAATGACTCGTGGATGTGATCAACCCTTAATGAAAACTAGGTTATGTTGATCTAAAACACAAAATAGAAATTTCCCAATAATTGAAAACACCTCAATGGTGGTTGGTCAAGCACTTTAAACTATGTTTTAATTCTTAGACAAGTAGTGGAAGGATATACTGACTTAATATATATGATTTAGGGATTATTATCTTTATGTTAAAATTTTCTATTTTATCTTTATTAAATTCTTGTTAATATTAAGTAGATTTACTTAAGTCATTAACAATGTATTAGATAAATTTTACGCATAATCCAATTTATTTTAGTTCTATATTGAATTATTTTTAATTAATTAATTCATGTGCTCATGAAAAAACATCCAAAATTAAATTAACCATGAAAATTTATAGAAATAAAATAATAATATTGGTATGATCACGAGTCTTTTCTAATGGATAGATTATCTAGTGGATGATAAACTGACCTTCGACCTAGGGGAAAATATCTTGAACCATGACTTGGATCATGTTAGAAAATTCCACCTCTCCACCCATTTATCTATTGGATTGGTTTTTCCTCGTATCCAAACATGAATAGACTCCAGTCATCTATGAGCTTCATCCATTACACAATCTTTTACTCACACGTAGGAAAGGGGGTTAAATTTTGATTAAGGGGGTTTACATAAAAGGAAACCATGGGCACGTAGTAACTTACATGATCATAGGAGAGATGAAAATTTAATTTAATAATAAATTAAAAGAAAACCAATCACCTATAAAGTTCTAGTCTATACTCATGATCATCTACATACATGCAATGAATTACACATTTTATAAAATATCATTCATTACCAGCCATTATTATCTAAGATAAATTATGCTCAAATAAATTAATTATATTCTTTAATTAGTCAATTATTTTATCTTAATTATCATCAAAACTTTCTTGAGATTCTCATCCATCATAATTTTAAAAAAATTAAATAATTTTATTTAAAATTGGCTATGTACATAACATGTACCTTGGAGGCAACACGGTGAGTACCTGTCCAAACTATCCAATGTGTATTATATTTGTATACTATTTACTCATGTATCATGTATCATATACGTCTTATCATGAAATTTCATGGCATGTACAAGTAAACTAAATGACATATGGAACACATGTTATTTACACAAATGCACCTAGAGTAATTGTTGTATTACAACTTATGCATGATATGTAGTTCCAAATATTGTATTGAAATTAATTAGACATTTAATATATATAAAACCCATCACATGGATTGTATGAGAAAAACTAATGAAACATAAAATACATGTTGACAAGGTTTAATAATTTGATAAATTAATTTTAAATTCTGTATAAACAAGTAATATACATGGTGTATACAAGCTAGCTACACGTCATGTATAAGTTTTTTTCATTTATTCATGGAACATGCCTGAGTGTGTTGGACTAATTTGGAAATTAATGAGTCATAAAATGTGTATAGAAGTTAAATGTCATGTTTTCTTATAATTTCATGGTTACCAGTCACACATGCCATGTAAAAAACTCCATGGTCCATCTTTGAGTAATGGACTACACGTTGTGTACACAAGTTACACGCTGTGTAGTCCAGCTAACTGTGTTCTGGGATGGATCAGTCAATATGTTGTGTATTAAAAACATTTTGTGTGAAATAAATTCACATGATCTGAATAAATTCATGAGTTGTATTGGTGTATTGAACATGAGTATACGACATATACTAATGGGAAACACACTGTGTGATCTTATGTTATCCCGCCAGAATCCTTGGCACCTCCAGATGAGTTCTTAAAATGTTATTAATTCGTAATTAATAAATTTATTGAATATTTTTGTGATAAATAAGAGAAATAAAAAAGATATGATGATTCATATTAAATGATTATTAAACAGGAATTGCAAACTAGTGATAAATGCATAAATCAATCAATGATCATTAAATAATTTTAAATTATTGTACAACTTCTTTGATACCACTTATAGGTTATGGTCACAAGAGAAGCACCAGTGGGGTATTCCCAACTTGGTTTTTTGTCATAATATATAATTAATATGATATATACATCAATGAATAGCATCATGACCAAATAATTAAATCAGAGATTAATTAACATGAGAACTCTAAAACCAAACAAAATATTATCACTTAATGATTTATAATTAATTTAAGTAGTTAAAGAATTAAATTGTGATGAATTATTTATTCATAGATGAATATAATAACATCTATATTTCATAATATAATTTCATAATTGGAATCAAGTGTAGATTCCCTTTGGTGGTGATTCACATGTGTACCACAAAGCTCTGATCTTTTCCATAGGAATCTCTAAGTTCTTGGCATTACCCGACCTATTGGGGACTGCCCAGCCTGTGGTAAGATAGGAATGACACCCCAATCCCAACTTTAATAGGATAGAGGATTTCAACTAATGTTGAGTTGGCATATCACACACATGTGAAGCCTTAGACTAAAGTACATGTAGACATGCACACATCTTCATACTCAAGTATAAAGAAGAAAAGAAAAACAAATCACACTATAAATGAATAAATAAGAACTATACCACATAAAAGTACATCAATAAGTATAGAAAAAGGAAAAAAATGGATAAATACATGCCCAAAAAGTCTAAACTACTAAAAATAGGGCTTCTATCAAGATAAAAACTCATGGAACCATCCACAGTCTGTCTCGGAAAACTAAGCTCCACCTGCTCCTAGATCTCCTAGGACTCTATCAAATGTCATGTCATCTGCATAATTCATTATATTCATGGGAATATCCCAATAATGGGTGAGTATAAAGATACCCTATAGGAAAACCTGAAATAACCAAACACAAAGCATCAAAGAGGGAGTCAACTCTATATCACATATCTAAGGGAATAAACAATATAACCCAGATATGATCAAAGTAAGACTCCAATTCTCAAGGTGAGATCACGTGCTCACAGCCAGTCTGGAATTCTACTAGAGTCTAAAAGGTAACATTAGTACAATAGAACTCAACCATCAATTCTTTCTAAGCTGATGGAACTCATATGAGAGGCCACACTCATTGGTTCTTTCCATGAAGAAGCACATAGTGACTGAGAGAGGTCATCTGAGGTACTCTGTCGATCAGACTACACAAAACTAGAAGATAATATATGCCAATACATAGATAAGGGATCACATCCATGGCCTATGAGGGATACCCAACCTTATCTAGTATAGACCAATTTGAAGGGGATCACATGCCTTGGATGTCGGAAATGGGATACCTAATTCAGCCTAGATAAGAATGATAGAGGATCACACCCTGATCCATATAGAGGGATACATAAATCTATATAGAACTAACCCATATAGGGGATCACTCATCCTATACTCAGGAAATGATACCTCACTATACCCTCTTAGGGATGGACTAAGGGAATGCACCCAAACTGATACTGTTCAAGGGAACTCACCCAATATCATACCTTATCCGGTATGAGAATAAAAAGGTCTCCAACCTTCCTTAGAATAAGTACACCATGTGTCTACAAAGGTACACAACATGTCTCACTAAGTCTATCACTGCATGTGTCCTTCCATATCACACGGCGTTTCTTTTTCTAGATACGTGGTGTATTATTAATTTACATAGTGTTTAGAGTTCATGGAGACACTCCACGTGTGTCATTTTCCCATGCCTATACACTTTAATAATTACACAGGGTAGGCCCCATCACACACGACATGTGGGTTTACATGGAATCCTAAGCATGTACGCCCTATACACACTAAGTTTTCTGGCTAGCAGTCGTATAATGTGTGGGTCCCCCACATGGTGGGTGATATTTAAATCACCTTGTAAACTTTAAGCTCCACACAGAGGGGTAAGGATGTAATTTTGTCCCAACCAAGCCTACTCTCCAAAAACTGAGTCGTGAACTATTATTCATGTCGGGTTGGTCCAACCCGAACAACCCCATGAGGTGGTTCAAGGCTGACCTCAGGCTGGCCCAAAACATCAGGCTAGGCTGGGATTTTTGGGTCGGGCTGCAGGTAGGCCCTTGTAGGATTTTATTAATTTTAAAATAAATTATATAAAGATTATAAAACATTTTTAATGTTTTTATAGTTTTTTGTAAGTTTTTTTAAATGTTTATTTTAAAAAGTTTTTTAAAACTTTTATTTTAAAACTTTTTTTAAAGTATGTTTTCAAAACATTTTTTAAATGTTTTTTTAAAAGATTTTTTTAAACTTTTATTTTAATTTTTTTTTCTTAAACATTAGTTTTTAAAATGTTTTTTTAATTCAACATTTTTACACAATTTTTTAAAACGTTTTTCTTAAATGTTTTTTTAAATGTTTTTTAAACATTTTTTTAAAACCACTTTTAAAAACATTTTTATTTTCTTTATTTTACAAATAGTATATATATATATACACCATTTCATAATAAAAACATTTCTCAATGTTTTACACCAACATATTATATAAACATAATATATTTTGTATGCGTAAAATTATTTAGGCATTGCATCACAATTAATAGGAAACATACTAATACTTTCTCGACATCGATGAAATGATAAGGGATTCAGAAAAATCCAGACCCTTAGATGGATGATCTGTGGGTGAGTGTTTTTTTAGAATATAATATAATGAGTTTTTATATATATGTAAATATATATATTATGTTAAATCATTAACACACACACACACATATTATACCTAAAGATATGAAACATTGTTTAACAAACAAATATATTATTTATTTATGATGAAAAAAGTACATAGAAAATAAAAAATTAATAAAGTAAACTATTTATTTTTTAATGGAAAAAAAGTGAAATGTATTTAATAAAAAAATACATTATATATCTACTCTATTACAGAAGTGCATCACAACAATCTTAAAAAAATCAACTATCTGATTCAAATGTTGTGTCATTGGTAGGGATTGACAACATATTGAGATCATTATCAACATTGATAAATTCTTATTTTCGATCTTGTACATACAAATGTTCCCTATTGACTAAGAGATTTATCCATGTTTAGTGTAAGTCATGTATGATAATCACTAATAACTCGCCCACCTACACTAAAAGTATACCTGGATGAAACTGAAGAAATGGGAACACTAAATACATCATGAGAAATTCATGTTAGTAAAGGCCATGTGGATTCATAATCTTTCCACCAATTTAAAATATCAAAATCATTTTCATGATCAATTGGTGGATAGTTTAAATAACATTGCAGTTTATATGTTCTTGTACCAGAGGATTTAAAAATCATCTATTTTTTATAGTTGTCCATATACTTCCACTACCTCAAGAAGAATGTGTAGGTTGTGTGGGTCTTCTATTAATATAAACATGTAAAATAAATTTATATTCATTTTATAATTATTCTAAAAAATAAAATATACCATTAAATTGAGATTTCTTATTAAAAATAATTTCTAAAAATGTTTTCAAACTGGTGTCTTTACATCTTGGATCCAATATAATTGTCATTCCAAATATTATAGGAAATGGATCAAAATATTTATCAAATTTTTCTTTCATTAAATTAATAATGGGTATATAATATTCATAAGACATATATTATATAAAAAGATACATTATATCTATTAAATCATGTAAAACTGAAGCAGATGTAAGAATATATGCATGTGAAAACATTCAAGTCGATTTTTCAAATACATGAAAAAAAATATTTATATAATTTAACTTGACTCTAAAAAAATTCTTCAGGGATAATAACTCCTTCACGTACTATTGTAGATTTAAAAAATAAATTTGTAGCTTTTCTTTTATTTAAAGATAAATTTAACATATAATATATTTAATTCCATCTATTTTCTATATCTACTTGTAATTTTCATTCTTTTATATTTTTCTGTTGACAAATCCTTTTATAAAATTATACACAATTAGTAGAACTATTAATAATACTAATTCATTTTCTAATAATATCTAAAAAATCTTTATAAATAGATAAACCATATTTAACAATCAAATGTAAAATATGAGTACAACAACAAAAATGAAATATTTTTCCATCACATGGTAATTGTAATGAAGATATAAGACATGTCATTGTATTATTATAATAAGATTCATTATCTTTAGTTATTGTAAATACTTTATTTTGTAAACCCCATTCACAAATATGATCTCTTAATGAAACACCAAGTGAATGACCAATGTATGGAAGTTCAACTAATTTGAATAAAATAATTTTTTATGCAACTTCCAATCATATCAATAAAATGAGCAGTAATGTATTGATATTCCATATGTTGATTAGAAGTCTATAAATTAGAAGTTAAACAAACATTCCCAATTAATTTTAAAAAAATATTTGTAATATCATATTTAATATTGTTAAATTTTTGTATTTTTTTCCTAGTAGTATTTCGTGAAAAAGGATTATATTGAGGGGTAAATGATCCTTGAACTAAATTAGTAAAATCTAGACATTCGCTAGTATTAAGAGGTTTTTATTTTTTAATTATATAATAAACTATTATATCTTGTGCATGTATAGGATCATAAGAAAAAATACTTAATTTATTGATTCCTAATTCATTTGTGTTCTAATATCTGGTTGATTGCTTCTAACATGTGCATTGGCATGTCTTTTAAGGTGGCTATTTTTACTGTTAGATAGAACACTAAGTAACTTAGCACAATATTTTCATTTTTATTTTAATGTGCTTGGACCATCGAATCAATTGACATAAATTTTTTCAAAGTGATCCCAAACATTAGATTGATTTTTAGTCCTAGATGATGATGCAACTTGAGGAAGATGAAATGAAGATTAAATATTAACACTAGGTAAACCAATCGATTCAGGGTCAATTAATTGATGAGGATCCATTTTAAAAAATAAAATAAATTATAAACATCAAAATAATAAATAAAATACCATATTGAGAGTGTATATGCAAACACAAATTTGATACTGGTATGCACACACAACTTGAAAAATTTGAAAAATCACCACAATGATGTTTGTGTAGTGCTAGCAGTGATCTGATCCTGATGGAAGATCTATAAAATGTAAAAGTAATAAATTTGAAAAAATTAGGGAGTTTGGTGTGTTATTTATAATGAAAAATATGCACATTTTTTTTTGTATTTTTCTTAAGATCAAATGGTCATATAACCATTTGGTTTTATATTTTTATCAACCCAAAACATTTAAAATGGTCAAATGACTGTTTAATTTTTTTAAGTGGTCTACAGGTGGAAAAATAGTGGGTAACAAGAAAACATAGGTGGGTGGGGGTGGGGATTATGTGCAACAAGTCAAGGGGTCAGCAGGAACCTCTTTTTAGAGAAAATAATTAAATATATATATATTTTGGTTTTGTTGATAAAAAAATGGAAGAGGGGGATTTGAGGGTGGGTGGGCCACGCGTGCTACGGGGGGGGGGGGGGGGGAGGGGGTCGGCAGGCTGTAATTTTTTTTGCAATAGCCTAATATATATATATATATATAGTTTTCCCAATTAAAAAAATTAAAGAGGGGTTTGGGGGGTGGCTCGGCGAGCCATGTGCGCTACATGGGGGGTTATGTGGTGTTTTTTTATTATATATATATATATAAGCTTACTGATTTAAAACCAAGTGCACCACCTGGACCAGTTGTTCTAGGAATAGCCTTTGAAGCACGTGGTAGGGGGTTTGAGTCTCCCTACTAGCAGTTTCCTAGTTTTTTTCAGAGCAGGCATGCTTTTATGGGCTGAGCTCTATACGGGCTAGCGGGTCAGGCTCTTCCGGGTCGGGTCGGCTTGGCCTTTGGGCATACTTGCATAGGCCCAGGCACGTCCCGAGCCCAACCCATCTCAACGTGGGTTTTTTCTAGGTGGGGACGGTTGGGATTTTGGGCCACCAGGCTAGAATTACACCCTTATAGAGGGGTCCATGCAACATGGGTTCCTCCAAACTACACATCGTGTATATAAGGTTTTCACAAGAACTCTTATCTGTTTCACACATCTCTCTCATGCCACCATCGCATTTGGTTCCACCAATATCCTTTCCCAAAATATTGGATTTTTGTTGACTGAACCTGTAATGACATTGGTGTTTAGATTCTAGCCACCCTTTTCTTAGAAAATGCCTCTTCATCGGTCCTCCAAAGTCTTGTATGTCAAAACTCATGTAGTCGAAAACTGTTGATCTTCCTTGAGGTTCCATTATCATCATCAATAATCCTACGTATCCAAAATCCATGTTGTTAATGTTGTAAAAATGATCCATGGACCCTAATAATAATGCATCGAATCATGTTTCCAGATAAAGTTGAATCACCAGTCAAATGAAATTCTGATGATGAATGAAGTATGGAGGTAGAAAACCACAAAACAAAAAAGTGAGAATGAAAAATTGGTCATTCGTTTGAACATAATTTATGGAAACTAAATAATAATAGCGGATTATCAAAACATTAAATACAAAAAAATAAATCTAAAAATATTTATTCTAGGAAGATAAATTACTGCACATGAGCCTCAGCCCAGTTGGTGAGGACTCCTTAAGTGCATCCAGGAGACCCAAGATCAAATCCAAGCAGAGGCTAATTTCCAGGTTACTGTAGTAGTATTGCAGCAAGGGACTGTAGCAGTACTGTAGTAGGAACTGTAGCAGGCACTGTTTTACACTATAGCAGCCGGGAATATTCCCCTGTTTGGACCTTTGGGCCACCAATTTGGTCCCCGAGTCCTTTAAGGCCTTCAGAACACCCAGGAATTCGGGTCAGTAAGGCCTTCGGGTTAGTAAGGCCTTCGGGCCACCTCAAGGACTTCAGGACACCTTAAGTGCAGATGCAAACCAGACAACCTACAGGGAACAAACTTCAGAAGGAGGAGGATCAAGGAGCTTTCACCATAGAAAAAGCTAAATGGATTGCAAGAATGAGAGGGTATGGCACCTGCCATCAGGACAAGCTTGTGAATGAATGGGAAAGCCTAGTCGAATAGCCATGTGAAGGTGGAGAGCTGATTTCACGATGAAGATGCTGGGGAGGAGCAGTTCCAAGTAGTTAGTCTGGGTTGTATGTAATGTTTGAAGACTATGGGCATTTAATTCCTCTAAGGACTACGAGATATGTAATACTTACGCCTATGGGCCTTGTAAGGGTTCCACCTCACCCCTTGAAAGGTGTATTATCAAAATCAATAAAAAAATGAAGGCCTTCGGGCTATTGGAGGAAGAGAAATTACCAACGTCAATTCAATAATCTCGATCCGTGAATTAATTTTTGATGAATTAATTCGTGTTCATCATTGAAAAAAATAATGGAGAAATAATCCAACAAAAGCGAATGACCCACCTCAAGTTTGGATCAATCATTTGTAAAGAATAAATTTTCATCAATGTTATTGATGAGATCCACCACGATCGTCATCTTCTCCACAAAAATCCATATTATTTCATTGTTAATCTTCAATCCTAAGATCACCTGCCAAATTAATCTCCATTAGAGATCTCTCTCCATCCCCTAATTTCCTCTAGGGTTTTGTGTCTAACCCTAGGTAATTTTACAAATAGGTATTAAATATAGATTTTTTTAGGGATAGATAATTATATATTCATTAAATTAATAAATTAATTTAATCCACTTAATCTACCCACTACTGCACTCTAATGAAACACCCAATGCATAAAAATATTATGTCACACCTTGGGTAAAACCTAAATTATGTATTTATTTGAGGTATTCATTTTCTAATATGAGACACCATTTTGGAATTATTTTATTATTTATAAAAATCCACTAGTTTGGAAAAATAAATTTAATATTTTTAATATATCAGCACTAAGGATCCACGGGCCTAATAATTTCACACCGACTCCACAAATCACCAAAAAAAAATCATTTTAAATATTCCAAAGTGGCAACTAGAAATTTCATAGTCATTATATTCTCCCCACCTTTAAATATTTTCATCCAAAAAGGATAAAATTTACTCAGACGAGTGAAGAAACTTAGATTGTGTTTGGTTGTTCCACTCTCATGATCTCTCTTAGAGGTTATCATGTTGTCTATGAAAATGCAGTAAGGGAAACACTCACCCATGAAATATCTTCTCCTTATAATTCACTAAGCACCATCAAGCACCCTAAATTGGTAACTCCATCCTCAATGTCCAGATTTCCCTAGCCGATAATGTATGTCGGGTCGTGCACGTATCCCCTCAACTGCAACATGTAGAATACATCGTTCCCCTAATATAAATATAGTGATAAGGATAAGTAGTATGCCACCTTGTCAACCCTGCACAATATTCGAAAAGGGCCAATGAATCTCATTGATATTTTTTACCTTATCCAACTCTCTAAAATCATCACCGAGGTGAGACCTTTAGAAGCACATGGTCTCCATCATCAAACTTTAAAGGCCTCTATTTTCATTCCTCATATATAAATTGGAATGGTTCTCTAATGTGATATGGAGACCTTCCTTCTTGTATATGACTCAGTAAATGATAAATTTTGTCCAGGGTGGTTATGACCAAGTTAATGGGTTTTCCTTGAACTAATGTAACTTCCATCATCAAAGTGTCGATACTAAGCCCGTTAGGTTGAAAAATAATTTTCAATCATTAGTTTAATGCTATAATTGAATGGGTATGAAAGGTTAGTCAGAGCACCAGTGGATGTCAGTGTGATCTTCATGCCAGTATTCTCACACATTAGCATCAACCAAAGTTGATGAACGCTGGTTGGAAGTCACTTTCTTCTAATCTCAGTTATAGATAATGAAGTTACCTTTTGAAGACATCCAAACTATCATACAAACCTATAATGGGTGTAAGGTTCGTAAATTATCACTCCATTTATTTGAGGGATCAAAATTCCATATCGAAATGAGATGATGTAAGAATTTTATTTTGGGGTGCCTCCACCATTGTCTATTACTCTTCCAAAATTTTCAATGTAAAGAGTAAAAGAAAAGTTAATGTGATTCCTCACCATCATACTAGCATTGTTAACATCCAAGGATATTGGATAAACAATAACAATGTTGAGAAACTTGGGGTGGATAGTAGAATAAGGGATTGTTGTAGTGTTTTCATAATGATAACATTGAAAGTGTTCTTCCATCCAGACATATAGAAATTGGAATGGTCCGCTAATTTATTATTGATACCTTTCTTCTTATATATGACCCCGTAATCTATAAATCTAATAAAGTGTGGTTATGACCGAGTTAATGGGTTTTCCTTATTCCATTGTAACTTCTATCATTAAGGTGTCGATACTTAGCCCGATAGGTTTCAAAATATTTTTCACTCGGTATTCAAATGAAATAATTGAACAAGAATGAGTTGCAATTTACCCTATTCATAATTCAGTTATTCAATTAGATTCAAACATCCTTAATGTAACCACCATCATCAAGGTATCGATTCTGACACTTAAATGAGAATCACGGGATGGGAAAATCCATTTACTTAGAAACATGGTGAAAAATACCACTATCTAAAGATTTGAAGTTACATTTGGTTGGAAGTTATAACCCCATGAGGTGTATTAAACCACCTTTAGGGAATCCTAGTATGATCCTTGAACATGTTGAATATGTATGAAGATATTTTTATAATGATCACTCTTCTGTGGTTAATAAGTCTCTTACTAGAGGAGGGATCTACCCTACATCCACCCAAGTGCTAGATGTAGAGAGGAAATCATCATACATCTCCCCATGTATTAGTATTCCTCTTAGTTGGTAAATATCCCACAAACTAATCCTAACCTTACCATGTGATACATGAAATGTGTTGTTATTGAAAGACCAATGGTTGGTCGGTTCGGGCAAGAGCTTAGTTAGTGGGTACATCATAAATTGAGAAGTTCATACTAATTGGTATAAAACAACTAATTCAATCCACTCAGGGAATTTGGTACGAGTTTGATGCACCTAGAAATCCCAATCCCACTCATCAAAGAAGTTACCTCTAGACTGTAAGTCCCACTTTGGACTCCACCCTCAACTAAAATTATCCCATGAGAGTTTGAAAATGGATGAGTAATATGGAGTGATAATCTTCTAGGTTTTATCATGGCCATACCAATCCCATAAAGAGTCATTCAAGATGAAAATGTTTCCTTGACATGACTTTAGTACTATCTGACCCATGGTAGAGATGCTCTCTTGAATGTTGTTTTAGTAAATATCTAACCATGTAGATGGAAAGCTTTGACTAGATCCCAAAATCAAAGGGTCATATTATAACCCAAAATGGTATAGAGGAAATCTATTAGATAGTGGGTAATTTTGAAATTCAAATGAAATATGATTCTTTAGGGTGTTGTCCTGAGGAATAATACGGGATCAGGGGTTGATCTCAACATTTTTGGTGATAGAAATTATTTTTTATGTTGCATTCATCGAATCAGATAAGTGAATTGGCCCAGAATTCCTTATCTATACAAACAAAAATAATAGGAAAGTCATCAAAACCAAATAAAAATGATAAAAGAAAAAAAATCAAAGTAAAAAAACATACATAGCATTATAGGCACTATGTGAATCTCCTAGCCCCTCAATCACTACATAGACAACTAATTCCATGTGAGGTCATGATGTTACTTAATAAAATCTTCCATGAAGCATCAAAAATAGCTCAAAAAATACCAGTATACAAGATTCATCCTTTTTAGTTTGCGATGGAGGTTGACCACAAAGGGTGATCGCTATGCAGAATGAACAATTGATCGTGATCTGAAAGACAATTGAAAAGCATCACTTATTACAATATTCCAAATGAGACCCCTTGAAACCTTTTATATGGGGTGGCTCCCCCTAGTCCATTAATACCCCATAATGATCCTACGTGAGCCAATATAATTCGTTGTAATTGAATTATTTTTATTCTGAATGAACTCCATTCTGAGGGGGGAATTTGTTGAGGCCCACCAAATTTCAAGGACTTAATAAAATAATTAGGGAAAACTCATTAATCTATAACAGGATCAAAAGAATGAAAATTAGAGAAGATTTTGGAAAAGAAAATAAATTTGTATAACATATATGTTATTTATCATAGCAATATGACACTATACAAAAACCATTGAATTCACATAGGGACTGGATGGATTTATAGAGCACCCCACCTTCTAAAAATGATTTATTTTTGTGAAGAGAGGCGGTGATTTTTTTCACTCCAAAAATTAATTTTGTCTACCAGGTGAGGCGGTGCTTTACCACCCTCTGCAAAAAAAATTCATTTATAGAATGAGGTGGCCATATGGGAACCCCACATAAAATATCAATTCCCATGTAGTAATCCATTTCGAGAAAGCGGTTTCTTTAAAACTACCAATAAATACCCATTTAATTCGTGAAGAAAGACACACAGAGGGAGAAATGAAGGAGAAATTTTGAGAGTTGGAGTAAGAAATTTTCATTTTTGAAAAATATCTTGTATTTAATCTTATTGAAAATCATAGGTAATAATATCACTATAAAGGAAGATATACTCCTTACAAAGGGGTCATTTGTGAAAGGTTCTTATCCACAAAGAAATAATTTTAAGAAGGATAGGCTTTATTTATCATTCATAAAGGCGACATTCTACTTCACAAAACAAGCGTTTCGTGAAGGACCCCTTTATGGTTCCCCCCATTTCACATAGAAAGAACCTTGTACGAGATGGGGTACCACAGGGTGTTAATATCCCCAAACTTAACACTATACTTCTGTATATCATTTGGTTTTATCTTAGCCCCTCTGTGAATTTTCCAAATGACCCTCTTTCATCAATTCAAAAATCCAAGGAATAACACACTAAGGCATCCCTCACAGCTTCCAGATTCACATGGTTAGGGTATAGGGAACCCCAACATGCCCTATTTCAATCATCCATTCTCTTGGTAAAGGTTGTTCCCCACTTTGTCCTCCCTAACTGATGGGGTCCTTGGAGTGTCTGCGATCATGAATCCCCTTGGTAACTAGGGCCACAATCCTAGAGGTAGTGGTGGGAATATTTTTGTCTTAGACAGTGGCACTTACTTCCTATCTACTGCCCAAAACATGAAGCAATGATAGAAACATTCACACCTTCTATTTTCCTACCTGTGGATTCATAATCCTCAGTCTTGGATTTAGAAATAGGAAAGAAAATTGGTTAGGGAATCCCATATGGAATAAGCCCGTATCCTTCCTTGAAGGATGCCGCATCACTCCTTTCCTTTGTAGCCCCACCCTCATCCATCACTAGACAGGGAGTGAATTCATCATGGGAAACCTCAACATGTAAGCCCCATTCAAATCTAGCATTATGCTTCTATGTAATTTGTCTAATCCCCTCTTATCTATTATTTATCACGCCAAGTATGACTCGAGTAGGCTTAGAGGTTTGAGTTTATTATGACATCAGTACAATATCATAAGGAATTCAACATAGAGTAAGCCCCTAGTATTCCTTGCAGGACACCACATCCATCCTACCTTTTGTAACCCCTCCCTCTTTCATCAGCAGACAGGGAGTGAATTCATCACGGGTGACCTCAGAATATAAGACCCATTAAAATCTAGTGTTATTCTCACATGAAATGTGTATAACTTGTGTTTATCTCTTGTTTATCACATTGATCGTGACTCATGTGATCTTAGAGATCTGTGATGATCATGCCATTGACATACTGTAAATTCCACAATTATAGGCATCCTTTTTAGGTGTAATCACTAATCATATTACCTTCTTCTCCAAGGAATAAATTCCCCACAATACATTCCTTCAAAGGGCTATATTCCCAATAAAGCATCTCAAGGTAGTCTCGTATGCGTGAACCCAACTCAATAATATATTTTTTCACCTTTTATGACATATAATTCCCCATATAATGATGTTAAACTATGTGTCCAATGTCCTAGTTAACGTTAAACTACACAATAACACCCTTACCGCACAACGTTAAACTGCATGATGCAGTCCTATCATATGACCTTAAATTGTGACACTCGAACTATGCAAGCTTTGATTCTTATCTTAACGGGATACATAGGACACCTTACTGAGGTTAAAACCCAACATCATAACCCTCCATTACCATCCTTATTGGGTAATATCATAATATAATCATGCCATGCCCGTAGGGCTATATTCCTTCAGAGTCCTATAATTTCATCTTCATCGGGCCATACTCTCTATGGGAGACATCTTCATAAGGCCATATTTCTTATGATAGCAACTCAATCTCATTGGTTCATATTACCTATGAGATCAAGAAAAAAGGGTTTCTCATGCAGAAGTCCCACACTAACCATTTATAGGCACATTTTTCTAAGTGTTCCTTGCCACAAAACATTAAACCGCATAGATCGGTCCTTGTCACATGACCTTAAAAGGTATGATGTGACCCATTAAGTGAAACTAAACTACATGGGATCATATTCCTTTTTCAAGGATACGTAGGAAGTGCCATCATGGTATTGATCCCAACACTGAAATAATCACCACATTCATGGATGGCTATAAACTCCAGAGTACCTAGTTGTGTTTCTTTAAACCATAGTTCCCTAAAACCAAGCATCATCAAGTAATAATGAAACAAGATGGAGAACCAATGATACATACAGATGGTGTCATTGAAATAGAACCTCTAATAAATTCATATGTTCACATCGATGAGATACCTCTGACATGTACAAATGTTTATGTCGATACATGTTAATAACTGATTGCAAATAAAGGGGTAACCAAACTCATATTGGGATTTGGGAAGGATTCATGAACATGATGTAAATCTATAAGAGATTCCTAGAGTAGGTAATAATATCCCCCCCTAATAGGGTGCAATGAGCCCGACCTCTCATCCTCTTGACCAACATGAGTTCCTAACTATCATTGGTAAGATACCCTAATAACCATATGCCTTTAGAAAATAGTTCTATAGCTTGTCACATATGTAGGAGTTATTTGGTATTTTTTGTTCCATGAATAAACCCTGTCGGGAACCATACAAAATGAGAATAATTCCATATATACAAACAAACAGATTCGTGGGTCGTAATAGCTATAGTTTTGGAACTAATACTTTCAAATTTCCTCAAATTAATTTTTAATATTTCTTATTGGAATTAATTTAGATTTATTTTAATGTTTTTAAATTTACTGAAGTTTTATATTATTCTTGGAAGTATTTTTTTTAATTTTTTTATTCTGATTTTAGGTTGAATTTTTTGAATATTGGTTGTGCAAGAGGATTGTGAAATTGGATAAGTACTGAGCATAAAGTTTATATGGATGACATAGAGTTCATTAGAGGAAACATATAGTTTAAGGGACTGATGTAGAGTATAGAGAACCCATGTAGAGTTGCTGGAGGAGACGTAGACTCCAAGGGGACGATGTAGAGTTCATTTAATTTGAAAATATTCTGAAAGGAACAAATTTTAAGTACACAAGGGCCCTCCATGAAGTTTTATATCCTTTTTTGAATATGAATTTGGGTCAAATGTAGAGTACCCATGTATAGTTCATCATACTTTGAAATATTCAGGAGCTCAGCCGCCATAATGAGTTATATTTCCACATTAGCCCTCAACTCTCAATTCAAAATCAAACAAATGGGGATCAAAGATGAGCTCAAAGAAGACATTGAAGAACTCGAAGCTTATAGAAGAAGATTGAAGGGAAGATCAAGATCACGTGGGTTGTGATGCATGTGGGGGAGAGCATTCTCTGGGAAGATCATCTTGAGTCTCCATGAAGAAGAAAATGAACAGTGACAACCATTATGTTCCCAATTCTAATTAGAGTTTGAGTCATTGTCTGTGTGTCATAGATCGGGGAGCCCTCGTAAATTCGGTGAGACTTAATTTGAAAAGAAAAGTGGACTAATTGATTGACCACCATTCACTAACCAGATGAAAACCAGAACTAACTTAGAGAGAGTGGGGCAGGAGTGGATGCATGAGCTTGAACTTTAAGGAGGGAGAAGGCCTAAGATAGATGTGGGATTGGGATTTGAAATCAATAGATAAGACTTCCTTCTTCTTATCTCATTTATTTTTGAATTTCTATATCATTTTACTTGTGTTTTTCTCTTCAAACATGCATTGTGTATAAATTCTTCAGGGGAATTTAATTGATGTAGTTTGTCGATTCATTGATGTATTAATTTCATTATCTTCTTGAACATGATTCATTCTTCATAGGAATTTCCCTTTTAATTTTGTTTTGGATTTCAATTTATGCATTGACAAATAAAAATCAACTTTGGAACTATTTTGAAATCTCTATCCACTATAACAAATCAATAGACTTTGCGATGGGATAAGAGAATGGTATAAACAATAGTTTATTTTCTGAATGAATTACTAAGTTTGTAGGTGTTGATGAATTCATTTTTTAAATAATTTTGTTTCATCAAGCTACTTAAATTAAACCCCCCTTAATTCTTTTTGGCATGTATCATGCCCATAACCCATAGGTTAGTTTCTAACACCTTTAACACCACACTCTCATCTTTATTCTTCTTTATTTATTTAATTCTGCACACACTTTCTTTCTTCCATCAATATTTTCATTCCTTGTTTTTAGTACATTTTTTTAAAGGGAATTCCCCCGTGTGGCCTTTTCGAACCCTCCACATAGAGAAACTCCCCTCCCCCACGAAGAGGTAGCACCTGAAGGTGACTCCCCAGCTGGGGAAGGAGCCATTGCCAGCTGAGATGACAGAGTGTCCCGAGGGTAACGACCCGACAACAATGGTCCGTCACTGCGATCCGTCAGCAATTGGGCGTGCCTCAATTTGCCCGCCCAAACAAGTCCGGGCGACCCAGCAAGGTGGATGGATCCAAGGGAGAGGCTTGCCCCGAAAACGGACTCCCAGGAGTCGAACCCTGAACCTCCCAAAGAACGACCTGTTTTGGCAACTCACTTTCACCACCACACCACCACCGAAGTGGCATTCCTTGTTTTTAGTAGTTTAGAACTTAAATAAGCTCTTCGATCATTCACCCACATTCCCTTGGGTTCAACCCTACTTGCCACTTTATTAGTGTGATTTTGTGATATAAATTGTTATTTTGATATTCTAATAAAAAACTATCAAAATTTTGGCATCGTTGTCAGGAAAGGGATGACGTTGAGTGTCTTGGGATTAGAAAAATAAAAAAACATTGCTATTTTAACTGCTACTTGGGACTAAAATTTAAAATTTGTTACTTCTAATGTGTGTGTGCATGTGCTGAAAATATGATTGTAATATTTATTATGACACTTTAAAGGATTCTTACAAACTTTATGCTTGATTTTTAAAGTCCCTTTCACTTTTGATTTGTTGTTGTTTGAAATTGCAACTAAGTTGTTATTGCTTAATTTGAATTTGTGCGTTCAATTTCCGTTTAAAAAAATGGAACAACATGGGGTATAGAATCAATAAAATTGGATTTATTTTGTTTTTTGTGCCTATAACAAGACACACTAGCCCCAACACTTTAAAGAAAACTAAGACTTTTATGAGAACAAACCAAAAGATCAAACAGAATTGAAACAAATGATATGGAAGTTTCTTTCCAAATTTGACCAATGTGAGGAAGAATCTAGAAAACAAAAGTTACAATCTGGAACATGGGATCTTGGTAAAATAGTTTAAGCTCAAATATATTTTCAATTCTGAAGTTCAAAATGATGTTTAAGGGTCACAAGGAATTTCAAAAATCATATTTTCCACAAAACAAAGTCAAAAGATAAATTTAAAACACTCAAAGAGTTTTCAAACAAGTTGATACTTAAAAATCTCAGAACATATGAATGATTTTCAACACCAGTTGCATGCTTTAGGTTGAGGTTAAAAAAAAATTCAATGATGCACCAAACAAGCATGCAAAGCCATAGTTCTTAACACCCAAGCCTGTAAAGTAATAGTATCATCTGGAAGAAGTTTTTCAAATATTTTAGCATGCGACCAACACTTCAAATGGTTTCAACGGTTAAGGGAATCTCCCCCCACACTTGGTTTCCAACCAGGAGAATATTTTAAACAATAAAAACAAATTTTAAATTAGCATTCTGGGAAGCAAACAATAGTTTAAACAAACATTGAAATTTAAAACAAAATGAGAATGTTGAAAAAAAGAACTCATGAAAATTGTTGTTATTCCTTTCCAAGGTCATGTAATCTCTCTCCCTTATGACATTGAAGCCTGACTTGGTGTCTCCATTAAAGTGCCTATAAGAGTTAACTAGATAAACATTAGACCAAACATTAAAAATCAATAAGATGAGACCAAGAAAAGGTAAGTGGATGTGGCATTGAATCTTTCACCTAATGAGGATATAATTGATGTTGTGGACTGGTTTTTTTAAATAAAATTCAAATCGGGAAGAAGGTGAGCATAGGGTTAGGTGAGGCTGCACAAAAATAAGAGAGAAGAGAAAAAGTTATTCTAAAGAGAAAAAAACACAAATAATAATTTATTAGAATACGAGTTGCTTCCTATATAGCATTAGATTTTGAGTCATCAGACAAACTTTTCAGAAATTTTACCATAATTACTATGAGGTGGTTTTTTATCTAGAAACCACAACATATTCACATCCCAAAATGTTTTTAAGTGAAATTTTAGTTTTTTGGGATTCTAAACTTGTAGGAAAGCAGTCAGATCTCTTTTCACCTAGAAGATACCTTTGAAGACACCCCTTGAATGTACACTGAGATTTTTTCTAGAATTGATGAATTTCAATTTCTTGAAGGGACAACCTAATGTAAGGGGTTTCCAGGGGTTTGGAAAAAATCTCAAACTCTCTCTCATATGAAAGCATCAAATCATCAATTATTAAAGAGGAATTTGTTTTTCTTTAAATAATAAAATGAGGCTTCGGCTCCAACCTTTAAAAAAAAGTTAACAAATAATTGGTAATAAGTATAAACATATAAATCCATATATATACAGTAAATGGTAATTAATTATTAAATATTTACAATGACTAATTATTTAAAATTTAAATTAATTGTTAATTGTTAATTATTGATTATTATTTGTTGACTATAAAATTATTTATTATAAATTATTAACTGCTAATTATTAATTGGTTATTATTCTTTAGTATTTATAAATTATCAAATAGTAATTAGTAATTATTAATCATTAATTATTTTCAATTATTTATTTTTCATTTTTTTAAAAAATATTTATTTTTAATTTCTTATTATTAATTATTAATGATCATCAATTATTAACTCTCAATTATCAATTATGAGTTATGAATTATCAATTATGAATCATCAATCACGAATTATTTATAATTATTTATTACATAAAATTTTAATTATTCCTTCATTATCAAATGCTATTTATTATTAATTAATTAATTCATTCATTCATTAATATTTAGTTTGTAAATATTAATAAATAATAAATATCAATAATTATTAATTCATTAGGACTTTGTAATTTTATACATTAGTCATCAGGAATTTGTAACATTATTTATATAATTTGTAATTTTATACATTAGCCATTTATATTTATCAATTGGTTTATATAATGTTAAGGCCTCGGCCATGTCGTGCGGTGGATGCAAGGTGATAAGGGTCTGCGTTCAACTGGCTTGCCGGCGATCGCGTCAACACAGAGGGGGGAAATGCTGATCGCGTCAACGACAGAAAGGTGGAAGGCTTCTGGAAACAATAGGGGGGATATCGTGTGTGTGGCAGCATGCTGGACAGATTGGCGGCAGGCTTCCAGAAAAAACACGGATACCGTGTGTGGCGGCGTGCTGGACAGATTGGCGGAGGGCTTCCGGAAAAAAACACGGATACCGAGTATGGAGTCCCGAGCTGCTGCGGCGCGGGTCGACGGGATCAGAGATATCAGATGGGCCACGACCCAAAAAAAATTGTGGGCCTGATGTCAGGTGCGAGGATTTCAGGCGGGGATTCAGACGTACTCCGGAGGCTCTCCTTAAAAAAAGGCCTTTGGATAATATGGGCCTGCGGGTCACTAGTGGCTACAGTCCTCATTGTAAAAGTCCAACTTTGATCAGCAAAAAATAGGATAATGATTAAATATTGAAACAAATAAAAAATAAATAATAAATGGAAAATAAAAATATTCAATAGATAATAATTAATAATTAATTATTAACAATTAATAATAAAAAACTATATTTAAATAAAAAACACCACTAAATGATTAACGACTGTTATGGTGTTGGTTGAAGAGATCAGAGACATCACGTATGGGTGCGGCCCAACAAATACTTGTGGGGGTGACATCAAGCACAAAGATTTCACACGGTATTAAGACACACTAAGGAGAAAAAATGTGGATATGAGCTAATAAAAATCGGTGCTTTGGTCTTGCAAAAAATAGGCATATGGGTCACAATCCTCATTGAAAAAGAGCTAACTTTGATCATCATAAAAATAAGATCTTTCATGGCCATAACTACATATATATATATATATATATATATAGTGGTGGGGTGACCCTTGAAGGGGGATATTAGTTTGCCTTGTGTGTGTTCAGGTATGTGTTTGGTTGTACTATACCCTTTATGACTAAATATTGAAACAAGTAGAAAATAAATAATAAATGGTAAATGAATAAAAAATATATTTTAAATAATCAATAATTAATTATTAACAATTAGTAATGAAAAGTAAATTTTTAAAAAGAAATTTCAAGAAATAAATATTTAAATAAAAAACACTGCTAGATGATTAGAGATGATTTAAACCGCATAAAAAAACCACGACAAATAAATTAGAGGTGGTTTAAAATGCCACTAAATATGAAAAACCCATCGTTAAATCACATTTTTTGTGTAATGAACAAATCTATGTCAACATCAATAGCAACAAAGATAAATTTGATAAAAAATAAATCTATAAAGTCACTAAATATCATGGAATGCAAACAAATAATTGGATGTTTACTCTATTTGATGGAAATGAAACCAAATATTATATATTCCATATGTCAAGAAGCAAAATTAAGTGAACGAAAAGAAAGTCACTTGTTGGTGGTGAATAGAACACTTCAATGCATTAAAGGTATGATAGATTATGATTTATTCATTGTTGTGAAAAATGAGGAGAGGTTGACGACCTTTACCGATATGGATTGGGTAGGTTTGATGGACGATCAAAAATCCATATTTAAAGGTGATTTCTATCTTGGAAGCAAGTGTATATCATGATTTAGAAAAAATAAGATTTCATACCATTGATTAAAATAGAGGTGGAGTACATATTAGCGGCATAAACATGTACCTAGTTGATTTGGATGAAACCACAACTCGAGACTATTGACGACGAGGTAAACAAACCTATCTCAATCTTATTTGATAACAGTAGCTTAATTAATCTTAGTAAAAATCTAGTACAATATTCAAGGACAAAGAACATCGAGATCAAATATCATTCCATTAAAGAAAAGGTGGAGCAAGGAGATTAGCGTACTTACCCACTGTTGAGAAAGTGACACATATGATAAAAAAGGCACTCCCAAGAATTGTGTTTGAAATTCATAAGTTGAACCTTGGTATTTAACTCTCTCATTCCACTTGAAGAAATGAAGAAAATTCCCCATTACCCAATTCAATTATTATTTATTTATTTTAACATATGTTGGAGTGAAATTGATGATTCACAAGTGTTAGATTAAACTATAGGTTCATTGTCTGGGGCATAATACAAGGTGTCAAAGTAGAAAATATACAGTCTAAAGGGGTATAAATTCAAATGATAAAGGGGGAGGAAGAGTAAAATAAATCAAAGGGAATTTCTATTGAGGTAAAAGATTAATGTCTTTAGTATTATTATTAAAAACATTTTATTTACATATGTTTCCTACAAAAATTTTATCTCATGCAACCTTAGAGTTTATAAATGAAATTTCTTAACATATTTAATCATGGTGATTTAATTTCATTAAATTCTAATGAAGTTGGTGAGAATAATTGATGATGGTGAGGTGATGGCGGTTTGGGTTGTATTTATTTGAAATACGGTGAAATAAAAGATGCTCTATACTTAGTAGAAGCGTGAAAGAGGTAACAGAAGTTAAAAATTTATAGGGTGAAGTTATACATTGGTGTAGAAAACCATGTCATAGAAAATGAAGACAAATCATGGTTTGGGCCATGAAAAAAACATTTAGCACAAAGCATTTAGCCTTTTCTAGAACAACTGAGAAACCTTACCTATATGAAATAGGGAATTCAGAGAAACTACATTATTTTACAAGTAATGGTTGATGATACTGGTATATTTGTTTCACTATGAAATGTCCACGAGCTTTAATACCCTTTTCTATGATTGGCGAAATACACATAATTAAGTACTAAAATCCAAAAAACAAATTTAAAACTAACTTGAAAACTAGGGTTGTTAACCAAATATGATTTTATGATTTTAGAAAAATCCACTTTCTGGTTTAAGTGGGAACCCTGACAAAAAACATCCTCTAAAATTCAAAAAAGTCAACTTGTATCACACCATCAAAAGCTATATTACCACTTTATGAGCCAAAAGTGTTAACCCGATACTTCCAAGTCAAATATATGATATCATGGCCAAGATGGAAATGGAGGTGATCTTTAATGTTGCTGAATATGAAATATGAAACCTCAAGATATTCATTGATGGGAAAAATGTCATCATCTAAATCTGATATAGTGACATCCAGATGGGAGTATAGCCATTTAATACTGTTTTCCTCTAGGTCACATGGATGCTGTTGTTTAGCTAGCTTGGCATGCTCCTTTAGAGTCAAATCAAATTCAAAAAAAATTTCCTCATGGATTTCATCCTCCAATGTCTTACCATACTAATCATAAATGTCTTTCACTATTTCTAAAAAATGCATGGGGAAGAAATATCCAATACTATGGCATTATAGAGGCTCATCTAATGGTTTAATCCCTTGGTCAACAGGTTCTGAATGTGGGGGATTCGCTTATGCTACCTTAAGACCTTTACTGGATTCCATTATCTCTATAGACCCTTTTGTGGTAGAGTTCCCATGATTTTTTGAGCCAAATATCTTACCCGTGGACCTAGTTGTCAAAGGTTTTGGTAAATAAGAGTATTATTTTTGATTCCTTGTTTTCCCTTTGTTCACAAAAATTTCTCCCTTGGATTTTCCCAAGAGATTTTAAAAAATATCTAAAGGTACAAACACCTTTCTTTCCTTTTCTCTCTCCCTAACCAGGATTGAAATTTTCTCCCACTTATAATTCCTCTTTAGAATATGATGAAACCCGTGAACCACCATATGAGATAACCTCTAAATCTTATGATTCACTTTCCATTGTGTCTAGGCCAGGCCCTGTGATGGTATCCTAATCATTCTTCTTCCTCCTCCTAGGTCCTACTCTTTCCCATCCCTCATTCTCTTTGTATGAAAATTCCTCTTTTAACTCCTTAAACCGATTATTAAGATCAATGTGAGCATAGGATCCCCACTCTAGAGACTTATTAGTAAATACACCCAAATCAAAAAACAGGTTATCAAACATATTATAAAACTACATCGACCCATACTTTTCATACATAAATATCAAATCTTATTAGATGAATATTCAATACATAACATTAGGATCCACACTAGAACCATAAAGGTTTAGTGTATTTAGAGACTGGATACATAATCCTATTGTTTCATGTAAGATATTTAACGTTTCCCATATAAAATGCTTCTTAGTTATATCCTATTTAAAACCTTTCTTCTTAACCCCAACAAGAAAAGAACTTAAGAAAGGGTAATCTAAGATGCCCAATAAGGGTAAACATAGGAGATATCAATCAATGATCAAACATAAGCAAAAGATAAACATAATGGTATGAGGTCATGATCATAAATTACAAATTTTATATCCAATATGTCATAGTTCATAAACATGAGTCATGGAATAAAACATTATCATAATATAGACAATATTTATAAGAGTGTAGAATCATCAATAACCAGTCATGAGTTATGAGAGCATAACATAGAAACATGAATATGGAAAAAACATAAGCTTATAAAATTTTAAACATGTAAAAATAGAAATAGATTCACTCATTAAGTTAAATACATGGATTCAGGCCATCACATAAACGCATGGACATGAAATTAGGTCCATGAATAATCTTATGAAAATGAGAACAAGACCCATGCATAATCTTATAAACATGAGAACTAGGTTTACATGTAATCTTATGGACATGAAAATTGGGTCCACACATAAAATTGTGAACATGAAATCATGTTAAAACAAAAAATATTTATCTAATGAGTTATCCATATTTACCCAATACATTAGAGAGCTATATAATTATAGGGACACCCATTACTTAATCATAATCTATTCATATGTGTGCCACAAGATCATAAATCATTCATCATATATCATAACTCATGGAAAGGAAGCTAGTTTCATAAACATCTCATCATCATAATCATAAACCATCTAGAGAAAGAATAAAGATGGTATCATTGGATCATATCCCTAGTAATGCATAAGTAACATCAATGGATTTCATCTAATATGAGAATGCCTTTAAAAGATGACTTGGAATATTTCATGAGGAAAATACCTTTTCACTTTGAAACCATTTCTTTAAAATATAAAATTTTCTAAAATATTATGGAAAATATTTATTTGAATAGAAACTTGGAATCTTGAAAAATAATCTTCAAATAATTGAGTAGTCATGATGGTAGAAAACGTTAAAATAAAGACTCCTTTCACATTATCAATAAAAAGTCAAAAGTACTTTATTTGGAAAATGAAAATAAGATCCCATTTAAACCATTTTTTAAAAGAAAAACATGGGTAAAAATTAATTTAAACAATCATTAGAGAATTTTAAAATCATTATTTAAAATATTTTTAGAAAATATGCACATAAAAGACAAAGGATTTTCAACCAAAGAGAGAAATAAAGTCATATTTACTTAAAAATATTATTTTAGTCTCTTGAGTACTTAAAGAGATGAAAATGAAATGAAAACATGTAATATCCAAAAATATCCAGATGAGAATAAAAATTAAAGGGATTTTTTAGATAAGTATCATACAATTTTCATAATTTAAATTCAAGCATAAACCATTCTGAATAAAATTAGATTGAGACGTAAATCCCTTACCTCAAGTCTTGTATCGCTCCATATGCATTCAAAACTTCTATATAATAAATATATATTTATTTAAAATCTATTATAGAACCATAATTATATATATAATACCATATATGATTTAATTATAACATATTTTCACCCGTGTATTAATATTTTTTTTTAAAATCACTATTTTAGGTGATAACTGTTTCATTTTTCATGCATGCTTTGGTTCGGTAGTCTTGGTCCTTATACTTTGATCATGATTCCAACATTTATCGAATATTAATAATTATATAAAAATCATATATATATATATTCATTATATATATATATTTATATTAATCTATAAAAGGTAGAGATAAAAAATGAATTACACCGTTCATGAAGATGGTAGGCTGTACGTACATATGAATAAAATTTTCAATTTTTGATTGATGGAACAAAAGAAAGGTAAATAATAATACATTTTCAATGGATGGAATGAAAGAAAGGTAAATAATAGTTCACATTTCTAGAATCATTATTATATAATATATAACATATATATTCATTAAATCTATCCTTATTACCATCCATGTAAACCTCAATTGCAAAAAAATACATCGCTTTGTGAAGGTGGTAGTCCACACGTACGCACGAGCGATGTTATCATTTTCCAATGAATTGGAAGTTAAGTTGGTCGATATGATGTTATAAATTAAGAAGAATAATTATGTTATAAATATCATATATAAACATAAAACCCATCATAATAACCATCCATGGAATATGGTGATGGAAAATGAATTGTATTGCTACATGGAGACAATAAGCCGTACGTACGCACAAGAAATATTTTCACTTCCCATTTGATGGAAAAGAGGGTTAATAAATGTGTTTTAATAATAATAATAACATTTAAGTATATTGAGGATAATGAAGTTTTGTTTTATGAAGAATATCATATATTCTGAGGAGATAGAAGAAGAAACAAATTGAAAGTGGTCGGGTAGGATGATTACCTCTTCTTCGGTAAGATTATTTTAGAGCCCTTATTAAGGACCCTTGGAATGATATTTTAAGAAGACCAACACTTATAATTCATGTATAAATAAGTTTAAAAGTTAATTTGGCAGGTTTTGGTCGATATAGGTGTCTCAAAGTGGTGTAAATAAGAGAACGGAGGGGTGTCCTTTTATAAGTGAGGAGAGGGTCACTCATGGAATTTCATAAAATATTAAAATATAATAAATCCTTTATCAAGAAAAATGATTACAAATGGAAAGATATTCAAATATAAGGTAGGATTTGGTTTAATTCCCATAAAACAAAAAAACGTGGATAGGTTTATGTGGTGTTTTAAACCTTATCTTTTGGTTTAACGCCTTAATTAACTTATTTTAACCTTAACTATGGTAGCACCTTTTTCTCTCTTAAAGGGTTATAATTTTACTTATAAGGTAAAAATTATCTTATAAATGGATAAGTGATGATAATTTCAACCATTTCTCATCCTTCTTGTCATATTTAATTTTTTTATATTTTTTAAATCATTTAATAAAATATTATTTTTCATAAAATATTATTAATGTCATTTTCGATAATATTCACATAGTTTGACTTTGAACCCAACATAAAAGCAATAGAATTTGAATCCAAGAATTTAAAATATCTATAATATTTTTTATTTATATATAAAATTTGTGTAATATAATAATTCATCCAAATTTTATTACCTTTGATATGTTTAAATTCATTTATTTTATTTTTCTATTAATTGAATAAATACTGTGTCGGCGTTGCATAAGAATTTAGGGAAATTATTCAATCGCTAAAATTTAAAAATAAATTAGCATGAAAAAGAAAATTAATTTATATTTAAAATAAATATTTATTACTGAACATAAACTCTTTTTACCCTTATGAGAAAATATTAGAGATATTAAAGTCAATAGTGTTCCATTTTTAACTTTATCTTTTACTTAAATTAATATAAAGGTCATAATCAAATAAATATGGCACCATCTGGCCATATATTCTATAATTTTATAGTCATGGATTAAATACACCCATACAATAGGATAAAGGAAAGTGTTAAAGAAAATTTTAAATCCTTATCCTAAAGTTTTAACCCCATTTTACCTATTTTACCCTTACCAAGGTGACACAAATTTATTATGGTTACTACTCATACTGACCAAAAATAAGAGGAACCTAGTTACCAAATTTGGACCAAATTAATCAAAACATATAATCCATTTTTCATGATTCAATTTATAGAAGTGTAATAAATTAATATAATATAAAATCACAAAATATAATGAAAAATAGTTTAAAAAATGCATTTTTAAGTATAAAAAATATTTTTATACCAAATTCAACCATAAAATTGATTCCAATGAACTTAATTGGATTATTCATAACATAAGATAACTAATTTTACTTTTAAATAATTTTAAAATAAAATGAAACTTTTTAAATACTTGAAATAAAAATAGAGTTTTCAATAAAAATCAGTATTTTTACTATTCATCAAAAAATAAATCTTTTTAGAAAATTATTGAAAATTCACTCTGAGCTAATTTTTGAATTGTTTATTTCAAAAATTAATTTAATTTTATGAAATACATTTTCTAAAAGTGTAAAAAATTAAATATAAGATTTTCTCATAAAAATCAATAAAAACCATGTTTAAAGGGAACATATTTTTGAAGCATAATATGAATTTACTAAAAAAATTGAATGATCATTTCTTAAGTATTAATAAAAAAATTTGTATTGAGTAATAACTTTATATATATTTCATAATGTGGTTATTCTTATTTATACCTGCCAATTCAACGACTAGGTTATAATGATCATATTTAAATAATAATATTGTGCAGTTTATTTAAGCTCGGTGTTGCGTGTCATATATGCTATCGAACATAATGTTCTTATTTTAAAATCTTGGGGTGTTACATTCTAACCCTCTTTAATAAATTGTGTCCTCATAATTTGAAATTGTTCTCAGTAATCAAGGGTTTGAAATTTGAGAATTCCTTTGTGGAAAACTCACATTGTAAAAAGGGTTAATAAAAATTCCTCTCAAAAAGTGGGAAAGGGAAATACATTGACCATCTAAAATAACACAAAAATAGATTTCCAAATATGAGAACATTAGTGTGAAGTGAAAATATGGAAATGGAGGATAAAACTAACTCCCAAAGACTAATAGAGAGTGATATAGAACATGGTCAAAATAAGGTTAATGACCACAAAACTATAAAACCATGATGGGTGAAAAGACCATAGATTCATTGAAAATGAAGGTAAAAGTATAAAATTTTATTTCAAGATACTTTTCCTAAAGTTGATGGATCATTTTATTATTAATATAGAGAACATGATAAAATATAATCACTTGATTTATTTATATATCATAAGCACAATTTCATCATTTGGTTGTGCTTCGATCAATTTCCACTTCATCTCTTACTCCTTGAATTGAATATTCAAGATGTTTTTTTCATGCATTAAGTAATACAATTAATTTTTAATGGATCATAAGATCGATAAAATAATGAAAAGTCATTTTATATTTCTCTAAATATTTAACAAAACCAAAATGGTTAGTAAAAGTTACCCAATATGGATAAATATAACAGATTAATCTCTAAAACCTCAATAATAACACATGAAGTTCAACTTAATCCATTACAAAATAGTTAACATTAAGGATCATCCAAAATATTTCCAACCATTATTGAAACCCATGGATTAGAATTATTTAATCTCACATCCTTCCATGATCAACTTAACAATTATAATTTTAATCACTCATAATGTATCATACAAAAATGTATATACCTTGATCATATATTTTTAAAAAATATACTAACTGTTGCCCAAAATAAAGTCACAATAAAATCTTATAATCTTCCAAAAGACAATTCACCCTTTATTCTTTAAATAACCTCATATTTTAGCCAAAATATTTCCATTGGGTTTATCCTACACCGATAGACGATCATAGGTTGATTTAGAATATCAAATATGATTGTATTATTCTAGAAATTTATATGGAATCTATGTGGAGAGAGATAATCAATGATCAGAATCATGTCAAATTTTACTAAAGGATGAAAAATAAGATTTTCATAGGTCCCCTTCATACAAAATTTAGCACGAAATCTTTAACTCTGGAGTGGAGGATAAGTTTTCCCTAATTATCATAATTCACTTCAACAGTTGTGATTATATAAGATTTTCCTTTGTCCTTTGACCTTAGAGGTTGCTGCGGATTATTATCCTCATTAGATCTTTGATTAAGGCATTGATTCACATAATACCTAAACTCATTTCATCTATAGCACTGAAGTGTGAGTGGTGTATTCTGTTGATATCCCGCTCAATTCATTTCATTAATTTTCCTCCTAATTTTTTTTGATATTATTTTTCTTGATGGCTAGGATTGTCACGACCCAACCCTAACCAGGGCTCAAATTGCAAGTACCCCAAGACTACCTCCATAGGCTAGGAGGTGGAGACAAGCACCTAAAGGCATATCCTAAATGGGAGGCCTTTTCCTATGTACCTGTACACACACACCCAAACATCTCAATGTAGAAGTGCAGATGAATAATAATAAAAATATGAAATAGCTATAATGTAAACCAAGAATGAAAAAAATCTAGGGTGTACAAGAGTATGACAATGAAAACTAAAAATTAAAGGAAAAAATACATGCCAAACCATAAAATATATCCCAATATGACAAAACTAGAATGTAAAATACTGAGAGATCCCAGCTCCTAATCTCTAATCTATGAACACCGTACGCAGTCCCAAGAACCCAGTATCCCTAAGCTCCTTTAAAGTCCCCACTGAACTATCCATCATTTTTATAATACATGAAACATATAGGAAAATCCCATGTAGGGGTGAGTATATACATACCCAGTAAGACACCCCAAAAGTTGAAACGGGGAGTAGTAAGAGAAATAATAAGAATAGGAAGACAATAGATAGTAAACATGATTCAACTGAACCCAAAGAAAGAGAAAGAAATCTCATCCAAACATAAGCGGCTCAATATGATGTGTATATGGACTACACATCGAGTCTTTTCCACCCACAGTGGAGAAGTAACCTCATCTAACCTCAATAATCTCAACATGGAAATCAAATTGCATACCCCATGTGTATTCTCAACCCATGGTAGGAGAGTAACCAAATTTATACATACATACATATAAATATATACTCAGAAAAAGAATCCCAAATGCGAGAGAAAAAGGATCTCCATATCACATCCCACCTGAGGAAAAGAGTCACCAATAGTTCCAAAAGTCAATTAACGAATCCCAATATCTCACGTATCTTCCCAAAAGTAACTGTGCGAAGGCCCACACCTTGCCACTTTGTCTCATAGTCAAGGGAAAAAAATATCCAAGTAGGGGACTTGCAACCTAGTGCTTCAGGGGGGTTCCACTCTATAAAAATCCATAGAGGACCTGTGTTTTGATGCATCAGGGGGTTCTACTCTATAGGTCAAGGACCCATGCCCAAGATGATGGTGGGGTTCCACACTATAGGTTGAGGACCCATTCCCAAGATAATGGGGGGGGGGGGGGTCCTCTCTATAGGTCGAGGTATCGTTCCTAAGTTGATGGGGGGGGGGGGTCTACTCTAGTGTCATGGGGACCCCCTCTCTATCTGATAGGGGGTTCCATTTGGCAGATAGAGGACCCACGCCCAAGCTAATAAGGGGTTCCATTATATAGGTTGAGGACCCACACCCCTAGCATGATAGGGGGTTCCACAATGGTCATTGAGGACCCATACCCTATAAAATAGGGGGTCCCACTCAATGAGCAAAGGAACCAAGCCCTAATTCCATAGGGGGTTCCAGTCTGGTGTCTCTGGTGATCCTATGCCTGGTCACTACTATCGTCGGGCTTCGCTTAAATAATATCCACACCCAGAACATCCCAAATTGTATCTTGAAATCCACAATGAAGGTCACCATTGTGTTCTATGTGAAAAAAACTTAGGATAGTTTACTTATGGACCAAAATCTAATTTCAAACGAAGGATATATGAGAGTTTGAAGTTTCCTCAAAAGGGACAAAGGGGTACACGACGTGTGAGGGGACCGACATAATGTGTGGTCCTAGTCCATCACCTAGCCATGTATCTAGGGGTATACAGATCACTAACCATGTAGTTATATATGACATGTTGGGGATCTACACAACATTCCCTTGCTACCCAGGGTCCTGGCCGCATGCTTGGCCGTGTCTGTGTACTTTTCTCCATGTCAATGTACTTTGGTACTTGGCATGCTTGGCCATGCCTGTGCTTGTGTATTCTAGGAGTACATATCAAGTCCCCCAACACAAGGTCACATGGCATGTGGGAGTCCCACATGGCATGTGATACTTATAATTTGCTGAAACCCTAGCAACTACAACCAAGACCCGACATGTTGTGTGTTCTTCGAACTACACAGTGCGTAGTATGATTTTTTCAAGAATCTTAGATCCATTATCTACATGCTAGATCTGATCACCCTAACTTCAATTCAACCTTCTTTTTTCCTTAAAAAATGATGGATCTTACCACTGTTTTCTATTTCCAACCATATGGTGTACAGAAAATCAATTTTCATTGAATCGATCGAAGTACGCATGAACTACCATCATCCCACACATAATCCATGTCATGCCTCCTTCAATATGGTTTTCGATGAGCCGATCCATCACCTGCAACTCAAAAAAATCTAGATCTATCCCTAGTTCATTGATCTATCCCTCACATGCGATTCTGTCATGAATTTGGCGGTTTGATCGGGCTTGGTACCACCAGACAATGTCGAACTAGGATTGCAGGGTCCAACTGGTGAGGAATGCAAAGAAATTATTCAAGGAAGGCATAAGAATAGAGGTTTATTGATCATTTACAAGTTTTGTTGGCCAATGTTCAAGAACAAAGATATCCAAAGTTATAAAGCAACTGAATAGATAATTAAACCAGTACATATGAGCATTCCAAGGTTCAACAATTGATGCAAATAAAAAATGGGATGATTCTGCTCAATCAATTTAATCAAAATGGGTGAAATCTATGAATTGAAGATTCCTACCTGGAGATTGGATTATTCATCATTGAAGAACGCACCCGCCAATTATTGAAGGAAGTCGATGTGTTCTCTGTATCACAATCTTCACTAATACATAGATTCATCATCGTCAGAAGTCAATTCACCAATGGAAGGAGAAAGAATTCTCTAGAATCCTCCTAGTGTTTATGCATTTAACCCTGGAGGATTCACACAGTGTTGTATTTTTAGGAAAATAGTTTAGGTCAAATGAATTTATTAATGAACGAATTAATTAATTAATCCACTGAACATACCATAGATGACCGTTTTATCTGAACACCCTGCACTGATTTATTTTAGGTCGCATCTAGGGTAAACACCATATTTTGGACTTAGACGTGGTCTTAGATTTATAATCCAATATCCAATTTAATATCTATCACATTTTATTTAAGAAAATGTATGTGAATAGTTTAAAATATATTTAATATTTTTTATAAAATTAATTCTGAGTACACGAGGCATCAGAACCACACACCGTCTCAGTGTCTGGATCTAGATATATATATATATATATATAAATATTTTAAAGTGTTAAAAGTAAAAAAATATCCCCCTACATCATTATAAACTTCAATATTTTCATCCATGAAAAGAAAAACTAAATAAAAAACTCTGGATACTAAGCCCACATCTGACTCTCCCGCTCCCAGGAGCTCTCACTTTCCCGTGATTCTGCAACATGAGAACCAGGGAGATGGTCCATCCATGAAGGGTTCTCTCTTGTCAATACTTGATCTCCACTAGATTCTACACAAAGGTGACTCCATCCTCGATTTCCAACTCACCCTAGTTAATAACATGCGTGGGGTCATGCATGTATCTCTTCAGTAGCGACACTTGGAAGATGTCGTGCACCTGATATAGCTGTGGGGGTAGGGAAAGGTGATAAGAAACCTCACCAACCATCCACACAATCTCGAATGGTCCTATTAACCTTGAGAGAAACTTTCTTCCCTAGAAAAACCTCCACAATCCTCATCATGGGGATTCTCTTATGAAACCCTGGTCTCCCTGATCGAACTCCAATGACCTACTACGATGATCTATGTAAGATTTATGCCTACTGCGGCCCATCCTCATCTGCTCATAGATGACCTAGACCTTCTTCCTCATCATCTGCAATGACTCAGGACCCACAAGAGACATCTCGCCGATCTCTATCCAGCACAAGGGTAATCCTTAGGGTCTCCCGTACAGAGACTCAAAAGGTGCCATGTTGATCGTAGATTGGTAGCTATTATTGTATGAAAACTCTAATAAGGGAAAATGATCCTCCCAAATCCGGACAAATTCTAGCATGCAAGCCCTCAATACATACTTCAACACCTGTAAAATGCGCTCAGTCTTCCCATCATTCTAGGGGTGAAAGGCTATACTCATCCTCATATGGGTACTGAATTCCTCCTGTATGCCTCTCTACAACCGTTATGTGAACCGTGCATCACAATTAGATACAATCATTGAGGTAATCCCATGGAGGAAAATAGTCTTCTGTACGTAAAACTATCAAAAAATCTCCATTGAAATCTAATACTTGATAGCGAGGAAGTGTGCCAACTTCATGATTCAGTCAAATATCAACCAGATGGAATCAGAGACCTTCACTATGTGCAGAATACCAATAAAAAAGTCCATGGATATACCATCCCACTTCCACTCTGAGATATCAAGGGGATGCATCAAACCTGCCAGAACCTGGTGCTCAACCTTCACATTATTTTATGTGAGGCACTGAGAGAAAAACCTGGAAACACTCCGTCTCATGCAAGACCACAAAAAATTCTATTGAAAGTCTCTTTACATATTCCTCACACTAGGATATATATCTAATGTAGAAGTATGGAACTCTCGCATCACCTCCTCTCTCATCATGAATGGAACCACCATTCGTCTATGAAAAAATATGATGCAATTACCTCCTTCAGAATACCCATTTGGTGAGTCTCATATGTATATATAGTAAAAAAGGCCTCATAGTTGATATATCAAAGATGAGACTCTCTCACATGCTCGAGATATGGAGGAGTCAACACTATCGACTGAAGAAAAGATGTACCCTCCTGCTCCATCAAGGTCAGCTACAAGGAAACCAACTACTAAGAAGTCTCCTTCACCAAGAGAGTTTGGGGCTTCTTGATAATGGAATATGATATCACGTTTCCCTTACATGGAGTATAGAATATATCAAAGTCACAGTCCATTAGGAACTCTAATTAGAACCACTATCTCAGGTTCAAGTCTATATACATGAATACATACCTGAGAATCTAATGGTTTAAGTAAATCAAAAGTGCTCCCCCAGAAGGTAGTTCCTTCACACCCTTAGGGTGAAGACTACTACTGGTATCTCTAGGTCGTGAGTCATGTAGTTCTTCTCAAGGGGTCTCAAATACCTCGACCAGTATGCGATAACTTCCTATCATTACATTAATATGAATCCAATCTCATATTTTGAGGCATTACAATACATTATGTACTCCAAACCCTCATTCGGTAGTCTCAACACAAGAGTACTCATCAGCCTCAGCGTCAACTCCTAAAAGTCCCCCTGGAACTATCCAGTCTAGGTAAAAGGCTTCCCTTTCCATGTCAGGGTGGTCAAAGGGGCTACAATCCTATATAATTTTTCCACAAACCACTTATAGTAACCCTGATAAGCCAATAAATCTCTACACCTCTAACACATTATTGGGTGTCTCAAAATGAAGAATTGTATCGATCTTCACTGGTTCCACAGCTAAAACATGCTAAAAAATGACATGCACCAAAAAGTAAACCTTATGAATACAGGATTGGAACTTTGGGATCTTCTCATAAAGATGGTGCTCTCAAAGAAAATATAGAACCATCCTCAAGTGCTCTGTATGATCCTCCTCTGATGTAGATTATATGAGTATTTCATCGATGAAGACAACCATAGAATGGTTTAAGTACAGTTGGAAGGGATGATTCATCAAATCCATAAATGTAGTGGGGAAATTCGTCACACCAAAGGGTATGACTAGGAACTCACAGTTTCCTTAGAGACATCTGAAGTATAACTTTGGAATATAAACCATGTGAACCCTCAATTAGTGGTAGATAGACCTGCGATTGATCTTTGAGAATCACATTGTTCTTTGTAACTAGTCAAAGAGGTCATCAATCCTCAGCATGGGGTACTTATTCTTTATTTTTTTTCTGGTGGAGGTGATGATAATCCACGTAAAGATTCAAACTCTTGTCTTCCTTTTTCATGAACAACATCAGAGCTACCCAGGTGAACACACTAGGAATTACAAATATTTTACTCTATAAAACCTCCAGTCATACCACTGGATCTCAAAGCCCCATGGGGTCATCTGATGTGATAAAAAAAAATTAGGTTGTCCTTGGTGAAAATCTATACAGAGATCCATCTCATAGTGGGGAGGTAAACCTGAAACATCATCACACCTCACCATCATTGGAGGGATATGGGATCTCATAACATCCATTATTCCAAGGGTAATAATAGCCAACTGATAAGTTAACTGTAACCTACTACGAATGAGATCATATTGTTCTATCTGGGGATCAATCCTTCTTAAGGAGGAAAAATCCATTCCATAACCTGAAAGAACAACCAAAATCATTGGTATCAGTCATCTGATCATGGATGGTCGATGACCAATGTATATTGAGGAAAATATTGCAGGGTTTAGTCGCCGCTATGGAAAGATTTTGTGTGTGTATATCTCTCATCATAGAGTAACGTCATCCCATTAGTAGGAACATGTGACCATCTATCCTCTCTGCATGGAATCCAACATAAGGGTCAAGAAAAAAAAAGCCTCCTATGGTATCTCCTGGTCTAGAATAGGGGATAAGAATAGAGAAAAGTGTATTTTAACTCCATTATAACAACTAATACTGGAGTATTAGTGACATAAGTCATACCTCGAACCACACTTGAGCCTCCTATCTAGAAGTCCCATCAACAGAGAGATCATACTTTCCCTTTCCTACTTTCTCTCATCCAACAGGTCCTGCTCCAATATCCAATCACATCCATACATCACGAACAAAAAAATCAAATGGAATCATGCACCAAACCTTGAAACTATCTAATGTAGGTGACAATAACTTTCCCTCACAGTTTTAAATCACATAACAAGGACACATCTTGGTGGAGGAATCATCCCTCTTCCTCGCTTGTCTGATGCCATGCCAAAAAATCTCCATCACATGACTCTACCGACACCCAACATAGTTCTGGAGAGGTCTCACCATGAGGATTAACATCAAAAGGAGTCCTCTCAGAGTGGGATAACCCAAACATAGAATCAATCCTAACATCAACCACCTAAAAAGGGAGTCTGGATCAATATGATACATGGGAGATCACTATTTTCAAAACCTAAAATGCACACTCAACATAGGTGTGACATATAATGGTACTACTAGAACCAACACATGCTCTACGAAGATCACTGGTTACTTGTAAAACCATCTGATCAGTTGGGATCTACACAAGTCTGAAAACTTGGATCGTTAACTCAAGCTAGCCCTTCTGCTACCTGGGAAACTAGCTCATCATGGAACCTCAATAGCCTCTATTGCTGGAACTCATAGGGTACACTTATCCTAAACACATCCTCAGCCTGCTATTTTGGTAATAACTACTTATCTATAGGTGAGGTCACTACTACCTGCATGCGTGGGGGAAAATATCTTGTGGGATGGACCCTAAACTAAGGCCTCACCGCTCATTGGATCATCATCACGATCCAAAAATTGATAACCTTGATGGTTGTATTCATAAAGGCATATTGAAAGTGATAAATACATACCATGGTCAAATGAGAATATATATATATATATATATAAATTGGGAGATGACTCAAGAAGAAAATTTAAAGATTAAATAATATATGATGCATGTACTATTGATCCCTGCTAACAATGTCACGGTATGACAAATTGACAAGTAGTTAGTCAAGGTCCTAGTGAATGGATATGTTGGCTACCTATATCATTATTGGATTCGCTAGCCTGAGAGATGCACTTGAGAAACTCTGACACTGTCACCCTAAATCATAACCAAATACTCATAAGGGGACTACTCCAAACAACGTCCTAAGGAATGAAATGATCTGATACCAATTTGTCACAACCCGACCCTAACCAGGGCTCGAGTTACAACTACCCCAAGCCCACCTCCATAGGCCAAGTGGTGGTGAAAAGAGACAAAAGGTATATCCTAAATGAGAGGCCTTTTCCTATGTACCTATACACACACACCCGAACATCTCAATGCATAAGTGTAGCAGGATAATAATAAAAATCTTCAAAAACTAGAATTTAAACCAAACATGAAAAACCTCTAGGTTGTACATGAGTATGACAATGCAAACTGAAAATAAAAGGGGCAGAATGCACACCCAACCAAAAATATGTCCCAAACTAACAAAAATGGAATGTAAACTATTATGAGAGACCAACTCCTAATCTTTAAGATATGACCACTGTACACAGTCCCAAGAACATAGTATCTCTAAACTCCTCAGAATTCATCACCAACCTGTCCATCATCTGCATAATAAATGACACATATGGGAAAATCCCATGTAGGGGTGAGTATATACATACCCAGTAGGAAACCCTAAAAGTTGAAAGTGGGAGTAGTAAGAGACACAATAGGAATAGGAAGATAGTAGATAATAAATAGGGTGAAGCTCAATCCAAATAAAAAGAAAGAAATCTCGTCTAAAAAAAATGGTCTCAACGTGGTGTGTAGGTGGACTACAGGCCAAGTCTTTGCCACCCATTGTAGGAGAGTAACCTCATCCAACCATGAGAAGCTGAACATGGAAATCATGTTGAATACCCTACGCATCTTCGCAACACATGGATGGAGAGTAACCAAATCCAAAGTTATGGATACAGATTTATATATATATATGCTCAAAAAAGAATCCCAAATGAGGGATAAAGGGGATCTCCATCTCATAGCCCATCCTGGGAAAAGAGTCTCCAATAGTTCCAAAAGTCTATTAATTATTCCCAACATTTCACACGTCTGCCCAAAAATAACCATGTGAAGGCCCACACATCACAACTGTGCCACACAGTAGATGGGGCATAGTTTCCAAGTAGAGGAACTATGCCTTAGTGCATTTAGGGGGTTCCACTCTATATGAGTTTTTAGAGGACCCGTGCCCTGATGCATCAAGTGGGTTCCACTTTATAGGTCAAGGACTCATGCTCAAGCTGATGGGGGGTGGGGTATCCACTCTATAGTCCAAGTACCCTCACCCAAGATAATGGGGGGTCCCACTATATAGGCCGAGGACCCATGAACAAGCTGATGGGGGGGGGGGGGGGTTCCACTCTAGTTCCACAAGGGCCTACACCCTATCTGATGGGGGGGGGGGGGGGTCCAATCGATTGATAGAGGACCTACACCCAAGCTTATGGGAGGTTGTACTCTATAGGTCAAGGGCATGTCCCCTAGTACAACTGAGGGTTCCACTTTGATCATAAAGGACTCACATAATATCTAATAGGGGGAGGGGTCCATTCAGTAAGTAGATAACCGACACCATAATGCTAAAGGGGGGTTCCACTTTGGTGTTTCTGGCGATCTTCTCCTTAATTACTACTATCATCGGGCACCTCTTAAATAAGTTCCATTCCTGGAACATCCCACATTATATACAAAAATCCATAATGGATGGTACCATTCTTTTCTACATGAAAAATAACTCAGGATAGGCTACTTACAGGCCAAAATATGAGTTCTAATGAAAAAGATATGAGAGTTTGAAGTTTCCTCAAAAGGAACCAAGGTGTACACGACGTGTGAGGGGACCCACATGGAATGTGGTCCCACTCCATCACCTGGCCATGTCCCTGGGGGTAAACAGATCACCAATCATGTAGTGAAACATGGTGTTTAGGGGATCTATAGGGCATTCCCATGCCACTCGGGGCCCCACCCACACTACTGAAATTTTACACTTTACCAACGGTTCACAAACATTGGTAAAGGCCTGAAAACTATTGGTATATAGTATACCAACGGTTCCCTCAACCGTTGCCAAGTAAGCTGTGACAATAGGCATATATCAACAGTTCTGCGAGAACCATTGGTATAGGTGTCAAAATAGAAGTTATACCAATGGTTTGCTAAAAACCGTTGGCATATGTGTGTTAAATATAACATTTACCAACGGTGTGTAAAACCGTTTGTATATGTGTGTTACAATTATACCAATGGTTTAAGACCATTGGTATAAAGGGGATATTCCAATCCATAAGGCTATACCAATGGTTTTATTATAACCGTTGGTATAGATTTATACCAATGGTTATAACAAAACCGTTGGTATAATTATATTATAGAATCTATAACAACGGTTTTAAAACTGTTGGTATAAATTTTCTCAAATCCAAAGTAGCAGGCCCCTCTCCCACCTCTCCAGAACTGCAACAAAATAGCTCCACAGCAACACACCTCCCCCTCTCCAGACCTGCAACAACACCAATACAAAGTCCCCATCCAAAGTATTCAAAATTTAGAATTCATTCCTTAATTTAAAAATTTAGAAATTTAGAAATTCAAATGCAATAAATGGTTCCTCATGTGTTAGTGGGAAAAATTTTCCAATATCGACATATGAGATGGGTTATCGGAATAGCCTAGATGTTTTTCATAGACTTTTCAATTAGAATAAGGGGGTATGTGGCTAATTGTAATTTGCTCTCCTGGATGTGATGTGAGATGAATCCCCATCTTGGGTAGTGGGTATGAATATTCAATTAAGTCTTTGGTATTGGGTTCCCAAAGGGACTTTGGTTTGGTCCTAGAACCCACTGTTTGAGTATGGGATTGAGGTGATCTATGGGGCTATGGTGTCACCATATGTATTCCTCACCATTCGGGTATTTTTATGAGATTTTGAAACTTATTTTTCAAGAATCTATGTGTATCCTTGTTGACCAATTTGTTATATGGTATTCTTGAGTGTTCATAGGTTTCATATAGAATCACCATATGATATTTATTTCTTGTATGTTATTGTATAGAATGAACGACCCATGATTGAGAATTAGAACATGAGTGTTGGTGCATGTTCATAATGGGATGTCGAGACTCATTACTAATATAATTCATGTTTTTCTATATATACTATGACACATTTTGTTTCAATATATGCCTTGTGAATATTTTCTTCTAATAATGTATGACCAATAGACCATATTTAATTTTTTAACCCTTAATTTCATGAATCTATGTGTAGCCTTATGAAGATTTTCTGTATGCTAGTTGTTGTTTTCACTTAAAATGTTGTCCATTTCAAACAAAAGTTAGACACTTCAAGTGATACCAGTCACACCATGACTGATATTGAGGCAAGTTTGACTCATAATCGTCACAAATGATCCATGGATCATTGTGCTAAAGTATCAAAAGAATCTGAATGCATTTGGTTAGTTTTCCATTTTCCAATTGTTGTTTTCACTTAAAATCTTGTCCATTTCAAACAAAAGTGATACACTTTGTGTGGTACCCATCACATCGTGCCTTTTATTGAGTCAGGGTTGACTTTTACATGTTAAAAATGACCCATGGATCATTGTCCTAAAGTATCAACACAATCTGAATGCATTTGATCAGTTTTTCGTATGCCAGTTGTTGATTTCACTTAAAATGCTATCCATTTAAAATAAAAGAGAGACACTTTGAGTGATACCAGTCACACCATGACTCATATTGAGGCGGGGGTGACTCTTACACACCACAAATTACCCATGGATCGTTTTTCTAAAGTATCAACACAATTTGAATATGTTTGGTCAGTTTTCCGTATGTCAGTTGTTTTGACTAAAATGTTGTCCATTTAAAAAAAAAAGTGATCCATTTTGAGTGTTACCAACCACACCTTTCATTGTATTGAGGCGTAGTTGACTCATACATATCACAAACGACCCATGGATCGTTTTCCTAAAGTATTAACACAATATGAATGCGTTTGGTCGGTTTTCCGTATGCCATTTGTGGTTTTCACTTAAAATGCTGTCTATTTCAAACAAAAGTGAGACACTTTGAATGATATCGATCACACCATGCCTTATATTAAGGCAGGATTGACTCGTAACCTTCAAAAATGATCCATGGATTATTGTTCTAAAGTATCAACACAATCCGAATGCGTTTGATTGGTTTTCCGTATGCCATTTTTTGTTTTCACTTAAAACCCCATCCATTTCAAATAAATGTGAGACACTTTGAGTGGTACCGGCCACATCGTGCCTCATATTGAGAAAGGGTTGACTCATAAATGTCACAAATGACCCATGGATTGTTTTTCTAATGTATCAATACAATATGAGTGGTTTTGATCATTTTTTCCGTATGCCATTTGTTGATTTCACTTAAAATACTTTCCATTTCAAATAAAAGAGAGATACTTTGAGTGATACCGGTCACACTGTGCCTCAGATTGAGGCAGGGTTGACTCTTACACGTCAAAAATGACTCATGTATCATTATGCTAAAGTATCAACACAATTCGAATACGTTTGGTCTGTTTTCTGTATGTCAGTTGTTTTGACTTAAAATGTTGTCTATTTTAAACAAAAGAGAGACACTAAGAGTGATACCGGCCACACCGTGCCTCGGATTGAGGCTAGGTTGACTCTAAAACATCTAAAATTACCCATGGATCTTTTTCCTAAAGTATCAAGACAATATGAAAGCATTTGGTCAGTTTTCCGTATGTAGGTTGTTGTTTTCACATAAAATCCTGTCTATTTCAAATAAAAGTGAGAAATTTTGAGTGGTACCGGCCACACCATGCCTCAGATTGAGGCAGGGTTGACTTGTACACATAAACAATGACCCATGGATAATTTTCATAAAGTATCAACACAATAAGAATGCATTTGGATGGTTTTTTGTATGCCAGCTGTTGTTTTCACTTAAAATGTTGTCCATTTCAAACAAAATTGAGACACTTTGAGTGATACCGATCACACCGTGCCTCAGATTAAGGCTGGGTTGACTCTTACCCATAAAAAATGATCCATGTATCATTGTGATAAAGTATAAACACAATCCGAATGTTTTTGGTTGGTTTTCCGTATGCCAGTTGTTGTTTTCACTTAAAATGTTGTCCATTTCAAATAAAAGTGAGACACTTTGAGTGGTACCGGCCACACCGTGCCTCAGATTGAGGAGGGGTTGACTCGTACACATAAAAAATGACCCATGGATCGTTTTACTAAAGTATTAATACAATATGAAAGCATTTGGTCAGTTTTCTATATGCAAGTTATTGTTTTCACTTAAAATCATGTCCATTTCAAATAAAAGTGAGACATTTTGAGTGGTACCCGGCCACACCATGCCTTGATATGATTCACTAACTACATAAAAGTAGTGGCTATGATGAATTCAAATAAATTTGATTCATATAACCATGACACTTGAATTGTAGAATGAAAATAGAAAACAAATTAAACAGCAATTATTGGGTATGTCATGCCACACACGACACCACCTGGTTCAAGCACGCCAAACACCTAAAAAACACATATTTAGTCATGCCGCACAAACCGTGCTTCTGAATGATGTGTAGTATTTTTATACACCTCACAAATAATAATTAGGGTATTCTCATGTGATTTCAAGTCATTTCGATGTTGTTGGGTATGTATTTGACCGTAAAACACGTGTTTTGGCCATTTACGACACGTAAGCTGCGTTTTCGGCCACCATGGTCACACGACACCTCTGATTGATGTGACGTCTAGACGAAAATTTTAAAATTCACCCACCCTTTGTTTCCGTCTGATTTCATGGAATTCTAAGGTCGTTCGACTGGTTTTGACCACCCCATGCATGCTTTTCAAGCGCGCCAAACACATAAAAAACACATATTCAGCCGTGCCGTGCAAACCGTGTGTCGAAATGACGTTCCTTCTCCTAGTACACCTCAAAAATAATAATTATGGTGTTTTCATGTGATTTCAAGTCATTTTGATGTCGTTCGGCATGCATTTGGCCGTTAAATGCATGTTTTGGCCATTTACGACACGTGAAGTGCATTTTTAGCCACCACGGTCACGCGACACCTCCGATTGACATGACGTCTGGCCGACCATTTCACAATTCACCCACCCTTTTTTGTCATCTGATTTAATGGAATTCCGAGGTTGTTCGGTTGGTTTTGACCACCCCACGCACGCTTTTCAAGCGCGCCAAACACCTAAAAAACACATATTTAGTCGTGCCGTGAAAACCACACTTCCGAATGACATGTCGTTTTTCTTACACCTCAAGAATAATAATTAGGGTGTTTTCATGTGACTTTAAGTCATTCTGATGTCGTTCAGAATGCATTTTACCGTTAAACGCATATTTTGGCCATTTACGACATGCGGAGTGCATTTTCAGCCACCACAGTCACACAAAACCTCCGATTGACGTCTCTTATGGTCAACCATTTCACAATTCATCCAAACTTTTTTGTTGTGTGATTTCATGGAATTCTGAGATCGTTCAGCCAGTTTTGACCACCCCACAGACACTTTTCAAGCGCGCTGAACACCTAAAAAACACATATTCAGCCGTGCCACGCAAACTGCACGTCCGAATGATGTGTCGTCTACTCGTACACCTCACGAATAATAATAATGGTGTTTTCGTGTGATTTTAAGTCATTCCGATGTCGTTCGGTATGCATTTGACCATTAAACACATGTTTTGGCCATTTACGACACGCAGAGTGCGTTTTCAGCCATCGCGTTCACACGACACCTACGATTGACATGATGTCTAGCCGAACACTTTACAATTAATCCACCCTTTGTTGTCATCTGATTTCATGGAATTCCACGGTCGTTTGGCTAGTTTTGACCACCCCACACACACTTTTTAAGCGCGCCAAACACCTAAAAAACACATATTTAGTCGTGCCGTGAAAAACGCGCATCCGAATGACATTTTATTTTTTCGTACACATCAAGAATAATAATTAGGGTGTTTTCGTGTGTTTTCAAGCCATTACGATGTCGTTGGGTATGTATTTGACCGTTAAACACATATTTTGGCCATTTACGACACACAGAGTGCGTTTTCGGCCACCGTGGTCACACGACACCTCCGATTGATGTGCCATCTAGCTGAACATTTCAAAACTCACCCAACCTTTGTTGTCATCCAATTTCATGGCATTCTGAGGTCCTTCGTGTGGTTTTGACCACCCCACGCATGCTTTTCAAGCGCACCAAACACCTAAAAAACACATATTCAGCTGTGTCGTGTAAACCGCGCGTCCGAATGACGTTCTGTCTCCTCATACACATCATGAATAATTATTAGGGTGTTTTTGTGTGATTTCAAGTCATTCTGATGTCATTAGGCATGTATTTGACCGTTAAACGCATCTTTTGTCCATTTACGACACGCATAGTACATTTTCGACCACCGCGGTCACACAAAACCTCCGATTGATGTGAAGTCTAGCCTACCATTTCACAATTCATCCACCGTTTTTTTTCGTCCGATTTAATGGAATTCTGAGGTTGTTCGACTAGTTTTTATCAACCCACACACACTTTTCAAGCGTGCCAAACACCTAAAAAACACATATTCAGTCGTGCTGCGCAAACCGCGCATTCGAATGACGTGTTGTCATTTTTTACACCTCAAGAATAATAATTAGGGAATTTTCGTGTGATTTCAAGTCATTCTGATTTTGTTGGGTATATATTTGACCGTAAAACACATGTTTTGGCCATTTACGACACGCAGAGTGTGTTTTTGGCCACCACGGTCACATGACACCTCCGATTGATGTGCCATCTAGCTGACCATTTCACAATTCACCCACCCTTTGTTGCCATCTAATTTATGGCATTCTGAGGACGTTCAGATGGTTTTGACCACCCCACACATGCTTTTCAAGTGCGCCAAACACCTAAAAAACACATATTCAGCCGTGCCGCGCAAACCGTGCGTCCGAATGCTGTACTGTCTCCTCGTACACCTCACGAATAATAATTATGGTTTTTTCTTGTGATTTCAAGTCATTTTGATGTCGTTCGGTATGCATTTGACCGTTAAACGCATGTTTTGTCCATTTGCGACACGCGAAGTGCGTTTTTTCCATTGCAGTCACACGAAACCTCCGATTGATGTGACTTATAGCAGACCATTTCAAAATTAACCCACTCTTTGTTGTTGTCCGATTTCATGGCATTCCGAGGTCGTTCGGATGGTTTTGACCACCCCACGCACGCTTTTCAAGCACGCCAAACACCTAAAAAACCAATATTCAGTCTTGCTGTGCAAACCGCGCATCCAAATGATGTGTCATCTTTTTTTACACCTCACAAGTAATAATTAGGGGTTTTTCATGTGATTTCAAGTCATTCCGCTGTCGTTCGGCATGCATTTGACCGTTAAACAAAATAGAGACATTTAGAGTGATACCGGCCACACCGTTCCTTGGATTGATAAACCCCCATTGATCCATTTTAAATCCAAATTTTATATAGTAGTTCCTTTAAAACATTTATTTTGGTATAGATCCAAGTGACTTATCAGTGAGAGAGTTTCTTAATTGTTGTATAAATCCTTATTGGTAAAAATATTTCACTAGACATTATAGATGGTGAACCAAATTTAATTAGATGAATGATTAGTCCAATGATTATAATCAAAAAACACAACAATAAGAGAATCTAAATCACCATAAAAAAATAAATAAAATTATTGAAAAACTATTTGATATCTTGAATAAATCAAAAAACCACATAGTCATAATTAAAACTATCTTTCATCATGTTTTTATCAAATAAGAACCTAAGTTATATAAACCATGAATACATTATTTTGTGGTAAAAATTATTAGTTCAAGGGATAATTTCTTTGTAACCATGCATATCTGAACCATTAGAATTTTTCTTAGAATATAGAATCATATTCTTGTAGTCTATAATGAAACATTGTTGTTCGATATGGCCACCACATCATATTTTTTTCCAATAAAAGGAGGATGAAGAGATTGATCATTCAAAAGTGTTATACAATAGATTAGAACATCCTAAGACATGAGAGGGTTTGTAGTTCAAGGTAAAATATGGGCCTCAACCCAGACATCCCCCTGACCCCTCGGACAGCCCCCCCTGACCCCAGACAGCACCCCCTCACCCCGGAGAGCCCCCAACCCCCGGAGAGCCCCCACCCCCTGAAAACCCCCCACCCCCGGACAACCTCCCACACCACCCGGACAACCCCCCCGCACCACCCAGACAGCCCAACCACCCCTCGGACATCCCCCCTCAACTCGGATAGCCCCGCCCCCACCCAGACCCCCCGAACAACCCCCCTCACCCTGGATAGCCCCCCACCCCGGACAGCCCCCCTCAACCCGTAAAGCCCCCCCGACCCCTCGGACAACCCCCCTCACCCCAGACAGCCCCCACCCCTCGAACAGCCCCCCACCCCAGATAACCCCCCCACCTCGGACAACCCCCACCCCCGGAAAGCCCCCACCCCCGGATAGCCCCCCGCACCACCCAGAAAGCCCCCCACACCACCCGGACAGCCCAACCACCCCCCAAACAGCCCCCCTCAACCCGGACAGCCCCCGACCCCCGTACAACCCCCATGACCCCCCGGACATCCCCCCCACCCCGAACAGCCCCCCTCACCCTAGAAAGCCCCCCACCCCCCCTCACCCCAGACAGCCCCCCCATCCCACCTCAGACTACCCCCACCCCCAGAAAGCCCCCACCCCCAGAAATCCCCCCACCCCCAAAAATCCGCCCACCCCCGGAAATCCTCCCACCCCCGGACAACCCCCCACCCCCGGACAACCCCCACCCCCCGGACAACCCCCACCCCCCGGACAACCCCCACCCCCCGGAGAGCCCCCACCCCCCGGACAGCCCCCACCCCCCAGACAGCCCCCTACACCACCCAAACAGCCCCCCACACCACCCAGACAACCCAACCACCCCCCAGACAACCCCCCTCAACTCGGAAAGCCCCCCCTCACCCCAGAAAACCCCCACCCCGGAAATCCCCCCACCCTGGACAGCCTCCCAACACCCCAGACAACCCCCCACCCCCGGCCGAATAGGTCCCCTGACCCCTCAAACAACCCCCAGCCTGAACATTCCCCCAACACCCCGGACAACCCCCCACCCCAGGCCGGCCAGATCCCCCACCCTCGGACAGCTCCCACCCCTCGGACAGCCCCCCCTCCACCCCGGACAGCCCCCAACCCACGAACAGCCCCCACCCCCCGAACAACCCCCACCCCCCGGACAGCCCCCACCCCCCATACAGCCCCCCGCACCACCTGGACATCCCCCCACCCCCGGACATCCCCCCCTCACCCTAAACAGCCCCCAACCCCCTGGACACCCCTTACCCCGAACAGACCCCCTCACCTTCGATGGAGGGTTAAATGTTTAATTAATTAAATAAATCTGATGGGATGGAGAAAATATAGGTTAAATCAAAACATAAAAAAAACATACACATCAAAATTAAAACACAAAAATAAAATATTAGATGAATAAAAATAATAATAATGTAACACTTAAAGATTTTAAGTGTAGAAAGAAGAAAATACATGATTTGAGATGGATCTAATAGAGATTTAGCAGTTCAGATGGGGGAAGTAGAGCAAGGATGGCCTGCTGCTGCTACACATTCAGTTCTGTTCGCGAATGAGGAAGGGCTGCTAATTGGGGCAAAATTTTCCCAACAGTTTTTAAAAACCATTGGGAAAGAGTGTCTATCCCAATGGATTATAAAGAACTATTGGTAAAATTCCCTAAAAAATAGGCTTTACCCAATGGTTATATAGAACTATTGGTAAAGCCTCCTACAAATGAGCCTTTCCTAACCGTTCTCTAGAACCGTTGGTAATGGCTCCTACAAACAGGCCTATACCAATGGTTTTGTTAAACCATTGGTATAGAATCCCTTACCCAACAGTTTTTGTAAACCTTTGGGATAAAATCATTGGGAAAACAACCATTTCCAGTAGTGCCATGCTCTTGACCATATCCATGTACTTTACCCCATGTCCATGTACTTTAGTACACGACGTGCCTGGCCGTGCCCATGCCCATGTACTCCAGGAGTACAGGACAATTCCACAAACACAAGGTCACACAGTGTGTGGGGGTTCCACATGGCCCACATTTCATGTGATACTTATAATACAATAAAACTTTAACCATTACAGATAGGGCCCAAGACGCTTCGTGTTATTATAACTACATGTCTTGTAGTTGATATTTTTACAAAATGTCAGATTCGTTCTCCATGTACTAGATCTGATCACCCTGTCTTTGATTATGGCTTTGTATCTTCCCTAAAATAAAGGATCTTTCCTTCGTTTGATATTTATGACCATATGGTTGCCGGAAAACCAATTTTTGTTGAATCAGTTGAAGTTCACATGAACCACTATTTCCCCACATGTAATCTGCATCACACCTCCTACGATATGGTCTCCAATAATTTGAACCATTATATGGAACTTGAAAAAAACCCATATCTATCTATGGTTTATCGATCCATACCTTAAATGCGATTCCACCATGAATCCGAGGTTCTGACCGAGCTCGATACTGGTCGATAGTGTCAAACCGAGACAACGGGGTCCAACCGGTGAAGAATGAAAATAAATTGTGGGAGGAAGGTATAAGAACATTGGTTTATTGATTTTTTCCAAGAATTATTTTCAAATGATCAATAATAGGGATATCCAAGGTTATAAAGAAATTTAATATATAATTAAACTAGTATATATGAGCATGCCAAGGTTCAGTAATTAGCACAGATCATAAACGAGATGATTCTGCTCAATCAATTTAATAAAAATGGGAAAAAATCCATGAATTGATGATTCCTACCTAGATATTGGATATTTCTTCATAAAATAATGGATCCACAAATTATTGAATTATGTTTTTCATTCGATGCATTCTAATTTGCTCCGATCCAGAAATTCATCATCATAAGAAGTCGATTCGCCAACAGAAGGAGGAAGAATGCTTTAGAATCCTACCAAGGTTTATGTGCCAACCTTGGAGGATTCTCCATAATGATGTATTTGTAGGAAAAATAGTTTCAGTAAAATTAATTAATTAATTAATTAATTAATCCACTAAACGTACTACCAATGGCCATTTTATCCAAACGCCCTGAGCCGACTTATTTTAGGTTGCACCTTGGGTAAAAATCATGTTCCAAACTCAACAGTGGTCTCAGATTTCTAGTCTAATATACCATTTAAGAGTTATCTTATTTTATTTAAGAAACTGTATGTTCAAAATATAAAATATATTTAATATTTTTATAAAATTAATTATGGGAACATCGAGCCTCGAAATTGCATTCCATCTCAGCATCTGGCTCTAGAAATATATATATAAATATTTCAAAGTTTTAGAAGGAAAAAACTGGGTCTCTACAAGGCTTCCCACACTTAAAATTTCTTCTTAATCATTTTAGTAATTCACAAGAGTTATCCTTCCCAAAAATTTGGAAAGTAGAAGGTGGACACTTTTTATTCCCTCCATGTGACATACCACTGAAGCTTCATGAAACTCCATCTTTCTTTTCTTATCACTAGAACCATAAGGGATTCCAAATTCCATTTCAACTTTGAGTGCACATCAAATTATTTCTTCATAGCTTCCAAAGTACCTTATAGACAATGACTATATAAGAATTGGTTTCAAATAAATAAAGAATCGATCAATTTTATTTTAGGGATGATGATTAAAGAATAATAATACTTTGAAAATATTGTAAAATGTTCCTCATATGTACCAAGGGATTCATTACCATTATGGTTAAGCTTAAGTAATTACTTCTCCATTTCTATACATAGAATACGAGGGAAGTACTTACTGAAAAATATCCTCTTAAACTCATACCATTCAATGTAGTCAATTTCATATTATTTCCTTGTATTATTAATAACATTCCCCCATTGATCCACTCCACCTTAAAAATGATAAATTAATAGGATAAATTTTTCATATTCTGGGCACTGAAGAACAAAAAATATATTTTCCCTCACATTAATCCATTGCTCTGCAAATGGTGGATCAAAATACCCATAGAAGGTGGGTGGATTTTGTCACATAAAATATTCAATGGCTTGTTGCTCCCACCTTAGTGCATTCAGAAGTTAAACATGAATCAGGTTACCACTCATATCTTGAGACATTTGAGTAAACATAGTTGAAAAATATTTCATCCCATCTCCTAATCCATTTGGTTTCTCATAAGGATGGTAATTGCATTGTCTATCACATTTTTTTTTCACACAATTCCTTCAGGTTCCAACCATTAACTAAAACCAAAATCTATAGCGTTATCTATAATACCCATAGTTAGAAATCATATAATCATGAAAACAATTCATAGGTTTTCTAAATCACAACACCTCTTTTTCATTCTATGAAACCATATGTTTAACCTAGGACATCCATGGTTATCATCTATTCAAATCCTTCATAATGGTTCATAAATAAAATTTTAGTTAACCCAATCACATCCCCCAAGAGTATCAAACCAGGTGTGCAGTACAAGCACACTCACCATGCCCCATAATAATGGCCAATATATACTCAACCAAATATTTTCAGGGTCATTACCCCTAGATGCATCTATTAAAAAACAATGTTCACTTATAGTATCTAGACATGGATTTTTTAATAGGAAAACCACATAATATCTATCTTACCAAAAAAAATTAGGATTTTATCCTACACTTAGGATTATCCCTAGGGTTTTAACCAAAGTTATCTAATCCTAATCTCTAAAGATTGACTAAACCCTACTCTAATTTAGCTATAGTGAACATGCTTTTCCTACATAAATATAACATCTTATTAGATGAATATTCAATACATAATATTACAATACACACTAGAACCATAAAGGTTTAGTGTATTTGGAGACTAGATACAGAATCCTATTATTTCATGAATGATATTAAAATTTTCCCACATAGAATGATTATTAGGTATAACCTACTTAAAGACTTCCTTCTTAACTCGAGGAAGGACAAAACATAATAAAGTGTGATCTCAGATGCCCAATAAGGGTAAACATAGGAGACATTAGTCAATGATAATACATGAGAATAATATAGGAATAAGGGTATGGGGTCATGATCATAATTTAAAAAGTTCATTTCCAATCTTCCATTGATCATAAACATGATTCATGACATAGAACATTAACATAATAATATAAAATGTTCATAAGAGTGTGGAATCATCAATAATCAGTCATGAGCCATGATATCATAACATAGACATATTAATGTTGTAAAAATATAAGATTATAACATCATGAATATGTGAAAATAGAAACAAGTTCACTCATTAAGTTAAGGACATGAATTTAGGCCCTTGCATAAACCCATGGATAAAAAACTAGGTCTGCACATAATCTTATGGGAATGCTAACTCTATCCATGTATACTCTTATGAACATGAGAACCATATCCACCCATAATCTTATGGACATGAAAACCAAGTCCACATATAAAATGGTGAACATGAAATTAGTTTCATTCATAAAATATGTATTTCATGAGTTATCCATCTTTAACCGATGCATTGGAGGAATATATAATTTTGGTCCCACCCATCACATAATCATAATAAATTTATATGTGTGCCAAAATACCATAAATAATTCATCATATATCATAACCTATGGAAATAAAATGGGTTTCATAGATATCTCATCATCATAATCACAAACCAACTTGAAAAAGAATAAATATGGTATCATTGGATCATATCCCCAATAAAGTATAATTAACCTCAAAGGATGTAATCTTATATGATAATTCCTTTAAATTATCACTTGGAATATTTCTTGATGAAAATACCCTTTTCACTTTGAATATCAATTCTTTAACATCTAAATATTGCAAAAATATTATGGAAAAAAGTTTCTTTGAAAAGAAACTTCTAATATTGTAAAATAAGCTTTAAATCACTAAGAAGTCATAATAGTGTGAAATTATGTTCATTTCATATATGTTAAAATAAATATTCATTGCACTTTATTGGTAAAAATTTAAAAAAAACTATTTTATAAAATGATAAGAAGATTTATTTTAAACCATTTTTTAAAAATTAAAACATGGGTAAAAATAACTTTAAAAAATCATTAATGAATAGTAGAAATATTATTGATTTTTTTTTAGAAAACATGAACTTGAAAGACAAATGGTTTTCGATCAAAGAGAGAAATGAAATCAGATTTCCTTAAAAAAATTATTTCAATCTATCGAGTACTTAAATAGGGAAAAATTAAAGGAAAACATATAATCTCTAGAAATAAACATAGTAGAATAAAAATTAAATGGATTTATCAGATAAGGATCATATAATTTATTCAATATAAATTCAATCCTAAAAAATCTTGAATAAAATGAAATTGAGACATAAATCTCTTACCTCAATCCTTGTATTTATTCATATTCATTTGAACCTCCTATATAATAAATATAGATTTCTTATACATCTATTAAATAAAAAAATTATATATATCATACCATATATTATTTAATTATAACATCTTATCACCTGTTTATTAAATATTTATTATTAAAATAACTGTTTCGAGTGATAACTGCTTTGTTTTTCATGCATGTTTTGGTTTGACAATATCAGTCCTTATAATTTGATCATTATTCTAATATCTATTTAATGTTAATATATTCATTATATATATATTTATATTCATCCATAAAATTTAGAGATAAAAAACAAATAACACCGTTCAAGATGACAGTAGGCTGTACGTACGCATGAACGCTGTTTTCAATTTATGATGAATGAAATGAAATAAAGGTAAATAATAATTAAAATTTATATAATAATTATTATATTTTATATAATATATATTAATTAAATATATCCTTATTATCATCCATGTAAATTGAAAATGAGAAATAAATCATATCAGTTTATGGAGGTGGTTGTCCACACGTACTTACGAGCGACGTTATCATTTTCCAATGGATTGGAAGGTAAGTAGGTAGATATAATATTATAATTAAAGAAGCATAATTATTTCATAAATATCATATATAATCATTAAAACTAACACAATAAACATCCCTAAAATATGGTGATGGATAATGAATTGCATCGCTATGTGAAGACGGTAAGCCGTATGTACGGATGAGTGATACTTTCACTTATCATTTGATCGAAAAGATGGTAAATAAATGTGGTTTAATAATAATAATATAGTTTTACAATATTTAGGACAATTAATGTATTATTTTATGAATAATATAAGATATTTATAGGATGTACAAGAAGAATAAAATTTAAATAGGTTAGGTACGATGATTACCTATTCTTCGAAAAGATTCATTTAGATCCCTTCTTAAGTACCCTTAGAATGGCATTTTAAGAAGAAAAAAACCTATAAATCATGGATAGGAAAGTTTATAAGAGAGTTTGTTAGGGTATGGTCAAGATACATGAATCAATGTGATTTAAAGAAGACAAAATAAGAGTGCCCTTTTATAAGTGAGGAGAGGGCCGCTCTTGGAATTTTATAAAAGATTAAAATATAATAAAGTAATTATAGTGAAAAATGATTCTGACTAGAAATATATTTGAATATAAGGTGGGATTTGGTTGAAATAATATTAAATTTTTTTTATAGTTTTATGTGGTTTTAAACCTTATCTTTTAGTTTAACCCCTTAGTTAACCTATTTTAACCTTAACCGAGGTAATGTCTTTATCACTCCTAAAGGGTTATAATTTTACTTATAAGTTAACAATTAGATTATAAATGGCCAAGGGATGATAATTTATACCATGTATTATTCTAAATGCCCTTTTTCAAGATTTTTATGATATTTAAATAATTTAATAAAATATTATTAATGTCATTTTTGACACTATTTACATAATTTGACTTTGAACACAACATGACAAAAATAAAATTAGAATCCAAACCTTTAAAAAATATATAATATATTATATTTATCTAAAAAAATCATGAAACATGTAAAGTACCATATTTTCTTAAAGTTATGGAGATTTTTTTTGGTTTAAATTATTTTTTTCGGTCCTAATAATGATGCCTAAAGGATTCATGGAGGTCTCAGGGGTGTCTGGGGCTTTTTCGTAGTCCGGAGCCTCAAATTTTGAAGAAGCTGTCTAGGACGCACGACTAATAGAAACCATGCCGCCCATCCCACATAATTTATCTAATCATGTAGCTTGAGGTAGTGGGGTATGGGGGCTGCAGAGTTTGTCTGCAACTGTGCGACCTCGAGCACATGGCCACATGGGATTACAGAACACTTGGATAGTGGAATTCCACATTGTTGGCGCACGGTTTGTCCAACCATATGGCCAAACCGTGCACCCCTATCTATGTGGGTGAATTTCTAGTTTTTACTTAATGATATGTTTTTCAAACCCCCCCCTTTTCCTCCCTTATTATCCAATGGGTGCCTCCTCCTCCCTCATGCATGAGCTCCTCTCCTCGTCCTCCAAAGGTTTTTTGATTTCTCCCTCATTTCTCAACCAAATCACTCACCATCAGATCTATTGGAAAGATATTGGTTAGATATACGATCCTCTCCCTTCTTTTTCACTTTTCTTCCCTCCACTATTTTTCTATTTAGGTGTAAAAGTTCCCCCCTTATTTTTAGGGTGTTGGATGATTTATTCAATTTATCTCAATCTATATTGATTCAAGTGTCAAAAAATGGATGAGTGGAGCGTGAATACATCAAGGTAGGTGGTCTAGGTCTTTCCCACTTGTTTCATTTCTTTTAAATGGGTAATCTATTGTACTGTGCACCATACCTTTCTGGTGATTCCTAAAATGTGTTAAATAAAATTAATATAATTGGTTTCCCATGTATTTAATGGCCTTATTCAATGTAGAAAACCATCCTTGGGTTGTTCTCCATATTGGGAGACACTCCTTGGGTGTGACTGCCTTGAATGGCCTATTTTTTTTATGCCTTGAGTTGTTAAACACAATCTGTGTGTGTATGTTGCACCTTTTTTAAATGCCTTAAATCTATAATTTTAATTGATATGAATTGTAGGCTATGAGTTAGGACCCTTTTAATGTAATTCTTATTCTCATACCTTATTTCCCACGATATAGGTCATGTTCCTTATGATTAATTATTTGTGCCTAATGCTATATTCCCTATGAAATGTATATTGTCTTATACCTTATGTCATAATTGCTTGGATTGTATGAAATGATTAGTTTTGTCACTTGTTTTCATATTCTATGTCGGTTTTTCTTGAATTAAAGTGAATTGGATATCTTTTTTATCTCATTGCATATGATATTCCTTGTTGATGACTGTGGTTGTGAATTCTATGTCGTACCTTCTAAGGGCTAGGAGTGAACATGGGTTTTGAATTAAGGACACCATGGATGGAATTTTTGTGCTTAGTTTTGATCTCTTGGATGCACCAGGATCTATACTTGGATTTACTTGTATGTGATCTCTAGGTGTTTTATTATAATCTTGAGTGACACTGGTTCCCTAGGGGAGTAACCATAGACATTCTCATTGGAAATATGGATACACCATGCCTCAGGTGATACTCAGTCCCCCATGTGATTTAATTTCTATAAACTCATAGTTTAATAGTCCATGAGTTATATGAGGAACAACGATATGGGTTTCCTCAAATATACTCAGTGGTATTGGTTATATTGGAGGCTCCTGCAGCAACCCTCAGGATTCCATACAGATCACCTTGGATGGGGTCAGGATGCTGCACTGTATTTGATAGATTACCTTGCTTGTTTCATATGCTATGCCTCTTATTTAAATATTAATCATTTTTGATTGATATTATAAAGATGAGACTGCCAAGAAAAATCACAATCTTGGGGTTGGTACACACTTATTATGTAATTTATGATGTCCCATAGAAATAAATTATTACTTGTACAGATTTCCTTGGTTCATAATCTTAGCATAGGTTGGAGTAGGTAGTGGTGGTTAGGTTTCCAAGTGGAACATAAAACATTATGTTTATTTATTTCATTGTTATACTAATTTTGGAACACTTTTAATCTTGTATTTCACGAACTATATTGATCTAGACACCATTGGTGGTGGCCTATTGAGATTGTATCTCACACCCTGCTTGGGCTATCTTTGTTACCCAAGAAGACATCATGATTGTAGGTATGGAGAAATGGAAACAACTAGCTTCTGATGTTTGAATTATAACATTAGGATGGAGAATGAGGTAAGAGGACCGAGATTATGATAAATATGTTAGTTATAACAGTTTTTGGTTTTTTTTTGGTTTTTTTAGAATGTGATATATGATTGTATCCCCTGTTCCCCATGCACAATTATTTTGTATATCATAATCATCATCATCATCATCATTAATATCTATTATTTATTCATTTCCACCAATTTTTTATTTGACTTGCATGATTATTTATTATTATTCCACTGTTTTTGTTTCTTATTATATATTTCTCTATGGTGGGTTACTGGTCCAGTCATATTAGTGTATTATTCTATTGTTTTCTATATTTATTATATACTGTTTTTACTAAATCACACTTTAAAAAATGAGGGTATAGTCTACCCATGGGTACACCCTAGTCCCTCTCTTCTATTCAATATGCTATGGAATTCGGGGAGGAATTCTTGAGGTCTTTTTGCCCACTGCCTTGGGGCACTATTGAGTAAAAACTAGGGTGGGACGCTACCAAGTGGTATTATAGCCCTTTCTCTTTTTTTTTCATACTGTTTGGGTTAGATAGAATACTAGAAAAATTGAAATTTGGTAATGATCCTATGTTTGGGAGTAGCTAACCCATGTACAGAGTAAACCTAAATTTCATGGGTTGATTGAACACTATTATTGCTTACATTGTTAAAGTTTCATAGATTTCACCATTAGGTGACCCACTTGCTTTGTTTTTTTATTTTAATTGATAAAATTATAAATATAAAGAGTTTTTTGGCCTTGAACCAATGGTATAAGGGTTTATAAAAATTATGAAGCATACCGAGTACTATAGGATTAAAATTCCATGCATTATGCCATGCCATATTTACATTTCAGCATGAATTGCCTGTGTTGCATGTGCTTATGTGGTTCCTTGAATGTTATGTAATGTAGTGCCTTGAATGTTATACAGGGAATTGTGTTGACACCCCCCTATAAGACTGAGAAGGCATAATTGACACTTAAAGTGCCTACCTTAACCTAACAATGTTTTCCTACATAGGTTAAAGAAGACACCTTAAATAATCAATTATGGAATGTTGAGAAACTGGCCATCTATCGCATGAGATGGAACATATTATGGTTAAGATTAAGTGGATTCCACATTTCAATTTATAATGTGTATGGTCCCTTATGGATTAGAAATGGTGATCTATCTAATTCAAATATTTAAAGGGGATTTGAATACATAAAATAATTAAAATTAATATAAACCTTAAAATGAAATGGTCCCATTATATGAGAAATATGAGACTTGAACTCTGACCTGACCTTGGTAGTGGGAAGTAGGATGCATATTTTGTGATCCATATGTGTTTCCTTATCATCTAGACCTGAATCCATAAGCAAGATGAGGGTTATTCCATGTTACATACAGTCCTTGTACCTATACTTTCTTTAAATCTTTCCCTATATTTTATAAATATTTTTTGAGGAGTGTGCTTGGAAAATTTAGAGCTATGAAAACATGTTGTCCTAATGTTGTAAAACAAGAGAGTAATGATGAGCATGCTCTAGAGGTGGTGGACCTTGATCCACCCATAGTACCTCTCGTAGTGCCACCTGAAGTAACATTTGAAGATCTTCCACTGGGCACCAATGCTTAGTTCTGTGACAACTTTTTTAGGTTCATTAATTAAATTCAGAGTACTTCCTGGCCAACCCATAATATAGCAGAGTTGACTCAAGATTTACAGTAGAAGCATCCTCCCACCTTCTCAAGGGATGGAGGACCTCAGGATGATGAGTCATGGATATAATCCATGGTTTCAATATTCAACCATATTGAGATTCCTCCAGGGTAAAGGGTCAATCTTTATACATACATGTTACGTGATTCCACCAAACGCTGGTGGGACATCGTATCTTAGGCAGAGCATCATCAAGGTATGGTCTGGTAAGAATTCCAGATAGACTTCTATGATTAATTATTTCTGTAGACTATGAGAGCATACTATGATTGGGAGTTTATGCATCTATTGTAGGGAACTATGAACATGCTTGAATATTTAACTCATTTCATATATCTTTGTTATTTCTCTCCATCTCTGACCGGTGAAGAGTTAACGACTTCAAGGAATTTTGAGTACGATCTTATGTATGCTATCTGATTATAGGTGAACATATTATGGTTGATTGAAATTATAGAGATAGTGAACCATAACCTTATTACTGAATATAATCTCAGAGAATATGGCAATGCGATCTAGGAAGATTCAGTTCTGAGGCAGGCCGATGGTTTATCTGGCAGCAGGAAGTGCTGTTTCGAGGGTCACATGGGGGTAGTTCCAACTAGGTGACATGAACCGACAGTCATGTGGTGTTTCACTAGTGCGGAATTATAGTCCATAAGAATACCTAGTGCATAAGTAAACTAATCATGTTCTGAACTTGTGGCAGAATAAGTCACCTTAATTGATTCTGTCGATCTTATCCTCTAGAATCTATTGAGAGGGGATCTATAACAAAATCTATTTCAGGTAATGGTTCTGTTAATACATGTTGGTAAGGTAGTTAGTCTTCTACCATCCAATCAGGACAATGTGGTAGTGACTATGGCTAGGGTAGTCAGGCTCCATAGGTTCGTCGTCAGCAGAGTGGACCTGACGAGGCTAGTCAGGGAGCATCTCAGGGACACAATTTGGTCCATATATATGAAGTGTATCCTATGCCTGAGGAGTAGAGTCTAAATACATATATATTTAGAGGTACTATTCTAGTATCCTCTACTTTAGTTTCTTCACTTTTCGATACATGTTCATCACAATCTTTTATATTAGTTGTGGTTGTGGAAATCTTGTGCCTTGCAATTGTGTACTTCTGTGGCATTATGTCTCTCAACATGCTTCTAGGGGTCATATTAGAGGGAATATTATAGTTCCAGGAGTTCTCCCTTGAGATAGGTGGGCACCATTTCTTATGGAGTTTCTTAATCCTTGAGATGATCGACTTCGACGTCATTCTCAGTATAGACTGGATTATGCCTTATCGTGTCCAAGTATATTATTATAACCACCGAGTATCTTTCACATCACTAGAGGGAAACATGTATATCCATAATGGTGAATGGGATATCCAAAATAGTCAATCTGGACCTAAGCATAATGGGCTATCCGGAGTGACATATCAGATGGCAAGTCTCTTTATGAGCGAGCAAGGAATGCAGCCTGTGGAATTCCCTCCTGTGGCGGATCATTTCATGGATGTGTTCCCTAATGATTTCTCCATATTACCACCTAAGATAGATGTTTAATTCACCATTGATCTTGTACTAGGTGCAACACCAGTGTCCATTACCCCCTATAGGATGGAACCTACAGAGCTCTAGGACCTTAACAAGTAGCTTGAAGATCCAGTGGAAAAGGTTTTTATCCGAACCAACACATCACCTTGTGATTCACCCATCATTTTTTCCAAGAATCAGGATGATACAATCTGTTTGTACATGTATTATCATATATTGAACCATCTTATGATGAATAACTGGTATCCACTACCCCGTATAGATGACCTCTTTGACCAACTCTGAGGAGAAAATATTTTCTCTATGATTGATTTAAGGTCGAGATACCATCAAGTGCATGTAAGTCAATAGGAATTATCACATACAATGTTACAGAGTAGGTAAATCTTGTATGAGTATCTGGTTATGTCATTTAGTTAAAAGATTATGTCGATAGTCTTCATGACTATGATGAATTGGGTTTTCCAACCTTAGCATGATTATTTTGTAGTAGTCTTCATGGATGAAATCTTAGTGTATTATCACACCATAAAAGATCGTGCCAATCATATTGAGATCATGATGAGTTAACTAAGAGATCACTGACTATATGTGAAGCTCAATAAATTCCACTTTTGGATCATTAAGGTTCACTTATTATGTCATATCATATCCGAGGCAGGAGTATATATTGACCTCTAGAAGGCGAGCACTGTGGTTTCCTGGGAGCATACCAAGAATGTGTTTGATATACGTAGTTTATTGGGGATAGATGGATATTACAAGTAATTAATTCAGGATTTCTCATGCCTGGTAGTTTTTCTTACAAGCTTGACCAATAAGGGTGTGAAATTTGATTGCGCTAAAGCTTGTGAGATATATTTTCAAGAGTTAAAGGGGTGAGTGACTTTATCAATGATTTTAATTATTCCTGAGCTGGGAAGATTATATAATATCTATTATGATGCTTCAAGTATCGATATTGGAGTATTTTTTATGTAGGGTGATCAGGTTGCGACATATAGGTCCCACCAGTTGAGGCCTCATGAGTGGAATTACACTACGCACGACCTATGGTAAAATGTTGTGTTCTATGATCTATGCTATTGGAGGAATTATCTATTGGGTGAGAAATTTTTTGTTTATATAGATAAAAATAGTCTTAAATATATATCCACACAATGAAACTTGAATATGAGGTAGCGCAAGTGGGTAGAGTACCTGCAGTCCTTCAACATTAAGCTTGTTTACACACCTGTAAAGGGTAATGCCATAGATGATACCTTGAGATAGAAGACTCAGAAACAAGCAATCAAGAAGGCTAATAGTGAGTGACAACTATTGAATTTTTTTTCCTAAATGCACCTTGAGGTTCCAAAAAAACATAGACAACCTATATTAGTAGATTTGGTAGTGAGATCCTACCTTGTAGAGAGAGTTCGGATGAGGTAGTTATCGGTTTCCAAGGGCCTTACCTTGAGGGAGATCGTCACAGGTGAGAACCCACCACCGAGATGGGTTGTTGATGAAAATGATATCTTTCTCTTCTATGGGAATGTTTAGGTGTCTTATGATATATGGGGAGAGTTGATGAGGGAATCACATGCTTCTGTTTGGGTAGTTCATATCGGTCTTACCGTGATGTACAAAGATATACATCATCAGTATTAATGGCCAGGTATAAAGAGGAAGATTACAGGATTTATCTCTTTGTGTGCCACCTGTGAGTAGGTGAAGGAAATGCACCAAATACCTACTGAACATCTGTAGCCTCTCTCCATTCCTAAGTGGAAATGGAATGACCTCAACATGGATTTCATGATGGTCTTGCCTAGATCCCCTCAAGGTAATGATGTATTATGGGTGATCATCGATAGGCTAACCATAGTCATGAACTTCCTAACTATCCAGGAGACCTTATCTGTTGATGATCTTGGAAGGCTATATATCTGGGAGATAGTGTGCCTTTATGGTGTTACCCATTCTTTTATTTTATACAAAGATGCCCAGTTTACCTCACGGTTCTGAAAATGGTTACAAATGGCATTGGGTTCACAGGTGATTATAAGTTCAACATATCACCCTCATACCATTGAGTAGTCCAAGAAGACAATATGAGTATTATAGGATATTCTTTAGACATGTATTCTTTATTTTGGAGGTTCATGGGAAAATAATACACCTCTAGTAGAGTTTAACTACAACAGTTTTCAAAAAACTGTGAGAACCCAGTTCTTTCTTGAGGCATGATTTTTTTTGTCAATTTTTAGTTTAAATTATTAATTATGGCCTAATGTGAATTCCCTTTGAGTTCATGTAGGTATCAGGAGTGTTTGAGGCTTTTTCGGAGCCCGAAATCCACCTTTTTGGGAAAAAATAGGGAAGGTGCTTGGTTATTAGAAATCATGCAGGGTAGTTGCGTGGTTACTAATAAATGTGATAGACTTGGATAGAGAGTAGGAGTAGACCACATAGTTTTATAAACCACATTATTTGAGGTGAATTACCTTGTGTAAACTTTGTAGTTTTTGATAGAGTAGTTTTGTACAGTTTGTGCACAATTAGTCAAACCGTGCACACTCACCGTGCAAGTTGCCCTTTCTTATAGAAGTGGGTTCACGGTTGGTGCACAGTTTGGCCAACTATATGGCCCAGTAATTTGGGTGAAATTACAAAATTTACCTTAATTAATCTTTTTTTTTCAAATATAATTTCCTCATTCTCTCATGCTGGAAAGCCATGGGATTTTGAGATCTCTCCTTGATGCCTAAACTAGTAATCAAGAGAACTCCTCCATCCGAGCTTGGAATTAAGATCCGTCAGAAGAATAATATCCATCTCGGTAAGATCTAAATTCCTTTTATATTGTTCCTCATTCTTATTAGTATCAAATGTTCTATTTAGGTTCAAGATAATATTCCTTATCTTCTGGGTTCTCATCCGTTCTTCATTTTTTCTCTCGATATGAGTTGAATCAACAGTTGATACTAGACGAGCACTCCACTATAGATCTATGGTATGTAGTGTCATGATTTTCCTTCAAATTTGAGGTGTTTATATATATGTTTTTTATTCTGTGTGACCATTTATTAGAGTGACTCCCTTAGAATAGAATTTGATCCTTGTTTAAAATGGATAAGTATTACCTATGTAATTAATGAGACCCATTGATAAATGATTAAAGGTTGTGTAACTTGAATTCAAAACACCCCTTGAGTGATTTTTTTATTTAATTGTACCACCATGGGTGGAATTTGGATTCGACTACCCTTTAGGTGTACTGTTTACCGTTTTCTACAAGATATTAAATAATGAATGATAACTGTGATAAATTTTTAAATGAATCAATTAAAGGAAGGGAATGGAATGACCATGACCCTAGGATATATCCATGTAATTAATTGTTTAATCATGATTTTCTTATTATATTGGTAATTCCAACATGAGATAATTAAGAGGATAAACCTTCTAAGCTTAGTCCATGCCTTGAGGCACCTTCTGAGGTGAGGTTTGAATGAAATAATCATGGTGATAACCTTGAAATAATTAAATGATATTTCTTGACTGTTTATTTTATGCCTTAGGTGATACGTGGATTCTCATATGAATTCCATGGAAAATCTCATTTGGATAATTCCTTGCTTATGCTTGAGTAGCACTTGGACTCCCTAGTGGGATACAAAGGATAGACTCATGGGGGCTGATTCACTATACACCTAAGTGATACTTGGACTCCCAATGGATTTACAAGGATAGAATCATAGTTAAGTTGATTATATATTCCATGGGTGACACTTTTACTCCCTTAGTGGACCTCCAAGGATGGACTTAGTGAGCGGTGATGTTATACCACACCTAGAGCGATAATTGGATTCCTATGAGGATCGCCATGGATGGGTTTGTAAGGTGATTGGTTTACGATACACCTGAAGAGATACCTAGATTTCAAATAAGGAATTCCAAGTATAGTATTAGGTTAATAATTGATTAATTAATGAAATTATATGTATGAAACATCTCCCAATCCAAAGCACAAGCTTGGATTCAATCAGAGGCTTATAATATAATGATGGCCTAATTAGGCACCCTTGATCACATATCTTCGTGGGGGACACTAAGATATGTGTTAGGTTCCAATACTTATTCATTAAAAGGGGTTTATTAATTCAATGAACTTTATTATAAATTAATAAAATACTGACTATTTATTTCAAGACATTCTAGCAAAGACTGAAGTAGGTAGTAGAGAACGAGTGTCCATGGGAACCCGAACCATTACAGGTTTTTTACAAACAACAATCCTTTACATATTATATTACTGCATTCACATTATTACTAATATATATTCACTAACTAGATGGAATTATACCATTGGGTGTTTAAATATTGTGATTTTATCTCACACCCTATTCAGGATGCCTTTGGGTACCTGGAAAGATTATATAAATGCATGTATGGATAAGGCTAAGCACCTTGCTATAGGTTTCTGAATGCTTCATAGGAGAAAGAGAGCATAAAATGGAGTCGAGGCTCATGATTATAACTGGAGATATAACTTTTTATCCTTTTGGGGTTTTGATACATGTATAGCAATGTTGTATGGATACCTATTTTGGATGTTTTTTATACACATGACATGACATGTATGATTATCATTTTGTATATGTGATTCCTTCTGGTTTTGTTTATTTATATATGTCTTGGATGTTATCTATTATTTAATTGATTTATTACTTATGATTCTTATCTATTTTTTTTATTTCTGATATGCTACACTCTTGTGATGATGGAATAGTCTCCCCATAGACACAACCTAGCCCATCATTGCTAGTTGGTAGACTTTGTTTTTTTGGAGAGATGTGCTTGAGGCTATGTGGCCAACCGGTTTCGGGGCACCTTTCAGGGGCATCTGGGTCTGGGATGATACAAAGTGGTTTCAAAGCATTATTTTCTGATTTTATTTACTATTTTTAGATAATATAAAGGTATAAAAAGGAATATAAATTTGGTAATGAGCTAATCCTAGGTGTATCTAACCCACATATAGAAAAAGGCTGAATTGCCTTGAATGAAAATTGTTGTTTTATGGATTTTGGCTATTACATTTGATTTGATACCACCATTGGGTGATACAATTGAATTGTGAAGTTATCATTGATATTATTGTGGGTTCTATTTTATTACAACCTAAGGAGATGAGGGTATTCCATCTCATGAATCATTATAAGAACCTATTATAATTCACATGCTATTCATTATGTCATGCCATATGGGATGCATTAATTGTTGCATGATGTTGTGATAAGTGATGCGATAGATATACCTACTGTGTGATAGATATTTTATGAAGGGGGTCAATTAAACGTAGTTGGTACATTGATTTCATTCCATAACCTAAGTGGTATTTTCCTAATTAGGCTATAGTAGACACCCTAAGCAGCCAATTGTGGCACATTGAGTCATGGACCATGAGTCACATGGACCAGAACATGTTATGGTGTAGATTGGGTGGATGCCATATTTCAGTTCATGAGGAGTATGGGACCTTATGGATCATAATTTGGTGAACCATTTGGTTCAACCATTTAAAATGAAGTGTGATATAATGGAGATGAAATGATAATAAAATGGAAAATAAAAATTGTTTATAGTAGAGAACCTGACCAAGACTAGACCTTAGTAGTGGAAAGTAGGTCGTATATCTTACTTTTATATGATCTATATATTTCCCAAACATGACTCAAGGAGTAGGAATAGGGGTGTGTTCTTATATTGGAAATATTAGACATATAAAATTAAATATTTTCACTTTTAGTTGTGAACTTTGAGATTTTTCATGATTTGAGGTGTGCACTTGGAATTTGTAGAGGTATGCCACTGTAACGTCCTCTAGTCACACACTTGGAGGGTGGAATCAATCATGATCTAGATGAGGTGGGCCATGGGATACTATTGGATCCTCCTTTAGTTATAGCTATGGAACCAATAGTTATACTAAACAAAAGTGTCGAGGCACGGTTCTGTGAAGGATTTATGCATTTGATGCAGAAAGTTTAGGGAGAACCGCGACTTACCCTAACTATGGAAGAGTTGACACATGAGTTCCAGTAGCAGCATCCACCCACATTTTTAGGGGATTTTGGACCATAGGCTGTAGATTCATGGATAGAGGCTATTCTATCTATCTTAAATCATCTTGAGACACCTCCTCAGAGGAGGGTAAATCTCACTAATTATATGTTGTGTGATTCCTCTAAGAGATGGTGGGATGTCATTACTCAGATAGATCTTTATCTAGATATGGCTTAGAGGTATTTTCATACACACTTATATGATTAATTCTATATTGAGACACTAAGGACTGATAGATCCTAAGAGTTCATGCACTTGGAGCACGACATGTTATCAATCATAGATTATTTGGACCATTTTACAGAACTCTAGCACTTCACACCTATTCTAATGGGTGATGAGTTATCAAAATATAGGTGATTCATGGATGGTATCAGGTATGGAATCTGATCATAGGTGAATTTATTTTGGCTGATTACTATTTTTGGAATAGTGAATTTGGTGCTTATCATAGAATGTAACCTAAGAGAGGATAGGGGTGAGAGTTAGGGAGGTTCAACACCAAGATCTGATACTTCATCGACCAGTAGTAAGAAGAATTGTCTGTAGCTTCCATGTAGTGATATTAGTAGTCAGAGAACATAATCAGGTATCCAGGAGAGGTTCCAAAAATGTGGTTTACTGTGACATAAAAGGACCTAGTGCATGATAGACCCAGTAGAGTGCTGATCATGTGGAAATATGGGCCATCTACAGTTCTTTTATAGGTATTTTCCTCTAGAAACCAGTGAGAGAGGGTCTTCACCAACAACACATACATGAGTGGGGTCAAGAATTTCTCAGCAGGTAGGGAGATGGAGTACAATTGACCGATCAGGATGAGGCAGTGGTTATAGCTATGGTAATCAGAACCCAGAATTTCAAAAACAGAAGAGAATATTTTCTGAGGGTATCTAGGATATATCATAGGGCCGTGGACTAGTCTAGATATACACAGTGAAACCGAAACTTGAGAAGAAGAGTCCTATAACCTTTTCTATGAGAGGTACTATTCTAGGAGCCTCTACTATAGAATATTCTCTTTTCGATATAGGGACTTCTCATAGATTTATATATATAATTATTTGGAGATCCTTAAGCTCATCATTCCATGTTCCGATGGTCTTATGATTCTTGAAACTCCATTGGGAATTCAAACAGAGAATTTATGTCAGTGCAGGGAGTTCCCCCTTAAGATTGGAGGGTGTCACTTCATATGAGACCTATTTATCCTTGATATTATAGGTTTTTATATCATTCTCATGATGGAATGGTTGGTTCCCTTTCATGCTTTTGTTGACTTTTATCACCGAAGGGTGACCTTCACATCGCCAGAGGGAGGAGTGTTTATTCACAAGGTTGAATGGGATGTTTAAGTGAGCCAAGATGGACCCGAGAATCATGGGTTAGGTAGGATGAAAGACTATATTTTGAGTTTGTATCTAGATGATTAGGTAACTCATCAGGTAGATTTCCCTCCAGTGGTTGATCGTTTTAGGTATGTTTTCCCAGCTGAATTTTTAAAATTACCACCAATGAGAGAGGTAGAGTTATCTATAAAGCCTGTGTCAGGAGTTTCACCAATATCCATTCTCTATCACAGATATATGACCTTTTTGATCATATCCAAGGAGCTCAAGTATGATCAAAAATTTATTTGAGATTCAGTTATCACTAGGTGTGTGTTAGACCATTATAAATACCTCACACATACTTTCATAGTAGTTATTCTCTATATGAGTATTTGGTTATTTTGTTTGATCTCACAAACATGATAGCTATTTTCATAGAACTGATGAACCGAGTTTTCTATCCTTATCTAGATTTTTTTGTCATGGTATTCATGGATTATATATTTTTGTATTCTCATAATCAACATGACCATGCCAAACATCTTGAGATCATATTTTATACATGGATAGAACATTAATTATATGCTAAGATCAAAATGTTACACTTCTGGATGGATAAAATTCACTTCCTGGGTCACATTATCTCAGAGACAGGAGTATTAGATGACCCAGAGTAGGCGAGAGCTATAGTTTCATACAAGTCTTCTCATTTTAAGAACATATTTGAGATATAGAGTCTATTAAGTATGGATAGATATTATATTAATTTCATACAAGACTTATCAGGCTTATTAGTGCTGCTCATAGGCTTAAATAATAAGGGTGTGAAGTTTCTATGGTCATATCCATTTGATTTATCCTTTCAGGAGCGGAAAGGGAGGTTCAATTCAGCACTGATTCTGATTTTTCTAGATATAGGAAGGAGTTACACTATTTAATGTGATGCATCAGGTATCGGTATCAGAGAAGTTCTTATTTAGGGGGACAAAGTCATAACATACAAGTCTCAACAGTTGAGGCCACATGAGTGGAACTACCCAACACATGATTTCGAGTTAGTTGTAGTTGTTCATGCATTACATTGCGGGAGACATTACTTACTGGAAGAAATTTTTGGGGTGTACACGGACCAAAAAATCCTTAATTACATATTTACATAGAGTGATTTAAATCTAAGGTAGAAAAAATGGTTTGAATTACTATATTCTTTCAACTTCGAGCTTGCCTATATGCCTAGGAAGGGAAATGTAGTGGCTGATGCATTGAACATGAGGACTCAAATATTGGCAGTTCAGTAGTCTAGTAGCAAGTGGAAGCTTATTGATTTGTTCTATAATATGCACTTGGATGTGTAGGACATTTAGGGAGAAAATTTTCTTTCATCCTTAGCTGTGACCTCTACCCTTATGGATATAGTAAGGATGAGGTAGCTATCAGATGTAGTGGGCCTAGTTCTATGGGAGAGTGTGGCAGGTGAGGATCCTTCTCCTGGTTATACCTTAGACGAGGATGATATTATGTGTATCCATGGTTCCGTATGGGTTTTAGTAGACATGTACGATGAGATAATGTAAGACTTTCATGCTTCAACTTGGGTAGTGAACCCCAACATCACCAAGATGTATCAGGATTTACATCACCAATACTGGTGGCCAGGTATAAAAAGGGATGTAGCTAGTTACTTCATGAGGTGTTCCACCTATCAATAGGTGAAGGTGGAATACCAATGATTACCCAAAAATTTATAGCAGCTTCACATTCTCGAGTGGATGTGGGAAGACATCACGATGGAATTCATGAAGGTTTACCGAGGTTTTATCAAGGTAATGATGCCATTAAGGTTATTATTGAATGGATCACAAAGGTTTCTCATTTCCTAACTATCAAGAATACCTTTATAGTATATGAACTTGATAGGTTGTATATATGTGAGATAGTATGACTTCACGGGGTCCTGCATACTGTCATTTTAGACAAGGATGCCCGATTCACTTAATAGTTCTGGAAAGTGTTGCATATGGTGTTAGGTACACAAATGCTTCTGAGCATGGCATACCACCGTCTAACCGAAATTTATTCAGAGCACATGATACAAATTCTTGAGGACATTCTTCAGGCGTGTGTTCTAGATTTTGGGGGCTCATGGGAAAGGCACATACCCCTGGTTGAATTTTCCTAAAACAATAGATTTTAGGCTACTATACAGGTGGTGCCTTATGAGTCTTTGTATGGTAGGGCATGCTGATCATCCATGTACTGGTTAGAGATAAGAGAGGATGTTATGCTTGGACCTCATCTTACACAGGAGACTATGGAGAAGGTTTAGTTGATTCAAAATCGGATGGCTATTGCACAGTCTCAATAGAAATCTTACACCAATCGCCGTAGAATACCTATAGAGTTTTATGTTGGGGATCAGGTCTTATTATGTTTTTTATCAAGGCTAGGACATAGATGGATCAGGAGTCAGGGTAAGCTTTCACCATGATATGTTGGGCCGTTTGAGATTCTAGAGAGAGGTAGGCTGGTATCCTATCAGTTATAGTTACCTCAGAGGTATCAATCCAAGCACGACATCTTCTATGTATCTCATATGCACCACTATCATATAGGCTCATCTCATTATTTTTTTCTTGAATCGGTTGAGTTATAGGTAGATTTGTCCTTTGAGGAACATCCTATTTGTATTGTGGATCATAAAATGAAGGTTCTATAAGGCTGGATAGTTTCTCTAGTACATGTTCTATGGTAGCACGCCCGTGTATAGGATAATACCTTGGAGTGGGAGGTCAATGTATGAGCATAGTGGCTAGAGTTTTTTATAGATTATTATTCACCACCCTTGGAAGGGAAATTTGGGGATGAATTGCTACAAGTGGGGAAGTTTTTAAGAACCCTTTTCTTTCTTGAGGTATGGAATATTTTTCATTCCATTAATATTTAGTTTAAATTCTTAATTATAGCCTAATGTGAATAACCTTTGTGGTCATGAAGGTATTGGGGGTTTCCGAGGCTTGTTTGGAGCCCGAAACTAACTTTTTAGGAAAAAATAGGTAGGGTGCACATTTAGTAAAAACCAAGAAGGGTAGCTGCATGGTTACTACTAAACATACGAGACTTGGTAAGAGAGTAGGAGGAGCCCACATGGTTTGATAAACTATGTGATTTGAGGTGCACATATATGTAGAAATTATGTAGTTTTTGATAGAGTATTTTTTCATGGTTTGTGCATTCTAATCAAACCGTGCTCACTAACCATCTGAGTTTCCATTTATTATAGAAATGGGTGAACAATTGGATCACAATTTGGAAAACCATGCTTCAAAACCATGTGGCCCAGTAATTTGGGTGAAATTAAAAAATCTCCCTTAATTAATCTTTATTTATAACCTAATTTCCTCATTCTCTCATGTTGGACTACCATGAGCTTTTGAGAGCTCTTCTTGATTCTTAAACTAGGAATCAAGAGAACTCCTTCATCCAAGATCCAAATCAAGATCCTCTAGAAGCATCAAATCCATCTTGGTAATATCTCCATTCCTTGTATGCCATTAATTATTATTTTTTGTATTGGATGTGCTATTTAGGTGAAAGATAATATTCTCTATTTTTAGGGTTCTCATCTGTTATTTGTTTTTCTCCCGATCTGAGTCAAATCAGGAGCTGATACTAGACAAGAACTCCACTACGAACCTACGACAGGTGGTCTCATGATTTTATTTAAAAGATGAGGGGTTTATATATATGTTTTTTCATGACACACTGAAATATCATAGTGACTTCCTTTAAATGGAATTTTATCCTTATTTAAAATGGATAAGGATGAATTACTTAATTAATGAGACCCATTTATAAATTATTAAAGGTTGTGGAACTTGAATTCAAACCACTACCTAGGTGAGTTGATTAATTAATTGGACCTCCATGGGTGGAATATAGATTGGAATACCATTGAGGTGTGTCATTTACCATTTTCCTTGGGATGTTAAATGATGAATGATAATTGTGATAAACTTTTAATTGAATTGATTAGAGGAAGGGAATGAAATGACCATGAACCTGGGATATGGAAATGTAATTAATTTTTTAATCATTATTTTATTTTTATATTGGTAATTCCCACATGATACAATTAAGAGGCTAAGCCTTCTAAGCTTAGTCCATGCCTTGATCCACCTTCTGAGGTGAGGTTTGAATGAAATTATCACACTGATGGCCTTAAAATAATTAAATGACATTGATTGAATGTTTATTATATTACTTGGGTAATAAATGGGTTCTCATAATAATTCCATGGACTAACTGATTTGGATACTGCCTTGCTTATGCTTGAGTGATACTTTGACTCCCTAGTGGACTGCCAAGGATGAACTCATGGGGGGTGATTCACTGTTCGACTGAGTGATAATTGAACTCCCTATGGATTTACAAGTGAAAAATCATTGAGAATTTGATTATATATTCCATTGGTCACACTTATTATCCCTTAAAAGACCACCAAGGATGGACTTAGTGAGCGGTGATGTTATACCACACCTAGAGCATTACCTGTGTTTTTATGAGAATCACTATGGACAGGCTTGTAAGGTTCTTGGTTTATGATACACCTAAAGAGATACCTAGATTACTAATAAGTAATGCCAAGGATGATATCAGGTTCATAATTGATTAATTAGTGAAATGATTTATATGATGCATTTTCCAATCCAAATCACAATCTTGGATTTGGTTAGAGAATTATACTATAATGATAGCCTGGTTAGGAATCCTTGATCACATATCTTCATAGGGGACACTGAGCTATGTGCTAGGTTCTAAGACTTATTCATTAAAAGGGATTGATTAATTCAATGAAATTGATTATAAATTGATACATGACTGATTTTTTATTTATAAAAATTTCATCTAAGGTTGAAACATGTACAAGAGGATGGGTTTCCATGGGAACATGAACCTTTACATGTTGTTTACATACAAAAATCCTTTACATATTCTATTACTTCATTCACATTGTTATTAATATATATATTCACTAACTAGAAGGCATTAGAACATTGGGTGTTTTCCTACTAGTATTGTATCTCACACCCTGTTCGGGTAGCCTTTGGGTACCCAAACAGATTATATGATTGAAGGTATGGGTAAGGGTAAGTTCCATACTAAAAGTTTATGATTGCTTCTTAGGAGTACAAGAGCGTGGGACTAAGTTGAGGCTTGTGATTCTAACTGGAGATAGCAATTTTTGGTCTTTTTGGTTTTAGGATACATCTATAGTATTATTTTATGGATACATATTTTATATGTTTTTCAAAAACATGACATGACATGTATGATCATCATTTTATATATCAGATTCCTTAAAGTTTTGTTTATTTATATTTGTCTTGGATTTTATCTATTGTCTGATTTATTCACTGTTTATACAAATTATATGCTATTGTATATCCATTATACTACACTCTAGTGATGAGGTTATAGTCTCCCCATATACACACCCTAGTTACTAACTACTAGTTAGTAGCCTCTGGCATTTGGGGAGATGCACTTGAGGCCATATAGACAACCAGTATTGGGGATTCTTTTGGTGGTATATAGGTCTGATACATTACAAAAATGATTCATATGGATCCATATGAGTCCCTTTATCGTAGTTCATTCCATCCATCTATACGCTGATTATAGGAAGGTGAGTCATCGATACTAGTTCCCCATATCGTTGAGGAGACTTCAGAGCTAGTTCAGCTGATTCAGAAGCGCATGGCTATAACTCAGTCGAGGAAGAAGTCTTATATCAATCGTCACTATAGACCTTTGGAATTATAGGTGGGAAATCAGGTCTTTCTAAATGTATCACCTATATTGGGTCACAGATGAATTTAGAGATAGGGAAAGTTATCACCTCATTATGTCGTTCCTTTTGAGAGAGTATAGAGAGTCGGGCTGGTAGACTATCAGTTACTGTTTCCTCATAGGTAACATCCTATTAATGATGTATTATAAATATAATAACTCCAAATGTATTGTGATGACCTATATAATTCATTTGACCCTGAGGATATTGAGCTGGAGGTGGATGCGTTCTTCGAGGAGCATCATATACATATCATTGATCAGAGTATGAAGGATCTTTGAGTTAGGTCATTTCATTTAGTCCAGGTGTTATGGAAATAATTCCATGTACATGATAAGACTAGGTAATGGAAGGTTATGTACATGTGTGGTGTCCATACATTTTCTTAGATATCTTACCACCCTCATAAGAAAAACTCAAGGACAATTTGTCTTAAGGAGGGGAGGTTGCAACATCCCATATTTTCTCAAATGTATGAACCATTTTTTCAGTTTAAATTATTTTGTTTAACCCTAATGATGATTAATAAAGGAGTCATGGAGGTATCAGGGGTTTTCAGGACTTGTTCGGAGCCCGGAGCTCTGAAATTTGATAAAGTTGACTGGGCCAAACAGTTTCTCTAACTGTGCGTCTTGTGTAAATGGGGTACTAGGGGATGCATAGTTTGTCTGAAATCATACAACCCCAGGTGAATGACCATGTGGGATTGCAGACCACCTAGATATTAGCCTTCCACACAGTTTACATGCAGTTTGGACAACTGTACGGCTAAACCTTGTGCCCTGGTCTGTGTGGGTGAATTTCCAGTTTTCCCTTAATGATATGTTTTTCAAACACCCCTTTTCCCTCCTTTTTTCTCTTATTAGTGTTTCTTCCGCCCTCATGAATGATCTCGTCTTCTCTTCATCTGTAGTGTTTTTGATTTCTCCATTGTTCCTTAATCAAATCGCTCGCCGTCAGATCCATTAGAAAGCTATTAGTAAGATCTATGATCCTATCCATTTTTTCTAATTGTTTCCCTCATCTGTTATTCTATTTAGGTGAAACCAATTTTACCATATTTTAATGGATTTGGAAGATTTCATCAATTTAATTCATTATATATTGATTGAAGCATCAAAAAAAGATTACTGGAGTGCTACTACATCAAAGTAGATATTCTAGGTATTTCCCGCTTATTTTTTTTCTTATCAGTGAGTGAGGCATTGTGCTATGTGATGGACCTTTCTGAAGATGACTCAAATGTGTTAAATAAAATGAATCTAATTGGATTACCATGTATTTCATGACCTTGACCTATAGTGAAAACCATCCTTAGGTTGTTTTCCATATTGGGAGCCTCCCCTTAGGTGTTCCCTCCTTGAGCAGCCTATTTTCCCATGCCTTGAGTTGTTAACCACCATGTGTGTGTGTATGTTGCACATTTTTTAAATTACTCAAATCTATAATTTTAATTTAGATGAATTTTAGGTCATGAGTTAGGTCCCTTTTAGTGTAATTCTTTCGCTCATACCTCATTTTTCATAATATAGGTCATGTGCCTTATGCTTAGTTTTTTGTGATTAATGCTATATGCTATATAAAATGTTTATTGTATTATGACTTATTACATAATTTCTGGGCTTGGATGAAATTATTAGTCTTTTCACTTGTTTCCATATTCCATGGTGGTTTGGATTGAATTAAAGTAAATTGGATAGCTTGTTTATCTAGTTGAATATGCTATGCCTTGTTGATGATTGTGGATGTGAATTGTTGGGAAAAAATTCCTCAAGGTATCATTGAATCATTTTTGAGATGATTGTGTTTGTTGAAAATGAAGGACTCCATGTTGTGTTTGTTGACAAAGTGAGTCTCAATGACTCAAAATATTGACAAAGGGGGTTTTCCTGGAGAACGAGGAAAAGTGTTTTTGGAAAAAGGAGTTTTTCTCTTATGTTAAGGAGGTTTCTAATGTTGTACGCCAAGAATTTTTTGAATTCATAACCTCAAAATTTGGAAAAGGAAAAGTGGTGTGGAAGTCCAAAAGTGGCGCGCAAGTGTGGAGCACAAGTTCAAAAGTGGCACACAAGTGTGGCGAGAAAGTAATAAAGTGGCGCACAAGTATGACACGCAAGTATGGTGCACAAGTGTGGTGCGCAAGTCATATTTCAAGATCATCATATCAAAATATGACAAAGGAAAGAAAGAGGCACGCAAGTCCTAAAGTGGCGCACAAGTGTGGTGTGAAATTGTGGCGTGTAAGTCCTCAAAATTCTTACAAATAGATGGATACTATCCTCATTTATTAACGAGTTCAACACTTAGAGAAAATACAAGCTCTGAACACACAAGTGGAAGTGACGTGCAAGTTCAGCGTGCGCGCAAGTGGGGCACACAAGTGTACTGCTCAAGTGTACCATGAAAGTGTTCCACACAAGCAGTGTAGAGAGAAAGTATGGTGTGCTAGTGTAGTGCGAAAGTGTGGTATGCAATTTGATTTTTCCGCAATGAAGGAAGAGGTTGTGCACTAGTAAAAGGGGCACACAAGTCACCCTAGGGTTGTGTGAAAGTTACGAATTTCCCAAAACATCTGTGGTAAAATGGTATTCATAAGTGGACGAACTTTTAACTTCAATAGAGCATCTATCAACAGTTGAGGATGCATTATTTCATGTAAATAAAGAGACCTACAGGTCTATAAACTATGAGTGGATCTTCTGAAGAAGTAGTGAGCTCACTTAAGTTGAGAGAGCAGTGAGTTCTCAAATTGTGAGTGGTTGCAAACCAGGAGGGATAATGAGTCCACTTCAAACTTGTAAACAACAGTAGGCTTATAGTAGAATTGGTACATCGGTATACTACCAGTGTATGATCCTTGGATGTAGCCCAGTGAGGGTGAACCAAGTAAAAATTTTTTGTGTCCTGTGCATGCTTTAAGTTTTATTCACACTCTGCATCGGGAAGGTGAGAGAAGAGGGTTTGGTCTAACAGCAAAACAAGATCAGAAGGGGAAATTGTTTTAATCTGTCATACCCTGATTCACCCCCCCTCTTAGGGTATCTAGCCTAGTAGACCTAACAATTGACATTAGATCGAAAGGTTGATATCAGTGTTTCTCTCTCAAATTGAGGTCACTAATCATAAAGGGATTCCGATCTTTGATGGGAACAATTTTCAGCTATGGAAGAATCGAATGCGACACTACTTCCGATCTTTGGGAATGGATGTGTTTACAGCAGCAATGCATGGTATCACAACTGATATTAATAGCGGTGCATTATCAGAAGATGAGAGAAGAGAATTGGATGCTGACGCAAAGGGAATCAATGCTTTGAGAGGAGCCCTATCCAATGCTATATATACCAAGGTGATGTCATGAAAAACATCACATGCTATGTGGGAAAAGTTGTTGAACATATATGAAGGAGTTACAAAGGTCAGAGAAGCAAAGATGAAAGTATTATGGAACAATTATGAAGATCTAATAATGAACCCAAATGAGTCTGTTGATGGATTATTTGACTGGGTAAATGTTGTTGTGGAAGATATGCGAGGTCTGGGATAAGTCATTAAGGACATAAATATCGTAAAGCGCATCTTGAGGAAACTTTCACCTCAGTTTAATCCAAAGGTTTCAGTACTAGAAGATAAATATCCAAAGGAGATAACATTGGACAATTTTCATAGTACCTTGGTTGCATATGAAATTCGAAACGATGATAACGAGGTTGTGGAAAAGGGTAAATATAAAGAAGTGGCATTCAAGTCCATGAAGAAGCTCACCATTGAAGATTCTTAGGAAGAAGAAGATACAGATGAGGTGATGTCATTAATCTCCTCAAACCTTCAAAGAGGAAAATGAAAGTTTAAAGGGAAACATCCACTTGCCTGTTTTCGATGTGGAAAGGTTGATCATCTTGCAGCAAGGTGTCCCAAAAAGTTCCAAGAAGATGATGATGTCAACGAAGTCGAAATTCCCAATAAGAAGTCATCAGCCTATAGGAATGGCAAGAAATAGTTCAAGAGAAATTTCTTTAAGAATAAAAATATCCTTTCAAAAGAATGCGACAGTTCAGATGAGTCTGAGGCTGAGGAGGTTGAAGAGATAGAGAACTGCAATGATCGTGGAGAAAATGATATGGTGGCAGTGGTCAGTAGTTACCAGGATAAGAATGAAACTGAAAATGATTAAGAAGAAGAAGTTGAAGGGATAATAGATATGAAAGATGAGTTAGAGGCTTCTCTTGAGGATATAGATGTTTGGATAGACAAAACAAAGAAATCTAACAAAGTTGTTCATGATGCCAAAATCTATATGCAGCAGCAGGAAGAAGATAAGTCTGAGTTGATGGATGAAATTGAAAAAACTCAAGTCATCAACCCCACAGAACTCATAATTAGTTAGTGAGTATAAAATCAATATTGAAGAACATAAAAGGAAGATCGATGGCTTAAAAAACACAAGGAAAGATCATGTTAATCGTATCAAATAGCTTGAAGAGGAAGTTGTCGGTCTGCAGAGAATAGTTAAAGACCAGGAAAAACCTTTGATTCCCAAAAAATTCTTAGGAAATAAGGTCATTTCAAAGACTGAAAAAATGAAAGAGTAGCCTAGTTTTTTAGCAGGAAATAAGAATCAATTGAGCTCAAATGTTAAGGTTGATTCAGGGATTGATCATAAAAAAAAATCTGTGAAAATTAAAGTCAGACCGCAAGCACCCATCTCGATATTGAAGGTTGATTTGGGAATAAAGCAGGATCAGAATATTCAGAGATCCCAAGGTGGAAAATCATAGTGAAGAAGTAACAAGAAGGAATGAACCTTATATCAGGTGTTATTGTTGTGGAAAGATGGGACATTAATAGTATGTGTGTTCCATAGCCAAGATATACTGAAGGGAACAAGAACAAAGGTGGAATCCAAAGAGAGAATGGTTCTCCAGAACATATTTCGAAGGACATTGTTTTTGGTGCGGAGGATTTGGGCACATGGCTAGGTACTGCACTTTGACCAGACAGAGGAATGTGCCAAAGTAGAATCAAAATATTTGGAAGCAGCAAATCAATAAACCAACAGGTGAGTTAAAAATGAAAAATATATTTACAGCTTTGCAAGATGAAGCTGTTCTATCATACTCTGAGAAAGAAAAGAAGTCTCAATCCATGCCGAGTGTGAAGGAAAAAATATAGACCAAAAAGAAGAAGGATGAGAAGGCCGTGGTGGCAGAAATTGCCCTTAAAGCATCAGATTGCTCTGGTGTGTGGATCCTTGATAGTGGTTGCACATCTCACATGACGGGTAATAAGGATCTTGATACAGGCATAAAATATGATAAATAAGGAGTTTTTAAGTTTGGAAATGATGATAGCCTGAAGATTATTGGCGCAGGAAAGGCCAAGTTTGGGGGAAAAGAGATGACACGTGCTGATGTCTTAGTAGTAGAAGGCCTCAGTCATAATTTTCTTAGCATCAGTCAACTATGTGACTCAGGAAATTCTATAAGGTTTAATAAGAAGATGTGTGTCATCAAAGGAAGAGACGGGGAAATAGTTCTAAAGGGAAAAAGAACAAAGGGAAATCTCTACCTAGTAAGTGGAGAAGAAGATATGTGTTTTCTGTCCAGAGAGGAAGAAAACAAGTTGTGGCATAAACAACTTGGTCATCTTTTCCAACCATACCTAGAAGATCTGGTAAAGTGTGATGTAGCAAGAGACCTCCCTAATCTATCACGTGATCATACTCACACATATGATGCATTCTAATAAGGGAATATTATCAGAAATATGTATAAGGAAAAGGAAAAGAAGTCAATAAGAGTGCTCGAATTGGTGCATGCTAATGTTTGTGGTCCTATCACCCCAAGAGAAATTGATGGAAAGAGTTAATATGTTCTTTTCATTGATTACTATAGAATAATGGCATGGGTATTTGTTATTTCCCATAAGTTGGATGTGTTCAACTACTTAAAACAGTACTGGAGGGAGTGTGAAAGGATGCTTGGACAGAAAATTTTGAAGCTTCGTACTAACAATGGTACGGAATTCAAGAACAGTCAGGTGGAAGGATATATTGAGAAAAATGGGATAAGGCATCATGTTTCCTTAGTAAGAACTCCCCAATAGAATGGAGTGGTTGAAAGAATAAATCGGATCATCAATAACATGGCTATAACGATGCTCATTGAAAAAGTCCTACCATAAATTTTTTGGAATGAAGCAGTTTGGACATTGTTCTACATTTCTAACAGGGCTTTGTTGTGTCTGAAGGAAGGAAAGACTCCGTAAGAGATATGGTATGGAAAGAATCCAATGGTGAAATACTTTCAAATATTTTTAAGTAAGTGCTTCATTCTCAACAAGGAAAAACATAGGAAATATGAGTCACGAGGAGATTAAGGGATATTCCTTGGATACTCAGGAAAAATTAAGGCATATAAATGCTTTAAAAAAAGGTTGGGAAAAGTAGTTGAGAGCAATGATGTCACTGTAGTAGAGAATGAGGAGATCATTCAATAGCATAATGAACAATTTCTTGATGAGAGTGATGAGGAAGAAATCAAAGCAGGGGGAGAAAAAGTAGATGATGTTGATTCAGAAGAATATACTGATGATGAGCATGAGGAAGTAAAATATGTATCTACAGAAAAGCCAAGGAGTAGAGCTGAAATTGACAGGTAGAATATCATTGGTGATCAATCAGCTCCAGTTCTGACAAGAAGAATGAAATCACTATAGCAGAAATCTTTACTATCACAGGTTGAGCTGAAATGCTTCGCTGATGCAGTTGAAGATAAAAATTGGATTTAGGAAATGAATGAAGAGATAGATCGTATTGAGAAGAATCAGACGTGGAAGATTGTTTCGAGGCCAACAGATAAGAATGTCATCGGGACTAAATGGGTCTTTCACAACAAGATGAACAAATATGGCACAATGATTCGAAACAAAGCACAACTGGTGTGCAAAGGATACTCCCAAATAGAGGGTATTGATGTTGATGAAACATTTTCACCGGTTGCAAGGCTGGAGACAATCAGATTATTTTTAGCCACAAAAGTCCAAAGAAAGTTCAAAGTGTTCCAGATGGACGTCAAATCTATATTTCTGAATGGGGTTCTAGAAGAAGAGGTGTACATTGTACAACCAAATGGTTTTCTCATTCATGAAGATGAGAATAAAGTTTTTCAGTTGAGGAAAGCACTATATGGGTTGAAACAAGCACCAAGAGCATTGTACTCAAGGCTGGATCAGTATTTGAAGAAGTTTGGATTTCAACATGGTGGAGTTTATTACAATATCTACTTCAACAAAAATAGTAATAAAAGGATGATGGTGCTGGTTTATGTTGATGACATAATATTTGGTGGATCAGATGAAGCTCAGTGCAAACAGTTTTCTAAATTCATGAAAAGTGAGTTTGAAATGTCAATGATTGGTGAGCTGAAATTTTTCCTTGGTTTATAGGTGACATAAGGAAGTAATGGAACTTTCATTTTTCAATCCAAATATTCCAAAGAGGTTATAAGAAGGTTTTTAATGGAGAATTCCTAGTATATGAAGACTCCGATTGCTACCCGAATGAAATTATCAAAAGATGATAGTGGCAGGGCAGTTAATATCACTGAATACAGGCAGATTATTGGCAGTTTACTATACCTAATAGCAGCAAGACCAGATTTTGTTTTCTCCATATTCCAAGCAGCACATTACCAAAGCAATCCAAAGGAAAGCCACTTTATCGCAGTAAAAAAGAATACTTTGGTATATCAAAGGCACCGTGGATTTCAGTCTGATGTATAATGAAAAATATCAACCAGAGTTATTGGGATATACAGATACAGATTGGGCTGGATTAGCAGACGATAGTAAATCAACGTTAGGAGGTGCATTCTATCTTGGTAGATTGTGTATTTCTTGGCTAATCAAGAAACAATATTGCATTTCTCTGAGCACCGTAGAGGCTGAGTATATTGTGTACACTCAAGCATGCACACAATTATTGTGGATGAATCAACAACTTGAAGATATGGGAGTTGAAGTGAAGTCTCCGATCGGAATCCAGTGTGATAACTCAAGTGCTATAAATCTCAGAAAAAATCCCATCCATCACTCAAGGACAAAACACATTGAGATAAAGTATCATTTTATCATGGAGAAGGTTGAGCAAGGAATTGTGAAGTTAGATTATATCCCTACAGAACTACAGGTTGCAGACATTCTGACAAAGTCCTTACCCAAGGAAGCGTTTGAAATATATCGACGGGCTCTGGGAGTTCAGTTGACTCCCCACACTTAAAAGAGTGTGGATGTAGAACCCCCTCTCCCCGAGGTATTGCGTGTTTTTATCTATTTCTCTAATATGTGTTCTTTACAATGTTTCCTACCGGAAAGGGGTGACCTTTGGGTTCATTGACAAAGGAAGAGATATAGTGACTCCTCAAGGGGGAGAAACTATGGCTAATGAAGGGAGAAAATGTCTTAGTAAAAGATATGGGGAGAAGCTGACAGGTGGAATAGTGAGATATGGGGAGAGCAATGAGATAGGCAGAGCGTTTTAAATCAGATGATGCTAGACGTGATCGATCAAATAATAGATATCACGACATCTAAGGATCATGATATAAGAAGAAGTGTGTTTGGTATCAGGTTGGTATGAAAATTTCATTTGGTATCAGGTTGGTATCAATAGTGGTGTCAGAAACAAAGTGACTCATAGATGAACTTTTCATGATACTCTTGTTTCTCATGATGAGAATTGATCATGGGGGCTTAGAGTATGTGTTGAGTAAATATTTGATCACTTTCTATATTGAAAGAGACGAATGGTGGATGAAGATAAATGAATCCTTATTGAGGTGTCAAAGAATGGAGAACTATTTTGAGAAGAGTTGTCAACAAACCTAAAGGGGTATATTATTGGGAAAAAATCCCTCAAGGTATCATTGAAGCATTTTTGAGATGATTGTGTTTGTTGACAATGCAGGAATCCATGTTGTGTTTGTTGAAAAAGTGAGTCTCAATAACTCAAATTGTTGACAAAGGGGGTTTTCCTGGAGAATGGGGAAAAGTGTTTTTGGCAAAAGGAGTTCTGCTCTTATGTTAAAGAGGTTTCTAATGTTGTACGCTAGGAATTTTTCGAATTCAGAACCTCAAAATTTGGCAAAGGAAAAGTGGCGCGCAAGTCAAGTGGCGCGCAAGTGTGGCGTGCAAGTCCAAAAGTGGCACGCAAGTCCTAAAGTGGTGCGCAAGTATGATGCGTAAGTATGGTGCACAAGTGTGGTGCACAAGTCATATTTCAAGATCATCATATCAAAATATGACAAAGGAAATAAAGAGGCATGAATGTCCTAAAGTGGCACGCAAGTGTGGTGTGAAAGTGTGGCGCTCAAGTGTGGTGTGCTAGTCCTCAAAATTCCTATAAATAGATGACTACTATCCTATTTATTAATGAGCTCAACACTTAGAGAAAATATGAGCTCTGAACGCGCATGTAGAAGTGACGTGCAAGTTCAGAATGCGTGCAAGTGGGGCATGCAAGTGTATAGCACAAGTGTACCATGCAAGTGTACCATGCAAGTGTACCATGCAAGTGGGGCGTGCAAGTGTACCGCACAAGTTTGCCACAAAAGCAGTGTGGTGCGCAAGTTTGGAACACTAGTGTAGTGCGCAAGTTGGTTTTTCCACAACGAAGGAAGAGGCTGTGCACTAGTTAATGGGGCACACAAGTCACCCTAGGGTTGCGTGAAAGTTAGAAATTTCCCAGAACATATGTGGTAAAGTGGTATTCATCAGTGGATGAAATTTGAAATTCAATAGAGCATCTATCAATAGTTGAGGATGCATTGTTTCATGAAAATGAAGAGACCTACAGGTCTATAAACTGTGAGTGGATCTTCTGAAGAAGCAGTGAGCTCACTTCAGTTGAGAGAGCATTGAGTTCTCAAATTGTGAGTGGTTGTAAACCAGGAGGGACAGTGAGTCCACTTCAAACTTGTAAACAGTAGTGCACTTATAGTAGAATTGGCACATCGACACAATGCCGGTGTATGATCCTTGGATGTAGGCCAATGGGGATGAAACAAGTAAAAATTCACTATGTCCTGTGCATGCTTTAAGTTTTATTCATACTCTTCATTGGGAAGGAGAGAGAAGAGGGTTTTGTCGAACAACAAAACAAGACCAGAAGGGGCAGTTGTTTTAATCTGTCATACCCTGATTCACCCCGCTCTTAGGGTATCTAGCATAGTTGACCTAACATGAGTTCTATGCCATACCTACTACATTCTAGGAGAGAACACATTTTCCGAATTAAGGATGATATGGATGGACTCCCCATGCTCGGTTTGGATATCTTGGACACGCCGAGAGTGATAATTGGCTTGCCTTGTATGGGATATCTGGGGGGTTTATTATACTCTCGAGTGACACTGGTTCCCTAGGGGAACAACCATGGACAAGCTAATTGGAAATATAGATACACCATGATTTAGGCAATACTCTTTCCCCTATATGAGATACTAGGTACAGACTCAGAGTTTACTATTCCATGAGTGATACGAGGGATGTCGCTACGGGTCGCCTTCGATGGACTTAATGGTATTGGTTATATTAGAAGCTCCTGTAGTGACCCTAAATATTCTATATAGATCACCTTAGATGGGATCAATACACTAAATTGAATTTTATGGATTTCCTTGCTTGTTTCATATGTGATTCCTCTTATTTATATGATAAGCATGCTTGATTGATATTCTAGGGATCTGACCAGCAATTAAAATCACAAGCTTAGGGTCATTCCACACTTGTTATGTAATTTATGATGAACCATATACATAAATTATTACTTATATGGGTTTCCTTGGTTTAGACTCCCAACATAAGTTGATGCGGTTAGTGGTGGATGGGTGTCCAAGTTGAACCCAAACTATCATGTTTATTTATTTATTAACTGTATTTTTGTACTACTACTAGCACACTATTCATCTTATATTGCATGAAATAGATTGATCTAGACACTATTGGTGGTGGTATACTAATATTTTATCTCACACCATGCTTGGGATGCCTTTGGAAGCTAAGAAAACTTTATGATTGAAGGTACAAACAAAGGAAAGCAGCTAACTTTCGATGTTTGACTTACAACATTAGGATGGAGCATGGGGGCAGAGGGAGGATCCTATGATCAAGATTCTAATTGTAGTAGTTTTTAGTAGTTTTTAGTTTTCTTAGATTGTGGTATATGCTTCTATCCCCTATTCCTCATGAAATATTATTTTTTATAGCATCATCATCATCATCATCATCATCATAATCATTAATATCTATTGTTTATTCTACTCTTCTAGTTGTTTATTGATCTTACATGATTATTTATTATTATTACAATACTATTGTTTCTTATCACTACTTATGCTATGATAGGTTACTGGTTTGGTCATATCAGTGTTTTATTCTTCTTTTTTCCTCTATTTATTATATATTGTTTCTACTATGCACACTCTCATGAATAAGGGAATAGTTTTCCCACAAACACACCCTATACCTTTGTTGCTTGTTGGAAGCCTCTAGAATTCAGGGAGGTACGCTTGAGGTATTGTGGCCCACCGTCTCAGGGAACTGTTGAGTGGAAACCATGGAGATATACTACAGAACACAATAAATCATCCAAATTATATCACTTTTAATATTTTTAAAATATATTTTTTCTATTAATTGAATAAATACTACGTCAGTGTTGCGTAAGAACTTTGGGTAATTATTAAATAATTTAAAAATAAAAATAATTTACTATAATAAATACAATTAATTTATATTTCAAATAAACATTTATAACTGAACATAACCTTGTTTTACCCCTATGATAATATATTAGACATATTAAAGTCAAGAGTGTAGCATTTTTGGTTTTATCTTTTACTTAGATTAATATAAAGGTCATAATTAAGGAAATATGGAACCAAGTGGCCATATATTCGAGAATTTAATGAAAATGGCCTAACTCCACCCATAGAATATGATAAATTCACATGCTATATAAAATTTAAAGCCTTATCCCAAAGTTTTAACCATATTTTACCCATTTTACCCTTACTAAGGTGATAAGAATTTACTCTGGTTACTACTCATATTGAAAAAAAATAAAAGAGTTATATTTACCAATTTTGGACCTCCTGATTCCAATTATGAAATCCATTTTTCATCATTCAATTTATATAAGTGACATAAATTAATTTAAGATAAAAAAACATAATGCAACGAAAAACAGTTTTTTAGAAAAATGTCCATTTAAGTATAAAAAATATTAATATACCAAATTCATTCATAAAATTGAATATAATGAACTTAATTGGTTTATTAATAATATAAGAGAACTAATTTTACTTTGAAACCATTTTAAAACAATATAGAACTTTTAAATTCTTGAAAAAAATATAGTTTTCAATAAAAATAAGTATTTTTTACTATTCATCAAAAAATTAATCTTTTCAAAAAAATTCTTAAAAATTAATTCATTTTTTTAACATGTTGATTTAAAAAACTAAATTAATTTAATCAAATAAATTTTCTAAAATTTTAAAAAACTAAACATAATATTTTATTACAAAAATCAATAAAAATAATGTGAGAAGGAAAAATATTTCAAAAGCATAATACGACTTTACTAAAAAAAATTGAATTCTTATTTACTAAGTGTTAATTAATAAATTTTTATTGAGTAAGAATTTATATATATATATATTTCATGATTTTATTATTTCTATTAAAAAAATTCTATTGCAATTACTATATTATAATGATCATATTTAAATAATAATATTTTGTGGTTTGTTTATGTCCGATGTTGTGTGTCATATACGCTATCAATCATAATGCTTTTTTTTTAAAATCTTGATGTTTTACAAAAACAATGGATATCGATATATGTTAAGTGATTTCCTATATACATAATGAAGATTTGGCTCAACCATCACCCCCTTATCCTCCCAAAATTGAATTACATAGGGACAAACTATTTAGGTGCATCCATAAGCAACTAAAATTCCTCTAGAAGGAGTAGATATTAAAGATTCATAAGACCTAAGTTAAGTTCTATAGGCTTAATTTATCATTGAAGTAGAACCTCCCTATATATAATCCTTCAAAAATGGGATTTAATCCTTCACTATATTTGCTAAAATGTGCCTATCCACATCTCCCTCCCATCAAACATTGTCCTCATCAAGGTAGAATGGGTTAAAATATCTTAGAGGATAGGAAGTAGGTACCAATATTATAACATTAACACAATTTGAAGCACCATATAGATTATAACCTTCTTTAATACTAACATGACTAAATATTAAACAACACTAGAAATATTGTTGAACATGGACCATCCTATTACAGAAGAATAAAAAATCAAACCAGGATTTAAAATGAATTGAATGATTGAAAATATATACCTCTTAGATATAAATCTAGATGAAGTCCACTAGTGGTTTAATGATTTCATACTTTACATAGATGAAAGGGATTATGGAATGTCAAAGGGATCTTATACTACTATCTGAAAAAAATAGTAGCTTTCCGGGATCCATATCATTTGGAGGATCAGGGGATTCTGAATTGGAAAGGGGTAAAATCTAGAAACTAACCAAGATAGATGAGTTCATTAGATAATTATTCACATGGAACTAAAATGAACATTATAATAGGGGAGATTGAAATCTATTGAAGAGATTTGGAGCACTTGAACAAGCTATAATTAGGTCATCTTTGACCATAGATCAATATGGAAGTGATGATAATCCATAATCTCTACCATTTCATATTATTATAGTCCCATTTAATCATATTAAAAAATATTAAGATCATCAATCGAGGGTCTTAACCTAACGAAAAGATCTACCATGGAGATTCTAAGTAGAGTCAAAGTTTCTATGAACTCCTGAGTTAAAATAAAGATATTGGGGATAATAAAATTGAGGTATAGAACTTTAGTGCAAAAAAATTTCTTGGGGGAAGATGGGTACGGTTTAGATCAGTGATTAGAGTAAAATCACAATGATTTCCCCTCCCCCCTGTCTGATGGGTGATGGACTGTAATGGCGGCCATTTCTTCCTATGGTGAGAATCACCATATGAAAACTAGGGTTGTTATATTCCAAAGGGATGTAAAATCATCCTTTATCAATGGTTTCATGGAAGAATAAGAAGTATATGTTGACTAAATAGATTATTTTTTTTCTCAAAATAATGAAATTAAAATGTGTAACTTGAAGAAGAAAATATGTGAATTAAAGAAAACGTCAAGGAAATGGTAAAAAATAATGGGTTTTGGAAGGTCATCATATGATATTAGCAGTGGAAGAAACCTATAAAAGCATTTGATCTATCATCATGAATCAATATGGAATGAAGAACATAAAAAATACACAGAAATACCTTTATAGAACCGAGATCAATCTCTCATGTTCTTGATATAGTATGATTGATTGTGATCACCTATAAACAAACAATAAACTCTTACCTCCACAAGGATGACACTAACCACATAAACGATCATTTATAATGAGAGGACCCCAAACGAAAATGGTGTGCTAACACCTTCTCTATAAAGATGAATGAAGAATTAAGAGGAAGATAAAGATTTGACTATGTATTATCAGTATCATATTATCTCAACTGAGGGATCCCATACCTTTATATAAACTCTCTTAATTTAATGAAGAAATTTTAACATCCATTATCAACACTTGACAACCGATATACATTACAATAATATACTCCTATTGAGCTATAATCATTTGAATTTTTTTAAATAATTAAGTGTATCCGTAAGTGAATCAACTTATTAATTCATAATTAAAGAAGCCTTGTGGAAGACGTGGATGAATCTCATACAACTGATATCCAATATTGCCAGCCTATCATACACTATGATAGATAATGATAGTATACTGTGGTATAATCATCTTCATTCCTATATTTCCTGCTAGGACTCAGTGTATATCATATAATATGATATAATAATTTTTGTTCATTTCCAAAAATCCCCTACTTTCACTAAAATTCCATAAGGAATTTATATAAAAATTTCACAACTCTTTGTGAATTAATAATTTTTTTAGATATGTTTTATCAAAATATATTAATTTTAGAATAAAAAATTTATCAAAAATTTGATCCTTCTCATAAGGATTAACCACGTGACCCTACGAGAATTTTTAGAATTGATAAAAAAAATGAAATATTTTTTTACAGATGTAAGTAAAGGGAATACTATAAAAAAACAAAGCTACTCAAGCTATATAGGGGTCTGGTGCGATCTTGATCAAACATACTCATATCTCAATATAAACATGTCCATTTAAAGATGTATCATAAAAATTGTATGTATACCTATATAATCCCTTTTTCTATGACATCAAGTGTCCACTAGATATGAAATATGATAATCTTGTGTATTTTATGTCATATATTCATGATTCTTGGAAATATACTGACCAAGTTGATGAATACATCACATGATATTCATCTAAAATATGAGAACATCATATATCCCTAATTCAAGTAGTTGAGTACATCACATGTTACTCAACTAAGCATGTCAATTCATTTCCCCAGTCAAATTCACTAGAGGAACTATATTCCTTTAACTTTTCATATAATTGGAAAAATCCCATCTTGGTTGAGATCCATCTGATAACATGATCAACAATACACCCAACCAACCCATGATTAGCCAAGCCTTGAGGTGCACATAAGAAAAGTATAAAATTATGAAGGTTCTCATGCTAGGTGTATTTCCAACCTAAGGTAATGGGGATTAATAGTATGTATACACCCCTAAGTATATCAATGGCCTCCTGGAATTCCAAGTGATATAATTTGGTGGGTCAGTCCAATTAAAAATTCATGACTTATTATCTCATGAGTCAATTCTTCATATTTTATTATAGATCATTGCATAAAGTATAATATTATACTCAAACTCATATTATCATAAAATTACAAGCCATAATACTTTTTGATGATCATCAATTAGGGATAACTCAAATTCATACTTTAAGGGGATATTATCATTTTACTATTCATTAAATATAAATTTCTACACACATGAATGAATGATAAATAATGATTACATTAATTATAAATTCAAGATACATTTTAAAACCATTAAATATAATCTCTCATGTATCTTATACCAATAGATTCAATATTACCCTCATGATTTTGATGTGATAATGGTTTTATCAATGGATCTGATATATTCTATTTTATAGACACTAAAAAGATCTTTACATAGAACCTCTCAACATTATCTCAAATGAAGTGGTACTTATAAAGGATGTGTTTAGTCATTTAGTGAGATCGAGTTTCCTTAGACTAAGAAATAACTTCATTATTGTTGTAATAAATCCCAATTTATCCCTTGCTTCTAAGAAACACCATAATTTTTGTGATGAAATTATTAATCCAAATAGATTCATCAACAACATCCAATGCAACAATGTACTCTACCGCTATTGTCAAGTCTGCTATAGTGGATTGTCTGGAACTATTCCAAATGATCAATCCACCATTTAGGAAAAACCTAAATCCATATTTATATCTCATATCATCTTTTTTTTGTATTTTAAACTGGTATTAGTGTAACCCATTACATTGAGATCATACTCTCCTTTAATGACCATGAACATATCCTTAATTTTTCTAACGTTCTTAAGGATGTTCTTAATAATAATATAGTGACTCTCACTGGGATTGGATTGGTATATACTTATTATTATCAAAGAAAAATAGACATCAAGTCAAGTAAACAACTTTACAAACATGATAAATCCCATGGCATATGTATAAGGAATCCTAACAATCCTTTACAACTCTTTATAATAATCTTAAATCTTTCTAATATTCATGACATGCATCACTAGTAAATATACCTTATTAGATTTCTCCATGATAAAAAATTTTATCAGTTTACCAATATATGTGTTCTAACTTAGTCTAAGAAACCTCTTATATTTACCTATATATATATTTATACCCAATATGTATAGTGCTTCACCCATGTATTTCATTGAGAAGTATTTTCCCAAACATTGATTTATAGAGTGTATAGTTGGGATATAATTTCTGATAAGAAGTATTTCATATTCATAAAATATCAAAAACACCACCACACTCCCACTAATAAAATTTTATACATAAGAATAATATGTATTCTAGATGAAACCAAACTCTTTGATTACATCATCAAACCAGATACTCCAACTCTAAGTAGCTTACTTCAATCCATAAATGGAATGTTGAAAGTTTCATACCTTGGTAGAATCATTTATAATTTCAAAACCTCCATGATGTATCATATATAGGTCCTTGACTAAATTACCATTAAGGAATTTTTTTGACATCCATTTGATATATCTCATAATTATAATGACTTGTTAAGAAAAGAAATACCTAAATGGAATTTATCATCACAACAGGTGAAAATGGATCTTCAAAGTGAATACCAGAATTATTTTTAACCCTTTTCCACCAAGAATTATTTATATGTAGTCACTCTACCATCCATGTTAGTTTTCTTAGGGAAAAACCACTTTCACCCTATGGGTCTCACCCCTTCTTCTACATCCACTAAGTTCAAAACTTAGTTAGTGTATATGGATTCAATTTCAGATTCCATGGATTTTAAGCATTTCATAGAATCCAAGATCTTAGTGAACACTCAATAGGTATATTAAGTTCATAATATATGAACATTAATTCATCATAATTCACCATAAGAAATCCACAACTCTCAGGTTCCTAATGAATCCTACTAGATCTTCAAGGTTCTTATGTAACTTGAGTTAGTTTTTCTTTATAAACTTCCATCTCTATAAAACTTACTATTTTTGGGATTGAACTTCTCCAAGTTTAAATTTCATCCAAATGATTCTTTGCAAAATGTTTTCCTTATCAAGGAAAACACCACATCATTCTACAAACACTTTGTGTTCTATAGGTTTATAAAAATAATATCCCACACTCTCTTTGGGATAACCAAAAAATAAAAAATTCTATGATTAAGGGAATATTTTAAGGAATAAAAAATGTCAAAAATATGTTTTAAAACTATAAATACTCATAAAATACATATTGGTGTGTTTCCCATTTTATATCTCATATGGTTTCTTTATGTATACTTTAAATGGAACATGGTTAGTAGGAATGTAGTAGTTTCCAGAGAATATCTCTAAAATGAAATAATATGGTCACACTGACTCATCATCTATTGAAACATGTCCAAAAGGGTATGATTTATCCTCTTAGACACACTATTTCACTGTAGTGTTTTTTGAGGAGTGAGTTATGAAAAAAATACACAAACTCTAAGTTGATTAGTGAACTCCTAGATTAAATATTCACCACCTTAATCTAACTAGATAATCTTAATACTTGTTTCCAGTTGATTCTATACTTTCTATTGAAACTCTCTAAAAATTTCATAGGTCTCATACTTTTGTATCATTAGAAAAACATAACCATATTGGATAAATTCGTCGATAAAAGTTATGAAGTACCTAAAACTACCACTTTCTTATGAACTCATTGGTCCACATACATCACAATGTATAAGAACTAATAGTTTAATGTCCCTCCCACATTTTCCAATAAAAGAAGATTCATACATTTCTCCTAATAAACAAGATTTTCAGTTATTAAAAAAATTCATAATTGAATAATTCCAATAATCCATGTCTATGGAGTCTTCGAATATGTTTCTCAATTATATGTCTAAGAAGACAAAAAAAAGTCAAGTGGGGTTAGTTTTAACCTTTAACTTCTTATTATGAATTTTATAGACATGATTATCCATATCCAGAACATATAAAACATTTACCATATTCTTTTTTCCATAAAAAATTTCATTCATATATATATAACAACTATTGTTCTTAATAATGAATAAAAATCCCATCTTGTTCAAAAAATATACAAAAATAAAATTTATGTTTGTGGAAGGAATATAATATAGGTTTTATAATTCCATAACTAATACACTAGGTTGACTTAGATTATATGTTTCAACTTCCAATTCACCAAATCTATCTCCATTACCAACACATAGATCTAATTTACTATCATGACCCGACCCTAATGGTCTCGAGCCGCAACTACCCCAAGCCCTCCTCCATAGGCCAGGGGCTAGAAACAAGCACTGAAGGTGTAACAATCTCGGGGAGGCCTTTGCCTAATTACCTGTACACACACACACACAACCCACTCAATGCAGAAGTGCATAGTATAAAGGAACCCAAAGGACAAACAACTATAACCCAACCACAGTCATGCATCAAACTCAAAATAGGAAAAGTAAAGTGCTGAAAAGTACTGATAGATACAAAATAGAAAAAGGGAAAAAACACGCGCCCGACCTGAAAGGTGCCACAACCCGGCGACAGGTAAACAAAAGTAAACAGCTATTTATTCTCTCACCTAAAAGACATACTATGATCACCGAACGCAACCCAAGCTCCTATGTCTTATACGCTCCTCCATAGTCTCGATTGACCTATCCTTCATCTGCAAGGGCACACCAAGTGCGGGCAAAGCCCAAACAGGGTTGAGTATAAGGATACTCAGTAGGATACCCTGAAAGCCCGAGGGAGCAACAATGGAGACACCAAAATGGTGAGTAGTAGAAAGAACAAGGAACAATGAAAGATTACATTAAATAGAATGCAGCTCAACCCAATAGAAGAAAGAAAGTAGACTCATCCAACCAAGAGGAACTAGACACAGAAATCACGTGGCATACCCCGCATGTCTTTTCCCCTCCTAGAATGAGAGTAACTGAACCCCAGGAGTGAGAACAAAAGTAGGGTATATATATATATATGCTCAACAAGAAACCTGAATGAGTGCATAAGGGGATCTATATCTCAAAGATCATCCCAGGAAAAGTCACCAACAGTTCTAAGGATATCCATCACTGATGCCCAACAACCCCGCACGTCAAAGCCGCCTGACCGCTAAACCGTACCACCAAAAGTCCCACTCTGGTAACCATGGAGAAAAACCACTGACTAGCCTCGTCAAAAGGGGTGGAGTCTGAAAGAAGATGATGGGTAACCCACTACCCATCCCAACTGGAGGGTAAACCCCAAAAGGTCTTTGAGTGACCCACTGCCCAACCCTTCTAGAGGGTAAACCCTAAAAGATCGTCAGGTAACCCACTGCCCATCATTGCTGGAGGGTAAACCCTAAAGTAAATGGGTAACCCACTACCCAACCCCACTGGAGGGTAAACCCTAAATTCAACATATAACCCACTACCCAGCCCTGCTGGAGGGTAAACCTGGAACTGGTATGACAACTCAGCATTGCCCGCGCCATGACTGGGTGTCGCTAACATTGCGACTGTGCGTTGGGTCGGAGTGAGTCAAAGAGATCTCCAACCAAAACCCTTTCACATTTCAAAATTTAATAAGATCATGTAATAATCTCTACTCACGCGAACAGATTACCTAGTTGTAATCCTCGCGGAAAAACATGCGAGATAGACTACTTACTTGCTGGAAATAGGATCATGATGGAAAATTTACTCAACACCGCTTTACGCCCATACGATGTCTCGTGGCGCCCACACCTCAGTCCCCGAAAGAGGTCGGGCGAACTGCTCCATTGTGATGCCCTCTAAAAAACACACCAAAATGACTACTCATTCTCCCCAAACGAATGTATGATGAAAAAGGCGCAAAACGCTGCTCACAGCTTAAAAGACGGCGCATGGGGCCCACACCTCAACTCCAGATTCAACGCCTGAAACCACCCTGGAACACTTTGTCTTGATTCCAAGGGCACAAGGTCGCTGTAGGCATCTTAAAAGGACTCCGGATATGTCCGTGCCATCTGAAAGAAGAATCCCTACGTAGTACATAACGAGCGTGTCGTGCCACCGACCCTCGTCTTGGGAATTAAAAATCCTCAAGACCTTCTCAAAAGCTTTGTCTTGAGCCTAGGATTGAACTTCCATAGACAGAACACAAAACGGACACCCGTAGTGAAAGTTACGGGTGTCTGAAGTTGAGGGGATGAACCCCTTGGGCTGGACCGGCCTGGGCCGACCCACGCCGGCCGGCCCGGCTCGCAGCGCCGGCCCGCGGCTCAGCCGCACAGCCCGACCATAGACCTCGGTCTACCCAGCTCTATCCGGCCCTCGTGGATGGTCATGGTATCGTGCGGAGACCTATGGAATTCCAGTCTCTGTCCCCGCACAGAGTCATGCGCCGCGACCTCGCGTCTCGCCCGACGCTGTCAACCACGCCCGCCACCTAGAGCCGCCGCCTGAAGGCACCGCCTGGAGCCCTCACCGTGCCTCCTGGGTCTGCTGCCACACCACCTAGGAACGCTGCCACACCGCTGTCCTAAAACCGTGCCGTCGCCACCTGGAATGCCGCACGCCGCCGCCAGACTTCCCTGGTACCGCCATAAAAAGGGGAAAACGGCCGGGAAACTTCCCGAGGCCGCCCCGGACGCCCCGAGACTCAAACTTTTGATTCTAAAGGATATTTGGGAAGATAAAATCAAGCCCTACGCAATAAGGGGATTCTCTCGATGATCGAATAACAATTCGATATAGGAAATTTAATTTAATGACAAAGTGGAAACCAAAACCAAGGATGAAACCTCCTACCTCGTTGGGCGTAGACCGAAGCATCACAAATGGTCCACTGGAGCCACCGTTCCTTGACATAGTGGTGGAGGAGAGGGGAGGAGTTTTTTGAGAGGAAACTTCCAGGGAAGAAGGGAAAAGGGGAAGTAGAGGGTGGGTGGTGGTGTTTAAATAGAAAAACACCTAAACCCCCCGCCCATAGACCCCATACCCGAACTTTCGGCAGGGTCGTGGTTAAGCCGATCCTAGGGTAAAAACCACGTTCTGAGCATGACGGCGGTGTCAAAATTTTAATCCGATCCTCCTTTCAAAAGATGTAAAGTCCACGCCCGATGCTGCAAAATTATGGAAATTCCCATGGTGGCGTTTTTCACAGAAGGGTCACGCCCGTGAAAGTTACACCCATCATAGGATAAAAGACACATTCCTAAATCAACGGTGACCTTGGTTTTCCAATCCGAGCAACCGTTTAAGAGTTATTCTGTTTATTTGGCATGTTTAGTGTGAACACACTTATAATTTAATTTTGGCCACACCGGGGCTCGAAATCACACGCCGTCTGAACGCCTTGCTCTGGAATAACATTAAGAAAAATTTCAAAGTCTTACAGGCTCAAAACCCAGGTTCTTATATCATTTACTCCTTCAAGTTTTTCATCCCTGAAAAACAAAACTACAAAAACAACTCGGGATACTGAACCCAAATCTGGCTCTCTCATTCCTAGGTGCTCTCCTGCGCCCTCCCATGCTGCTACAGCACACGAACCAAAGGAATGGTTCATCTACATAGTGTACGCTCCTAACGGTCCTCAATCACTCCCGGGTGCTCCGAAAAGGTGGCTCCATCCTCAAGGTCTAGATCTCCACAGTCGATAATGTGCTTGGGGTCGTGGAAGTATTTCCTCAGCTGCGACACGTGGAAGACGTCATGCACCCTCTCCAGCTATGGGGGTAGGGCAAGATGGTAGGCCACCTCACCGACCCTCTGCATGATATCAATGGGCCCGATGAACCTCGGAGAAAGCTTGCCTCCCCGACCAAACCTTTGAGTAACATGCCACGGGGAGACCCTAAAAAAGACATGGCCCACTGCTCGAACTCCAAAGGCCTGCGACGATGATCTGCGTAGGAATTCTGTCTACTTTGAGCCATCCTCATCCACTCACGGATGACCTGCACCTTCTCCGTCGTCCCCTACACCAACTCTGGGCCCACGGGGGAGGTCTCCCCAACCTCTCTCCAGCACAACGGTGACCTACAGGGTCTCCTGTAGAGGGCCTCAAAAGGTGTCATGCTAATAGTAGAGTGGTAACTGTTGTTGTACGCGAACTCCACCAAGGGTAGGTGATCCTCCCAGCTTAGGCCAAAGTCTAAGGCGCACATTCTGAGCATATCCTCCAACACCTAGATAGTGCACTCTGTATGCCCCTCTATATGGGGGTGAAAAGATGTACTCATCCGCAGCTGGGTCCCGAATGCCTCCTGTAGGCCTCGCCAAAATCACGACGTAAACCTCGCATCACAGTCAGAGACGATCATCGAGGGTACTCCATGAAGACAGATGATCTCCCAAACGTATAGCTGCCCCAGAATCTCCACCGAGCTCTTCTCCCTGATGTCAAGGAAGCGAGCCTACTTCGTGAGTCGGTCCACTATTATCCAAATGGAATCGTGGCCCTTCGCTGTGTGTGGGATCCCTATGACGAAGTCCATAGATATGCCATCCCACTTCCACTCCGGGATATCAAGGGGCTACAACAACCCTGACGGAACCTGATGCTCTTCCTTCACCTGCTGACAGGTAAGACACCGAGAAGTGAACTCAGCTACGCTCCACTTTATGACAGACCACCAAAACTGCTGGTGAAGGTCTCTGTACATCTTCCCCACACCAGGATGTACAACCAAGGGAGAAGTGTAGAACTCCCACATCACCTCCTACCGCATCCATACTGGTACTATAGCTCACCCCTGGAATAGTATCTCATGATTCCCTCCTTTAGAATACCCATCGGGTGCGTCGTCCATGGATATATGATCATGCATTACCCCACTGTTGACATCCCCCAATTGCAACTCTCTCACATGATCAAGGAGCGAAGGAGTCAACACCATCGACTGTAGAAAAGTCGCACCCTCCTTCTCCACCAAGGTCAGCCATAGGGAATCCAACTACTCTGAATCTTCCCACACTAAACGAGCCTGGGACTTCCTACTAAGGGCATCTGCTACTATGTTTCCCTTCCCTGGAGTGTAGACTATCTCGAAATCATATTCCTGTAGAAACTCTAGCCAGCACCTCTGCCTCAGATTCAAATCCCTCTGGGTGAAGATATACTTGAGGCTCTGGTGGTCTGATTAGACCACAAAACGATCACCTAGAAGGTAGTGTCTCCATATACTCAAGGAAAAGACCACCGCTTCCATCTCCAAATCATGAGTCACATAATTATTCTCATGGGGACTCAACTGCCTTGACCGATATGCAATCACTGCTCGCTGCTGCATCAACACTCACCTGAGCCCAACTCCTGAAGCATCACAATATACTATGAACTTAACATCCTCCTCTGGCATCCTCAACACTGGAGCACTAGTTAACTTATGTCTCAAATCCTCAAAGGCCTTATGGCACTGATCAGTCTAGGTGAACGGTCATCCCTTCTGCGTCAATTACGTCAAATGGGTGACAATCCTAGAGAAATATTCCACAAAACTCCTATAGTACCCTACCAAACCAAGGAAGCTCCGCACCTTTGACACATTCTTGGGTGGCTCCCAAGAAAGCACTGCCTCTATCTTTGTGTGATCTACGACCAATCTCTGCTCCGTAATGACATACCCTAGAAAGTGAACCTCATGAATCCAGAACTGACACTTTGAGAGATTCCCAAACAGATGGTGCTCCCAGAGTAAGTCTAGAACAATCCTCAAATTCTCCGCGTGATCCTTTTGTATTGTAGAGTAAATGAGTATGTCATCAATAAAGACAACCACAAACCGGTCCAAGTATGGCTGGAAGATCTGGTTCATCAAATCCATGAGAACAGCGGGGGAATTTGTCACGCCAAAGGGCATAACCAGAAACTCATAATTCCCATACTGACAATGGAAAGCTAAATTTGGGATATCAGCCTCACGAACCCGAAATTGGTGGTAGCCGGATCGAAGATCAATCTTGGAGAACCACTTCGCACCTCTCAACTGGTCGAAGAGATCGTCGATCCTTGCCAAGGGGTACTTATTCTTTATCATGGCCTGATTTAGGCGTTGATAATCCACACAAATCCACAGTCTCCCATCTACCTTTTTCACAAACAAAACTGGAGCTGCCTAGGGGGACACACTGGGCCTGATGAATCCCTTCTCACGAAGGTCATCCAACTGAAGTCGTAGCTCCCAAAGCTCTGTGGGTTCCATCCGATAACCCGCACATGATATTTGGGCAGTCCCCAGCTGCAAGTCAATGCATAACTCCATCTATCACCTTAGAGGTATTCCTAAAAAATCCTTAGTAAGGACATCCATGTAGTCCTCTACAACGGTAGGGATCCAAGTGCCTACAACGTCCGCTTCTCTGAGAGCCATGCTCGCCAACTAGTACAAAAAAGGTCGGGGCCTCCTGCTCAGAGTACCCATCTACTCTGCCATGAGGTCTCATTCACCAAGGATGGTGAACCTCGTCCCATCAGAAAACACGCCTCTGACTCTTCTGTGATGAAAGTAGATTTGGGCGTGAACCATAGAAATCCAATCCATGCCTAGGATGACGTCGTAAGGTTCCATTGTGATGAGGATCAGATCCCTCGTGAAACTCCATCTTCCGTACAACAGTTCGAACTGTCTGTATATAAAGGTCACTAACAAGGAACTTACCATAGGAATCTCGAGGATAAGCACAGGTGTCAGTTCCTCAAATGGAAGCTCCAACTCTCGTACCAACAAAAGTGATATAAAAGAGTGGCTGGCGCCTATGTCTACTAATACCGAAGCAAGCGTAGAGTAAACACAAAGTGTACCTCGAACCATCTCATGTTCTAGGGGTCACGAACACCCATAGATTGAAGCTACCCACGACCCCTATCGCTAGCTCCCTGAGCCTAGCGTGGGCCACCCGATGGTGGTGGTGGAAGGACCTCAAATCACCATCCCGGACCTCTAGGTCCTGCCGCTCTGCCTGTGTCGCCTCCCTGAGGACCACCCTGTCCTCATCTGGGGGATCCCTTGTCATGGCGCTGCCTCTGCCGCTGCGGTGCCCCCACTACCTGCCACGACTGCTCGGTATGCCTGGTCGGGCAGTCCCGTGCTATGTGGCCCCATCCACCATAGGCATAGCACTGGATCTCTCCTTCCTTCCCCAGTGTTCCACGGCGCCACTGCGGTGTATGACCCTACCCCTGAGTCTACTCATGGAAGGGCCTCCTCGACCGAGGCTCTGCTCTCTGTCGCCTGCCTGTCACTGAAGACTCTCCTCTGAAGTGGCCACTGCTTGGCCCTCTCAGCTGGTGTCCCTCAGCCAAGAATCTCTACATCATGAGCACCTGCTCTAGAATCCCAGCATAAGTAGGGATGCACAGGGTCACTACACTAGAAAAAATCTCCCTACGAAGGCCCTGCTCAAACTTCCGCACCCGAAAGTAACTGTCGCGGATCATATCCTGTGAGTAGTGTTCCAGATCAGTAAACCGGGCCGAGTACTGAGCCACGGTCATCCCCCCTTTCTTCAGCTCTAGAAGCTCCTGAATCTGAATAGAGCATAAGGAAGAGGGGGAGTACTCCTCCCAGAAGAGCTTCCAGAAGCTATCCCACATGAGAGAAGACTCATTGTGGGTCTGCGTCACCAACCACCACCAACACCCGACCGTCCCAAGGAAAAGGCTGGAAGCTAGGGCTACCATCTAGACCACTGGCATCTTTACCAGTATGAAAAGTTGGTCCATGGAATCTAGCTAGTCTTCCGCTTCCTGGGGATCCAAGTCTCTATGGAACTTTTGTGGTTGCTGACCCTGAAAGTCTCAGAGTGCACTCAGCCTGCGCTCAACCTCGGCCTGTGATGCCAGTACTAACTACCGATCCTCAGGTGGAGGGGCTACTGCTGAAGCACTAGGCAGAAGGGGATCACGTGACGGTCCCTGAACTGACACCTCATTGCTCTTCAGGTCGTCATCATGAACTAGAGAGGGTAACCTAGCTGGCTGCTATCGTGGGGGAATCCTGAAAATTGTCAACGATTACCGCGATCAGATGAGCATATATATATATAACAGTAATAACAAAAGAGAGCTGACTCAAAAATGACAGTCAAAGACTAAATCCTACTGGATTCATGTTCCAAAGTTCCCTGCAACAAATTTCTCAGTGTGCTGAGTCGACAAGAGGGTTATCAGGGTCCTGGTGAATGGATATGTCGGCCGCCCATACCAACACTGGACTCCCTGGCCTGAGAGCCACTCTCGAGACACGTCAACACTATTTCCCTAAATCCCAACCAATTTCTTTTTAGGGACATACGAAGAACACCCCAAGGAACAAACCACCTATGATACCACTTGTCATGACCTAACCCTACTGGTCTCGAGCTACAACTACCCCAAACCCGCTTCCATAGGCCAGGGGCTAGCGACAAGCGCCGAAGGCGTAACAATCTCAAGGAGGCCTTTTCCTAAGTACCTGTACACACACACATAACCCACTCAATGAAGAAGTGCAGAGTAAAAAAGAACCCAAAGGACAAACAACTATAACCCAACCACAGTCATGAATCAACCTCTAAATAGGAAAAGTAAAGTGCTGAAAAGTACTGACAGATACAAAACAGAAAAAGGGAAAAAACACAGGCCCAATCAGAAAGGTTCTAGAACCTGGCAACAGGTAAAAGAAAGTAAACAGCTGGTGAGTATCTCACCTGAAAGACATACTATGACCACCGAACGCAACCCAAGCTCCTGTGTCGTCTACGCTCCTTCGTAGTCTTGATCGACCTGTCTGTCGTCTGCAAGGGCACACCAAGTGCGGGAAAAGCCCAAGAAGGGGTGAGTATAAGGATACTCAGTAGGATGCCCCGAAAGCCTGAGGGAGCAACAAAGGAGATAAAAAAACGGTGAGCAGTAGAAAAAAAGGAACAGTGAAAGAGTATAGTAAATAGAATGTAGATCAACCCAATAGAATAAAGGAAGTAGACTCATCCAACCAAGAGGTACTAGACACAAAAATCACGTGGCATACCCCGCCCGTCTTCGCCCCTTTTACAAGGAGAGTAACTGAACCCCAGGAGTGGGAACAAAAGTAGGGTGTGTATATATATATATATATATATATATATATATATATGCTCAACAAGAAACCCGAATGAGTGCGTAAGGGGATCTCTATATCCAAGACCTGCCTAGGAAAAGTCACTAATAGTTCTAAGGATATCCATCACTGATTCCCAACAGCCCCGCACGTCAAAGCCACCTCACCGCTAAACCGTACCACCAAAAGTCTTTCTCTGGTAACCACAGAGAAAATCCACTGACTAGACTCATCAAAAGGGGTGGATTCTGAAAGAAGTCAATGGGTAACCCACTGCCCAGCCCAACGGAGGGTAAACCCCAAAAGGTTGTCGGGGGACCCACTGCCCAGCCCTTCTGGAGAGTAAAACCTAAAAGATCGTCGGGTAACCCATTTCCCAGCCCTGAAGAAGGGTAAAACCTAAAGTCAATGGGTAACCCACTTCCCAGCCCCACTGAAGGGTAAACCTTAAGGTCAACGGGTAACCCACTAACCAACCCTTCCAGAGGGTAAACCCAGAACTGGTCTGAAAACTCTGTGTTGCCCGCGCCATGACTGGGTGTCACTAACATCGCGACCATGCGTTGGGTCAAAGTGCATCAAAGAGACCTCTGACCAATGCCCTTTCATATTTCCAAATTTAATAAGATCACATAAGATGCTCCGCTCATGCGAACAGATTACCCTATTGTAATCCTTGAGGTAAAACACGCAAGATAGACTACTTACTCACTGGAAATGGGAACCCGATTAAAAAGTTACTCAACGCCACTTTAAGCCCATATGGCATCTCATGGAACCCACACCTTGGTCCTGAATGAGGTCGGGTAAACTATTCCATCACGATACCCTTGAAAAAACATGCCAAAACGACTACTCATTCGCCCCGAATAGACGTCTGATGAAAAGGGCACAAAACACTGCTCACAGATTAAAAGACGGCCCATGGGGCCCACACCTCAACTTCGGATTCAATGCCTGAAACCACCCTAGACCACTTCGTCTCGATTCCAGGGTCACAACACCGCTGTCAGCGTCTTAAACGGACTCCGGATGTGTCCGCGCCATCCGAAAGAAGAATCCCGACGTAGTACTTAACAAGCATGTCACGCCACCAGTCCTTGTCTCGGGAATTAAAAATCCCTAAGACCATATAAAATTCTTTGTCTCGAGCCAAGGATTTTACTTCCATAGATGGAATGAAAAATGGACACCCGTAGTGAATGTTACGGGTGCCCAAAGTCGAGGGGACGAACCCCTTGGGCTGGACCGGCCTGGGCCGGCCAGCCCGGCTCACAGCGCTGACCCGCGACTCAGCCGCACAGCCCGACCATGGACCCCAGTCCACCCAGCACCAACCGACCCTCGTGGCCTGTCGCTGTCTCGCGCGGAGACCCACCGAATGTGGGTCTCTGTCCCTGCACGGGGTCGCGCGCCGCGACCACGCTTCTCGCCCAGCGTTGTTGACCTCACCCGCCGCCTTGAGTCACCACATGGAGCCCCCGCCATGCTACCTAGGTCCGCCACCACACCGCCTAGGTTCGTGGCTGCACTGCCATCCCAGAACTATGCTGCCGCCACCGGACCTTCCTGGTACCACCGGAAAAAGGGGAAAATGGACGGGAAACTTCCCAGGGCCTCCCTGGATGCCCCTAGACTCAAAATTTCAATCTGAAAGGATTATTTGGAAGATAAAATCAATCCCTACAAAAATTAGAGGATTCGCTCGATTATTAGACAACAATTCGACATAGGAAATTTAATTTAAAGACAAAGAAGAAACTAAAATGAAAAACGAAACCTCCTACCTCGTTGGGCGTAGCCCGAAGCTTCACGAATGGTCCGTCGGAGCCGTTGTTACTTGATGGAGTGGTGGAGGAGAGGGGAGGATTTAGTTGAGAGGAAACCTCTAGGGAATAAGGGAAAGGGGGAAGTATAGGGTGGGTTGTGGTGTTTAAATAGAAAAACACTTAAACCCCCCGCCCATAGACCCCGTACCCGAACTTTCGGCGAGGTCGGGGTTAAGCCACCCATAGGGTAAAAACCACATTCTGAGCATAAAGGTGGTCTCAGAATTTTAATCCAAGCCTCCATTCAAAATTTGTAAAGTCCACCCGTGAGGCCGCTAAATTATGAAAACACCCCTGGTGGTGTTTTTCACAGAAGGTCCATGCTCACGAAAGTTACACCCCTCTTAGGGTAAACGGCATGTTCCGAACACAACGGTGCCCTCGATTTTCCCATCAGAGCAACCGTTTAAGAGTTATTATGTTTATTTGTCATGTCTAGTGTGAACACACTTAAAATTTAATTCCGGCCACACTGGGGCTTGGAATCACACGCTGTCTGAACGCCCTGCTCTGGAATAACATTAAGAAAAATTTTAAAGTATTACAGGCTCAAAACTTGGGTTCTTACATTCACCATTCTTAAATTATCTCTTATATATGAGTATATGTTGGTCAACACAAATGTATTCAGAACACCTAGTAATTAATACACTTAATTCAGAGATGGATAAATTTGTTTCTATAACATTCACATTCACAATATTATAGTGATTCTATTTGAGAACACTTGTCAACCTTAGATACAAATCTAGAATATTTTTATTGGTTATACCTATAAGAGGCCTCAAAATAATAAACATGATATATTCTATAATCTACAAAAAATACATACCTATGGGTGAGTATCATATTTTATATCTTTTAATCAAGTATTTTTAAAGAAATCAATCTTATTAAAAAAATTAAATCCCTATACATCATATAAATTTAGTGAGCCACGACCCATATTTCATCATGACTTGTACTGATTAAAAACATAAATAATCCATGACTATATTTGGTAGAAAAATATTGTAAATCGTATCATATATGACTCTTGGATTGATTATTGGATTAGTCTTTATCCAAATCCATCATGTTGATTCACTCAACTCTATTCCTTGGGTATCCAAATAGTTAGGGTTTCCTAGCTAAGTGTATCCCAAAGAAAACACCATGAGCATTGCACTTAATGGTTAGGGGCACCTTATTACTTGATTTCCTTACACAAGATAATCTTTGAGAACCTACCAGTTAGGGTCACCCATACTAAATGATTTAGGTCTTAAAAATTTCCACTTTGGAAGGAATATCATACTTAGTACTTGACGAGTTTTCCTTTTAAAGTCTCACTAATTTAATATATATCATATGTATATTAAATTTATTACTATTAAATAACATGAAATATTTATTATCACATGTTTTATTCCTTTATGTATGAATTATTAAATAGATTTTGTTTTATAATCCTTATTACATCCACTAAATTAATATGTACAAACCATATTAAGGTATAACTCTTTATACAACTCACAGTTTGTGTTACACACCCAAATATAGGATCTAAACATATTTACACATATCCAAATGCATCAGATGCATAAATTATCTGAATTTTTCATGTAAATGTTTAGAATTACATGAAATTAATAATCCCCACATGAGTAACCCTGGATCCAAAGATAGTAAACCCCCACTTTTCTAGAATAAAGTATAATTCTCTAGGACAATAGGAATTCTAACCCAAAGTCCCTCTACTTAGGGATAGTTTACCCAACAGAGATTCCAATTCATAATCACTAATAATAAATAATATGTATAAACTATATTGAACAAATAAAATCAAGATAATAAATTTAATTATAAACCAAAGTTAGGGTAGATGAACACAAAATCTTATTTTTTCATACCTAGCTTATATAATATAGGACATGGAAATTTTATAATAATAAATTTATCACATAAATTAAAGTATATGAAATATTCACATTTCATAACAAATTTATAAACATGATTATTCAAAAGGTATAAATAAATAAATTAAAATTTTATTTATTTCCTAAACATGAGATATTGATAAACATATTTTATATTTTATTTAGTCCTGAAAATATTCCATTTAAAATGCCCAAGACTTATCTTTTATAAAAAAATATAAACTATAAGAATTTTTTGAAAGAAATATTAAATTTCTTCATTTTTGGCTTGAACCATATTTTATGATTGATATGTGTACTTTCAATCATAATATTTTATTAGAATCAATGAGAACACTTATGTTTCAATTTTACAATAAAGGCAACGGCCCTTATGTATGGAGTAACCCATACATAAGAGATATTTACTTTTTTGACAAAGGAAAAAATACTTACGTATCAAGGGACCCATACGTAAGAGTTTATCACGCAAAGGGAAAAACCATATGCATTGAGTGACCCATATGTTATAGATTGTATTGTGCAAAGGAAAAAACCATACAAATTGAGCAACCCATAAGTAAATTTTTTTTTCATCCATGACAAAGGAAAGTCTTTTATGTATGGTAAATTTATTATGCATGGGCCTATCATAATAAATGATATATGCTATATTAGAATTATTATTTAATACTATATTTTCATGCAACCTAGGGCTCTATAATAGGATATGATATCACCTATATCATAGATAATGAAAGATATCAAAACCATTGTGTTGGTCAGAGTGGAAAACTCAAGCGGGGGTGGGGGGGGGGGGGTGGGGGGGGATTGAGTTCCTAATAACATTTCTATTTAAAATAAATTTAAAACCTAAATCCACCAATTTTGTAAAAACACTCAATTAATCAAAACTATTAAAATATATAATTTTATTTTTCAAATATATTCTCAAAGCGGGATCAATTCTCAGTTAAAATAATCTTTGAAATAAATTTAACTTTTGAAACTATATTACTTGATCAAATACTCTATATAGAACACAAAATTAAGATTAAATATCATAGTAAAATTTTAATACATATTTTAAAATAAATATAGTTTTTATCTTTGTAATATAGAAAAAAAACTTATAAAACAGAAAAAATAATTTAGAAAAGAGGTTCAGTCTCAAGCTGAGACTTAATCCCCTCAACTTGGAAATCACACACTACCAAGAATTTTATTAAATAATAAAATTGATTCACAACATGGAACAAGTTTTACAAACAAAACCACATAAGGATGTCCATACACAAAGCATCTTCTATAGTTTTCCATGGTATTAAAACAAGTAAAGGCCACACACAACCTCTTCTATAGTTTTCATGGGTAAAAAAATAAATAAATTTGAGAGAGTGCATCGAAAAATATCCAGTTAAGTACAAGAGAAATTGTTTATAGATAAATAGAGTAAAACTAAACACAACTCAAATATAAAGAATAAACAGAAATAGAAAATGATTAAAGATGGGAAAAGTTGATGGTGATCAATATGAATAGATTTATATGTTCAGAGGTCCTTAAATCCATATTACTGTGAACCTCGAACAGGTTCCACAAAATGTACATAAAAATAGAGAGTCATGAAGGTATGAATATACTTTTTTTTCAGTCTGTATATGTCCATAATTCTCCCACACATAGGTGTATTATATATTCTTCTTGATTCAATGTATGCAGGTTTTTATTCTCTATGAATTTATCACACCCTTTCATAATAATGAGTTATTCCAAATTTATCTCTCTCCAAGTTCAATTATTCATTGAAGAATAATGATAACAAAACCTGAATCCTCATAATGAGCACAAAACCAAGAAAGTATGATGTTTTATTTAATGAATCCATGGAGTAGTTTACGAATAATGATTCTTAAATCCATGTGTGTCTAAATAAATTAAATTATTCAAATAATTCATTGGAATATTAAAATATTAAATTAATCTGGAAAAAAAATGGTATAACTCTGGTGGTATCTCATCTTGGTGGTAGCTCATATTAGCGGTAACATCACTAAACCGTAGCGTAGACTAGAAGTAGATCATATCAGTAGTAGATTAGTCTGCTAATAGATCAACTTGGTGGTAGATCTGTCTTATGATTGATATCTTTAATGAAATATTTGACTTGATGATAGAATAGTTCAGTAATAGATCTATTCATAGGTAATTCTGTTCAGCAGTAGATCTATTCGTCAATATATTTCTATGGTGATAGATGTTTCCAATAGTAGATCTATTGGAAGCTTTCCACAACTGATGGGGTTTACTTTGAAATAATGGTAGATCAACACTTATCCAAATTTATTCATAATTTTACTAGAAAAATATTTACTATCATATCACATTAAACTTGTTAGAAATATAACAAACATGAATTTAGATCATTAAAATAAGGAGGTGCAAACAATATCTCCCTTTTTATGATAAAAAATCATGGAATTTATAACCATGTATAAAAGACAAATATAGAGATAAGTATAGATGAATATGAAGAACGTTCAGATTAACATTTCAAATTATGGATGCGATAATTAGAATATTAAATTCCTTTAAAATACACTCCCTGTTTTGGGATTATCTAAAATAAAAGGAAAACAAAATAAAATTAAAGAGATAAAAAAATGAACCAAAAATAGTTTACATTAGATATTAAGTGTAAAGGTTACAAACCAAAATGTTATTAAAGGAAAATACATTCCCTATCAAAAACTAATCAGAGTCTCAACCACTCTCTATACGAGGAGATGAAGGGACCACTCGATCCTTTACTTTTCCAGTAACTAGAGGTATAGAGGTGAAGGTGAAGGGTGTAAGAGTAGGTGGAGGAGTTTTTATGATCATGACAGGCATGAGATGCTGAAATACCTCAATTGGAGACATTCCAAAAGGTTTAAATTCTAGAGTAAGGGGTGTCTAAGAGGTTTCATAAGTGATAAAAGAGAAGGGTATAGCCTGAGGTTCCATTACTGTAGTTTAAAAGGCATACAAAAGGGGTTTCATCAATCAAAAAAAAAAATAATAATGTTTCCAACACACTTCATTACATTGAATAAATCCTTCTTATCTTCAATTAAAATCTTGAGAAAAGGTGCCAAAACCTTGAGATTATTCACTTTCTCCTTGAATTCCTATAAGAGGCATTCTTATATTATCACTAAGAAACATAAAGTTATAATTGAGATTATTGTTTGTATAAATCATGGAAAGGTAATAATTGATTTCTTTAGTGATAGTCTCTCTATCACTCCAAGCCTCATTCAAGAATTCTATAATCGAATTATAAATATTCTCATCATGTGCCTTTATCTGAAAAGTTTCCTCTTGATGAGATGTATTAAGATCACCCATGACAACATTAAACACTTATATAATAATAGATCAAATCATATCTGCATCAACTGAGGATTAATAGGAGGTATAACACTAGATTTTGGAGCACCAGTTATAGGTAAAGACTCTAATATCTCCATAAGTGATAACTGACCTTCGAAAAAGCTCCATCTTGTATCGTTTATGATGGATCTATTATCTTATATTTTATTATCCAACCACTTATTTTCAATTTCTATTTGTTTCATTTTAAAAATCATCTTAGGTTTGATATGAGAGATAAGAAATTTGAATATCTATCTGGTATCAACTTCATTGATTTTGGTTTCTTGAGGAGGTGTGGGTATGAGAATTACTCCAATAAGAGATTAAAACATTATTCTAAAGGAATCAAATTCAACTTAATCACAGATACAAAAGGAAGACAAGGAGAAGGAGGATGTGATGAAATCAACTCTTGGATAGGCAAGTAAGTCTCCTTATGTCCAGAATTATCTATAGAAACATCAGAAGGAAAAACTCTTAATTGTCTCGCCTCATTAATATATTCAACCGGATACCCCTTATAATATTTTTCACTAATAGATATGAAAATTCCACCATACTCAAGTGGAATACCATGTTCATTATCATCATATTCTGACTTTGAATATTAAATCCCTAGCAAAGAAACTCCCTGGGATTCCCTCACCTAGAAAATTCTCTCTCCTCATCTATATCAGAGTCAATATCCTTATATTGATACTCATTATCCTGAACCTATTCACCATTTCCATCTCAACTTTCATCATCCTAAAACATCATCACCATTTCCATATTGAATTTCAGTAGCCCAAGCCTCATCACAATTTGCATCTTTAGAATCATAAGAAACTTAAACAACATCTCTTGAGATTTTAGAAGAAGATATATCAACCTAAACTTCAGTTGAGACTTTAGTTTCTTTATTATTTTCACCTTGAATTAGTAAAATTTCTTTAGTTGGGAGAGAGAGCTATGAATTATAAGGTCCATAAGAAAAATAAGGGCTTCTGACCACATTAGAACCTCTTCCTTCCTCTACCGAAACTGGCATTGAATTATTTTCTCTAACTCCAACTTCCCCTTCTTCAAAATAAACATGAACTTCCTCATCAAAAAATATACCACAATGTCATATGGATCCAATACAGGATCAACCATATCTCTAGGTCTGGAAGAGTGTTTCATAGGTTTAAAATTCTCATAAATATTAACATTATCAGCAACCCATTTTATTATCCAAGGGTTCTAATTAACCTTCATTCTCTTTAAAGTAAACTGACTTAAATATAAACATCCACAACTAATTACAACCTATTCATCTCCAAACACTACATATTTGGATTCCAACATAGCCAAAATGAACTGGGGTAGATTAAAGAATTAGATCTAGATGAAGTCTTTCTCATTTTCATTATATGGACCATTAAGTATCTATACAAGTTTATCTTATCTCCTCTTTTCATAATAAATAAAAAAACATCTTGGTGCATCATGGTGCCAAAGCACCCCTTCTTGGGAAAAGGAAAATTCTGGAAAAACTTAAATAAAAGTCAGCATTCCCCATCAAGATCTATAATTGTGGGACTTCACACTATAAAATTTACAGTTAACTTCAATAAGGTATCCTTATACATGAAACAATCGTTGTTTTTGGGAATGTATTCCTAAAAAACATCATATATATAAATTTATGAGGTATATAGAGGCATTTAATCGACTATTTTGATGAAAAGATCACTTTTTTTCCTTCAATCATAGTCCTAATAACAACTTTCTTTTCACAAAAATCATACTATGTAAACTGATAAAATTGGTGAACCAAGCTAGTATAGAATGGTCAGTCATTCCTCAAAAACCATTCGATCCATCCTTGGTTTTGGATCACATTGAGAACTAGTGAATTTCTCAAAACTAACCATTAAATATCTATTTCCTTTTTAGAAACAACAACTTAAGATGAGAACTAGGAGTTCATTGGTTTGAAATTAGCGGACTAACTAGATTCACCTCATGATTTCTTTGAGAGATGTGATCTTTTAGGAGAAAAAATAATAGTATGTTTGACTCTCACCATCTTTACAGTGGTTTGAAATAAGGAGGGTAAGTGCAAGGAGGGATATAGATCGAGAGAGAAAGGAGAAGGGAAGGTTTGAAAGAGGTGTGAGAGAGAGGGTTACAAAAATCCTATTTAAGTTGATTTTATAATTTATGAATTTAGAATTGAAAAATATAATAAAATATAAATATAAAAACATAATAAAAATTTAACCACATAAAATAGGAGCGATAGAGTACAATTGAAAACATTCAAATGGTATATATATAACAGTTGATCACCAATGGTGGATCACTAACGATAGATCACCAATGATGGATCACCAATGGTAGATCACCAATGGTGGACAACCAATGTTAGATCATCAATTTTATAACACAAACTATGGATCACTAATTAAATATCACTAATGGAAGAAATATTTCTAGAAAGTAAATCTAAAGAAAACGAACTAATCAAAATCTATCATTAAAAGTTCTTGTTTGATAGCTTAATATCTCAGAATTCAAAGGATTTATAAATATATTAGTATGATGATGTTTAATTCCAATTAATTCAATAGTTATAGCACCTTTTTAGAAATTATCTCTCCAAAAGTGATGTCTTATATCAATATGTACTTTCCTAGAATGAGATACGAGATTCTTAGAGATATTTATCACACTCGTATTGTCAAAATTTTTAAGCGGATTTTAAAATTGATATCTATAGTCTAGTAAAGTATGTTTCAACCACTGAATCTATGCATAAAAACTTGTTATATCTATGTACTCAGCCTCAATAGTATACAACACAAATTTTTTTTTCTTTTTACTACACATTGAAACTAGTGACTTTCCCAAAAGGTGACATGTTTCAGAGATGTTTTTTCTATCTTCACAACAACCGAAATCTGTATTTGAATAACTCATTAAATCAAATTTTTATCCTATAGGATAAAATAGTCCTAATTTGTTTGTGTACTTGATATTCTTAATAATTCTTTTGACAGTAATTAAATGTGATTATTTAGAATTTTCTTGAAAATAGATACACATATGTACACTAAACATGATATCCAGTTGACTAGAAGTTAAATATAGAAAGAATACAATAACCCCACTATTATTGTTTTGATCAAATAAATTTTCAGTTTCATCAGGATCCAAATTACGGGTTATACTCTTGAGATTATCACTCTCTTTGTGCTATTTATACTACAATTTTTAAAAGGTCTTTATGGTACTTAATTTTATTTAAGATAATTCCATCTTTATTTTGAAAAATTTGATAACCAAGGAATAATTTAAATCACCCATTAAAATAATTTAAAATTCCCTTTTCATTGTTTTTGAAAAATAAATACACAAATAATTTATATAAGATCTACAAATTATATCATCAACATAAATTTTTACTACTAAAACATCTTTTGAAACTATTTTTATAAATAGAGTAGGGTCAGATATACCTTTTAAAAACTTTTAGAAATAAAAAATGATATAATCCTATCATTCCAAGATATAAGGGATTATACCATATAAATATTTGGTTAATTTAAAAACATGATTTAGAAAATTAGGATTTTGGAATCTAGGTGGGATTTCAACAAAAACAACCTCAATTATATAATCATTTAGGTATTCACTATTAACATCCATATGATATAGTTTGAAATTAAAACGAACTCTATAGGAAAGAAAAATTATAATGGATTTAAGTTGAGATATTTGTGTAAATATTTCCTCATATTCAATACATACTTCTTGAATATATCCTTATGCAACCAATCTAGCTTTGTTTCTAAATATTTTTCCTGATTCATCAATCTTGTTTCTAAAATCCAATTTAGTGGGAATGGTTAGAATATATTTTGGTCTATCCAAAAGTTACCTAAATTTATTTCCTTAACATTTATTAATCTATTATTCATTTCCATTACCATGAATTAATCATTTATTACTACATTTATGTTCTTGGGTTCAAGCTGTGATAAGAAAACTTGATTTCAGCCTGATTTCTAAGAGAAGATCTAGTTTGTGTTCCACTATCTAGGTATCCAACTAAATCATCTAAGGTTTGATATCTTTGATTCAAAAAGGTTATAATAAAAAAATTACTAGATATTTCAATATCCTCTACAGGTTTGATTTCAGGTTATTCATTAGAACTGGAATATTTTCTATATGTTTTATAGAATTTTCAAAAGGTTTAGCATTTATATTTAGATTAGACATATCATCTTCATGTTTGTATGAAGGATAGACTCATGTGGATTTGTTTCCTCAAACATAACATGTATAGATTACTCTATAATCTTATTCATTTTATTAAATATCTTGTATGACTTACTGGTTACAGAATATACAAGGAAAATTCATTCATCACTCTTGGATGAAAATTTGTCAATATTATATTTTGTATTGAGAATTAATAATTTTAAATGAAAAACTCTAAATTAATTAACCTTTTGTTTTCTTCTATTGCATAATTTATATGGGATTTTATTTAAAAGTGGTCTTATAAGAACTCTATTGATTATATAGCAGGATGTATTCACAACTTCTATCCAAAAATAAATAGGTAAATCATACTCATTAATCATGGTTCAAGCAATTTATTTAAGGGTTTTATTTCTTCTTTCTACTATATCATTCTGCTATGGGGTTCTAGAAGTACAAAAGTTACGATTATAGCCATGTTTCAAGCATAATGATTCAAAATATTGATTTTGAAATTCATGACCATGATCACTTATTAAGGTATTAATTCTATATCCACTAAGATTCTATAGAGATTTAACATACTTAGAAAAATAGGAATAATCTTCACTTTTTTGATCTATAAATAATACCCAAGTGTATCTAGAAAATTCATCTACTAGAAAATAAACATAGTGCTTTCCATTTAAGTTAGAAACTTTAGCAGGTACCAACAAATCCATGTGAACAAACTTGAGGGGTTGATAATTTGGAACTTATTTCTTTTATTTGAAAGATATTTTGTGATATTTCACTTTTTAACATGGGTTAAAAAAAATTTCATTTTGGGAATTCTAGTTTAGGTACGTCTTTAAGAAACCCTTTCCTTGTTATATTTATAAGTGAATGAATGTTTAAATGGACTAGTTTCCCATGCCAGAACCAAGACTTGTTGTGAAAGGTACTTATAGAGGAAATGTTTTTGAGATAATAAGGAATCTAAATTATTATCATATACATTATAATTTATCAAATAAGTGAAAACTAAATAATTTATAGAATTAAAAACATTACAGGAATTATTTTCAAACCTAACATAGAAACTATCATCACATAATTATGAGATTATATTAATATTATACTTTAATCCATATAAAAATAAAATTCAATAAATTAAAATAGTATTAGAGTTATCAATTTGACCAAGTCCAATTATTTTTCCTTTGGAATTGTCCCCAAAGGTGACTTGTCTACAATAAATTTTGATTAGGTTCTTGAAAGTTGAGAAATCTCTATTCATGTGTATAGAGAAATGACTATCTAGATACCATAAGTGATAGCTAGATATTTTTAAGCGTGTTTCCTACAAAATAGATTTAAACCAAAAATGAATTTGGTACCCATATTTTCATGGGTCCTTAGATGTTAGTAATAGGAGATTTTTGAAAATATAATTTTTATAGGTTTCTCATATAAAGATATGATACTTTTAGAAATAAGACTTTATTAGGTCTATAAGAATATAAAGTATTCATAGAACTGACCATTTTTATCCTTTTTTATACTAAGATCGTTTTTAAGGCAAGCAGGAAAGGCTTGGCGCTTCTTTAAAATTTTATATTTATATTTAAGTTCATTGAATTTTTCCTCCATCATATGAAAATAATCAAGTATTTCTTCAATGGAAATTTTTTATTTAATATTTTAATTTTCATAAAGATTGAAATTATGAAGAGGATATACAAAAAGAAAGATACCTCAGATGTGTTTATCATAAAACACACATTGTCTCTATCATGCTTACCTTCTTTGCTTGAGTTTGAATAATTTGAACTCTATTTTTAAGAACTACAAGTTTATTTCATAGATTTTTTATACATTTTATCCTTTTCCTCATACTTTTTATTAAACCTTAACTTAGGATAGTCATCTTTGATACAGCCTTTTTCTTTCTCATTCATAGAACACTATATTATTTATAGAATCATCTTTTTTTCCATTCTTTTATCTAGTTCCATCTATTTTCATACTTACCTTTATAGTTTATATTATTGAAAAATTTATTCCTTTTTTAAATTTATTTAATCATCTAGCTATGCGATCCATTTATTCATCGTTGTCTGAAGATGATTCTCTATCACATGAGATTTCTTATTTAATCTTCTTTTTTTTCTTTGAGTTAGAAGTCTTGAAGGATACTAAATTCCTCTTTGGTTCATATTCTTATTTTATATTCACTTTAAGTTGCACTTAATACATCATGATCTTTCTTATTATCTCTTTAACATAAAATTTACTTATATCACATGATTCTTGAATTGAATCTGAAGTTCCTCTCAACTTATCAAGTAAAAATCTCAGCAAGTGCATCACTTGATCTTTGTTAGTAATTGGTTTCTCGAGTGAATGTATTATGTTCAAAATCTCAATGAATCTGAGATACATATAATAAATTGTTTCACTAGGTTTCATCTTAAAGGTATATTATTTAATATTATATGTATTAAAATGTATTTCTTTAACATTTTAAGTTTCTTCATGAGAATTACCAAGGTATCCGAAATCTCAAATGCATTGGTACATGCATATGTTTTATTGAAATATTCATATCCTAAAGTGTAATATAAATTATTAATAACTTTATATTTATTATTTATAAGTTTATTTAGTAGGATCACTACATTCAACTCTAGTTGTTTTAGGTAATTCATATTTATCCTCAATGATAGTTGAAATTTCAAATCCTATACCTTCAATATGTATTTTCATTTTAATATTCCATTGATCATAATTAGTACCATTAAGATAATAGGATGATTAGTGGAAGTTCCTTATTATCTATTATTATTCATAAATATATAAATTTATAATAAATAGAAATTTAAAATCTTTAATTTTCAACTAGGTCATAGTAAAATGATATTTTTAAAGTGCCTATGATACCAAATGTTGGATAGAGTGGACAAATCAAGGGGGGGGGGGGGGTAAATTTTATTCCCTATAAATTTATATTTAAAAATATTTTAAAACTTAAATCCCCAATTTTTTTAAAAAAAACCCAGTTAATCAAAATTTTATAAATATATAATTTTATTTTTCAAATAGTTTCTCAAATTAGGATCAATTATCAGTTAAAATCATCTTTTAAATCACTAAAAATTTGAAAGTAAATCACATGATCAAATAATCTATATACAAAAAAAATTAAGATTAACTTTCACAGTAATATTTTTATATTAATTTTATAATTGATACAATTTTGATCTTTGAAATGAAAAAAAAAGTTAATAAAACACACAATGGAATTTAAATAATGGGTCCAATATCAAGATGAGACTCAATCCCCTATAATTGGAAATCACCTACCACAAAGTTGTTTAATAAAAAATAAACATGATCCAAAATAAGGATAAGTTTTTATAGACAATAGAACACAAGGATGTCCAGAAACAAAGCATCTTCCACAGTTGTATTTGGGATTAAAAAAAGTACAGGTCACACACAAGCTCTTCCACAGTTGTTATGGGTAAAAAAAGAAGAAATTGGAGAGTGAGGGTCAAGAAATCTTCACTCAAGTAAATGATACAGTTTTTATAGATAAATAGAGTAAAACTAAATAGAGCTCAAATATAAAGAATAAACAGAAATTGTAAATGATTATAGATGGGAAAAATTGATGCTGCTAAATTTGAATAACTTTAAATATTCAAAGGTTCTAAAATTTTTCATAGTGAGAAATAGGTTATATAAAATTTACAGTGAAAAATAGTGTCTTGAAGGTATAAAAATTATTCTATTTTTAGTCTATATATATCCATAATTCTTCCACACATATGTTTTTAGAGATTCTTCTAGATTGAGCATATGGAGTTCTATATTCTCTATGAATGTATCATGCCCACACATAAGAATAATTTCTTATAAATTTATATCATTGTAGGTCAAATTATCAATTAGAGAATAATGATAATAAAACCTAAATACTTTCACTAAGAATAAAATCTAGAAATTCTATCTTTTTATTTAATGCATCCATCGAATATCTTAGTAATAATGATTCTTAAGTCCATGTGTAGCTGACTGCATTTAATTCTTTAAACTAGCTGTTGGAATATTAAATTTTGAAATTTATCTAGACAACAATGGTATCACTCTGGTGGTAGCTCATCTCGGAGGTAGATCATACTAGTGGTAGAATCACTAAATGGTGCACATATTGGCAGTAGATCATTCTAATGGTAGATCAGTATGGTGGTAGATCTATCTATTGGTATATATGTCCAATGGTAGATCTGATTTGATGGTAGATCTATTCATTAGTAGTTCTGTTTAGTGGTAGAACTGTTTGGTGGTGGATGTATCTGGTGGTATATGTTTCTATTGGTTGATGTAATCCCAACATTCCATAACTGACCATAGATCCATTGAACTAATCATAGATCAACAATAAGAAAAATTTGTTCATAATTTTACTAGAAAATGTTTACTTTCATAACATGTTAAACTTGTTAGAAACATAACAACCATGATTTGTGATTATAAAAATAAAGAGGTGATAACACATAGGCTCACAACGTATCATACTTTATGATATGTATCAGTCCTACCCTACAACTAGGAAAAATAATAATGATATCATATATTGTAATGATAAGTGATTAAATGGTTTACATTCATCCATGACATATCGTACGCTATGATATGACCTCAGGCATATTATGAAATACATGTTCTTCATAAAAACGATAAAAGAACATGTTGATTCATTAATGAATGTGGCTCTAATACCACTAATGGGTTTTGGTGGATCATTATATGATCTTATATGTGGATGAAACCCATATAATTTTTTTATCTATCATGTTGAATTGACATGCAGTGAAGAACATGAAACATAAATAGAATGCCTTTATATTAGTGATCTCTATATCTTCAGTTCTTGATGGTGTATGCTTGATCATGATCACTTATCAATAACCAATAGACTCTTGTCTCTACAGGGATGACACTGACCACTATAATTCTAATTTTTAATGAGAGGGCCCCAAACCAATAAAGTTAAACTAGAACCTTCTCTGTGAAGATGAATGGTGAACATGGAGGAAGATATACTTTTGGATCTGACTTATCAGTATCGTGTTATCTCAATAGGGGGATCCCATCCCTTTATATAGAATTTCTTAATTCAATAAAGATATTTGAACGTCAGATTCCAATACTTGATAACTAATATATGTTATGATAACATGTACTTATTGAGATATAATTATATGAATATTTAAAATGACTAAGTGTAGCCATAAGTTAATCAACCTGTTGACTGATAACTGAAGAAACCATGTGAAATACATGGCCTAAGATTATGCACTTGATATCCCATTTCTCCAACCAATTGCACACTATAATAGATATCAATCACATGATATTATTGAAGCATTAACTTGACCATATCACTATATATGACTTAGGTGATAACATACAATATGATATAACCACTTTAGTGCATTTATAACACTCAATACCCGATCTATTTTTATAGAAGTTTAGATTCAAGAGTGTATTAGTTTTAAAAAAATTATATGAATAAAATATGTGTGGATAGGTTGATAGTTTTAATCTATATTGATATTATTTTTTATGGTTCAAATGAAAAAAAAGTCAAGGAGTTTGATGAGGTAATAAAGTCACTTATTATAATAAAAATACTATTTTGATACACCAAAATCATGATAGATTATGATTTATTCTACATTGTAACTAGTGAGAAGAGGTTACTTATAAGGATTGGTCTTGTTTGGTGGATGATAAAAAATTCACATTTGAAGGTACTTTCTATCTTTAAAACTAGAAAATATCATGTATTAAAACAATTAAGATTATATATCATTGGGAACAATAGAGGCATAGTTTATAGAGACGACATAAATATATACCCAATTAATTTTGATGAAGCAAAAATAGGGGGATGCCAACAAAGATGTTTTCTTATATATGTTAATCATATATAATAATAATAATGTGATTAATATTTGTAAAAATATAATACAACATTCAAGGAATATACCATGTTGAGATCAAATATCATTTCATTAAAGAAAAGGTAGATCAAGGAGTGTTGGGATTGGAGTACTTACCCATTATTTATCATGTGGGGAATGTGATGATAAAGGCACTCACGAGAGATGTATTTGAAAGTCATAGGTTTAATCTTGGTATTTAACCCTCTCCTCACACTATAAGAAATGGAAAACCCCCTATCTAATTTATTTGTTTTCTAACAATTTTTGACATATTAATGAGTGAAATTGATGAAGCACACATATTAGATTTGAAATAAACTAACCCATACTACCCAGTCTCGATATTTGAGTTAGCACACAAGAAGCCCCGAAGCACCTTCCCAATCACCATGGGTTGGTAACAAGTTTCAAGGATATCAATTTTATTCTTTGTAAATGATTTCAATAAAATAAATATAAAACCGAGGAAGGGATTCCAACTAATAACTTAATAAGACCACTCCATATATTGGAGATATCACCCATATGATTTTTTTTGAAATAAGTATAACCTAAAAAATTCACAACATCAAAATAAACCCACCATTGAATCATAAATCACAAGTAAATAAAATATAAACATGACCACTAACTTTTATATAAATCCAAAAAATTATAAACAAAATCTAAAATGAAGTAAAAATAAGGATCAAGGGAATGGAAAAATGAAGTGGTCGAATAAATTAACTATAAAAAATGTATAACAAAAAATGTTCCAATGATATCCATATCTATGTGATAATTATACACCCTCCACTTTTCACGTCCTCTAGAACTAAACAAAACTATCATTTATTCTTGATATCAAATATACCCCTTCACTTAAACTACATTATATGAAATCAAGTTTACATACACATGGAGTGTGCATGTAAGGTATGAGAAAATATCATAGCAGGATACCACCAAGGTTCTATATACATATCTTAGAAATTAAGCAATTCCATGCTAGTTTGAAATACATCTAAGATATTACTTATTTAAATTTACAAGAAAAAATTAAAAAATGAGGATAACATTTATAAATTTATTCAAAACAAAATCTATTACTTGAGTTTAATTAAAAAAATTTAAACATATATGAAATCATGAATAAAAATAACCACACCGCATAACTAATCTCAGTATACATCATTGGTGACTACCTATAGGGATAAGGAATATTAATTCAAGATCCCCATACTCAATACATAAATCACTTATGTGTAGGCTGCTAATTAGAGCAGAGTCCTATACAACTGGAAAAGTCATTAGTCATAGTGGAATCCTATTTTAGTGAAGGATCCCATGATCGAACTATACATACTAACACCCTAAACTAGTCCATCATAGAAAGATTGGAATATCAACTTGAAGGTGGGGCTAGGTAGAGTGGCATCATAACATAGTAGCGTACTTCTCACTAGAATACCCCTTAACCACCCAAGGTATTTCCATGAAGTTTTCCAAATCAAAGTAAATAAATAATTCAATATAATTCATTATATAAATGAAAAACTCTATAAACACACTTTAAAGAAACAAATTATTTCATGATATTATCCATCACTCATTAAAAAATATGATATAATTCCATATATATATATATATATATTTCATAATAAAAATGGGTAATAAAAATAACAATATAGAGGCACTTCACATGAAAAAATCATTATAATCACGCTAAACAATCCTCTAACATTAGAAAACATTAATAAAATCATTAAATTCAACCTTTATAATTCATTATAAACCATCATTTGAAAAATAATTTGGTTATTTTATAATAAAAACACTATAAAAATTTCATCGAGCGTATGGTGTGAAAAACATTTACATAAGTAGAATTTAGACTATTAAAATATCTTTCTATGTCGAATGAAAAATCAAAGGAAAAACAAAAAATTTATCACTAAATCCATCATGGATGTTGAATATTAATTTTATTTCATAGTTGATTACACTAGAACCCCTATTAGGTGTCAGTGGAACCAAGTGTGACCCTTAAAGCCCACCTACAATAGGCCATGGGTTGGAGACTATAACCAATGATATATAAAGTCTAATATGGGAGATATTATACTATTTTAATCCTAGTTAAGAGGAGTAGAAGCACCAATAAACACACTTCACTTAGAAAATATAAGAAACATCCCATAAATAAACCCCAGATTCATATAACATTATACAACTCAAAATAATCCAAACAACTTCAAATTCTTGGCTCATTAACCAAAAAAATCTAAATAATGCAATGTAAACTTCAATAGTGTACGTTATGTACACCATTTCCATGAGATAGTAAGGTCTATCTTGATACCTAGTATAACCTTATAAGAATATAAAAAAAATATAAAAGTAGGGGTGAGTATACAAGTATACTCAGTAGGTTTTTCTATGTAAATTATAATGTAAATGTGGAAGAAGCATACCAAATATCCATGATCACATCAAAATTAATAACTCTATCCCATCTCTCCATAATTAAATTCTCTAAATAAAAAATATACCTAGTATAACACACACTATAAAAAAATATAACATAGCCCCTATAAACCAACTCCCACAAACCCAATCACTAATAGCCCTTTCACCACACATCATTAAGGATATCAACCTCATGACATCCTTCTCAAGATAAACTTAACCTCATGTACAAATAGTAAAGGTCATTAACCTCATTCCCTCCCCCTCATGATCATCTCAACCATGTACCTTCATCAAAACCATATTCGTAGGTATGGGAAACTAGGTACACTAGTTGGATATTATATTAGCATCCTCACTTAGTGTGTGTTGGGCCGTGCCCAATAAAATGCCCTCAGGTGGTGGTTTCATTGAAATGGTTAATATTACATCATAAATTTCTGAAATAACATTAAAATAAAATGATGTAATACAACTCACTGCCAAGAAACTAAGGTCACAACCTACTGAGTCTATTCAACACCATTCTGAATGCATATATTGGTCCTCCCTTTTCACAAACTCATAATCTAACCACATAACGAAAGATACATAAATAATTACACAATAAAATTTCATCAAATTGACACATTCCTATCACTTTTCATGTATTGATGAGTTCATCACATAAATCAAACTACAATAGTCAGTAATTAATTATAACCCTTATATTCATTCCACAACAATCACTATCTGCTCCTTGATCCATCCATTAATTCGTTCATCCAATTTTAGTCCCATATATTCTTTCTTTTACTTTATAATTATTTATCAGTTACTATATTTCTCAATACCATTTTTAATATCCAATTTATATCACAAATAATCTTAAATCACACTTGCATTCATCATAAAAAAATACTGATAAGTCACATGATATAAAAATTTAAAATACCATTTTTAATTCAAATAAAATATGTCATTATTTATTAAAATCCATTCAAAAACTTTATAATTTACTTTGAAAATCATGAGGAAACATATAAAAACTCAGTAATTTTCTCAAGGTATATTTTTCAACAAAAACCTATTTTAAAACCCAACCAAACACACTCTTCTATATATCCAATTTTTTTAAATCAACCCAAGAAAATATATAATAATTTACATTTTTTATTGATGGAAATTAACTAATAAATATAATTGGAAAGGATAATATTAAAAAAACACTCAATCAATATCAACCTTAAACATAACTTATATATATAACTACAATCAAATAGTTATTTCACAAAGGATGAATTCACAAAGGGATGATAACCAAATCTAGGACATGACCGAAACCATTAAGTCAATCAATATAATGATTCAAACCTTTAATGAATAACCACTACTGGAATTCTTGGTAATTGCGACGGTCTATTTGCAATGGGATCCCGTCGCAAATAGGCTTTAGCGACGGGATCCCGTCGCAAATGACCCGTTGTTGAAAAAACTGTTACAAATACAATTATTTGCGACATGCTCATAAAAAATAATCGTATTTGTGATAGGAAACATCTACATCGCAAATAAGCCTCCGATTATATGTATTATATATACATAAACGTTTTAGTGACGGGCCCATCGCAAAAACTATTTGCGACGAGCTCTTGTCCCGTCGCAAAAAAAAAAAATATAAAACATTCTGTGACAGGCCCGTCACAACAAATGATTTGCGATGGGACTACTTTCCCATCACAAATAGGTTTTAAAAATATTTAGTTCGACTATTTGCGACGGGGTACCGTCGCAAAAGGTCCCGTCACAAATAATAAATTAATTTTTTAAAAAATAAAATTTAATAATATTATGATTAATGAAAAAATATAAAAAGATAATAAAATAGTACAAATTAAATTATGTAATATTCGCACCAATATAAAAGATAGAAAATGTAAATAATTTATATTACAATGGTAAATTCAATTTTTTGTAACATAAAAAAATCACTAGGGGGGTCGTCTTCTGGTGGAGGTGAAGGAGCTAAAGGAGCTGGTGGAGGAAACTCCATCCCTAAACTACGAGTCAGATGGAGCATGTACTCCATATGCTCATGATACTACTGCTGCCATCGAAGCATCTCCTCCTCGTGCTACTTCTCCTGCTGCTGCTGCCACCGACACATCTCTTCTTGCTGCTTCTGCAAAATCTCTATATGCTCAGCCTGAGATCAAAACTGCTCCTGAAACTGTGAGCCAGAAGATGATGTCTCTCCACGAGCTCCTCTCGAGCTGGATGCCAACATTGCAACAGTACCATAATTAGTACCATGAGTCAAATGAGAGCTGTTTCCAACTACTCTACCCTTCTCAAAGCCATACTGAGTCTTTTGCATCCATGCTGCCTCATCAAAATGGAGAGCACTCATCTGCTCAACCATCTCGTCCTGACCCTCAGCCTGTGTCTGAGAGGTTGCAGCCTCATATGAATCCTTCAATTCTAATTTAAAATTAAAATTGTAAAAATATTATATGCAGTTAATTGTTAAACTGAAAAAATAATACTAACCACAATTTGATGCTGGTCGGTGGGCTCTACACAACTCATAAAATACTATCACTCTTTCTTTGTTTATTGCCATACTTCTCAAATTGTGCAAAAACTGGCGGAAACAGTCACGCATAGAAGCCTACCATGCCATGTGGATAGCATCACACATGCTATCATCGATAGGATACCATAAACCCTACAAATAATTTATAATTTCAAGTTGTTAATAAAATAAATTTCAAAATAAATATTATTTATTTACGTACCAGCCAATGATGGAACATGTCGCGTCACACATCAACGGGAATCTGTTCCCATGTGATCCATGGTTGGGAAAAATAATTACCTAATATAGCGCTCCCCTGTCCAATAGATACATGCTGAAAACTATGAAAAAAGAATAAATAATCCAAAAATTAGTATATATATATAAATAAATTAATGAAATCTAACTAAAATATATAGGTTACCATACCTCCGTGTGAGTGGATTGAAACCAAGATGTGGACGTCACTCGGGGATAGGGTCAGGAATCATCAGTTGCACAAGACTACACCCCCTCTGTGTACCTCCTGAACCACTATTAGGCTGAGGGTAAGCTGATCCCACATCCTCATCATCCAAAGGTAGCTTAGCCTCCTGTAACTCACGAAATAAATCATCATCCATCTGAAACACAAAATGATTGTTGTTAGCAGATAGTTGAAAATAACTATTATATATAGATATATTTTAGTTATGATTATAACCATCATTTAACTATTTCAATGTGCATCTTCATCCTCTTCTCCATAGCTGTCAATGTGAATGTCTTTATCTTCCTCCTCAGCATCATCAATATCCATATGAGTTTCAGTTTCATCATCTCTTGTCATTTCAAATTCATTTGTAACATCATTAACATCTTCATCATCATCGATCCTTAATTGTGGGGTGTCATCATCGATATTCACATCTCTTTGTGAATCAGATGGATTTTGAGTAGTCTCTTGAAAAATTTCAATTCCTTCCACTTCAGCGGAACCACATTCAGTTTGAGTAAATTGATTTTCCCGAGATTTCATTTTTATTATGCTCCACCAATTCCCAAGTCTCTTAAAGTAGCATAGTACTTTGTATAATAAATTTGATGTGCCTGTTGAGCTAGTAAAAATGGTTCATTTACTATAAGAAGACTTTTATATTTAATATCGATGATTCCATGAGTCGGATGAACACGGAAACATATTTCAGTACCCAACTACTGACATTTAAACATTGTTATGTAATCCTGTCCAAGATAACACAACTCAATAATTTCATCCAAAATGCCATAAAAGTCAACTTCAGTTTCTCTGTGATGTGATCCTCTCAAGAAAACTCCACTATTCATTATTTTTTTGATTCTCCATATTCAAGTGTATGAAATCGAAAACCATTCACCACATATGCATTATAAGATTTAACCATTTTGGATGATGGGTTACTCAATATACACAGTCGTTTGTCAATTTTATCAGAATATTGAGACACCTGAAAATTTGTAAAACAATTAACAATATAATAAATAATAAACAGAATTGATATTAAACCATCAATAATTTATGTTACCAGTTTTTGAAACCAGTGAGAAATTTTTTTTTGTCTTCGTTCTTCAAGAGCAGCTGCTATAATTTGTGGAAGTTGTTTCTTGATATGATTATCATATAACATATAAATAAAATAAGTTTAAATACTATAAAAAATTATAGAATAAGTGATAGAAGCACTTATAGGACAAATGATGTCATTTCTTCACAGTTGAGAAGAATGTATGTATGAGCTCTATGATGTTCATCATCAGAAATCCATTGTTTCTGAACTTCACTGAAACCAAGATTTGGTTGATTAAAAACAGTTAATTGATTGTCCATTTCATCATTAACATTCCCCTTGTTTTTCCCCATGCGATTTTTTTGAGGAATATTGAGATTTAAAATAATTAGAGCTGAAAAAAGCAATTTCCTTATGCAAATAAGCTTCAGCAATTGAGCCTTCAACTGATGCTTTGTTACGTAGTTTTTTCTTCAATTTCTGCATGCATCTCTCGAATGGGTACATCCATCGAAACTTTGCTGGACCTCCACATTTAGTTTCAAATCTCAAAGGGTCGTCAATTATCAAGTCATGTGCAATAAAAAGTTTGTGTATGTCATGTCTAATGTAAACTCTATAATTGTACTTTCATGGTTGATCACCTCGCAAGTAGTGTTGCAATAGGATGACCAAATTAATGATGTTCTTGACTCTAAGAATCGTCTCACATGACACTTTACATAGATCATACTTCCTTAAAAATTTGAGGGGATATCATTATTTTTCCCTTAAATTTTCAAGGAAGAATGGTCTATGTAAAGGTTCATGTGAGATAATTCTTATAGATAAGAAAGGCATGACTTGATTTGTCCGATTGCAACACTACTTGTGAGGTGATCAACCATTCAAGGAAAATTATAGAGTTTAAATTGGACATGACTGACACAAACTTTTTATTGCGCATGACCTGACAATTGGCGACCCTTTGAGATTTGAACATGTTAATAATAGAGAAAAGTCTGTTGCGAATATTGATAATTTTAATATTTTATAATTTTTTTTGTTTTAATAATATTAATATTGTTTTTTTCGTAAATATTGATAATATAATTTTTTTTATTTCTAATTGTTGCTAATTGTTTCTAATTGTTTCTAATTGTTTCTAAGTGTTTTTAAGTGTTTCTAAGTGTTGCTAAGTGTTTCTAAGTGTTGCTAAGTGTTGCTAAGTGTTTCTAAGTGTTGCTAACTGTTTCTAAGTGTTTCTAACTGTTTCTAAGTGTTGGTAAGTGTTGATAACTGTTGCTAAGTGTTGCTAAGTGTTGCTAACTATTGCTAAGTGTTGCTAACTGTTGCTAACTAATATTACTAATTCTTACTAATTCTTACTAAGTGTTAATAAGTGTTACTAAGTGTTACTAAGTGTTACTAAGTGTTACTAATTATTACAAATTGTTACTAATTGTTACTAATTGTTACTGATTGTTACTGATTTTTACTAATTGTTACTAATTGTTACTAATTGATACTAATTGTTACTAATTGTTACTAATTCTTACTAATTCTTACTAATTGTTACTAATTGTTACTAATTGTTACTAATTGTTACTAATTGTTACTAATTGTTACTAATTTTTACTAATTGTTACTAATTGTTACTAATTGTTACTAATTGTTAATAATTGTTACTAATTGTTACTAATTGTTACTAATTGTTACTAATTATTACTAATTATTACTAATTATTACTAATTATTACTAATTATTACTAATTATTACTAATTATTTCTAATTATTACTAATTATTACTAATTATTACTAATTATTACTAATTATTACTAATTATTACTAATTATTACAAATTATTACTAATTATATCTAATATATCTAATTATCTCTAATTTCATCTAATTATATCTAATTATATCTAATTATATCCAATTATATCTAATTATTACTAATTATTACTAATTATTACTAATTATATCTAATTATTACTAATTATATCCAATTATTACTAATTATTACTAATTATTACTAATTATTTCTAATTATTACGATTTATTACTAATTATTACTAATTATTACTAATTATTACTAATTATTACTAATTATATCTAATTATTACTAATTATATCTAATTATTACTAATTATTACTAATTATTACTAATTATAACTAATTATTAGAAATTATATCTAATTATTACTAATTATATCTAATTATTACTAATTATATCTAATTATTACTAATTATATCTAATTATTACTAATTATATCTAATTATTACTAATTATATCTAATTATTACTAATTATATCTAATTATTACTAATTATATCTAATTATTACTAATTATATCTAATTATTACTAATTATATCTAATTATTACTAATTATATCTAATTATTACTAATTATATCTAATTATATATAATTATTACTAATTATATCTAATTATATCTAATTATTACTAATTATATCTAATTATATCTAATTATTACTAATTATATCTAATTATATCTAATTATTACTAATTATATATATTTATTCCTAATTATATCTAGTTATATCTATTTATATCAATTTATTCCTAATTATATCTAGTTATAGCTATTTATATCTAGTAATTCCAAATTATATCTAGTTATTCCTAATTATATCTAGTTATTCCTAATTATATCTAGTTATTACTAATTATATCTAGTTATTCCTAATTATATCTATTTATTTCTAATTATATGTACTTATTGCTAATTATATGTACTTATTGCTAATTATAACTATTTATTGCTAATTATAACTATTTATTGCTAATTATAACTATTTATTGCTAATTATAACTATTTATTGCTAATTATAACTACTTATTGCTAATTATAACTATTTATTGCTAACTATAACTATTTATTGCTAATTATGACTATTTATTGCTAATTATAACTATTTATTGAAAATTATATCTAATTAATATTAATTATAACTAATTATTCCTAATTATATCTAATTAATACTAATTATAACTAATTATTTATAATTATAACTAACAATATCAATTTCTTAGTAAAACTAAATATAAATAAAAATCAATTGAAATCTAATTAAATTAGAACTAATAAACAACAATTAAAAATAACTTAAAAAAATAAAATAAATATAAAAAAAATAAAATGTAAATACCGTAAACTTTGATATTCTGAAGATATTGACGCTCTCCGATTTCTCTTGTATAAAAAACTTCAACTAAAAATTTTTTTTCTTTAAAAATGAAGAATAAAAAGAGAGAGAGAGGCCAAGATCTGAATGATTTGGAGAAAAAATGGATGGGAGTATATATAGGTTAGATTAGTTGCGATGAGGTTATTAGCGACGAGCTTCCCATCGCAAATGGTGGTAATTGCGACGGGGCTCGTCGCAATTAACCTCGCCCGCATTAATTACTGTTGGCGGTTAAAAGGTTATTTACGACGGGTCCCATCACAAATAGTACCTGCCGATAGTCTTTTTGCGACGGAATGAAATCTCATCGCAAAAAGTTATTGACTGTTGCCGGTTATTTGCGACGGGACCCGTCGCAAATACCCCTGCGCTGTTTGGCGCGGAAGCTGCGCGGTTTGCCGCGCAAGTTGCGCGAAACTATTTGCAACGAGGGACAAAATCCCGTCGCAAATAATTGGTTATTTGCGACGGGCACTTTTCCCCATCGCAAATAGTCATTTTTCCCGTAGTGAACAAAAAATACTCAAAGATCGTCCAAAGTCTCCAGATATCTATAAATTCATGAAATACCACAATCAATTAACATATAACATGTTTTATATATGAAAAAAGAGAACAAACACTTACAAAGAACCTTATTATCACGTATAATTCAAAACAATTTATCAAAACATCTATCATTAAAAATTAACCACATATAAATAAATATTGGATATCAGGAAGGTTATAACATATATTTATTTTCATTTTTTGTTTAAATATACTGGTACAAATAAATTAATGAATATCCTTAGTAGAATCCATATTTCCAAAAAATGATTTCGTTTTTTGGATCCACTGATGTAATTTCAAAAAATATACTAAACCAATTACTCTAAAATTTTATGAGAACAAACCAAAATTTTTATTATTTCCAAATTATATTTTTATACATAATTATAATTTAAGGTTTAATATATATAAACTAAAATAAATGGAGGAATGAAATTGAAATTATATAAATTAAGTAATGAATGTAATATTTTATATTAAAAATGATCAAATTTCCATTACTAAAAAAATATGCAACTTAAAAATACTAATATAATAAACCCTAATAATTCAGTGATTATTTTTCCAAAATTATTTATAAAAAAACTATAAATAAATAAAATAAAAGAGTGGGTATATCTATGGAGTTATAAAATATGATATAGGAAATGTGAAGCCCTATTTATAATTTTTTACTCACTCTAAAATCACTAAAACATTAAAATATATATCAAATAATATCCATGAATCTAAATAATATTTTTTTATAATTTTTATGATAACCATGAAAAGATAAATAAAATAACATGATAGGTACAATATAGTAGTAGAAGAAATTAACATAACAATAACAATGATATACAATATTTATCTTATCAGATCCCCTTAGATCTACAATTTATTTTATATTATTTAAATAAATTCTTACCATTTAATCAAAATTACCAAATCATATTAATTCCATAATGAAAAATAATATAAAAATTATATAGATCACCTACAACTTTGAAGAGGATGAATACTTTAATAAAATATCCAATAAATTCATGTGATTATTTAAAGATCTAAATTTTTTCCAAAGTTAAAGAAAAATAAAAACTATATAAAAACTAAAATTAAAATATTGATGATTTTGAAAGAAATCATGAATATTACCTTCTAATCAATGACAAGATTTTAATATAGCTAACAGTTTTTGAATCAGACGAGTCTCGAAGGTGATCGGTAAAGGAGAACTTGAGACAATTCTTAGGAGTGAGAATAATTATTGGATAGAGTGATATATAGTAAATGGTGTTATTCCTTGGCTCATTTCATTTCCCACCCTACCCAAACCCAAGTATTCATCTCTTTTATTTATATTCACTCTATATTTATTTGTTTGACCAAATCTATTTTTAACAAAATACTTATTCATTAAATATGTCATTATTATTATACTCAAATAACAATAATGGTAAATCATAGAATAATTTTTTATAAAATTATTCAATAACTAAAAAAAACAATAACTCATGGAGGAAATACCAAATTTAAAATTAAAACATTTAATTTGAAAACCTAATCTCTTATATATGATCCCCCTCAAACGATTTGCTTCCACATAAATCTAAAACAACTCACCTAAAAAAAGGTTAGTAATAATAATTTCATATCCTTACATTTTAGTTCAATAAAAACATCATTTAAAACATCTAAGCAACCATTTTTTAATCAACCAATTGAGGAGTATATAACCTCATACTGATATTTGATGAATATGATTCTAAATGGTGTTAATCCACTAAGAGAGAAGAGGAGAAGTCCTTAGATGAATATTACATGTTTTAAAAATGTAAAACCTTACATTAAGTTTTATCTAATAGAAACCCTAGGACAATAAAAAAATTTTAGGGCAGGAATACAGGGGAAAAAAGGTAGGATAAGTGAAGAGGCGATTTGGGTAATCATTCCTTGAGAAATTATCTTTCTTTGATGGAGTTTCATTAATTGAATGTAAGAAAATAATTATATCATCCAAGGGTGGACATCTAGAATACTTTTGAGAATGGGAGAAGAAAATAGATGATTCAATCGTTAAAATAATACATTTAAAAATAAATTTTAAAGATTTTATGGTAATTCTTGGTCTGGATTCTTGGTTTAGTAGACTCTTCATCAAATATGCAAGAATTTCTAGATATTTTTTATCGACCTAATCGTTCCTTATTCATTGTTAATAGACCATTCACACAAAATTTAGTGCCAAAATATTCCTAAAAAACATTAAATTTCTAGATTAAACTCTAAGGAAATAAATACTATAATTAATATATAAAATAATTACCAAAAAGTCACATAATGTGTGTAATAATTCTCCCCACCCTTAAAAATTATTCATAAATTTATTTATTAGAGAAAAAATGAGGCCATAAATCCATCATTTGATATTATTTCTCCCATGTTTCATGAGACTCACATCTATACTACCATAGAATATAAACTAGTTGAATATACATCACTTTCAAGACCTTATTCTAATTCTTGAGAATAAGAACTAGTTTTTATAAAAATGAAACATTGAACTCCAATTCTAAATATTCTCAATTCAAAACGTGATCATGATTATGATGATAATTTTTCAATTAGGATATTTAAAACACATTATGAATGGCTTCCATCTAATGAGATAAATCTATCTGGTATGAAACCTTTATTATCCTTTTAATTGTATCGAAGGGTCTAACATACCTCAACATAGGCTCACATGGTTTCCCTAATCTTCTATAAACCAGTTGGTATGAAACTTTTAAGAACACCTAATCAAAAAATAATAAGTCCAATGGTATATGAATATGACCAACATAATATTTCTGGAAACTCTGAGTCATCGCAAAATGTTTCTGAATAAGCTAAATTTTTTCCATCGTCTCTTACACTACACTCAGTCCCACTAGAGAATATTCAACAATCTTAGCCTAACACAGTGGAGACTAGTAAGGCTGGATATATAAATATTATAAGGGATTTATCTTCACTGAAGTTTTATAGTTTTTAATATATGAGAATCATACTAATGATACATGTTTATCTTATGACCCCAAGATCAATAGCATATTCATAAGGCATGTCTTCTAAAATTTTAATCATCCTCTCCATCTAATCATCAATATGATGGTGATATATCATTCTGAGCTTCACAAAAGCCCCTATATCCTCTTGAAGGACTTTAAAAAATTGTGTTGTTAAATGGGGATCTCTATATGAAATTATTTCTGAAGGAACAAAATACATATTCAAAATATATAACACATATAGATTTCCATGTTCATCAATCTTTTAGCTATATTTTATTAAAAGAAAATGGGAAAATCTCATAAAGCTATCTATAATAATCCTAATAACACTATTACCTATAAGTCTATGAGGTAATCAAATTAATCGGACCATGGATATCTATTTAATATTCTAGGTAGGAATTGATAAGGTTTGCAGCATTCTAGCATGCTTCTTGCTCCACCTTCATTCGCGGATAAGAGTAGCACCAAGACATGTAATTAATAATATATATTCTCATTATAGGAAAAAAATATTGATACTTTAGATATCAATACATTCCAATCACACCTCATTGTAACACCCTAATATTTTAATATACGATTACATTTAAATAAGTTAATGTTTTCAATAACATGCTTCACACACAACACTGAACTTAAACTAAACTATGTTGTATTTAGATTAAATAAAAATATTTAAGTATTGCAATTAAAACCTAAACTTTTAATTAGAAATAATTAATAGTAGTAACCTATTTATGAAATATATGCATATATAAAATAAAGTATACTTTAAATATGAATTAAATTCAATTAGTTTTCCTAAAAGGACTTATAAGATCATTTATTCTTTTGAAAGGATTTTTTTCTAAAAAATACCATTTTATGTGATATTTATTTCTATTTCATGAATAATGTGATTAATGATGACAAATTATATTTTATATTAATAAATTTTTAACACTAATTTACTTATTAAATGATATTAAATAATAATAATAATAGTTAATATTAAAAAATGTCAATTTCCAATAAAACCCTGTTTTCATTATATTTTTTGATTTTATTCAAAAATTGAATTTATAAATTTTATAACTTGAATTTTAAAATATTAACATAATTTATGTATTTTTAATAACAATAATATTCTAAAATGAAATTTTTTGTTTTTGAAAAATGATTTATTTTTAGTAAAAAATACGTTTTTTTTGCAAAAATTATAATTTTTATGATTTATAATTCTGTAAACATATCATAAAAGTTTAAAAAAATATTTTAATTAATAATTTTTTAAGGAATAAAATTATGAATTTCAATATATTCTTTTAGTTTATAAATCCAATTTACAGTATTTTTATAACTAAAATAAAATGTTAGTTTAATGAAAAAACTTTTTCAGTCTTTTCTTTGAAACAAGTATTTTGTAGGTTAGATTCAATTTTGGATTTCCATTATAGACTCATACAATTTATTTTTCTTATAATAAACCAATTTTTACCTTGGTAATTGATAATTTTAATAACTATGTCTTACACAAAAATTTTATGTTTAAAACACACTTTTTTTAAAATTATTTTTTACAGGTTATGGGTGCTTATAATAAAATAAACTTTTCAAACCCTTATAAAATTTATTTTATAAAATTATTTTAAAATTTAAAACCATAAATTTAAAATTTGGTAAATGTTAAATATAATATTTTTCATTAAAATTAATTTCTAAGTTTAAAAATTAATAAACAAGGTAAAAGAAAATTTAGGTAAAAAGACAAAAGTATCAATAAAAGCCATAAAACACTCAAATTATCTCCAAAATGAGCAGTCGAGGTGAGTTTAGGAAAAAATCACTTTACCCAACTTTTTTTAATATTTTTTATCCTTTAAACTCAGAATATTAATATCACATTATTTAAAATGTTAAGTGTGCTTCCAAAAGTGCCCTTATCTTCACTTGTAAAAAGATAGAATTTGATCCACCTAAAGACACACCTATCCATATAATTTAAACTTTAAAATATGATATTTTTTCCTAATATAATACAATCCAACATAATAAATCCATTGGTCACACTAATTTATCCTTAACCCTTAAATTAAAAAGAGTATTCCAAGGAAAGATTATGTCTCGAATATAAGTATTATATCATTCTTAATTCGCTTCGACGGTGACATAGTGGTGGGTGGTCGAGGGCCATACAACATGCGTTTGGTGAGGTTTGGGGTTCGATTCCTGGGACCCGGTTCTTTGGGGAATTTTCGCCTCCCATGTACCACTCATCTTGCTGGGTCACCTGGTGTCTCACCTGGTGGGGTGAAAGGGCTCACTTCACCTAGCTGACAGATTGTTGTGCCGAACCATCACTGATCAACGTGTAACCCCGTGGGGACACTCTGTCATCTTGGCTGACAACAAATCCTCTCCATCTGCGGCTTCTCCGGATGACTTCTTCATGGGTAGGGGGGTTCCTGGGTGTGGAGGGTTAGAAAAGGGTACTCCAGGGAATTATCTTTTAATAAGATAAGATATCATTCTTAATAAATTTCACCAACTAAATTATCCTCATTTTAGTAGTAGAATTAAAGGGATGACTTCCTCTTCATCGCCCATTCCCTCTCCTACCTTCACCTGTGTTGCTGCGGTTGGGTTTCTTCCTCTCGTCTCTCTAGGGGTTCCTTACACTTTGAGCCGATCTCCTAGTCAACAGGAACTGGGTGAGGGTTTGAATGGGGTTCTCAAGGGAAATTCCTTCAAAGACACCCTGTTCTGCGTGCCATCTTCGATTTCTTTTGTATGTGGTGAAGTTCCTCCCAGTATTCCTATGGGTTTTCCACGCATTCTTCCAGTCATGGTTGGCCCTAGGGTTGCTGGTAGGGTGGACGTGTAACGCCCCGACCCTAGTTACCCAGAGTCGGTGCATTATTACATAACATTGGCATGATCACAAGAAAGATCAAATCTCGAAAGACCGATTGGTTTAGTAGCCTTGGAAACACTAGATATATTCATAAGTTTTACATTACATCATAAAATGAAAAACTACTACAACAACATAATGTCTCCATAAACCACACTCATATCCCCACATAACATCCCTGCAGGTCATTCATAATTTACTTCTTCACTTCCTGGGAAAAATAAAACATAGAAAAGGGGTGAGCTCAAATGCCCAGTAAGGATAACAATATAGCGGAAACTTTCATAAATAAGAATAAACATTTAAGGCAATGTATAACTAAAACAAAAGCCTTTCAAACATGAACTTTCAACATGGTACGACATTAATAAAATGAAATAATTCCATTTACTTATTCACATGGATATTCTACTAATTGAATAGTCACATGCAAAAATCAATAACCACTTTCATAATGTTGGAATGCATAATGCCAGACTATCATAACCACATAGCCAAGGCCTCGTGCCAAGACTACAAATAAGATTTTTCCAAGGCCTTGTACCAAGACACTAGTTTGTCTCATGAGACCTACCGATGAAATTGTTTTAGAAGATACTTACGTTTAAGATTGCTGAAATATACTCCAGTGTTTTTCTGAAAACATTATGCAAGCTTCTGAAAACAAAATAAATAATTCTGAGACTACTCGACTAATTAAAGGCCATGATGGGTCCACGCCCAATCCCTTCTTGTCTACCACACTCGAGAGTCGGGTTTTCTAAAAACATTTTTAAGCTTGCATTAAATACGTATACATTTGCACTGGATTTTCATATATTTGAGAGAAATATCTATTTTTTTGAAATCATTTAAAATTCACATAATTATAAAATAAAACATTTACTTTGAAAATATTCTTATAAGCTTGTAAGTAAAGCTTTGAAGATTTTATAATGGCGGAAAATAACCGCACCCGTCGTATAAGTTAAAAAAACATTCTTACCTTAATTCTGTCGAAAAGGTTAAAAAGGACCTTGTTTTGAAAACGACGGAAAGATTCCTTTATAAACCTCTTATAAAAAGTCAAACAAGGGTATAAATGACTTTAACCCATATTCTTGTAAATAATAAATATGTTTTGAAATACATTTCGAAGAAACATGGATGTGGATGATAAAGAAATCCCTGTAGATTATTACGTATAAACAACCTCGGATAATGAAGAGATTGTGAAATAACCCTTACCACGTTAATCAACTGAGTCATATGGACAAAAGTTAATAACCACCAAATGATTTACATAATAATATGAATATAAATAGAATCATGAATATATATCAAATGGCAGTACACAATACACCACTTTCAATAATTTAGTGGCGAAAAATGGAAATCTCAAGGAATTGAAAGTGAGATAAGAAAATCCCTTACCTTGTACTTTTCCTTGGTTGGGGTAGGTTAAACTCCTGTATAATGGTGAAATAATTGTTACTAAATTATACAAGAATCATATACATTAATATGATATCATATATGATTTTTAATATCGATTTATAATAATATCTTAGTATTATCGTTGTTTCGGGTGTTAACTTACTTGTTTTCTTTTATATGTTTTGTCACGTAAGAAATTTTTGTAAAGGATAGGTTGTATATTATTCATATCCAGAATGATATCAAGTCCTTAACATCATTTTTAAATCATCAAATGATAATTATACTTGAATGGATACGATGGAGAATGAATCTCATCGCGTTCGTGGAGACGGTAGTCCGTACGTACGCACGAGCGACAATATCATTCTTTTGATATTAAAATAATATATAAATGGTTGTCATATCATATATACAGAATCATTATCATGTTTTATTTATTATTTATATGAGTTATATATCATTATTATACCCATCCAAATAATAATATATTGAATAACAATTACACCACGACGTGGAGACGGTAAGCCGTACGTACGCACGTATGGTGACATGTTATTCAAAGGGTGGATAGAATACTGAATATGGTTGTACCATATTTATAATAACATCATAGTATATGTGAGATACTGGAGTTATTATTTTAGAATGGTAAGAACAAAGGAAGAAGAAGTGGAAGAAGAAAGGAACTTGAAAAGGGTGGTGAAAACATTACCTCTTCTTCGGGTTCTTCCTTTTGATTTGATCAAAAGGGCTCCTTAGGTTGGCTTTCTGATCAAACTAAGGCCTCTAGATTGTATTGAGGTAAGTTGGGAGAGTATTTGGGCAGAGTTTGGCCGAACCAAAAGGCTTTTAAGGTGTGAATAAATGAGAAGGAGGAGTGCCCTTTTATAAGAGGGGTGAGGGGCACCTTTGGAAAAGCTAGAGATATTAGTTTATAATAAATTCATATTCGGTTTCCAATGGCTCCAAAGTTTACTATTCAAAGGTTAAGGTGGGGATGGGTCGAAAACAACTCAACCAATAGAATTTAGACAGGTTTGGGTACTTATATTAACCATATCTTTAAGTATTAACTCTAAGTTAATTAGTTTCACTTTTACAATGTCTCTTTGTATTTTTATATTATATGGTTAATAAACTTACCATATACATACAAGCGACCCACAAGTGGTCCATTAATGATACACCTATCATGATATAAGTCTCTTGGCCTAACCTTAGTTTTTTAGGAATTTAATATCAATTAATAATATAATATTGTTTTTAAAAACTCTTTTATGTCAATTTTGACACTATTCAATAGTTGATTTTTGTGAAACTCATAACAGATTGATTACTTCGAAAAACGTCAATTAAATCAATCATAATATATCATATTATCCTATAAAGTTAGTTTAATTCATTAAAAGTTTCATATTATATTTATTTGGGTATTTATAATATCCATTATTTTAATTTTTCACTATTATAGTAATTACTGCATCATCATTGTGTCATAAATAAAATAAATTATTTAATGTCTAAAAATTATAAATAAAATATCATTATGTAGGAAATCTTTTTATCTTTCTAATGAATATTTATAATCTAAAATCCAACATATATAACCCTATGTAACAATTGTTTTGATAAAATATATATGCTTGTGTCATTTTTGTATTCATTTTAACTTAATTAAAATAAAGTGTCATTATCACTTAAAAGTGGATCCATGAGGTCCCAAAATAGACCCAAAGATGCCCATGCTCGACCATGTATCAACCAATAGGGTTAAGACACGTTTTAGGGTAATTTATAATTATTATAATATTATTTTTTAACCCTTATTTACCGGATTTACCCTTAACCATGGTAAATAAAATATTTACCGCAGTAATTATTCAAAACGTCTAAAAATAAAAGTTACCTATTTACACAATTTAAACATCCTGATTCCAAATATGGAATCCATTTTCCTAAATTCAAAACACATAAGTGGCAGAAATTAATTTAAAATTAATTCCCGCTGTCAAAACAAAAAGCGTGTTTTTAAGAGATAATAACTATCAAAAGATTGACACTTGTTTATGTTCGGTTTAATTGTAAAATTATGTCCAATGACCAACATTATATTAAATGGTAAAAATATATTCTAAATATACTTTAAAACCACTCAAATTCACAATTTATCACTATTAATTATTTTGATTAAAAAAGTTGTTTTTAATTAAAATTTAGTAATTTTCACTATTCATCAAAATATGAAAGTTATCCGAAAAGTACCAAAATTTCACCTTAGGATAAATTCGATATTCCGAATCCAAAAATGAAGTCCATATTAAAATATAAAATATATATAATTTCAAAAAGTAGGTATTACTATTCATAACGGCTAGTTTGATTGGTTACGGTGTGTTAGAACTCGGTGTTGCGTACAACACACGCTAGCGTACCGTGGAAGCTTGGGATGTTTCATTTTAAATTTTTGATGTCCCCATTTAGTCAAAAAGTTTAAAATATAGTATCTAAAAAGGGTTCACTATTAAAATTTGGTAAAAGTGCAATACTGAAAATGAATTTGTTCTTACATTATGTCTAAGAAACTCATAATATGGATTCTAAAATTATAAGGATTATATAAAGTTTAAAATTTAGTTAACACTATTCATAAACTCTTTTGAACAACTTGTTTGGTAAGTCATGGTGCGATTGAACTTGGTGTTGCGTGTAGTGAAAGTTATTGAATTATTTTGAAGAAATAACACACTATAAAATCTTGGGGTGTTACAGGACGGTTCTCCAGATGCGAATTTTTCAGGGAAGGAGTTGTAGGAGGCAATGACTTTTCATGAGCTTACATTGGTGGCTTCGTTTGGTTGCAATATCCCCCCTTGGTTTCATCAAGGATTTCATCGAATCCTGGGGTCTTCACCTTCTGAAGGCAGTTTCAGTGCTCTCCAGAGTAGCCTTCTATATTCACTTGGCCTCCAAGGATGATTTCATGGTAGCTTAGGCTAGGGAATACCAACGGTGTGGGTTGTGGCTCTTCTATTTTTCACAGTGGTCTTGGGATTTCCACTTTGGAAGAGAGTCTCATTCGGAAGCTGTTTGGATTATCTTACCCGGCCTTTTGCTTTCCTTCCAAAATATGACGATGCTCAAGGCGATTGGTGACTCTTTTAGAGTGTTTCTCTATTCGAATTAATCCAGGACTCATCATCAAGATGTAGCCAATCGTCGCATCAATGTAGATATGGATCTTTCATAGGGTTTTCCAGTGCGTATCCTACTATGTTTGGATGATGGTTTTCACTAGTGGAAAAGGATTTTATTTAAAGGAGATCTAAGGTTCTGCATGGTGTGTGGCCGGCGTGGCCACTCAGGAGTGGTTTGTAGAAGTAAGAGGCCAGTTTAGGGATCTTCTAGTGCATGGTATCAGGGTTTTCTCCATGGTGGTTTTTTTGGCACCGATGATAGAGGCTATGGAGCCCGAGTCTGATGCTATCGTTGAAGCGAAAATTTAAAAATTAAATTATGGTACCCATAGGCCGGATGTGGTTTCAGGGTTTGTCTCTATGCCCACTATTAAGGTAACATTGTCAGGCCCCCACTGCCTTCTGGAGACCTGATTTCTCTATCACATGGTACCAGCTTATCCATTTATGATCCTGGTAAGGAAGGCTCGGTTATTCCAGGGGTTTCTAGGGACTATAAGGGTCCTTTGGGTTTCTCTATGTCACTACCTCCCAAGGCCTTGTCACCTCCCTCTTCCTCATTTCAGATTTCATCCCACCTATCCCCGAATTTTCTCCAAATATCCTTGCTGAACAGCCTGGCGTCTGCTACTAAAGGGATTTACTGGATGGAGATAACTCCGGAGGGAGTGACAATGGAGTTGTAGTCCTCACATGGCTCTCCTCAATGGTTTCTTCAATTCTCCCTTTTCTAAGTGGATTTGGTGGAAATCCCTTCCCAGAACTCCTTTTCCATCTGGATGTCACTCCTTGAGGAACCAGAAGGGTTGTTTAAAAAAAGGTTCTCTCTCCAAAGCATTGTTCTCTGGTATAGGGGGGGTTTTGGCCTGATCACTCCTTCAAAGTCCAAGAAGGTAGGTATGTTCCTCTCACTCCCATCCCCCGGTTCTTCTGTTCTCAAGACTAGGAAATCAGTGGTATAATTTTTTCCATGTTGGGTTAGAATGCACGCGGGATGGGGGTAATTGTGAAGGGCGACTCCATTACCATGGAGTACAGGAAACACAATTTGTCTGTGGTTTTCATTCTTGATCCCAAACAAGATGCTAGTATACTTCCTTCTTTTTCTATGTGAATGGGGTTCCCTCCATGCACTGAGGTTCAGATAGTCTACACATCTGGATTTGCTGGAAGAAAAATGTCAATGTGGAGGTTGTGAGCTTAATGTATCAATGTATCAATACCAAGATCTCTTGGGCTCAGGGAGAGGTGATGTTCTCATTTTTTTATGCTAGTAATTATGTGTAATGGATACTGGATCTTTGGCGTTTTTTGGAATCTATTTATCCTAGAAACCTACCTTGGTTTGTGGGTGGTGATTTCAACTCGATAGTGGACCTCACAGAGAAAAGGAGAGGTTCCACCATATCTAATAGTGGCATGCAGGACTTTCAGGACCAGATGTCTTTGGTGGGGGTGCTGGACTTGGGGTTCAAAGGTAACATGTTCACTTGGAGTAATAATTTTAGGGATGCTAACCGAATTTTGAGAAGGCTTGATAGATTCTTAGGGAACCTTCAAGGATTAGACTCCTTTTCTCAAATGATGGTCAACCATCTATATCGTTCTCTTTCGGACCATTATCCGCTTCTATTTCATATTAGGAAGGAAATACAGGGGAACCATTCTTTCCACTACTCCAATATATGGCATCAAGAGGATGTTTTTATGTAGATGGTAGAACATTCGTGGGAGGTTGACCTGAATGAAAGGTCTTGGCATGGGCTGGCCAAGTGGATGAAGCATCTTAAGAAGGACATTTGGGAGTAGTTGGCTAGAAAACCAAGCATCAATATGGGGGTGGAAAATATTAAGGAAGATATTGAAAGGCTTGAGGAGGAGATACAATATGGCTGGGAGGAGAGTATATTTACTGTGCTCTATGATAAACACATTTTTCTTGCTGATAAACTATTAGAAATCTAGAGGAGCTACAAGGAGAGGTCTAGGGTGATATGGCTTAAAAAGGTCAACTGAAATAGTATTTTCTTTCATTATTTACTGAAGGAGAAGAGCTTCATGAAGCTAAATATTATCCTTGGTAATGGGGCCTTTACTTCTGATGTTGAGGTTGCTGGTCGATTGGAAATGGAACACTTTGAGGGCCTCTTAGATTGGGTGGTTCCTTCTAGTTTTGAGAACAACCGAGGTATGAGATTAGATGAGAGGCTCTTGGGGTGCATCCCTCATCTATTGGTGAGTGATGACAATGTGATTTTGATGGTTGTTCCTCTTGAGGAGGAAATAAAGAGTACATTTTTTATGATTCCTCAGCACAATGCCCCTAGTCCGGATGGGTTCCCTAGTGCATTTTACATGGCTGCTTGGGACATCATTGGCCTGTCATTTGGTAGAGGCAGTCCAGGATTTCTTTCATGGTGGTCCCCTTCCAAGAAGTGTATGTTCCTCGAGGGTGGTTCTAATCACAAAGGTCAAGGACCCCACTAGAATTTATCCCTACAAACCCATATTCCATTGTAATGCATCGTATAAAATTCAGGCTAGACTTATTGCGAGAAGGCTGAGTGGGGTTATTCCTAGGCTGGTGTATCATGAGCAACATGGGTTTGTCAAGGGTTAGAGCATTCAAGGGGTAGTTTCCATTGTAATCGATATAGTTTAAGACATTAATGGGAAATCAGTTGGTTCAAATGTGATCTTCCAGGTAGATATGGATAAATCATATGACAAGGTTGAATAGAGCTTCATTATTTGTGTGATGTGGAGGTTCAGGTTCGATGAATGGCTTTACGATATTTTCTTTAGATCCTTCTCTTCACCATGGATTTTAATCTCCCTTAAGGGGGAATATTTTTGTTTCTTTAATACTATGTGAAGAGTTTGTCAGGGGGATCCTCTATCCCCAAGTATTTTCATATTGGCACAAGATTCACTTTCACGGAATATCCAAAGAGGCATGGAGAGTGGGGATCTACTCCCTTTTCCTAGAAGAAATGGTAGAGAAAGCGTCTCACACTTGATGTTTGAGAATGACATTCTAATCTTCATGAATAGTGGAAAGAAGTCCTGACATGGCCTCATGAATATTATTAAGGCGTATGATCGACTAAACGGGCAGAGTATTAACTCAAGGAAGAGTCATGTGTTTATTTCTAATAAGTGTCTAGGAAGGTGTTGTAAGAGTATTAAAGAGATGCTGGGATGTTCTAGGAATCATAAGCTGATGTTGTATCTTGGGGTCCCTCTCCCATCAGGAAACATTAGGAAGAAATTCTTTGAGGACATTATTAACCGACTATTAAGAAGGATTCTTAACTGAAAGAGTAGTTTTCTTTCATTTAGAGGCCATGTTGCATTAATCAACAACTCTATATAGTCCATCCCGATGCATGATTTTTCAGTTATCCAACCTTTTAATGGTACTATTGATAGAATGGAGAAAGTTATGGCTATGTTCTTATGGGATGCGAATTTCATAGGCTGTTGTCACTGGGCATCCTGGGAACTATTGGTGAAACTAGTTGATGAAGGTGGAGTTGGTTTACGTGATCTCACTGAATCCATGCAGAGCATGCAAGTGAGGCTTGCTTGGGACATCATGTCTAGGGACTCGCTGTGGGCCTCGTACTTTAAATCTCAGTATGGGGAGAAAGGGGAAGTTTCTGGACCTTGTTCTACCTGTTCCTCTTACCTTGTGATGAGCATGCTTACGTATCTTGAGGAGATTCACAACTCAGCTCACTGGATCATGGGAATAGGTGATATCAGCTTTTGGAAGGATAACTGGGCTAGAAAGAGTCTTTATTTTCCTGGTTGTCCTACACTATATATTTCATTCAGAGAAGTGAGAGGCCACCCTGGACTCATACAGATGGTGTTTAATCAGAGTCAGAGGCTGGTGTTTGATAGTATTATCTTGAACTATGAGGTGGAAAAATGTTTCTTCATGGAATTGAATTCCAGAAATTCTCCACTTAGGCATACAGGAAGATGGTACATACAGGGGGGGTGTCTTTGACATGTGGTCTTCAAACACTTGGTGAAAGGGGTTACCTACGAAAATGAATTTTCTAGATTGGCATATAAGGAATAAAGCCTTGCTGACAGAGGATAACATACAACATTGTTGGATTGGTGTAGCCTAATCTGGTTGGGCCGAATTCTTGTGGCCCGAAACTATCGTGGGTCGAGCTCATTTCCTTTCGACACTATAGTATCTCTGACCACTATAGAAGAGCTGACTGACCGACACTAACAGGTATTGTAGCAGTGTGAACTTCGGAGTCAACTACACTGTATCAATTTTTTGACTTCCAACCAACAACCACTATAGCGCTTTTGAGAAAGCTGGCCGTTTTTCATTGTTGCAATGCAGACCTACTTTTCGTAACAGTGATCATCTTCTCCATTTTATAGCTAATTTCCGGGATTGGGTTATTACTGAGAGAACTCTGTAATTTGTGATCCTAAATTAGTGAAGTTCTACCTCTCTATGGATGTAGGGTTATTCCCGAACCACGTAAATTTGTGTGTCCCGTGTTTATTTTTTTATGCATTTTTCTTACATTTCTCGTTTCTGTCATTGCGCCTCCCGACGATTCCACAACAAACGTAAGGGTATTCATCTGGCTTCTCACTACTCTTGCTATATGAAACCTCAGGAGGAATATTTGGTTTATCGTTTCTTCGAAAGAGACTGGGCGGCTAGCCTCTGGTCCCTCTTTAATCCCAAACCTCAAAGACTTTATGGATTCCTAGTTTTCATGGTTTGGAGGGAAGGGTTATGGAAAGAAAAGTCCGAATGGTGATTCTTGCCTCTATTTGCTGGGCATTTGGTAGGCTCAGAATCAGACCCAACTGGGATAATTTTACTCGATCTCCTACATTCGAATCAAGTTCTGGGCTCTTATTTTGAAACTGGCCTTGCTTCTAAAAGGTGTCCATTCACTTTCTGTTTGCAGTCTTCTTCATCGGCCTTTCATGCATAGTAGATAAGAAGGGATATGAATCAAATGGAGTCCTCCTACTAATGGATTAAAGATTAATGTTGATAGATCTCCAATAAATGAACACATGAGAGGATGAAGGGTGCTTTGTGACTCCCTTTTCTTGGTTGTGGTGGCTTTTAGTGATTTTTTTGGTCTTGGTAATTCCCTGGGGGCGGAGGCTCGTGCGCTTCACACTGGCCTCTTGGTTTGCAAGAGTTTTGGATGGCAGATATCCGAAATTGAATCGAATACAGAGATTATGATTAGAATGGTTAAATGGGCATATGAGGAGCCTTGGAATCTAGTTTATATGATCAAAAGATGTGTTTTGGATACCAGAAAAGGACATTTTATTCATCACAGTTGGAGGGAGACAAACCTCTTTGCGGATGAGCTTGCCCGAATATAGAGGGTGGATGAAGAGATTATTATTTATGATAGATTGGGTATGCTCCCTTTGGAGTGCTGGGATTTCATCTAAGGGGGTTCCCTTGGACTACATTATTTTTCCCCCTTGAGGGGTCTTGTATTCTTTTGGGGGTTTGTTAATCACCCTTTCTCTTTAAGAAAAAAAAAACTAGTTTAAGTTTGTATATCATTCTTAAGTTTTTATTCTTAATATTAATCTTATAAATATACAACCACCATAATAATATGATTAATTAAGTATCATTATTATTATTATATGTTTTTATATTAAATTTACAACCCTTATTTATTTATTCCCACAACTTAGCAAAACCAAGGAAAAACAATTGTGTATGTGTGCAGACTACCGCCGCCATGAAGAAATATTTTTTACTTTTCATCTTTCTTTACAATATTTATCTAGAAATATTCACATATTTAAAAAAAATTATAGATAAATCAAAATAATATCATTATGATTATTTTATGATGATATTATGTTAATATAGGAACATCCTTAACCATGATCACCCATCGAGTTAAAGCATGTTCATGTTTGGGTCAGTTTAACCACCCACATGAACAATGATATAAAACTGTATCATGAATGATTATGGAAACTTAAATAATAATAATAATATTATTTAATAAGAAACAAAATATTATTTTTTTGGTTTTATAATTATTATATTAAGTATTTAACTTATTATTAAAATATTATATTCGATCACTTAAATCACTAGAATAATATGACACTGAATCAACATTCATGAAAACATAATAAAAAAATATAATAAATAAGTAGAATATGATAATAAATGGTATTTATTAAATTAAATATATATTAATAAAGTTTCTAAGAAGGTATCCAATAAACTCAATTTTATTTTTTAAGAATTTGGGAACATGAAAAAAACAAATTTATAACAAGGTAAAGGTTTTCATCTCAATTCCGCTCTTTGAGACAAGTTTGGTATTATGCACCTAATTTCATTTGTGGTGTAAATACAAACTATTTGATATATAATATTATAAATTATATTTTAATAATGTTATTTTAATTTTAATTATAGGTCCTCTCTTTTAAGGGGCTTTGATTAAAATATTATGCAAGTTTTAAGGGTTCTTTGCCTAAAAATTTAATTAATTGAGACATGTTTTTGTTATACACCATATTTTTTTTGAAAAGTATATTCAATTCCCATAGATGTATCTTGGTCACATTTTATAGAAATACTAGTTCAAATCAATTTCTTTTTCATTAAATGTATTTTTGACTCAATTGTTACCCTAATTTTAAGGTTTTCTGGTAACTCAGTTTTCATTCATTGAGTCATGTTTGTCATATTGAAATTATTTCATATAAGTTTGGTATATTTTTTCCTTTTATTGTATTATGTGGTATTATTTCATTTTTCTTATGGATATACATTCCTACCACATAAACCCTTTAAAAAATATTTCTCACTTCTTGCTGTATGTTATTTTTCAAACATACACCTTTTTTCTCTGAATAGATTATGATCATGTTATTCTAATTTTGACATAGACATATAATCATTACTATATGTGGTGTGAACATAAAATTTTAAATAATTTATATCAGATGATGTTCTCCTATAAATAATGTTATTCTATTAATATGGGGATTTGTTTTTTCATTTCATATATTGATTTTCAATATGGATGATTATTGGTATGTGAGCTATGTATTGTTTGAACACCATCATTAGTTTTCCAGATAGTTACGGTCTGGTTATCCATTTTATTAAAATTAGGATTTTTTGAGTTCTATATATTTTTATTACAATACGGATGATTATTGACATGTTGACTATGTGTTATACGACCCTCCACCTTATTTTCCAGATGAATTATTATCATGTTATCCCTTTTATTAACACAGGGAAAAGTATTGGCATTATATATGTTGATATTCTAATACAGATGTATATTTTTAAGGTTTATTATGCATTGTTTACTCAATATCTCATATAAAAAATGTATTGGACTTAAACAAGTGATGGGTGGGGCCCAAAATTATATGTCCCCTTGATGCATTAATAGGTCTAATGAGACAACATGCTTGGGTATTTTGGTGTATACCTACCCATAATTAGAAAATTCCTTGACAGTAAGATCATGATGTCTAAGGTCATGATGTCTTAGATTATGGTATGGAATTATCTATTCAACATTAAGAATTTAATCTCTAAGTAACCAATTATTATTATCCATGTGATCTTTTAATTTCCATTGTTATCCATGGATATATACTACTTTAAGTTTTATTCTATTATGGAATCATTTTTCATTAACTATTCCTACCATAATATTTATTCCTTATTTATTCCATGATTTCCTTAGTTGTATTTTTTACATTATTGAGTATTTGGGCTCACCCCTTCTTATATTTCTATTTCCCCAAGTTATTAAGATATGTATAACACATGTTATGTCTAAAAATATAGATTCTGGGAATTTTTGAAGTCGTTTTATAGATTAAGTAGTTTCTTATATAGTGAAGAAATGTCCATCGGTTGACAAAGACAAGAGTTTTTTAAGTTTATGTTTTTTATTAATTTTCCAAAGGTTTAAACCAAAAATATCCCAAGAATGCATGTAATTCAAAATTTTCTTTAGGTCTTGTAATTATAGGGTAGTTATGTATAAGAATATATAGTTGGTATCAAAGCTAGTATGTAAAGTATGTGTTTATAGACACTCGATCTGAGAGCATGGGTTCGGGGTATCATAATTAGTATTAGAGTAGGGTTAAGAAAACTTTTGAGATTAGGATGTCTGTTGAGGATATTTTAAGGATTGATAAGTTAAGGCTGGTTATATTTTTAAATGTATTGATAAGACTTTGGGATAGTATATGATTTAATGTTAATGTTGGTTGGAGTGAGTAAATCAAGAGGGTGGGGGTGGTGAATTGAGAACCCAATCAAATTTCTATTAAAAAAATCCCTAATTGAAATAAATTCACCCAGTTAATCAAAATAATAGTTTAATATAAGTTTTATCTTTTAATGGATTTCTTAAAGGTTGATTATGGATCATTTTAAATAATATTTAAAATTGATTTAACTTTTGGAATCAATTTACTCAAAAAAATTCTTATATAAACATTATTTAAGACTAACTATCAATGTATATGTTTTTTTATAGATTAAAAGAAATACTTTTAAAGATTTGAAATAAAGAAAACAAAACACAAACACACAATGGAATAAAGAAGGGGTTCAATATCAAGTTGAGACTTAATCCCCTACACTTGGAAATAACTCCCTACTAAGAATATTATTATAAAAAATAATCTAATATAAAAACTTGATCATGTATACAAACAATAACTCATGCTATCCAGAATCATGGTCTCCTCTATATCTATACATGGGTTTCAAAACAACACATGCCACAGAGGGACCTCTTCCATAATTACCATGGGTAAAAATATAAAAATATATAGATATAATATAAATTATTATCTAGTTTAAGTATAGGATTTAGTGTGTTTATATATACAAATTAACAGATCAAACTGCTTGAAAGGAGAACAAAAAAAGGGAGAAAATAAAATAGAGATAAAGAAATTAAGTGATGCTCAGTTTTTAATGCTCAAGTTTCTTGAGAGTCCTTAAATTTTGGTTGGTGAGGAGATATAATATTTTCTATGAAAGTTGTGAAAAAATAGAGTGTCATGAAGTTCTCTTTTCTGTCTACAGAAAAGTATCTAGATCTTCTATGCACTTAACTGTTTCATGTTCAAATGCATAATCTTGTAAGTTATCATTATTCTAGTATTCAGTAACTTGAAACTTATGGAAATGAGGAATTTCTATAAAATATATATCACTATAGTTTCAAATATCCATTGAAGAATAATATTAAAGTATTTATGGGTACTTATATTTAACCTCTGACTTGGATTCAATGTGTCTGTGCATTGGTTAAAAAAATAATCATTGAATAAACCCACTGTATTAACTCTCATAAACTAGACATTGGAATCATTTAATTAAAATGTATCATAATACAAATAATATGAAGGGATGATGGTGTATTAACTTTTAGGGTAGGAAAGATCAACGATATCAAGATGACGGTGGAACATTCAATGGTAGCTCAATTGGTGGCGGTATGCATGGCGGTAGATCATCTAGTGGCAGATTGTCTATCAGTAGCTCATATAAAGGTGTCATGAATGGAGGTAGCATGCCTAATAGTAGAAAACTATTGGTGGTAGAATAAGAATAGTGGTGGAATGTTTTATGATAGCTCAACCTAGTGGTAGAAAAATTCTGATATCGGTAGGGATCTAACGGTAGCAAGATCCGATGGTATAAAAAACTCTAGTAGTGGCACAAGCCTGGAAATAGAAAATTCTAATGGTAGAAAAATATATCGGTAGAAAAATGTTGGCAGTGGTAGTATTTGAACCAACAATGGTACTTTTCAAAATTTAGTTGAATTTATTCATAAGTTTTCTTTATAAAATAATATATTATTATAAAACATTAAGTTCATTATAAACACAGGAAACATGATTTTTCATTAAAATAAGGAGGTTCCAATAATCTATGACTTTTTTATGATCACAAGTCCTGGAATTTTATAAACCATGTATGAAATAAACAGATACATAAATAGATTAATTTGAAAATCAACAGTCTACTTAACATTTTAAAAATAAGTTTGGAATCAAAGAATAAGATAAGGATTTCCAAATATTTAAGTTATCATATGATAAGTTTTGTATTAAAAGTAAATTACATAAATATTCTACCCCTTTTGGGATTATAAAAAATACAAGTCAAGAAATAGTAAATACAACGAATAATGATATGAATAATAAGAAATAAATTCCATTTAGTAAAAAATTTAGTGGATTATTTCTAAAAAGGAATAAAATAAAATAAAACAAAGTCACTATAAAAGACCATGCCTAATATAAATCACTCTCAGAACATGAGGTATGATCAGTAGGTACCTTGCCTTTGTTAGAAGCAGGAGGCACTAAGGTAGAGGCTGATAGAGATGAGGTAGTATGTGGCATCTCTCTAATCATAACTAGTCTAAGATGCCAAACGGATTCAATCGATGACATAAAAAATGGTTGGTAATGAAGAGGTATAGGATTAGAAGAAGGTGGATAAGTGAAGGATATCTTGGGAATCACCTCTAGTTAAACAACTTGTAACACCCCAAGATTTCATAGTAAGTTATTTTCTTTAAAGTAATTCAATAGCTTGCACTACACGCAAGACTGAGTTCGAGCGCACCACGACTTACCAAAATAGTCGTTCAAAAAACGGTTATAAATAGTATTAACTGCATTTTGAATTTTATATACTCCATATAATTTTAATATCCATATTATGTGTTTCTTAGACATAATATAAGAAGAAATTCAAATTTTTCGATAAAAGAAGTATTTTTCAAAAAATAAAATTTTACCACCTTTTAATGGCGAACCCTTTTTAAATCCAATATTTGAAACATTTATATATTAAATTTGACAAAATAAACTTCTTCTTTAGAAGTGGGACATAAAAATGTAGTTTGAAAAAAATTTTGGTTCTTTTTTGATAACTTTCATATTTTGATGAATAGTGAAAAATACTAAATTTTAATTGAAAACAAATTTTTTAATCAAAATAATTTATAGTGTTAAATTATAAATTTTAATGGTTTTTAATTTTAATTATATTATATTTTTATCATTTAATCCAATTTTGGTCATTGGAAGTAATTTTAGATTTAAATTGGACATTAACACATATCAATCTTTTGATAGTTTTTATTTCTCAAAAACTTGCTTTTTGGTTTTGAAAACGGAAATATTTTTTTTAAATTAATTTATAAAAATTATATGTTTTGAATTTAATAAAATAAACATAATTTTTGAATTTGAAATATCAGATTTATATTACGGTTAATTTTTGTTATTTTTCTAAAAACTTTCAAATTTTGATGAATAGTAAAAATCACTGCGTTATTATTTAAAACCTACTTTTTATTTAAATAATTATTTATTTATTTAAATTTATTTTAGGTAAAAATATATACATAATACCTATATAAGTTCAATATAATTCATTGGAGTCGTTTTTTAATAAAATTAGATGTATAAAATTTTATTGAATATTTTAACGTCTTTTACCAACCTTCTAGACACATTTTCAAATTTTCATAAAACAAAATTTCACCACTTCTGTGAATTGAATTTCAAAAATCCGAGAGACACAGTTGAAATTATTAATTAAAATGGGGTTCAATAGGATGAAAATAATTTTTGGTGAATAATAACTTTTGAATTTAATTTACCACGGTTAAAAGTAAACAAGGTAATTAAAGGTAAAAATGATATTATAATTACCCTAACACATGTTCTAATTATATTGGATAATGTTTTTTGACCCAAATCAACAATATTAATAAAATATGATCCTCTTTGACCCACTTGGAATAGATTAAGATATTTATTATTATTTTATTTAAAAAAGAGTTAAAAGTGTTAAATTCAAAATTTCATAACTAAAACATTTTTAATATAGGATTATATATAAGATAAATTTGACTATAAATATTCATTAAAAATATAAAAAAATTTCCTATATAATGGTATTTTATTTATAATTTTTAGACATTAAATAATTAAATTTATTTATGACACAATGATGATGCAGTAATTACCTTATTAATGAAATATTAAAATAATTGATATTATAAATATCCAAATAAAGGTAAATTGAGACTTTTGACGAATTAAAATAAATTTTTAAGTTAATATTACATGTTAATATTGATTTAATTTATTTGGTTTGAAGTAATCAAGTTTTTTTTGACATAAATGAGTTTTTAAAACAAATACTATATTATTAAATGATATAATATTCCTAAAAAAATAAGGTTTGTCCAAAGGACTCATATAATTATAGATATATCATTAATTAACCACTTGGGGTTCTCTTGGATTTTTATAGTATGTTTATTAACCATTTATTATAATAATACAAGAATACATGGTAAAAGTTAAACTATTTAACTAAGAGTTAAATCTAAAATATAAGGTTAATATGGTGATCTAAACGTGTATAAAACTTATTTTTTGAGAGGTTTTAGATCCATAACCACCTTATCCTCGAAATAAATCCATTTAGAGCCATTATAAACCGAATATGATTGTATAATAAATTAATATTTCAAGCTTTTCCTAATGTGAAGCTCACCTATGTTATAAAAGGTTACTTCACCTTATCTCAAAATCATACCTCCAAATCCATTTGTCTCGGCCGACCCCTACTCAAATATCCTCCCAACTACCCTCCATTAAACCTAGAGGCCTTACTTTGATAAAAAAATCATCCTAAGGAGCCCTTTTGATCAAATAAAAATGAATCACCCGAAGAAGAGGTAATAATTTCATCACCTCTTTCAAAGTTCGTTTCTTCTTCCACTTCCACTTTAATTGTTGTTTCCATACCAAAATAATATATCCAATACCTTATACATACTGTTATGTTATTATAAATATGTTATAATCATATTCGTTACTCTATCCATCCTATGAATGACAAAGTCACCATATGTGCGTACGTACGACTTACTGTCTCCACGTCGTGGTGTAATTTGTTATTCAACACTTCATTATTTGGATTAGTATAATAATGAGTATGAATTATTTAAATAATATATATATAATGTCAATGATTCTTTATATATAATATAACCATCCAATTACATATGATTTTACCATCAATAGAATGGTATTGTCGCTCGTGCATACGTACAGATTACTGTCTGCATGAACGCGATGAGATTCATTCCCCATCATAACCATTCAAGAATAATTTTAATTTTATGATTAAAAATAATTTTTAATAACTTAATATAATTTTTGATATGAATCAAATACATACTATCCATAACAAATATGACTTACGTAACAAAACATATAAAGGAAAACAAATCAATTAACACCCAAAACAATGATACTACTGAAACATTATTAACCAAGCAATATTAGAAGATCATATATGATATCATATTTATGTATGTGGTTATTGTATAATTGAATAACAATGATTTCACCATTATACATGAGGTTAACTTACCCTCAACTAAGGAAAAGTACAAGGTAAGGGGTTTTTATCTCACTTCTTATTCCCGTGAGATTCATGCTATATTGCCACCATTTCCTTTTTTGTGGTGTATGTACTGACCATGATTGTATTTTTCGTGTAATATAATTTAATTTATGGGTATTTACAACTTCATTTTATGATCCTTCTTTAATGGGGTGTATGTTTCATATGTTACCAAATCGGTAAGGGAATTTCTAATTTCGATTTCCACTCGTTGGGTTTTACACAAATTTCATTGATTATTTTCCTCCAAGATTATGTGTGAAATCACTATTTTTTATTTACGTAGTAATTTCCACTCCCCTTTATGTGAATATACTTTTGGTACACATAATTAATCCATTTATAAATTCTCAAGTCATCGATATGAACTTGATAAGAGTAATCTTAATGCAATTTCCATTCATTGAGTTAAACATCCAAGTCATTGGTGTTGTTGTTACAAGAATATGTGTGAATGTACTCTAATTTATTTACACTAAATATCCAATTATATTGAGTTTATTTATATTTTTCACACACAATTATTTCATTTATTTATCCTTAACCTAATGATACATTCTTTATAAGGGATTTGATCTCAATTTACATTCTATTGATACTTCTTTGTTGTTATGCACCAATTTACTTTTATATGGTGTATATACTATACTTTGACATAGTATATAATGAATCTCTTTATTCTTATGATATTATAATGTTTTTATTACCTAAATTATTTGTATTCAAATTTCTGTCATTTGGTTAGGAACTCTACCTAAAATATCATTTTAAATGTTTTAAAGATTTATTCTTCTAAATATTTCTCATTAATGTCCGTGTTTTAAAAATGGTTTTAAGGATTTATTTATATGGACATGAATGTTTTAAAATTAAAATTTATTTTAAAAGTTTCAAATTGGTATGAGACACTTTTATTCAAAAATATATTTTTAACAGCTTAATGATAAATTGTGAGACTTTTAAATGTTTTCAAGAAAAAGGGATATTTATCTCAAATAGTTTTACTGATTATTTTCATCTATGTCAATATCATTCATTATTCTTGATTGAGGCTGATTTATTATAATAAAATCTTCCATATTGTATTAAATGAGTTGTCTTTGACTGTGGATGTGCTATTTTTATACCATTCATGGTTTGTGGTTAAAATATTGAAATTTCATATACTAGTTCTAATACAAATGTTTAGATTGTGTTTCAAAATTTTTATTTGAGGAATTAATTAGGATTATTAAGTTACGGGTGGAGCCTACTATAACTCCTCAATGCATAAGTATGTCTCATGAGACAAACTAGTGTCTTGGCACAAGGCCTTGACAAAATCTTTATTTGTATTCTTGGCACGAGGACTTGACTACGTGTTTATGATGTCCAAAATTATACATTCCATCATTATGAAATTAGATATTGATATTACATGTGATTATTAGACTAGAAGAATATCCATGTGATCAAGTAAATATAATTATTTGATTTATCTTTTCCATATTATTCTAAAGTTTAAGTTTAAAAGGATTGTGTTTTAGTCTTATACATTGCCTTAAATTTTATTTTTTATTATGATAGTTTCTGCTATATTGTTATCCTTACTGAGAATCTGAGATCACCCCTTTATTATGTTTTATTTTTCCCAGGATGTGAAGAAGTATATTATAATTGACCTACTGGAATTGGCTAAGGGATATGAGTGTGTTCAAATGAGAAACAATGTTGTAGTTTTTACATTTCATAATGTAATGTAAAATGTATGTATGTATCTAGTACCTTAAAGGCTATTAAACTAATCAGTGTTTCGAGACTTGATCTCTTGTGATCATTCCAATGTTATGTAACAATGTATTGACTCTGGGTAACTAAGTTCGAGGTGTTACACCACTCCAGTACCATATACATACAAAAAAGGTTTCATGAGATTTGAAAATTCCATAATATTATTGCCTCCTCTCTCTATAGCACAAAATAAATATTTCTTCCCCTCCATGAATAACTTGAAAAGGGGATTCATAAACACAAAGTAGTCTACCTGTTCCTTGAAATCCCTGGTAATAGGTGGAATCCTTATTTTTTTAGCCTAAATATTGAAATGAGAATTCAACTCATGTTTGGTATATATCTTAGAAAGATGATATTTGATGGCCTTAGTGATGGTTTCCCTATCAATTTGGGTCTGATTAAAACATTATCTTACCATTTTATATATGTTTTCACCATGTTTTCAAATTTACCTCAGGTCCTTCTGATGAGATGAATAAATATCACCAATAGTAGTATGGAGATCCTCTATGACTATAGATCTGATCACACTAGAATCAATAGAGGAAGAAGGAGGTGGAGCAGTGGATGTAGATGTAACAACAGGTAAACTCTCCAATATTCTCAATATGGCATCCTAAATGGAAGCAAAGGAGGTCCTCATATCCTCCATAATAGATCATATGGCCTCCATATCAGTGGCCAATATCCTATTTTAAATTTAAACTTCCTAAATATGAAAAGTCATATTAGGATAAATATGACACAAAACCAAATCAAACAGGTGTTGGGAATCTGCTTCACTAAGATGGGTGACAGGAGGTGCCTGAAAGATCAAGATACCAAAAAAATCGGCAAGAAGTATCTCTCTAAAAGATTCTAAGTCATCTCTGGAAACAACATCTAAAAAAACTGGGGTAATAGCTCTCTGAATACCGGGAATAGTAGCCTCTATAGGAACTGATTTAGTAGGATGTGCACTAGAAGGAAAAGCATTAAGCTCACTAGTATAATCAATCTACTCTACTAAAGATCCCTTAGGATCTGTCCCAACTCCAACTGAGATAGTAGGTCCAACTAGCTCTGGTTGATTGTTGTGGTTATCACCACTACCATCATTAGTTGAATCTGGATAGAAAAGTCCAGGAAATTTGGAAATTGGGGATGCATCCCCCTTAGATGATACCTCATCCTCTCTATTTTCACCATTAGAGACCAAAAAAACTTATTTATAGGACTTGGAATAATGACTCTTAATCAGTTCATCTCTTGAAATATCAGTCTCCTCATCCTAATATCCTTTACTCAAGAGACTCTCTCTAGTAATAAGAGAGATAGGTGGACTAGTTGGTCCTAAAGACATAACATGAATCTTTGGAATATCTAGATCACTACCATCTTCAACAGAGGTTTCCATTTCTTCTTCTTCAACAACCACATCTACTTATTCTTCCTCATCAGAATAATCCACTATCTCATCTAGATCTAATACAGGATCAACAAGGTCCTTGGGTCTGGTAGGGTTTTATGTAGGATAAAATCATCATATATATTATAATTATCTTTAACCCACTTTTTAATCCATGGATTCCAATTAAATTTCATCCTTTTATAGATAATATTACTCAATAAGAAATAACCACACTTGACTTATGGCTCTTCCTCCACATTAACTAAGACTAACATGGCTGAAATAAACTTAGGTTAAATGAGATGATTAGACATAGAAGATGAATTCCACATCTCCATCATGTGCACTATGAGGTATCTATAGAGATTAATCCTATCCCCTAATTTTATAATTAATAGAATATAAAAATCCTAGTATAAAATAGTACCAAAGTCTCCTTTATTGGGACATAACATATGTTGGATGAACTTGAACACCAACCTGCATTCACCATCCAACTCAGTAGAAATAGGCCTTCCCAAAGTACTATCTCCAGTCAGCTTTAGAAAATAATTATCATAAAATAAATACTCACTGTCATTGGGAATATATTTTTGATACTCTTAAAAAACTCCTCGATGAGGAACATTTATACACTTTTCCCATTCTTTTTAAGAAAAAGTAATCTCATTACCATCTATCATACTCTGAATGGAATATTTATTTTCACTGAAAGTAAACTCTACATATTGATAGAACTGATGAACCATCCTAGGATAGAAAGGTCTGCCATTTCTAGAGAACAAATCTATCTGTCCCTGGTCCTGGATCACCATGAGCACCGATGACTTGCTTGAAAACAACCATTAATCATCCAATCCTTTTTTATAAATAACAATGTGATTTGCAAGATATGGGTTCCTCAGCTTAAGAATAGAATGGACGGGTTCTACTATATACTTCTTCTTAGGCCTTTTTTCTTTGAGATACAACATTGTAGGATTATTAAGTCTCACCATTCCAGTGGAACTAAGGTTCAAGAAAGGGTGTGAGGAGGTTAAAGGGAAGGGGAGAAAGGGAAGGAGGAACTATTCAAAGGGATAAGACACAAGTGATAGTGACTCAAATATAGATTTTAATCATGATTTATCATTTAGGGATTTGAATTTGAAAAATATAATAAAATATACAATATTAAATTGAGGAAAAAATTTAACATAATAAATTAGTAACTTTTGTTACACTTGAAATGGAGATCGACAGAAAAATAGAGATCGATAAAATACCAATGGTGGATCATCCCAATGGTGGGTCATTCCAATGGTGGATCATTCCAATAGATGATCACCAATGGTGGATCATTCCAATGGTGGATCACTAATGATGGATCATTCCAATGGTGGATCTCCAATGGTGGATCATTCCAATGGTGGATCACTAATGGTGGATCATTCCAATGATGGATCACCAAAAATGGCTTGTCCAATGGTGGATTGTCCAAAGATGGATTGTCCAATGGTGTCTCCTCTAAGAATAAAAACTAACTAAAATTTATCATTCCAAATTCATATTTTATGTAGCTTAATCTCTCACAATTCAATGGATTTGTAAAAATATCTTCAAGTTGATGTCTAGTTCCTATGAATTCAAGAGTTATATCACCCTTTTAAAAATGATCCCTCAAAAATTGATTTCTTACATCAATATGATTTGTTTTATAATGAGACACAAGATTATTAGAAATTTTTATCACACTTGTGTTGTCACAATTTATAGGGACATGTCTGAATTGATACCTATAGTCTATCAGAGTGTATTTCATCTTCACAATTTGTGCATAGAAACTCCCTAAAACTATGTACTCAGTTTCATTAATAGATAGTGAAACTGGATTTTTATATTTTACTACACCTAGATACTAGATACTTTCCAAAAAGATGACATGTTCTAGAGGTTCTCTTTCTATCTAACTTAGAACCCATAAAATCTGCATATGAATAATTCACTAAGTCAAATGACTATCCTATAAGATAGAATAATCCTCTATTGGTTTTATATTTGAGGTATTTGAAAATCCTTTTAACAGAAAGTAAATGGGAATCTTTATGGTTTTATTGAAAAATAGCACACAAACACACAATAAACATAATATCAGGTAAGCTAGAAGTTAAGTATAGAAAACTTAGAATCATACATCTATAACTAGTTTGATCCACTATTTTTTTTAACTTCATATAGACCCATCTTATAGGTTGTACTCATGGGAATATCACTTCTTTTAGTGCTATCCAAATAAAAAAATTAGGTATTTAGTGTACTTACTTTTATTCCAGATAATTCCATCTTTATTTTAAAAAATTTGAAAACTGAGAACGAATTTAAGTTCAACCATTAAAATCATTTCAAATTCATTTTTCATTATCTTTGAAAAATTAGTACACAAATAATTTTTAGAAGATCAAAAAATAACATCATCAACAGAAATTTGAACTACTAAAATATATTTTTAAATTATTTTTATTAAATTATTAGGATCAACAATGCTTTTTAAAAAAATTTAGAAATTAGAAAAGAGATGATACTATCATACCAAGCTCTTGGATACTATTTTAACCTATATAAATATTTTTTAACTCAAAAACAAGATTTGGAAAATGATAATTTTGAAATCCATGTGGTTTTCCCCAAAAAACATCCTCAAATATATAACCATTTCAGAATGAACTTTTTACATATTCTTGATATAGTTTGTAATAAAAATGTACTGTATAGGATATCAGTATTCTAATGGATTCAAGTATATCCATTGGTGAAATGGTTTCCTCATACTCAGTAACTTCTTTTTTATTATATCCTTATGCAAACAACCAATCTTCATTTCTTACAATAGTTCATGAATCATCAACTTTGTCTCTAAACATGCACCTAATTCCAATAGTGATAGTGTCTTTAGGTCAAACTATAAGTTCCAAAAATCTATTCCTTTCATACTGATTAAGTTCTTCTTTCATTTGCATTACCTAGAATTCAACATTAATTTATTCATTGATATTATTAGGTTCAATATGTGATATTAATTCTTAATGCTCAACCTGATTCTTAAGAGAATCTATAGTTTGTGTACCTCTAATTAGGTATCTAACTATAGTATTTAGAGGATGGTATCTATGAGTCCTAATTGATCTTGTAAAAGAATGTATAGAAATATTTGGATCATCTACAGGTTTAGATTCAAATCATTCCTCATAATTCGATGTTTTTTTGATGGTTTCATATAATTGTCATAAGGATTGGAATTTATATTGAGATTTGACAAATAATCCTCAAGTTTTTATAAAGAGGTCTTTGGATAACGTGGTTCTATTTCATCAAAATTTACATGAATAAATTCTTCCCTATTCTTGGTTATTTTATTAATTACCCTATATTATTTACTATGTTTAATAACCAAGATAAATTCCTTCATCACACTTGGGTGAATTTTTTTAAAGATTATCCTTAATGTTAAGAATAAAAAATTTGCAACCAAAAACTCTAAAATAATTAACCATTGAATTTATATTATTCCATAATTAATATAGAGATTTCTTTAATAGAGGTATAATTAAAACTCTATTAATTATATAAAAAGATGTATTCATAGACTTTTCCCAAAAATAAACTAGAAGTTCATACCCATTAATCATTGTCCAAAAAATTTCTTGAAGAGTCTTATTTCTTCTTTCTACAATACTATTTTATGTGGAGTCCTATGAGAAGAAAAGTTATTATTATTGATTTTTTTGAGAAAAAAGATTCAAATTCATGATTTTTAAACTCAAATACATGATCACTTATTAAGGTATGAATCCTAAGTCTTCTCAAAGTTTCTACATATTTAGCATACTTTGTAAAATAAGTGCAAGATTGATTTATATGAGCTAGAAAAAATACCCAAATATAAATAGAAAAGTCACATATAAGGACATAAACATGGTGATTCCAATTTAGTTTAGAAACTCTATAAGTTCAAAAAAAGTCCATGTGAACTATATAGGTTGAGAAGTTGAAACTTCTTTCTATAATTTGAAATAATTATTATACTGTTTTCCTTTTTGACTTGGGTTAAAAAATTTATCACATAGGAATTCTAGTTTAGGTAGATCATTGACTAATCATTCCCTAGTAAGATTTATAAGTGAGTGAATATTTAAATGGCCTAGTCTCCTATGACAAATCCAATATTATTTGTGATAAAAACTTAGATAAGAAATATTTTGTGAAAATAAAGAATCTAAATTGAAGCATTAATATTTTTATTTCTTAAGGTAATAAAAACTTAGACATTTTTAGAATAAAAAACTTTGGAAGTATTATTTTCAAAATTAACATGAAAACCATCATCACATAGCTATGATATGATAATTAGATTGTACTTTAAAACATCTAAAAATAATAATCTAGAAATTAAAATAGTTTTAAAATTACCGATTTTGCAAAAGACAATAATTTTCCATTCAGCATTGTCACCAAAAGTGACATGACCTCCATCCAATTTGATCTGATTATTGAAACATGAATAATATCCAGTAATATGTCTAGAATAACCTTTTTTTAGGTACCATAGGTTGTGGGTCTTTTCTAATATATTCCCTACAAAACAAATTTTACACTAAAAATGATTTTGGTTCCCAAATCTTCTTGGGTCCATTAATTTTAGTTATCAAAGCTTTAAGAACCCATATCAGATTAAAATTTTTCCTATATAAATTATTTCAAATTTTAGATATAAATATTTTTTTGGGTCTAGATGAATAAAAAAGAGTCACAAAACAAGAACTGGGAATGGATTTATTTTTAACAACCTTCCTCCATCTAGGTTGATACCCTATGCCAATAATGTTCTTTGTAGCAATATTCTTTCCAAGAATTTGTGTAAGAGTATTTCCCCCATTGGTAAATTGTTGCAAATATTTATTACTTTCTCATTAAAAAATTTCAATTCATTATTATAATTTAATAATTGAGCATTTTCTCCTTTTCAACAGTAAGGCCAGACTTAAAACTAGCAGTTAGAGCATTTTGTTTCTTCAAAATATTATACTTGTCCTTAAGATAATTAAAATTATATTCTATCATGTTATAATATTTGAAAATCTTGTAATTATATATACATGTACATATCACTGTTTTATTCTCTATAATGATTATAAATATTAATAGGATAAGCAGGAAAGACATTGGATACCTCAGATGTGTTTTTCATGAAACACATGTTAGCTCTATCATGATAATCCTCTTGGGTTATGTCTGAATCACTTGAGATGATTCAAAATCACTCCATGTTTCTTTAATTTCTTTATTATACCTCTTATTGTTATCATATTATTTCTTTTGTTTTTTATCTTATGATATACATCTTTGAAATTCTCTTTCCTTTTACATTCATAACAGATGATTTCATTTAAATAATTATCTTTCTTTTAATCTTTTATCCAATTTCCTATATTTTCATATTTACATTTTTATATATTATTCATAAATAACTTCTTCTTTTTGAAAAATTTTTTGAATCTTTAATCCATATGGGCTATCTATTTATCACTATTAGAGGAGATTCTTCATAACTTTATCTGTTATCTTATATTTTATCTTTTTTTGAAGCAGTAGATTTAGAGGCTAAATATTTTATTTTTGGTTCATAATCATCTTCCCTATTAACTTTTAGTTATTCCTTGAACATCATAAATTTTGAAATAATTAATTTAATAGGTAACTTTATTACATCACATGATTCTCTTATTAAACTAAGGTTCCTCTCCATCTATCTAGTAAACACCTCAACAATCGCATAACATGATCTTTATCAGAAACCAATTTCCTTAATGAGTGCATTGTATTCAAAATATCATTGAACATGTGATAAAATCCAAAAATAGGCTCATAAATTTTCATTTTAAAATTATCATATTTAATAGTATAGGTATTTAACCACATTGATTTCATATTAGATGTTCCCTCATGAGAAACAGCTAAAGGGCCCCAAATTTCAAAATTAGTTGTACATGAAAATATTTTTTTAAATTATTCATTACCTAAAGAATATTAAAAAGAATTCATATATTTACATTTATTATTATGAGATGGTTTTTTAGGATTATCCCATCTATTTCTAGTAGTTTTAGGTATTTCATATTTTTTTATAAGAGCAGTCTGGATTTCAAAACCCATGCTCTCAATATGCATTTTCATCTTGATTTTTCCAATGATCACAATTAGTACCATTAAAAAAATGAGCTCTATTGGTAGAAGTTACCTTTTATATATTATCCATAAATAACTAAATTTATAAATAACATATATTTTAAATTTTTAAAAGATAACTAAAATCACAGTTGCAAGATATTTGAAAAGCCTATAATACCAAATGTTGGTCTAAGTGAGTAACTTAATGGTGGGGGAGGTGTGAATTATGTACCCAATAAAATTTATGTTAAAAAAAATTCAACTAGTTAATCAAAATAATAGCTTAATATAAGTTTTATCTTTTAAATTTTTTTATAAGATTGATTAGGGCTTAGATTAAACAATATTTAAAATTACTTTAACTTTTAAAATCGATTTACTCAAAGAAATCCCTATATAAATAATAGTTAATAATAACTATCAAAGTATATGTTTTGTTTATATAATAAAAAAATGTAGATAAATCTTTTAAATGAAGATAAAAACACAGACACACAACATAATAAACAAGGGGTTTAGTCTCAAGATGAGACTTAATCCCCTCCACTTGGAAATCACCCACTACCAAGAAGATTATTATAAAAAATAATCTGACCCACAACTTGGATCACGTATACAAACAAAAGCTCAATATTTCCAAACTCAAGGTATCTTCTAGTATTATATGGGGGTATAAAAGAATATAGTCTATGCATGGACCTCTTACAGAATTACTGTGGGTGAACATGTATAAATATATAGAGATAATATCAAGTATTTTCCAATTTAAGTACAAGAGTTAGTGTGTAAAGATAAAAAGAGATATACAACACACTTCTCAAAAGTATAGAAAAAACAAGGAGAGAAAATAAAATAAAGATTAAGAAATGAAGTGATGCTTAGTTTTTAATTCTCTTGATGCCCGAGAGTCCTCAGATTTGTATTGGTTAGGATCTTGAATATTTTATCTGAAAGTCTTGGGAACATAGAGTGTCATGAAGTTATATTATATATATAAAGGAAAGGATCTTGATGTTATGTGTACTTTACTCTCATCATCTTGTAAGTTATTTATATTTCAGTGTTCCACAAATTGAAACTTATGCACATAAGGGTGTTTTCTAAAATATATATCACTAAAGGTTCAAATACCAATTGAAGAATAATCATAAATCATTTCTGGATCTGCGTACTGAACTTCCAACTTAGCCTTAATGAATCCGTGCAATGGTTAAGGAAATAATCATTAAATAAACCGATTACATTAACTCTCATAAACTATCCATTAGAAGCATTTAATTCAAATACAACATACCAACACCAATAGTAAGGGATAATGGTGGATCAAATATGATGGCATCAATGATCAACAGTAGAAAGATGAAGGTGCAATGGTCATTGGTAGCTCAACTGGAGGTGGCATGCATGGAGATAACTTATCTGGTGGTTTTTTTTCCTGATATTAGCTCATCTTATGGTGGATTTCCTAGATGTATCATATTTTATTGTAGAAAAATATTGGTTGTAGTAGAAGTTTGGTGGTGACATGTCTTATGGTAGCATAACCAAGTGGCAGAAAAGTTATGATGATGACAGTGCTATGATGGTAGAAAGATTTGGTAGTAAAACAGTTTCTAGTTGAACCAAGATCCTAGCAGTGGAATGATCATAGCAGTGGCACACTCTGAAGGTAGGTAGCACAACTCATGTGGTCTCAGAATTGAAAAAAAATGGTGGTACTTTTCAACACTTATCAAAATTTCTTCAAAAGTATGATTTATAAAATAATATACCACCCTAAAACATTAAGTTCATTATAAACATAATAAACATGATTTTTGAGCATTAAAACACGTATGTGCAAACAATTAAGATAATAATGCAAATTTTATTTAGTGATAGATAAAATTAATTTAGTGAAAACCCTTGGGATAAGTCTAAGTGAGAATTATAATTATAAGATAATATCTTATATTTTTGTAAAAGTAGTGATTATGTGGTACCCCTAGAAATTTCATCCCATTTGGATACTATAAGTGGATTAAGGCTCTAGAATAGTTGTAACTAGGGGTAATAACCCCAAAAGGGTAGATTGTGTATTAAATCGATCGCTTCCTTGTACATGAAAAATAGGCCCCAATGCACATTTATTTTGAAACTCTCAGTGGATATTATTTAGTCTATCACATCCTATTTACAAACCATTATGATGGTTTTATTTCTGAATTATATTAAGGGTTTATATTAATAAGTATGAGAGAAACTAACTTAAATAAAATAATATTTAACATGAAGTATAAAAGGATAAAATTATGGCGTCACAAGAGAAGACATATTAGGATTTAGTTTTCATATTCATATTATAATTTACTCATATTTTATTTATAAACATTTTAGTTTTTAGTATTTGGTTGAAATAGGATCACAAAAATAAATATGATAAAGGTACAAATCTTGAAACTACTATGTATTATAACTAAATATGGGAGCATACGTAAAGGATTCAAAATCTTGGTATATTATTATTATGATAGAGAAGTTGAGTTTTTTAGTATTACCTATTGTAGTGAGATTGATATTTTAATAGAAATTATTTAATAACATTTTTATCTATTCTCATTAGTGAGTGATAATTATCGATAATATTCTGCTATATTCTAAAAGTTATGAGAAATATGTGAAATATCTAAGGATTGGTCTTCATTAGTTTTTCTTTAAAGGCATGTAAATGTATATTAAATAGTATCAATAAAATTGAAATTTTATTTTATGAAAAGGTTATATTTTTGGGTAAAAATAATGGAGAACATATGATTGAGAGATGGTTGACTCTTATATTTAAAATATTCTTAATGTTTAGGTAATAAAGGGTTGATTTATTTTTGAGAAAACTGAGTTAGATATTATTGATAGCCTTGGATTTGATTATTAGTTTAATAAAAATTTTATAAATAATATTTTTGGTGAAGATCATCACATTTTGGGGATTATGATATATATTTACTAGTGTGTGACCTTATGAACAAGTAGTTAATACTATTTGAGGGTTATAGATAGAGTTAATTTTAGGAGGAATATATATAACTTCACTATGGTCTGCTGACTTAGAGATTCAAATGGTTTTGGGAAAGGTATGTTATAAAGAATATATGATTTGGGTTTATAACTACTTAGATATATTATTTTATGAATGTATAATGTTTCTTGAATAAATATAAGTAAATTGATATAGCCAAAGATAGTATGGTAGATGTTATATTATAGGTTATACCTCAAATGATGAATATGTTAAAAATATATTCACCTAATCTATTTAATGAGGGATAATTAACATTCAAGGATAAAAATTATTTAATGGGGAAAATGTAACACCCTAATATTTTAATATATTATTAAATTTAAATAAGTCATTATGGTTGATATCTTGCTTCACATGTAATACTGAACTTAAACGAAACTGTGATATATTTAGATAAAATATAAATATTTAAGTATGACCATTAAAACGTATCCATTGAATTAGTGGGAATGAATATTAGTTAATTTTTCTTAAATAAATCTATAAATAAAATAAAGGCTACTTTTAATATGAATGAAATTTAATTAGTTTACCTAAAATAACTAATAAGATAATTTATTGTTTAAAAAATAAATTTTCTAAAAATTTCCTTTCTATGTGATATATATTTATATTTCAATAAATGTATGATTAATTATGAAAATTTTTGTTTGATATTAATAACTAGTTAAATGCAATTTAGTCAGTAAATGACATGAAATTAAAATAATAACAGTTAGTATTTGAAAATATCATTTTTCAATAAAAACAGTTTTTTCAGTATATTTTATGATTTTATTCAAAAATTGAATTTTTAAATTTTATAATTTAAATTTTAAAAAACTAAAATAATTTTTTCATTTATAATAACAACATTAAGTGAAAAAATATTTATTTTTAGTCGAAAAAATAGTTTTTTTGAAAAAATTACATTTTTTATGATTTATAGTTTTTTAAGCGTATCCTAGAAGTTCAAAAAATATTTTAATTTATAAAATATGTATTAAAGGAATTAAATTATGAATTTATATATATTATTTTAGATTATAAATCCTATATATAACATTTTTAGAACTAAATTAAAAAGTTAGTTAAATAAAAAACTATTATATATATTTTTTTTGAAAAAAAGTATTTTTAAGCTAAAATTTGGTTTTGGCTTGAAATGAAAGCCTAATAGAATTCATTTATTTTTATAATATAACACGTTATTTAATGTTAATTGATAATTTTATTAAATCTATCTCGCACAAATATTTTATGTTTAAAATCGCACTTTGTTCTAAAAACTGTTTTTACGTGTTATGTGAGAAAATATTAAAAATAACTTTTCAAATCATTAGAATTTTTTTTTGATAAAATTATTTCCAAATTTGAAATTATAATATTCAAATTATTTATAAGGTTCTATATTAATTTTTTTCATTAAAATTAATTTATAATGTTAAAAATTAATTTTCAAGGTAAATGTAATTTTAGGTTAAAGGATAAAAGTAAAAATAAAAACCTTTAGATAGTACAATTTGTCTCCTAAATGTGTGGTTGAGGTGAATTTTGAACCAAATTAACTTTCCTATCATCTTTTTTCCATTTAGGATCCATTGACTATGGAATAGTAACATTACATTATTGAAAATTTTAAGGGTGTTTCCAAATATTCCATTCTCTTCACCTATAAAAAGGAAACACTTCCTCTACTTAAAGACACACCTATACTTAGAATTTATCTTTTAAACTGTGATATTTTTCTCCCAGTATAACCCAATACAAATTATTAATTCTCCTCATCACAATAATTTATTCTAATCCCTTGAATTCCAAAGAGTATCCCAAGAAAATATCCAGTCTCCAATGCAAGTATTATCTCCTTCTTAAGTTTTTATTCTTAACATTACTCTTACAAATATCTAAAAACCATAATAATAAGATGAAATAAGTATAATTATTATAAATATATGGTTTTATATTAATTTTTAATCCTTTAATTATTCATTTCCATATACTTAAAAAACAAGGGAATGATAATCATGCGTGTGTGCGGACTACCGCCTTCATGAAGAAATATATTTTTTGGATTTTAATTATTTATCCAAAAATATTTAAATCCAGTTCATAAACATAAAAAAATAAAAATGGTATCATTATTCCCTTTTCTAATTATATTATTTCAAAAGAAGAACCTCATTAGCCATACACACACATCATGTTAAAGCGTGTTTAAGTTGGTGTCAGTTTGACTGACTAACTGAAACTTCTTTTTTTTTTTGATTTTCAAATAATTCACTTTTTGGGTAAGTGAGAACCTACAGACTCACCGGATTCCAAACCCTTACACCTCTCAAACTCATCATCGGCATTCACCACCGGTAGTCATGAGATCACCGGTAACTCTTCATGGACCACAAACCAGACAACCAAACATCATACCACAAATTCACAAAGAACTAACAGAAAACCAAATCAATATCACAATTTCATTTAACCTGCTGCAAAAATGCCACAACAAGTCCGAGAAAATATGATCCGCCACTGTGAAGCCATCACAGAACGTCTCCAATCACCCGAAACAAAGATTTCAGTCACTAGGAATGCATCACTGGTCGCCGGAATCGGAGCCGAGTCCACACCGAGCGCCGCAACAACCATCACACCACGAAACCAAGAAAAACACACAAAAAAAATGAACAAACACAAACACAAACCAGGCCAGATCTCACTGGTAAGGGACCCCTCCACAATCCTATTCCGAAAATCCTGGTGCCGCCTTCAAAACTGCACCCGGGGCTAGATACCCATCACACTAATGGACGACGCGAATCGCAATGTCAACCCCCAGAGCGCAGCATCGACCACCCAGGACCAACATCGCGTCGCCATGGAGAGCCCTAGCCAGAGCAATCGCCGCAGTAAGGATGTTCACCAGACAAGAATATGCCGCCACTGGAAGACCCGTGAGCCACGAGTGCTCCGAGTAGAAGGAACAAGGCAGATCTGCAATGGGGGAGCGGAAGGCGGCGCCGGGGGAAACCTAGTGTCGAGAGAGGCCCCTTACGAGCTCATGTGTCGGTTTGACCACCCACATCAACTATGCTATAAAACTATATGGTGGATGGATATGAGAAATTAAATAATAATGTTATTATAAGTTAATAATAAATTAAATATATATTTTTTATTTAATGGTTATATTACTTATTTAACTTATTATTAAAATATCATCTTCGATCATTAAAATCATTGAAATAAGCCGACACAGTTTCAACTTTCACACAAACATATGAAAAAAACTATATAATAATTAAGAATCATATGATAATAAATGTTATATATTAAATAAAATATATATTGATAAGGTTCATAAGAATTTATTTAATAAGATTTATTTTATTATTCAACAATTTAGGCTCCTGCGCATAACAGATCTAGAACAAGGTAAGGGATTTCACCTCAAAATTACTCTCTTCAAGACAAGTTTGGTATTATGATCCTAATTTCATTTATATAGTGTAAATAATACATATTTTAGATATTATATCATGAATTATATTTTAAAAATGGTTTTTTATTTCAATTATAATCCCTCAATTTCAAGGGGTTTTATTAAAATGTTACTCAAGTTGCAAGGGTTTTTTGTCTCAAACATCAATTACTTGAGACATGTTTATGTTAAGAACCATGTTTTCCTTTGAATATTTTATTCAATGTACATTTATTTGTCTTGCTCATATATTTTTTTTTTCATGAAAATACAAATCCAAATTATTACCTTTTTATCAAAAGTATTTTGACTAAATTTTCACCCTAATTTGAAAGGTTTTTTGGTAACTCAATTTTTATTGATTGATCCATTTTCATTATCTTGAAGTTATTTCATATAAGTTGGGTACATTCTTCCCTTTTATTGTATTATGTGATGTTATTTTATTGTTTTTTTAGAGATATACATTCCTACCACATAAAACCTTTGACAAATGTTTCTCACTTCCTAGGTTATATTATTTTTAAACCATCCACCATTTTTCTCTGAATGGTTTATGATCAATTATTATAGTATTGAATTATTCATACAATCATTTCTCTATATAGTGTTAACATCATATTTTACATAATTTATATTGGGTAATGTTCACCTATAAATAATGTTATTTTATTGACTTTGGAAAATGTTTTTTCATTCCATATATTGATTTCCAATACGAATGATTATTGGAATTTTGTTTGTGTATTTTTACCATCCACCTTATTTTTCAAAATGGGTTAAGATCATGTTATCCCTTTAATTAATAGGGGTAAAGGCATTGGGGTTTCATATGTTTTTATTCCAACATTGGATGATTATTGAGATGTTGAATTTGTATTTTTTAATGATCCACCTTATTTTTTAGATGGGTTATGATCATGTTATCTCTTTTATTGATATGGGGAAAAGTATTGGTATTTTATATGTTTTTATTCAAATATGATAATGCTCCCAAATTGGATCGAATGTCTCCAGATTAGCGAGGAGCTCAACATTGACATCATGCACGCCTATAGGGAAGCCAATCAGGCTATTGATGTTCATTCAAAGAGGGAAATTATAGATAAAAGATCAATATGGTACTTTATGATTTAGAACTTCTATTCATATCTTGTGGATATGGATGTGTGTAGTGAATTTCAGACTCATATTTTTAAATCCCCTTGCACTACCACTCTCTCTTTTTTATAATAATTTTTCTTGGAATGGTTTCACTTGGCTCCTAAACTTGTTGTATTATTCCAATACAGATGCTTATTAGAAAGTTTGATTTTGTATTGTTTAATTAATATTTAATATTAATAATTCATTGGACTTAAAAAAGTTATGGATGAGACACAAGATTATATATCCCCTCGATGCATCAGTATGTGTCACCAGACAAAAATATTTGAGTATTTTTTGTATGTATTCCTAAAGAAAGATATTTTCTTTATTGTAATATATTTATGTCTAAGAGGTTGATGTCTTGGATTATGGTATAGAATTAGTTGTTTAATATTATTAATTTCATATATAAGGAACTGTTTATTATTTTCCATGCAATCTTTTCATTTAAAATTTTCTCCATTTATATATCATGCATTCATATTCATTCTATTATGGAATCATTTTTTATTATCTATTCCTTCGATGACATTTATGACATGTTTATTCCATGGTTACCCTAGTTGTATGTTTCCAATTATTGAGAATTTGATATAACCCCTTGTTATATTTCCATTTACCTAGGTAATGAAGAAAATTACTACACATGATATGTATAACAGGATAGATTGTAGAAGATATTAAATATTTCTAATGGATTAAGTATATTATTATGTAGTGAAAAATATCCATCAATTGAGAAAGACATGGGTTTTGTTAGATTATTTTTTGGCCCAATTATATAAATTTATAAACATAAAAGGTCTTGGGAATGTATATAATGTAGGATTTTATTTAGGTCATGTAATTATGGGATAGTTATGTCCTAAAATATATAGTTAGTATCAAATAAAATATGTAATGTATGTGTTTATGAGCACCAGCTCTTGGAGCGCGGGTCTAGGGAATCTCATAGATTAACATCCTATTGAGAATGATAAAAATATTTCATCACCTGCTTCCTTAAATAAAGTGGAAGAAAAAATTGGTTCCAAAATAAAATTACACTATCATAGGAAAAAGATGATTCACTAGTGATCTAACAATAATTTAGAATTATTCAAATAAACTAGAATTTTGATCCTGATCACTACTCTTGATGAATCAACTAGAGAAGTGAAGGAGTAATCTGCACATTTGATAAGAAAATGATCAATATATCCTCTATTATCTCATGACTCTAATCATAAAAAAGAATCTACAATTTATATTCTATACCGAATTCCTACATATCCTAAGATAACACCTTCTTATTAAGAGCATCAACACAAATTTTTATTTCCAAGAATATAAGTGAAGTCAAAATCAAATATTTGAAAAAAATTAAACAAAATTACTTTATCTAAGATTCAATCAATTATATAATAATACATAGATCGGGCTTTTATTCTTTATAGAGACTATAAATTTATCTCTAAATTATTATTATTTCCAACACTATAAATCATTTATAACACCTTCTAATTCAAGGTTATGGATTAGATTTCTTTTATAATGTATTTTTAATGGATGAGGAAAATGAAACAATATAATTTATTTATAAAATCACAAAACCTATACCCATACTTGACATATTTAGATATATAGAATAACTTTCACCAAGTTTAGGAAAAATTATACCTTGAGCTGATTTCAACCTTTACTTCAATTCACCAAATGATACTTGACATTCAATACTCCATTTAAATTTCACCCCTTTATGAGTGTGGTCCATGAATGGTAATTCTATATTTAATTTTTTTTATAAACCACTGACAATATATTTCAAAAAACCAAGAATATCTATATCTAAAAGGCATGTTTTATAACTTCCCAAGACATAACACCTTTAACCTTTTCAGGGTCGGTCAATATGCCTAGTTCGGAAAACACATTCCCATAGAACATCACTTATTGGATCTAGAAATGGAACTTGGATAAATTTACATAAAAGTAGTGATATTGAAGAATTACTAAGATAATACTGAAGTGATTATTATTCTACTCCTCTAACTTCGAATAAAACAAGATTCCATCCATGAATACCGTGATAAAAGAGTTGAGATATCGGTGGAATATATAGTTAATAAGTACCATGAATACTGCATGAGCATCAATCAGACCAAATGGAATCAAAATATAATCAAAATGGTTATATCTAAAGTGGAAATCATTCTTCTTAATATCATATTCCATCAAACTTAAATGATAGAACCTATACCTAAGATCAATATAAGAAAACCACATCCCCCCTTTCAATTAATCAGTGAAGTTTTAGATACAAGATAAAGGGTATTTTTTCTTTATTAATATTTTAATAATTGATATATAGATTCAAAATCCTATAAGATTCATTCATAAAGAGCATATAATCATCCCAAGTTGATAAATCATGATGATCAGATCATTTTCCTTTCAAATAATCATGTCTAGACTTCTAATTCTTTTAATAACATACAAGAAATATGATATAAAGATAAGGATATAAGCTATATCCTAGGGATAATATTGATTGTGGAATCTAATTTCTACTATAGAGACAACCTAAAGAAATAATTGGGAAAACATTTAGGTAAAAATTTTACAATAGGAGGAAGTTTATCTCTAAGTTCCATTCACTAATTTCAAAAAAAGAGAGATCTTAAATGACTTGATATTCATGAACATTAGAAATAAAATGACCATCATGACTTTGTCTAGGATCCCACTCACCTTAATATATATGATAATTCCCTTCATAAGAAAAAAAAGACTACACTTAGGTGATAATAATTGATATGATCTTCAAATTCAATCATCTAATCCACTTATAGAATAAGATCAAAGAGGTTCATATATACAACAAGGAAATCCCATGTGAAGTTGCAGTGAGTAGAATATCCACGGAGGAGAAAGTGGAATACCCCTTGACTAAATCCTTGACTCCATAGAAACATGATTGTGATGTGAAGTATGATAGACTAAAAGTCATAAGTATTTGTCTCTAGAATACTACTTAAACTAAGGCCAACTACCTACAACTTTTTTTTCCTCTAGACCTCACATGATAATTATGTTTTTTATGAGTCAAGGCTTTAGTAAAGTGTTCAAACATATTTCCTTTGATGGATATTCTACTCACTACAACCTCACCTCTCTAAGAAAATCCCTTAAGAGATTATACTTCTAAAGTATGTGCTTCATCTACTAATGCGACCTTATATCTTTTGCAATGACCACCACTATAGTATTATAACAATACAGTGTGATGGGATCTTTACTACTTGTTATCATGTTAGGATTTTGGACTAAGTTTTGAATCCATGATGTGTATGTATCGTCCTCAGAAGCTATAATATAATTAGAATTAGCTATAGAATTTGTAACCACAACCTACTTTGAGATCTTCCATCTCACAACATCTCCATTGAGAGTGAAGATGTATCACATCTAAAATTTCAGTTTGTCTTGATATATTTGGAAACTAGAATATATATATCCTCTTATGAATAGTTTTTTATTTCCTCCATTGACTAGAAACATATCCTTAGTACACCTCATATACTTATGGATAGTCTTGACTACCTTCAAATGGAAGTTTCCCAGGCCAACATGATATCTTCTTACCACACTCAAGGTGTTGGATACATCTATCATATTACATAGAATAACATATATAATAAACCTAATCATAGATGTGTAAGGAATAATTTCTATCCTCTTTATCTCCTCATGAACCCAATGAGACATTTTTCTAGAAAGATGAATTCCATGTGACATTGGAAATAATCCCCTATTTGATTGTTCTATAATGGATCACTTCAATATACTGTCAATATATGTACCTTTACTTACGTTGAACAACCTCTTTTATTTATCATGATGGTTCTTGATCCCAAGAATATATGTTGTTTCACATAATTTTTTTAAGGATAAGCATTTATTTAATCAGTTTTTAATAGAATATAAGACTAGTATTTTGTTTCCAACAAGTAATATGTCATAAACAAATACTATTAATAAAATGAACACACTCCCAAATTTTTTTTACATATACAAGGATTGTATTCATTCATTATGAAACTAATATTTGTTATGGATTTATAAAAATTGAATGTTCCTTGACCTGGATTGTTTCTTTAATCCATAAATGGATCTTTGCAATTTTCATACCTTATTGGCATCCTTCAGAGTCCTAAAACCTTTGGGTTGTGACATAAATTCATCTTATTAAAGGTTACCATTAAAAAAGGATTTTTCGACATCCATTTTACAAATCTCATAGTAATGGAAACACATAATGGAAAGTAGAAATTTGATGGATTTTACCATATAAACTGGAGAAAAGGTTTCATCATAGTCAATACATTGATACTATTTAACCAATTTTTCAACCAGTTGTGGATTATAAGTATTGAATTATCCATAAATGTCCATTTTATTCTTTAATAACCATTTAAAACAAATTTTATTTATATCCATAAGGGGATCTACCAAAATCCAGACTTGGTTTTAGTACATGGAATCCATTTCCAAATTCATAAATTATTACCACTTGGGAATATCTATGCCATTTACTGCTTCTTTTAAGGTTATATGATCATTATTGTAAACTAATAATTAGTTACAATCCTCAAATATTATAAAAAAATACCATTCTGATTCCATTGCCCCTCTTGTAATTCTATGTAGTACTTTTGTCTCTAAATCATCTTCTTCTATAGGGCCTTGTGGATTTTTTTCCTATGCAAACTCTTATGTACCTTGATCCTAGAATCCATAAAATTATATCTTACTACCACTATCCTGTTTATATATGTTTTCCCTCTCAAGGAATACAATTTTTCATTCCACTATAACATTTTTTTGAGGGTTCATATAGGTAATATCCTCTTGTTTTTTTGGAGTATCCTATAAAGGTACACTTTGTGTCTCGGGGTGAAATTTTTTAACCTAAATAGGACTTAACAATTGATTTGTAACCCCACACATATAATTACAACAATAAAGGTTTATTTCCACTCCAAAATTTGTATATTATTCCATCTACCGGTTTAGTTGGCACTTGGTTTAGTATTTTTTTACCGTCTATAAAACATATCCCCAAAAGGATAAAGGAGGAATGACATGACTCATCATTGATCCCACTATATAAAATTGGGTGTGATTCCACCTTTTTCTTACACCATTCCACCAAGGTTTATAAGTAGGATTAACTTGAGATAGAATTACAAAATTTTGTAAATAATCAATGAATTCTTGATTAAGACATTATCCATCATGGTTAGAGTGAAGTATATTAATCTTCACACCAAGATGGTTCTCAACTGATTTATTTTATTCCTTGAATCTATCAAAGTAATCCAAATTATACCTCATCAAGTAGATATATAAATATCTAATAAAATCATTATTAAAAGTTATAATGTATGAGTAACCACCCCTTGATTCAACAAACAATAGTCCACACACATTGGTATGAATTAATTCAAGAATATATTTTTCCCTTTTACATTATCCAATAATTGGGGATTTGTTCATTTTTCCTTGTAAACATGCATCCAATACACCAAGTTGTTTTAGTTCAAAAGAATAAAAATATCAATATTGGTTTAATTTATTCAAACTCTTTTTATTTACATGACCTAGCTGGTGATTCCATAGTTGGGTATGGTACGAGTCGTGTGAATTATTTTCATTATCTATTACCATTACTTAGTTCATGTAACGAAACACATATAGATCATTTTTTAAATTTTCATAACCATAAAAACTTATATCATTATAAAATAAGAAACATTTATTCTAAATCTTGAAAATAAATTCATCTGTATAAAGTATGGATATAGAAATATTTTTTTGGGTAATAGATGACACATAATAACAAGCTTTTAAAACCAATATCACTCCCATCAACAAAATGAGGTGGTATTCCTTGATAACCACAAAAAATAGGCTTGGATCCGTTGTATTCTCATATATACAAGTATACTTGATCAATATTCTTGAATATACATGGTTCTTACACTTGAATGAATATGTGATCACCAAAAGTTGTATCTAATACCCATGTTGTTGAAACAAATAGATTTAACTTGATAAAAAAATCACATGAATATTCCTTTACTTATTTTCTTGGGTTTAGTTTTTCTTCTATTTGCCCTTCTTTCCACATGAAAAACAAATAATATCCCATTTCATTTCTTGCCCCTTGGTCTTTATCTTCTTGTAAGGGAATTGTGAAGAAGCTTTGTACATAGAGAACTTTTCCTCTCCTTTAATTTTGCTTACCATGAGTACAGAAAGATTTTCATGCTTTATCTCCTTATCAACTTGGATATAAATAGTGTTTAGATATTTGGGAAACATTTCAATGTTGTTCATAATGAAATTAATAACAAGGATAGAGAATCTGAGAGGGAGTGATGAAATAATGAAACCAATGCAAATTTCCTTAAGATATTTAACCCATATAACCTCTAGGAGCTCAATATATCTAATGAGTTTGAATATGCATGGCCTAGTTGGAACAACCTACTTAATATTTACTTTGAATGATCACCTTGGATATATCAAACCATTCATGTATAAATCCATATTGATATAAACCATAAATATTCTCATGAATTCTATAAGAATCCACATCTTCATGAAAATTTATGACTTAACTTATCATGGAGGAAAGAATTAAACACCAAATGTCAACCATGACACTCAAGTGTTTATCATAGACAACGAAATATTCATCACTCATACCCTTTTTCAGTGGATCAGGTAGTGAGGATTCTGCATGTTACATTTCAATTTGTGGTGCAATATAACCAGTAGGTGTCTAAACCATTCTTTAATGTTACCGCTAGTAAAGAGATGGTATTTCACTAATATTGACCATAAGATAAAGTGGATAATAAAATTTCCTTTATTATAAAATTATAAAAGAGTATATTATTAGTACTTTACTTGATTAAAATTTATGTGAGACATAATTAATTTAATTTTATTAAGTCTCCCACTATTTTATCTAGTCCCAATATCACTGACCATTGAAATAAAAAGTTGTAGTTGAAAAATATTATAGTGGAAAGGATAAAAATTCCCCTTCTCATAACCTAAGTGAAGTATTGTCCAATTACTTGAATGTACTTAGGTAGATAAGTCTTTTCCAACCACATGATTATAACGCATTGATATGTTGAGTGGACCTCCCAATCCAGAAATCCAGACTCAGATTTCCTTGACACTTTCTCTAAGTTACAAAAATTCTGGAGAGGGTTATTCTATTGATTTAAATTTTTTAATTCAAACCAAAAAATTCATAATAACTCCATGATAAAAGTAATCTTTCCAATGAGGGTTGGTGAAATACTTAGTTATATTACTTTCATTACAAATCAAGTAATTAGAGTATTAGTCTGACTAAATATATAGTTGAGGGATCTTATTATTTATGCACCAATTTTATCCTAGTTTATCCCTTACATGTCTTGTTAATATTAAATAGATCTAAATTAAGTGATTAAACATGTTCTGATAATACATTAACACATAATCCATTTATATCAATTCCATGTTTTCATATTAATTCATTAATTTATGTGATCATGGTCTTGCATCCACAAAATAAATAATACATAATAAATAAATAAATAAATAAATAAATAAATAAATAAATAAATGACCTGATCATGAGATTATCTAATGATTGATTTTTTGACCAGACAATAAATCAACCTATGACATAGTGGAAAACTCATTGTGCTAGTCTTGGAATGAGTTGTGTCATTACACCAGAACACCTATGTATCTACTAGGTTGGTATCATTTTGGTTCTATCTTCAACCACCTCTATGCAACTTGATATGATCCTTTTGTTACATGTATTTATAATTCACTTGTAGGTGAGGGGAACCAATAGATTGGTTTTAGGTAATTACATAAATCACCATAGACATATAGGTATTACATAATAAAGGAGGGATGCATGATACATAAGACATCATACTTAATCTAATATTTATTTTTTAAATCTTACAATAAATTAAATCAAATAAAAGCAAAAAATAAAGAGGTCTTGGCCAAGCTCATGAATGATTATACACATTCAATGAATATACAAAATTACACATGTTAAAATTTATCATCATCATCATATCTTTAGTTATTTATTAGAAAATGGAAAAGTAAAAGGCAAAGAAAAGGAAATAAGGAAACTAGGGGGGTATAAAATAGTGAAAACTAAGGGAATCCCCTCTTATAATATTAACCCCCTTAGGTTTCAAAAAGTTCAAATTATAGAATAGGAAACACTAGTCTTGAACTGCTAGAGAGGCTAGGTGGTCTGTAACTTTATTTCCCTCACTCTAGGTGTGAACCATACAAATGTTTTTGAAAAGAATACCTCAAAATTTTATGATTATGTAGGCAATATACCAAGGAACAAAACTGGTGCCATGAAAATAATTGAGAAGGATCATAAAATCAGTTTCACATTTAGAGATAAAAATGTTCCTCTGGAGGCACAAGGTAAGGGCAGTGTGAAAATCGTGGGCCTCCGCCTGAAGAGAAGATCTGCAGCCAAGATTGACTATGAACACCAAGATAATTGATCCCCTAGAGACTCATACAACCCCTTTTTATATTATTTCTATAGATATAAATGACATATCTATGTTGATTTTCAAACCCATAAAGGATGGTTTTCATCAATCCCATTGGCTTTGCAAAGCACTGCAGCCTGGCTGGGAGATTTGGGTGCAAGTATGAAGTAGATATAGGGATGGAGCATCCAACCTATTATTGATGAATCTGACCAGGTTGAGGAGGAGGTTCCTTGTTATAATGATGATGTACCTCCTTATAGAATAAATCCCCTCAAAACCTCACTTTATTACCAGCCTTCCATAAGCACCAACATCCAACATGAAAGATAATGGTCCATGCCGTTTTCTCCGAGCCCCTATCACCTGATCCATGAAACCAATGATCAAGGAAAGGGGAATAAAGAAGGGTCTAGGAAGAGAATTCATTAAACTTAAAAAAAGTACCAGACAGTGCACACCCATTCTCCCTCAAATAAAAGACAAACAACACTCTCCTCTCTATGATTGTTACAATAGGAGCATCGAGAAGCCATGTTGATACCACATCTTATAATGTTATAATACATGGGCACCAAATTATTTCTAATCCTCCATATAAGGAAATTAAACTTCATTGGAATTATATTAAACCACAAGACCTCATTATAGCAACCAACATACTCCTGAGGTACAAGAGACCGACACAAGTCTATTATGAAGATACCCATAATAAATGCATTCATAAAAAATAAACATCATGAACAATAATTAAAAATAATTACATTAATTTAATTGAGAATTTAATTATTCTTTAAAACATTTATTACATTGTCAAACACATATGGTGGAAATAGTGCACTTATTTTTTAATGCTGCAATTAATTAATTAAATTAAATTAAATTATTTCCTTTATCATGAGACTACACGACTTTCACTTATGAGAAACAAATCATGTTCCTTGATTATCGTATACCCAAGATAAATGCCTAGGTATTCTACATGTTCCTCAATTGGACTATATAAAATATTCTAACTGGGTACATACCATGTATCATGCTTTCCATGTGTTTGTCCAAAATCCACCAAAAGACTCTGTGTGTTATTCGGATACAAGACCACATGATGTGTACTCTAGATATATGCCATGTTTTTTGCTTTCCATGTGTCTACATTACCCACTGAATGAATTAGTGTATATTTTATACCTAATAATTAATGAATTACACACCATTTATTCTGGCTACACACTATGGGTTTTATTAATTACATAGGCTATCAATCTCACACGGTCATAAACTATGTATTTGACCACATGGTTAGTGAAAATCTCACCACTAAACCATATAGACCACATGATATATACAATAGTGATGTTCCATATAATTTTACAAGATGCGGGATAGGTTGGGTCAATATACATGTAGTATATAATAAATTTACCGTGTGTAGTTACTTCTTGGTGTGTTGTGTATCTCACAACACTTATAGGTGTAGTTCACTTGGGTATATGATGTGTACTCTGGCTACAAACCGAGTAACCCAGTCTCACAAGACTGAATCTTTTTCACTTTTTGATAGATTACCCAGTCTTTATTTATTTGTTCTTATTCCTTTAAGAAAACACGATTCTTTAATAAAGTAATTAAAATGTCAAAAACATGATAATTTAACATTAGGTTTAAGAACATATAATATAAAATGAAATATCTAACCACAAATGTGCATAATATATCAACGAGAAAATAAATAATTATAAATTTAAATGTGATAGATCTAATACCACTTGAAGGTTCCAGGAATAGTGGTAGTTCCTGGTGGGTGAATAACTAATGAGTTTTTTATATTATATAGATCATTTTCCAATTGTGAAAGACATAAAAATCACGACCAATAAATTTTTTCCATCTAATATTGACATTGAAAATCTCAGAACCTAGAGAGGATATTTTTATGTTAAATTTATAATTAATTTAAATCAGATATGAAAAAATGATACCCCAACTTAGGATATTTCTTTCAATGTGTTTTTGATCAATCGAAAACCAATTTTTGTATTACTGCCATTACGTTGGTAGGATACAAGTGTAGAATTTCTCAAGCAGTGATCCACACTGTTCCTTTGGTATTCAAATGAAACAGATTGATAGCTAGATGCTTGTATAGAAGATCGACCATCTTGAATTATTCTTATTGATCACTTCAAGTTCCTTTGGACTTGAATGATTTTTTATCATTCGTGAGAAGATGAGGGAAAGAAGAATCAAGTGATATTTCTGTTGTGTGAAACAATTATCAATTCTCGATTAACCCTACACAATAGACATAACTATCTATTTATAGATTTATGGTTTAGTTTAAAATATTATTTAATTACACAAGACCATTAAATAATATAATAAACATAATATTTACCATGCCATATAAAAATATTAATATTATTATTTTATGGTGTGCACTAACTGGTACAATGATAAATATTATTTTACTGGCTTATAAATCACTATATACCAATGAATAAATTCTTAGACCTCTCATCTTCATTGAAATTTATTGAATACCCAGATAAAATTTTTATTCATAAATAAATATCATATTCATAGTTTGGTGAATAAATATTTATTAAATATTAAATAAATAAATTAAATATTTTTACTCACAATTTGAAAAATAAATATTTATTTAATTTATATGATTAATAAAACTCGAAAATATAATTCCATGCGATTTAATTGTTTTTATTCCAATAATTAAATTCAAATTGATTTTTATAGATATCATCGAAAATACTTAGTGTGTGAGCCCCTAGGATTATTTCTCTCTGGAATTAGGCAGGATTTCCTAAATTTTAAGATTACTATCTAACAATGGGTTAAGGAACCCTAGAGAAATAACATAATGTCATAATGATAAAAACCACATATGAATGATTACTATGTAATTTAATACCTTTTCACAATATTTCATCAAGAAGGTTGTGAATATGTGTCATCAACTTATATGCTTGCTATGTTTTTATTTTACTATCTGAAATAAATATATCATTACACCATGGACATGGAATTTATGGTGATGGTTCCATTCCAATAAAGGGTCCAAGATATCAAATTTCATAAATATGGAAGGTAAAAATACTTACTTGACTTACACATTAATGACATGTCATTCATGATGCACCCATCATACCATAATTCCCACAAATATATGGTGTCATCGTGTTGGTTAGTAAATTTAAGTGAGTGAGTCATGACATGAATTAATGATAATATTAAAGTAAAAGGTCAATTAAAAATACTCACAGATAAGAATATTTGATAACATATAAACATGTAGAATTCCTACTGGTGGGTCTATTCTCATAAGATCCCATCTTGGAGATTACATTATGGGAATTTTATGAGATAAAGTCTCATCCACTTATAAGTACTCGCACCTCAAAATCAATATTCCATTTGTCCCATCATAGTATGTTATCTGACTATAGAACTACTTTTAATAATATCATCATGGATTTTAATGTTTCTTATCATAGAAGGGATTTTCTACGCCCTTTACAATGTGAAAAATAATCTAGGATATTATTTCATTAAATTCATGTAGAAAAATGAATAGTATGCAATAAGTAGTAAAATTAATTTTTTTACTTCTTTGAATATACTTGTAATAAATGTACAAATAGTTTGTTCAAGAACAAAAACTCCAAAACCATGACAACTTAAATTATGAAATAGATATAAATCATAAGGTACATTAAAAACCTTTTCCCCTTTCTTTCCAAGTGGATTCAATATCTCCATCACATAAAAAATTAGTTTAGATAAAATATTCAATAATTACACAATTTGAGAATAGATAAAAGGTTGAGTGATCATACAGAGATATAAAATATATTATAACCTATATGAAAATGTATTAATTTTTTTTGGTTTTTATTATCACATAATTAAATCCCTTTTCACTCATTATTTATTTTGAATTCATTTTTTGAAAACATTCATAAAAAGATGAAACTGCACAATGAACCAATTTGATAGCAATTCACTATTTCTATAATATAACTAAATACACTAATCCAAATGTTAAAATTCATTTTTTAGGATTATATGGTCATTGGGATTCATTTCATCTAATTGTACCAAAGGATGAATGCGAGAATAAAGGGCTCATAAGTGAAGACATTCTGGGTGGGTTAGACTGGAACAACCTTCTGTATTTGGATGATAACATGGGCCTTAGACCTCCAATTGGGCTGATTACACATCCAATGGATAGATACCTTGAAGGACCACATATGAATAAAATTTCATAACAATTAAATGAATTTGGACAGTCAACCAGCTGAATCAATGTGGTGGAAATATTTTCATGGACAACTCACCTACAACCATAGACCATTGACTTTTCTTGGATCCAACTTTATAAATTTTTCATTAAAATCACTCCATGGATAATTTTTAGTGCATTAATGACCATTTTTAAGGGCTATTTTAATTCTATTTCCTTCTTAATCCATTTTCTATCTCTTCAACATCATGTACTTCTAAACCTCTTAGTGATCGATTTGGAGGGTATTCTTTGTTGTAATCCTGAGCTCCATGATTTTAATTTTTGGAAGGTAATTGAATTTATAGGGTTTTTGAAGATTAATATTAATTTATACCATTTTATTTTGCTTTTATTCAGTTATTATATAATAAAAATAAAAGTAACAATAATCCTCATGCTTCCATGAAAAAATTAGATCTAGTGATGATTTTAGTGTGGTTTCCTCTTTTCTTACCTATTCTCTTTCATCGGTATAATTATGGATTAACTTATTTGAAAAAATAAATAAGGTTTAAAAAATTATTATTAATTCTTTTTTCTTGATAATTTTTTGAGATATACCCAAATATGGACATCTCATCATATTGATGATGTGATTCCTTGATTGTGTTGGGTTCTCACATCGACATAATTTTATTGATTGTGAGGATTCACTGGTTATAAATATCATTGATCGATTAAATCCTAGATAGTAACCAAGAAATAAATCACACACCATACTGGTTTTGGTATGTATAATTCAAGGAATCAATTATCCTTTCCATTTCCCTTGAGAGCAACGACAGATGAACATCAAGGGAAACTCACCCGGTTTGATCACTATTTTTACAACCAGTTTCTCTTACTTAGTAATATAGTTTGAATTTATATTTTAAATCATAAAATCTTTAAAAATTTCATCCCATTATCTATTTCAATGAAACATAATCAAAACCCTATTTTAAATAATGATCCAAGGCTCTGTCAAGAGACGACTTAGGGTTCCTGCTATACTGAAGCAATTCTAGTAAACAAAATTAGAATTTGATTCTCTCAACAACGAGATCAAATTTTGGAACCTTTTCTCGAGAGAAAATATCATTTTAATTTTTTTTATTTCTTACTCATTTCGATCTTCGCCATTCTTCTTTGTTTTTTTGTTTATTTTGTTTATTTTTTCATGTTTCATTTCTCACTCTCTCTCTTCTCTCTGCCTTCTTATCTATCTCCATTCTATAATATACCATTCTATTTTATTTTATATTTTCATTTATATTATGTTTTTTATTTTATTCACATTTTATTAAAAAAATATAAAAATAAAAAAAACATCACAATTTTATTGCATGACAAGATCAGGAAAAGAAATACTACATGAATTTGACCTAGAAATTTAAAATACCCTTCAATAAAAAATTAGGTCATCTATAGTAGAAAAATCAAGTAACAATAAGGAACCCCTTTTTGTACCTCAAGTGGCCCTAAACCAATATTAGAGCGAACAAAATCAAACCTAATAAAACATGGCTAAAAATAATCAAACTTTAAAATAACTGACCACCCTTATTGTGGAGTATCAACCTACATAAATTCAATACCCTATGGAAGCAGACAAATTTGTGTTGAGATCATTACTCATCCATCTACTTCCAAAATTCCTTTTTATTCCCAGTCATTACCCTAAAAAACATCTCAATTAGTTTCACATACTGTTATCTACCATGAAACCCCAAAATGTGATTGAGGACCTCATTAAGTTTTGGGCCTTCCCTTCCCCCTTGGTGGTGTAGAAAAAGAATGGATGTAATATTTGCCTACCACAAGTGTGGGATGGAATGTACTTAAATTATCATTTCTAGTGAATTTATTTCTTACCTCATGAAATGAATCCATTATAAAAGAAATTTGTGGAATTAGACTATTTTAAGGAGAGACCCTTCATGAATATTGGGCGAGATTCAAAATAATTTGTCCAAGTTTCCTCCACTATAGAATTAGTGAAAAATTTATAATTCAATAATTCTATGAGGGAATTCTCTCCATGTATCATGGTATGATTGATGCTGTATTCAGTGGTTCCATAGTTGATGAAACTCATACTATTTCTCATGACTTAATAACCAATATGCTCAAAAAGAACAACAATTTGGTTCATGAGCAATCATGCCCACTTGAGTTCATGTGGTAATTCATTCATCCCTAAAAAAGGTATATAATAAAAATTATGAGATGTGTACCCTTCTAATACAATTATCTCAAGCTCAAGGAAGTTCACACTCTCCACCTATTCCATTAAATTGTGGTATTTATTCTGATAATACTACTTCTTATGACCAGTTCCCATAACTTTAGGATCCATCAGATTCTTGTGTTACAATATTTCCTGGGATTACATTCCAATAAGCCCTATATTTGAAGAAAGATCCATTCAGGCCAAATCAAAACTCTAGGTGGAAAGTAAAACCATAGTGTTTCCAAAGAGGTAAATCAAGCTACCTTAAATTGAACTAGTGTCAACAAGGCCAATGTGTGAAAAATTCTTATCCTTCACCATCTTGAAACCATCCTCCTCCTACCAAATCTAAACTAAGCACCAAGGACATGGTGAAGTAAATGGAATCCCATAAACTCCAATTCCAAATGACCATGAAATACGTTATTCAATACCTACGAGATCAAGTGTGACTACAAGAAAACACTATCAATGATATAAATATTCTATCTTATGGACAACTACAATCCCAACCTATTTCTAATCCAAAGGAAAAAAGGTAATGTATGTCCAATCACACTTCATATTGGTTAAGAAGTTTCTTCTTCTAAATATTCTACCCAAAAAGTATGCCCCCTCTTGAAAACTCACATTTATCCACCCTTAAATGAATCTAGTGAATACTAACAAAACAAAAATGGTAAATAAGTTATTATTAAGGATTACCCTGAATAATTCATTCCTCTTCCATTCCCCTAAAGACTCTCTAAATAAAAGAAAATTTTTGATAATGAGATTGATAAATAAATAATGGATACATTTAAAAAGGTATAAGTTAACATTCATTTATTGGATGTAGTTAAAAAAATTCCTCACTATGCTAAATTTATCAAAGAACATTTCACCCATATATGACAACTGAAGGGGAATAAGAGATTCAACCTTGGAATGAATGTCTCAATATTAATAAAAATAGTGTTTCCAACCAAATGAAAAGTTCCAAAAACTTTTACTATCTCTTTTACCATATGTGAGACATTATTTTATTATGAAATACTAGATTTTAGTGCTTCAATTAACACAATTATTTACTCCATATAAACTTCTATACATGTTATAGAGCTTCAACCAATGGTAATTTTCATGCAACTTTCCAACTAGTTTACAACACACCTATTATAAGTGATCCATTACAACCTCATTTAAGTGTGGAATCTCATATTCCCTCTTGAATTCTATATTATTGAAATGAAATATATTAGAACCCAATCAATGAACCTCTCATACTTGTAATGAAATTCCTCAAAACAACAAAGACAATGATCAATGTTCACAATTATATTCTATCCATGGAGTTTGGTGGAGAAAAGTTATGTTTTAATATCCTTTATTTTATGAAACACCAGTTTGAAGAGCACTCCACTATTCCTATATATTCAATGGAAGTGTTATCTAATTACACACACACACACACACACAACATTCTCTCCTCGATCCAAACTCTGATTCATTTTCCCTTATTCACTTCTAGATGATTTTAGGTGTGATTCATGTTTTGAGTGTTATGTGGGTTTATAAAAGTATAGAATTTCTGCTTTAATTGACACTTGTGTTCATTTTTAGGTACCATGATCATTGATTATTTTTAAATCTTATTTACATTGAAACTATTTTTAGAGAATAAGCATGAGAAAATATCCAGTTTCATGAACCTTACTCCCCTTAAATACACTCCCTGAATCCATAAACCACTGGTGTTGGAATTAAAACCACTTATAAATGATTTAAAATATTACTATCTTGATGGTATTGAGAAATTTCCCAATATTATTTCCAATAATATCTCTCCAAACCAAGAATAAAAAAAGATAGAACTTTTAAGAGAGTGTAAATAGGATATAGGATGGACATTGTATGATATTCCATATATTATCCCATATATTTTTATACACCATATACTTTTAGATGATGAGACCAATCCCATATGGAAATCTCACTGATGGTTAAATCCCACTCTCATTTAATTGGTGAAATTGAAATTCAGTAAATTAATTACTTTTAGGATCATTTATACTATATTAGATATTAAATTGTTTACCCTAATGAAAATTGTTCCTAAAAAATGTAATAATGGTTTTATCAAATGGAAGGAATGAATTTGTTCCATCACATGTGAAAAATAGTTCGCTAGTCTATATTGACTATAATTAACTTAATCAAGCCATGTGAAAGGACCAATTTCATGAATCTTTCACTGACCAAATGTTATAAATATTGGCTGGTAAGTCCCATTATTCATTCCTTAATAAATATTCGTGCTATTCTTTAATTCATATAGCCACCAAGGAACAATAAAATAAAAAATTTACTAGTAAATTCGGAAAAATTTCATATAGGATGATGCCTTTTGGTCTATTTAATACTACTATTACTTTTCATTGATGTATGTTGACTATACTTTCTGAGTACCTTGAGAATTGTATTGAAGTTTATATGGATTATTTTACCATTTATGGATCTTCTTCTGATGATTTTTTTGAACACCTAGGTTCTGTCTCTCACTGCTGCATTGACAAAGATATCATATTTAATTATGAGAAATGACATTTCATGGTTGAGTGGGGGATATCTTGGTAATTTTATTTCAAATGACCATATTCAAGTGGATAAATAAAAAATTGAATTAATTTCATCCCTTTCATATCCAAAATGTGTTTTTTGGTGGATCATTCTTGGGTCATTCCAATTTTTACTTCCAATACATTAAAGACTTTAATAAGATCAAACTTCCCTTGTATTGATCATTACAAAACGATTCTGAGTTTATTTTTGTTAAAAAATGTGAGGATGTATTCAATTCACTTAAAAGGAGTATCATGCAACCTCCCATCTTCCAACTAACAAGGTGGGATGTCCCCTTTGAACTTTTGTGTGATGCCTCTAACTTTTCATTTGGGGCAGTTTTATCATAAAAATTTGAAAAGAATCCTCATTTCATTTCATATGCCTTACGTACCTTTTACCTTGCCTAGAAAAACTATAAAACTATGAAAAAAGAACTTATTTTTATCTTGTTTTCCTTGAAAAAATTCCTATCATATCTTCTTGGGTAAAAAAAATTGCGTTTTCGGATCATGATGCCCTTTGTTTTCTCCTTAATAATCTCAAAGCTAAGCTCCACCCCATTCAGTGGATACTCCTCCTTTAGGATTTTGACCTCGAAATCTGAGATAAGAGAGGAGTTGAAAATATTCATTCTATCCAAATTAGTAGGATTTATACACCATTGGTCCATCATGGTGTCTCACACCTCCCCATTAGAGAATTATTCTCTCATGATATACTTTGTGATGTTCTGGACCTTACCCATGGTATGCAGACATTATGAATTTTCTAGCAACATCTTGGGTCCCCAATAAGTTTAGCACTTCACATTCCCAAATACTTAAGCATTATTCACAATGGAACATCTGATATGTCCCATAATCAAGGAGAATTTTCAGTGACCAAGTTATTATTTGGTGTGTCTGTGACCATGATTTCACCTCTTTTTTGAGCTTCTTCTAAACTTTTTCTTGTGGGGACACTTTGAATCTCAATGTATAGCTCGAAAAGGGCTCGACTCAGAACTTTATTGGTCAAAATTGTATAGATATGACCATTAGTTTTATAAGTTATGTACTTGATGTAAACTCATAGGGAATGTCTCTAGGAGGAATCAAATTCCCCAATATCCCATGTTATTTTGTGAGATCTTAGATGCATGGGGCATTGACTTCATGGGGGCCATTTCCAAATTCATTTGGATTTTTTACACCTTATTGGACATTGAATACATCTCTAAATGGGTGAAATAAAAGACTACTAGGACCTTTTAATCTCTAGTGGTTTTTGATTTTGTGAGGTCCCAAATTTTTAGTAAGTTTGGTTTTATAAAATTCATTATTAGCGATCAGGGTTTACATTTTTTCAACAGGAATATAAAAAACTTGTTCCATAAGTTTGGGGTTGTTCATAAAGTCTATACTTCATATAAAAACAAAACTAATGGAAAAATTGAAATCTCGAATCCATAAATTAAGAAAATACTGGATAAAATAGTACAACCCAATAAGAAATATTGGAGTTTGCACTTGGATGATTCACCTTGGGTGCACCGTACTAATTTTAAAACCCTGATTGGAATGTAACCATATAGGATTGTGTTTGGAAAGGCCTGCAGCCTCCTGGTGGAGGTAGATAACCATTCATATTGGGAAGTTAAACAATGTAATATGAATCTTTTAGATGTAGGTGATCATAGAAATATACAGATTCAAGAGTTGGAAGAAACTCAGTGTGATGTATATGAGAACTCTTAGATCTATAAAGAGAAGAAAAAAGTGATCCATGATGAGATGATTCATTTGTGAAAGTTTCATGTTGTTGATAAGGTCCTCATGTACAATTCTAGGATAAATATCCACCTAGTTTTTCAGGAAAATAGTGGATAGAGGTATACCATAAATGGGTAGAGGCTCAAACACTTCTATAAATATTCATTAAATTATATGGTGGATGAAATACAACTGATGGATTTCATATATGTCCCCAATTAGTAGGATATCCCTCCTCCCTAAAATTATTTATTTTTTATTTATTTAAACTATTTTATTTGAGAGAAATTTAATTTTTAGGTGTGTGGTATGGTGAAATAAGATAGTTAGGATTTAGATTAAAAAAGTAAAAAAATCATCTTGTTTCAATTTTTTCTTTATTTTTTTAAACAAACTTTTATCTTAAAGTGAATATCAAAAACAAATTTTATACTGAGTCGATTGTGTGGAAAATTCCTTTATTTTTTAAAAAATTATATTCATATGAATGTTGATAAGGAATATTTTTATAGAATTTTTATTTTCAAATCTTTATTAGGTGTTCAAAGGATTTTTGAAACCCATGACTCATTAGCACTGACTAATATTTTTAATCCCATACCCAAGACACATTATAAGACATTTGTTGCACATTCTTACTTTTAATCACTTTATTGAGAGTCTCGAGTCATGTCCTGCAGGTTCCCTTCACAGAAGGGGCTAGAGGTTTAGATCCAATGGCCAAGCCTTTTGTTGCTTTATCCAATAGGTTTGAATGCCTTGGTAATGGTGATGTTGAACCGGCTTTGAATAGTGTTTCCAGAGGTGGGGAGGAGGGTATGGAAACAACAAGAAAGGAGACTTCTATCGGGAATCAGGGTCAGGTGGAGGCTGCCAAGGAGTTATGCATGGATGGAAGTAATACCTCTCCCAAGAGAAGTAGGGGCAAGAGTAGTAGTAATGATAGTAAAGGGAATGCGGCCTTGTCCAGTGCTGTAGAAAAGGATTCGAATGAAGATGGACGTCTCCCTTTAGTGGAAATAAGCAATACAGATCAGAGGCTAGATAATTTTGAATGCCCAGTTTATGTTTGGAGGGAGCAACATAGTATAGGAGAGGAGAACTCTGGGGGAGGAACTGGAACTGTGAGTGAGATGGCTGGGATTTTTTTCAGTGATATTGTCAAGATAGGGACTCAGAAGATGGATACAAGTGGTAGGCCTATGTCTACTCAAACAAGAAGAAGGGTGCGGAAGGATTACTCGCACCTTCTGCCGCCGTTGAGGACCAGATCAGCTTCTAAGAGAAGTGGGGAGGTGGTGATTTATTTGAAAAAGGGAAAAGTGGCCGTCGAGGCCTCACCTGAACAACCTGTTCTGGAGAATCTTAGAAGTAGGGTTCAAAGTGCCAACTATTGGAGTAACCCAGAGTGGGAGTCGGCTACGGGTGAGGAGGAATCCTGCATGGGTTTTGGAGACGATTATGGATATTATTATGTGTAATGTTGTGTTGTTCTGGTTTTGTTAAGTTTCCTTTATGTATGCATGCTGTACGTTGGGGTACCGGTCCCCTTTAACCCGGCTTTAGAAAATGAAAAAAATGATTTGTAGGCAATAAGAATCCCTTTGTTCAATTAACCTTTATTTTTTCCCACCTTGACATTTTACCCTTGTTAATTCTTATAGATCATTAAATTCCTGTTAGGTATCAAAATTAAAAGCTAATATATCCCTACCTACCCATATCTTGTGTATGTTATTGTTTTATTTTCAGAAAGTATGGGGAAGAGGGAGTTTTAATGGGAATTCTCAGAAAAAAATTCATTATTGTGTTTTCATATAAAGGATTCCTACACTTTTTTTCAGTAGTGGATTCATAAGACATATTGTGTCATTGTTTTAGACATGTTTCCCTCTTTATATCCAATAAAAATTGTAAAAAATATATAGTTCTATACATTGAAAAAAAAAACAGAACAAAATAAAATGAAATAGATAAAAGAGGAATTTCACTCATTATTATTCCCTAATTGGATGTGATTCACATAAAATGGACAATGGTAATAGTGAGTCAGAATTTATACACTTTTTTATGGGTTGAGTGTGTACATTAATTGTGAACACTTTCAAAAATTATACAAGTTTTTCACCTAAGAGATTAAACACTCCTTTTATTCCACATATATTTAGACATTAAATAGTATTATCCCTTGAACCTCAGAACAACCTTTTATAATTCCTTTTGAGTAGTATGCTTGTTTTTGATTGTAGAGAATTTAGAATCCTGACATTCATTTGGTAAGATCACATGAACTATGGGAAAATAACATAACTCCGCGTTCATATGTTCCTAGAGTGAAGAGGGAAAATTTCTAAGCAAGGTAGGTTGCGACATGTTTCATGGGTGAAAAAATGAAGTTGAAAAAATTGGAATGTGATAGATGAAAAATGAAAGGAGAATTAATTTCATACATGAAAAATGATGAATTTTATTTCAAAATATTCTTTGAAGTTTTCCAACCATTTATTTAGGAATGTGACTTAATTAATATATAAGAATTTTCCTAGGAGTATAAGGTTTTGGTGTGGGGGTGTGATCACACAATGATATACCATATATTATCAAATTTATACTTATGTATTAATTTTTATGGGTTTTATTATCCTATAATTAATTCCATTTTTCACTCATTATTTATTTTAAATTCTTTTATTGAAAACATGTTTAAAAAGACGCAATTACACAATGGCCCAATTCTATGACAGTTCAATTTTTCTAGCAGAAAATTCCCTATACTAATAAAAATTTTAAAATTACTTTTTTAGGATTTTATGGTCATTGGGATTCATTTAATCTGACTGGACTAAAGGATGAATGTGATCAAAAGGGGCCCAAAAGAGGCCCACAAGTGAAGACATTCTTGGGGGGGGGGGATATTGGACCACCCTTCTATATTTGGGCCATAACTCGGGCCTCAAACATCAAATTAGGCTGATTCCACCGAAATTACCTAGATAATTCAAATTTACACCAGTAAAATTAATATTATAACAATTGAATGCGTTTTGTAGTCAACTATCTAAATCAACTTGGTGAAAAAATATATCATGAATAGCTCACCTACACCCATTGATCATTGAATTTTATTGAATCCAACCTTCTAAATTTATCTTTAAAACCACTCAATGGATTATTGTCAATGTGGTAATGAATAAGGGTAAGGGTGATTTGAATTCTATATCTTTCTTCATTTATTTTATTCATATTCTATATCATGCACATCTAAAAATCTTAGTGATAAATTGGGGGGGGGGTGGTATTTGTTGTAATAATAAGCTTCAATTTTTTTAATTTTTGGAAGGTAATTGAATATACAATTTTTTTATATTGTTCTTAATTTATACCTTTTTTATTCTATTTTTTTTTTCTGGTATGATAAATTACAAATCAAATAAATAATAATCCTCACGGTTCTATGCATAAATGAGATATTGTAATGAATTTAGCACATTTTCCGCTTTTCTCACATCTTATCTTTCATGGTTATTAAAGAAAATTTAAGGTGTTTTGTTTTAAAAAAGGTTTTATATTTTTTGAAAACTAACTCTTTTAAAAAAGAATATTTTTGTTTTATAGGAATTGTATTTATATTCATTGTAATGATGTTTCTGTAAGGAAGGATGAGAGATCGGATCCAAACAAAAAGTGGGAGAATGTTTTTTTTCTGTATTCCGATTAATCTTCATTTTCTAGTTTCTTATTTTGCATCTTATAAGTGATGTTGGTTTGTGGTTTGGTTATGGATTTATATTTTGCGATTGGTCAATTCCGGCTTATGGCGGCGGCGTGGTATCAACGAAGGCTGTGATTTCCTTTTGGTTTTGTGATTCCGGCAATTTTGGATCCTGAAGTATGTTTGAATGGTTTGGTGAATATTCTACAGTATGAATGGAGAAGTTGAAAAAAGGATTCTCTGGTTACCATATTCGGTTTTGATGGTTTTTTTTGTTCTCGTGGTGCTGATATAGGCTGATGGTTCCTCTAGCCAAGGGCCGATAGAGTTCATGACGACTATTCTTGGAGAGGGGTTGATGTTGAAGGGGCGATGCATTAGGTGTTGCAATGATGGTGGTGACTATTTGGGTGTGACTTGACAGACATGTCCTCAGTACATGCAGTGGATCTCACAGCCTTCAAGGTGACTATTTGGTTGGATTTGAGGATCACATTATTTTGAATTACTGGATCTTTTTTTGGTTTAAATTATGAATTATGAATCTGAAAATTTGAATTTTGTAATTCTGATGTACGGTTACCACTAGCATAAAGTGGATTTCAGAAAATTATAAAAGATATTTGAGGGGTACTTACTGATCAAGAAGTTATTAAAAATCATGAAAAGTTTCATGATAAAATATTTTGAAGAAATGTTGGAGTGGTTTGAAGAAATTCAGAATTGAAGAGTGAAGAATTTCATCATAATGGGAATTTCTTCAAAATGAGAATTCCACCATAATGGGAATTTCATCATAATGAGAATACCATCGTAATGGTAATTTTATTGTAATAATAGTTCCATTATAATGGTAGTTTCATCGTAATGATAATTCCATCATAATGGGATTTACATCATAATGAGATTGATCAACATCATGTACTATTGAATTTTGTTTTCCATCTGAAGCATAAAAAATTTTTCATACCCAAGATGATCGTACCTATACTTAGGTGGAAAATGACCGCAACCAGATTGATCAAAATTATATTGATTGAAACCTGAAGAAAATAGGAGGGGATACTGACATTTGTATCCAATACAATCAAAATATTGTAATGGTATGAGAAAGAAAATTTTTTTAATAGGTTAAAAAAGAATTTGTAATGATCTGATTATCAAGAAGAATTAAATCTTTCAAACTTGACATTCATTTTTTTCAAAAATATCATAGAAATATTAGGAGTTTTAATTAAGTCAAAGATGAATTTTAAATCTGATATATTTCCAGATTCTTGATATTTTAGGAAGTGAGAAATTTTTTCAAGTTTCCCGTTCTTGGTTTCTAAGTTGCCTATAAATACTTTCTCATATCACTTACTCATTTTCAAATTTTACACATGCACAAAAGGTGGAACACTAGAGAATTAAAAATTGAAAGTTCCCATTTGATTAAAGAAATATTAAATTAATCATTCTATCAGAGTTTGAATTTTTCAAATAGAAAGTGAGTTCATCATATTCAGAGAATCAGATCTAGGATTATCCTATTCAAGAAATCAGATTAAGAATTATCATATTCCATAAATTGGATGTAGAAGTATTGTATTAGGAAATTGAATACAACATAATTGTTTTGAGAGAATCAAATCGAACATCATTGTATTGAAAAAATCAGATCTAGAATCCGACATCATTATTTAGAGAAAAAAATCATATTCATCCAAATCAGACTGAGGATTCAGATTGATAAATTGTAGAGAAGATTCAACAAAGACTTTTTAATTTTGTTTGGATCAATTGTTTTAAAATAAAACATTATAAATTGATGAGAGGAAATATAATATTTTATATTGGGAGATAGAAGGTGTCTAATGGGATTTTTCACAAGCTGTATTCATTTCTTCATAATAGTGGATTTCTATAGGCCCACAAGTGTGGATATGGAAAAGATATAGGTTCTCACACTAAGGAAGAACCTTGTAAATACTGTGTGATTTAATTGATTTCCTAAAAATGCATGGTTAGTATTTACGAAAAGTTGATAAAGATATAAATATTAATAGGTTTCATGGGTTAGGTTTTGAAAATAATTAAAACTTATAAAAGTGAATAATTGATTCACTCCCCTTATGAGTTGTTATTAAATCCTTTGGAACATGAGGTATGCTTATGGATTGCATAATTTGATGAAATATAGAAGTTATAACCCATGATTATGCCTAATTTTTTCTTTAGTTCAATTTTTAGATAAACCCAAACCTGGACATCTCATCACATTGTTGATGTGATATCATGATTGAGTTCGGTTCTTACATCAGGGTAATTTTTTTGATTTTGAGAGTTCTCTGGTAATCAATATCATAGATCGATAAAATCCTAGGTGGGAACATAGTAAGAAATCACATACCAAGCTAGTTTTATTATATATAAATAAAGTAATTAATGATCCTTTCTATTTTCCTTAAAAGTGATGATAGATGAGCATCAAGGGACACTCACCCGGGTTGATCAAAAATTCTACAACCAGTTTCCATCACACAGTAATATTGATTCAATTTATGTTTTAAAATTATAAAACCCCCAAATAAATTATCTAATTTTCTATCTCATAAAAAAATAAATAAAATCATTTTTTTAATTAAGGATCTAAGGCTTTGTTGAGAGATGACCTATGGTTCTTGATATCCTGCAAAAATTACAGTAAAACCAATTTTAAAATTTTAATGCTCAACAATATAATAAAATTTTGGAACTATTTACAGGGGTCTAAGATAATTTTTCCCTTTTATTTATTTATTTTTTTATTTCTTACTCTTTGAATCTTCCCCTTCCCCTTTGATTTTTTTTGTTTATTTTTATGTGTCTCATCTTCTACACACACAATATCCCTCTCTTATCTATATCTTTTCTCTATCTATTATATAATACACCATTATATTTTCTTTTATCCTTTATTTTTTATAAAATTTATTTCTTTTATTAATAATTTCTTAGAAAAAAGAAAAAAATCATAAAAAAGAAGAAAAAAATTCACAATTTTGTTGCATGACAAGATCTGGATCAAAAAATTGTTCATCTAGATTTGGAAAATAATGTAACATTGAGGAACCCATTTTGGAACCTCTAGTGGTACTAAAATAATCTATGAGTGAACCAAATCAAACCCCCAAAAAACATGGATAAAAATAATTTAATTTTAAAAGAGCTGACCACCTCTGATGTAGAGTACCAACCTGATTACATCCAATACCTTGAGGAAGTGACCAACTTTGAGTTGATATTGTGCCTCATCCACCTACTTCCGAAATTCCAGGGTCTTCTTATTGTGGACCTAGACAAACATTATAAGGAGTTTCACATTATGTGCTCCACCATGAAACCCCAAAATGTGACTAAGGACCTCCTTAAGTTTAGGTTATTCCCTTTCTCCCTTGATGGTGTATCCAAAGACTAGCTATACTATATGCCTACCATAATTGGGGGATGTAATGAACTTAAATCACCCTTTCTAGAGAATTTATTCCCTGCCTCCTGAACAAAATCCATTAGAAAATAAATCTATGACAATATACAATCACAAGAAGATACCCTTGATGAATATTTAGAGATATTCAAAAGAATTTGTTCATGTTTCCCACACCACCAAATTATTGAAAAAAAATTCTAATTCAGTACTTATATTAGGGACTTGTCCCCATGGATCGTGATATTATTGATGCTGCAGCTAGTGGTTCCCTAGTTAATAAAAATCCTACCATCGATCATCACTTAATAGAAAAAATGGCTCAAAAGTCACAAAAATTTGGTACATGATAAATCACACCCACTCAAGGAGTTCATGAGGTAAGTCATTCATCTCTAGAAAAAAAGAGAATATAATAAAAGTGACGATATTCATGCCCTTATAAGACAATTATCATAAGTATAAGGTAATTCACACTGTCTACCCGTTCTATTTTATTGTGGTAATTGTTTTGATAATAATAATTTTTTGACTAGTTCCTACAACTTTAGGATTAATATAAGTCTTGTGAAATAGTATTTCCTAGGAATTTATTCCAACAAGAACCACCCTTCAAGAAGAAACCATTCAATCCAAATTCAAACCTTGGTTGGCAAGTAAAAATATAGCACCGATAAGGAAGAAACTCAACCAACCCTAAATAGAACTGGTATCAAACAATCCAAGGTATGTAACCTTATTAACCTTCCCCATCTCAAAAAAATCCTCCTCTTCCCAAATCTAAACCAATCCTCAAGGAAATGGTGAATAAAATTGCATCCTAAAACCTTCTCCTCCAACAGAACACAAGATCCACTATTTAATACCTATGAACTCAAGTAGGACAATTGGAAAACACTATCTATTAGATAAAGATGAAAGGTTCTAGACAACTAGTATCCCAACCTATTTATAATAAAAAGGATAATGGTAATTTATGTGAAATCACACATTGTAGTGGTAAAAAAGTTTCTTCTTCCAAAGATTATACACAACAGTTATGCCTCACTCTTGAAAACTCTATTTCTCCACCCTTAAAAGAATCTAGTGAAGAACAAAAGTGTAAACAAGTTGTTATCAACAATTCCCATGAAAAATACATTCATATTCCTTTACACCAAAAGACTCTGTAAACCTAATAAAAATTTTGATAATGAGATGGATAATTAAATAATGGATACATTTAAAAATGTAAAAGTTAACATTTATTTATTAGATGTAGTTTAAAAAATTACTCTCTATGAAAAATTTATGAAATAAATTTTCACCCATAGATGATAGCTGTAGGGGAATGAGAGAGTTCCCTTTTAAGGAATAAATTGTATTTGATGCAACCATCGACGCCAACTGAATGCAAGGATCTGAGAAAATTTACTATACCTTGAACCATAGGGGAGACCATCTTTTGTTATGAAATGATATATCTAGGTTATTCAATTAATGTACTGCCTCAATATATGTATAAATCTTTCCATGTTATAGATCTTTGACTTACAAGAATTGTCCTACAACATTACAACTGGAGTAAAATACACTCATCATGAGTGATCGAGGAAGTCATCATTACAGTGAAGAATCTCATACTCTTTGTAGAATTATACATTCTTGAGATGGGAGATACTTGAACCCAAGGACATGAAACTCTCATACTTGTAAGGACATTCCTAAAAATAGAAAATATGATCATCAATGTTCACAATGGTATGTTTTCCCTGGAGTTTGGTGGATAAAAGTTATGTTTCAACATCCTTGATGTTGTGAAACACCTCAGTTAGGGAAATCCAATATTCCTATCTATTTGATGGAATTTCTCTCTAACAACACACACACACACACACAACATTCTCTCCTCGAACCATAATCTGATTAATTTTCCTCTTCTTTAATCCTAGATGATTTTAGTTGTGATTCATGTTTTGATTGTGTTCATTATGAGCTACGCATGACCATAGATGATTCTAAAAATCTTATTTACATCTATTTTATTTCATTATAGAATAAACATGAGCAGATAGAAAATTTCATGGAACTCACTACCCCTATATCCCCTCTCTCAATCAAAAATCCACTGGTGTTGGAATTAAAACCACTTCCATCTAATTTAAAATATGTATATCTTGAGTGTATTGACCAATTTACCATCATCATTGCCACCAACCTATTTTCATAGTAGGAATTAGAACGTATTGACCTTTTCAGAGAGTGTAATAAGGTGATAGGATGGACATTGGATGATATTACTAAGATTATTAGATCTATTTTTTACACCATATACTTTTCGATGATGAGGCTAATCTCATAAGGCAAGATTGACACCAGTTAAATCCCACTCTCCTTGAAGTGGTAAAATTGGAAGTCATTAAATTACTTATTGATCAGATCATTTATCCTATATCTGGTATTTAATGGTTTAGCCAAGTGAAATTTATTCCTCAAAAACTATAATAACGGTTGTGTTGAATGAATGTAATAAATTGGTTCCAACACGTGTGAAAAATAATTGGTGAGTTTGTATTGACTACCTTCAACTGAATCAAGCCACATGAAAGGACCAATTTCCCCCACCTTTCATTAACCAAATGTTGGAAATATAGGCTGGTAAGTCCCATTATTGTTTCCATGATGGATATATTTGTTATTTTAAAATCAATATACCCCCAAAGGATCAAGTAAAGAAAACATCTATCCATTAAGAAAATTTATATATTGGAGGGTGTATTTTGGTCTATGTAATGTGATTATTACTTTTTAGTGATTTATGTTGAGTATATTTTATGATTACCAAGAGAATTTTCTAAATGTTGTTAGGTAATACTTCCCCATTTATAGTTCTTTGATGAATTTTCAGCACACCTAGGTTCTTTCCTTCACCATTACATTTAAAATTATATCATATTAAATTAGGAGAAATTCCATTTCATCATTGAGTGGGGGATAGTTCTTGGGAATGTTATTTCAAATGAGGTAATTCAAGTGGATAAATAAAATATTGAATTAATTCCATACCTTACGTATACAAAATGTGTTTGTGAGGTTTGTTCTTTCTTAGGTCATGATAGTTTTTACTACCGATTCATTAAAGAATTTAGTAAGGTCTCACTTCTTTTATATAAGTTATTAAAAATAGAATCCAAGTTTATTTTTGATAAAATTTGTGAGGATGAATTCAAATCACAAAAAATGAGTCTCACATAACCTCCCATCATCTCACTACTAAGGTGGTGTCATCCCTTATATATTATGTATGATGCCTCTAAGTTCTCAATTGGGTCAGTTTTATAATAAAGGGTTCAGAAGGATCCACATTTCACTGTGTATGCCTCATTTACCCTTGAACCTACCTAGAAAGACTACAAAACCACTAAAAAATAACTTCATTTTATTGTTTTTAACTTATAAAAATTTTATTCAAATATTCTTGGGTAAAAAATCATTATGTTTTCTAATCATGATGCCCTTTATTTTTTCCTTAAGAAGCCTAAAGCTAGGCCATGCCTCATTCGGCGGATGCTCCTCCTCCAGTAGTTTGATCTTGAAGTTTGAGATAAGAAAGGAGTGGAAAATTTGGTATATGAACACATTAGTAATATTTCCCCACTATTTTATAATCATATTGAATCACACCTCCCTGTTGGATAATTCTTCCCTTATAAGAACCTTTGGGTTGTTGTAGACCTTACCCCCTAATATTTAGACATTGTAAATTTTCTAACAGTGTATAGGGTCCCCACCGATTTCATCACTTCACAATAGAAGATACTTAAGCATGATTCATGATGGTACATTTGGGATGAACCATGCTTGTAGATAATGTTTAGTGACCAAGTTGTTTGTTAGTGTGTCCTTGACCATGAGTTATCCTATCTTTTTAGATTCAATAACACTTTAGATTATAAGGTCCATTTTGGATCTCAATGTATAGATAAAAAAGTCCTTGAATCATGAATTTATTTTCCAAAATTGTATTGATATTCCCATCAGTTTTTTAAGTCATGTACTTGATTTCAATTCACAAGGAATATCTCCAAGATGAGTGAAATTCCCCAGCAAACCATGTTATTTTGTGAGATCTTTGATGCATGAGACATTGACTTAAGGGGACCTTTTTAAAATTAATTTGGATTTGTGTAAATATTATTAACTATTGATTATGTATCTAAATGGGTGGAAGTAAATGATACTAGGACTGATGGATCTCGAGCGGTTTTTTATTTTTCGAGACCCCATATTTTCAGTAGGTTTGGTTTACAAAGATTCATCATTAGTGATCTAGGTTCACATTTTTGTTATCGGAACATGAAAAACTGGCTCCATAATTATGGGTTTGTTGATAAAGACTCGACTGCATATCAAACCAAACTAACAGACAATCTAAAATCTAAAATTGATAAGTTGAGTGAATATTGGAAAAAATGGTACAAAGCGATAAGAAATATTGGAGTTTTCACTTGGATGATGCACTTTGGGCATACAATATAGTTTTTAAAACCTTGATCAGAATGTCAATATATAGGATTGTGTTTGTAAAGGATTGTCACCTCCTATTGGGGGTAGATCACCATGAATATTGGGATGTTAAAGATAAGTAATATTAATCTTTCAGATGAATGTGAGAATATGAAGCTGCAGATTCAAGAGTTGGAAGAAATTTTATGTGATTTATATGAGAACTCCCAAATCTATAAAGAGAAGAAAAAGGATATCCATGATGAGATGATTCATCTGTGGAAACCTTTATATTTGAAAGAAGTTATTCATGTAAAATTATATCTTAAATATCCACCTATTATTTTTATTAGAAGAGTGTAAAGAGTTTTACCATCAATTGGAAGAGGCTCAAACACTTATATGAATATTTTATAATGCATCCGGTGGAGGAAATCTAACTGATGGATGTCATTTATTAAACCATTTAGCAAGTTGTTCCTTGAACCAACATTTATTTATTTTTATATTTACATAAAATTTTTTCATTGAGAACAATTTAATTTTTATGTGTGGGGGAGGTTTAAATAGGACTTTTAGGATTTAAATTTAAAAAAACACAAAAAAATAAACATGTTTTCATTTATGCTTTTTTTTTTCTTATTATTTTTTTAAACCAAAATTTGATCTTAAAGAGAATACCCAAAATAATTTTTCACACTTGAGACAATTGTGCATAAAATTCATTTATTTTTTGAATAATTAATTTCAAATGAATATTGATATGGAATCTTTTTTATAATTTTTATTTTTAATTCATTCTTAAGATTTTAATGTATTTTTGAAACCCATGCCTCATTAGAACTCACTATTATTTTTATTCCCATACCTGAGAGACATTATAAGAAATTTATTTCATATTCTTCATTTTAATCCCTTTCTTTAGAGTCTCAAGTCATATAGAGAAATTATAATTTTCCTTGATTTTTTTTGAAACCATAATACTAAAGCGTGATACATTCATGATATAGAACATCAATTAAAGAAAACCTCTTTGTAAAATTAACCTCTATTTTTAGAAAACATGAAATTTTACTCGTATTAATAATTAGATACCATTAAATTAATGTTGGGTATCCAAATTAGAAGATAATTTATCCCTATATACCCATATCTTATGCACATTCTTGTTTTATTTTTAATAAGTGTGGGGGAGAGTGTGTTTTCATGGGAATTATTAGGAAAAATTAATTGTTATGGGTTGAGATAAAGGGTGCATACATTTTTTGGGCACTGGTTTCACAATCCATATTGTATTATTATTTTACACATAACTATCTCTTTACCTCGTATGAAAATTGTAAAAAATATATAGTTCTGTACATTAAAAAAATGATAAAAAATGAAAAATAAATGGAGAAAAGAGGAAGTTTACACATTATTATTCATTGATTGGCTGTGATCCACACAAAATATAAAACAATGATAGTTATTTGGAAGTTACACACTTTTTTATGGGTTGTGTGTGTATATTCATTGTGAAAACTTTCTGAATTTTGACATGTTTTGTACTTAAGCGATTACACAATGCTCTTCTACCTCATATTTTAAAACATTAAATCCCACCAACCCTTGAACCTTAGAATATACTATTGGAATTACTCTTGATTAAAACACTATTTTCTACTAGTTGAGAACTTATAATCTCAAAAAGAATATGGTAAGATCACATGAACTCTGGGATAAGAGCATAACTCCACTTTCATATATTCCTTGAGTGAATAGGGAAAATTTGTAAGTGAGGTAGGTTGTGACTTGTTTCATGGGTAAAGAAATGAACTTGAACAAATTTAAATTTGAGAGAAGAAAAATTATTGGATATTTAATTTCAAAAACGAGACATGATGAATTTAATTTCAAAAGAATCATTGAAGTTCTATCACCTCTATTTTAGGAATTGGACTTGATTAGGATAAAAGACTTTTCCCACGAGTACAAAGGTTTAGATCTTGGGGTGTGATCTCATAGTGATATAACATTTATTATCACCTTTATACTTTTGTATTAAATTGTTTATGGATTTTAGTATCCCATAATTAAATCCTTTTACACTCAATTATTTTGAATTAATTTTTTGAAAACATGCTTAAAAAGATGCAATAACACAATGGCCAAATTCGACAATAGTTCACTGTTTCTATCATATCATTCACTACACTGATCCAAATGTTAAAATTAGTTTTTTGGGGGATTATATGGTTATGTAGATTCATTTAATCTTACTGGACCAAAGGTTAAATGTGAGAAAAAATGGCCCAAAATAGGCCCAAAAGTGAATACATTCTAGGAAGACTATATTGGACTACCCTTCAATATTTGGGTCATAACTCAAAACTCAAACCTAAAATTGGGATGATTCGAAGGCACACCTCTCCATTTAATTTCATAACAATTACACATGTTTTTTATAGTCAACCATCCAAAACAACTTAGTGTAAAATTTTGTCATGAAAAGATCACCTACACCCATACACCATTGACTTTTCTTGGATTTAACTTTAAAATTCCTATTTAAAATCACTACATGGCTCATTGTCAAGGTGGGAACAATAGGGGTAATGGTGAGTAAAATTTGAGATATTTATTCATCTATTTCCTCCTTCTTCTACACTATTACTTCCAAACCTCTTAGTAATCAATTTGGGGGGGGGGGTGTTATTTGTTCTAATCTCAAGATCCACGACTGTAATTTTTGGATGGTAATTGAATTTCTAGGTTTGTTTTCTATTGTTATTCATTTCTACCTATTGATTTTTTATTTATTTTGGTATGATATAATAAAAATAAAATGAACAATAATCCTCACGGATTCATGCATAAATTGAATATTGTGATGATTTAAACATGTTTTCCTCTTTTCTCACCTATTATCTTTCACGGACGGGTATGCTTATGGATTACATTATTTGAAGAAATACATAAGGTTTTACCCATGATTATTCCTGATTTTTTCTTGAGTAGAATTTTCAGATAGACCCACATCTAGATATCTCATCATGTTTGTTGACACACATTTTTTAGTGATTAGAAAATAATTATAATTATGTTTTTAATGAGTTTCATGTTTTATGATATCATTTTATAATATAACGTAGTTTAGAAATAATTTTTATAAGTATTGAAAAGTTTCACCATTGAGGATGAGTTACCAATAGAAAATAATCATTATTGAAGATGAGTCATCACTAGGAATGTCTCACCACTGGAAAAGAGTCATCGTTAGGATTGAGACACAACTAGACTTTAATGTCAAACGATTCACCATTGAGATGAGTCACCATTTAAATGATTCAACATTGTGATGAGTCACCTTTGAGATGATTCACTGCTAAACGATGAGTCACTTACAGACCTGACCTATCATCAGATGACCCATTGCTAGTGCAACTCACCATTGGACAGACTCACCTCTAGACATTATTCACCATTAAAATGATCCACCATCTCTATTCTGGGGTATTTTAATTAAATACTTTGAATTACTATATTATCGAATTTAATACTGAGGATTATTTTAATGATTGTTTTAAAACTATTTCAAGGAACATTAAAGATTATGTCAGAGCTAAGTATGAGGATAAAAGATATCTGAATGAATGTTACTTGAATAGTTTGTCCATCCTGCAATGCTATATATTAAAAGAAGTCACCCTCATGTGAAAAAGAGCATAGGAGGCATGCATGAAAGTCAAGTGAGAACATATGATCAAGAATTCTACCCACTAAAGAGATTTTCACAATGAATTATTACCTACTTATGACTATGAAAGAGCAGAGCATACAGAATATACTAATCCTTTAAAATAGTTAGAAAAAATATATATTATGATGCTTTTTTACCACATTTTTCAGAGAAACTCGAGATCCTCTCAATGCTACATTCAAGTTGTCTCAATATTTAGATCACATCCGATCGAGAAACTCCATATTTTTTATATATTTATACTTTCTATTTCCGTTTGTTGAATTTAAATTTGAGCAGTGTATGGTTTACCCTTTTTAGTGAACACACACCATTTCTTGCACTATAAATGGAGGATAAAAGATATCTTATTAACTCTATTTACATTGTTTTACCCATAATGTTGCGGAAGTGGTCCTTGTGTGGAATGTGTTTGTTTTACTACCATGATTGTTGTGGAAGTGGTCCCTGTGTGGTCCCGACAGCTAGATTGCTATTTTATTTTTACCGGATCTAGGTTTTGGATCAATATTGTTTTATATAATCTATTTGCTGGTGGGTTATTTTCAAGTGGAGGGGATGAGGTCTCAGCTTTATACTAAACCCCTTGTTTTAATTCTCTCATGGGTTTTGTTTTGTTAAATTTATAATCTTAAAACTAAATTTGTTTTAAATTGTAAACAAAACCACTACTTTTATAATTAATCTTAACTAGTGTTTATGTAAATATTTTAGTAAGCAAATTGATTTCAAATTTTATAATAATTTTCATATTATTTAAAGAGAGAACTAATAAATCTTCGATGAATATTTTAAAATATATTAACTTATATCGATCTGCTATTTTGATTAATTGGGAACTTTTAATTGAACTGGGGGATTTTAATTGAACTATTTTTAATAGAAATTTTTATTGGGGACTCAATTCACCCCCTCTTGAGATACTCATTCCAAACAACATTTGGTATCAAAGGTTTTCATAATATTTTAAACTATGATTTTAGTTGCGTTTTAAACATCTTAAATTTATATTATTTATAAATTTTGTTATTTAAATAGATAATAGACAAGAAGGTTATTCTACTAACAAAACTCTTTTATTTGATGTAAATAACTATAGTCATTGTAAAATAAAGATTAAAATTTAAATTTAAAGCATGGGTTTTGAAATATGATATGGTATAGAAGATAAATATGAATTGCCTAAGACTGCTAGGAGTACATCAGATGATGAAACTAAAACTGCTTAAAATAATAACCAAAAAGCTATGAATGTTATTTACTATTCTTTAGGTGATGAAGAGTTTAATAGGATATATACTAGTAAAACTGCTCATGAAATATAGGACACATTATCTATTTATCATTATGGAACTAATAATATTAAATAAATGAGATTGAATACTTATGCAATTAAATATTATAAATTTAAGATGAAACATGATGATCTGATCTCTAATATGTATCACAGGATAAATGAGATAGTGAATACAATGAGATCGTTGGGAAATCTAGTTTCATACAAAGATCAAATCATGTGACTATTGAGATTCCTTCCTGAAATGTGGATAAGAACATTAGTTCCAATAAGATAATCCTATGATATTAGCAAAATACCTATCAGGGAATTGATTTGTAAGATAATGATGTATGAGGAAGAGGACATGGTAAACAAATAATAGGATGATGAAACAAAGGGGAAGTTAGTAGACTTCAAGACCACTATATCAAAATAGAAAGGAAATGAAAAATTATAATATAAAATCTCCAGTGATGAGGAATCACCAGTCGATAGTGATAAGAAAGTGTCCCATCTAGCTAGAATGTTTTAGAAATTCTATAACAAGAATAAATTCTTTAGGAAACCTAGTTATAAGGGAAAGTTTTATTATAGATAAAATTGGAAGAATGACTAAAAAATAGATGATAATTAAAATTACATTTTCTGTTATGATTGTAAAAGAATAAGACATGTTAAGGATGACTGTCGCAAGTTAAAGTCCAAAAATAAGTATTATGATAAGGATATAAAATAGAATAAGAGAGAAATGAATGCCACATGGAGTGCCTCTGAGGATATCTCTAGTGAGTTAGACTCAACTCATGAATAAAAGACAACCATAGAAAAAATTTTATTCATGAAAAACTAATTCGAGGTACGTACTGTATCTCCTGTACATAATTCATATTATTCTAGAGATGAACATAATGATGAAAATTTAAAAAATGAGGAAATTTTTGAATATTTCAATAATATTGAGGATAAATTTAATGATATGAAATATAAATAAAAAATTTAAAAAAAATAATGCTTTATGTTCTAATATAAAATCTGATTTTGCTGTAGAAAAAGAAAATAATGAACAATTGTTCAATTAAAATATTTAACTAAAATTGTCCAATGAGAAGTTAAATAAATATTTAAAGATATTTAAAAATTTTAGAGAAACTGTCACTCAAATTCTAGGAAACAATTTCTCATAAATATATTACTGGTCGAATTTACTAACCTGGATAGAGAAGAATTGTCAAGAGCACTTTTATTCCTATATCCAATTCTGAACATTCTACTGCTAATTATTATCCAACTGGACCAAATGAAGTTTTTATTTCTGAGATCTTGAAATCTGATTATAGGAACCCCATCAAGAATATATGGGTTCATAAAGTCCTAATTACAAACATTTATGTACCCAAGAATATTTGGGTACCAAAATAATTTTTTGTATAAAATTATTTTGTAGGGAACCTACTTAAAGAGATCTAGAAAAAATATATAGTACCTAGACAATGTCTATTCCAAACATGTGATAGAATATTTCTCAATATTCAGGAACATAATAAATGATTATGGTGGACATGTCACCTTTGGTGAAAATGCTAATGGAAAAATACTTAGCCTTGTTCAAAGTGGTAAATCTAAATCAATTTTAATTTCTAAAGTAATTTTTGTTGATGGTTTAGAATATAATTTACTTATAATCTTGAAACTATGTGGTGATGGTTTTCTTGTGAAATTTGAAAACAATGCTTGTAATGTTTTTTACTTTAAAAATGATTTTGTTTTTACTACTTTGAGAAATGATAATGTGTATGGTGTTAATCTTGATTCTTTAATTTCAGAAAATGTTTCTTTCTTAAGCACCTTTCATAGATAATATTTTCTTTGGAATAAGAGACTAGGACACTTTAATATTCACTCATGTAGAAAGGTTACTAGTAAAGGGTTAGTTAGGGACATATACAAACTTGAATTCCCAAATGATAAAGTTTATAACCACTATCAAAAAATTAAAAAATACAAAATATATTTCAAACAAAATAAAGAAGTTTCAACTTCTCAACCACAAGAATTAGTTCACATGGATTTTTTAGACCCTCTAGTGTTTCTAGTTTAAATGGTAATCACTATGTCTATGTACTTGTAGAGGAATTGTTTAGGTATGCTTGGGTATTCTATTTAGCTCAAAAAATTGAACCCTTCTCTCACTTTACCAAATATGAAAATATTATAGAAAACCTAGGTGGACTTAGGATTAAGTCCTTAAGAAGTGACCATGGCCATGAGTTTGAAAATCAATAATTTGAAACCTTTTTCTCTCAAAATGAATATAACCACAACTTTTCTGCTCCCAGGACCCCCACCAGAATGAATTTGTAGAAAGAAGAAATAGAACCCTTAAAGTGATAGCCCAAACAATGCTAAATGAATATAACTTACCAGTCTACTTTTGGGTATAGGATTTGAATACAACCTTCTAAATAATTAATAGAATTTTAATTATACCTATGTTTAATAAAACCCATTATGAGATTTGGAATAATAGGAAGTCTAAGGTTAATTACTTTAGAGTTTTTGGATGAAAAGTTTTTATTCTTAACACTAAGGATAAACTTGAAATGTTTTATTGCAAGTGTGATGAAGTAAGTTTCACTGGTTTTTCAACCTCTAGTAAATCTTATAGAGTGTTTAATAAAAGAACAAAGAATATAGAAGAGTCTTTCCATGTCATGTTTGATGATACATATCCAAATGATATTAAAACCCCTTTAGAAAACTTTGAGTATGATTTTTCAACTATATAAATAAATTCCAAACCTTATGAGACTATTTTAAAACATAAAGAAAAATCATCCATTTTTGAGGAACTTCCAGAACCTAAACCAGAAGCTATAAAAGACCATGGGGTGACCATCCATTCATTTTCTAGATTTTTTAGGATTATTAAATTATATCCTTTATATTTTTTAGTTGGAGACTTATATAGAGGTACACAGAGCATAAATTCTTTGAGGAACCAGGTTGAAAATCAAGCTTTCTTGTTAAAACTTGAACCTAAGAACATAACTGATGTAATTAATGATGAATTATGGATAAGGAATATGAAATAAAAGCTTACTCAATTTGAAAAAAATAAAATTTTGAAACTTGTAGATAGACCCAGATACACCATAACTATATGCACTAAATTGGTGTTTATAAAAAAGATTGAGTAATCTAGCACAATAGTGAGAAATAAGGATGGACTTGTTGCATAAGGGTATATTTAAGAAGAAGGTATAAAATATGAGGAAAACTTTTCACTAGTAGCTAGACTTGAGGGCATAATAATACTACTTACCTATGTAGCACATATAGAATTCAAACTATATCAACTGAATTTTAAAAGTGTATTCTTGAATGGTTATATAATTGAGGATGTTTTTTTGAATAAACCTTGGATTTTGTAACACTCATTTTACAAATAATGTTTTCCAACTATACAATGATTTATATGGTTCAAAATAGGATCCTAGATCTTATTATGATAAGCTTATCTCTTTTCTTATTTCTAAAAGATTTTCAAAAGGTATATCTAATCCTACACTTTTTATAAAAATAATTTCAAAAGATGTTTTATTTGTTTAAATCTATGTAGATGATATTATATTTGGATCTTCTAAAAACTATTTATATACTATTTTTTCAAAAATGATGCAAAATGAGTTTTAAATTATTTTAATGTGTGAAATGAAATTATTTCTTGGTTTTCATATGTTTCAAAATAAAGAAGGAATTATTTTAAATCAATCTAAGTACACTAAATACCTTTTCAAATGTTTTGGTTTTGACAACAATAAAATTAGTGACACTCCTATCAGTACCACTTGTAAATTATATCTTTATGAAGATGGGAAAATAGTGGATAAAACTAGTTATAAATGTATGATTGGAAGCCTTTTCTACTTCACTACTATCTAACCTCACATTATGTTTAGTGTGTGTATGTGTTCTTTTTTTCAATCAAACCCAAAAGAGTCACACTTACTTGTTGTCGAAAAGATTTTCAAATACCTCACGTATACAACCAATTTATGATTCTATAACCCTTAGGGATAATAATTTGACTTAATAAGTTATACATATGTTTATTTTGGTGGTTGTATGTGAGATATAAAAAGAACCTCTGGAACATGTCATATTTTTGGAAATTATATAGTATCTTGGTGTAGTAAGAAACAAAATTATGTTGCACTGTCTACTACTAAAGCTGAATACATAGCTTCAGGTAGCTACTATGCTCATGTTTTGTGGATGAGACACACATGACTAGAATATGGATATCAATTAGGATATCTACCTATAAATTGTGACAACACAAGTGCTATAAACATTTCTAATAATCATGTGTCTCACTCTAGAACAAAACACATTGATGCAAGACATCAATTTTTGAGAGATCATTTTAAAAAGGGTTATATAACTCTTGATTAAATTGGCATTGAACAACATCTTGATGATATTTTTACAAAGCTATTGAATTATAAGATCAGAAACTACATCAAACATGAATTATACATGATTAATTTTGGTTAAACATAATTTTGTCGAAACCATCATTGGATTTTACCCACCGTTGGAGTTTACCCACCATTGGATTTTATCCACTATTGGAGTTTACACACTATTGGAGTTTACCCACCATTGGTGTTTACCCACTATTTAAAATAACCTTATTTTGGTAGTGACCCACCGTTGGAATTGATTTTCTATTAATAATTTTATCTAGGTTAGTTTTTATTCCATTTTAATTAAAATATTTAATTTCATTATGATATAAATGTCATTTTGTTTAACCAATTTTCAAATCCCTAAATTAGATAAACTAGACACTTGTCTAATTTTTACAATCACTCCCTTATGCCTTACCTTTAAAATTCACCATGACCCTTTCTCTCCCAACTTTTTGCCGTCCCTAAACCATTTCTGAACCTTAAACCTTGTTATAAATAGTTATTGTGAAGAAATACATTGCGTTGTCTCCAGACGAGTGACATCCTTCAAAGAAGCAGAAAGGAGAATTGAATAGATCTATAATCGAGACACTAAACTCGCATCGCTCAAGTCGAAAAGTGGTACCTGAGAAGGAAGTTCATGTGGAGTTGTTACTATTGACCAAGTCATTGGTTCTTAGAGTAATGCAAGACTAAGGATGGTTAGAGTGGTTCTTGAATATTGAGAGGCTATTCTATCCTAGTTTAGTGCATCGGTTTTTTCAGAGTGTGGAGTTTAGTTTTGGGGGAGATAAATACTGGGTTTAAAGTAGGATAAATGGGAAGAAGGTTGCTTTCTCTTCAATTTTATGGGCCAGATGTATTAAATTACCTCATGAAGAAGTTTCAAATGATTATCTAGGCTCGATTCTAAGAGATTCTGATTATTTTAAACTCAAGGATGCCTTAATTGAGATAATATTAGATTGTTCCTTGAAAATACCCGTTTCAAATGAGCTCGATGGTGAGTGTCTTTTTCTGTTTATGTTTATTCAACACATACTATTCCCGAGAAAAGAAGATTTTAGTATAATGAGATACCAAGATACATACCTATTATAACTTATGAAAAGATCATAAAATTAAATTTGTGTATATATTAGATAGAAAATATTATAGAGATGTTTAAGACATATTCTAGGTGAAATTCCATAATTTATACCATGTTCATTTCAGCCATGCTAGAGGCCAAGTGATTGGTTGATGGGGAAGAAGAAACTGAGGTGAACTATAAAGGTTTTTTCTTAAACAAATTCATTTAAAAATAATTAAAATAAATTGGAATCCTAAGAAGAGATAATGGGACGATGATGTTGAAAAGATTTATGAGGATTTAAATCCTGTTGATCACCCATCAAGGCCATAGAATCTTATAAATCCTTGTATAGGGACATATAAGGTTGTTGTGTACTCAGATGAGGTAGAAGAGGAGGTTACTACTTCTGGTGATGATTAGTAGGAGTTTTCTATTGATGAGGGTAGTTATCTTGAGTTTCCTAAGAGCCCTCCTACTTTCACATTCATTCTAGCTAGTCCTCATGGATCTCTCCATGTTAGAAAGAATATTTTAAAAGAAGGGAGTAAAGAAGAAGAAACTGAGGTTTCTAGAGAGGACTAATTTACAAGTTATTCTAAATCTTTTGAAGAAAATAAAAATTAAAAAGGAAGTGATATAGAACATGATGGAGGAGGATATGAAGAAGAATATAAATCCTAAGATGAATAAGAAAATGGATATGATGATGAGAAATAAGGAGATGGAAATTAATAAGAAGGAAAAATAAAGAATATAGAGATGGTAAAGATGCAGTAAATAGTGATAGTGATGGTAGTAATGGTGGTTTAAATTATGATGGTTCTAATGGCCTTATTGGTGTTGAGGATATTCAGATTCCCATGATACTTATTTATGATCTAGGATTCTCAGTTGTTTCTAGGTATGAAGAGAGATTTATCTTACTTCAAGATGTTGATAGAGTTTCTATAGACACTAGAGATGAGTTGGTAGCATCTGTTAAGGAGGAGGAATCCCAAAAACTTATTAGTAATCATGTTGTAACTACTAATAGGGATCTTTCTAAGCATGTTGATGGTTAATCTGCTCAGAAGACAGGTGATGTGAAGAAAGTTGATGAGAAGATGGTTGTTGAGAATATAGTTGTTAAGACTATATTTTTTTGAGATTTCTAGCGTGTCTTCTATCAGGTTGGGGGACATAGTTCTTGAGGAATGGGATAAGTTTCCAGGTTATATGAGGCTAGGCCCATTCTACCCTAATTCTGATGATGATATAAGTCCACAAAAGAATTATGGACTTATTTTTCCTATTCTAATAGAGATAGATCTTAAGGGATACATGGTAGAACATATAGATGTTGTAGGATAACTTCATAGGTTTCCTTCATATATTCATACTAGACGTTTGTATAAAGAGGTTTCTGCCATTGAGAGATATTTTTCACCTTTTCCTGCTTCTACTGTTTCTCCAGTACCTATAGATGCAGTTACTAGATATAACTTAGAGTGTTTTAGGGAAAGGTTTATCTCTAATTCTGGTTGCTGAAAAATCAAGCACCTATTAACACTAATATTTTTGGAAGAGATGAAAGATACATGTTTGATATTATGAAACCCCACATCCATACTAAGATGATGCATCATATTCAAGAAGTGAAGATAGATAACAAAATACTTTCCATTGAGCTAGAGTCTTTGAGATCAGTGATGGAGGGGATGTAGACTTACTTTACTGCTAGTATGGATGCCTTTATGGAGCGGTTAGAGTCACTTCCTTCTATGAATTATACTTTCAGTGCTCAACCTCCCACTCCTTAATTTGATACTGATTTTATCCAGTAATGGGTTAGGTAGGAGCTTAGGGATGTTTCTAGAGATGTCTTTAATATCCCTCATGATAGTTTGAGGTATATTAGGCATAGAAATGACTATGTTTTTAAGATGGTCAGAGAATGCCTCAATGATTTCAAATTCGATAGAGAAACTATTAAAATTTCAATCAAGTATTACTTTTCAAGGATCTACACTAAGCCTGATCTCATCTCTCACTTTACATTCCTTGTTTAAAACATTAGGATGCTTCTTGTTACACAAGCCTTTAAGGAGAAATTTAACCAGTTGAAAGAGACGACCCCTATTATCAAGTAGTTTATGAAGATGAAAAATTAATTTTTAATTTCTATGGAGAGGGGAGGAAATATCATCACGGACTTCATCAATCTAATGAATCCATTTCTTCTTATTTTTTGAACTGTATTAGTGGATCAAGATTCCATTATAGTGGCCAATCATCTCACTCCTCCATCTTATGATCCAGAGTTTTTTAGAGATGTTGTTACCTGATATGCTAGTGATCCTCTACCTTCACAGTTCCAGCCTTTCAGTTTGAATCATATAGAATATTTTCAGCATCTCATGCCTATTATTTTTAGATAACCTCTTTTTCTACCCAATTTCCTTATATAATTCACTATAGTTACCTCAACTTATACCACTATTTCATCTACCACTCAAAATGTAAAGGGATAGTCACCTATTGTTCCAAATACCCAGTCTAAGAATCATTGAGATTAGACTTTATGCCTTTGATAGGGAATTTATTTTTCTGAATTTGTTTTGTATTGCATTTTGAATATCATTCCATTAATTTTTATCCTTAATGAAACCTATCTTCTCATTTATCTTTTATCTCTTTTCATTTCCTATATATATTTTCACTTTTTAATAATCCCAAAATGGGGAGAGTGAATATGGAATTTATTTATGATTTTTATAGTGATGTTATCATTTTATACCATCATTAATGTTGTTTCTTGATACCATACCTTAGATTCCATATATATTTAATGTATTACTTTGATACAATTTCATTAATTATGGTTATTTAATTTTATGGTTATGTTACTTTCTCATACCCTACCATTGACATATATTTGATACCCTTTTTTGATTTAATATCTTTGATACCTTTTTAAACCATATTATCTTCTATTTTAAAGGTTTTAACTTTTATGATCAAACTCTCACAATAGATTTTTAAAGTTTTAAACAAATATATTTTAAACCAAATATTATTCTATACATGGTTTATAAAATTCCATGATTTGTGATCATAAAAAATGGGGTGATTATTAGCACCCATGTTTTCATTATCACAAAATCATAGTAATTATATTTTTAATGAGTTTTATGTTTTATGATAGTATTTTATAATTTAAGGTAGTTTTGAGAGAATTTGGATAAGTATTTAAAATTATCACCATTTAAGATGAGTCACCTCCAGAAAAGACTCACCGCTGAAGATGAGTCACACCCATGAAGGTCTCACCACTGGAAAAGAGTCACCATCATGATTGAGTCATTTCCAAAATTTTCCTACCTCTAGAGTAGAGTCACCATTAGAATTCAAATATCATTGAAGATTACCAATAATCAAGTGATTATTCATTGATATGATCCACCATTTAAATGAGTTACCATTGAGACGAGTCACCGCTGAGATGAGTCACCGCTGAATAACGACTCACTACCAGACCCGACCTACCATCAAATGACCTACTGCAAGCCCGACTCACCATTTTCTTGAATCTCCACCAGAAATTATTCCCTATCATAATGAGAAACAATATTTATTATGGGATATTTGAATTAAATACATCTAATATATATGTTATCAAATTTAATACTGAAGATTATTTTAATGACTGTTCTTAAAATATTTTAGGTAACGTTAAAGATTATTTCATAGTTAGGTATGAGGATGAAAGATATCCATAATATTATTCCTTGAATTGTATATCCATCCTGCATTACTATATATTCAAATAATTCAACATTGTTTGAAAAAGAGCAGAAGATTCATGCATGAAATCCAAAGGAGAACATATGATCAAGTGTACCACTCAATGAAGTGATTTACACAAAGAATTATTACCTACTTATGACTGTGAAAGAGTTTAGATTGTAAAAAATATTAATACTTTCAAATATTAAGAACAAATCGAGCTTATGATGCTCTGTTTTACTTCATTTTTCAGAGAAACAAATCTTTCTCCTCTCCAAGCTACATCTGAGGAGTCTCAAGATTCATAGAACATCAAACCAAGAAAATCTATATTTTCTAAATATTTTTAATTGATCTTTTTATTTGTTTCATTTACATTAGAGTAGTGTGTGTTTTAAACTATTTATTTAATGCATAATATATCCTTCACTATAACTGGAAGATACAATATATCTTCTTAATTATCTTAACCTTTTTACCCATATTGTTGTGGAAGAGGTCCTTGTTTGACCTGTGTTTGTTTTATTCCCATGATAATTGTGTGCGAGGTCCCTATGTGGCCTTGAAAACTTATTTGTTATTTTATTTTTACCCGATCTAGGTTATGGATGAATATTATTTTATATAATTTTCTTGGTAGTGGGTGATTTCCAAGTGGAGGGGATTAGGTCTCGGCTTGAGACTAAACCCCTTGTTTTAATTCTACTGTGTGTTTTGTTTTGAATCATTTCTAAGATTCAAACTATATTTTTTAAAACTATAAAAAAACAATACTTTTATAGTTAATCTTAAATAGTTTTTATATAAGTATTTGATTAATTAGATTTATTTCAAAAGTTATAATAGATTTCATATTATTTTAACTAATCACTAATTAAGCTTCAAGGAGTCTTTTAAAAGATCAGAACATATATCAATATGATGTTTTGATTAATTAGGAAATTTTAATTGAACTGGAGGATTTTAATTTAATTTTTTATAATAAAATTTTTTATTAGGTACTCAATTCACCCCCCCCCCCTTTGAGATACTCACTTCGACTAACAATGTTGTTGATGTGATGCCTTGATTGAGTCAGTTTCTTACATCGACATAATTTTACTAATTGTGAGTGGTCGTGAGTAACCAATATAATTAATAGATCAAATAATAGTTGTCAACCTAGTAATAAATCATATACCAAACTAGTTTTTTCATGTATAAATGAAGGAATCAATGATCCTTTCCATTTCCCTTAAGAGAGATGATAGATGAGCATCAAGGGATAATCACTCTGGTTGATCATGATTTCTCTAACCAATTTATCTCACTTATTAATCTAGTTTCAATCTTTATTTTAAATCATAAAACACCCAAAATCATCATACCATTATATATTTCATATGAAAATAATCAAGACCCTTTTTGAATTAATGATCCAAGCCTCTATCGAGAGATGGACAAGGGTTCTTGTTTTACTGCAATTTTGTTTTGTAAATAAATTTCTAATTTGATATGATTGAACACATGATCAGTGATATAAAATCATATAAAATAATAAAAAAATTATAGATGATTAAATTATAATAGAATATCACACATTATTAGGTCTAAATTTATATTCTTTGTGTGCATACTTAGCTATAAATAAGCATCCCAATCTAGGCTACTTCTGTGATCTCCTACTGAACCCAGGCACACTTATCAATTGACTCTACTCACGAGTAGAGTTGTCTCTACCTATATACTATTTAATAAGATATCTCACCAATATAAATATATTTTACTACATATAAGAAATTTTTGGAGCAAAATAACCCACACCACTCTTATGTATATGGATCGTTCTATTAAATCTTTAGATATTGCCCATATGACCACAAGAATTATAAATCTTGGGAAAATACTCCCAAAAGGATTATAATATTAGGGATTTACATGATGATGACATACATGATATCTATTTACCATAGGTTCTATAGAATTATATTGATATGGAAACATTGTATTACCACTACTTTCTTTTATCAACTCGCCACCCTTTATTTTCTTTTATTAGAATTTACATTCAATTCCACTTGGAATTTAAGATGATCTACCCATTCATGATAATACAACCTGACCAATCTAAAAAATTAATGATTTATCCACTAATTCCACATAATAGGGCCTCCTATTTGGTCCCCGAGTCCTTCATAGGCCTTCGGGCACCCATTCCTTCGGGTTAGTTGGGCCTTCGGGCCACCTCAAGGCCTTTAGGCCACCTTTGTGCAGATGAAAACCATAAAAGCCTACAAGGAACAAGCTCTAAAAGGATGATGAGCAAGGAGATTTCACCATAGCAGAAGCTAAACGGATTGAAAGAATGATAGGGTATGGCACATGCCATCGAGACAAGCCTGTGCATGGACAGGAATGCCTAGCCGAACAACCATGCGAAGGTGGAGATCTGATTTTCATGATTAAGATGCTAGGGAGGAGCAGTTCCAAGTTGTTATTCTGGGTTGTATGTAATGTTTGTTCCTAAAGGCAATGAATTCCTCTATGGCCTACGGGCATGTAATCATTTGCCTACGGGCATTGTAGGGTTCCACCTCATCCCTTGAAAGGTGTATTATCAACAAATCAATAAAAATGAAGGCCTTCGGGCCATTAGAGGAACATAATAGGGTATCTTAAATGAAAATAATTTAACCAAATATAATTATGAATACACATATAAAATCATAGGTTTTTTAGAGTTTCATTTGTTAGAATATCTGGTTCAGATTGCACTATCTCAATGAATTTGGTCGTGTACTTAATAACTATCAAATTACCCTATAGAAGATAGAAAAACTTATATACCTTAGCTAAACTCATCATCATAGGATAAAAATACCTTGTAAACATGGTTTTTAAATAATTATATTATATATTCTATTTTAGTTTATCTTAGACTAAGGATCCCCACCACTTCTTATAAGTGACCTCAAGCATGAATGTAGAGCACCTCACCTTAGAGGTCTCAAGAATCTCTAGGAATTCAAAAATAATTTTAATATTCATTTTACAATATTTATATTCCTTAGGATCATTACTTCTATTTCCCTATCTAGGGATTAAGATAATATGAGATCAAAATCTATTTTTATGGATTAGTAGTTTGAAAAACCATATTGGTCAAGATTTGATCACCGAGAGGATTAACTTGAGTGAAATTATTCATTTATCCTTCTTGAGGGTTAATTGGGACTACTCTGGGGGGAATTATTCTTTAAATCCTAAATAATAAATTAAAAAAATGAATTAGGATAAGGCATAAAATTTCTGGAATGTATAAAAATAAAACACAACTTATTGAAATAACATCAATAGTTCTCAAAATACCCATAACATCCCCTCAAAAAGTAATAAATCACAAAATAGATAATATATAATCAAATAGTAAGAAATTTAAGATAAAATTTAGGGTTTTAAATATGAAAAGTAAATATTTCAAGGTCTTGCGTGAAATATTTTCCCATATAGATCCTATTGGATTCTTTAGAGTGAGGTGCACGATCAATAACACAAGAAGGTAGAACACAAAACCTATAAATTCTTTTAGTTTTCAATTTAAACCCCAAAATTTTCTAAAATAATGTATGGGTACTCAATATATGAATTAATAATACCCAATTAAATCAAATAAATAATAAACTCATTGATAAAATAAATATTAAACCAAATCACACTTTCCTGAAAGCCTTTGGTAGCTCAAGGAGCATCATGAAACGCACTAATAGACACTTCCTTATAGACTACCCTCATGTTCAAGTGATCATATCTATTGTACATGTTATTTCCTAGATAATATAATAAAAACTAAGCTATGATATCATTTTGTAATGAATCAATGCTGGATAACCATTCCCTATGATCAAGATAGCTTGGCATAGGTTCTAAACTATTTTTTTGAAAATCATAGACTATAAACAATTGCTAAGGGCACCAACTATATTATTTGGGAGTAATTTTTCTCAAATAAATTTAAAACCAAGGAATATATTCTAACTAGAAACTTTATATGATCACTCTATATATTTGAGGTATCACCCATATGAAATAAAATCATTCTAAATAAGTAACACCCAAACCAGACACAACATAAAAATATACCCACTAATAAATTATAGAGTAGAAAGATATGAAGCATAAAAATAAACAATAAAATCCATATACATCCAACTATAATATATAAAATCCATGATAAATTCAAAATTAGAAAAAATGGGATGGAAGGCCTAAGTGGATGAATACATTTAAGTACAAAAAATGAATAACTAAGAATGTTCCAAAGTTACCCCTATGCATGTGGCAAGTGTGAACCCTACACTTGTCACCTCCTCTAAGTAAGAAAAAAACTATCATTCAATTTATGTACGAAAATTGGATCATTTCCTTTAATTACATCATATGAAATTAATTCTGTATACACATAGAGTGTGTATGTAGGGTTTGATAAAGCATTATAGTAGGATTCCACCAAGTATTTGTACACTTCCTTTATAAAATAAACCACACCATGAATGTTTGAAAAACATCTATGATTTTTTTTAATTTTTTTAAAAATAATTAATAAAGGAGGTTCACATTCATTTCTTTCTTTAAAATAAATATTATTACTTTAGTTTAATTAAAATAATTAAAATATGTTTATGAAATAAGGAATAAAAATAACCATATCACATAACTCATCTTAATAGGAATCATTAGTGACTAATACGTTAGACACATTTTGCATTGTTTTTTCATTTTTTCAGTTTTATTTTATGTGTTTTCCTTATAAAAATATAATTATATAGTAATAAATGATAACCTTTTTAGTTTATGGAGGTAATTCTTATAATTTATTCTAAAGTGTTTAATTTCATTGAAAATATTTAATTCTGTGAAAAAATGTTCATGGAAAAGATTTTTTTATGTTTTTTATGTGAATGATTTAATATAGATGTACATATAAGAAAACAAATCAAATGATTCTATAATTTCACACTGATATACTCAAGAATATATTGGGATTCCAATTCAATCTATGTGAGAGGTTGATAAATTGTTATATCAACAATGTATTATCATATCCACAACAGGAGTAGGAATTCTCATCCCGATGATGACCATGATATCCATTGAAACTACATTATCTTCTAATATGGTCTAGTGTAATCCCTTGAGAATATTCTATGGAGCCTATGGATATTAGTGGAAGAGATCAAGATGGTACTTTCACACCAATAATTCTTCATAGAGACTCCTAATATTATATTCCCAAGAAAACATAGTCCCATGAAAGGCCTAAAAAAATAAATTCCAATGACAATGATGTCACATGAAATCTACCTCACCAATATACTCTACATCAACTACCCATGAAATGTTCCTCATGCTAATGACACCTCAATCCCTAGGGCATACATTGAATTCCTTCCAGCTGTCTTTATGTTGTGATATCTATATTGTGGGATGTTCAAATTCCCCAGTGATGTAATATGAAGGAGTGAAAAAAGATCCTAAATAGACACCAATAAAATAAATTATATTTCTAGTAGATCATAATCATTTATCATGACATTGTGTCTGCTAACCAATTCACAATACATTATGGTGTGGATGCAACCACAATATGCTGAATTTTGTCCAATTGATCCTTTGTCATTAATAATTAAACAAAAAAATATGGATAACATAAATGAATCAAGGGGACCAAAAATTTTCTCTCATATAAATTTCCCAACCATATTGGGAAACGTTTCTAATGAACATGCATGTAATGCGCAATCAATGAAATGAGAATAAGATTATCGAAATTGATTCCCACTCACCCAAGCTTGCCAATGAATGTATCTCACTTTCCATGTGTATAAATTCCATTAAAGACCTAAATCCACATTATAGTGAACCCAACACCCTAAAATTATTATTTTGATTTATAAATTATAAATTGGGCTTGGGAAATAAGGGTTCCCACTTTTTAGGAGTAATTATGACTTGTATTTATTTATTTTCATTCTGTAACCATGACCAGTCACTATTTTTTCACATCGACATCCATGGAAGGCTAAAACTCTATGGTTACTCTGGGGGAGATCGTGATTATAGTCCTTGTGTTTAATAATAATATGTAAATAAATTTTTCTCATTTCTTATTTATCACTCTGATATCTCATAGTGATGAGTGATGGGTGAATAAGTGACAATTTACTTCCAATATTCTTGACCATGATTTCTTCTTTAAATTTGCAAACCTTAAATTAATTCCTACCTTATTTATAAATTATAATAAATAATTTATATGATTACAGAGTGTATGGTCCACAACAATGGGTAGGTGATCTGGAATGTGCATTGATCTTATCCTGTTCGAACCATACATTGAGAGAGGATATGGATAAAGAAGATCATAATTCCTCTCTGAACTAAAGGAATATAGATAATATTTTATAATATTGAAGGACTTAGTGAAATGTGAGTGTGGGAAATAAACATCCTAAAATAGATGGTGGAGGTGGTTTAGGTAAAAATGGTCCACTAAGGTGATTAGGAGTAAGATCTAATTTAATTGAGGAAGAATGATAAGACTACAATGTTAATCAACAATTACTACCATAACTTCTTACTCACACTGAATTGATTATGCATTCAAATTTTATTTTTCCTTTTACTAAACATACACACAACCATTATATTTCCTTATTTTCATGATTACATTTATATCAAAACCAAAAATCATTTTATGTAACAACCCAAGGATCATATTGTGACTTCACTACCTCACAATATTTTACCTAGACTCCCAATATAAATTCATTTGTTCTCTGAATTATTCAATGCACAATGTGGTTCCATTTTTTAGGAGGTAAAGAGTTAAATTATACCCCTTTTACATTTTTCATTATTTATTTTATTTTTTATTCATTAATTTTAATCTCACTTAATATCATTAATAATTAATTTATTGGGAATAAATCTAGAATTTCATATTTTTATTATTATAGGTATGGACATTACCCCTGATATTATGAAGATCAAGTGCCAAGGTAACCGATGCTCAATGAAGAAGGATATGATTATACACTAAAAGAAGCTAACTAAAAATAAACATAGGAATAAAAAATATTAAACATGTTATTCATTGATGATATTCATTATTAATGTTAAGATAAGTACCCTAAGGAATTTCATAAAGATAAATAGTTTTATACTAAAAATTAAGAGGGATAAATTTATTCTATGTATTATTTTCAATACTATTTCATTGAATGAAAAATATATTCATATGTTTCCTATGTTGATATTATAGAATCAACCCAATAAATTATTTACTTGGAGGATTTTAAGAAAACATCCATAGAGGTGGTGATGGTAGAAGAAGAAATGGATGGGGAACCAGTCTGGTCATCAACTGATGAGGAAGAGGGCGGTGGTACCAAGATATAAGTTCAAGGTCAACATTATTATAAATATAAAAAATATGATACACTCCCTAGTTACATAACAAAGTAAATAGTAGTGTCTATAACTTCTTATGTTAAAGAAGAGAAGGAATCATACTACCCTTAAACCCCATATATTGAGTTATTTTCCATTATACAGGGGGTGGGTACACCAAATTTTGACTAGGATGAATCTTATACCTAGTGTATCATGAAGATAACTAAGAAAATATGGATGTGGTGGCTCACATAAAAAATGAACATCCACTAGTAGATTATGGACAACTCATTTCCTATATCTATCAACCAATAGTGATAAATAAAGTACCACTTAGGGTGGGGGGGGGGGTAACTCAACATTATATTTCCATTAATTTTCATTTTAATTTTAGTTATTCCTTGAATAAAATTTTCATGTTTTCTATTTTTATTATAGGTTACTGATAAAATCATTTAAGATATTAACTCATGCCACATATGGGAAATAACAAGATTTTATCTATTCTAAGAACTTATTGATTACTAAACTTACTTTTTTTCAAATTGATTATACTTAATTAAAAGGGGTAGTATGATATAAGTATGGGGGATGAGTGTTTTATTTATATAGATCTATGTGTCGCCCCACCTGTATGAAAACTATCTAAAAGTGATCTGAGATATAAATTTATCTTATAACCATAGAATCCCATATCAGTATCACTTGATCAATAAAATTTAATTAAAAATAATTTATGTGTATTGAGTTTGAACATGCATACATTAGATTAATATACTCAATAATGGGTAAATTATATTCCATGAAAGATTAACACATTAGTGATCTTTATGAAAAAAATAATTTTATAAGTCATATAAACCAGATTAAAACGATCATATGGGATCTGACTATAATTTTCTTGAGAAATATTATCATTAGGCATGCGAGTGAAAAACCAAGGCCATAAATAAGAGTAAAATTAAAATCTTAGAGTCGAGTGCCCTTAATTTTTTCCCATGTATTGACTATTACAAATAATATTAAGGGATGACTATTTTTTGTATGGTTTAGTTCTAGACCAATCAAGACAATTAAATAAGTGAAATTACATATATCATGAATCAAAAATAACAAAAAATGATAGTGACTTGTTTCAAAGGGTAATAGAAAGTAATGGTAATCTTTAACTCAAGCGAATAAGGGTAGTATTAAGTATAAGACCATTGTATAAGTTAAATCAATGAAGTATAAAATAAGAAAATAAATGAAGAGATTGAGAGTGGTGAATTTAAAAAGGTGGTAAATTTTTGAAATCATATTAAACTAATTCCTCTTTATTTAACATTAAATGATATAAGACTAGATTTTACAGGAACTTAAAAAGGGGTATGAATCTTGTTGAGAGAAATCACTTGAGTACAAGTAACCAATAAAGTACGGGTTATTGTTAATTGTGCACAATTTTAATTATTTTTAAGTTTTGAGTTTTGTTTTGTGTGTTTTCCTTATAAATATATTGTAGAGACCCAAAGCATGAAATACATGGAAATTACATTACCTTTTTAGAATAATTAATAGATAACTAAGATAGACACCAATTGACCGTAATAGTTTAGTGTCTTTGGAAACTCAGAATATAATCTTCAAATCTTGGTGAAAGATCTTCAACATCTCCCATAAAGATCTTCCCTATTTATTTTATTACCTAAAACCTTTATTTAAATCCTGGGGAAAAGAAAAAAAATGGTGAGCTCAAATTCCTAGTAAGGGAAAACATAGATAACATAAAACAATCCATAAACATTTGAATACAAAAACTTGAACACAAAATCTAAACATCAAAATCTTGAGCAAATACATGAATCTTGGAAGTACTTAAGGCATATATCATAAGGGAACATCAATCATGATAAAATATCATGGTAATAAAACAAGTAATTGTGGAAAACCATTAATCACATGATATGATTTCTATAGTAGCCAAGGCATTGCTGCCAAGACCATCTTAGTGGAAAAAGTCCCTTTCTGAATCGAGTTCACTCCTCGTTTCAGTCCTGTAACACTGAACCAGATTAAATTACCAATCCAGCCACGTCTATCTAATGAGATATAAATCTTTACCCAATGCATTGGAGGGAGATATTGGTCCAACCCATCTCATAATGAAATCATTCTTACTTGTGCCACAAAACTTAAAACATTCATCATAAACCAAAGAATAAAATGGGTTTCATAAACATCATCCCATCATAACATAATCCATATAAAACAAATGGATATAATTTCATCATAAGAGAAGTAAAACCATGTAAATCATAGAGACATTATATACATATGAAATAACGTCATCTTAGATTGAAAATGGATTTGATAAAACACTTGAAATGAATTCTTGAGGAAAATATCATTTCTTCTTCAAAATCATTTTCTTTTCACAAAATTTCATGAAATCTTAAAAGAAAAGTATTTTTTTGAAAATATTCATAAACTTTTGTAGAGTAAACTTAATTGAAATAAGTCATTATGAAACTGTAAAAATCCATTCAGGCCGTATAAGTTAAAAATAACATTCTTCTCAAACTTTTTTCGGAAAAGTCAAAAAGTTCCTCGTATGGTAAAAAAAAGAAAGATTCCTTCCATAACAAAAAATAAAAGTCAAAGAGGGGTAAAAATGACATTAAAAATACATGGAAGAATATTTAACACTTTATGAAAAAACATTTATGGGCATTGATGAAAGATATAACCCTAGTAAATACTTACGTATAAGTAATCTCAGATAAAAATGAGTTTTGAAAAATTATACCTTACCTTATGTCCGATATGCTTAGTAAGTATCCATAACTCCTGTATAATGATTTAAATAATGTTATTGACCTATTACAGAATCATATTCATTGTTATGATATCATATATGGTTCAATTATGACTTTATAATACCCGTTCTTTTATAAATTCTATGTTAAAGCAGTGTTTTGGGTAAAATCGTTTTATTTATCGTGCGTGTTTGGACTTCTTGTTCATGATATTATTATTACATATATCATGATTTAATTACTTACAGAATTTAAATCATTATTTATATATAATATATATTCAGTATATATATATATCATAGATAGATAAATGAAATGAAATACACCGTTCATGGAGAGGGTGGGCCGTACGTACGCATGAACGCTATTTTCTTTTCCTTATTGACTTGAATGGATGTAAGTAGATGAAATATATATATATATATACACATAAATTATGTATCTTTATCATGTCATATATTTCATTATTATTCATTATATATACTTTATAATCATTCTTGAGTGGTTAACATGGAGAATGAATCTCATTGCGTCTTGGAGACGGTAATCCGTACGTACGCACGAGTGATGATATCGTTCCCACAATTATTGAATTGAATTGGAGTGGATGATATAATATTTCAGAATAATTATGATGTTATAATAATAATATTTTTTTATTCTTTACACCATTATACCCATCCAAGTAAGGTGGTGGTGGAAAAACTGATTAAACCACGACGTAGAGACGGTATTCCGTACGTACGCACGTGCGGTGATTTCATTTTTCGTAGGATGGATAGAAGGTGAAACAGGGTTGTTTCATATTTATAAAAAAATATCAGTATATAATTAATACTGATGTTATTACTTTATAATGAAACAACTAAATAAGAGGAAGTGGAAGAAGAAAGAATAATAAAAGAGTCGGTAGAAGAGATTACCTCTTCCTCGACACACCTCCTTTAAACTTCTTCTTAGGGCACTAGAGTTGGTCTTTTGAGAAGAAAAGAACCTCTATGATGTAACTAGAGAGGTTAAGAAGAGTAATTTTCCGGGTTTTTCAATATTCAAGGCTCAAAAGGGTGTGAAGAGAAGAGGTAAGGGGTTCCATTTTATAAGGGAGGAGAGGGGCACCTTTGGAAAAACATAAAATATTATTTTATAATAAATCCATATTCCATTTATAATACCTCCAAATTGATTTATTTAAAAGATAAAGTGGTTACGGGTCAAAATCCTCTCAACCAATAGGTTTTAGAAAAGTCCAGATTACTATTTTAGCCTTATCATTTAGATTTAACTCTAAGTTAAATAATTCAACTTTTACCGTGTCTTCTTGTTTTCTTACACTATATGGTTAATAAACTTACTATAACAAGCCAAAAGAACCATAAGTGGTTCATTATTAATATATATAACCTTATCTAAGTCAATTGGACTAACCTTAGATTTTTAGGAATGTAATAACAATTAATAATATAATATTTGTTTTAAAAACTATTTTATGTCAATTTTGACACTTTTTGGGAATTGTTTTTTTGTAAAAATCATAACGACATGATTAGTTCGAAAAACATTTATTTAATCTATAATAACATGTCCTATTAACCTATAAAATTATTGGAATTCATAAAAAGTCTCAAATTACATTTATTTGGGTATTTATAGCATCAATTATGTTAATATTTCATTAAAAAGCTAATTACTCCATCATCATTATGTCATAAATAAATTAAATTATTTAATGTCTAAAAATTATAAATAAAATACCATTATGTAGGAAATCTTTTTATCTTTCTATTTAATATTTATAGTTGAATTTATCTTATCTATTGACCTATATTAAAAATGATTTAGTTATTCAACTTTGATTTTAACTATTTTAACCCTTCTTTAAATAAATTAATAATAAATGTCCAAATCTAATACAAGTGGATCTAAATGGTCATATTTTATTCCTATGGTTATTTTTGGTCGAATTAAACTTATCCAATAGAATTAGGACATGTCTTAGGGTAATAATAATATCCTTTTTACCCTTAATTACCCTATTTACTTTTAACCGTGAAAAAAAGTAAAAAGTTACTATTCAAAAAAAATTATTTTTATCTTATTGAACCACATTTTACTTATTGTTATTAACCATGTCTCCCAGATTTTCGAAATTCCACTCACAGAAGCGGTAAAATTAAGTTTTATGTAAATTTTCAAATTCTTCTAGGAGGTGGGTAAAAGACGGTGAAAGGTTCAATAAAAAAAAATTATATATATATATATATATATAAAATTATTATAAAATGACTCAAATGAATTACATTGAACTTATATAGGTATTATGTATCAAATTTGACCTAAAATAAATTTAAATAAAATAAATAATTCTTTAAATAAAAAGTCGGTTTTTAAATAGTAACCGAGTGTTTTCACTATTCATCAAAAATTGAATGTTTTCAGAAAATTACCAAAAATTCACCCTAGGATAATTTCGATATTCAAAATCCAAAAATGAAGTCCATTTTGAAATATAAAATTTATAAAATTTCAAAAAGTGGGTATTACCATTCATAATGGCTAGTTCATAATAATATTATAATAATATCTCCTTTAGTGAAACTTGGTATTGCGTACTACACACACTATCGAGGAAGGTCTTGATTGTGTGTATTAGAAGCCAAGTCAGGGTTACGTGTAGTGAAAGCTCCATTTTGTGTTGCGTATAACATAATCAAAACTTATTTCATTTATGCATTAAAAAAAATCTATAGTTAATGTTGCGTAGAATAATTTCCACAAAATGAACTTGAAATTGTGTGTAACACGAGCTAAGAATAGTGTTCGTATACTGCAAGCTAATACAGTGTTGTGTATAATACAAGCTAATTTTGGTGTAGCGTACAACACAAGACATCAATGAAATTAAAAAGAATAATTCTCATAAAATCTCAGGTTGTTACATTCTACCCCCCTTAAAATGAAATTCGTCGTGGTTATAAATGGTTTACTATTTGAAAGTTTCTTTCATAGAAACCCACATCGTAAAAAGGAATACCAAAACTTACTTTTAAAAATGAATTTTATAAACAAAATTGATACCCAAAGTAACTTATCACTTGGGTTCCCACATAGGAGATCATAGGTGAAAATATGGATATGGAAGAGAAATCTAACCGTCAAGTTCTGATAGAGAGTGGTAGAGAACAAGGATATGAAAAATCCAACAGTCACAAAGACATAAAATTGTGATGATCTAAGGTACCATCTAATTCATCAGATATGAGATCACTAGGACAACATTTTTGGTTTTCAAGATCATTTCCCTAAAGTTGATGAATTTTTGAATTAAAAGAAATACTCACATGATTTTGGTACAATCTCAACATTGCTCGTGCCTCGAACAATTTCCACTTCATCTCTTGAAGTTGAGTTTTTCTTTCGCGAATTGTTAGCAGATCATGCGATAGAATGATAGGTCATTCCATCTGTCTCAAACATACGGTTAGAAAAAGTTATATACATAAGTCCATCTATGGTGAGATTAATCAGATATGGTTCCAAAATGGACTTATACTTATCTATCATCCTGCTTAATAAAATAAAACTAGTTTCTACTAACCAGGGACTTCCTATAGGCCAGTGGTAGGTGATAAAGGCCTGTTGAAATTCGGTTGTGGGTTTGATTCCCACAGCCTTGTCCGACGTGACGAGTTGTCGCCCGTCCTGCAGGTTGTACTTTTTCTAAAAATACATTATTATAACATTCTAGAAATAGTATCGAAAAAGTTCTATCCTTAAACAATTCTATCTAATATCTAAATTAATACATTCCAACCTTTAAGCTTATCAAAAATACTTCTGTCCAATCTTATAGTATAAAAAAATGATTACTAGAAATGTCATCAACCAAGCATGTGAATACCATCATTTATCCCCCATATAAGATATGTCTTGTTGGTTACATTCCAAACATGTGAATACCTTAATAATGTATTCAAAATGAATACCCATTGAACCTTAGTGAAAACATGAATGCTATCAAAAGTTAAATCTTTCCACATACCAAAGTCCCAAAATTTCTATATACTCAGACCATGATATCACATTGTCCTTATATCAGCCATGAGTTCATCAATACTATAAAACATCTCATTATCTCCATATCTCTTCATTATGCGCATATCATCTAATTTCCAAAAATATATGAATTAACCATTCATGGTTACCGGTACCATTCAACATATACTTTCAAATACTTTGGAAAAAATAGTAGTGTAACAATCCTTTGATGTGTCTTTATTCCATAGTACCATTACCTATACAACATAACTCTTGATAAACATAAATCATTCCCCTACCTTCTTAAACCACTGACTGAGATTCACCATTTCTTTAAGCTCATATATCATTTGTAGTCTCTTCATCATCATCAACATAAATACTACCCATACAACCATGCTGATTCTCTTCATGAAATTTTCCCTTAGAGCATTGATTTTCATAATGCCCGAACATTCCACATTTAAAACATTTAACCATTGTTGATGTCTTAGAAATACCATTATCCTTGTCCATGGTGTTAACTGAACCTGTTCCTTTACAATTACTGGCTTTGTGTCCTCATTTTCCACACCCAAAGCATCTTCCAGTTCCTTTGAAACATTCTTCTTGATTCCTCTTCCAACATGATTTACTTGAGGGAAATTGAACTTTCTTTCCTCTATGATCATCATGAAACTCCATCATTCTCTTATTAGCTGAGTCAGGAAACTTACCAAAGTTGATATTATTGATCATATTATGAGATTGCTGATTAGGAATAATAACGATGTTTGGACTTCCAAATCCCGTTTCATTTGGTTGCTCATGAAGAATATCATTCCATTGTCAATCATATCCTCCATTATCGTGAATCTTCCTGTTTCCAGCCATTTTCTAAAACCCAAAAAGAATAGTGTGAGAGGAAAAAATAATTCTTGGAAAAAAACATAATAAAGGGGGAGTACCTTCAATATCTAACGTCTTAAGATTAATTCTAAGATCGTTACCGTAATTATAGTACTATTACCTATACATATACTTAACCTTAGGAACATCCCTAGACATACCTTAGAAATATCTCTAGGGATCTCACTAAAGTTTTCACATCCTTGTTTACAGAGGTTAACTAAACCTATCCTATGATACCAACTGTAGATACCCAAATATTGATGTACATGGACATTACATTAGTTTTTTGGAATAATTAATACATAACAAAAACAGGCACCAAAGGACCGTAATAGTTTAGTGTCTTTGGAAACTCGGAATATAATCTTCTAATATTGGTGAAATATCTTCAACATCTCCCATAAATATCTTCAATTTTTATTTTATTACCTAAAACCTTTCATTAAATCCGGGGGAAAATAAAAAAAAAGGGTGAGATCAAATTCCCAGTAAGGGTAAACATAGAGAACATAAAACAATCCATAAACATTTGAATGCAAAAACTTGAACATAAAATATAAACATCAAAATCTAGTGCAAAGACATGAATCTTGGAAGTACTTAAGGAATAAATCATAATGGAACATCAATAATGAAAAAATATCAGGGGAATAAAACATGTAATAGTGGAAAACCATTTAGCACATGATATGATTTCCATAGTAGCCAAGGCATTGCTGCCAAGACCATCTTAGTGGACAAAGTCCCTTTCTGAATCGAGTTCACTCCTTGTTTCAGTCCTGGAACACTGAACCAGATTAACTTACCATTCCAGCCATGTCTATCTCATGAGATATAAATCTTTACCCAATGCATTGGAGGGAGATATAGGTCCCACCCATCTCATAATGAAATCATTCTTACTTGTGCCACAAAACTTAAAACATTCATCATAACCCAAAGAATAAAATGGGTTTTATAAACATCATCCCATCATAACATAATCCATATAAAACAAATGGATATAATTTCATCATAAGAGATGTAAAACCATGTAAATCATAGAGACATTATACACATATGAAATAATGTCATCTTAGATGGAAAATGGTTTTGATAAAACACTTGAAATGAATTCTTGAGAAAAATATCCTTTCTTATTCAAAATCATTTTCTTTTCACAAAATGCCATGCAATATTAAAAGAAAAGTATTTTGTTGAAAATAGTGATAAATTTTTTTAGAGGAAACTTCATTGAAATAATTCATTATGAAACCGTAAAAATCCATTCACTCTGTATAAGTTAAAAATAACATTCTTCTCATACTTTTGTTGGAAAAGTCAAAAAGTTCCTCATATGGTAAACAAAAGAAAGATTCCTTCCATAACACAACATAAAAGTAAAAGAGGGGTAAACATGACATTAAAAATATATGGAAGAATATTTAAAACTTTATTAAAAACATTTTATGGGCATGAATGAAAAATATAACCCCAGTAAATACTTACGTATAAGCAATCTCGGATAAAAATGAGATTTGAAAAATTATCCCTTACCTTATGTCTGATATGATTCGTATGTATCTGGACCTCGTGTATAATTATTTAAATAATGTCATTGACTTATTACAGAATCATATTCATTGTTATGATATCATATATGGTTCAATTATAACTTTATAATACCCGTTCTTTTAAAAATTCTATGTTAAAGCAGCGTTTTGGGTAAAATCGTTTTATTTATCGTGCACGTTTGGACTTGTTGTTCATTATATTATTATTAATTATATCACGATTTAATTACTTCTAGAATGTAAATAATGATTTATATATCATATATATTCAGTATATATATATATATATATAATAGATAGATAAATGAAATAAAATACGCCGTTCATGGAGACGGTAGGCCATACGTACGCATGAACGTTGTTTTCTTTTCCTTATTGACTTGAATGGAAGTAAGTAGATGAAATATATATATATATATATATATATATATATATATATACATAAATCCAGTAGCTTTATCATGAAATATATTTCATTATTATTTATTATATATACTTTATAATCATTCGTGAGTGGTTAACATGGAGAATGAATCTCATCGCGTCGTGGAGACGGTAATCCGTATGTACTCACGAGCGATGATATCGTTCCCATAATTATTGAATTGAATTGGAGTGGATGATATAATATCTCAGAATTAGTATGATGTTATAATAATCATATATAGTTATTCTTTACACCATTATACCCATCCAAGTAAGGTGGTGGTGGAAAAACTGATTACACCACGGCGTGGAGACGGTATTCCGTACGTACGCACGCACGATGATTTCATTTTCTGTAGGATGGATAGAAGGTGAAATAGGGTTGTTTCATATTTATAATAACATATAAGTATATAATTAATACTTATGTTATTACTTTATAATGAAACAAATAAATAAGATGAAGTAGAAGAAGAATGAAAATTGAAAGAGTCGGTAGAGGAGATTACCTCTTCCTCGACACACCTCCTTTAAACTTATTCATAGGGCACTAGAGTTGGTATTTTGAGAAGACTAGAACCTCTATGATGTAACTAGAGAGTTTTAGAAGAGTAATTGGCTAGGTTTTTTCAATCTCCAAGGCTTAAAAGGGTGTGAAGAGAAGAGGGAAGGGGTTCCCTTTTTATATGGGAGGAGAGGGGCACCTTTGAAAAAACTTAAAATATTATTTTATAATAAAGTCATATTCGGTTTATAATAGCTCTAAATTGATTTATTTCGACGCTAAAGTGGGTATGGGTCTAAATCATCTCAACCAATAGGTTTTATTCAAGTCTAGGTTACTATTTTAACCTCATCATTTAGATTTAACTCTAAGTTAAATAAATTAACTTTTACCGTGTCTTCTTGTTTTCTTACACTTTATGGTTAATAAACTTACTATAACAAGCCAAAAAAACCCCAAGTGATTAATTATTAATGTATATAACCTTATCTAAGTCATTTGGCCGAGCCGTAGATTTTTAGGAATATAATAACAATTAATTATATAATATTGGTTATAAAAACTATTTTATGTCAATTTTGACACTATTTGGTAATTGTTTTTTTGTGAAAATTATAAAAACATGATTAGTTATAACAAAGATAATTGAATCAATAATAACATTGTCATATTAACCTATAAAATTAGTGGAATTCATAAAAATTCTCAAATTACATTTATTTTGGTATTTATAACATCAATTATGTTAATATTTCATTAAAAAGGTAATTACTGCATCATCATTGTGCCATAAATAAATTAAATTATTTAATGTCTAAAAAATATAAATAAAATACCATTATGTAGGAAATTTTTTTATATTTATATTTAATATTTATATTCGAATTCATATTTTGTATATCCCTATATTAAAAATGATTTAGTTATTGAACTTTGATTTTAACTATTTTAACCCTTCTTTAAATAAATTAATAATAAATATCCTAATCTAATCCAAGTGGACCTAAATGTTCATATTTTATTTCTAAGGTTGTATTTGGTCGAATTAAACTTATCCAATAGAATTAGTACATGTGTTAGGGTAATAATAATATCATTTTTACCCTTAATTACCATATTTACTTTTAACTGTGATAAAAAAAGTAAAAAGTTACTATTCACAAAAAATTATTTTTATTTTATTGAACCACATTTTACTCCTTGATAATAACCATGTCTATTGTATTTTCAAAATTCCACTCACAAAAGCGGTAAAATTAAGTTTTATGTAAATTTTCAAATTCTTCTAGGAGGTGGGTACTAGACGGTGAAAGGTTCAATAAAATTTTTATATATCTAAAATTATTATAAAATGACTCAAATGAATTACATTGAACTTATATAGATATTATTTATCAATTTTGACATATAATAAATTTAAATAAAATAAATAATTATTTAAATAAAAAGTCGGTTTTTAAATAGTAACCTAGTGTTTTCACTATTCATAAAAAATTGAAAGTTTTCAGAAAATTACCAAAAATTCACCCTAGGCTAATTTCAATATTCTGAATCCAAAAATGAATTCCATTTTGAAAGATAAAATTTATAAAATTTTAAAATTTGGGTATTACTATTCATATCGGATAGTTCATAATAATATTATAATAATATCTCGTTTAGTGAAACTTGGTATTGTGTACTACACACGCTATCGAGGAAGATCTTGATTGCGTGTAATGAAAGCCAAATCAGGGTTGCGTGTAGTGAAAGATCCATTTGGTGTTGCGTATAACATAATCAAAACTTATTTCATTTATGCGTTAAACAAAATCTATACTTAATATTTCATAAAATAATTTCCACAAAACGAACTTGAAATTGTGTGTAACACGAGCCAAGAATAGTGTTATGTATACTACAAGCTAATACGGTGTTGCGTATAGTACAAGCTAATTTTGGTGTAGCGTACAACATAAGAAATCAATGAAATTAAAAAGAATAATTCTCATAAAATCTCGGGTTTTTACATATATAGTTACATAGTCTAAAATAATAATTTTTATAGTTTAGGGATTTAATTCTTATAACTCATCCTAAAGTATTAAATTTTATTGAAAACATTTATTTCTGTGAGAAAAATTTTGTAAACAAACTTTTTATATGTTTTGATGTGAATGATGTAGTGGCATAAGATATGGAAGAAATAATTTAATAAATACAAGGTTATTGATATTTAACATTGATGGTCTCGATACTTCATTGGGAGTCCAACATAATATATTTTAGAGGCTGAGAATATTCTAGATTAAAAATGTAGTCCCACATTTACAACATGAGAAGGGATTCTTAAACTAATGGAAGATACATCATCCCATGACACTATGGTAACCTCCAACATTGTTACACCTCTGTGTAACTTTCAGGTATGTAATATTTCATTTATTTATTTTATCCTTATTATTTATTTTTAGCTTCTATTTATTTAAAATTTTGAAAAAAGGTAGGTGGTGTAGTTTTCATGGTTAGATCATTGTTAGTGGTGCCCATGAAACTTAACCTTACATATGAACTCCCCATTATAGCGAGATGTTCATGACTAGTGAACGATTATGAGTATCAATATCGATTAATATTATATAGCTAGGGGAAATTACATGAGCGTAAGAATGGGTTATAGAAGTGTTCACACAGTTGGAATATAGTTTACCAAAATCTATAGCAAAACCATACAAATTACCTTGTAATTAAAATTAATGAAATTACCTTTTTGATCAGGATAGATTTTAACCCTCACTAAACCCTTTTATTACCCATTTGAATTTTCAAACCCTTATATAATTGACCCCATAACTCTTCCAAGCTAGGATCACCTATGAGTTTCTTCATCAAATCACAAAAAATCTTCAGGTAAGTGGTTCTCCTCCTCTTCTTTGTTCGTATTCTTCCTTATTTCTTGGGTTTCTTCTTTTATTATGGACATTTTCCTAGATTTTATGATCTAATAAATTTAATATTGGGATTTTATTCACTAGGTTTGGAATATTGGGATCCCCTTTTCCATGTTTTAGTGAAATGACAGTAGAGAAAATATATTTAACCGTACTTTCAGAAGGTGGCTATATATGTGTTCCCAATATTGGTGAACCATGGTTTTCCTATTATTTCATAAATCATTTTAGATTATTTCAAATCAAGTTTTGGTGTCGATGAGGACTAAAATAAATTGTGATCTGGTTTTGTTTTAGCTTCTTAAGGATTTTTTAAAAGGATTTCTAACAAAAGTATATATTTTCCATGGTTTTATAAACTTCCCATTAGTTGTTTAATAAAATTCCAAAAACCTATTTTCTTTGAAATAATTAAAGATAATTAATGTAATTGGTTATCCATTAACTATAATGAAATATCAAATTTGTTTTATAATAATACCTTTTTTTAGTGATGTGTTCGACTTGTGTAAATGTGGTTTCATAGTTAAATTAAACCCATTATAATAAAATGGATTTAAATATTTTTATATTAGTCGTAGTGGATTCTAGAAATGACTTAGAACCTTAGGGGAGGCCTTAGGTACTTAGGGAGGATGGAAACTCATAACATAATAGGCTTAAATAATGGACCTCCTTGTGTATATCTTTATTATTGCCTGATATAAGAACATTCTAGTGCATAATCCATGAATAGTGGATACATTTATCTCTATTTTCATTCTTACCTGACATGGGTTCATGCTAGGGCATGATTGGAATCTACCTATAAGATCTTTAATGATTTTAGGTATGTATCTATTGTGTATCTAGTTCATTTTACCTTAGTTTTTATGGTTTCCCCCATGAAATTATATGGATTATCTTGTTCACTTTAGGTTTTTACTTTTATGTATCATTAATAAATTTTTCTAAAGTAAATTATCATTGTAAATTATTTTGTTTAAAAATTTAAAGCTCAAATTTTCATATCACAATTCAAATTAGAAAGGTATGATTTATTTCTTATGGGTTGCACAAAGAGTACTTAGTGGTAACCTATTGAGATTATTTTTCTTACACTATATATACACCATATGAGTGTATATGGAAATTAGTTTGAGTTATACAGAAAAAGGAAAGGCATTGCTTGGAGATGTTTTATATTCCTATTATCCAAGTTTGGATTTAGAGGAGGTGACATGGAGGTAGTTAACCATCATGTCACTTAGTGAGGAGTGGCATCTGTTTTGGTTATATTTGGATTTATCTTTTTAGTGTACTTCTCTCTTCTATTTCCTTATCTACTTCCCATCTTTTTTCTCATGTATGTTGTTTTGAATCTTCTTGTATATATATATATATATTTTATCTCATATTATTATTTTGGTTTCATGGATTATGGCATCATTAGGTTTTTTTTCATGGTTTATTATGCGATTTCATTTATGTTACACTTTGTTTGGGTACTTAATTTATTAATGATTTTACTTACATAGGATCATGTCTTGTAAATATAAGGTTAGGTCTTGTCTGGTTCTCAAGTTGAACCTCATATTTCCTTTATTTTACTTTTTAATATAAACTATTCCCAAGGTGTATTCTTGATGCACATGCATTTTTTTTAGCCCATGGGGATCAAGAATTCCCTTTGGACCTTATCATAGTCTAGTTCATATAGCCTTTAAAGGTTTTCCTGAGTTATTTTATGAAAAAATAGTTTCCTTGATTGGTTTTAAATTTATGTTATTTAAGGAATTTAAGGTAGATAAAAGATAATGTCATTGATATTTTAGGGGAATATTATGAGTTAGTGTCTAACCTACACTCATTTTAATGAGCCTTAAGTCTCCATATGATGTTATAAAAAGAGTATTATTACTGAATTTTGATGAAATTTTGTATTTTTAGGAACTTTGGGTTGAGGAATGAAATAAAAGAGAGCATTCCTAGGGAACACAGATTATAGACCATGAAGTAACTATATGAATCCTAATAGAGAATAATTTCAATGTTCCTGGTATGTTTGGTGCACAACTTTTAAAATTGTATAGAAAAATAATGTTGCGAAATCAAAACCATCCATTGATACCCTCATGGTTAGAACATGGTTTGGTGAACCATTTTACCAAACCATGTATAGTATAAAAGTTAATTATTTTCATTTTCCCCCTTTTAAATTCATTTTTATGATTCTTATAATTATTTATGGGATATTTATTGTTTTAATTGACATTATTTATTTGTTTTTGAGGATTTTTTTTTGTTAATTTGATTTTTCATAGTACCATTCCCCCTTCAAGAGCTCTAGTGAAAGATCCAGAAAGAGATGTGGAAACTTTTCCTCAAGAAAATCCTTGATTTGATCAAAATCAAATTGAGATGGTGAAAAAATCCATTAGAAACATAGAATAAAGAATTTGCATAGATCCTAATTAGGATAAATAAGTATGCCAAGGTACGAATAAAGATAAGTATCACGTTCAAGAATTTATTATTTTTAATCCTACGCCCTTTTAGGGAAGTAATTACCCGTAAGGGGTGGAGGATTGGTTATATAAGATCAAGAAAATCTTCAAATCCATAAAACTATATAATCCATTAAGGTGAAAAGTGAAACATTATTTCTTGAGGTCCCCATCCAAAAATGTATGGATTATTCTATTCATGCTAATCTGAATGAGGAATTAGAATAGAAATTATTTAATATTATGTTTACTTAGTTGTTCTATCATGAGACTAGGGAACTGGAGAACTCTCATGAACTTTTGTGCATATAAAAAGAATATTATATTGTTATAGAGTATACTAACCTGTTTTCCAAAAAAAATCTTTGAAACCAATATGTTTTCAAATGATAAGATGAAACATACCTATTTTTAAATGGTCCTTCAAATTGGCATTTAATATTAGGTTTTTCTATTAAGGATCCCCACCCATATAAAAGTGGTGGATCGAGCCCTAAAAGGTGGAAATATATCATGATTAAATGTTAAGAATGAATAAGTCCCAATCTACACCTTGTACATTTCAAGGTGGATTTACCAAAAGGAAAAATTTGCCTGATGAATTTAAAAAGGGAAAAGTAACATTGAATTTAGCTTCTCATCCCAGTTTGTACCCTCTACATGCCTGGGAAGTGAACCTCTTATCTTCCATCAATGTGGAAAGGTTGGGTATACAAAACCTCATTATCAAGAATCACCCAAAGTATATCTTTTGGGTATATAACTTTTCTCGAATGGGTTTTAGGGTTAATCTCTTGTATAATAGTGGAGTGGGTTTATCAACTCCAAAGGGATTCCTAATATAGTTTGATGCCTCTAACTTGTAGGAACTTGATCTGAGGGGTGTATAGGTAGAGTTGATTAATATTATATATATATTCATCAATTAATAGAGCCTTAGAATAGTGGTATTCCTTAGGCTCACTTTTAGACCAGGTTGCTGCATCTTATAGAGTAATCCCAGGTGGAATCTAATGAGGGACTGATAACTGTGTGATGTACCATTCTTATTACATCATCTTAGGAAACTATTTTCTTTGATATAGGTGCCTCTCTTTCATTGATCTATTATCGCATTATGGAGCTACTAAAACTTATGTATGAGCCTATCTCATAAATTATGGAAATATCCACACCACTTGGGAAGAATAAAGAACATGGATTCTGATGCCTTTCATGATTTTCACCATATTAGTGGTAGAGTTATCATGTGATTTCCTTATTATATACATGGAACTTTCTTATATCATCTAAAAAATGTATAAGATGATTATGGTTAAGTCCCTCATCGATGGTTATCATTGGATGGTGACCTTTATTGATCAAAATGAGAGATTAGAGTTTTTTCAAGGATAATGAGATCTGTGGTCTAGTTAAGAAACACCTCCTCTTCCTGATGTTTATGGGTTAATATGTCAAATATTATATCTTTTGGTAGAGGCTGGTGAGGGTAATTTTGGAAATGAGATTCCTTAAGTGTTACAAGATAATTTATCAGGGTTACCACATGAGTAGGAAGTGAAGTTCTTTATTGATATGTTACCTAGGACACAACCAATTTCAATACCTTCATATCAAATAGCACTAGAGAAATTGAATATTTAGATGTATAATTTAGAGAATAATGGATTTATTTATCAGTGTTGAACTATTTATTTGTTCACCAACTATAGGAATTTGAACCATGTGACTATCAGAAATAATTACCCCATTCCTCACATTAATGATCACTTTAATCAATTAGAAAGGAAAATATGGCTCTTAATGATCAACCTCGAGTCATGGTTCCATCAAATCAGAGTGAATGAGTTTGAAATACTCAAGATTACTTTTATAAGTAGATATAGTAACTTCAAATACCTAGTGATTCCATTTGGAATATTAAATTATCCTTCAATGTTCATGGACCTTATAAACCAAATATTTCATTAATACCTCGACTTCTTCATTGTGGTATTTGTTAATGAAATTTTGGTTTATTCCAAAATCAAGTAAGAGCTAGATTATCAATTAAGGATTATCTTGATAACTCTTTTTTATCATTACCATTATGAAAATATATCTAAATGTAGCTTCTAGATCAAAGATTCATGTTTTTGGGACATGTGGTGTTAGAATGAGTAATTTCAGTTGACCCTGAATTGGAGAGGGTTTATGTCTTGGGAAGAACTAAAAATGTATTTGATATATATAGTTTCCTAGTTATAGTGGGTTACTTATGATTAATTTTCAAGGAATTATTTAAGCTTTTATGACCTTTGATATCTCTCACTCAAAAATGTGAAAATTTTTATGGATCCCAGAATGTCAGGAATCATTTGATGAGTTGAATTGTAGATTAACACCAACCCATATTTTCGTTTTTACTAATTCCATACATGGATATTTTATGTCTTATGATTCATTAGGCATGAGATTTGGTTGTGTGATTATATAGGGTGATCACATAGTGGTATATGGTTCTCATCATATTTGGAAACACTATTTCCGATGCACCCCCATAACCATGTGTTTTGAGTTAGTTTTGCACTAATTTCCAAAGATAGGTGTTCAATAGGACATACCATAAAGACTTTGGGTTGCACATTGGCCAAGGGGATTGAATATTGTATAATCCATTAAGGGGTATTGTATCCTAGTATGAAGATCTCCTATAGATTTAAAACATATTTGTAAAATTTTTCCCAGTAAAAACGCTAGGCACCTCTATGCGAGAGGTCTATCGAATCCATGTATCAATGAGAAAATCTTTATATATTATATTTTCTCCATAAATATCATTTTGGTTTGTTATACAATGATTGAAATCCACATAGTTGGGAACTCTAGAATATATTTCTATCTAGGGTGGGGATTAGTGTTGTGGAGTTGTGATCGGGCCCATGAGAGGGGATTCTTGCATATAAATATAATGGTAATTAAATCCTAGATGTTTTGGTATCACATAATTAGACACATGGAACCTTTTATAATTATGTGATAAAGACTATGGTGGTTCCTTTTAATTTCATAGATCCACGACCAACTGAAGTTCATTTTGAGGTTGTGTATCTTGGACCTACGATGCATCTTTTAAGGTTATGAACTCAGGGCCTATTTTGAGTAGTTTTAAATCATTTAGAATAGACTATATTCTATATAGTTTAAAGTAATATATCCAGGACTTCTAGGTGAAATAAACCTTTCAATGTTTTGTGTGGGACTTATGCATGGGAAACCCTTTCTAGTACATCATGTTTATTATAAACTAAATGAGAGAGGGTATGATTGGGGAATACACCTAACATGAGTCCCATACATGCATGTCTACACCCATTTACTGGTAGCTAGATGAGGAAAGAAAAATGGACTCATATGGAATATGAAAAAATGTGAAAGGGCTAGGGATTAAACCAGATTAGAGGCCCATATATGTATCTGTGCATCATTGAGTGAACCAAAGAAGCTTGAATGGATTCCTAAAAGATATAGAGGATGAATTGGGTAGCTATGATGAGCATCTTGATCTAGGGGAGGTTTAACCAATATCCTAAAAAATATAAAACCTCATTATCAAGGGAATAAATGATCACCAACACCCTAAGGGTACTATTAGTTAGAGAAAAAAACATAGGGGGTTACTCTCATGGGATATCTAACCACCATTACTAATGGAATAAATTATTAAAGGATAACACTCTGATGTGCGTAAACCATTAATTTAAATCAAGAGGCCATTGAAGAAGCATTTATGGAATGGTTTTCTGGTATTTAACGTCAGAGAAAAGAATCTAATGAGGCTATTTTCCTGCCTAAATGGACTGAAGGCCTTCATTTTTTTTTCATTTTTAATAATCCACATTTTAAGGGTTGAAGGGGAACCTGTACATGGACCATAGGATTTGTGAAATTATAGGCCCTGAAGGTATTAAAGGAATTCATCCCTGACTTTAGACAACTTGAAACTGCTCCTCCCTAGTGTCTATATTGTGATCAGCACTCCACCTTCACATGAATGGTCAAATAACTATCTTATGTAGGGATGAATAGGCCTGGTATCGATGGAAAATACATACCCTCTCATTATTACAAGTCTGATTATCTATGCTCTAGTGAAATCTCCTACTGTGAATCCTCACACAGGGCCTTGTTATTTATAAGTCAGTCAGATACATCTTCATTTCCTATGGCCTGAAGGGATTGAGGTGTCTTCAAGGCCTTGTGGTGTCCCAAAGGCCTTGAGGTGGCCCAAAATCCTAACTAGCCCAATGACCTTGTGTGTTCCAAAAACCTTGAAGGAATTGAGGAACAAACCAATGGCCTGAAGGCCCAAATGGGTGAATAATTCTAGTTTCTACAGTACCTAACAATGCCAACTACAGTACCTGCTATAGTAACTGATATAGTTCTTTCTATAGTACCTGCTATAATACTGCTACTGTAACCCAAAAAAATTCCTCCCACTAGATTTGATCTTGGGTCTCTTGTATGTTCTTAAGGAGTCCTCACCAACTGGGATGAGGCCAATGAGGCCATTTAGATTTATTCATCCTCGGTATATGACTTGGGAAAAGGAATGGGTTTGAATAAGGGATAATTATTCACCATTAAGATCCTTATTAAAGTGAACAACCATAATTCTCATATTTCATGGTGATAGTCCATTGAAATGATCCCAAAATTTACTTTTGGATACCCAATTTTTATATAATTGGAGTTCTATATGAGTGAATATGGTTCTATAAGTCCATAATGTTCAAAGGATTCTTAATCATGAGGAAATTTCAGGAGGAAATATCTATGAATAAATCACACGGGAGGCATTTTAAAAGGGATTATGTATAAGGTTATATGATGTTATTATCTAAGAATATAATTATCGATAGAATATTATGCGTCTCCCATTCCTCACCATCTCTTAGGATTAGACTCTTAGTTTTACCTGAGGCAATTTTCTAAAGTTTTCATGTAATGGATAATATTTATAGATAAAGAGATTCATCTCTCAAAATTCAAATTATGAAATAAAATTTATCCTCAGAGTATAAACTTCCATTTTACTATCAAAGTGTGTGTCAAGTATTTATAGTTTATCCATGTAACCACCTTCCTATAAATTTCTGGAATTGACATCTCAAAGGAAGCATGTGGGAACAAAGAATCTCCATTATAATTCTGTAAAAGATTTCCAGTTGTGAAGATATCACATGACTATGTAGGATCACTCTCATGATGATGAAAACAATACCCAACACAAAGATGTCATGTGTTCATGTAGTGTCACTTTCACGATACTAAAAATGATACCTATCTAGGTAAGTGTAACATGAGTGTGAAGGATCCCTACAATGATGTTGTAAACAACTTCTAGAAAGGAAGATGTTACATGACCATATATTATCACCATCATACCTTTTAAAAGTGATTCCTGAGGCTATGATAATGTTACATAATGGTAAAGGTTCATCTCTATGCTACTGAAAATGACACCCACATTGAAAACAATCATCCTTATATGGATGATGAGTTTCCTTCATAGAAAAATTTCATTTTCTATTTTTTCGTAACTGATGTTTTCTTTCAAAGTAATGGTCAGATTTTGTAGGCATAAACCCCCCCATAAAAATTAGATCAGATCAGAATAAAGAGGATATAATTCCAAGGATTCAATATTACATACAAATTTTTTTCATGGGTTGATTTTGACCATATAGATACACTTAGTGGGATCCCTCATTCAATACTTTATGTTCGATATGTGACTCTCCAAAGATTATCTTACCCCTAAATGAGTTTTATTTTCACTCTGAAAATGAAACAATATAAAAGAACCATATGGTCCTTATTTAACCAAGGTAACTACATATGATATATGTGAAACCAAAATTATAGATATTTTATGAGAACTCTGTTGATCTATATAGTTTTTATGCATGATTAATTTCACATGATTCCTATGAATTTTTTTATTATTCCAATTTTCCATTTCTTATGACTTCTTAGTCTTAACTCACTTGGTCTTTGTATCACTTCTCTTTTTTCCTTTATAGAAATGAATCAAAATTAAAAATTTTGAGCCACCACTAAGTGTATAATGAATATTATAAATAGTGTTGAAGTCAGTCAATATCTATGTGTTTGGACAAGACATTGACACCTCTCAGAGTTGACGATAGTAGGCCTATAGTACTATTTTATTTTAGTTAGATTTAACATTTATGGATTTGGAATGATGATTGATTCACCCATTCTTTCACCCCAACCAGACAATCAACGAAGAAATTGGATCATCCATCACTCTGATATGGTCAAAACCATCATTTCCATAGTAAGATGTATCATCAATGAGGATGACCATGCAAAGGGTTATGTTCTTGGGTATACCTCAAAATATAAAATAAGGATGAAACATTATAGAACATGAGCCACAAAATTATTCATCAATCCTAAATAAATCAACATATAACCAAATATTGGGGAGGTATTCAAGCTAGGGAGTTTGAACAAGAGGCATGTTAGGTATGTATTGTGATGGGAAATTCTAGGTGTATTATAACTACATAAATTTTAAGGTGGATCTCAAGGATGTAGGGTCTTATGAAGCATTCTTGTTATCATAATTTTTCTACCAATATAACAAGAAAACCATACCAGTCTTAATCAGTAGATAGAGAATGAATATAAAAACAATCAATTTTATGCATGGTATGGTTGGAATAAGCCTATGGGATATGTATATGATCAATGAAATTCTGGTCCTTAGAGATATATATGATGAGTTCATCTATCCAACCTCTATATGGGATGAAATAGAAATGAACCCTCCACTTTCAAGAGAGTTTCTTTGGTCGGAATGGGGGTGTCATGGATCAAGGAAATTACCCTATAAAATTATGTTCCTTTCGGCGTATGGGTCAAGATATTCATTATGGAAAACACATCAGATCAATGGAAAAGGATACCTAGAAGCTACTTGACCTAGAAAACTCATGGGATTTTGGATGCATATTATCTAACATAGAAAGAAATACAATATATGGAATGAGTCTAGGAGGTCTACCCTTGAGTTAACTAAATGGTTCTTCTAGAATCCTTCCTAGTCATTTTCATTAAAATGTACTTACTCTTGGTGTTTGAGTTGTATAATAGTTTAATGATAAGGACATTCAATGTGGTAGTTAAATTATCACGTATCATGTAAATAAATTTTTTATGCTAATGTTGGCCAAGATATATTGGAATTTTGGCCATATCTGTATAGAAATGGCCTTGTTTAGGCTTTCTAGTTCCTTTTGGGTGCTACGAGGTTGGATTGAATCCAACATGGGATGTTGAAAATTCATAAAGGAACAATAAATCTAATGTTATTGGGTAAATACATACCTTCAAGAATAGTCAAGGTTGTAATACTCTTGCTCAGTGAATGAGATATAGGAAATATAATGAATTTTCACAATTGGTTTATATTCTCACTGTACCTAACCCCAAATGGAACAATCACTAATAATGAAATAAAAACCCATATACAACGTACATACCATATGGAATTTATAGTGTGTGTGAAAACAACTAATATTTATGGGGATACTATCTTTGAGGGATACACGCCTTACTTATTCAGCTAATAATTTCTTTTTATGAAAAAGAAATATCGTAAACCGCCCAAGAGTTCATGAGTCAAGCAATGCACTATGGTTTCAAAACAGAACTGGTTAATTTTTACATAATAGAAGGTGGGTATACAGGTCACCCACCCATAATTTAGATCAATTTTTATATTTTTAATTGAATATATAGAGACTTGGATTCTCTTATACTATGATGAATAATTAGCTTATTTGGTATAAAAATTGAAGGGTTAACTGACAATTAGAGGTGGAGAAGAACAAGGGCGTTTGATGGATGTGGGAGGAATCAATAAGAGACTAAATGTAAGAAATACTATGTCAGCTTGACTCATACAAAAAGTTTTAGGTACTTCGACTCTTCTCCCTCAATGGATAAAGTATCTCTTCTATCACCCCCCCTGCCAACTCTAGCACTCAATTTCCAATAGTATGGAGGGAGTGAGATTCTTAGAGGAGAATTACATATATTAATGATACATATGATACAATAAAAGTTGAATAATTTATTATAATATAGTTCTAATATAATTATTAACCTTCTAACATCTCTTATAAGAATATCATGGAGAAGTAGAAGCTTACATCAGGGAACCTGAAGTTGTGATCCACTCAATCAAAGTTCAAAATTTTTACTCAAACTAAGTAATCAAAATGATGGATCCTAAGTTAATAATTGATGAGTATTTTGTATAATAATAAGGTGATAAAGGGGACCCTCAACAGTTATGGGACATCACTGACAAAGGAGAAGCCAATCAGAACTCTCCATAAGAAAAGATAAAATGAGTTTCAAAAGTATTTAACATGTTATTATCAATTTCATCATTAATTAATTATTTATCATTTATAGGGTTCTAAAGGGTCTTGATTACCCAACCTATCTCTAGATTATTTTTCTAGAGGAAAATTGGATGGCTTTAGTGCTTACTCAAGAAATGAGATTGAAGAAAAATATTCTCCTACATAGACGGAACACCTCCAAGTAGTGGTATTTGATCCTCAATGAGTATTTTGAGTACATATGATAGTATTAACTCTAAATGTAACCACAATTTTAATACATTAACATTAAGTTACTTTTTCATAATACATAAAACATTACAAAAAACAGATGCCCAAAGACCAAATTAGTTTAGTGCCTTTGGAAACCTGGAACAAAAATCTCTAACTTGGTGAAAGATCTTCAAGGTTTCCCAAAAATAAATCCCCCCTTATTAATTATATTTAAAAACATTTATTCATAACCTAGGGAAGGAAAACGTAAGACATGGGTGTGATTGAATGCTAACTAAGCGTAAATAAAGGAAATATGAAAGCATAACATGAATATATGGGTACGAGAAGATGAAAATCATATTCAAAAATCGTACACTACATATAAAAGATCATAAACATGAATCATGGAATAAATATTGACCATTTGTAAGACATGAATAATAAGGGAAATAAGATCTTAATTCATGAAAGCATAAGAGAGGAATAATACATGGAATTGTGACAGACACATAAGAATATAAAATGACTTCCATAATATTTAGGGCATTACTTCCAATGCCATCTTAGTAGTATGGGTTCACTCCTCATATAATCTTGGTATTCATGGTTCACTCCCATGGACATCTTAGTAGTATGAGTTCACTCCCCATATGATATTGGTAGTCATGATTCACTCCCACGACCATCTTAGTAGTCAAGTTTCAATCCAAAAACCATCTAAGTCTATATCATGTGATATAAATCCTTACCCAATTCATTAGAGGAAGTTAAAGGTCCCACCCATATCATAAATAAATCATACATAAATGTACCATAATATCATAAACAATCATATCAAAACCCATGAAATGAAATAGGTATCATAAACATGTAATCATATTATAACCTATGGAAAAAGATATAGTTTTAATAATCATTTCATCAAAATATTGACCTATGAAAAGAAGCGTGTTTGAAAAGAATATAAACTAGAAAAGAGAAACCGGTTTCATAAACATCATTCCATAAAAATATAAACATTTTGAGAAATAATATTAATGTAAACTTTGGATCATTTCCCAGAAAGGCATGATTGACACCAATGGATGTCATCCTAGAAGGAAAATAATTTCGAAAGACCCTTTTAAAAGATTTTTTTGATGAAAATATCATTTCTAATTTTAAAAATTTATTTTTAAATCTTAAAAACTTTTGAAAACCATTTTATTGAAAATAAACTTGAAAAAATTATATAGGAAGTTTTGAGAACATTTTGAAAACCTTTTTCCTTGAAAAATTATAAATAAAGCTTATTAATATTTTGAAAACCGTTTTCCTTGAAAAATTATAAAAGAATTTTGAAATTTTTTTGAAAACAATTTAATTGAAAATACTTTGAAAACTTATAAAATAACCTAAAAAATCATTTAAATCATTTTCTTTGAAAATAAACTTTTGAAAACTTATAAATTAATTCTTGAAAATAATTTAAAAACACTATTTAGAAAAAATTTAAAACCTTTTTCATTGGAAACCACTTTAAGATAATGAATTTATAGAATATTAGAAAAAAAAGTTCTTTTAAAAGAAATAAATTTTTAATATTGTAAAGTAATTTTCAAGGGAATGTCGATCATGACGGCTAGTAAATCCATATATGTTGAGCATTCTTTATGTACTGTAAAAGGTTTAGAAAAGTGCCCCAACTAGAAAATGGCAAGAAGATTAATTTTTAAAAATCCTCTTGTTTAAAAGGTAAAACATGGTTAAAATATATTTTAAAAATCATAGGATAATTGTAGAATATTTTTGGAAACCTTTTAGAAAAAATGTTTTTGAAGAAACATATATTTTCAACAGAAGAGAGTAGAAAAACCAGACTTTCTTAAAACACTTTATTCATTATATTATATACCAAAGACTATAAAAATCATACCATTAATGGGATATAACATGAATAAACCAAGGTTAAGAAAAATCATGAGAGTTATTGAGATATTTATGATAATATTTCATCAATATGAGCATAATCATAGATAATCTTGATAAATGGTGAGGTTTTAGCTATAAACCGTTACCAATTTAGTAAATTTAATTCATAAAAAATAGAAATAAAAACATTAAATGAAGCTTAAAATATTATAAAAAAAAATTTATTCATGATATAACATGTAAAAGATAGTATATACACATCATGGAAAAATATAGGTGCATAACATGACATGTGTCTCAAAGAAGGAAAATTGAGAAAAAATTACTTTATCAATTTGGTAACTTTTGAAACATAAACCCCATGAAATAAATATCATAAAATGGATATGTAAAATACCCATAAATTTAGGCATAGTATTCATATAATACATTCATGGGAAGAATATAAACCGCACAAAATAAATGAGTGGTGAATAAGGCATGTATCTCATGAAAATAAAAAGTGAGGTGAAATTCCCTTACCTTATGTCTTTAATCTCTTTATACTCATAAAAACCTCATGTATTATAAATATATTTTTGTTATACATATTTTAAATAACCATATTATTATATTTAATACCATATATGGTTTTATTATAAATTTATATTACCCACTTATTAATAATTCCAAGTTAATGTTTCACTTCGAGTAACATCTGCTTTGTTTTTCATGTGTGTCTTAATTTGTTATATTTTGGTCATCATACTTATATCATGATTTCCATAATGTAAAACTTGATATAAATATAATTTATATTCAGTATAATAATCTATAAAAACATAATATATATGTAATAAATGTATTTAAAATAATTTATATAATATAGGAATATGAAATTGAATATGCCATTCATGGAGACAGTAGGTCGTACGTACTCATAAACTTTGTTTCCATTTTTTTTCATATTGAAAGAAAGTAAGTAAATGAAATATATGTTTATATATTTGTATGTATATAATTATTTCACTAGAATTATTATACCATATATATATGATATAATTTCACTAAAAACATCCTTAATACATTTCATGTAGAGTGTGAACAAATCACATTGCTTTGAGGTGGTGATAGTCCACATGTCCACGGACGATGTTATTATATTTACACAAGATGAAAATTATAAAGGAATGTGTTATAAATGTATTAAATAATCATAAATACATAATAAATATCATAAATATCATATATAAATAGTGTGTCCATCATAATTAAAAACCATAAAAGGTGGTAAAGGTAAAATGAACAACATTGTTTCGTGATGCGGTAGTTCGCTATACATAAGAATGGTAAGTTCGTTTCCCATTATATAGAAGTGTGTGTAAGTGCTAGTATAACCCTTAATGTAACAAAATCTATGTATATTTAGGATATTATTTTATTATATAATCATGTAATAATGATATTTGAGGGGGTAGAGAAAGCAAATAATATAAAAGAGATTGAAGAAGGCTGCTACCTCTTATTTGGGTAACTCCTTTTGGTTTTGCACTAAAGGGATTCCTTGGATGAATTTTTGAAAAAATGGAGGATTAAAGGTTCAGGGGAGCTATGTTGAATAGATATTTGAGTATATTTTGATTTATCCAAATTGGTTTGGTAGGTGTGATGAAATGAGAGTGGTGAGTGCCTTTTTATAGTGGAGGAAGAGTGACACTCTTGTAAATTTTTGGAAATGGAATTTCTCCCGTGTTTTCCCCCTATTAAGTGGATCCAATAATGGTACAAATTCTAGAAAAGTGAGGATGGGGTTTAAATATGTACATAATATTTATTTTGGAAAAGTTTATAGCTCATTTTGGAGCCTAATTTTAAGGTTTAATCCCTTGTGAAGCTTAATTTTAACTTAATCGATGTAATTAATTTTAATTACTTTCACAAATATTTTGGGTAAAAAACTAAGTTGAAATTTTTAGACTTATAAATTATTATTATTAAAAATATAAAATCTATTTTTATAAATTCCAATCACATAAGTGGAAAAAATTAATTTAAATTTAATCCTACAGAAGGGATGATAATGTGGGTTTTAAAGTAAAATTGTTCAAAAGTTTGCTAACTTTTTATGTTATATTTAAAAGTGAAATTGAATCCATTAACCTAAATTGGGTTAATTTATAATAAAATAATCTAATTAAAATTTAAAACCATTTAAAAATACAAATTGAACTTTTAAATAAATTAGATGAAAAATCGGTTTTGAATTAAAATTCATTATTTTTCACTATTCATTAAAAAATGAAACTTCATAGAAAAATACAAAAAATTCACCCTAACCTAAATTTTATGTTTCAATTTAAAAAATTAAGTTTATTTTGACATATAACATTAATAAAAATTCCAAATGTTTTATTTAAAATAGATTCATCATTAAAAGGTAGTAAACTAATTTTATAAAAATATAGGTTTTATGTGTAATGTTAGGTTTGTTCTCATCTTATGGCTATAAAATAAATTTAATGAATATAAAAAATATTTAATTTATTATATAAAATATAAATTTAATTAATAACATTATCTAATAGTAATTAATTTAAATTATTGAGATAAATCTCCTTTTTCACATAAAAATAGTCTTTTATGAAATCATTACCTTTATATTCATTTGGTTTCTATATTCATTTTAAATTAATAGGTAACCAATGAAATAAACTATATATTTTGATAAGTTAATTAGTCCAATAATCTTAAATCTAATGGCTTGGTTATATCTTATTATTTTAAATAACAATACTTTTAATAATATATTCTTGTTTGGTAAAACTCAGTACTGCATGTTACAAAAACCATTGAGGAAAGGAAGTATTACGTGTAACATAATCCAACCCCAGTGTTCTGTATAAAGAAGTATAAAAATTATGTTACGTGTAGTGCATGATTAACTTGTATTTTTGTATAACACAATAAAAAATTATTTCTATAATAAAAATATACTATTTCTAGTGTTGTGGGAAATAAAAAATATAAAAAAGATTAAATCAATTAAAAAAAATATATTTTACAAAATCTCGGGGTGTTACACCCTCCCACAGAATGATATTCAAAATAAATATATTGGTAGTAGCTGGAAAGGTATATTGAGATTTGTCTACACATTGTAATAGAAGGTAAGTGCTATATCTACACACTTACTCCCCCAGTATATCTTTATAATTCTACACTAATAAAACATCTCATTTAGGAATTGATTTGAGACTTAGGAGTTCAAAGAAACTAGTGAATCAGGAGAACATAGTCGAATACCAAGAGTGGATTAAGTCAAATATTAGCCTAAATGTGTTGGAAAATGTGTTTACACATTCATGATCAATGGATGACCTCATGGATGTCAAATAACTTATCAGCCATCCTGAACTACAGGTCATTGCGTTCAGTATGTATCTATAGGAGGGAGTGTTATCATGACATTTTTCCTTTATTTATAGTTTGTGATAATCAATTTTGATTTCTATGTATAGGACTTCATGACATCGTCTAGGATTCATCTGGTCTAGGTACATATTCTGGGATTGTAGATCCCTTAGAGGGTGTAGTGATCCTAGAGATGGACCCAACATCCCAATGTGCTATGCAAGGAAAACCCCAAGAGACCCTTATATTATACCTCTTGATCAGGTAGTGATGATTGAGAAGGTGAATTCCTCAATATGTGAAGGCTCATATACATGATCTTCTATACCAATACTTCTTTTATATCTAATAGCTAATATATTTTGAACGTTGATTTTGACATCCCTACACTAGACTATAGAACTTGGGGTGGTCACTGCTTTGGTGTCACAACCATCAAAAGTCATTGGGGGTATAGAAAAGTTCTAAGAAAACATACTCAAGGATAATTGAAACTGTACATTCTCTGAGTGATTTGGTCCTAGATTAGGTGATGATTAATATGATAAAATATGAGTCTGACCTAGACTGTGCCTCCCTCCAAAAAAGTATTTGACAATAGGTATAGAGGAACATTTGGAGGTTGGTTCATGAAACCCCTCTCAGTAAGATTGGTGACTAATTACATCACCTTAAACACACGTTTTCCACTCGGGGTTATATAGGGTATGATTACCATATAATCTATTCTATTGTAAATGATGTGATTGGGGCTAGATAGCGAGTTAGGGAATTCTAGTTGAAACTCTTGACTGAAGGATCCATAACATGGTCTACAAATATTAGGACCATGATACTTTAAAAATATTCACAACATGTGTTAGAGGTATTGAAGTGGAAACATGATTTCAGGAAAGTAATGGATTTAGTTGACAGAATTCTCAAGATATGTCCACCATTGAGAAATTTATAGAGGATCCACAAAAGTTGGTCGAGGAAGATGACAAGGTAGGGAAGGATTCTTTCTCAACGGATGTGGTGTTACGGCTTGATAAATAGGTAGAATCTATAATGTTAGATGATCTACAATAGGTTATCAATGACTCATAGAAATAAATGGATCAACATTGAGAGTGCATTATGCATATCATATAATAGTAATCTGATTAAGGATTCCTTTTTTATACGATGAAAGATATTATAAGTTTTGGATACTCCTCTATTATTTTCTCAATAAACAAAAAATGTTATGTCTCAAATAATTATCATTTTCTCAATTACCCATGTTACTTTGACTATATGTTTATGATAATATGTGAAACTAAATGATCAATATCATGATAATTAAATCCACTTGAAATTTTTATAGAGATGGAAAAAGTAAATTAAAATTCCAAAATATTTGAGCTAACCATGAAATTTATGAATTAGTCCATTATATTTTAAATTTATATCCTCACATGGATGTAGGTTGAACAAATATTGTGGTACACCAACCATCACCATAAACTGAGGAAATTCCAAAAGGAAAAAGACTAAAAATATTTGATTTCCTTTTGAATTTGTGCTCGTATATGGATATAGGAAGGCTGAATATAGAAACAATTTTACCATCACAATAATATAAGGTTATACAATTCATATATGAGAGATTTTAATGACACATCATAACGAAAATTACAAAGGGGGCATTTTTAATGAGTATTTCAATACTCAAAAGTGCTCAAGTTCCCTGAAATCACACCTTCGTTCATTTCACATGAATTATCTATACCAATATATGCTTGGAATAAAAGGGTGCTCTAATTGTTTCCTAGAATGATGGACCTAGCAATAATAAATTTAAATTTTCTAGGGTTTAATGATGGTCCTCGAAAGCTTTATGCCTATTTTATTTTCACCCTAACTTTTTCTTAAGTTATGGATGGGGATATGATTAGTGGGTAGGAACTTTAATTTTTCTTTGACTTCCCTTTATAGGTTTTTAAAATAATTTTTTTTGCCCTTTTCTATCCCAAATGCTTATAATTTTTCCAAGTCTATGTGAGGTGCATGAATAGTGAGTAAAGACTTAGCTTTTTCACTGGTCACCCTTTATATGTTTTCAACCTAAAAAGTACTACATCTCTTTTATTTGGAAGTTGAAGGTCATGAAAGAAAAACAAATGAGTGATCATATTTATTTTCAAACAAATTTGACCAAAAAGTAGTTTATCTTTTGGCAATAAGGGTGAAATTAATATGATGTAAATGAGGAACCAATACTAACATGTGAAATTGTGGTAAAAAATAATGCATAAAGTTTAAGTTCATAGTACTTGGATAAATATTTTATGGGGTTTTAATATCACACATCTTTGACCGAATGTGAAGGGTAAGGTTATGTGTCTTATAGAGAGGCAAGTTTATCCTTATATGAATGAGTGAGAGATTTTATTAGTGTAGAAAATATCAAAAAGGGTGCATTTATTTTGAGGTCATAGTTCTTATACCAAGAGTTTATATGGATTTAAGGTCACATAACTTTTACCCAAATATGAGATCGTCTATATAGAAATGTGAAGGTGAAAAACCGACATGAATAAGATACCAATACTAATATAGAAAATCTTAGAGAGGGGTGTATAGAATTTAATGTCATGGCGCTTATACCAATGATGAAGGGTGTGATATGAAAACCCAAATGGGGATCAAGAGTTAGGATTTCTCTAATACCTTTGAATAAGGAATGAAAATGATGTAATTCATTGAAGTATTTGAGTATCGAAGTGGTGAAATAGAATAAGTATGTCAGGGATGACCACTGAATTTTTTTTAATGATGGTTCCCACTACAGAATTGGTCAGGGCACATGAGGTTAGATGACCTTCTCCTTATAATTTAACATGCCTCAACTAGAAGACCATATATAAAATCAAAAATATCATTACTAAGAAGAGGTGGGATTTTTTTTATCAGATACACTCATTACCGGTATCCATAAAAGGTTTATGGTAATTCAAACACCTGAGGTATGAAGTGATCTATATGGGAAGAAGTTATTAAAAAATTCATTGGAAATCTCCAGTCTAAAACTAAACACGGTTTGGAAATTATGAGATGTTGTGGGGGTATGGTGGTGGATAATGATCTATGGATGGGTCTAAAATATATATTTTATACATCAATATATATCTTGGAATAATAGGAATCAATCCTCACATAAATATTTTATTTTTTCTTTCTATAGATCTAACTCATGTATAATATAAATTAAAAATTGTTTAGTCCCAGTGTAGTTCCACTAGATAATACTTGACCCAAATGAGAAAAATACATACACTAGGATATATTGGGGGATTATATGGGTATAGAATCTTCTGGTTGGACGCAATATAAAAAATACGAGTGTCACTATATATCATATGTTATCAGGAATCAATCCACACATAGTTTATGGGAGGAAAACTTTTATTCTGGTAATATTCCAGAACTAGAAGTAAGCCTCATGCTGATACCAATGATATGAGATTTGAGCCTTATTATATGGTGTCTTAGTGTAAGTTCATTATAGATCATATGATATAAATAATTAATGTCCACACAATGATACAACTTGGATGAAAGAAACTTTTGTGGTTGAGTTCTAGATAAGTGATTTGAACATCACTACACATATTGAAATAATAGGAATCAATCCAGACATAGTTCTTACAAGGTATTTTTATAGATATGAATCATTTTTAGTAAAATATATAATGTTAAATCTTAGTATTAATGTATATAAGACAAATTCCTACATGAATGAAGAAATCTCAAACAATATAATGAAATTCTTATAAAGGGGTTAATTTTATCCTAGCATAGGTTTATAGATAGAAACCATATATCAGGTACCCTCAAATTGGTCTAGATATCATATAAAAAAATCATGTCTTATAGTATTTAACACTTTATGTTGTTTAAGGTCGTTTAGGATGAAAAATATATTATGCAGTTTAATTTCATGGAGCAAGGACACAAATTCTATAATGTTTAAGTTCAAATGACGAGGACCACTATGTTGAGGGATTCATGTAGATATAGATCATACACAGTATGAAGTGGAATAATCTTAATGTTGATTTAGTGGATAAGGTCCCACATGAATTGATAGAGACTTATACACCAAGATGAAACTAGAGCATAATGTGGACTAAAGTTTATGAATGATTCTAAGATAAGAAATATGGAAATCACTACATATCATGAAATAAAAGGAACCAATCCACACATATTTCTTGTAAGTATTCTCTACATAGATCTAACTCATGTGTAGAGAGAAGATGATAATAGCTTCTTCCCAATGCAAGAAAATTGAGAAACCCGACATGAATGATAAGGCCCAAACACTAGGATTGAGAGGGGGTTGAAGTTGATGGAATTTGTGGCTAGACCTATGTTATGATTTCTCAGCATCACTACATAATCTGAGATAATATTAATCAATCTATTCCTAGTTATTTAAAGTAGTATTTTCACATATCATGATCCTGTACATGGGAAATAAAATTATTTAGTCTTAGTATAGGATTTATTGAAAAAATTGATATGTGATAGTGAAACACTGCACTAAATATTTATTATATATATATTTATTTTCTGTAAGGGAATTTTGTTATATTTATTAGAACAACCTAAGTAGCTTATGGTCTTTCATGGTATATCTTATTTAATTAATTTTAACATCATATGAAAAGCACTGATGTTTCATGCAGTTTATAGTTATCCTATAAGGACCATTTACAAGAAGTTTAAATTCATGTGTAATAGACTATATTCTATATAGTCTAATGTTTTTTGGAGAGGAATTATGTTCCTTTAATTTAAGTTCAAACAACTAGGATTTTTTCTAATTAGTTTAAAATTATGTAAAGTTCACTTTCATGGTACCCACATAAAGCTATGAAAATTATTTATTGAGAAACCTTACATTGGTAGAAGGAGTGATATGCTTTCAATCCTTGGTAATCAAGGAGTAATCATTTTTGGAATAGACCTTGAGTATAGCAGAAGGACCTTCCCATTTTGGCTCTAATTTTGGGGTATTATTCCCAATTATCATAGGAGTTATTAGAGCCAACAAAAAATATCCATAGATGAGTGATTTGAGACAAAATTTCATTTTGAATGATTTTTTACTCGATTTTGATGGATCTATAGTTTTTCAACATGCACATAATTTTTACATTGAGTTTCTATAATTCATCCTGTCATATCTAAGGCTAATCGTCTTAAAGAATTAATCATAGATGGTGATGTGAAGTGAGGGATATTAAACCATGATGGAAGGACTACCTTTATCCTGTACATAAGTGAATACAGTACCATCTATGACGTAGTATAGGTTATGTTAGGATAAGACCAAAAATCATAGAGGATTTTAGTAGGCCAAGACTACTTGTCCTTAGCCACCATCTTTTGAAAGATATTATATAGAGTTCTATGGAGGGCCTCTATCAGTCAGCTGGCTACTATATAATAGAAGGATGAATGTTTGGACTAAATATTTTACTCCTAATGCAATATTTTTAATTTATAAGGGAAATAATTAGTTCCATTTCCTTCAATATTAAACAAGGGACACCACTTTTTTTAATGATATTATACTTCGTGAAATTGATGACATATTTCCTTAAAAAATCTTCGAGGGGAACCACTTTGAGCCACGTAGAGAACAAATTAGTGGAAGTAAGGATAAAATTTAACTAGTTGGATCTTGATAGAGGGTATAAAACCATGAAATCTATCCCCCATATTGAAAATGTCCAAGATTATTTGGTTGTGTGTAACAGTTATGGGGTTTGATGGATGAAATTGGAATGTGATTGAGAAGAATATAATTTCATTTTGAATTATATGAATTCATATATCATCGAAGACAATATATATCCAAGTCTTCTGAATTGATGGAAGAGCTTGATTCCTGAATGTGTGGATCCAATAAGGACTTTTTACAAAACAATGATGGTCTATCCTTCTATGAACCTAGTGAGGACTCCACCAAAGCCTCATTTTTAGAGTACCTTCCATAAATTTGAGTCATCATAAAGGATAAAGTTTGTTTCATGATGATAAAATTTTTCCTTTTGGATTAATCCTATTAGAGGATTCTACTTTGGAGGTGTGTTAATATGGGATACATCCAACTGATCATGAAATAGGTTGGTGACAATGACAACTCACTTTGACTTAAGGTGGTATTAACTTCTTTAATTTTCTCCATATCACAACTGCAAAATGGAGGGAACATCTTGTGATGTAAAATTTGAATGACCATATTATCTTAGTTTGTATCTACCAGGGCTGTAGAAACATTATACAACACATATTATTAATCATTCTATGAATGTGGGATGTGTAATAGTTTTTGATCTAAGGTGAATTTGTTCTTTATTCCTTTCACATATTCAAGAAATAGAATCCAGTCTTCCTTTTAGATGGAATAATAACTATTAACTTGTTTGATCACAAGATATAAATCAACCAAAATATTTTATCTAGAATTTGGTATTTTTAGGGCCAATTCTATGCCTTCAATTTGGGTTTGGAATTATACCTCATTTTTGGTGCATTTTTATAATAATAGTAACGAGTAACTCATATCCACTTTCACTAGAGAGATGAATAAAATCTGCAATACAACTATGTTGTGATTAAAATTCTACATCCTTATATGGGTTGTCATCATAGAGGAACTATCAAAATATATCTACCATGACTGGGATGTTTCAGGGATAGCGAATACCTATTTCATTAAGGAGATTTGTGTTCAAAAATGAACTTTATTGGGAAGGGATCACCTTGATAAAATATGTTAATTCCTAGCCCTTTATTTTCTTATGAGATACAAATTTGATGTCAAAAATTTCAAAAAATGACTGCCCATCTTGTTGAACCACAAAATAATATCATATGATAGAGGATATATTTGTGGGGATTTACATTAGAGATTAAATAGACCTCATGGTGATACATATATTATTTTTGTTTTCAATTGTGGAAATCAATTAAGTAAGATCTTATTAATGCAAAAATATTGGGTCTGAGTATCCAATATTTTCTTTATGAGGTAATAGAGACTATTATTATATTCTACATCATTCTTCTGAAAAAGGATAGAACTAAGAGATCACTATAAGGTTTCTACATATATGATGTGATGTTTTCCTTTCATGGAAAGTATAAATACCAATGATTGCAAAAGGTATTGTTTGATATTACTCCAAGATTTATGAAAATATATATTCTTGAGATAATTGGATGATTTCCTCATCAAATTATTAAAGGGAACACATTTACAATTGGGATTATCCATGAATCACCTGATGTTAGTGAGACATCTCTGGAGTCCCTTCAAATCCTTGAGGTATCAAGGTGGAGGAGTATAAAGTATTTCCTTTGTATTTTAAACTTTTAATTTTATTCAATGATTTCATACCATGAAGTATATTAATTTTCCTATGTTACCCCAAAATCATATTTTAGGGGGTTCATATTCAAGTTGTGTTACTATAGTTTTTTGAAAATTTTCTTAATACAAGAAATATGATTATAAAATTATTGAAATTTTATTACTAGATCATCCACATCTATTTCAATGGTTTTCCTTAGAAATGGATTGAAGATATAGTGCATGAAACCTTGGTATGTGGTAATAACATCCCTCAAGCCAAAGAATTTTACTTGTTAATGATATACCGCTTGGTGTTCCCTGAATTTAGTAACCTACTCATCCTTAGGGGTCATCCAAATATGTTTATATCCAAAATATACATCCCTAAAGGTGAGTTATTGGACTCCATCCATTGAATTGATCATTAGTTCCATGATTGAGACTAGGAAATCAACTTTAGGTAAGTTCTTGTTGATATCCATAAAATCAATACATAACTTTATTTACCTATTATTTTTCCTATTAGGGAGAAAATTTGAGAAATAATTTGAGTATTAAACTTATAAAATGAATTTTTATTTTACATGCTTTTCAATTTTGACTTCCAATTTGGCATCATGGATGACATGAATTCTTCTTCCTTCTTTTTTATCCATGAACATCACCAAGAAGATCCAAATAATGGGTGTCCACTTGAGAATCTAACTCATAAATATTTTTTATAATTCCAAAAAAATAAATCTCAATTCTATTTCAATAAAGAGATGAATTTATCTTATCCCTAAAGATTCATGGTGTCACTAGCTAGTGTAGGCCACATATCTTCCTTCCAACCTAGATTCACTTGTCTAAGTTCACCAATAACTGTTGAGACACCTTACTCAAATACTGGTGAAGTATATTTTGTTTGTTATTATTCCTCTTCACCGTTGTATAAAGAATATAATGGACTAGTGTTGTGAGATTGAAGATATGATACTAGGGCCTTTCTAATTTCATCAAGACCATATACTTCATTCAAATTTCTAGTCTCTTCTGACATATAAATCACTATGATAATAGGAGAAAATTTGTCTAAATCCCCACCCTTATTCTTGGATTCATGTCTATTTTATTGAAGATACTTGATAGGGTTGATTTAATATCCATCAGACATATATTATGATAGATACATTTCAGGTACAAATTTATCTTCATGGATAACACAATGATCTTCTCCTATATTAGTGGTGGCTTCTCAAAGGAAGCACCCTATTGATCATCCAATAAGAAGAAAGTGATCATAGAGTTCGATTAATTAGAAAATATGGCCCATTCTAACTCATTAATTTCTAGATGTAGATTTGTCACCTTAATTTGGTAGATGGGAAACATGTATTATTTACCAAGTTCACTCCATGTATTAATAGGAGCGATTTCTAGGATATTAGGAGTATCAATATGTATGTTGTTATCTACTATTGAACACTTCTCATCCCCTTTATAGTTTCATATATCTATGTGTTGAGAGTTAATTAAATAAAAATTGGAACTATATTTATATAGTAACCCAACATTCCCATTAATAAATTATTTTATTCATTGATGATATGAATAGGTCACTGTTGTGTTCATATGGATCCACATAGTTCCTAGTAAGATGTTGAAGACCATGACTTGGAGAACCACTATAAATTCAGAGTCATAAATGATATAATAGTATTTCATTCTCAACTTGATGTTATTGAGTGGTATATATTCTCTCTTATCATACCTATGAATTTTCAGATTAGATGGTGATAAGAAAACTCTATTATAGACAATACATTAGAGGGTTCAGATAAGGATAAGGTTGATCCGAAAACCATTTTTTACCAGGACTAGATGAATGTTGATATATTCAATATTTCTTGATATATAGAAGGGGAATATTTTCCAATGTATGGAAACATCATGGTTTTTTTCTATGAAATAAATGACCATGTGACATTTAACAAGATGTTATTTGTGTGATATGTCTCAGATATGGAAAATTCGATCTTGAACTCCTATGTGAATAAGTGTTCCTCAATAAGGGATTCCCTGAGTTCTTTAAAAAGATGAAGGGAATCCAATAAGGATAATATGAATAAAATAATAACAAGATGCTTCAAAATGTCATTTTTTCGGAATAGGGTCCAATTTTTCCTACCATGGGGTTTCTCCCTAGCTCAAGCCTTATGGGATGAGACTACACTGATGATTACTTTCCGTAACTAGGAGTATGGGAAACCTTCATCATCATAAGGTTGAGATGAAATGACCTTCCTATATTTCAATGTAAATTGGAATTTTTTATAGTATTCAATATTATAATATAATTAGGTCTAAATGATCCATGAATTATTCAGGATCAGATCATTCTCTTGTTGAGCTTGTTGAAGTGCCTATATTCAGGTTTTAGCTGTGTATATAGCTTCAGTGGAAATGATTCTTATCCATTATGGTCAACCATATTTTCATCTACCCTAACCTATAAAGCCTCTTTATTGACTATTTATTGTGAAATCAGGTTCATATTAGTCTTTTTCAGCAGTGAAGGGGCTAATCAAGTGTATGGAATTGATAAATTCATATTGTGTCTCCTTGTTAGATGATGTTTCCACTTGGTGGGTTAGTTCTTATCCTCTCAGTGATGGGGATAAGAAATCCAGAAGATTCTAGAATATATTGGGTATCATCAAGGGAACTTTTTTATGCGCCTTGTTTCACTGGTGGTGAATCCACTAACTCTTTTAATTTTGTGATGATGAAGATATCGCCTCTGGTATCACAGAGGGAATTTGGGTCAAGAGTAGTTGATTCAATCAAACCTTGAGAATTGTAAGTTCCTTAATGACTAAATTTCTAGTCATCCAATAATAAAATTTCTACATATCCGTATTTGGGAATATTTACACTATTCAAATCCTTATGGTAGAGTATTAGAGACATAGGTCACTTGTAATAGGTTTTTATCCAACTTTACCTATCTGAATTCAACCATATTCTATATTATATAATTTAAGATGAACTTTTTTTTGAATTTTAGGTCACAAAATATGGTGTGAGGGGAAGTAATTAGTGAGATCATTCAGAATGAATTCCTTGAGCCTCCTGATATCCAATATTTTGACCAAGTTTTATCTAGGGTAGTGATGAAGAATACTAAAACTTTTTCCTTTTATAAAGAATAAAATTTATTCCTTCCGTATTCAATGTTCGGGTGACTGTGAACCTTAATTTAATCTCAAATAATGAGTTTCTACAATCGCTATTGTTTAAGAGGATTCCTTGCATGATATTTAGAGATATTGGGAGATTGAGTTGACATCAATGATGGTTTAAGTGTTTTGGTCATAGTCTCTGATCTACTAGATTTATTCCCTTATATTGAAGGTTTAGGTCAAAAATTAGTTTTAGAATGTTTAATTTTATCCTCCAGTAATTGTGCTACTACTAAAAAATCCCAGAAATGACTAGGGTAATTTTTGTGAATAACGAGCAATTACAATTCATCACATAGATTTTCTATAAACATGTCTAAAAACTATTCCCAATAGAGCTATATATTTAAGGAAAAGGTAAAACCCATATAACATATGATGAAGTCTGAGTGTCTCTCATTTTCTTTTTTTTTTCAACTCATGAGGCCAAGGATTTTCATCTTCCTCAACATAGAGATAATCTAGTAAAGAAAATTTCACCAAATATATTCTTAATTAGATATATAACTAGTTGGTAAGTTCATATAAGGGATGAATTCCAGTAGTTTTGAGGTGTGTATAAAGAACCCAATATTTGTTGACTTTTATTGATCTAGAGAACCCATCATGGGGATACATTGACACATGAAGTGAATGTGTTATTGATCCATATCTCTTATATGATTGAATATTAAGAAATTGATATTTATAAAGTATAGTGGTAGAGGATTCAAGTATATGAATTCAGGATATGGTTTCCTCCTAGATTTCATGAGTGCACGTCACTCCTTCATGAATTCCATTCAAGAAGAAAGGGACTCAATGGAGTCAATGAGTTCACATGGAATGTTCAATGGGTATGACCCCTGATTGAAATTAGTAGGAAGATCCTGATAAGAATGGATTTCCAACATCTATTATTTTTATCCATTTTTATCCTTCCTAGGAAATATTACTTGAAATAGTGGTAGTTAATTCCCCAGGGGATAGAATTCATGGTAGTCCTCTATCATTGGGGTTAAGTAGACAGATTTTATAGTCCAGGATTGGCCAAATTACAAGAATATACTCTTACTGATAAAGTACACCCCCCTTGCTGAGGGGGATTATCCAGAGGGGATATATTAGTCTTAGTCTTGAAGTTTTACTCAGTAGAAATTTTTCCTCTAAGTAATTTGACATTGAGTCACCTTGACTTTTCAAAATTGATTTCATATGGAATATTTTATCCTTATTGGAGATAGGATCATCTTCTTTAGGTGGTGGTTCAGTTGTAGACATAGCCCCTCCTTTCCAATTATCTTTAGTACAACCACACTGAGTAGGTATTAGTTTGATTCTAAGAGGATATCTTAGATCCTAATTCTACATCTAATATCTGGTACACACACATTATTCACATGTTTTAATGTTAATAATGCTTCAAAAAAATGTCTTACTATAACAATATTCTATATTGGTGTCATAATTGATAACATATGTGGGGATACTGTTAACAAAATTAACAAATTTGAATCATACAATGAAGATCATATCCTCACCAGTATTTTAATAGTAAGGGGATTTTCCACCATCTGAATATCTCTCAAGGGAAAAATCACAATGATCTTTGATATCTAATTTGTGGGTTGGTTATTTTGACTTGAAGATCCTATAAGGTTTCATTCTCTCCCCTTGATTGTCTCTTAGAGGCATTTTATAGATAGTGATACTAAGTGAGTAAACAATATACTTCACTGAACGTGCTCCTAGACAAGGTGTTGAATCATGAAGTTGAAGAAACCAACAACAGTTTCCCTATTAAATTATTCCCAGTCTATAAAAAAACAACTTCCATGGTGGATGGGGAAGTGATAATGTCCCCATCCTATGTGATATAGTGGGTTTTTATATCACCATAACGAACTTGACCAGGTGAACATTTATTGATTCTATGTGTGGTGATGGTGGTAAAAATGTATGGAACCCTAAGAGATGGTGGTTTTCTCATAATTCTACTAAGGAAGCTTCCACCACATCCTAATTAGCCTTCTAGGATTCTATACTACCATGAACTAGATGCAATACGTTTTTAGGGATATATTTTATCACTATCAATTGTTGTTCCATGATTATAGGTTTTTTAGTCTAAAATATGGTTTAATCAATATTATTGATATCTTGACAATGAATGACGCATTCCCTGAAGAACCATGTTTTCCAATGAGAGAAGTGAAATATTGAGCATAATATTTTCCTAACACTCTGATACACACATTAGGTGGGGTGTCAATTACATTCTTATAGACCTCCTTTATACATCTACGAAAATAATGTTGAAAAGTTTAACATGGTGGACAATATCATTTATCACCTTGATATGATTAACATTATCCCTAGAAGATTGGTACATGGTATCGAGATGATAAAGATTTTACCATAAATTGTGATAGAAGTAGGGTATGAATTCCCCTTTGAATGCCTATGGAATATAATTCTCGGGAGTGGAAATGATCTAAAATAGAAGAAATATTCTATATCCTTCCATATATTTCTATATAACCACATGTTATCCTCAACCTATGTGAGGAGTTCTTTGACCTAATCTGACCATAAAGGTTATTTCACCACTTCTTTATCAAGGGGATTAGTATTATTCAGAATATACTCAGTCACATCATAAGGTAAAAGATTTGGGGGCATTGATGATGATCATATACTTGGTCTACCATTTTACTGGAGAAATATATTAATGATTGATGATGATGAAGTCGATGTATATAGCCTTGGTTTCTCAATTTCATCTTAATATGAGGGAAAATCCATAATAGTTTCGACTTAGGGAGGATCACCATGTCAACAATATATGACATTTCAAGTAGGGATTTCACAAGGGGAACCATGGGGAGGATCTCCATGGTCTATTCCTGATTCTAAATCATGGGGGGGGGGGACCTCTATTTTGTATTAATGGTCTATCATAAGGAGGAACTCTATAAAATACACCCTTTGGAGGGCCACCAAGTTTATCATCTTTTTGGTTTCCTTTGTGAGGACGAACTTCATGTTTCTTATAGTAGAAATAGAATCCACATCACATTCTATGGGGAGGGACTAAAGAACTACTGGATTTATTTCTATGGGAAGGACCCCCATGATCTCTAATTCCATATTATCTAAAAGGGTAGGATCTCCTTTTTAGCTAATATTTAGTTTTAAGGGAGGACCTTCATGATCTATGTTCATATCACCATGGGGAGGACCTTTATGATGGTACTCTAGGGAGGAATTCAAACTTTGTTGATCATTGAACCATGGGGAGGGACTCAATTTCCATAGATAACCTACCCCATTAATAAAGATCTAGAATATACTTGTACTGTTGTTAGAATATGTAGATGAAACTTACGGAGGTTCATGTCCCTGGGTATAGTGTTCTACTCTTGGGATATAGGTTAACATCAAGGATACCCCCTTATCAATATTATAGGCTTGGAAATTGATGTTGGAACCTTGATCATAATTTTGATTTATTAGTGTTGAAAGTGACCCTCATGAGTAGGATCCCTCTTAGGAAGCCCCTCAGCTACCATCGGAATATACTGAAAGACTTCATGAGTTGGATAAGGGATATGATCCCACTCTGAAGATTTTTTTAGAATATACCAATGAACTCCCCAAGTATAGACAAGAGTAGGGATATGATCCCACTTTTAAGACTTCATCTGAATATTATAATGAACATACCAAGTTAGAATAAGTATATGATCTTACTCCTAAGTTACTATCATAATGTACTAATGAGATTCATGGTTATGAGTGGGAATAGGGATATAAACCCACTATTTAGATTCTATTGTAATATGCCAAAGAAATTCTCAAGTGGGAATAAGGATATGAGTCTACTCCTGAATTTAATTCTGAATATACCTATGATATTCTCAGGTTTTGATGATAGTTGATATTTGATCATGATTTAGATATTTCATTGCTAGTTACCCCCAAAAGGCCCTCCTCTTGGGTTTTTTAGTTTATAAAAACTAGTGTCACATCCTAGAATATAGAAACCTTGATCTGGTAGTTATACTACATTATTTTTACAAAGTACAAGAGTTCCCAAAGGATCGAATAGCTTAGTAGTCATGGAATGCCAAATACATATATACATTTAACTTGTAATCATAAGATTCAAGATGGAAAGCTGGGAGAACATGATTAGCCCTTCCATTATATCCCCCAATATTACACATAGTCCTCCTATAGGTTTACTAGGGAAAGGATAAAAAATAAAGGTGAGCCTAGATACTCAGTAAGAAGTGGAATACAATGGAGTATTACATAACGTAGACATGGAATAAGTGATTTTACAATAATAAATCAACAATATGAATCCATAATCAACAGAAACCAAGGGCACACTATATCAATGAAAATAAATGAAAAGATGGATAATAATAATCATTGGTCTCATACCAATGGAATGTACAATTCTAAACATAAAAAATTTCTCTCAGGGCCTTTTTTAGACACTTTTCTATCATGGGAACATGTATATACCAAAATCCAACCAGTTTTTTTATGAGAATAGTTGATGCATAAAGAGGCTATATAATTATGGGTCCCAACCATCACCTAATTTAGTCCAATGCATTCATGATAAGAGTCATCAAGACCTTTCATATCATTCTATGAAGATCATATTACTAAATAAAACAAAAAAATATGCTTAATAAATAAATAAAAAATAAAATAATTTCTTATTCAATAGAATAATGTGGATATTTTTGAGAACATCCCTTAATCTACTTGGAATCATTGGGGTATCATCAAATTATCATGAGGAACCATTATAAAATAAACATAGTGGTGAGGGTACTTATAATGTTCCAGGTTATACATGTAAGATAGTATTTGGATTCAAAATATTCCATTACTAGGATATCAAATAAATGGTAACAAAATTCCTTCATCATGGTTCACTAAGAGTGTGTGAATATTACAAAGAATATACCTTAGGAGTGTCTTTATAATTGTGTAGTGTTAGGCCCACCCATATCGTATCAGTGTAGTGATTGAGTAAATACTCAACCAACCTTTTTTTTGATTGACCCTAGGTGTATCTATGCTACATACGTATCCAAATTCCATTATCTAGATAGAGATGCATTTTCTTGGAAATTACACACACTTTTTCTTTACCAAAACATAATATGTTTTTTCCATAATGGATAAGGTAACCATTAAATAAAAATAATATTAGATAGAGGTAAAAATATAGAATTATAATTCCCTTAAATTTTATGAGTAATATGTAAAATATCTTCCCTGGTAGTGTATTCACTATACAAAATAAAATTTCTAGTGATACATGAATTCTAAAGAATGAAAATTGAGACAAAAAACTCCACTTATGTATTGGGTAGAAATTCAATCATTACCACATGAAATAGGGGGATTATACTTTATATTAATTATCATATAATATTTATTTATTATAAAGATTTCTTTCCTATGTTGGATACTTGAGGTTATTTAGTCATTTTTTTTAACTGCTTATGCATGTTGACAATGGTAGAAAGAATCATAAAATAGTTTCGTAATATCCAAAATATTAATAGTGTTATGCACATAATTTTTATATATTTATTAAATTTTTAAATCCAATTATAATGGTTGGTGATGATAAATGAAACTCATGGATCGTGTAGTCGATTGTTATCACTTACGCACAATTAATGTTTCCATTTCTCAAACAATGTTAGGGAAAGAAGATAAAATATAATATTAAATTTTATAACTATAGGTATATTATGGATATAATATTTATTTATCAATTACATCCTTTATATCATCCGTGAATGGAATTGTTAAAAAAATGGATGACGTCTCTTTGTGAAGTCAAAAGTTCGTACGATGCAATAGTAATTTTTTTTAAGAAGATGAGGATGAATGAATAATGGTTATTATATTGATACAATAACATATTAGTATAATTATTATACTAGTGTCATTATATTTTTAAGTATATAAGAGCTTTTGAAGAGGAATATTAAGGAAAAAACTTAAAATCGAGATAATACTTACATTGGAGACTTTATATTTCCTTGAAAAACTCTTTATAATTGAAGGGTCTAGGATAACTTAGTGTGACCTGGGCATTGAGATAGGATTGCAGAATTATAGGATAAAATATTTATAAAATGTTTCAATGAAATTTTGAACAGTGGGTGTATGCTTTAAATGGTATAAGTGATCCTCTTTTATAAGAGAAGAAGTAGACACTTTTAGAAACACCATTTATATTTTAATAATGTCAGGACCCTCTTTGATAGTAAATGGCTCCAAAGATTAGAAATAATGGATTTTAGGGTGTTTTTCGGTCTATAAAGACTTATCAAACTATTTAAACATAATTTTTAATCACATTTAGGGCAATTTACCATTATGGTTTTACATTTTACTCTTTTACTTTTAAAATAGGTAATTGATTTTTAACTATGTTATTTTATGTTTTATTAAAAATAAAACATATCCCATATATCCAAATTTTGATGGTCTAGAACAAAATTAGAAATATATTTAATAAAATTAAACTTATAAATTTTATAAAGGTAACATTTAAATTAAACAAAACAATAATTAGAGAACTTTTTTAGTAGAAAAAATGATATATTGACCATTATGGATTATTAATCATATTTAGTATTGATTACCAAATAAATTAATTTTAATATATTTATTTATGTTTTTAGGAATAATATTAGATTGATTATTTAAATTAATTATGATTATTCTATTCTATATAAATTTATTGATATTAATAAAATAATAAATTTAAAATAATTGTTTCATAATTGTCTTGGTAATTAGCATTAATCCAGTTAATCTAAATTTTATAACAAAAAATGAATTTTTCCATATTAAATAATATGAAAATAGTTATCTAAAACATATAATCATTGTATAAAAGTCTGTTTCTTTGTGTGTGTAAATTAATCTTAATGTTAGCGCATGTTAAGCGTAAAAATACGTTTGTTAGAAAAGTGTATTTTAAGCATAAACATTAAGTATAGGACATATTTATCAATTTTATTTATTCTAATTATATTGATAATATTATAATTTTTTAAAAATAGGTTATTTGAAATTAAAATAAATTCAAAACCTTATTTTCTCATGCATAAATTTAATTTAATAGAAAACAATTAGTTTGCATAAACTATTACAAGATTTTTGAAAATGATATTCATGATTTTTATAAATTAAAATATTATTTTAAGTTAATTATTTTAATTTATAAATATATATTTTCTATATCAAAATGGATTAAAAATCTTCTAATCCATATAAAAGTGATAGTATTTTCAAAAGTAATTTTCCTACTGTTCTTCTAAAAATCAATTATTTTAGAAAAATCTAAAAAACATCATATACTAGTTTTGATATGATGAATCCAAAAATGGAATTTGTTTTGTGAATTTAAAATTATAAAATTTTACATTTTAAATAAATTTTTGAATGAAGGATCTTTAAAGGGCACATTTATGCCCTAGTTTCCAAATATAACATTTACATAATATAGTAGCATCTTATGTATTACCTTCCCCCACCCTTAAATAGTTTCATCCTAGAAATTGGGGTATATATTAGTTATTAAACAGGTGTGGACACTCCTTACTTATATCGTATTTATAATCCTTGGTTTTATATTCTAATTTTTGATTTCTTCAAAGGGATTTCCCCAAATGAGTTATCCGATTCCGCAATACTTTCTTTCTTATATCAAGAGTCTGGACCAACTCCTTATTATAAGAAAAGTTAGGATCTGACTCTATTTCATCATATGTGATCACATTTATTGAATTTGAAAGGTATTTCCTCAGTGATAAAGTAATGAATAATTGATGTTCTTTAGAAAGATTAGGTGGCATAACCAATTGGTAGGCTACAACAATAATTATTTCTAGTATTTCAAAAGTCCCAATGTTCTTAAGGTTTAACTTCCTCTTTTTACCAAATATTATAGCTCCCTTCCATGGTAAAAAATTCAAGAATACATGATCTCCAACTTGAAATTCAAATTCTTTCCTTAGATTTTTAGTATGGCTATTTTGTTTTCTTAGGTATACTTTATTATGATCTAGAATATTCTATACTTTAATAGTTGTCTCCTCTACAAGGTCTAAGCTAAATAGATTTCTTTTTCCAACTTCTTCCAAATATTTTGGGGTACAATACCTATTTTCATACAATTATTCATATATTTCTACATGGATTATTGAATGGAAACTATTATTGTATGAAAATTCTACCATAGGTAGATACTTATACCATATACATTGGAAGTCAAGAGAACTTGATCTCAACATGTCTTCCAAAATTACAGATAGTACTTTAAAACTACCCATTAGTCTGGGGAAGATATGTGATGATTAAATTTATCTTAATGTTAAAATCTATTTTAATTCTCCTCCAAATTTTTTGTCTGAACCGAGGATCAAGATCAGATACAATCGATAGAGGTACCCCATGAAGCCTTATGATTTAATTGAATAGAGCCAAGAATGTTTCTCAAGAGGTAGATATTCTCTTATCACTATAAAAATTTCATACTTAGTAAGATGATAAATGATGAATCAAGTATCATTGTTCCTACTCAAAGTCTTTGTGGGTCTAATGAAAAATTATATAGTAACATTGTTCCACTTAAATATCAGTATAGGTAGGTAAAACAATGCTACTATTTCTCTATCCTAGGTTTCCCATGGATTGATTATGATGGTTTTCCATACTATCCCCCCCTCCAGAGAGAAGGGGGGATGCTCCATCCCTCTTCATTTCTATCCCATTATAGTCCCACACTCTCTCTTCTTTCCATTTAATTGAACTCTATCCGTAGTTCCCCTACTTCAACCAAGGTTTTTTATCACTCCCTATTTTCCTTTCCCTTCATGAGTTCACATAGGCCTCATCCTATCTAATCTTTTCTTTGGTGGTGTGTTTTGGTTTGAATCACCCTTCGGTTGGCTACTTTGACCAGTTCATCATTTATTAATGGTATTTAAAGGAACACATGATCATTGAACTCCTAGATCCCCAACATCCCCCCACTCGCTTCCAGTAATAGGAATATAAGATCCTTGCATGGTCCTATGATAATAGTTCCTTCCATGAATTTTAGTACCCACTCTTCCTATGGTCCTACAATTTTCAATGGAATCACAATCCTTCATTAGCCCTACTTTGGGATATTTTCTTGGGATTCCTCAACCATTTATGAACCCTTATATACATAAGACCCTTAGTAGTTTTATAAGTAGATTTATGTGTTTTAATGATAGTTTCCATTCCCTCTGTCATCCAAATGCTCCCTAAATGTTTCAAAACCTACAATGTTTTTTGTATGGATTGAGATTGAAAATGAGTATCAGTTAAAGAAAGAAGCAGTATTTAAAATTTTTTTTGGATTATAAATCATTTTTAATCCTATGAGTCACCTTAAATAGTCATGTAGACAAGAGAAAATGGGTCTATTGGGTCATTTTCATATGACATGTGATGATGTTAACTCTTTCCCAAATCAAGGAAAAAACATGCATTTCATGCATACTTTTAAAACAAGGATGAAGTGGAGGCCTAATGGTACAGTGATGTTGAAATGTCCATAACATCAAGGTTCTTAGAAAATAACACTTTTCATCCTAATATTCCATGTTTAGGCCCCTATTTATATGGGAACAGATCCTACACTAATTCTTTGGATTCTACCTCAGGGATCCCTAATGAAGTGTCTTATCTGAGGTTCAAAATTGGGGCTCATATAGGAAGAATCCCACAAATATTTCAATATTACTGAAGAATGGAATTCATCCCTACCTAGGATATAATTTTAATGAGTTTAGAGATGTTTCTAGTGGGTTTGATCTCTGTCTCTAACCTTGTCTTCCAGACATAGGTAGCTAAGAGTGGGTCAGTTTTTCTTGAGGTGCTGGACACCCTCCATCTTCTAGTATCCATATAATCTAGTAAAGGTTATTACACTATTATTATACAGGGTATTTCCTCCCCTTACAACTCTAGGTTCCATGGGAGTCCCACTTCATAATTGGATCTCATATTTAGGTGATGGGGAATTATATGTTGATGTTTCAGTGGTATAGAAAATATTTGGTACAAGGAAGGCTTAGAATATTGAGTCTTCTAAAGAGGAGTAGTCTTAGATTTTTTGGAAGGTGAAGATGATATTTCTTATACTTATTATACTCTATTTTAGTTTTAATTTTATGATAATTCCTCAATTTTATACTAGAATAGTGGAAATAATGGTAATGAAAGGGCCATAAAATCTTGTGATCATATAGTTTATGAAGGGGTGAAATATAAGACTCATAAAGACTACTCATATCTTCCAAAATATATGATAACTAGATCTGAAGGTAAGGGTATTTGTGATAAGGAACCTATTAAATTTTCCCTAAAATGTATTTTAGATGGTATATGTTATAATTAGATTTCCATATATCAGGATATACCCCCTTCACAGGAGGTTTATATGGAAAACACACTGGTTAAATAAATTAATGGTTTATACCCTAAATACAATATTTCAAAGAAATTATATTTTTAAAAACCTAAGAGTGGACACACACTTGGACTTTTTTAAGAACCAGTGACTAATAAACATCCTTCTATGATACTCCTTATTCACAATAAGTAGAAAAAGGTGTAAGGATACTTCACTATTAATGTATCATAGGAATATAAAATGTGGATGAATGCTAGAGTTGTAAAAGTTAGGTATAAGGAATAATTGACTGGGATTAAAACCAAAAACCAAATTTTACTTTGGGGATTTAAAAAAAATTAGGATTATTATGGAGGAGTTAATTAATATATGTGATATGATGGAATTATAATTTTAAGAGTTTTTATATGAGAATCCTAATTGGCACAAATTCCCTATCATGTAGAGTCCCATCCGGTTATGATATTTTAACACCATAATATTTTGCTAGGAGGGATTTTTTTTTCCTATTTTAAGATAATATTATACCTATCCCGTTTATCACTTTTCCTTAAAGTGATTTTATTCACAATGAATATAAATTTAATTTTAATCAACCATTCATACATTTAGGCAGTGGAACCACTCTCACCAGAGAGAAAGAAGAAGGGAAGAAAAATAAATTATGCATGTGTAGAAGGTATTTTTATAGATTTTATTTTTGAAGGTTGTGATTTACCTACTAATATCCCAAGGCTATACATATTATTGAACCTAAAACTATTTTCTCAAGTGTGTTCATTATTTTCTATTTTGATTTTGAGTTCATTTCATGTTTTGTTGTTGTGTCTTTCTGGATTCTCTTGTTTAAATATTTTTTGTCAGTCCTGGTTTGTATGGTTACCACTAAACCTTAAAGTGGTCTTGTCTAAAAATAAAAAAAATAAATGGATGGGATAGTATAGGAAGTGGTCCCCTGTCTCCCTTAGGATTTTTTATTTCATAATTTACCTGTTGGAATACTAGGAATCTGGAAACAAAGTCCACAATTTCCTACTTCATGCCATCCCACTAGAGTTGTTCTCTTAAATACTTATACATCTTTGTGCTACTATGGTTTATAGGGAAATTTTATATATGTGATTAGTCTAGAAGTTCTATCTTTAACTATGGTATGTATGGAAAACATAACCACTACCCAAACTTTAACACTCTATCTCTACAGATGATTTTTGTCAAGTTCGCACTATTCACTACTTTAATATTCACTTTTAATTTCTTATCATCATATTAGGAATTCTCTATCCTTTATAGTAATGATGGTTTATCAATTTCTTGGAAAAGGAATTATGGCTCTAATTTCCTAAAAATCACCATATCTATCTTTACTAGATCCTTATATATTATATCCTTATTAATCCTCATCATGGTTAGAATTCCATGGTGTCTCCAACTCACTATAGTATACACCTTGTTTACCTTACTAGGGTGGTAGTGTATCAAGTAATCATAGTCCTTTAGTTGTTACAAGTATCTTCTTTTCCTAATATGTATATCCTTCTGAGAGAAGATATAATTTAGAATCTTATATTCCATATATTTATATATCATATCTTCAACCATAGAGGCAATGTCTCTATATTTTCAAACAGAATATTATGGATTACATATAAAATCCATGAGTTGTATAGTTCTTTTCATGGATTTTCAACTATATTTATGCATAAGAAATCACTATATCATTCTAAACAAGGACACAACCAAGTCCTTTTTGATGCATCCCTATAAATTAAAAAAACATCCTTAACTAATGGTAAATTTTATACCAGTACATTAATCATTATCATATTAAATTCTTCAAAACATTCCATGAATTCCTTTGAATGTGTAAATTTAACCCCTTTTCCTATTAACTTGGTTAAATAGTTGGCTAATAAGGAATAATCTTGAAGAAACCTCTAATAGTAACCTGCTAATCCTCAAAAACTATAGATTCTAGTTATGTTCATTGTTTTAGGACACTCTTTGACTAAATGTTTCTTTGAGGGGTTAGTTGATATTCCATATTTAGAGACAATATGGCCAAGAAAGGAAACTTCATTGAACCAAAATTCACACTTATAATACTTCCCATATAATTTCCTTTTCTGAGGGTTTCCAGAATTTTTTGTAGATGAACCTCATGCTCTTCATATCTCTTAGTGTATATCAAGATATCATCAATGAATACCACTAAAAAGTTATCAAGATACTCCTTGAATACTCTATTCATCAGATCCATAAAGACAGAAGATACATTAGTCAATCCAAAAGGCATTATCAGAAACTCATAAAGTCCGTACCTTGTTCAAAATTCCGTCTTCGTTATATCATCCTTGTTCACCCTTAGTTGATGATAATCAGATTGAAGATAAAGGTTTGAAAAGTATAGTTCTTCTTGACAATAATCAATTAAGAAATAAATGTTTAGAAATAGATACTTCTTTATTGTAATATAATTGACCTCCTTATAATTGATGCACATTATCATAGAACCACCATTATTTTTGAAGAATAAAATAGGGGATCACCACGGTGAAATTATAAGGAATATAAATCCTTTATCAATAAAATTCTAAAAATATTTATTCAACTCCACAAACTCTAGTAGTGCTATTTTTTGTGGAATTTTTGATATAGGACATGCATCAATAATGATTCTAATATAGAACTAAAATTCATGATCTGGTGGATGACCAAGTAATTCATTTAAAAAACATCCATGAATTTTTGTACCATAGGTACATTTTTTATTATTAGGATATCTACCTCATTTATATATCTCACTCGATCTTCCCATTTACCCAAAATTTCATTAAATAGGGCTTCTAGGGAGGACCCAAATATGATTTTGATGATGAGGTTCCCCTCTACAGACAAGTTATTCCACCACATGTTCATGAATCAGAATATCCTTGTCATATAAATACATTTTAACATTATAATTTGAAATAAAATACATAATAAGGATCATATCAAAGTCAACCAAATAAATAATAAATGATTTTACAAATAGGGTATTCCCATGCATCATAATTGGAACTTCCTATCATATCATTATTTCCAAAATGCTTACACAAGGTGTATTAATTGATAATAATCTTACTAGGTTGATTAGGAAATATATAATATTTTTGGAAGACATGGAAGATATAAAAGGGTGAGATGACACAAAATCACGTAATTTTTTTCTAACTTTGAGGAAATGACCAAATTACCGACCACTACATTATTAGGATATTCAACATTAATAGTGGTAATTGTATAAGAATTTTCTTCCTCCATTGGATGTTTATGAGGTATTTTTTCTTAATGTTTAGAGAATTGGTTTTAATAATGTCACTTCCCCTACAATTAAAGCATTGGACATTAACAAATTCTACTTTTACCTTACATTGGTGTGCACGATTTCATTTTTCTCAATACTTATAACAAACTTGAGTTCACTTCCTAAAATCACCAAAGTTTTTCTTCCCATAATTATCACATATGGGAAATTCTATCCTTCCTGCCTTCCCCATAACCAAGTTTTTCTTCCCATGATTCTCATTAAAACTTTTTTTCTACCAATTTACCTTGAATACATACATCCTGGAGAACTAATTTTCTATTTTAGTGACACCTGAGACTATATCCTCATATGACGAATAGGTTTAAGATATCAACACCTTTTAAAGGCTTAATCCCATTAAAGAAATGATCAATATTTCTTTCTAATCTTTATACGTAGTCCACAATGTTCCTAGATAACATTGTAAAGTTACCATTATACTCATCAAAATATTAATTATCTTTTTTTCCATGATTGAGGAACTATATTTCCATTTCTTCTCTTTTCTCATGATGAAATTATTTTTCATTGAATAACTCTATTAAAATTTCCCATTCCATAAACTTGATCTCATATTCCTATTTAGTGTTTTTAATTATTTACCACTATTAGTATAATGACTCTATCCTTTTATATATATTATTAAATTATTTTAAGAATGATTAAATATCAAATTAAAAGACAAGGATCATAAAGTTTATTGTCTTGAAATGTTAGGTACATAATTAAACATCCTGAAAAAAATAAAAAATCTCTTATTTATTCTTTATAATGAGATCCTAACTCCATTTATACCTTATATTAGTATAGGATAACATAGGGAATACACTAAAAAGGGGATGATCTAAAAAGGACAGTAATGGGATAATCATAGGAATAAAACAAAACACTTGGGTTAGAAGGCATAACATGATGATGTAAAGGTATGGAACATGAATAAATAGAAGAATGTAAAACATATATAATTTGGTAACATATAATCATGGAAATATATAAATGTGGGAGCAACATATAACATGACATAAACATGAGTCAACACTGACTGCCATGACAATATCACCTGGTGGACAAAGGTCCATAAAGGAATCAGGTTTACTCCATAACCCAAAATAATGTCTCATGAGACTAAAAATTACCCAATGAATTGGATTTCTATCTAAGTGAACCCATCATGACATGCTCATGTATATGTGTGAAAAATTAATAATCATATACAAGTAATCAAACATAAAAATAAGGGTTACCCTTTTATAGAATTGGGTATCATAATAATGTCAAATGGCATAACAAAAGGGAATATCTCAATGGTGCCCATGAAAGAATGGATTTAAATCATATATGAAAATTCAAAAGGGAAAATAGTCATTGATAATGATAAGTGATGTCAAACTATAGTAAAAACATGTAAAAAGAGCTTTTATGAAAATTTATAAAGAAAACATTTTAGTGCAGTTTAAGGAAAATATTAAAGATCATTTAAAGAGAAAAAGGTATAATATTTTATATAAAACAAGAATTGAACCAAGATAGTTTTTCATGATAAAATTATATATTTTAGAGAAATTATGGTTGATTAAAATAGATTATGTAGTTCACTTTAAAATGGGTAATAATTTGGGAAGTTTCCTTTAATCGAGCTTGCCTATCAAAAGAATTGAGAAGGGAACCTTATTAAAACATGTATTTCACCATCAAAGAAGGATGATATGATCTGGATATATGATTTTGGAATATATAAATATAATTTATAATAATTAAATAAAATTAAATAATAATTAAATTTGTGTAAAGAGAGAGAAAGAGTGACCCGAAGTAAAAAAATGGAGGTTCAGGTAGAATCCCTTACCTTTTGTTCGAAACTATTTAGTACTTGATCTTAATATCCTGGATAATCAGATTAAATCCATTAATTAATTAATTCAGAACCATTTATACATTTTTTTTAAATTTTATGTTCATTTATGAACTATTTTATGGGTTATGAGATTTAACTTCATCGTTCAGGAGCATTGGTTTCCTTGGTTTTCATGATCATTTTACCTGTATACATGAACAAAAAATCATGTAAAATGATAATGGTTGTACAAAATTGAGGTTATATTTTATTAATGAACATAAATAAGATTAAATAGTTATATTAATCATTTGGTAATTTTTGGTTGAGGATTAATCATTAGATAAGGCATTGGTGATAATCATTTAGATTATTTTGTCGATTTTTCAACCATTACAAACTAATTTTGTTTTATTAATTAATAATATATATATAAAATGGTTCCAGAACATTAAATAGGATGTAATAAAAATATTATTATTTATTTTAACCATAAAAATGGTTTTATGAGTTGTATTGCAGGTGGTAATGGAATTTTAAAACTTCGTCGTCCTTGACTGCGATAAATTAACACATCATGGATGATGTTTTTCATTTTTAGAACGAAAAAGAGTGGGGGAAAGAAATGTTGATGGATTATTATATTATAATAATAACACTAAATTATATGTAAGTTATTTTAGTTATCATACCTTTTAAATGGGGGTAGACAAGGATAGAATAATAAAAGAAAATTTGAAAATAAATTAAAAGGAAAGAAAGAGGATTTTGCATCTTGAATATTTATTCTTGAGAACCTCCTTAGGGGGATTCGTTTTGGTCTTTTTTTGAGACCAAAGGATCCTAAATGCGGGGGAGGGGATTGGGAATATATTTTAGTAATATTTGGACAAGTATCAAATCTTGAGAGGTGTGAGGAGAAGAGGTGCTGAGGGGTGGTATTTATAGGGGAGGAGAGGGGTGTTTTCTCATTATTTTATTCATTAGTTTATTGTTTTGGATCAAGACTATGAATAGTTTGATCATAATCATATAAAATATTAAAATAATGAATTGAAGTTCGAGATTATGGTGTTTACATCAGAGATGACCCAATGAATAGTGTATTTAACTTATAATGTATACATATCGTAAATTACAGTATTTCACTATTCAAAAAAAAATCAACTATTTTTGAAAAATTACAAAAATTAACCCTAACCATTTTTCTACATGTAGAATTAAAAAAGGAATCCATTTTTGAAATAAAATTTTATAAATATGAGCAATTAAATTTTTAATTAAATTCATCATTTACATGGAATATTTCAATTTTAAAATTAAAACTAATTTTATAACACTTTAAAAAATTAATTAAGGTATCTTTAAATTATCTTATAATCACAATAAAATGAAATATTAATTTATTGATACATTTTATGGAAATAAAGTTTGTTTTAAAACCTTAATTTAATTATAAAATTGAAAATAAACACTTCTGTTTTATAAAAATATCAACAATTAATTAATAATTTCTAAAACATTTATTTACTCTCAATATGATAAAATTATATTATATTTTAATTTATAATATAGATAAATTTTATTTATACTTTCATAGGGTAGGTTACTATTCTATTTTCTGGTTTATTATCTATAAGTGTCACATTTCTATTGTAAAGGTTAGTTACTATTTCATTGTTATAGGTTCCTTAACTTATAAAAATAACTCTTATTTCATTTATTATTCATTTATAAAGTTTATATGATGTTCTTAATGGGTTTTTATATAGTTTATACAATATTAAATAATTATAAGAAGGGAATTTATATTTGATAAAAAAATTTGGTCGTTACATTCTTCCCCCCTTATGAAATATCTCCCTTGAAATTTCATTTTGCATATTATGGTGAAAAAAGTGAGGTTACTTCCCCTTTATTTCCTCCTCCAATTCCTATGTTGTCTCTTCATACTTTTGGTTCCATCCTAGTACTTTGACCAAGCGAGTAATCTTGTTTCATAGAACATTATATCTACAATCCAAGATCTTCACTGGATGATCCTCATAAGAGAGATCATTCTCTAACTATTTCACCTCTTAATTCAGTATATATGAGGGATCTAGTATGTACTACCTCAAAAAGGATATGTGGAATGCATCATGTACTTTCAACATGGTAGGTAGAAGTGTTAGTCGATAGGCCAAAGCTTCGACATGATCAAGAATCTCGAAGGGGATGATGTACCTGGGACTTAACATTTATTTCTTACCAAATATCATGATCCACTTCCATGGATATATGGAGATGAATACCATGTATCCAGCTTTAAACTTCTGGTCCCATAGATGATTGTCTGTATATCTCGTCGTTCAGCTTTGGGATACCTTGATATGCTGCTAAATGGTTTTCACCTTTTTTACCATTTCTTAGATCATTTCATGTCCTAGAAGTTTATGTTCACTAACCTCATCCCAGTATTCCAATGTTCTATATCTTTTCCCATAAAGGTTTTATATAGACCCATTTGGATGCTCGAGTGTAAAGTATTGTTGTAGTAGAATTAGACCAATGG